>CM066038.1:401740321-402990321 GCA_033557465.1 Ichthyophis bannanicus
GGCTTAGGGTCAGAAGAGGTTGCTCCGCCACCTGACGACAAATCAGCTAGATCCCTCGGGGCAACCATTCCGGATTCCGGTATTCCTCCTAAGCGCCTACGTCTTGGTTGGGAGGAGCCTCTAGCGTCCCTCTCTCAGGGTTTCCCGGAGGAGGATGGCTCTATTAAGGACTTGGACGAGGAAGAGGAGGAGCTTGAAGAGGGGGAAATCCCGGAAGAAGATCAATCACGGATAGTTAGTTTTTCGTCGGGAGGAGCTCCCGGCATTAATTAATGAGTCCCTGAAAGTTCTCAATGTGGCCTCAGACATGCCAGCACAGGAAGAGGCGTTAGAGGATCCCTTAATCCAGGCCATTAGGAGATCCCAGAAGGTTTCCCCTGTCCACAGGGTCGTGCGCCAGATGATCCAGGAAGAATGGGACCAACCAGAATCAAGCTTAAGGGGAGTCCGAGCCATGACTCGCCTCTACTCTCTTCCAGAGGCAGATAAAGAGCTGCTGAAATCTCCCAGGGTGGATGCAGCGGTATCAGCAGTTACTAAGAAGACGACTATCCCAGTTGAAGGCAGCTCGGCCTTAAAAGATGCACAAGACAGGAAATTAGATACGCTCCTGAAACAAGCCTTTGATGTAAGTGCTCTCGCCTTGCAGGCCTCCGTGTCAGGAGCTTGGGTGGCTCGGGCCTGTTTAAGGTGGGCCCAACAGCTCCAGGCAGAGGGCTCAACGGACGAAATACAGGCCAACTCGGCTAGGGTGGAATCCGGAGCAGCCTACTTGGCGGACAGTCAGTTTGACCTCATCAGAAGCCTAGCCAAGAACATGGCCTCGGTGGTGGCGGCTAGGCGTTATCTGTGGCTACGGAATTGGGCAGCTGATCCTTCCTCGAAGGCACGCCTGAGTCGACTCCCTTTTAAGGGGAAACTGTTATTTGGGGAGGATTTAGAGAAGTTAGTTAAAGACCTGGGTGAGTCTAAGGGAGGCAGGCTCCTGGAAGATAGACCAAAACAAGGGCGCCCCCTAGCTCCAGTGCATACCCAGCCTAGGGACTCGCGGAGGTTTCGTCCAGCCAGGCCAAACTCCTTTCCCAGGGGCCGTTTTCTCTCCAAGGGTCAAGGTTTCAGAGGGTTTCGAGGAGCAGGTCGAGGTTTTGGGGCATCCTCCTCCTCCTCCTTCTCGGGACCTAGAAAACAACAATGAGGTGACGGGGGTCCAGGAGGAAGGGCGGCCGGTGGGCGGACGCCTAAGGCTGTTCCTTTCCGCCTGGTCCCGAGTCACGTCCGATTAATGGGTCCTAGAGGTGATCAGAGAGGGCTATGCTCTCGAATTTGCAAAACAAATACTTCCAGCATTTGTTCAGTCTCCCTGCGGTTCTTCTACAAAGAGGGCGGCGATAGAGGCAACTCTCGCTCGACTAATAGCTCTAGGGGCCGTGCTCCCAGTACCACCAGACCAGTGCGGCGCTGGTCGGTACTCGATTTACTTCGTAGTACCAAAAAAGGAAGGGTCCTTTCGACCGATCCTGGATCTAAAACAGGTCAACCGCTGCCTCAGGGTACCGCATTTCCGGATGGAGACCCTACGTTCAGTCATAGCAGCCGTGAGGGGCAGGGAGTTCCTAACGTCCCTCGATTTGACAGAAGCCTACTTGCATATCCCGGTCAGGAAGTCACATCAACAGTTCCTGAGATTTGCAGTGCCAAGAGGCCACTTTCAATTCCAGGCCCTACCCTTCAGCCTAGCCACGGCTCCCAGGACATTCACCAAGGTGATGGTGGTAGTAGCGGCCTTCCTCCGGAAGGAGGGAATATTAGTGCACCCTTACCTAGACGATTGGCTGATCTGGGCAAAGTCGGAAGAGGAAAGTCAGTCGGCGACGACCAGAGTGATCCAGGTTCTGGAGGAGTTGGGGTGGGTCATCAACCGTGCAAAGAGCAGGATGACTCCCTCCCAGGAACTCGAGTACCTCGGGGCAAGATTCGACACCAACAGGGGCAGAGTATTCCTGTCACGCTCAAGATCAAGGGAGCTAAGACTCCTAGTCACGCAGTTTCTATGCAGACGAAATCCCTCGGCGTGGCATTATCTTCAGGTTCTGGGAACAATGGCGGCGGCGATAAAAGTAGTGCCATGGGCCACGGCCCACATGCGGCCGTTGCAGCGGGCGCTATTACGTCGATGGTCACCCCAGCATCAGCCTCTGTCAATGCAGTTACCTTGCGCTCCGCGGACCAAACAGGCTCTCCACTGGTGGCGGTGCCGAAGGAATCTGGACCGCGGGATGCCTCTCGAACCACATCAGTGGTTACTATTGATGACGGATGCCAGCCTGTCAGGCTGGGGAGCGCACTGCGAGGACCAGTTCGTCCAAGGCCGCTGGACACAGTTGGAATCGCAATGGCCCATCAACAGACTGGAGTTGCGGGCCGTCACCCTGGCACTCAAGCCTTTCAAGACCTTAGTGCAAGGAAGAGCAATTCGCGTTCTCTCCGACAATGTCACCGCGGTGGCCTACATCAACCACCAGGGAGGCACCAGCAGTCCCGCATTGGAGAAGGAGGCGGACACCCTTTTCCAGTGGGCCAAGGTCCGGCTGCACGCACTTTCAGCCCAGCACGTAGCGGGCGAAGACAACGTCACAGCCGATTTCCTCAGCAGGTACAAGATAGACCACGGAGAGTGGGAACTGGAACAGGAGACCTTCAACCAGATAGTGGCCCGATGGGGACTCCCAGTCATGGACCTCATGGCACGGTTCTCTTCAGCCAAGGTGGACAGATTCTTCAGCCGGCGGAAGGAAAGAATGTCCGAGGGCTTAGATGCCCTGTCCCAAAAGTGGCCTTCGGAGGGTCTTCTCTATGTATTCCCCCCCTTGGGTCTTGATCGGAAAGGTTCTCCAGCGGGTGGAGTCCCACCAAGGATTGGTAATCCTCATAGCCCCGGATTGGCCTCGCCGCCCCTGGTATGCGGATCTGGTGAGGATGGTCGCCGACCAACCTTGGCGGCTCCCTTGCAAAAGGGACCTGCTGAGGCAAGGCCCCGTCCGGATGCCTCACGTGGATCGATTCTCGCTTACGGCCTGGCTATTGAAAGGGCGCGGCTCCTAAATCGAGGCTACTCAGGAGCAGTAATCTCGACGCTGTTGAATGCTAAGAAGCGCTCAACCTGTCTATCCTATGTAAGGGTTTGGCGCATCTTCGAAGCCTGGTGTGCAGAGCACCATCGGAAACCCCTCTCGGCCTCAGTCCCGGAGGTTCTGGAATTCTTGCAAGCAGGATTTGACAAGGGGCTGGCGCACAGCTCCTTACGGGTCCAGCTGGCGGCGATCGCTTGCTATAGAGGCAAGGTCCGTGGCAAACCCCTAGGGGCACACCCGGACGTCTCCAGGTTCCTAAGGGCGGTTAGACGGCTGCGTCCTCAGCGGAGGTCGGTCATCCCCCCTTGGGATCTTAACCTAGTGCTAAATGCCTTGATCGGGGAACCCTTCGAGCCAGTAAAGAGGGCCTCCTTAAAGGATTTAACCCTAAAGACAGTTTTTCTGGTCGCCATCTGCTCGGCCAGGAGGGTTTCGGAATTACAGGCGCTGTCATCTCAGCCCCCCTTTCTGTCTTTCCTCAAGGACAAAGTGGTTCTGCGCACGGTTCCTTCCTTCTTGCCCAAAGTTATCTCTCCCTTTCATGTGAACCAGACAGTTACCCTTCCGGCCTTCTCGGCCGAGGGGCATGAAGGTAGGGATAGCAAACTTCGTCTCCTAGACGTCCAGAGGGTTTTGAAACGTTACCTCTCTCGCACAGCGCCCTTCCGAAAGTCCGACCGTCTATTCATTCAGTTCGGGGGTCCGCACAAATGGGAGGCGGCGCCAAGGCCTCTATCTCCAGGTGGATCAGAGAGGCGATCGCCTCCGCCTACATCCTGAAGGGGAAGCAGGTTCCAGTGGGTCTGCGGGCCCACTCCACTCGGGCCCAGGCTACCTCTTGGGCAGAATTCAGCCTTGTTCCCCCGCTGGATATTTGTAGGGCAGCGACTTGGTCCTCTCTGCATACCTTTACCAAACACTACAGACTGGACGTGCAGAGTTCAGCGGACGCTCGGTTTGGTCTAGCGGTTCTTCAGTCCGGTATGCCGGATCCCACCCAGGATTGAACTGCTCTGGTACATCCCAGAAGTAAAGGGACTGGACTGGAGTGTCGATAAGGAAATAGTAATTAGATCTTACCTGCTAATTAGTGTTCCTGAAGGAACGACAGTCCAGTCCCTGATCCCACCCGGTTCCGGCGAACATTAAGGCCTATTGTTCATTGAAGAGCATCGGACCGAGCGTAGGGCCGGTTCGGCAAGAAGAAGTGCAGGAGAAAGTCGGCTCGGGCAGACTCAGCTATCCCCCTCCGTCCGCTGCCATTCCTCCTTCTCCTTCCCTTATACCATCCACAAAAAAAAAAAAAAAGATTGTTTAATAGTTGTTTGAGGGATTATGTTAGGTAGGTTATTGATGGAAGTTAGTTATGTCCTGCTTTTTCATTCGAATACTGGAGTTGGTGGGTGGTCCCAGTGGTATTTATACCGCTCCATCCCCAAAAAGGTTGGGCTCAGCCTCCAAGCTGCTGGAAGGGTTGCGTAACCCTGAAGTAAAGGGACTGGACTGTCATTCCTTCAGGAACACTAATTAGCAGGTAAGATCTAATTACTATTTGCCACAACATTCCATGGCTGTCAGATCTGCTCTCAAAGGGCCAAATACTCCAAAACTTGCTCTTCAGTGCCCCTGGAGAGAGAGGCTAGGTCATTGGAGTCTTTAGAAATTTTCAGACCTCTATATGCTAATGTCCCGCATAACATCCATACCAGCTTTTCATGGGCATGCACTTGTGGAACATAATGCACAACATGCAGGAGTTTGACACTCTCCCTCCAGAGAATATTGAGCAACTTCATTCCTTAGTGAGTAAAGGGAAGGCGTGTGAAAAAGACATAGTTTGAGTAACGTGGCATAGAGAGCCTCCATTAATGAGAATTAGCACAGAGACTTTTGTGGCTTCGGGTCTCAAGACTTGCAGTTTATTGTCCAGGAGAAGCTTTCTGATGTGCTGTGCCGTGCCGGGAATCTTTTGGGAGATAAAGTACATCCAAAGCACAAATAGCACTTTTAAAATAACCCCCATTGAGTGACCGTCATAGGCCTCCAGGCCTTCTTAACAACATTAACAGACCTGAACGCATGTTGTAGTATGAAAGTAAACAACCAGAGTCCATTTCCATTATCAAACTTTGACAGGCATTCCAACAAGTAGAAGAAATTCTTGAGAATCCTCCAGTATACACAAACAAAATAGAAATTCTCTCCAAAGAATCAGATCAGCAGATTTGTTTATCCATCCATCCATCCAGTTTTATATACCACCTTTTCCTTCAATCAAAGTGGTTCACAATGGGATATTAAATACAATTTAATAGAGGTAAAGGGAATAAAAAGGCTGGTTATGATTATTGGGAGGAACCGTAGTGCTCCGAAAATAGAAGCATTTTTAACATCTTGCAGAAGTCCTTAATGTCCTGTGTGTGGATCTCATAAGATCAGATAAAGAGTCCCAAAGCATGGGGGCAGCACGTGATGGAGCTCTTATAACTGTAGACTGATTGGAATGTTGGTTTGGTATTCAGCAGGAGTAGTGCGTTTATTTATCATATTACTGGGCCTTATGCTGGAGTCCTTGATTATCAGGCTTTGAAAGGCGGTGGTCAAGATATTGCAAAAGATTCGGAAGATGTTTTAGAGTTGCTTTGAATCGTGCACGTGAAAGGATGGGGAGCCAGTGAAATTGTTGTAGCAGATGAAGAACAACAAGTGGCAAGTGCATAAATACTGAGAAATAAAAAGCATTACTCCAGGTACAGTTTGTTTGATGAAAACAAGGACACATGAGTGGTCAAGGAGGGGTGATTTGAAATTTAATGGTGAGAGTGAGATAGTTGCAGCCCAGGATAGTGGATTGCAGGCAAGTTGATTCACAGCAAGTATAGAGAACTGCTAAACAGACATGAATATTCTGTAAGAGAGAGAAATGGTCACTTCATCTTGTAGCTAAAGTTCCAGTGACAGAAAGACACAATAAGGTGGCACATCTCAGTGATTGGCATCTTTGTAAACACTACAGCATCGCTGTACTGGAAAAGCATTGGGATCGCAGGTTCAAAGCGCCCCGGGTGGATGCGGTGGTGTCAGCGGTGACAAAGAAGACCACTATACCGGTGGAAGGCAGCACGGCCTTGAAGGATGCTCAAGACCGGAAGGTGGACGGCTTGCTGAAGCAGGTTTTTGAGGCGGATTCCCTGTCCTTGCAGGCATCCATCTGTGGAGCTTGGGTTGCTAGAGCCTGTTTACGCTGGGTTCAGAGACTGCGGGAGTCTCCGCGTATGGATATTGAGCAACTGAAGGAAATACGCCGCTCCCGATTCCAAGCGACCTATTTGGCGGATGTTCATTATGACTTGATCAGGGCTCTGGCTAACAGCACAACGTCAGTGGTAGCCACCCGCCGGTCGGTGTGGTTGAGGAATTGGGCGGTGGACGGTTCTTCGAAGTCGCGCCTTAGTAAGTTACCGTTTAAAGGCGGATTGCTTTTTGGTGAAGACTTGGAGAGGTTGGTAAAGGACCTGGGGGAGTCAAAGACGGGTCAGCTCCTGGAGGATAAACCAAAACAGAGTAGGCTTGGTATGGGGTATCGTGGTCAGTTTCGTGAGGTCCGCCGGTTTCGTGCGTCGAGGTTTGGAAGTTTCCAACGTGGACGTTTTCCATTCCGAGCTCAGGGTTTCTGCGGGTTTCGTGGCGCCAATAGAGGTTTCTCCTCAATCCCCGCCTCAGCACCTCGCAAGTCCCAGTGAAGTGAGGTGGGTCCAAGCGGAGGGGCCTCCCATAAGTGGGTGACTGAGGGAGTATCTTTCTGCTTGGACCCGCATCACCTCTGACCAGTGGGTGTTGGAGATCATTCGGCAGGGTTATGCGCTGGAGTTGGCGTGGCCGGTAAGGGACTCCTTCGTTATGTCTCCTTGCAGGGGGTCCAAGAAGGTGTTAGCATTCCGTGGAACCTTGGATCGGCTCCTCCAGCTAGGGGCCATGGTAAAGGTACCGAAGGACGAGCATGGCGTGGGACGGTATTCCATCTGTTTCGTGGTGCCAAAGAAGGGCGGAACATTAAGACCTATTTTGGACATGAAGGCGGTAAATCATTGTCTCCGCGTGCCACATTTTCGTATGGAAACCTTGCGCTCGGTCATAGTGGCGGTGCGTCAAGGGGAGTTTTTGATGTCTCTTGATCTCACAGAGGCAGACTTGCACATTCCTATCCGAGCGACGCATCAAAGGTTTCTGAGGTTCGCTCTGCCGTGGGGTCACTACCAGTTTCAAGCCCTGCCTTTCGGTCTGGCGACTGCGCCGTGAACCTTCACCAAAGTTATGGTAGTGGTGGTGGCGGCGTTGCGCAGGGAAGGGATTCTGGTTCACCCGTATCTCGATGATTGGTTGATCCGGGCCAAGTCCGAGGCAGAGTGTGTTCAGGTAACGAGCAGAGTGGTGGCTTTCTTGTAAAGTCTTGGTTGGGTGGTGAATCCGGCCAAGAGCCGTCTCACGCCGTCTCAGGACCTGGAGTACTTGGGTGTCCGGTTCGACACGAAGAGGACAGGTATTCTTGCCGCACAGCAGAGCTCGCACGCTTCGGAATCTAGTTCGGAAGTTCAGATCGACTACAGCGCCGTCGGCATGGTCCTATCTTCAGGTGTTGAACGATGGTGGTGACGTTGGAGATGTTGCCGTGGGCCAAGGTACATATGAGGCCTCTGCAAAGAGCTCTGCTTCGCCGGTGGTCTCATCAGTCCGACTTGCTGGGACAGCGCCTGCCGTGTCCACCCCAAGTCAGAGCGTCACTGCGGTGGTGGCTGCTCCCGTCGTCTCTGGCGGCGGGAATGCCGTTAGAGCAGCCGATTTGGCTTCCCCTGTTAACGGACGCAAGTTTCGCAGGGTGGGGAGCTCACTGTGGGGATAGATTCGTGCAGGGGGTGTGGTCTCCCCAGGAGGCGTCCTGGTTGATAAACCGTCTCGAGTTGCGGGCTGTAGCGAGGGCACTGGCAGCGTTCGAGGAGTTGGTGGTCGGTCGAGCGGTTCGTGTGCTCTCGAAAAACTCGGTTACCATCACCTACATCAACCATCAGGGCGGCACGGGGAGTGCAGCAATGGAGGAAGAGGCGGACGCGTTATTCGCTTGGGTAGAGCAGCGGTTGACGGCGATTTCGGCAGCGCACATCGCAGGAAAGGAAAATGTTCAGGCGGACTTTCTCAGCAGGGTGCGAGTAGACGCGGGGGAGTGGGAGCTGCATCCCGATGTCTATGCACAGATAATGGAGTGCTGGGGGTGGCCCATAATGGATCTGATGGCAACCTTTCAGTCGGCAAAGGCCAACTGTTTCTTCAGCAGGAGACAGGAAAGAATGTCAGAGGGCATCGATGCGCTGTTACAGTGGTGGCCAACTGAGGGGATTCTTTACATCTTTCCTCCGTGGGCGTTGATAGGCTGGGTGGTTCAAAGGATCGAAACTCATCCGGGACAGGTTCTCCTCGTGGCGCCCGACTGGCCGAGACGTCCGTGGTATGCAGATCTCGTGCGTCTCCTCGATGGTCAACTGTGGCGGTTGCCGATCCGGGCGGACCTACTGCTTCAAGGTCCTCTTTTTATGCCCCAAGTGGATCGGTTCTCACTTACGGTTTGGCCATTGAAAGGATGCGTCTGGGAAAAAAGGGATATTCAGTGGCGGTCGTGGCTACCCTGCTTAGAGCGCGTAAGACTTCCACATCCTTGGCTTATGTGCGTGTGTGGCGTGTCTTTGAGGTTTGGTGTTCCAGGCGAAAGATTCGGGCATCCACGGTTGACGTTCCTTCAATCTTAGGGTTTCTGCAAGATGGATTTGATAAGGGTCTGGCAGCCAGTTCTTTGAGGGTTCAGTTGGCGGCTCTTTCCTGTTATTGCTGTAAGGTTAAGGGAGTGTCGCTTGGTACTCATCCGGATGTGGTACGCTTTCTAAAGGCGTTGTCTCGTCTGAGACCGTCGCGTAGGGAGGTGATTACTCCTTGGGACCTCAATTTGGTGTTGGCAGCGTTGTCCAAACCGCCCTTTGAGCCCTTGCTTTCAGCATCGGTGAAGGATTTAATGTTGAAGACGGTTTTCCTGGTGGCGATTTGTTCGGCTAGACGCATTTCCGAATTGCAGGCACTTTCCTGTAGGGAACCGTTCTTATCCTTTTCAAGGGAGAAGGTTGTGCTTCGTCCGGTGCCGTCCTTTTTACCCAAGGTGGTGTCCCCTTTCCATTTGAATCAAGCGGTTTGTTTGCCAGTCCTCGGGTCTCGGAATGACGGGGAACGGGAGTCCAGTTTACGATGTTTGGATGTAAAAAGAACTTCCTGATCGTCCCTCCAGGCTAGTCCCGGAATCTCTGGGTTGTCAACCTCTACCAGCAGCTTTGGAGACTGAGGAACTTCAGGTCTGTGACATCACCAGTATATAGGAGCTGAATCCGCCTCCTCACCTCAGTTTATCAGTCTCCATAGCAGCTAGTGAGGTGTGAGCCCAGAGGTTCCAGGGCTCACTTGAGGAACAATTGAGTAACAGTATAGAGATTTCCTTAATTTCTTTTCTTTTTGTGGGAATTTTGGTACATTTCCTTTGCTTTGGGTTAGCTGAGTGTAGTAAGGCTGGTTTGGGGTTTTTTATGCTCGTTTGCCCTGAGATCTGCTGTTCTCCCCCTAGATTCTCCCCTCCTCTAATGGGCGCTGGGGGGGCAGCATCTTTATTGGCTCCGGGGAACAGGTTTGCAGCTGGGTACCGTCCCGTTGGTGTGGGGACCAGACTCAGTTTGGCTGAGAGCGCAGTTTCGGCAGAAGTGTGTTGCCTGCCAGCGCTGACAGCGAAAGATTGCACAGGCTCCTTGTTTGTGGTCTGTCCAGTTCCGGTAAAGACATCGGGGTGAAACCGCAGTAATTTCCTGATTCACCGGACTTGGAGGTAAGAGGAGTGTTTGCCCTGTTAGTTCAGAGGGCGTCAGCTTTTGAGTGCCGATTTCGGTGGGAACCGCCAGCTCAGGGCTGCCGGCCTGACCACCTATGTGCTGAGCGGGAAAAGTGCCGTTTTTTTCTGCGGGCAGTTTGCGGCCTGCCTAGAGGCCCTCAGGAGCTTCGTTTTGCAAAACCTTAGGCAGGGGTTAGGTGGGGAGGGTCCACTGAAGCCTCTGGAGGTGTAAAAAACAAAAACAAAAACAAAAAAACAAAACAAAACCCTCCTTCAGTTCTTTTTTTGGGGTTTTGCTTTGGTGGGCTTCCAATGCCTTCCAAGCAGCTTTGCTTGCTGTGTGGCACGAAGCGGAGTACTCTTTCTCTAGAAGGGGTCTGCAAAGGCTGCGCACCGGAGTTGGATCCCATAGGGGTGCAGGCCACTCTGGAAGATGGAGAGAAGGAGATTGGAGAGGACAGAGCGGGACCACCTTCTTCTTCACTGGCACAGCCAGGCCTGGAACCCGGTGACGGGGTGTCGGCAGCGGCAGCGTCCGCCTTCCTTCCGCAGTGGGCGGTTTAGCGTCTATTTTTTTTCTGCAGACTTTTTGGAACTGCTCCAAAAGTCCTTGAGCGGAGCGCCAGCGGTGGCGCCGTCAGGGGGACCCAGGTTGGAACCGGCTCAAGAGACCAGGTTCGCCGGGAGCAGCGGTACTGTTTGGAATTGGGGCCAAAAAGCTCAAGCCTGGATCAGAGTTGTTCGTCCCGTCCATTGCTTCTGATGAGGGGCGGTCGGACGAAGAGGTATGCCAGGGTGAGCTAGAAGATCTTGAGGAAGGAGAGATCCCAGACCACGAGGATCAGGCTTGGGTGGTTAGGGTGTTTCGGCGGGAAGAGCTGTCAATGCTCATTGCCGAGTCCCTCAAGACTCTTAATATGCTGGATGCCGGTCCAGGGGAGGATGCTTCCTTGGAGAATCCTCTCTTGCAGGCTGTTCATAAGACACGGAGGGCCTTTCCGGTGCATAGGGTGTTTAAAGAAATGATTCAGGAAGAGTGGGACATGCCAGAGTCCTCCCTTAAGGGGACACGAGTTATGGCGAGGCTGTACCCTCTCTTGGATCAGGACCGGGAGTTGTTTAAAACTCCCAGGGTGGATGCAGCTGTATCTGTTGTGACAAAGAAGACGACTATCCCGGTGGAAGGGGTGGCCGCGCTCAAGGATGCGCGGGACCGCAAGTTGGAAACGTTGCTCAAACAGATTTTTGAGGCTAATGCCCTGTCAATGCAAGCCTCCATTTGTGGTGCCTGGGTCGCGCGGGCGTGTTTGCGTTGGGCGCAGCGGGTCCAGAGCGTGTCCTCGTCAGAGGTGGCCGAGGACGCTGCTAGGTTAGAGTCGGGGGCAGCGTATCTCGCCGACATACATTATGACTTGATCAGGGGAATCGCGAGCAAGTTGGAGTCGGGAACAGCTTACTTGGCGGATAGTCAGTATGACCTCATCAGAAGCCTGGCAAAGAACATGGCCTCGGTGGTGGCGGCCAGGCGATATCTGTGGTTACGCAATTGGGCGGCCGATACTTCCTCGAAGGCTCGCCTGAGTCGACTCCCTTTTAAAGGGAGACTGTTGTTTGGCGAGGATTTGGAGAAGCTGGTAAAGGACCTGGGCGAGTCCAAGGGAGGCAGGCTCCCGGAAGATAGACCGAAACAAAACCGCTCGCTTCCTCCGACTCGTTCCCAACCCAGGGACTTCAGGAGATCTCGTCCCGCCAGATCCAGCCCTTTTTCCAGGGGGCGTTTCCTCTCTAGGGGCCAGGGATTTCGAGGGTTTCGGGGAGCAGGTCGCGGCTTTGGAGCGCCATCCTCCTCCTCCTCCTCCTCCTCCTCGTCCCTTAGAAAACAACAATGAAGCCACGGGGGCCCAGGGGGAAGAGTTGCCCATAGGAGGACGTTTAAGGCAGTTTCTTCCCGCCTGGTCCCGGGTCACAGCGGATCAATGGGTACTAGAAGTAATCAGAGAGGGCTACGCCCTCGAATTCTCGAAGCAGATACCTCCAGCCTTTATTCTGTCCCCCTGCGGTACCCCCGCAAAGAAGGCAGCGGTGGAATCAACCCTCGCACGCTTAATTGCACTCGGGGCCGTGTCACCAGTGCCTCCAGATCAGTGCGGCTTAGGTCAATACTCGATTTACTTCGTGGTGCCAAAGAAGGAAGACGCCTTCCGACCAATCCTGGACTTAAAGCAGGTCAATCGCTGTCTCAAGGTCCCTCACTTCAGAATGGAGACCCTACGGTCAGTCATCACAGCCGTAAGGAGCGGGGAGTTCCTGACAGCCCTTGACTTGACAGAGGCCTACTTGCATATCCCGGTCAGAAAATCCCATCAACAGTTCTTAAGATTCGCGGTACCATCGGGCCACTTTCAATTCCAGGCCCTCCCCTTCGGCCTAGCGACAGCTCCGCGAACATTTACCAAGGTGATGGTGGTCGTGGCGGCCTTCCTCCGGAAGGAAGGGATCTTGGTCCACCCATACCTAGACGATTGGCTGATCCGAGCAAAGTCAGAGGAGGAAAGTCGCGCTGCGACGGGCACAGTAGTTCGTCTACTAGAAGAGTTGGGGTAGGTGATCAACCGAGCAAAGAGCAGGCTGACCCCTTCCCAGAATCTCGAGTATCTCGGAGCAAGGTTCGACACCGGCAGGGGCAGAGTGTTCTTGCCCCCATCCCGAGCCAGGGACCTAAAGCTACTGGTCGCCCGGTTCCTAAGCAAGCGAAACCCCTCAGCGTGGCATTATCTTCAGGTCCTGGGCACAATGGCAGCGACGATAGAGACAGTACCTTGGGCAAGAGCCCACATGCGCCCATTGCAACGAGCTCTACTGCGACGGTGGACTCCGCAACTCCATCCACTAACAACACGGTTACCCTGCGCTCCACGGACCAGACGAGCTCTTCGCTGGTGGCAACACCCGAAAAACCTGGAACGGGGGATGCCTCTCGAACCCCCCCAGTGGGTTCTCTTGACGACGGATGCCAGCCTATCAGGCTGGGGAGCACACTGCGAGGACCAGTTCGTCCAAGGCCGCTGGTCTCCGTTGGAATCTCAGTGGCCCATCAACAGACTGGAGTTACGGGCCGTCACCCTAGCGCTCAAGAAGCTCGAGCCCTGGGTACGAAGAAAAGCAATCCGCGTCCTCTCCGACAATATCACCGCGGTGGCGTACATCAACCACCAGGGTGGTACCAGCAGCCCTGCCCTTTTGAAGGAGGCGGACGCTCTCTTCCAGTGGGCAGAGGTCCGCCTCGAAGCGCTTTCAGCCCAGCACGTGGCGGGCACGGACAACGTCACAGCCGATTACCTCAGCAGGCACAGGATAGACCACGGAGAGTGGGAACTGGAGCAGATGATCTTCGACCAAATAGTAGCTCTTTGGGGTCTCCCAGTAATGGACCTCATGGCAAGATTCTCATCGGCCAAGGTGGACCGATTCTTCAGTCGGCGAAAGGAAACAGTGTCCGAAGGTCTGGATGCCCTGTCGCAGAAGTGGCCGTCAGAGGGACTCCTATATGTATTCCCCCCCGTGGGCCCTGATCGGCAAGGTTCTCCAACGAGTGGAGTCCCACCAGGGCATAGTAATCCTCATAGCACCGGATTGGCCCCGTCGCCCCTGGTACGCGGACTTGGTGAGGATGTTGGCCGACCACCCGTGGCGACTGCCCTGCAGGAGCGGCCTTCTCAGGCAAGGTCCAGTTCGAATGTCTCACTGGATCGATTCTCGCTTACGGCCTGGCCCTTGAGAGGGCGCGGCTCTTGAAACGAGGATATTCGGGTGCAGTAATCTCGACATTGTTGAGCGCTAAGAAGCGCTCGACGTGTCTCGCATATGTGAGGGTCTGGCGCATTTTCGAGGCATGGTGCGTGGAGCGCCGAAGGAAGCCCCTGACGGCATCAGTCCCGGAGATCCTGGAATTTTTACAAGCAGGGTTTGACAAGGGTTTAGCACATAGTTCACTACGAGTACAGCTAGCCGCTATTGCGTGCTATAGAGGAAAGATCCAAGGCAAGCCGTTAGGGGTTCACACGGACGTCGCCAGGTTCCTAAGAGCAGTTGGTCGTCTGCGGCCCCAGCAGAGGTCGATCATCCCTCCCTGGGACCTTAACCTGGTACTAAATGCGCTGATGGGGGAACCTTTTGAGCCAGTGAAGAGGGCCTCCTTGAAGGACTTAACCCTGAAGACAGTCTTCCTGGTAGCGATCTGCTCGGCCAGGAGGGTCTCGGAGTTACAAGCCCTCTCCTCCAAGCCCCCCTTCCTGGCCTTTCTTAAAGACAAGGTCGTTATGCGCACGGTGCCCTCCTTCCTTCCCAAGATAATCTCTCCCTTTCATGTAAACCAGGCAGTCACACTCCCGTCCTTCACAGCCGAGGGTCTGGTAGGCAGGGATAGCAGGCTTAGGCTACTAGATGTTCAAAGGATCCTAAAACGCTACCTCTCCCGCACTGCTCCGTTCCGGAAATCAGACCGGCTATTTGTCAAGTTCGGAGGTCCACACAGAGGGGAAGCGGCGGCCAAGGCCTCCATCTCCAGGTGGATTAGGGAAGCGATTACCTCCGCCTACATTCTGAAGGGCAAGCAGGTTCCGGGGGGGCTGCGGGCTCATTCCACCCGGGCTCAGGCTACTTCATGGGCAGAATGCAGTTTAGTCCCTCCGCTAGATATATGTAGAGCGGCAACTTGGTCCTCTCTGCATACCTTCACGAAGCACTACAGGCTGGACGTGCAGAGTTCAGCGGACGCTCGGTTTGGCCTAGCGGTTCTTCAGTCCGGTTTGCCGAATCCCACCCAGAATTGAACTGCTCGGGTACTTCCCAGAAGTAAAGGGACTGGACTGGAGTGACGATAAGGAAAAAGTAATTAGATCTTACCTGCTAATTAGTGTTCCTGAAGGAACGACAGTCCAGTCCCTGATCCCACCCGGCTATGTCGGACTTGAAGGCCTGTCGGAAAAGGGCAGGACAGCGAACCGAGCGGAGAACCAGTTCGGGGTAAGGGAGGTCAGGAGTGTGTAAGCCGGCGGTCCTCCTACGGCGCCTTCCCTCCTCCTCTCCCTCTCCTCTTACTTCCAATTACCTATGTCCTATATATAGAAGATAAGGGAACGGGTGGGTCAACAGTCGTACCACATCCCGGAGTTTGCATGTTTGTTAGGTTTATGTTAGAGTTGTTACAGAGGCTCATTTATTAGTCTGCTTTTTCAGTCGATTACTGGAGTTGGTGGGTGGTCTCAGTGGTATTTGTACCGCTCCACCTCCAAAAAGGTTGGGCTCAGCCTCCAAGCTGCTGGAAGGGTTACGCAACCCAGAAGTAAAGGGACTGGACTGTCGTTCCTTCAGGAACACTAATTAGCAGGTAAGATCTAATTACTTTTTAGTATAGCTGGGCTTAAAGGTTTGGACAAGTTCCTGGAGGAAAAGTCCATAAACCATTATTAAAGAGGACCTGGGAAATCCAGTGCTTACTCCAGAACAAGCATTGTGGAACCTGTGTAACTTTTTGGGAATCTGTCAGGTGCTTGTGACCTGGATTGGCCACTGTTGGAAAAAAAAATACTGGGCTTGATGGGCCTTGGTCTGACCCAGTATGGTATTTCTTATGTTCTTATGTGAATAAATTTAAAATGCTGTACATCACATCTAGAAAATTGTCTTTTTTTGGTAGTGTAGCTAAGAGTGGTGGGATGTTTATGGAGGACGTAGTTTTGGTTTGACAGTTGTGTAGAGGTAGGTTTGGGGGTGGGGTAGATTGTAAGATGTGACAGTTACAGTGGGAACTTTTTAGTGGTGGGGCAGTTTGAGGTGGCAGGACAGTTGTGAGGAAGTCCTGGGGGTAGGGGCAGTTGTGGTGGGGCAGATGCAGGATGCAGTTGGTGAGAGGGTGGGACAATTGGAGGATAGCTTTTCAGGGGTGGCGTGGTAGGTAGTTGTAAGGGAGAGATGTGTGTGGTGTGTTTTTTAAAGGGTGGGGCAGATGTGGAGTGGTAAAGCGGTTACCACATGATGATAGTGTGTGGGGATGGGGCCATTTGTGGTTAGTGAGGTAGATGGTTTTTTTTGTGTTTGGAGGGGGGTGTAGGTTGCAGGGTGGTGAGGCAGTTGTGGGGTATTGGGTCTCTTTTTTTTTTTTTTTTTTTTCCTCTCCTTTTCATAGTGGCAATGCTTTGGTGGGTGGTAGGGGAGTTGCGAGGGCAGTGTGTAGAATGATGGGGTAGCCATGGTGGGGGTAATAATGGATGGACGGGGGTTGGAAGAATATGAAAGTAGTATTTCCCAAACTGTTTCACTACAGTATATGCAGGTTTCTGTGTGATAGAAGCTGCAACTTTTTCTACCTAGAAATACATATGGCTAGTTTTTCAGGGGCTTATTTATCTGGAATGTACAGTCAGATTTGTCTCATTTTCGAACGCAATGTGTCTTTACCATTTTTGTTTCTCGTATGCCAAGCCTCGTTCTGTTAAAGTTTTCAGAGTTATTTTGCTCCTAGGTAGATGTTCTCAGCCTTCCTAATTCTTTACAACTTCTGTTGGGTTGTAAAGAATTAGAAAACTACAGTAGAATCTACATTTGAGTTGTTTATACTGTTTTGTAATTGGGAAGTCACTAATATTTGATAGTGATTGTTATATTTTATTTTCTGTCCTTTAGTATATCAAAACTAAGTTTGAAAAATTGTTTTTAGACATTTGCTGCTGTTTTATCATATAGTGGCATGTTTAGTAAGCTGTACTAGCTGTTAATGTGTGTTTGAGTGCTCTCTAATGGACCATGTTAAACAGATGGTGTGGGGTTAATTCAGTGTTCTGCTTGGCACACAACAGGAAGGGAAATGGCCAGTGTAGGAGCAGAGCATGGGCCTGTCTGCACAGTACAGCTAGCATGGATGTTCACCATGAATTTGCTGTCAATGTTGCAGTTAGTGTGGGTGTACTTAATGTCACTCATTGAGGGGTGTTGAAGTGCATCGGCATTAAGCATAATTGTCACTGGTGTGCGTTAGGGTCCAAATCAAAGTGGCATCTGCTGGGGCCATTCTGTGCACGCCTGCAACAGGTAAGTACACTACTATTGCGTGTATCACAAGCTTATTTTTACTCTTTAAAAAAACGAGGCCTGCAAAACCGTAACACACTTTAGTAAACTTGCCCCTTAGTGTAACAGTAAGAGCTGGAGTAGAAGGAAAAGTAGCCTAGTAAGAAGTATTTTATCTGTTCGTTGTAGATGGTAGTCGGGGTTAAAGATCAGCTCTTTTACATGGGTGATGTGATATGCTTAATAGGGAAACATTGTTAACAGTGGGGTCAGTATTCTGCTGAAGGTAGTACTTCATTTTATTAAAATTTATGTATATTTTAATATCTCCAGGAACAAGCAGGAATGTAGTCTTCACATATGGGTATCATTAGTACCGATGGAGCTTGCGCAGGAATGCTCCCCAGCGTCCAATAGGAACACTTTTGGGAGCATCCCTCAGCACATGCGCGCTGCCTTTCCAACTGTCCCTCTTCACTTTTTCATTTTCCGCGGAGCCGACAGGACATGTACCCTGTCACCGCAGAAAATTTCTTCGTTAAACTTGTTTTCTTGTGGTCGCGTCTGCCTCCGCTCGACACCTACCGGTACCACCGGTTCTCATCTTTCAAAAAAGAAAAAAAAAATTCTGAACTGTTTCTCTTCAGAAAAGTTTTCTTTTTGGTGCTAGGCGCCATTTTGGGCATTAGGCCCCATTTTCCTGAAAAATGGAAAAACCAGCTAGTGGTTTAAAAAAAAAAAAGTACTAAGTACAAAAGAACCAAAGAACCAACGGACATGCAACCGAGCCTTTGAACTGTATGCTCCATCCTTATGGAACTCTCTACCGACCCATCTCAGAAACAATGCTGATCTACTGTCCTTCAGAAAGCAGCTGAAAACCATCTTATTCCAGCAATACTTCGACACGACTCCCACCAAAAAACGCATCAACCTCTGACCGCCCACCATGAACCTCTGACCCAAAACTGCCCTAACCTCTGATCCAAAGCTACTCTACCATGTCCAATGTCTGTCTCATGTCACAATCATCAATGTTGTCTTCCCGGTGATGGCCCCACCCTAATGCTTAATTTCCCCCCCCCTTATATGTAACGCCGCTTTGACCCGGTGAAAAGTGGGATATAAATACAGTTAAATAAATAAGTATGGCGGTACCGTTTCCGTCACCAACACCCATGACTGGTGTCTCAAATATTTAGGCCCTGACCATTCTCCATTGGAGTGTCTCTCTTGTATGGGGATGACTAAAAGGGGAAGACAGAACCGGGCTGCAAAGCTCTGTACCCTCTTTTCTTCAGATGCCATGTCCATTGCATCAATGTCTTCCAGAGCCTCGTCTTACTCCCATGGATCTCAGGTAACTAAACATAAGAGCCAGTCCTCAAAGGGTAAATCTCCTTCCAAGCATTGAGAAGCTATTGGCATTGCCCTAGAGGAAACTACACCGGCAAAACAGCCCCGGCGGGAGGCTTCGGCCTCCAAAGCTCCAACAGGGCTCCAGGATGTTCTCGAGGCCTTGACCTCGGCAGAACTACTGGTACCATGCTCAAGGGTTCTGGCCACTTCTACTGGTACAGACACCCAGGCATCGGCAGCGTCGATAGACCAGAGGTTCCTCGTTATCGAACGCAGTCTTGCAGCTCTCCTTACAGCTGTGGTACCGTTCACACCGCTACCGACAGTTCAAAAGGCACCGGTACCGACACTGATGCCGGTACTAGCACCAATGGTACCGGCCCCAGTGGGAATTCCTCCCATGCCGACTTTTTCTGGCATCGACAGATCGGTACTGGACCAACTCGGTACCAACTTCGATTAATACTGATACTGTGCTTTGCATGAACATCAGGATCAGAGATACTTCGAATCCTCCGATTCCGATGACTCTGATAATTCTGCCGGTACCAGAGTGTTTCTCCCGGAAGACTCCTCTTCTCTTCTTCTCGGCGCAGAATGTCTCCTCCGGAGGACATGTCTTTTCAGGATTTTATTTGTGATGTGGCCCGAGGCCTTTCAATCACGGTAGCTCCTGAAAAGGAACCTAGAGCAAAGGAATTGGAAATTTTCCAATACCCTAAGGCTCCCAAAGAGGCAGCTACTCTGCCCATTCATGAAATTCTTCATGATTTGATGCTCAGAATGTGGGAAACACCTTTGACCACATCTCCTCATTCTAGGAGACTCGATACCATGTATCGAGTTCCGCCATGTCCTGGCTTTCAAAAGACTCGGCTGCCACACCATTCAGTGGTAGTGGAGTCAGCCATGCGTAGGATGAAAAGTACAAAAAAGACATGCATCCAATCCTCCAGGTCGTGAATGCAGGACTCTTGACGCCTTTGGGCGTCAAATCATTCAGGTCTCCATGCTTTCAGCTAGGATCAGCTCATATATTTTATATATGGGAATGTTCCTCAAAGAGGTCACAGGAGATTTGGAGCTTATGAGCCCCCTTCTCCCTGATGACAAACAACAAGACTTCCTTACTCTTGTCAAGCATGCTCAAGACGTTTCCAAGTTTTGTAAATCGTGCAGCCTTTGAGTACTTTGAATGCATCAGCAGAACCTCTGCTATTCTCATTGGTGCAGGTCAGATTGCCTGGCTTCAGGCATCAGACTTGGAGATTTGGGTACAGGATAAATTAGGAAACATCCCTTGCACAGGAGAAAACCTCTTTGGCAAGAATTGGCAGGAAAAGGCTAATGAGATTGATGCTGACAATATCACTTTAGACAGAATGTCAAAATCTACAGCCACTCCAGCCAAAAAACCCTATAAAAAACCCTTTTACAGCAAAAAGAGGAAGTTTTATCCGTCCTATACCCAGCAAGGGCAAGGTCAGGGTCAAGTTGCCCAAAGAGGACGACAACAACAATCCAGACAACAAAAGAAGCCCAGACAACAAAAGAAGCCAAAGGGCCCGCAAGCTCAACCAGTTCCACAGGCTCAGCCCCCTCAAGGGCTTTGACTCAAGGGCCTTGAGAGCTTGAACTTCCTGCCTCTGAAGGGTCCAGAACCCCTAAACATTCCAGGCAGGTTGTGTCATTTTGCCAACAGATGGCACCAAATAACAGCAGAAAATTGGACTCTGTTCATTGTAGGAGAGGGGTACAAGCTTTATTTTCACAGCATACCCCCTCCTACAATCATAAGACAGTTCATTTCCCAAACCTCTGCAAACAATCTACTGGATCAAGAAGTCTCAACACTCCTTGCCCAAGAAGCAATAGAGGAAGTACCCATTCTCCAACAGGGTACAGAGTTCTACTCACCCTATTTTCTTATTCCAAAGAAAACAGGAGGACACAGACCCATTCTAGACCTCAGAGAATTGAACAAATATCTGTTCTGAGAAAAGTTCAAAATGATTTCTCTGGGAACTCCTCTGCCATACCTTCAAAGTCAGGATTGGCTTTGCTCTCTAGATCTAAAGGATGCATATACTCACATTCTGATCCATCCAGATCACAGGAAATCCTTACGATTCCTTTTCAAGGGAAAACACTTCCCATACAGGGTTCTTCCCTTTGGTGTGGCTTCGGCACCAAGAGTATTCACGAAATGCATGACAGTAGTAGCTGCATTCCTGCGAACCCTAGGGATATTCGTCTTCCCTTACTTGGACGACTGGCTCATTCAAGCCCCCATGGTTCCATAAGCCAGCTCTGCACTGTCTTGCACTATGCGAATCCTCCAATACTTGGGATTGGTAATAAACTTCCCAAAATCCCAACTTGTTCCTTCCCAGTCCCTGGAGTTCATAGGAGCTTGTTTAGATATCAGACAGTCAAGGGCTTTCCTCCCACAGCCCCGATGTCTTCGCAAAGTGCAACTAGCTTCTCAAGCAGCGGGAAAATCCTCCCTAACTGCTCGAACTACTACAATTAA
Source organism: Ichthyophis bannanicus (assembly GCA_033557465.1). Lineage (NCBI taxonomy): Eukaryota > Metazoa > Chordata > Amphibia > Gymnophiona > Ichthyophiidae > Ichthyophis > Ichthyophis bannanicus. The sequence goes on from CM066038.1 coordinate 401,761,326, forward strand.
TGGGACATATGGCATCCACAGTTCATGTAGTTCCCTATGCTCGCCTCCACATGCGAGCAGCCCAGTGGACCCTATCCACACAGTGGAGACAGGCCACAGGACGTCTGTCAGACAAGATATCAAACTCTCAGCGACTGATTTTGTTCCTACAATGGTGGCAATCGCTGGAGAATATTTTAGTGGGGTCTCTTTTCCAACAACCCCTATTCCAGGCCACCCTAACAGATGCATCACAGGTGGGTTGGGGAGCACACCTGCACCATCTCTCTACCCAGGGTACCTGGACTCCACAGGAGGCTTGTCTTCACATAAACGTCCTAGAATTAAGAGCAATCTATCTAGCTCTTCGAGTATTCCATGCCCAGCTCAGCTACAAGACAGTCCTAATCCAAACGGACAATCAAGTAGCCATGTTCTATGTGAACAAGCAGGGCGGAACAGGCTCTCTGTCGTTATGCAACAAAGCTTTACGACTATGGGCCCTCGCCAGAGAGCATCAAATTCACCTTCTCGTGGTATATCTTCCAGGCATTCAAAACCTTTGGGCAGACAAACTCAGCCGAGTACTGCTGCCTCATGAATGGCTCTCCACCTAGACTAGGTGACAAAGATATTTCACATCTGGGGACCCCAGACATAGACCTCTTTGCAAGTCAACTGAATGCCAAACTTCCCCAGTTCTGTTCCAGAATTCCAGCTCAAAATTGCCAGGCAAGGGACACCTTCCTCCTTCACTGGGGTCAAAACTTCCTCTATGCCTTCCCACCCATTCCCCTCATCCCCAAAACACTCTTCAAGCTTCAGAGAGACAGAGGTCATATGATCCTCATAGCGCCACGGTGGCCACGACAAACATGGTATCCCCTGCTCTTACATCTCTCTCAAGCTGCACCTCTGGAGTTAGGATGTGCTCCAGACCTTCTCTCCCAAGAGAACGGGATGCTATGGCACCCGAATCCCCAGTCTATGCATCTCGGGGCCTGGTTGCTGAAAGCCTAGACCTGCAGGATCTTAAGCTTTCCCCACAGGTAAAGGATATCCTTCAAGCTTCTAGAAAATCTTCCACAAGATGTTCTTACACCTTTAAGTGGAAACGCTTTACTATATGGTGTTCTCAAAAGGGCTTAAAGCTCCTTGTGATACCTTTGGATTCGGTACTAGAGTACCTACTTCATTTGTCAAATTCTGGTCTAAAGACCAATTCAGTAAGAGTCCATCTTATTGCAATTGCAGCTTCCTATAAGCCTCTAAATGGACAGCCAATTTCCTCTCATCCACTCATAGTGAGATTCATGAGAGGTCTTCTATTAACAAAGCCTCCCATCGGGCCACCACCGGTGGCATGGTATTTAAATCTAGTTCTCGGACAGCTCATGAAACCACCCTTTGAACCTTTAGCCACTACAACTCTAAAGTTTTTATCTTGGAAGGTCATCTTCCTGATTGCAATCACCTCCGCATGTCACATTAGTGAATTGCAAGCTTTAGTGGCTGATCCTCCTTATACAAGGTTTCACCATGATAAGGAGGTTCTCAGAACTCACCCGCATTTTATGCCAAAGGTGGTTTCGCCTTTTCATTTAAATCAATCGATTTACCTTCCTGTATTCTTTCCGAGGCCTCATGCCACTAAGGCAGAAAGGAACCTTCATACTTTGGACTGTAAAAAAGCCTGCTTTTTTTTTTTTTTACTTACGAAGAACACAGCAACATAGAAAGTCGTCTTAACTTTTTATTGCTTTTGATTCTAGTCATTTGGGACTTCCAGTCTCCAAAAGAACTCTATCTAAATGGATTGCACAATGCATATCCTTTGCTTATGAGAGTAAGAGTCTTCCTCTCCAAGGCACATGTCACAGCGCATAATGTGAGCGCCATGGCAGCCTCTGCGGCTAACCTTCACTCTGTGTCTTTTGATGACATCTGTCAAGCAGCCACCTGGGCTTTGATACACACCTTTACAGCCCACTACTGCCTAGATAAAGCCTCCCGTTGGGATGCCTTCTTTGGCCAAGATGTTCAGCATCTCTTTCAGACTTAATTCAACTCCTACCCACCAACCCTGGTGGGATGCCAGAGATCCATGGGAGGAAGCATGGCCCACCTCACAATAGGTGACAGCTTCCTGGGGCCATCTCCCTGGCATCTTCAGCTAGGGAGTCCCCATATGTGAAGACTACATTCCTGCTTCTTCTTGGAGATAGCGTAGTTACTCACCTGTAACAGGTGATCTCGAGGAACAGCAGGAATTTAGTCTTCACAACCCACCCACTTCCCCTAGGAGTTCTCTCTATTTCTCTGTCTCTTTCCTCTCGCCCTCTATTCTTTCACTCTGCTACAAACTTAACTGAAGAGGGACAGTTGGAAAGGCGGGAAGGCAGCGTGCATGTGCTGAGGGATGCTCCCAAAAGCGTTCCTATTGGACGCTGGGGAGCGTTCCCATGCAGGCTCCGTCGGTACCGACGATACCCATATGTGAAGACTAAATTCCTGCTGTTCCCAGAGATCACCTGTTACAGGTGAGTAACTATGCTTTTTCCTTTATACCAAGTTTGATTGAAATTTCATTGGTATCTGCAGTGCTAATTAGTATCTCACAGTAATCTCTGTGAATTTTTGGTTTCCACTTGTAATCGACTATTTATAGAAATCTCAAGAATTTTAATTTTCTACTCTGCAGGCGAGGTTTAAATCCACCACACAGAGTTAAGTCAATCTCCATGACCACATTCACACAACAAGAAATTGAATTTTTGCAGAAGCACGGAAATGAAGTGAGTGTTTAATTATGATATGTTTTCTGTAATACATATTGCATTTACCAATTCAGTTGGATTTTCCAAAGACCACTTCTTTTGTCTTGAAGTTTAGAAATGTGTTTTGACAGGTTGTGACTTAGGGGCCCTTTTACTACAAGGTGCTGTGGTATTGCACCAAACATGCTGATAATGCTCAAATCTATTTCAAATTAGGACAACTCCGCATTGTTAATTGCTGGGAGCATGGAAAGCATTGTTCTTGGCAGTTATTGCGGTGCACGCGTCCCAGCTGCACTCAACACCACCTAGGGAGGTGGCAGTTAGTGCACCTGTAGTACTTGCCTGCCGTGCAGGTAGAACTCACCCCACTCACTCTCTGCCCCGGTCTTCCCACTTGTAACTCTAATGCGCCATGGACAGCACCAAAATCAGACAGCACTAGCTGCAAACACATGTCCAATGCGTGCCTTTAGCATATTCTAGACCCTGCTGACAGCGCCCATTAGTAAAAGGGCCCCTATTTTCAGATGTGCACAGTGATTCACCCAACAATATACCATGGGGGTGAAGGAGTGACTCAAAGTGTGGTATTTAGATCCATTGTTTTAGAGACTTGCTATAGATCTTCTCTTAAATCTGAGACTGTATTTACCTGTTCTTCCGGAACTTCTTGAATTAGTGGGCATAGTTTCAGTATCTAGCTGGAGTGATGTCATTAGGAATGTGCACAGTAATAATTTTTTCTCTTTGCTTTGTTTAAAAAAAAATACTACTTCTTAAATGTTTTCTCTTAGATAAGTCTCCATGTCAATCCTCATTCCAAGGGTCTCAACTGTATGTAGTGTGAAAAAGGTGCAGGAGTGATCTCAAGTCATGCCTGACCTACTGGTACCTGTTTTAGAATGGTATCAGTTGACCCTAACATATTGCCTAGTACAGTTGTTCTCAAACCTGTCCTGGAAGACCACCAGCTGGTGGGTTTTTCAGGATATCTCCAATGAATATGCATGCCGGAGATTTGCATGCCTAATACCTCCATTAGATGCAAATCTTTCTAATGCACATTTCTTGTGAATATCCTGAAAACACAACTGGCTAGTGGTCCCCCAGGACAGGTTTGAGCACCACTGTAGTAGAAAGACTACACTTAGAGTCTCAAACACCTTTCGCAAGATAAATCTATTTTATGCTTTGTTTGGTTCTGGAGGCTGTATCTACATTGAAAAGGTGAAAGCAAGTCCAGGAAAGGCCACCAAAATAGTGTCTAGACCAGGGCTTGATAAATCCAAGGTGTCTGGTTGCAATGGAGCCTAAAAATTGAACCCTGGTGCCTGGGATTTCTTGCTGCTGCTGTCACCGCCACCACTGCTGCCAAAGAAAGAAAAAGGTTATTTGTAACTTGTGTCTGTCATGGTGCTCTTTAGCTTTGAGTCATGCAGTGCAGAATCAGCTAGTGCAAGTCTCATGAGACTTGAAATGAAGTTTCTGCATCATACATCTTAAAGCTATTGAGATTAGTGATGATTACAAGGACTTGTAACCTACCAACCTTCAGCTATTGGCTGAAGGGTGGTGCCTGGGAGGAGGGGTATGATGTGCAGTGTGACTGGTTGTAGGTAGGAGGAGTTGGGACAGAGAGTGCGAGTGAAGGCAGGGTATGGGGGAAGAGAGAGACTGAGTGTGGTAGAATGCAGGTGTTATCAGTATGCTTCCTCCTCGTCTCTCTGGGCCAGTCCAGGTAACTGTAGGGTAGTCAATCTGGTCCAGCAGCTGAGGACTGTAATACAAAGTCTTGCTGACAGGATATCCGGCTCCCTCTAGTGTGCCAAACCCAGTCTTACAGTCCTCAGCAGCTGGATAGGACGTGCCTGACAGCCTCCGGAGTACTGAACGAAGTTAAAAAGTAAAAGTTGTTTTTTTCTGACGGGGTAGCCCTAGCGGGGTTGCCAGGGTCAGAAGGAGGGTACTGGCTATAACTTTCAAATATTTAGACCCGGTATTTGGCTGGAGGTAGAGCCTGCCTCACTCAGCCTGTCAGCTGTACCCAACGGGGGGGAGGAAAGCGGATCTGGGAGCCCCAGGTTGCAGCCCTCTGCCCTCGCTGCCTCATCGGAGACATCCGCGAGCAGCGGTTGTGCAGGCAGCTGAATTCGGCATCTTTGGACTTCAGGTAGGACAGCGGCCGAGCCGCAGTGTTTAGAGTCAAGCGGGGTGCTATCGCTACTAGATTGGCTACTTTTATTCTCCCGGTGTATGTTTGCCATTCCGGCGGTTTGTTTTCAGTGCGGGAGTCGGCAGCGGCTGTCGGGTCCCAGCGTTTGTGGCAGTTGTTTTCGTGCTGTTAGTTTTCTTGAACGGGGCTTTAGGAGCGTGATGGATCTTCATTTGAAAGTTGGGGAATCTTCTGAGGTAAACCCAGGTGCGGAGGAAAAGGCGGGATCGGCGGCCTTTTTTCCCACTGCTTCGGTTTCTCCCGCGCTTTCTCACAAGCTGGCAAAACGCAAGGCAAAGTCTAAGAGACCTCCATCAGAGTTAATGGAAGGGCAGGAACCTTCCCCTGAGGCTCAGGGGGTTTTACCAACTGTTTCTTCAGCTGATTTTATTCTCTCCTTGCACAAGGCTTATTTGTTGAAGGTGGAACAAAGTCTCTAGCTAAGCCTAATTCTCCTAGCATGGGGGATATGTCTAAGGGAGAGAGCTCCTTGCTAGATCTGGGGGAAGGACCCTCAGCGAAGGTCATGAGAGCAGACCCTGCTGTGTTAGGAGGGCAGAGTGCTGTACCTCCGGAGGTTGAAGAGGGGGAGCTCTTCTCAGAAGGGGCTTTGGATGCTTGGGCCCTAGGAGATTTTGAAGAAGGTGAATTACTCCCGGGAGAAGACCCTAATGTTTTTAGGGTTTTTCGTAAGGAGGAGCTGGGGGCACTGATTGCTCAGTCCCTGGCAGCGCTTAACATAACTTTGCCTGTAGTGCAGGAGGAGCAGTTAGAGGATCCTCTCCTTCAGGGCTTCAAGCCAGAGCAGCGGTGTTTTCCAATTCATAGGGTCATTAGGCAAATGATAGATTCAGAATGGGAATGCCCAGAGGCTTCCCTAAGGGGGAGCCGGGCTATGGGGCGTCTTTACCCGGTGCCTCAGGAGGACAAGGACTTGCTCCGTATGCCTAAGGTCGATGCTCTAGTGGCGGCGGTAACGAAGAAGACCACGATCCCCGTGGAAGGTGGAGCTGCCCTGAAAGATCTACAAGATCGGAAGTTGGAGGCGCTGTTGAAACAAGCTTTTGATTCAAGTGCCCTAGCGCCTCCAGGCTTCTATTTGTGGCGCTTACGTCTTTCGAGCTTCTATTCGATGGTTGCAGAGTGACTTGGTGGCCGACAAGGAGGGTAGCTCTTGCACGGAAGGTGCTAGACTAGAGTCGGCGGCGGCCTACTTGGCGGACGCCTTTTATGATTTGGTGAGAATTTCCGCGAAATCTATGGCTTCGGTGATAGTGGCAAGGCGATTTTTGTGGCTGCGCAATTGGGCAGCAGATGCGTCTTCCAAAACGCGACTCAGTAAACTCCCCTACAAGGGTAAGCTACTTTTTGGGGAGGCGCTTGAGAAGATAGTTAAGGATTTGGGGGATTCCAAGGGGGGCTGCCTCCCGGACGATCGCCCAAAAGGTCCTCGGTTTGGACCCCTAGCTAGAGGACAAGGCAGAGATTTGCGTAAATTCCGGGGTTCCCGGTTTGTGCCTTACCAGAGGGGGCGGTTGCCGTCTTGGGGACAGTCCTTTCGAGGAGCGCGGCGGTTCGGAAGGGGATTTTTTGGTTCCCAGCAGAACACCCTCAAGAAGCCCCAATGAAGGACGGCCGGCCCAGGCGGAGCTTCCTATCGGAGGTCGGCTGCAGAACTTCCTTTCCGCCTGGGCTGACATTACAACAGACCGCTGGGTGCTAGAGAGAATCCGAGAGGGCTATGCGCTAGAGTTCGCACAACCATTAAAGGAGGCGTTTCTGAGATCTCCTTGCGGATCTCCAGCAAAGAGGACAGAGATAAACGATACGCTGCAGCATCTCCTTCAGTTGCACGCAGTGGTCCCTGTCCCCAGAGACCAGTGCGGCTCAGGTCGATACTCAATTTATTTCGTAGTTCCCAAAAAGGAAGGAGCGTTTTGTCCCATCCTGGATCTCAAGCACGTAAACTGCTGTTTGCGGGTACCTCACTTTCGTATGGAGACCCTACGAGCGGTCATTCAAGCGGTAAGGCCCAACGACTTTCTGTCTTCCATAGACTTAACGGAGGTGTATCTTCACATCCCTATCAGACCAGAACATCACAAATTTCTAAGGTTTGCCGTGCCCATGGGTCACTTCCAGTTCAGGGCCTTACCGTTTGGACTGGCCACCGCTCCGCGCACCTTTACCAAGGTAATGGTGGTGGTGGCGGCAGCTTTGAGATCGGAGGGAATTCAAGTCCATCCTTACTTGGACGATTGGTTGATTCGGGCGGAATCTCAATCGGAGCTCTTGTAGACCTTGTGGGAAGGACAAAGGCATTGTTAAAGGTGTCAGTGGGTTGGCTCTTGAATTTCAAACAATTTAAGGCCTAGTCTATATTGCACTGTAAGTCATAAACTGAGACTGGAAAAAGCTAAAGACATAATTTTTTCTAGAAAAAAGGTAAAGGAGATGCAAGCACTGGAGTATCAGGCAGGCTTCAGTAACCTGCCAGAAGGAAACATTTTCTATAGAATAAAAAGTTCAAAAATAAGTGGCTATCTTATGAAGCTGAAAAGGAATGTGTGAGAAATGACTTCAGCACTAAGAGACAGAATTGAGGCATGCATGGCCTTGGTGGAAGTAAAATGCATGGAAGCACAGTAAACAGATACAAATCGGAGACTGTGTTGATCAAATAAATTTTTCCTTATCTTATTAGACCAGTCCAGAAGCATGGGCTTTGTTCCCTTGTTAGCAGATAGAGGTGGACTTGAGCAACTTTCAGTGATATGATCACTAGGTATAACTGCTGGTGCAGCACTGAGAGGAACCAGTATTTGTCTACCTCCAGCAGATGGTAAGGTTTGTAGACTAGTGCAGATAGGACTGTCTTCCCTATCGGAGACTACTGTCCTGTGGCCGGTGTATAGAGTCAGATAGCCCAACATTGCTTGGAGCTTGGGTGTGCCCCTTTTTTTCCTGGAGCCAACAGCAGCTCTGTTCCCATGAGTTCCAGCACTGAGAATCCAAAGAGTGAATAGGAGGGGTGTTAAGTTTGCCCCCCCCCCCCTTCCCTCTTGCTGTCCTATATCCTACTTCTGTCTCTCTTTTTTTTTTTTTTTCTTTCCCCATTTATTTTAATGGGGCTGTATTTGTGTCTCTCCTGTTGGCAATCAAGTCGCTATAAATTAAAAAAAAAAAAATCTTCAGCAGCTAGGCTTCTCCAGCCTGCACGGATGGTAGGGGCTAGCTTAACAGGTTTGGGAATTCCCTTTTGGGGTTCTTTTTTCAGTGGGCTTTTCTTTTCTTCCCCAGGCAGTTGCTGCATTTAATTGTGGCCCAATGGAGCCTTTATTATGGGGCCCCCCCCTCTGTGACTGCAGTTTGTCTGGAGTGCTTATAGCGTTGCCTCGGGGCTTAATTTTCTGGCATGTTCAGGACACTCCAAGAGGCCTGGGGCCTGATGCCATTATCTTGTGCCTTGCCTCGGCACTTCCTCCCAGTTTTATCCTCCATTGGTGGGCACTGTAATTTTTTTTTATTTATTTTTTTAATGGTGCCATGGACCCTACTGGAGGGGGGGGGCATGATGGGGTGGCTGCATCTGCAGATCCATAGGTCCCTGGAGGGCTTTTGGGATGGCTCCTTTCAAATGGCTTGTGCTAATGAAACAGCTCAGAGGCTGTTCTCAGTCCTTGCTAGCTATTTGTCAACCCCTTCCAAGAGGGTCAGAGGCCGAGGCTAGCACTATGGAGGGGGGGGGGGTTGGGGTTGTCTAGGGCCTTTGGGGCACCCTGCTGTGCCCTTTTTTTTGCCTGCCTGTTTCTCCAAAGACACAGCCTTATCCCTTAACAGGAGTTGATTTGGATTCAGCAGAGAAATCCTCTCTAGAAGGTTGAGCCTTAGAAGGAGAAATTCCCCTTTTGAAGGGTGAAGATTCTTCTTTGATCCATTTCACTGGGAAGACCTTCCTCTCTTTTTTTCAAGATGTTAGCGCCTTTGCAGCTTGTAGAGCCTGCAAACCTTGCTGGTGAACCTAATTTTGGAGGTTATAAGCATGCATCTAGCTCTTTTTTTTTATTTTTTTCTCCTGAATCCTATGCAGGAATTTCTTAGTGAGACTCCTGACCTGGGAATTAGGGACACACACATTCCTTTCTTGGTTGTACCCTATGCCCCAGGGTGAGCTGGATCAGTTTGTTTGGGCTCCCATGGGTGCAGAGTTGCCAAATTACCCAGTTCCAGGAGAGAGATTTTTTGCCAGGTCTGGCTTTAAATTTGCCTTGGAATGCAGAATGGTATTTCTCGTCCCTGATTTTACCCATTGGAATCAGTGCTGCAGGTTCAATAATGCATCATAATGAGATTGTCTGTCTGTCTCTGTCTGTCAGAAATCCATGACTGGCTGAAAATCTCACTCCTGGAACTGGGTAACTTGGCAACTCTGTGTGTGTTCTCCCTGATCATGGCAGTGGCAAAGTGCACAACCATCCGTTTGGAAGGGGGAGGGGGCACTGTGCTCATGTGGAGGGTGGAGGACTTCCTGAACACCTTTATGGCCTCCCCTTCAAGCTCTCAAGCTGCACTGTGTGCCGTTTCGGTGGCTTGAGCTCTCCTTTGCTGGATACAGCAGTTGCCGTACAGCTTGGAGGTTGTGAGATAGGAGTTGGGGGCTGCTTATATGGATGTTCCTTATCGTTCCTCCAGTTCAGTCCTCTACCTCTGGGTTGTCAATCTCCTCCTGCAGCTTGGAGACTGGTATGTCAGAATGATGACATCACTGGATATAGCCTGCTGCAGTCACTCCTCTATCCCAGTGTAACCATGCAGCAAGAGGACTTGGCGAGCCCTAGGAGAGGGCTCTCTGGAGGAATCAATAAGGAGCTAGGTGTGTGTTAGGGTAGTTGATTAACTTCTCTGGTGGACATTGTTATTTGGGTTCTGTTGCTTTAAAAAAAAGAAAACAGCAACCTGCATTCTTACTCCCTGTCTCTGCCTTTCCCTGCGGGGTTTTTTTTCAGAGAGGTGAGTTTTCTGCCCACTGGTGCACAGAGGTTCTCTCCCCCCGGACACTACGGGGGAGAGCCCTTCTTCCTAGCCCGGTGCCTTCCGTTCAACTGTAGCAGTGTTTGGCGGCTTCAGAGGCTACAGAGTGTTTGTGCTGCTGAGCTCTGAGGCCGGGGCTCTTCGAGTAGATCAACTGTATCTCTAGGAACAAGCAGGAATGAGTCTTCATATATGGGTACGTCGGTACCGACGGAGCCTGCGCAGGAACGCTTCCCAGCGTCCAATCAGAAAGCTTTTGGAAGCATCCCACCACGCCTGCGTGCTGCCTTTCCGCCTTTCCCAACTGCCTCTCCTCAGTTTTCGTTTTTCCGCGGAGCCGGCAGGACGTCCTCCTGTCACCGCAGAAAATTCTTCTTTTAATCCTTTAGTTTTCTTGTGGTCGCGGCTGTCTCCCCAATGCCACCGGTACCGCCGGTGTTTCTTTCTCTTTTCTTGAAAATTTTTTTCCTTTTAGGGAATATTTTTTCTTCTCAGTGTCTTACTGTTTTTCAGGCCTTCCAGGCCTCTCCATGTCCTTCATGGAACCGCCAGCCACTTTCTCCAAGAAATGTTCAAACTGTGGCGGTACAACTTTATTTTTAGACTCCCATAATTGGTGTCTAAGCTGTTTGGGTCCTGACCTTTTTCCTCCGGAGCCCTCGGGCAACAGCATTGTGAGAAGAAGTTTTCAACATCGAGTTTCCCTCGATATGAGGTTCCCTTCCAACTTCAGGGCACCGACCATTTCTTCTTCTACACAGGATCAGGTAACCCACAAACAGTCTGTTAAGACTAGCCAACCCTCGAGTGGTAGGTCTCATGCACAGTATGTAGACGGCTCCGGCCTTGCCCTCGAGGGCCCATTGGCTTCAAAACCCCGGCGGGAGTCTTCGGCCTCCAAAGCCTATGTGGGGTTTCAGGTTGTTCCTGGGGTTCACTCCCCACAGAACATTCCTGAGCCGTGTCCGGTGGTGGCATCCGCTTCAAGTGGTACCGATACCCCGGCATCGGCACTGGTGTTGGAAACACTCCTCACCAGGGATAGTCGTCTGGCATCCTCGGTACCTACGGGACCGGTGCATACGTTCCAGACTGACTTTCCAGTATCGGTACCGGCACCGATACTGCCTCCGATGTCGGTACCCTCCAGACATGCATCAATAAACTCGCTTCCTTCGATGGAGGACTGGGTAACGACTCGCCTTGGTACCGGCTCCCGTCGGTACCGAAGGCTCAGTTCCGATGGTTCGTATTCACAACTCTCGGTTCCTCCGATGCAGTTTGGATTGCCACCGGCTGGGTTTCATCCATCGATATCAGACACGGTACCAAAGTCGGTACCGATGTCTACATTATCCTCAATGCCGAGTTGGGAATCGATCTCTAGTCTGGAAGATGCGGTTCCGACACGCCTTGGTACCGTGACCTGTCGATACCGGAGGCTTGGTGCCGAGGGTGACTGCCGAACGTTTTCAGTTACCTCGGTACCGATTGAGCTGTCACCGATGGCTGTTCCGATGTCTGTCTCTGGTTCGGTTCCGACATCGGTACCGGTATCCACTGTAGCATCGTGGCCAGCTCCTTCCATGCTTCTTTCAACAGGATCGCTCCCTTCTATACCAAGTTTGGAGTCGATACCTGGCATGGACGATGTGCTACTGACTGTCGCTGGTCCTGACCTCCAGTACCAGCGTCCATCCATTAAGGATCCCATATTGCACTGTGCAGATACATCCTTCGGTGCCCAGGCTAGTTCCTCAGATCTAACCTGTCCAAGGGAGGTTCTCTTTGGAGATCTTTCTTTTCAGAGTTTCCTCTGGGATATGGCAAGATCACTTGCCATCTCTATCCCTGGACATGATCCTACATGATCCTACACAAGGCTCTGTTTCTACCGAAGCAAAGGAAAACATAATGCTTCCTTTGCATCATTCCTTGCAGGATCTTCTTCTAGGAATGTGGGAAGCACCTTTAAGGGTACCCCCACCTTCCAGAGCAACTGATCTCCTATATCAGGTGCTCCCCTCTCCAGGGTTTCAAAAGACTCAACTTCCTCATCATTCCATTGTAGTGGAATCAGCAATGAGGCGGGTGAAGAGTAAGAAAAAGCACTCTTCTTATCCGCCAGGTCGTGAGTCTAAGACACTAGATGCCTTTGGACGTCAAACCTTCCAGACATCCATGCTTTCAGCAAGAATTCTCTCATATATTTTTTATGAGTCTATCTCTTGAGGAGGTCACAAAGAAATTGCATCTTTTGACTCCCTTTCTTTCAGAACCCAAGACTGCAGACTATTCCTCACTGCTTAGTCATATTCAAAATATCTCTTGGTTTCTTACTCGTGCTTCCCTAGACTCATTTGAGTCTGTGAGCAGGACTTCTGCTATAGCTATAGGGGCACGACGTAGAGCCTGGCTCCAAGCTTCAGACTTAGACAAATGGGCACAACAAAGACTGGGTAATACTCCTTGCACTGGAGAAAATCTCTTCAATAAGGAGTCTTTACGTCAGGTTACTCAGTGGTTCACTGACTTACCTGTTTCTAAGGGCTGTTCTACGCCCTCTTCTTTCCCAGTAGGTAGGAAATGTCCTACCAAACTTTCTTCCCCTAGGGGGAGAAGGTTTTATTCATCTTCTGCCCATCACACAGATGTTCCCAAACAGGGGAGACATCGCCCTGGTCTGAAGAATCCAAACTCGCACCAGGCTCACCAAACCCAGCATCTGCAGGGTTTCTGATTAAATCACATATTTTTTGTGTCTCTTGGGGTTTAGAACCTGCAGTTGGCTTCTTGTCAGTAGAAGCCTTCCACTGCTTCATTCTAAACTCTAGGCATGGATCTCTTTTCACAAGACATCCATTTTTCTCTGTTATACGAGCTCTTAGGATGTTCATGCCTATAGGTCACAGCTTCTCCTCTTCTTCCTGCTAGGGAAAGAGGTTTAACAACTATCAAATGATAGTTTTTCTGTACCAGCATGAATTTTTTCCTTTCTACAGACTTACCACATTGTAAGTCTCCATTCAGCTCCATCTTCTCTACCCTCTTATCAAGCATTTCCCCTGTAAGAGTGGTACTATTACACCAGAGGGCTTCTCTTCAGCCCTTTTAGTTTTGTCACTATTCCAGTGTGGAGTTTTCCTCTCTGAGTTAACTCCTTCTTTTTTGCTTTGGGGCAGCTTTCAGGCAGGTCCAGAGTTTTCTTACTCCTGTTCTGTCCTTTCTGTTTTTTAACAGAAAGATTCTTTCTGATGTCTTACTAGCAGCTGCCCATGCAGGAGTCCTCGTGATTGGACCACTGGTTCTTCCCCACAAGCATCCAGAGTTGTCCTCCACTATATTCTTTCTGGCCTCAGTAGTGACTCCAAGACAGTGGATTCATCTTTCTTGGCAAATCTTATCACTACAGGCTTCTCTGATTGTTTTCTATTCTTGCCATCTCCTCCAATTCCCTTGGGTTTGGCAGCATAGTCGACCTAGGTACTGGCTTTTCCAGCAGCCAGTTCTATCACCTAATTCTCCTGCATTATGCTCTCTGCAATTTTACAGAGAAGCTTTCCACTATGGGCCCTTGCTAGAGAGCATTAGGATTTCCTCAAACAGCTGTCCTAGATGGTTGGAAAAGGCTCCCTCAGTCATGCCCCTCATGACTGGAAGGGTTCTTCCTACCCTACTATCTCCTTTCTAAAGCAAAGGACATGGGCCTTCTCTTACGTGAAAGCTTAAAGAGTTGTTCAATTCCCTTGTTTGGTCCTCAGGATTCCCACCGGGAATATGCTCTCTTTTTTTTTTTTCCTTGCAGCTCGTCCTCATGGTATCCTAATCCTTCATGGACAGCGCATATTTAGCTAAAGAACGCATGATACCCTTTTTGCCCCCCAAGTAGGTCAACATGGTATCTCATTCCTATGCGTCTTCTGTCCATTTACCATGCCAGAGTTCTGGAGGACTCGGGACTTGCTGCCTGCAGACTGATATTATCCTCTGCTTTTCACGTAACCATCCTGGTTATTTCACTGACTAGCATTCTTGCAGCAATCTAGTCTGTTCTTTGTCAGGGAAATTTTTCCCCTGACTTTCTTCCATCATAACCAGGGGGAATAGATTCTCTATATATCTTCTCAAGTAGGTTCCACCTTCTTGTTATTAGGAGATGTGAAGAGGAAAGATTCATCTATGTGAATATACTTTCTATAAGCACATCTCTGCCTAATTGCAGACACTTATATCATTTGTGTGTGTATATGTTTTGCCCTTCTATATCTCACTATAGATATAGATATATAGACATATAAGAATATATATCTATATCTATATCTATGCATCTATCGAGATATTTATTATAGGTAGATATGTATTTACATACTTATCTATCTGACTTTATGCTCATATAGATATATATGTCTCTATATGATTCTGACAGTTGGGCTCTACCCATACCATGCTGTCCCAGCATGTTTGGGGTGCTACAAACACAACTACTCCAGTGGTAGTCAACTACTTTTCTGCCATACCCCTAAAGGTTTTAGGTACCCCTGAAGCTCTCCATGTTCCAGTATCTTTCCTACCTGACATCAGTTAGGAAAGACATTGCAGATCTTCAGTCATTCTGAGGCTAACTCCTCGGGCATCTGTCCTTTCTTTTGGGATATAAGGGTTTTCCATACCCCTTCTTCCCACAAGGATTAGGCCTGTTTGTCCAAATCAGTCAGCCTTTTCCTCTTTTTGCTCCTATTAGTGAGTCACTCTGTAGCCAAAAGAGTTTGGGCTTTTTTCATAAAGCCTTCCCCTGACGGCTTACAGTTTTGGTACAACCCCAGTTTACCCCTGGGGTTACCTCTTACTTTTCAGAATTCCTGACCTCCATTATGTTTTCCTACAGGTTTATTACCTCTACTTTTGCAGTGAGGTCCTCCTTGAGGTTCCTCTACTGGATCCCCAGTAGATCCCATGAACCTCCATACTTTTGTACAATCCTGTTAGGGGAGGTCCATATTGCAATATTTCATTTTCAATATATTTGATGATAATCATCCACACAGAGACTTCTTATCTGCAGTCCTATGTTAGGTTAGCTGTCTTTTACAGCACCTTTCTGTTTCAACTCCTTCCCACCATCCTGGGATGCCTGGCCATATGAGGTGTAGCATGTTCCAATCCATAACATGCTGGGACTACAGGCATCTTAGCTTGGGAGTCCCCATATGTGAAGACTCATTCCTGCTTGTTCCTGGAGATAGCACAGTTACTTACCTGTAACAAGTGATCTCTGGGAACAGCAGGAATAAGTCTTCACAACCCTCCCACCTCCCCTAGGAGTTGTATCTCTCTGTCTATCTTTCCTTTCCTCTCTCTCTGTCTCAGCTTTAAAACTTAACTGAGGAAAGGCAGTTGGGAAAGGCGGGAAGGCAGCACGCAGGCGTGGTGGGATGCTTCCAAAAGCTTTGATTGGACGTTTGGAAGCGTTCCCGCGCAGGCTCCGTCGGTACCGATGTACCCATATGTGAAGACTTATTCCTGCTGTTCCCAGAGATCACCTGTTACAGGTAAGTAACTGTGCTTTCTGGCACCGCAGCAGCAGACCAGCTATTTCAGGCACCGGAGCAGCAGACCTGGCCGGTAAGCGTTTTCACCGGTGTCAGGCTGCTTGGTTAGGCGGTGAAAATTCTTCAGTCCGGTTTATGCCGGTCGCGGTTTATTTTCGCGCCTTTTTTGTTTGCCGGGATAGCTTTGCGGCGGCCATTTTGGTGCCGCGGAGAAGCCGCGTGTGGGCCCGCAGGGCTTCCAATTCAGTGCCAGTCAGCGTAGGGGGGGGGGGGGGGGGTTCCTTACTTATTTCTGGGCTGGTTTTGTTTGTTTTATTTTGTTTTATTTATTTTCTTTGTTTGATTCAGTTCTTTTATGCCCCTTTATTCAGCCACATCACAGGGATGAAGGGGGGGCTGAGGGGAGGATTGTTTCCCTTGAGCACAGGGCCTCTGTACTTACATTCTCGCCTGCCCTGCTGGATAGACTGCCATGTTCCTAAAAAAAAAAGAAACTCCAAAGGGGAAAGCAAAAGAAACAATCAAGGCTTAGCCTTTAGGTCTTGGCTGGGCTGCCTTATGGCTACTAGACCCCAGTGTCTTGTTTGTGGCACTAGGAGGGGCGCAGTAGCCGATACCGGTGTGTGCCGGGGCTGTGCATCCCTCTCATCCACCGTTGAGCAACAGATGGAGTGTAAGGGATCCCCAGAGGCGCAGGGTATGCCCACTGCGATAGGGGCTGCTTCCCCTCGGCCACCGGCGCACAGGACACCATTGGAGGAGCTGGCGGGTCCCTCCAGCGCGTCGCTGGCAACCCAGGCATCCGGTATCGCGGAATTCAGTCCTGAGTTTATTTTGCTTATGCATCAGGCCTTTTGTCTGAGGCGCCAGGGAAGGGGTCTGACACTGGGATGCTGGTTTCTCAGGTTCAGCAGTTGGAGGTGGTTGCGGCAGTGGGTGAGGAGCCGCCGCGCCTAAACGGGTTCGAACACAGGATCCTGCATCGGCAGAGGACGAGTGGCCAGAAGCCCACAATCCAGAATGGGATCAAGACCTGGGTATGCAGGATCTAGAAGGGGAGATTCCTGAACCCGAGGATCAGGCTAAGATAGTAAGGGTTTTCCGCAGAGAGGAGCTGGTGGCCTTGATCTCGGAGACTTTGCAGATGTTGAATCTTGCCCCGCAAACTGCGGTGGAGGAGGAAGTCGAAGACCCCGTCATTCAAGCGGTTCGTCAGACACAGGTGTTTTTTCCTGTGCACAGAGTGGTCGACAAAATGATTCAAGAAGAGTGGGATAAGCCTGAAGTGGGTCTACGGGGTATACGAACGCTGAATAGGCTGTATCCTCTGACCGATAAGGATAAGGAAAGATTCCAGGCTCCGCGAGTAGACGCGGTGGTGTCGGCGATTACTAAAAAGACAACCATCCCGGTGGAAGGCAGTGCGGCCTTGAGGGATGCCCAGGACCGTAAGGTTGACGGGTTGCTGAAGCAGACATTTGAAGCGGATTCCCTTTCGCTACAGGCCTCCATCTGTGGAGCTTGGGTGGCCAGGGCGTGTCTGCGTTGGGCTCAGAGGCTGCGCCAATCTTCGCACATGGATACTGAGGAATTGAAGGAGCTGGACCGGCTGGAGTCCGGAGCAGCCTACTTGGCAGATGTACATTACGACTTGATCAGGGTGCTGGCCAATAGCACGGCCTCTGTGGTGGCCGCCCGTCGGTCGGTGTGGTTACGGAATTGGGCGGCGGATGGGCCTTCTAAATCCCGCCTTAGCAAGCTTCCCTTTAAGGGTGGTTTGCTGTTTGGAGAAGATTTGGATAATTTGGTCAAGGATCTTGGTGAGTCTAAGGCAGGTAGGCTTCCGGAGGATAAGCCGAAACCCGGAAAGTCTGGCCAAGGCTTGCGAGGCCAGTTTCGAGATTTCAGGAGGTTTCGTTCGTCGCGGTTCGGTAGTTTCCAGAGGGGCCGCTATCAGTTTCGGGCCTAGGGATTCCGGGGGTTTCAAGGGGCGAATAGAGGGTTCTCTTCAACCCCTGCGCCCGCATCTTGTAAGCCACAATGAAGCGAGGCGGGTCCCGGCGGAGGGGCCTCCGGTAGGCGGGCAGCTTCGGGGTTTCCTCTCCGCTTGGACCCACATCACATCCGATCAGTGGGTGTTAGAGAGAATTCAATGCGGCTATGCGCTGGAGTTGGCACGGCCCGTGCGGGATTCCTTTGTCATGTCCCCTTGCAGGGGGCCCAAGAAATCGGTGGACATTCGCACGACTTTGGAAAGACTGCTTCACTTGGGAGCGGTGACAGAAGTGCCCAAAGCCGAATGCAGCATGGGTCGATACTCGATCTATTTCGTGGTGCCAAAGAAGGGTGGAACTTTGCGGCCCATTCTAGACCTCAAGGCCATAAACCGTTGTTTACGAGTTCCGCATTTCCGGATGGAGACATTGAGATCCGTCATTGTGGCTGTGCGTCACGGAGAATTCCTAACGTCTCTGGATCTTACGGAGGTGTATTTGCACATTCCCATACGGAAAGCTCATCAGAAGTTTTTACGGTTCGCTCTTCCTTGGGGTCACTCTCAATTCCAAGCCTTGCCTTTCGGTCTGGCGACGGCGCTGCAGACCTTCACCAAAATCATGGTGGTGGTGGTGGTGGCGGCGGCGTTGCGCAAAGAAGGACTCCTGGTTCACCCTTATCTCGACGATTGGTTGATTTGGGCCAAGTCCGAGGAGGAGAGTGTCCGAGTGACGGACAGGGTGGTGCAATTTTTCTGCAGAGCCTGGGTTGGGTAGTCAACCCGAAAGAGTCATTTGCAGCCCACCCAGGACCTCGAATATCTCGGGGTCCGGTTCAATATGTTGACAGGTCAGGTGTTTCTGCCGCACAAGAGAGCCGCGGCCTTGAGGATGCTTGTTCGGAAGTTCTTGTCGCTACCGGCGCCATCGGCTTGGGATTATCTCCGGGTGCTGGGAACTATGGCGGCGACGTTGGAAGCGGTACCTTGGGCCAAGGTGCATATGCGGCCACTGCAAAGCGCTGCTCCGCCGTCGGTCGCATCAGTCCGATTCCTTGAGCAAGCGTCTTCCTTGTCCGTTCACAGTCAGTCGCTTCGTTTGTGGCTTCGCCGGCAGTCGCTAGCAGCCGGCATGCCGCTGGACCAGCCAGAGTGGATTCCGTTGTTGACGGATGCCAGCCTGGTCAGATGGGGGGGGGGGGGGCTCACTGTGGAAGTCGTTTTGCGCAAGGGCTCTGGTCTCCCCTGGAGACAACGTGGTCGATAAACCGTCTGGAACTTTGAGCTGTATTCCGGGCCCTTCAGGCATTCGAAGACTAGGTGCGGGGAAGGGCCATGCGAGTACTCTCCGACAACTCTGCAACGGTCGCGTACATCAACCATCAGGGTGGCACGGGGAGTGCCGCAATGGAGGAGGAGGCGGACGAGCTGTTCGCTTGGTTGTACGCGATCTCGGCAGCGCATATTGCAGGGAAAGACAATGTCGCAGCGGACTTCCTCAGCAGAGTTCAGGTGGATGCGGGAGAATGGGAGTTGCATCCCGACGTTTTCGAGCAGATAATGGCATGATGGGGGGCGCCAATCATGGATCTCATGGCGACCTTCCAGTCGGCGAAGGTCAGCCGGTTCTTCAGCAGAAGACGCGAAAGGATGTCGGAGGGCATAGACACGCTGTTACATCCGTGGCCGTCCGAAGGTCTTCTGTATGTCTTTCCTCCCTGGACGCTGATAGGCCGGGTGGTTCAGAAGATCGGAGCTTACTCAGGAAAAGTTCTATTGGTGGCGCCCGACTGGCCGAGACGCCTGTGGTATGCAGATCTGGTGCGTCTCCTGGAAGGCGACCCCTGGCGGCTCCCGGTGAGAGAAGATCTGTTGCTTCAAGGTCCACTGTTCATGCCCCAGGTGGATCGGTTCTCGCTTACGGTTTGGCCATTGAGAGGGCTAAGCTGAACAAGAAAGGCTACTTGTCGGCGGTCGTGGCGACCTTGCTTAGGGCGCGGAAGCTGTTTACTTCCTTGGCATATGTGCGGGTCTGGCGTATTTTTGAGGATTGGTGTTCCCGATGTCAGGTGCGTGCAGCCACTGTGTCCATCCCTTTAGTCTTGGAGTTTTTACAAGGCGGCCTTGACAAAGGTCTTGCAGCCAGTTCCTTGCGCGTCCAGTTGGCGGCTCTTTCTTGTTATCGTGGCCGGGTCAATGAAGTACCTTTTGGCGGCTCACCCCGATGTGGCTCGCTTTCTGAAGGCGGCCTCTAGGTTGCGGCCGGCGCGTAGGGTGTGCGTTCCGCCATGGGATCTCAATCTTGTCTTGGCGGTACTATCTAAGTCTCCCTTCGAACCATTGTGTCATGCTTCGCTGAAGGATTTGACGTTGAAGACAGTGTTCCTGGTGGCTATTTGTTCGACTAGGAGAATTTCGGAGTTGCAAGCGTTGTCGTGTCGGGAAGCATTCTTATCTTTTTCCCGGGAGAAGGTGGTTTTGCGTCCGGTGCCGTCCTTTTTGCCCAAGGTAGTGTCTCCCTTTCACTTGAATCAGGTGGTGTGTTTACCCGTGCTTGGGTCGGTGGACGGCGGTGAGTCGGCTCGCCACCTCTGTCATCTTGACGCGAAGAGAGCGTTGAGATTCTGTTTGAAGAGGACGGAGTCCTTCCGCAAGTCTGATCGGTTGTTTGTATTGTTCGGGGGCGTACGCAGGGGTGAGGCAGCGGCTAAAGCTTCCATCGCCAGGTGGATTCGAGAGGCGATTGCGTCTGCTTATCTGCTTCACGGTCGAGTGGTACCCACTGGTTTGCGGGCGCATTCCACCAGAGCGCTGGTGTGTTCCTTGGCGGAACACAGTTTGGTTCCACCGGCGGAGATTTGTAGGGCGGCAACTTGGTCGTCGCTACATACTTTCAGCAAGCATTACCGGCTGGATGTAGCAGCGGCTAGCGATGCTTGTTTTGGGTCGGCGGTACTATCTGCTGGCTTGAGAGGTCCCTTCCAATGATTACTGCTCTGGTACATCCCAGAGGTAGAGGACTGAACTGGAGGAACGATAAGGAAATGATAATTACACTTACCTGGTAATTGTAGTTCCTTGAGTGACGACAGTTCAGTCCTCCTTCCCACCCAGTTGTTCCACGAGGGATTCAGGATTTCTAGCCAGCGGGTGAGTGTTGCAGGTAGGTCTGTCTTAGTGTTTTGGTGGGATGGTTCACTTTCTCTGCGGTAAGAAAGGGGGTAAGAAAGCCTTGCCGGAGGGAGTGGGAAGTTTACGTTTAATAAAAGTTATGTTCCATATTTGAAGATTAGCTACTTATTTGTTGCTCCTTTGAGTCTGCTTTGTTAATAGTTCACACTGGGATAGAGGAGTGACTGCAGCAGGCTATATCCAGTGATGTCATCATTCTGACATACCAGTCTCCAAGCTGCAGGAGGAGATTGACAACCCAGAGGTAGAGGACTGAACTGTCGTCACTCAAGGAACTACAATTACCAGGTAAGTGTAATTATCATATACTCTGTACAATTTGATCAAGATCTCTTTTAAGTCCATGGCAGTGATAATGGTGACTCTGATTTTGCAGTTGGTGAGCTGATGCAGCATCTAAGCTGCAACTGAGAACACTTCCCTTTTAAGGGGTGCTTGCTCTTCGTGGAGGACTTGAAGTTGCTAAGAGACCTTAGGTAGTTTACCTACAGAGATTCCCAGAAGATCAGCCTAGAGGTTCCAGGAATGCCTCTCATAGGGTTGTATGGGGAGCCTGGAGATGCCCTGGAACTTCTGGGAGTCTGTGTAGGGCCTATTTCTCCTACAGGTTTAAGGCCAAAAAAGGCAGTCTTTCTGAAGTTCTCAGTGTGCTTGAAATTCTGCTGTGACTCCATCTGGAGCTAGCAATCCCCACAATGAGATCTGGTATGTTCCTTCCAAGGTACAGCTGGTTGGATAGTGGCACAGGCTATTTTTCTTGGAATGGGCCCTTTGTCCTAAGTCATTGTTATACACTGGAGTTTGCAGAGCCATTAAGGAACAACTTTGTGGAGTCTCCATGCAGGTGGTGATCGAGGAAACTGAGCAGTGCCTCCTGCAATTTCAGGCTCTTGTTCCTGTTCCTCTGCAGGTGAGGTCAGGGGAGGGACTGTGTTACATCTACTTTATAGTATCAAAGTAGGGGAGTTCCTTCTAACCTATCCTGGATTTGAAGGTGGCCAGGATCAGGGTCTCGCTTCCGCATGGAGACCATCAGGTCCATATTGCGTTAGGCAGGAGGAGTTCTTCTAGATTCTCCTGCATGCCTTGCTGCAAGAGTGACCCCAAGAGCGACATCTGTATGTTTTCCATTCATGCCCTTTGAGCTGTCTTCTGCACCAGATTCGGGCTCATCTTCATGCACTGGACTGACCTCTCAGAGCTCTTGAAGCTGTTGGTGGGGTTCCCTCTTTTACTACAAAGAGAGGAGCAGCCTCATCCAAGGGCCCTGATGTTGGTGGATCCCATTCCCTTGTCGCTTATGACCTGACGTTTGAGAGGCATAGGCTGTCCAAAAAGGGATACTTTGGCACAGTAGTGGACACTCTGCTTAAGGCCTGGAGGACATCCTACTTAGCACAATTTCAGAGTCTGAAGAGTTTTCGTGAGGTGGTGGTCTTGGTACCTTGACATAGTCATGGTTTTGTCTTTCTTGCAATCCTGTCTGGACTAGTGTTTGGTTCTGAACTCTCTCAGGTTTTAAGTGGTGGCACTGGTGTGCCTTAGGGGTTGTATTGAAGGGCTATGGTAGCACACCCTGATACCTTCAGGTTCTTCAAGGGAACGAAAGACCTTCCACCAGTGCATCCGGTTGTTCTTCAATCAAGTCAGTTTCTCTCGATCTCTCTCTCTCTCGATCTCTCGACCTCTCTCTCTCGACCTCCTTTTGAGTCCATTCATAATCCATGCTTAAGGATTTGACCCTTAGAGTTTTCCTGTGGCTACAGTATCTGCCAAGTGGTCGTCAGAGCTGCAGGACTTGTCATCTCAACCACTTCTGTCTCCTTGTAGACTGTGCTATCCTCCTTTCATCTTAAACAGAATGTTATTCTGTCCTTCTTGGAGAAGGATTTTCAGACGGATCCATTTCTGCAGCTGGTGGACATGCTGAAGACAGTACCTGGAAGTTACTAATCTCTTCTGTTGGATTTTTTTTGTCCTCTTTGGCACTCTGAGGAAAGGACTGGCAGCGGCTAAGTCCTCCATTATCTGCTGGATTAAGGAGGCCATTGGGTGAGCGTACCTTCTGGCTGGCAAACATTTCCGGAGGGAGTTGGAGCTCACTCCAGTAGGGCACAGGCTGCCACCTGGGTGGAGTTTGCATTGGTCTCTAAAAGGGCACCTGGTCTTTTCTGAGCATCTTTATGAAACACTACAGGTTGCATGTGGGGGCTGAACAATGGGTGTCTTTAGCAGACAGTTCTGTCCAGAACGTGGTCTTCATCCACTTCTGGGCCTTAACTGCTTGGGTGCATCCTGTACATCCCATACATCTGGACTGGTCTAGCAGGATGATAAAGGAGAAATTTTACATACCCGATTTAATTTTTTTCCTTGAATCCTGCTAACCAGTCCAGGACCCATGCTGGAAGATTTTTAATAAAAGCATTTCTGGAGTCTGGATGCTGTTGAATGCATTGTCAGTATTATGTTCTGACGCAGAATTCCTTATAGTAAGAGCTAAATACTTGTTAAAGTTCACTGTTCCATATTGGGGGGTGGTTTACTAATGATGAGAATGTTTGAGTTCTTTTCTGAGGTGGTGGTTTTTTTACTCTTGCTACTTGGGAAGTGTCTTACTGGCTTCTCTCAGTGCTACACCAGCAGATATATACCTAGTGATGATATAGCTGAAAGTTGCTCAAGTCTGCTTCCACCTACTGGCATGGAGCCATGACTAGGATTGCCAACTGGCTCCAGATGCGCCCGACAGGCTTGCTCCAGTCTTATGTTTCGCCCATTGCATGAGGGGACTTGTACCTCTTCTTTCTCCATTGCACTCCATAAGAAAAGCAAGACTACACATTCTCGCATGCAGTGTGATAAACCCAGGACTGGATCATGCCTGTTGGGCACATTTGGAGCCAGTTGGCAACCCAAAGCATAACACATGTCTGGACTGTTCTAGCAGAATTCAAGGAAGAATTTATCAAGTGTTAAAATTTCTCCTTTCTTTTTAACACGTGTTGTGAAAATAATTCTCATTAAATGTTCCATCAAATGCTTTATCACATGACAAAAGAAAATGCAGAATACTCTGTAATCTCAATTTTTTAAAACAACCCTTCATTAATGGGACCTATCAAAATTATTCTTCCTTTGGAACCTAGAGAACAAACTCTGCTCAGATACATATTTGAATAATGATTAAAAAAAATATCCATTTGCTTTCAACCAAGATCCCTTAAGTCCTCCATTTTTTTCCAATATCTAAATGGTATAATAATACTCGATACTTTTGTTCTCATCCACCCTCGTGGAAGATTGTGTCCCACAGTAGATCAAACAGTTATTGAATTTGCAGAAATTTTTTAGTGTAGAAATGAAGCAAATTTTGCCAGTATTTTGCCATGTTGAGGAAAGGATTAAAGAGGAGAGTGAAGTAGAGTTGCTGACTTGTTCGAGATTCTACAACTGTTTGAAGAGTGACAGAGGATTAAGAACCTAAATTAAGGCATCATTGACTTCGTTTCTGTTGAATATTCATCTTTAGAAAATGTTGTTGATGCATCCTTTTCAATTTTTAAACTATAATTCCTTTTTTTTTTTTTTTAAAGCCAACTACTGTAAAGGTCACTTCTGATTGTAAACAAAAATAAAAAATAATTAGGATGCAGTAAACTTGATAGATATTCACTAAAATATTTTTATTAAATGCAAAATCAGATTTTTTTTTTTGTCATTCTTTTTATTGAAAGTGAGCCATCCAAACGTGGCAATTCCAACGACACACAACATAAGTACAACATCTTAGGGCACCACTTCAGTGCCTCCAGAGAATCCCCAACATTTCCATAATAATACCCAGGAGGTATAATTGTGCAATAGATGATGGGGATGACCCCAGCCACTTTCCCAGTGGCCAAGTCAGCAGTCAACCACTTGAAAACAGACCAAACGGCCAAAACTACAATCCATAACCTCTCGCTCCCCCCTCCATATCTTGGCCCTTGGCCCTGTGGAAACCCTATATGACCCCCATCACTGACATGTCAGAGATGACTCTCGGAGAGATTGGCCCCCTTCTTCCACCCCCCCCATCCCGTAACATCTGCACCCCCTCAAGATGCTGCCATGTACACACTGTCGGTCACCCTGGGAAAACCAGCAAGCTGAGGGTCAATGGATTATGTCCTGGTCCACTGGTCAAGTGCAGTACCCTTGAGTCATTAGCCAGTTGGTCAGTCAGAAGCCCTCGTAGCCCACAAATCTAGACCATGTAGTCCGCAGCTTCCCTCACCGCCCAGGTACGTTTTCTCCATATGATAAATCTCCCCGATTTTAGAGACCCATTCTATAATTGTTGGAAGGGGGATAGGCACGCTTCCAAAAAAACAGGCAAACCATTGCGAACGCCCAATAATAGACTGCTCATCAGGCTGGCCACCGATATTCCACTCTTCTGCAGGCAAGTGCCCCTGCGCAGACGCTGCAAACTCAAATGGAAGACAAATCCCTGCAATAGCTCAAACATGGGAATGAATAGTGTCCAGAAAACTTGAAGTTTAGGACAGCCCCACCACAGGTGCTCGAAATCCCCCCCCCCCCTCTTTTTTCCACATCCATTCAAACAGATAATCACTACGTCCCCATTTAAACAACAAGAGGCGTGATATACGTACAGAATAAAATCCATATGTGGGTTTCATTAAGACATCATCAGTGACGATAAACCAGATATTGTCTGTATAACAGAAACCTGGCTCAAAGATACAGACTCGGTATTCTTAAATCAATTAGACACCTGAATATGAGATCTTCCATACCCACAGAACACATAAAGGTGGAGGCTTGCTCATAATAATAAAGAAAAACCTCAATGCAAAACTAATTTCATCTGGTAATATTGATAATGTCGACATGCTTACCATAAAAATTAAAAACATAAGGTTATGCCTAATATATCGACCACCAGAATACAACATAGATAATACTGACAATCTAATTGAATTACTGGCATCATCTACAGACACAAACCCTGTAATACTAATGGGTGATTTTAATCTCCCCTCAACACCCAACAACCAATCAAATCTCTTCTTAGATGCGATAAGCAATTTGGACTTCCACCAAATAATAACAGAACACACACACAATAAAGGAAAAACATTTGACATGGTCTTCCTACCAAAGTCACTCCACAGCCTATATAACACCGATTCATTCTCAAACGTACGCTTCCCCTGGTCCGACCACTACCTCCTGAAATTCAATATTACCATCACTGACAACAATCAAACAAAAAGACCACACCCTCAACATACCAAGAGATTCAGAAGGTTCAATGAAGAAGATTTTCTAGACCAAATAATACCATACCTAACTCTAACACCCACAAATCTTGAAGAATCTATCAAAAATTGGAACAAAACAATCTCCATGGCTGCGGAAAGAAAACCAAACCAGTCACACCATAATAGCAAAGACAATAAAATTGGAAAAAGAGATGCCCCATGGTTTGACATGTCACTCAAAACACTGAAAAGACAACTAAGAAAGGAAGAAAGGAAATGGAGACAATCCAAATCACTAATAAATTATGAGAAATACATAAATACTCTACATATATATAAGGAAACAGACAATACTAAGAGAAACTACTACTGTAATATACTCACCAATGCCATTAATCGACCAAGGGAATTGTTCTGTATAATACAGAACCTAACAAACAAAACATTCAATTCAGACGAAATATCCATAGATATTTCCCCACAAGAATTAGCACAATACTACATCAATAAAACAAAACCACAAAAGGCTCCCCCACTAACACCTACAGAAATGAAGCACACTACCCCGGACAACTGGTCTAAATTCAACGTAATATCAAAGACCACTCTCAAAACTACAATAACTAACATTAATACAACAACCTCATATCTTGATCCATGCCCAGTGGATTGGATAAAAAAGACTTTCTCAATACTCTCTTCCTTCATTCTCCCCCTGGTCAACCTATCCCTGGAACAAGGCTATTTACCACCATCTCTCAAACACGTTCAAATACGACCTATACTTAAAAATAACACTTTAGACAAATTATCCCCAAAATCATACAGACCCATATCGAGTATTCCTTTCATGGCCAAACTTATCGAGAAAATAGTCCAAACTCAACTACAGGACTTCATTGATACACTGAACCTCCTTGACGAACACCAATATGGTTTCTGACCATTCCATGGGGTAGAAACATTGCTAACAGTCCTTTATGACACATTATTAAGGGGAATTGACGACTCTAAACAAGCCTTCATCCTAGTATTCCTCGGCATCTCTGCAGCTTTTGACAGCGTCAGTCACTTAACAATGCTAAACAGACTTCAACAAATAGGAATAACATCTACTGTTTATAACTGGTTCAAATCTTACCTATCAAACAGAACCCAAACAGTAAGAATTCTCAACCAAACATCCACCACTTTCAAACAAACACAAGGCCTTCCGCAGGGATCCGCACTATCAGCACTACTATTTAACATTTACTTACAACCAATCAGTAACATCTTTAAATGTCACGGTGTCCACTACCATATTTACGCCGATGATATAATGTTCTACCTCCCATTTAAAATCCCGCACCCACCTCTTCAACAAATAACAACAATGTTTTAAAGAGCTAACAAAATGGCTTAAGGATCAGAATTTACTCATCAATTTTACAAAAACTGATGTTCTATTTATCACTAAAAATCAAACATACACACCCCCAAGCACCATTACCCTAGATAACCATGAGATCAACACAAAAAAAGAAGTAAAATACCTAGGTGTGAAACTGGACAATAAACTCAATATGGACTCACATATAAAATACCTGACAAAAAACATACATTACAAACTCAAGACATTGAAACAATTAAGACCACTGATTCACTTACAAGATTTTATAACCATAATTCAAGCTATCATAACCCCACACTTTGATTTTGCAAATATAATCCTTAACGGCATCACAAAACAAAATATTAAAAAGATACAAATAACTCAGAACATAGCAGCAAGGATTATAATGAATATAAGCCCAATAGAACATATCACACCGATTCTAGCTGAACTTCATTGGTTACCTATTAACAGCAGAATAAAATACAAAATTCTTGTCACCACATTTAAACTTATAAATAACCTAGCACTATCTGCACTCAATACACTCATTAGCGTAGAAATAGATAAACGATCACAAAGGAGCAGAAACACAAACACTATAGCAATACCAAAAGATTACACAAAAGCTAGAAAACAAACCAACAAGAGGGCTTTCTCACACTCAGCACCAATCCTCTGGAATAATCTACCTGACAACATTCGTCTACTATCAGACATAAAGGAATTTAGAAAAAAATTAAAAACTCACTTATTCACATTACACTACAATACACTACCAAAGCAGAATACACAAAGAGACACAGGTTAACAAACATACCATAACACTACATATTTCATTGCAAATAACAAATAATGACATAACCACATATTAATTAACCATACCACACATATATACAGATGACGAGTCTCCTAACTTTATAATTATGTGATTTGTCACATTTAAAACAATTAATGCATTAAAATATTGATACATGATATAATTGCAAGTACCTACAATGTATATAGGTTCCAAAATTCCTGTTTAAATGTTATATTGTTACTTGTAAATAGTTTCATCTGTTCTATGTAAAACGACTAGGTATGCTACACCACATACCATATAACTTACTGCTCCCTGTAAACCGCACTTGATACTTGGGAAAGAGCGGTATAGAAATAACTGTTAAATAAATAAATAAATTAAGGACAGAGAGATTTGAGCAGGAGTGGGTGTAATTCCAGATTTCCCCCAGGCAGGTTTGGCCCGAAGGAAGTGGCGATGCTCTTTGCCAAGTCTATTGTGATAGTCCTATATCACATGGACTCAAAGAACTGGTGTTCCCAAGGTCGAGGAGTATGAAGCACTTCACTTTTTGGCAGCAGGCATCCCCCAAAATGGCATAGCTGAAAAAACTGGAAAAAATTTAGAGGCATCTTCATCACCTGCTCTATATGGCTTTTGGTGGCAGTGTCTCCATTTACATAGACCTGGGCCAACCGTGGCACCTCTGGTAGAGCAAACACCCCATATTCCGGATAAATGCAAATGCAAATGCATAAACTGGGATATAAGGATTATAGCAGGATAAAGTCCATGATCCTTTTACAAAGCATCCGTCACACACTTCAGAGGGAGGCCAAGAAGGGGAGGGCCAGGACTATCCGTGTGTATGCCGGTTCCTCAAGTGAGAACACAGCCGGCAGTGGGATAGGGGACATCCACCGCTCTTCTAGCCGCACTCAGGCCGCCGCCTCCCCTCCCTTGTACCAACACCATGTTACCCTCATACAAGCACACCAATAGTACACCAGGATATTAGGGCGCCCCAATCCCTCTTGCTCCATAGGGGTGGTGAAAGTGACTCAACCCATCCTAGGTCTTCGCCCCTCCCATATAAGCCTAGTAAAGTCTCCTCTTGGACTTTTGAAAATCCCTTTAGGAATATGGACCAGGAGTTGCAGCATCAGAAAAAGGATTTTGGGCAATGTTAGCATACAAGAGCATTAATTCTCCCCAACCATGTGATAGCACAATCCTTACATGACTGTAAGCTTTCCCTCCCTAATGTTTTCCAGCAGTTTCCCATAATTGAGAGATTATAGGCAGGACAAATCACTGGAGATAACCACCAAGTACTTGAATTGGCTGACCACCAAAAACCTCGATCTTGAGAACCCTGCCAGCGCATCCGCTGCTCTGGTCTGGCAGGGCATTTGTGCTGACTTCTGCCAGTTCAGAGAACCCTCAACCTTCCCATATCTAGAAATAATGCCTACAACCTTAGGCAGGGACACAGCTGGCTCTCGCAGGTATATCGGTGTGTCAACAGCATACAGAGAAATTGCATGCTTGTCTCCCTCCCCCCCCCCCCCCCCCCAATTTCTCTCCCAGATTCCTCGTACGGGCTCTAATATGCACAGTTAGTGGCTCGATAGCCATTTTAAACAGGAGTGGGGATAAGGAGAAGTCTTGCCTCGTTCTTCACCCGAGTCGGAACACTGGAGATTTGAACCTATTAATGAGCACAGAGGCTTCTGGTTGTGCACACATGGCTGTTATCCGCCTGCAAAAGGACAGTCCAAAACCATATTGTCGCAACACGGCCAGTAAGTAAGGCCACTCCACTTTATCAAAAGCTTTTTCAGCATCCAGAGGCAGAACAGCATGGGGCACCTCAGATTTCCAAAGCAGGTAAAGGATAACACAGGTACACTAAAAAAAAGATTTTTTAAACTGCCTCTAATGTTTCGATTGATTTTTACGTTTTTTGGTGCGCTGAATCCAAATCTGGTAACCAATTTGCTCCATCACGTACAGATTTTTTGCTACATTGGGTTAGCAGTTTGAGGTGAACGTTTCAGATTGAGTGCGATCGAGATAAAAGTTTCTTGGATGAATTCTTTATACTAATTGTTTAGTAGTTATTCAAATAAGAATAAAGAAAATTGTAACAAGGCAGCACATAAGAATAGAGTAATGTCAACAAAACACACTGTGATGGTAGCAAAATTGTCTGCACTTAAAACAGCCACATACATGTGCACAAACATTGAGCATATAAGAGCGAGGTTAGACACAAAGCAAAGCAAAGAAATGTGCAAAAAATGTTGTACAGGTATGTATGTAAGAATAGAAAATGCAAACCGCACCATTGCAATACATGAAGACAAACACCCGATGGTGTGAAAATAAAATTCTAATAAATGAGATCCGACACTGTGGTAATAACTAGCAAATTTTTATTTCAAAGTTTAGTAAAAACACGATATTTGTCAACACAGTTTAGATTTTAAAGTCATTCTTGGGTCAATCAATCTCCTGGTGGGCCCGTTTCTTCTTCCCCTGAATGCTTCTCTTGGTGTGCTGCTTGGCGTATTTTTCATCTGGGGTTTCCCGCAGCAGCAACCAGCAGAAATCAGCCATTATAGTGGTGTTCCATCTTCCTTGGTACCTTCTCTCTGCGTCCTTGATGTCCTGGTGAAACCTTTCACCTTGTTCTTCACTGTACGCCCCCAAGTTTTCGGGAAAGTAGTTCACATGGGAGTGCAAGAAATGGACTTTCAGGCTCATGTTACAGCCTTGTTCTTTGAAGGCATTGAGCATCCTGGCAACAATATCCTTATAGTTCTCATCCCGCCTGTTCCCCAAGAATTTGAGAACAACATCCTTGAAGGAATCCCAGGCTTCTTTTTCCTTCTCAGACATCGTTTTAGCGAATGCTCCATCTGAAATGAGTTTCCTTATATCAGGGCCAACAAACACTCCTTCCTTTAGCTTTGCTTCAGAAAGTCGGGGGAACTTTGAGCAAAGGTACCGAAAGCACTCGCCATCTTTTGGAAGGGACTTGATGAATTGCTTAATGAGACCCAACTTAATGTGGAGAGGTGGTAATAGAATTTTATCACGAGGTACCAAGCTCTCATGAAGAACATTTTTCTCACTGGGTCTCAAATACTCCCGAATTGGCCAGTCTTTTTTCCCCCAGTGTAGGTCGCGGGCCCGGCTATCCCACAAGCAAAGGAAGCAGGGATATTTGGTGAAACCGGATTGCTGCCCTAATAGCATGGATAGAATTTTAAAGTCTCCACAAATCATCCACTTATGCTCATCATAACGAATCTTCTGAAGAATCAGGGCCAAATTCTTGTATTTTTCTTGGAGAATAACAGAGTGAGCAATAGGAACTGAAGCGAATGTGTTGCCATTATGAAGAACAACACCTTTTATGCTGTCTTTTGACGAATCAATGAACAGCCGCCATTCAGCAGGATCATACTTGAGTTTAAACTTTTCCATCACTCCGTATATATCGTTGCAAAATACCAAATCTTCCTCTTTGCTGAAATACTTCAAAAATTGTGTCTCGCGATTGCGGTACCAATAAAAAGTTGTTCCTGGTGACAGTAGATTTTTCTGTTTAAGCCGAGAACCTAGCAGTTGGGCAGCATCTTTTGGGAGTCCTAAATCCCGGACTAAATCATTCAATTCAGCTTGAGAGAAAAGTTCAGGTTTCGGATCTGGTTCAGTTTCAAACTCGGAAGTACTGGACTCATTGGGAAAAGCCATCTGATGAGTCTCATCATGATCAGAACCGTCCACACAAATATGATCCAAAGATTTTGGTGGTTCAGGCACAGGTACTTCGTTGCTATGAGGCATAGGCCTAATTGCTGAGGGAAGGTTGGGGTAACTTATTACGTTCTTATTTTTTAAGTTGTATCCCTTCACAATGCAAGAGCAAAAATAGCAGTCACTGCTGTGGTCTCTTTGTTCACGCCACATCATAGTTATTCCGAAACGAAATGCTTGTTTTTTACCTTTCATCCATAAGCGTAGATCTTCCTCACATGTCTTGCACACTTTGTGAGGAGCCCACGGTTTGTCTTGATCGCCTAACTTCAAACCGAAATAGGCGAAATATACTTTTTTAATAAATGCAGAAATGTTCCTCTGCCGCTTTTTCATGGTATATTCCCCACAAATAAAACAAAAACTGTCCGGAGAGTTGACGCAACCTCTGGCTCTGTGAGCCATCACATATACACAGCACTGCAAACTACAACTGTAGTGAACCACTTCGGAATAAAGCTGGATTACTACTGAGCAAACAAAAGGTAATAATGAACTTGCAAGAAACTGAAATTTGACAGGAACGTTCATGTCGCAACCACCGTGTTTTTGAGCGAGCGAACGAGGCGAGGCGAACAGGAAAGAACATGCGCCAGCGCGAGTACTGGATTTAGCCCCCCGCCTCCCAATTGTCCTGTTAATGTATAAAATGAATACAAAACACTCTAAAATATCATGAGGGAGTGTTTCTAGTTAGTTAACCATTACAACCTCTATTTTGGGCCAAGAAAATAAACTGCAGTCGGCTAAAAAGAAATTATGTAAACATTCCTTATTATGGGTAAGAAATCTAATTTTGCAAGAAAACGTGACGTGATGGAACATTTTGGCTATTTTTCCTGGATTCAGCACCCCAAAATCTATAGGAATCAGTTGCAAAACTGGAGGCAGTTTTTTGGTAGTGTACCTGTGTAATCTACCAAGCTGCAAACATTCTCAAACACAAAATGATTTTTCATAAAGCCGGTTTGATCTGTGTGGCTCAGAGAAGGCATATATTGCCAGGCATAAAGTACTTTAGCAGAAATCTTATAATCAATATTCAAGAATGAAATGGATGTATAATTACTACACAATAAAGTATCCTGCCCTTCCTTGAGGATGACTGTAACTATTTGCCTGTGAGAAGGAAGGGGGTAAGGCCTGACTTCCAGAATTTTGTTGAAGACCTTGACCAGGAGGGGCCCTGTGAGCTTGCATACACTTTATCGAATTCAGCTGGCAGGCCATTTGGCCCCGCCACCTTTGCCGGCTTAAGGTCTTACATTGCCCTTAGCATTTCTGCCAAGGAGTCTGGATGTTGCAGGGCCTCCTGCGCTTCAGATGTGAAAGTAGGCAACCGTGCCTCCACCAGCCTCTGCTCAGTCTCTTCATCCCCCATCTCAAGGGTGGAGGTGAAGACCTCTTTATAGAAGTCTGCAAACAATGCTGTATTCTTAGGGGACTCTTACGTCAGTTGCCCGGAAGGTCCCTACTGCCACAATGTGTTTCCTATCTTTTTGTTTCCTCAGCTGCCATAATAGTATCTAGCTGGCTTTGCTACCCTGTCATAAAACAGCCACTTGGCCCATTGCATGTCCAAAGCTACTTTTTCCATCTTCAGAGCCTGTAACACACTCCTCTTTTATGTACCATAAGCCTCCACACGCCCTCCCCTGCTCCCTGCTTGTGTTGCATCTCCAACTTCTGAAGATCCCCCTGCAGCTGGGAAATATTCAACTTCTCCCGCTTGTTAATCCCACTTGTGAGGGAGATTACCTACCCTCTAAGTACTGCCTTAGCCGCTTCCCACAGAGAGGAGGCAGTAATACCATCTATATCATTAAATTTTAGGTACTCTTGACATCCTATTATGAGATCGCAGAGAAAATCCGGATTCTTTAACAAATCCCTTCGCATAGCCCTGGAGGGTGGCAGATATTCCACCACTGCATCTTGAAGCTCCAGACTTAGGGGGGCATGGCCAGAAATCCTGATGGGCCCAATGACAGATGCCCTCAGGGCCGGACATGTAGTTCTGCTGCTAGCAACCAGAGATCAGTTTGGGAATGACTATTGTATGAAGTGGAGAAACGCGTATAATCCTGCCCACATGGATGGCAAACTTCTCCACCCATCTAGCAATCTGAACTCTCTCAAACAGCTTTAACCTCTTAGTCCCTTTTGATTGGACAAAACTTCCTCCCCCCCCCCCCCACCTCTCCCCGGAATAAGCCATCCCCATCAGGGCACAGTTAAAATCTACCCCTCCCTCCTCCCCCAAAAGCCGCTTCCCCCGCACCTTCCCCCTAACCTCCTTGAATAACTTCTCTAAACTTAACACTGCCTGGATGGGCGGTATATACACATCACCACAGAGTATAACACCCTATTCAGGCAACAAGTCACAAAAAGAAATCTTTCTTCCCTCTCCGGGATTACCTCCTGAACTTGGAATGGGCAGCTGTTGCTAAACATGGTTACCACTTCCCTTTTATATGAGGAAAAATTTGCTGCAAGGACTTGCGGATAGTATTTATTTAAGTAGTTGTTTTATACTGCCCCTTCCAGAGAACAGGGGCAGTTTACATTAAACAAACCATGTTACAGAGAACATGAGATAACTATGTACAGTTAATAGAAAAAAAATTCAACTATATACAATGTATCATCTTGCCTCCGGACAATTAAGAGGATATCAGCAACATATGGGTAAAGGTTGCATCTAGACAGGGTGAACAATTGTGCATCAGTCATTATTTAAAGTGTTTAACAAAGAGAAGTGTTTTTATCTCTTTCCGAAATGTTTGTAGGTCTTTTATTGATCTGATGGTATCTGGTGGAGAGTTCTATAGTGTTGGAACAGTGTAAGTAAAGGCTCTGCTACTGGTTATTTGCTTTGTTTTACAGATTATGGATGGAATGGCAAGTATGTTCTACTGTTCCTAGAATCTGTGTGTGTGTGAGTTCTAGATGAGGAAGGAGGGTGAGATGGTATTGAGTAGTTTGAACATGATGATTATTTTATATTTTATTCTGCTCATTATTGGGAGCCAATGTAGATTCTTAAGAACAGGTGTGATGTGTTCTGTGAAGTGAGTTTTGGAAATAATTCTAGCGGTCACATTTTGGGCTAGTTGTAAGGTATTGATGGTCTTTTTAGGGAGGTCTTGCAGTAAACTGTAACAATAGTCCCAGTGTGGGGTTATAAGGGCCTGGGTGACAGTTCGGAAATCACTAGGTTCTAAGAGGGGTCTGAGGTTCTGGATGGTTCTTAGTTTTAAAGAATATAGTCCTGGCTGGCTGTTTTATATGAGATGTCATACTGAGGGATCGGTCTAGAATGATTCCCAGGTATTTCACCTCCTGCTTTACTGGCAGTGTGGTGTTTTGTATGTTCAGTTCAAAGGGGGGGGGGGGGGTGAAGCTTAAATTTCTTGTTGTGAACATAATTTCCGTTTATTTAAAGTTGATATGGAGGTTGGTTTTACCCAGCCAGGATTCCGCCTCAAGAATGCAGTCAATCATATTGTTGTAAATGGTTTTTTTTAATGTTTACAAGAGTAAATAACATATCGTCTGCATATATGAGAGGTTCAATTTTGTGTCTTTCGAAAATTGAGCAGATTGGCTGGATGTAAAGGTTGAAGAGAAGGGCTGACAGTGTTGAACCTTGGGGGATTCCCTGTTCATGAGGAAAGGACGTGGAGGATTCATGGTTAATTCTTACAGACTGGTACCTATTGGAGATGTATGATTTAAAACATTTTAACAAAGTACCAGCTATTCCTATTTGTGTTAGTCGAGTGATGAAGAGTATTGTGATCAATGTCAAATGCTGAGGCAACGTCTATGAAGACAAGTAGGAATGCTTGGTTCACATTATCCATGCCAAGGATGAGGGAGTCAGATAGGACCAATAGTAATGTTTCAACTTTGTGGTATGGGCAGAAGCCGTATTGGTGCTTATCCAGAGGGGCGTTTGTGTTGGTGAAGTCCTTCAATTGTATTTGGACTAATTTTTCAATGCTTTTTGCTAGGAAGGGGATGCTTGCAATTGGCTGTTTGAGAGGTGGGGTCGTCATTATTTAGGGTTCTGTTCTTGAGTATTGGGCGAATGGTGGATTGTTTGAGATCATTTGGCATAGTTCCTTGGAGGAGGGATTGATTAACTTATGTTGAGAATGATTGGAGCTAGTTCAGTTTTGGATGCCACAGGGCAAGGATCCAGAAGAGAAGTGGTGGAATTAATTTTAGTGATGGTTTAAAGTAATTTATTTTCCTTGATAGTATGAAAAGAATTCCATTCGCTAGAGGCGGGCAGACTTAACTGTGACAAGCTGGATGTGGGTTTGTTACTTTTTAGCTTAGAGGCAAAGTGGTCTGCCAGGATTTATGCTAATTGCTGTTCTAGAGGTGTGAAGATTGATGCCTTTGAATTATGATGCTGGCGGCGAATACTGTGTATACCATGGACTGCCTGAAGAACAAACCAGTCGGTACTAGAAGAGATCAAACCTAAGCTTTCTTTAGAAGCTCAGATGACAAGACTTCGACTTTCATACTTCGGACACATCATGCGAAGAGAGAGATCATTAGAGAAAGACATCATGCTTGGCAAGATAGAAGGTCAACGCAAAAGAGGAAGGCCAGCAATGAGATGGATTGCTACAATAACAGCAGCTACGGGTACCAGTCTGTCAACAATGAGCCGCCTGACTGAAGACCGAACACAATTTAGGATAGCTATCCAGAGGGTCGCCATGAGTCGACTCCGACTCGACGGCACTTAAGAAGAAGAAGAAGAAGAGGGGCCTTGTTATGGTGGGTTTTAGTTAGGGATTTAACAATATCGAATAGTTCCCTGGGGAGGTTGATGGTTTTGTTTAGGGTGCGTGTTTGTGTAGTGGTTTCTCTTTGCAGTTTGAATGGCTTCTTTATAAGTATTAAGAGCTGCTGAGTAGAGGGCTTTAAGCTCTGGTAATTTTTTGGACCTCCATCTTTTCTCGAGCTTGCGGAGCTCTTTTTTAAGGGTGTGTATATCATGGGCGTACCACTTTTCAGATGGTCTGCGGGTGGTTTTCTTGCCGGTGCCATTGAGTATTGCTGCTTTATTGATTGTAGAGTGCCAGTTCCTTACTGAATCATCAAAATCCAGTGTTGGAGAGTTGAGTTGAGGGAGTATGTTATGCAGGAAAGCATCTTTGTTGAAGCACCTGAATTGGGGGCCATGTTGATCAGCGTTAGTAAATTTTTGTTCACTAAGTGGGATTGGTAGGTCAAACCTTAGTAAGAAGTGGTCAGTTCTCCAGGACCAAGCAGGAAGTCAGTCCTCACTTATGGGTGACGTCGGCGCCGACGGAGCCCTCGCGGAGCAATTTTCCCCAGCTTTCAAAGAAAGCCTTTGGGAATTGCAGCGCGCATGCGCGGTCGTCTTCCCGCCCGAGGGTGCCATCTTAGCCAGTCTTCTTTTTTCCGCGGAGCCCTGCAGACGTCCCCGTCTTGTCCCCGCGAAAAAGTTGATTTTCCTCTTTATTTTATACTTTTTTCTTTCGGTTCGACGCCGATCGTTTTCCCGCCCGGACTCGCGACGCCGGTCTCGAGTCCTCTAGCGTTTTTTCGGTTTTTCTGACTTAGTCAGCTTTCATTTTCGTTTTCCCTGGCAGCCCGGTCCTTTGACCTCGCAGGGGCCCTTTTTCCCCCGATGGCTGCCAGTGGCTTTAAGCGGTGTGGTCGGTGTGACCGAAATATGTCACTAACCGACACACACGACTTTTGCCTCCGCTGCTTGGGCCCGGATCATGAGGAACTGATCTGTGGGCCCTGCAGCAAACTGTCCTCGAAGGCGTTGAGAAGTCGGCGGCATCAGCGCGAGAGAATCTTCGCTGACCCCAGCCGTACCCGGACCTCGTCGGAGGCCTCCGTGTCAAAGGGCTCCAGCTCGGACCGTCGCCGGAGCTCCTCCGACCGGGGTTCTCCCTCCGGGGACCATCGTCGGAAGGAAAAACCCGCGCGAGGGCGGCGTCGGTGGACGCTCCTGGCTCCGCGAGGGCCAGGTCGCATAGCCCCGACAGCCGCCCCGGGTCCTTGGAGAAGGAACATCTCCCGAAGCGACCTCGCCTGGAGTCGGAGATGCCTGCCCGGGTAAGTCCTGTAGTCCTTCTGGACTCGCCTCCGCGACAGCCGACGTCGGGCCCGACGCCGTCGGGGCCCGAGTCGGGGGCTGCTGGGTCACCTGAGCTCGGACTCAGGTTGACGGCCTTGGAGAGCAGACTGTCTGCCTTCATGGACCAGCAGCGGGCACTGCTCGCTGGCCTCGCTGGCGCCGCTGCCCCGACCGCCGGGACGTCGACGTCCAAGTCGACCCCGGAGACCGAGCCGATCCTCGAGTCAATGAGAACTCGAGTCGATCCTCGGTCGAGGTCACCCTCGGCCTCCCGTTCGGGACCGAGGTCGCCGACGCCGACTCCCTCGACGTCGGGGCGGCTGGCGCCGCACCCTGCCCGGGCCGACCCCACCGAGTCCTCGTCGGAGTCGGTCTGGGAGTCTGAGGAGGAAGAGTCACCTGATTCTTTCCGGACTCGGTGTGTCCCATCGGACTCACCGGGGTCCGAACCTCGGAAGCAGTCCCCCCCGGAGGATGCCCGGTTCTCGGACTTCGTTAGGGATATGGCCAAGGCTTTGGCCTTCCCTGCGGATCCCGAGGAGGAGCCTCGGGCCGAAGAGCTCGACGCCCTCCAGTATGACTCTCCCGCGAGGGAGCACTTTACTGTGCCGGTTCCTCCTATGCTGGAACGACTACTCTTCCGCATGTGGGAGAGTCCGGCCTCCGCGCCGGTCCTGAGCAAGCGGGTCGATTCTATCTATCGGGTCCGCAAGAGCCCTGGCTTTCAGAAGGCACAGCTGCCACACCATTCCATGGTAGTGGAATCGGCCATGCATCGTCTTAAGAGCCAGAAGATGCACTCCTCGGTGCCTCCTGGAAGGGAGGCCCGTAACCTGGATGGCCTTGGCAAGAAGTGCTTCCAGGGCTCTATGCTCGCATGTCGTGTCCAGACTTACCAGCTCTACATGGGCATGTATCTCCGGGATCTGGCTAAAGAGCTAGCCGGATTCTCCGCTGGTCTCTCCGAGGAGCCCTTGCGGAGGTTCCTAGCCTTGTCCACGGGCATTCGGGAATGCTCAAAGTTCATGTCCCGAGCAGCCTATGATGGCTTTGAGGCCTCGGCTAGAGTGGCCGCAGCCGGCATCGGTGCCCGCCGACAGGCTTGGCTTCAGTCGTCGGACCTTGAGCCCTGGGTACAGGACAAGTTGGTCGATGTCCCCTGCCGAGGCGAAAACCTCTTTGGCAAGCCCATGGCGGAAAAGGCTGCACAAATTGAGACTGAGACTCTCACCAGGACCAGGCTTTCTAGGAAGACCTCCGCCCCTTCCCAGAAAAAGAAGGGCTCGGGAAAAAAGTCCTTTTACCCGAGGAAGGCGGCTGCCTACAAACAGTACCCCCATTATCAGGCCCCTGCAGCTCCCCAACAGGGCCAGCAGGCCAAGGGACGGGGTAACGGGTCCCGTAGGCAGCAAGCCCCCAAGCCTGCACCACCAGCCCCTGCTCAGCAGGGAGGGGGTTTTTGACTCGCTCAGCATAGCCTCTCCCCCCCCGCTGGTCCCTCCCAGCACCGGAGGCCGGCTGGTTCACTTCGCCCACAGGTGGTCCAGCATCACCGCAGATGCCTGGGTGCTTCAGGTCGTGCGAGAGGGCTACCTTCTCCACTTCCATCAGGTCCCTCCCTCCTATTTTCCGGGAGAACCTTCGCGCCCCCCTCTGCACAGGGAGTTGCTCCTTCAGGAGTTAGCAGGTCTTCTGCAGGAACAGGCGGTGGAACCGGTGCCCCACCACCTGAGAGGTCAAGGCTTTTATTCAAGGTATTTTCTGATACCAAAGAGAACAGGGGGCCTCAGACCCATCCTGGACTTGCGCAACCTCAACAAGTTCCTTGTGCGGGAGAAGTTTAAAATGCTTACCCTTGGAATCCTTCTGCCCTACCTCCAGCAGGGAGATTGGCTATGCTCCTTGGATCTAAAGGATGCCTACACGCACATCCTCATCCACCCAAGCCACCGCCAATACCTAAGGTTTGTGGTGGCAGGAAATCATTACCAGTACAGAGTACTGACCTTTGGCCTATCCTCCGCACCGCGAGTCTTCACAAAATGTCTCGCGGTCGTGGCGGCCCATCTCCGGCTTCACGGCCTCTATGTCTTTCCGTACCTCGACGACTGGCTCATCAGAGCAGCGTCCGCTCAGGAGGTCACCAACGCCACGTGCCGCACGGTGACTCTGCTGCAGCACTTGGGCTTTGTCATAAACTTCGCAAAGTCCACTTTGCTCCCCTCACAGGATCTCGAGTTCATCGGCGCAAGGCTGCACACTCCTCGGGCACGAGCGTACCTACCGCTCGACAGGGCTCAACGGCTCATGGACCTAGCCGACCGCTTTCGCAGCCAGCCCCTGGTCTCCGCCAGGCGCTTCCTGAGACTGCTCGGCCATATGGCTTCCACTGTCCATGTGACCCCCAATGCCCGCCTGAACATGCGGTCTGCTCAATGGTGTCTCCGCCAGCAGTGGCGACAAGCCACGGGCGGCCTGGCAGACCTAGTGCGCGTCTCCGAGCCACTGCTCTCGTCTCTCCGGTGGTGGCTCCGGCAGCCGAACCTGATATTCGGAATGCCTTTCCAGTCACCTCAGCCGACCCGGGTGCTGACCACCGATGCATCCCTCCTGGGCTGGGGAGCACATTGCCAAGAGGCACGTACTCAGGGCCTCTGGACCACGTGGGAGTCTGCTCAGCAGATCAACTTCCTGGAGCTCAGGGCGATCCGCCTCGCTCTCAAGGCCTTCTCCCACCTGACTTCCCAACAGTCCGTCCTTGTCCAGACGGACAATCAGGTTGCCATGTTCTACGTGAACAAGCAGGGGGGCACGGGCTCCTTCCTCCTCTGCCGGGAGGCACAGAAGCTCTGCTCTTGGGCCGTCAGTCACGGCATTCTCCTCAAGGCAGTTTATCTCCCGGGCCAAGAAAATTGCCTTGCAGACAAACTCAGCAGGGTCCTCCAGCCGCACGAGTGGCGTCTGGATCCCTTGGTAGTTCAGAAGCTCTTCCTCAAGTGGGGTCTCCCCACGGTGGATCTCTTTGCCAGTCCTCACAACCGGCAACTTCCTCGCTTCTGCTCTCGTCAGCCACACCCCCTTCGGGTTGCGGCGGACGCCTTTCTGATCTCGTGGTCGGGGAGCCTTCTGTACGCTTTCCCTCCCATCCCGCTGGTCTCTCGGACTCTTTTCAAGGTTCTCCGAGACAAAGCCTTCATGATCCTGGTGGCCCCTCGCTGGCCCAGGCAGCCGTGGTTTCCACTCCTGCTGCAACTGGCGGTGGAGGGCCCAATCCCTCTGGGGATACAACCGGATCTCCTCACTCAGGATCAGGGGTCCCTTCTGCACCCCAACCTCAGGTCTCTCAACCTTATGGCCTGGCTGCTGAGAGGGTAGTCCTTGCTCCCCTTCTCCTGCCGGCGGAGGTGGAGGAGGTCGTCTTAGCTTCGCGACGGCCTTCTACCCGCAAATGCTACGCCCTTAAATGGCGTCGCTTTGCAGTCTGGTGTACCCAACAGTCTCAGGATCCCTTCTCCTGCCCGGTGTCGGTGATCTTGCAGTACTTGCTGCACCTCTCTAATCTGGGACTTAAGTCCAACTCCGTCAAAGTTCACCTCAGTGCTCTTTCAGCACATCATGTGCCAGTGGACGGCAGACCTCTCTCCAATGACCCTCTCGTAGTGAGGTTTCTCTCCGAGGTCTCCTTCTACTTAAACCACCTCTGCGCCCGCCAGCGCCTGACTGGGACCTGAATGTGGTTTTGCAGCGGATCACCTGTCCGCCTTTTGAACCTATGGCTACCTGTTCTCTCCGTTTTCTGTCTTGGAAAACACTGTTCTTGATAGCCCTCACTTCCGCTAGGCGCGTAAGTGAATTGCAGGCCCTCGTGTCTGATCCCCCTTACACTCGGTTCTACAAGAATAGGGTAGTCCTACGGACTCACCCAAAATTTCTGCCTAAAGTGGTCTCCCCTTTTCACATCAATCAGGAGGTGGTACTTCCAACCTTCTTTCCCAGACCACACTCCAGCCGAGCTGAAACGGTCCTCCATACCCTGGACTGTAGAAGGGCATTGAACTTCTACCTTGACCGTACGCGGGAGCACCGTAAAGCTGCTCAGCTTTTTGTGTCTTTTGACCCCAATAAATTGGGGCTCCCGGTCTCCAAGCGTACTCTGTCCATCTGGGTTGCGGACTGTATCTCTTGGGCTTATGGGGCAGCCGGACTCTCCTTAGAAAGTCGAGTCACGGCTCATTGCGTTCGGGCAAAGGCCACGTCAGTGGCTTACCTCCGCTCTGTTCCGCTGGCAGACATCTGCCGGGCCGC
This sequence comes from Ichthyophis bannanicus, assembly GCA_033557465.1. Taxonomy (NCBI): domain Eukaryota; kingdom Metazoa; phylum Chordata; class Amphibia; order Gymnophiona; family Ichthyophiidae; genus Ichthyophis; species Ichthyophis bannanicus. Next base: position 401,803,772 of record CM066038.1, read on the forward strand.
TACTTGGTCTTCGAGCCAGACTTTTGCGGTCCATTACTGTCTCGAGAGGGAGTCCCGTAGGGACAGTGCTTTCGGACAGGCAGTCCTCCGTAATCTCTTTGAGGTCTGAGCAACTCCTACCCTCCATCCCGGATGTGGGCTACCGGTGGGTGATAATTCAGCGAAGATTCTATCCTTCTGTGCTGCTGAGCTAGAGGGAGCTCATTTTTGTGCTTAGGGTCTCCGGTAGCCTTGAGCTTGGGAGTCCCATAAGTGAGGACTGACTTCCTGCTTGGTCCTGGAGAAAGCGTAGTTACTCACCTGTAACAGGTGTTCTCCAGGAGCAGCAGGAATCAGTCCTCACTACCCTCCCTCCTCCCCTTGGAGTTGCAATCGTCTGCTTATGTTCTTTTTGCAAATTTTTATGCTGTCTTTTTTAGCTATGTCATCTGACTGGCTAAGATGGCACCCTCGGGCGGGAAGACGACCGCGCATGCGCGCTGCAATTCCCAAAGGCTTTCTTTGAAAGCTGGGGAAAATTGCTCCGCGAGGGCTCCGTCGGCGCCGACGTCACCCATAAGTGAGGACTGATTCCTGCTGCTCCTGGAGAACACCTGTTACAGGTGAGTAACTACGCTTTATATGGGGCAGTTATATAGATTATACCCATTTGACTCTTAGCTAGTTTAGTAGAATGGTATCATGTATAGTGAACTCAAAAAAACAACAACCACCTAAGGGAGAATACCTAACACAAATATATCAAAAAATCCCTTAGTAACCACCCTAATTTTAATCACTTAGAACTTATAAATATTAACAAAATTCACTAAAACGCATCCAATTGGCTCAAACGGACCTCAGGCTTCGCTCACCCCTACATTTGGCGAAATTCATCACCATAGGGAAATAGCAGGCACTGACATCATGGGTCCTAAAGCTCTCAAGATTTCATCTATATTCCAATAAATATTAAACTACCTACTTCATCAAGGGAGTGGAGGAGTAGCCTAGTGGTTAGAACACTGGCTTGGTAACCAAGCAACCAGGGTTCGATTTCCACTAGCATTCCTTGTGGCCTTGGGCAAGTCACTTAACCCTCCATTGCCTCGGAAGAAAGGCCTGGCAATCTACTTCCGGTGACACTGCCAAGAAAACCCAGGAGCTTCTGGGTCGCCAGGAGTCAGGACTGACTCGAAGGCACACATTGCATTTATACTCCATCAAGAAGCTCTATTTCAGAGATTCACATAAAAACATGAAAACAATACAACACAAACAATACATGAACTACTACAAACTAATACATAAGAACAGTGCCCGCTGCTTCATACAATGTAGGGGTGAGCGAAGCCTGAGGTCCGTTTGAGCCAATTGGATGTGCTTTAGTGAATGTTAATATTTATAAGTTCTAAGTGGTTAAAATTTAGGGTGGTTACTAAGGGATTTTTTTGATATATTGTATCATGTATAGTGAGCCATGTCTCAGTAATGCAAAGGATAGTGGGGGATTTCATCAGTTATGATATCTAGAATTTAATGGTATTTTATTCCTAACAGATCGCATGTTTGTTAGAATGCATTTTAGAGGTTTAGTAGGTTCACTCAGGATAGGAGGGTTGATATTATTGCTGGGATTGATAAGAATTAACCTTGGGTAGGTTTTGTGTTTGGTTATTGTTATCTCTAGTATTACAATGGTTGTGGAGGTAGCAAATTTGATTGTTGCTTGGGTGATGATGAATAATGGGGATGGGGTGAACTGGGAAGGTGTTAAGGGAAGTCTGCAGTATGTTAGAAAGTGTCGTAATGAGCAGATGAATGATGAGAGCATGTGCTATAGAGAGCTTGATTTCCATCTTTGCAATCAGGGCAAAGAGGAAATTTGAATTGAGGAAGTGGTGGGATTTGAAGTAATACAAATGGGGTCTGAGCTAGCTGGAAACGCAGCAGGAGTTGAACGCCATTGAGGTAGGCTGAAGATTGTAAAAGTTAAAGGGGAGAAGAAAAATTATAGCATTAGAGACCATGTGGCCTAAGAGGGTAAACTCAACAATATTGCAGTAAGTGGAATACTTCATTTGAGAGAGAGCCCAGTTTGAGATTCAAATAGTAAGGTACAAATACGTATGTGATCACAGTGTGAAAAACAGAGAGGTATTATATATAGCTTCTAGAAGCGAGGTATCTATATAGCTATGAGGTGTTGCATTATTGCAGTATTATCTGCTTAATGGAACAAAAGACACATTTGAGTCGCTGTGAGAGAATTTTCAAATGCCCTAGTAGGATAAGAGTTAAATTTATAAGCTGTAATAATTGCAATAGTAAGATGTTACAATACTGCAGTACTATTAGACAAGCTCAAAGGAAAATCTGATTTTTGCAGCAGATGGTAGAGCTTATAAGAATAGTCACATTAGCTTGAGGGATGGAGTCTTATGTGTAGCCGGTAAAGTATTTGATCGTGCAAAGACTGCTTTATTGTTAGGGCAACTTACTGTGGTGTAATCTTCCGATGCTGCTTTAGTGGACTGCTTCTGTTACATGTGTTGCTCCTCGCCTCTGTTCCCCGCCTAAGGGCCATGCCAAAGGGCCCACTGGTGAGGCCCTCAGGTGCAGGCATGCCTGGAGCGTGCCTCCTTTTAAATTGTTGCTGTGTGCTGGATCTTGCCTTGGTGGGGGGAGTGGGAGGGGCTTGCAGCTCCTGCTTCTACCCCCCCCCCCCCCCCCGATGTGAGATCGAGCTCGGTTGTGCTGTGGAAGTCCAGGTAAGGCTGGACTATTTAGACTTCATATATTGATGTCCATCCCCTACCATGTGGGATTCTTGAAGCAGAATATATCCACCTTGTCCCTCTGGAGCTGCAGCAATACTCTGTGTCATTTAATTGAGCTATGAAGGGCTCCGACATTCCAGGTTATCAGCCACACAGCGGGACCATAACAGTCTGCACCCTAAACGCGACCCCTGCAGCATGACCTGACAGCGCCTCCCTCCCCATCTCTCCTCCAACCCTTCCTCTTCCACTATGACATTGCGTACACACAATCCCCCACTTTCCACTCCCATCCCCAAACCACCCCAAATATCCTCCCTTTAACTAAGCTTCCCCTTCGTACCACCATTAGCATGGTACATGGTAGGTGCAGATGATCTCTCCCTTCCTCTGCTCCCCTATAGCCCTCCCCTCTACATAAATGTCCCATATCCTGAGTATACTCCCCATTGCCAATCCCCAGCATTCATGGCCCCCTCAATACCTTTCCCCCATCACCTCCCCTCCCTTCCTTCCCTGACAGCCCACAACATGCACAAGCACACCCCTCAGGAACCCCCTAACCTTCCCTCTTCCTCCATAACAATCCCCCTAACACAACCAGCAACATGCTTTTAACAGAAGAAGTGAAACGTACAAATTGTCAGGTTTATTAAATCACAAAACACAGCCTTCCTGAAAGGGGATGACCACTATTGAGAGAGCATCCAATCAAGTCTTTTGGCAAGAAATCATGGGGGTCTGGAAATGTCTGTCCTTGTCCGCCTCCTCTCCTGCCGGGTCATACAGCTCAGTTATTGCACCTTCTCATTCACATACAATATTTTATCAAGACTATATCGCAGAACTCAGGAATATACAGGTCTCAGACTTATCACAGCACTGGCTATATCAGACTTCGTCCTTAGCCATAGTGCCTCTTTGCATCAATGATCTTTAGTAATATATTCCTTCTTATCTTGCATTTAATCTTTATATGCAGATGTCCTTAATATAAACACTTGTGCTTATCTGATCATATTGGAACGCCCCGACGCCACCATCCGGTTCCGTTCGTGCGTTTCACAGACATAGGTTCTTCAGGGGGAATTTTTTACCCAAGCACATGTCTGTGAAACGCACAAACGGAACCAGTAAAGATTAAATGCAAGATAAGAAGGAATATATTACTAAAGGTCATTGATGCAAAGAGGCACTATGGCTAAGGATGAAGTCTGATATAGCCAGTGCTGTGATAAGTCTGAGACCTGTATATTCCTGAGTTCTGCGATATAGTCTTGAAAAAATATTGTATGTGAATGAGAAGGTGCAATAACTGAGTTGCATAGCCTAGAAAAACATTGGAGGGAAAAATGCATTTTCTTCATTAGAAGCTACCCTCTGTGAGTAGACAACGATTAGGGGTCATACAGCTTGCAGCGTGAGCCAGGGACTTTTCTTCTTTTGGTGGTCAAGGCTCTCCACTCACTGCCACTCTTCCCCGCCACTGATCTGCTTGGCCTCCACCTCATAGAGATTCCGCCATTTCCAAGCACACTTTCAGATCTTTTGTTTTGTGCTGAACATTGTCTACCTCAAAGATGAGAGCGAAGGGGAAGCCCCATCTGTAGCATATATCCTGCTCTTCCAAGATCTGTGTGAGGGGCTTAAGGTTTTCTGCTGCACTAGAGTATGTTGCGATAAGTCCTGGAAAATACAGATAACATGGTCTTGAAAGGATAACCCTCTGCTACCTCTGAGGCTTTGCAGCAGTATCATTTTGTCCTCAAAGTAGTGGAAACACACTACTATCAGCCATGGGAACTGGCTGTCCAGGGATCACAACCGCAATCTGCGGTGAGTGCTCTCCAGTTGCACTAGGGTTGGGGCTCCAGGCACACAATGAGCAAATAACTACTGTACCAGCTGTTGCATGTCTTCTCAGTTTCCCGGCACTTCGGGAAGGCCCAGGATGCGTAGTTTGTTCCTCTGCTGTCTGTACTTCGTCATCATGGTGCTCCTGCAGTTCTTACGTTAGCGTTTCCGTCGCAGAGCTTGGACTGGAAGAGGGCGGTAGGGTTAATCTCATTCTGTGAGACACTCTCATCCAGAACTTTGATCTCAGCCTTTATATCACTTACAGCCTTCCCAAAGTCTGCACAGAAGAGGCGTAGATCCTGCAGAATTTCCACTAGATTGACTTTCGTAGCCAAAGCAGAGACACTGTATCTCTCTCTGCAGCAACCCCAGGGTTGGTAGAGCTAGCACCTGTAGAGGACCTGTTGAGGGACGTAGTTCCAGAATCCCTAGCAAAGCAGGCTAATACTGTAGCATAGGAAGGTTTCTTGGCCATTTGTTCCATGTAAACCGCGCTGATGCTGAATAGTGCGGTATATAAGAGATTGTAAATAAATAAATAAAATAAAAAAAAATAAGCCACCCTGACAGTGTCCCAAATGGAGGTTGCATCCATACAGGCTAATCCATCCACACCTGAGTCAGATGGGGATGCATACCCAATCCCCAGGCCATGTCGCACACTCCACAGAAGCTGAAGAGAGCACAAGAAGAGCCACTCCTTCAAAGGCAGCAGAACACAGTCAGTCCGATCAGCATCACAGCTGGGGAGGAGGGAGCCGATGCTCTATTGCAGGCCACAGGACAGATCAGTGGTGAGGGTCCTCCACTATTTAAACCCCATTGACTTCACAAGGTAGTTCTAGTGTGGGGGTGAGGGGGGACATGAGTGACATAAATCCAGACTCCAACACATAGCAGTTCTCGGCAGGCATACGGCTTCCCCAGTACTCACCTGGGGCATGCACTGTCCTGGCCTTCCTCTCGGGCTCTGCACTGTGCTAGTGTGCTCCTACACTGGGCCGCAGGCTCTGCCGGCTCAATTCCCTGCTGCACTGAGGCCAGAGGTGGGTTAGAAGATTCCATGGGATGTGCCAGCCTGAGCACCACACGGCTAGGCTGCCGCAACTTCCACTGCCGCAGGAGCAGACTCCTCCAGTCAGCCTGACTCCACTCTGCCGATGCCAGGCACTCCCTGGTGTCCTGCTCATCAGAAAGGCAGCCCTGCCACTGTTCTCGAATTCAGGTAGACATGGTCGGGGCCTGGGGATTGGCGGAGCAGAGGAATTCAGCGATCATATTCTAGCAGGCTTGCTAGCGCCCCCTCTCACCCCCACCCCCTCACAAAATCTGATTTTAAGAGTGTTTTTTGTACTTTTTGAATCTAAACATGCCTGTCAAACTAGGCTTCTGTTAAGCCATTCCAAATTAGTTAGGTGGATGTTCTGAAGTTAGTCTTGCATTTTATTGCTGGCGCTGCAATTCAGGTTTGTCAGGATTTACCTGTTTTTTGCACTTGGAATTTTAGGAGTATTGATGTGTAGTTAAGGAAGGGCATAGTCTGGTAAAAACACACTGCTTTAAGAATGATAGAAAATGAACTAAGTAATACTGGGCTAGAAGAATAGATGAGCACTCTCTAGAAAAATGAGTACAGAACAGTGTGTAATAAGGTGATCTTTATTCATAGTTGGCATGTAAAACATCCCAAGCCTGGGGCCAGTTTAATTTTATTGTTGCTCAGTTGAATAGTACAGTAAAAATTGCAATGCATGTCTTCGAGTCAGTGCTGACTCCTGGTGACCCAGCAGCTCCTGGGTTTTCTTGGCTGTGTGACCAGAAGTAGATTGCCAGGCCTTTCTTCTGAGGCAGTGGAGGGTTAAGTGACTTGCCCAAGGCCACAAGGAGTGCTAGTGGGAATCGAGCCCTGTTCTCTTGCTTACCAAGCCAGTGCTCTAACCAGTAGGCTACTTGTTCATTCCAGCGGTATAGTACTAGTAAGCAAATTACTTATATTTTTATAGCGCTACTAGACACATGCAGTGCTGCACAAATGCAAACTCATGTCTCTCCGCAGAAATACTTTTTTGGGCGTGTCATTTATTATAGAAAATGGTTAAAACCAACAAGGTTATGATCCAGAGATAGTGGTTGAGTCTTAAAACAAGCCTTAAGTGGTTTTCGGATGAATTTAAATAATATCAGAGAGAGCATGACAGCCAGCTCAGGAAGTCAGTACTCTCCTCTTCTCACCTTGCACTCCTCCTCCGCTTATCAGGCAAATCGCTTTTATTTGTGCCACCATTTTTCAAGATGGTACCGAGATGGAGGTGTGGGGGGTGGGGGATTGGGGCCGCTTGGGCCACCAGGGTTTGGTTTCTGTCGGGTGGTCGGTTTCGGGGGCACTGGCCCCCAGACAGTATTTTGGCGACGTTCCCTGATGCCTGGATCATCTGAGGGGAAATTTGATACTTCATCTCAGATGATCCAGGCTTTGGGGAAAGCCCCCAATGCAAGAAAAATACTGTTGGACACCCTTGCACTAACTGCTTCTATGATATCTTCCAGTAATGAATTTCCAAGCCTATTTCCTTATCGTCCCTCTAGTCCCTCTAGTCCAGTCCCGCACCCCTGGATAGTGTACCTCTTCCAGCAGCTTGAAGACTGAGCATGTCATCTTTTTTTGATGACACCAGTGTACTAATGCAGCTGGCACTGCCTACCAGCCTAAGTAAGTTCAGTCTCCAAGCAATTGTAGGAGGCAGTGAGCCAAGGTGCTGGACTCACTGAAGGGACAACTAGGAGACATAGGTTTTAGGCGAGTTCGTTTTTTTTCTTGTTACAGGGTTATTTCTTTCATCCTTGGTTATTTTTGCTTTTTGCTAGCTTTATTAAGGAAAAGGAAAGTCTTTGCTGCCTCTCTCTCAGCTTCAAAACAAATATCCCCCTCCCCCCTGCAGCATGGGGGGGGGGGGGGGTTGGTGGCGGCAGCATCCTGGGGTCTTGAGGCGGCTTCTGAACCCGGCACCAGGTGTGGAGCCACCGAGCAGCCAGAGATCAGCACGAAGCAACAGCTTCCTGAACAGGCCTCGCCCCCTCAGTGCTGAAGCCAGCGAGTAGTGGCTGAGCACGAGGGGGAAGATAGCTGCAATTGTCGGTGGTCCAGAGTGCTGGATTAGGGGTGAGCGGCAGTAAGTGGGGCCGGTGATCAGAATCTTGCAGCAGGAGCAGAATGAACATGCTGATTTGGAGCGCTGCCTGCAGCAGCAGTGCAGGAAAAGTAGAGGTGCACCTTTTCTTCTCTCTAGCTCCCCTTAGAGGCTGTGGCTTGGTCAGCGTTCCCCGCCATGGTTTTTCCTTCCGGGGGGGGGGGGGGGGGGGGGGTGGGGGGTTAGAAGAGATCAGGGCTGCCTGCATTAATTAAGTTGAAGGGCTTTCAGTTCTTTTAATTTCCTTTTCTTTAATTTAGTTTTATTAAGTCTTTTGAGGATGCTTCAGAGCAGTACTCAGGCTGGGTGCATAACAAGCAATCTTTGTCCCTTACCACCATGCTGGCCAAACCCCGCAGTGTTTGCTATGCCAAACCCGGCGAGTGTGGGCCATCTCAGCAGCAGGTATTTGCCTGGGCTGCTCGCATGGGACTACAGCTGTGGAGCCAGGCCAGGAAAGTTGCTCACAGTCGTGTGAAGCACGTAGCACAGAAAGATCCACACAAACTATGGAGTCAGCTGCTGGGCCTTCAACCATCCTGGACTCTTCCCCCACAGGCATTGGGGGGGAGGGATGGGTCATTGTCTTGTTGCTGGGCAGATTTCAGAGAGCCATTTTGCCTGGTCATGTGGTTCAGGAGATGCGACAGTTGAGACATTGTGATTTTCCTGGGAAAGATTAAAAAACAAAAAAACGAAAGTCAGAGTAAGAAGTAAATGAAGGCTAAGCAGGAAAAAGTGCTGAGTAGCTGCAGTTTGCTTCTGTGAAACAGGAAGCACCTGCATATAAGAAATATATTTGACTAGAAAGACAGCGACAGTGGTTAGGAGACAAATGATATCCTTCCATCTGTCTATGGTCAATGAGTAACCTGACATGATCATCCTTTGTATCTTGCACAGCTTTGGTACCCACTATCAGGGCTTATGGCCATGGGTATTTCTTATAATAAAAATGTAAACCTTTCTTGGAGAAGGTGTCAACCTGATTGGATCAGTGCAGGGTCCATTTCATATTTTGGAGGTCTACACGACAGCGCAATCTAGAAATCCTTAAGATATACGGGACCTAACGGAGAGCGGTCTTGGAGACAGGCGTTGACCTAGACTGCACTCGAGAGGCTAGGTTGTTGGCGCAGGGCCTGCAGGATGCGATGAGACAGGAGAGCCCCTCCCAGTCCCAAGAGATCCTGGAGACGGGGGGGGGGGGGGGTGATACTGAGTTACCTTTAGTGGATCTGGCCCCCGGTACTTTTGGAGGCCCAGACTATCCACCCTTCAAGCCCAGGGAGCAAGGCTCCCAGGGGAGTTCTCACTGCAGTTTATCTTATCTTTGCATAAGGTGGTTGGCTAAGTCAACAGGGCTTGACAAGCAGCTCCTCAGCCCTGGAATGTGGGGCTAAGAGAGCATCAGACGCAAAAGAGTGTGTCGGGGACTGTGGCGACCAAGCAGGCTAGAAACCCAGAGGAGTGGCAACAATCGCCATTGTTGGAGAGGCTGGATGGGGGAAGACCTCGACACGGGGCTAGGTCTGCAGGAGGAGTTGAAAGAGAGGATCAGGCCTGGATTGTTCAGGTGTTCTGCTGGAAGGAGCTGCCGGCGCTCATTGTAGAGTCCTTCAAGGCTCTGAATGCGCCCGCTAATCTCCCGGCAGAGAAACAGGCTCTGGAGGATCCGCTGCTCCAGGTGGTGCAGAAATCACAGAATGTCTTCCCGGTACATAGAGTAGTATGACAGGTGATCTAGGATGAGGCCTGCCTTAAAGGGGTACGATTCATGACGTGTCTGTACCTGCTACCGGAGCAAGAATGAGAGCTCCGTTGATTGCCTGAAGTGGACGCGGTGGTGTTTGGCAGCAGTAGAGGGAGACCTTGTTTTTTTTCTCATGCAGCTAAGAGTGTGGATCTGATCCCACGAGACTGGTACGACTGCGGTCGGTACTCCAGTTATTTGTGGTGCCCAAAAAAGGAGGTTCCTTTCACCCGATTCTTGACCTTGAGGGCATGTACTGCTGTCGCCGGGTACTGCATTTCCACATGGAAATGCCAAGATCTGTAATAGTGGCGGTAAGGAGTGGAGAGTTCTTGTTTGTCTCTCGACCATCACTGGTGTGTATTTGCACTTTCCCATCCATCCAGATCATCAGCACTTTCTCAAGTTTGGCAGTACCTACTGGCCTTTTCCATTTCCAGTTTCGAATGTTGTCCTTCGGTCTGGCAACCATCCCCTGTACCTTCCTTAAGGTCATGATGGTGGTGGCAGCAGCCCTCCATAATGAAAGGGTTTTCACCCACTCTTACCTAGACAGTTGGCTGATCCAGGCGGAGTCCAGGGATGACAGTAAAAGAGCAACAGCACGGGTGCTGGAGTTCCTTCAAAGTCTTGGTCGGGTGGTCATCCTGGCCAAGAGTCAGTTATGGCCAGCCCAGGAGCTAGAGTATTTGGGAGCGTGCTTCAATTCCCATGTGGGCAGGGTTTTCTTGCCAGATCGCCGGGCGCAGGAGCTACAATAGTTGATACAGCAGTCCCTGAAGTTGGCAAGACCGTTGGTGTGCCATTAGCTGCAGGTTCATAGGACCATGACGGCCACTCTCGGGCTAGTTCCATGGTCATGGGCGCTCATGCGACCGCTGCAGAGGGTTACCACCAGACGTAGTAATCCCTGGTGTGCCTCTATCCATTGCACTACCCAGCCTATGAGTGCCCATGGGGGAAAACCATAGAGAAGACCCTTTTGGGTGCACTGCTGAATAGAGCATCTAGGCCCTCGGATATCCCCTCTCAACTTCTGTGGAAAAGCCTGGCAGGCCTTGGCTGACCCGAATGTTTTCCATTAGGTCCATGCCTGGTGTGCCCCATCGGTGAACTGCCTGTTCAAACATCTCCTGGTTGAGCTGCCACTCTCCGGGGGCCACGTGCGCTCTGCTGAGGTAGTCTTTCACATTGTCGACTCTCGCTATGAGTACTGCCGATAACACCTGGAGGTGAGTCTCTGCCCATTTGACCAGCCTTTCAACCTCCTCTTCCAGGGCTGCACTGACCGTGCCTCCTTGCCGTTTGATGTAAGCCACCATGGTTGCATTGTCTGAGAGGACTCGGACCGCCTTCCCCTGCAACCAAGGCTTGGAACTCTTTAGTGCCAAGGACACCGCTCGCATCTCGAGCCTGATAATCGACCACAGGGCCTGCTATAAACCTCTGTCCCTGAGCCCAGCGACCATCCCAAAGAGCTCCCCCAACTTTACAAACTGGCACCAGCCATCGGCGGAGCCCATACTGGGGACTCGAGTGGCATGCCCTCTTCCAGGCTCCCTGGATGCAGCCACCACCAGAGGACTCTCCTGGTGCTCCATGGGCAGGGGAGTACTCTGGACAGGAGTTGACCCTGATGAGACCTCCGCCGGTGCAGAGTTTGAACTTTTTTTTTAAGGTGTTATAAACAAACAATACCTTTATACTTGTGATATGGTATTGTGAATTTTTATACTGTATGAACATTTATTTAGTAGTATTTAGCTCATGCCTTTCCAGAAGCAGATCAAGGCGAGTTACAATCAGTTATTGTAGGTATTTCCTTGTCCCCAGAGGACTTGTATAGCAGATAAACTATGTCAAGTCAGATCAAAGTCCACTTAGCCTAGACTTTGACAGTGGCCAGTCTGGGTCACAACAAGAATTCCGCAGATCCCAAAAAGTAGTTGTATGTTTGTTTCTTATAGGTTGTTTTCAAGGCTATAAGATGGCTTTCCAAAGTATGCATAGTTAATTTTTTATGGCCTTTTCTCTCCAAGAACTTTGTCAAAAACACTTTTGACCCCCACTATGTCAGTTTAGTTTATTAAAAGACTTTATAAGCCTGTCATTACAGAAATTGTCAGTCGTTCGCATTGACCTCATCCTTCAGCAACAGATTCCACAGTTCGATTATGCATTGTGTGAAAAAATGAAACAAACCAGAGAGAGTGTTTAATCTGATGTATGTTAATTTCATGGAGTATCCTCCCATTCAGTGTTTGAAAGGTTAGAGCAACCATCCTCTCTAACTGTTCCACCCCATTTCTAGTTTTCTAAACGTCTAGCATATCCAAGTTGTCTCTTTCTGCAATAATTAGAACAGCACTATCCATAGGGACATCAAAACACCACCTTCCTTAATCAAGTTCTGCAGTCTTCGGGTAATATTCAAGGAGATCGAGTAGTGAACTCTTTTGCTGAACTCGTGAGCTCTGAAAGAAGACACTACCTATGATTATTAGGATTGGATCTTCCTTCGATGAGGGTACAGGAAGCTTCTAGTCATTTAGTAATGCATGTTAATCAAGCTAGTGTTTCAGGTCTACGGGACTATTTCAAATGTGGATTCCTTTCCTCAAATAATTTCCATTCTTGCTGTTGGATTGTAAGGGGGCTGGATCAGATCTCTCTTTAGTTAGACTGGTGTAGTGTGATTAGGACAGAATCTGTACCTGAAGGCTTTGGGACCATGGCTAAACCTGGAGGAAGAGGATAAGAGAACTGGACAGGTTGGAGATTCAAATTAAGTACAGTGTAAAAAAACCCCACTTTTCACGGATAGCAAAGTGGTTCATGTTAAGTGGGGAAAGCATGTAGCGCATGACTTATGGTATTCTTTCCAATTTCTCTGCATATGTATGTGCACACAGCTGTCTGTTATCTGCATTACCTGTATGTGTACTTTTTTGTATGTGTGTGCGCACATAGAAAACGATGGCAGATAAAGACCATGTGGCCTATTCATTCTATCCATCCATAAGAACTATTATGTTTACAATCTTGCCTCCTCCCTCAGAGATCCTCTGTATTGTCCCATGCTTTTCTGAATATCTATCTGGTATTTTGATTTCTTCATCCCCTTCCCATCTTGTTTATATAACTAGTCATTTTTATCACCACTTTAAAAAAATATATAAAATGACACGTGTTTTATCCAAGGAAAAGCAGGTATAAGCAGCCACACAAGTGGGCCTTCCTAGTTAAGGGCTGGCAATCTACAGTATCTAGTTTGGTTACTGTTGAGGATCAAAGAAAAGAGAACATTCCGTGATTGCAGCTAGACGTTTCCTCTGGCTTAGAAATTGGGCAGCGGATGCATCTTCCAAGGCGCGTCTCAGTAAGCTTCCGTATAAGGGTAAGTTACTCTTCGGGGAGGCGTTAGAAAAGATAGTTAAGGATTTGGGGGACTCCAAAGGCGGTCATCTACCGGAGGATCGTCCCAGAATGCTGAAGCAGGGTTCCATGCAAAGAGGTCACGGAGAGACTTTCGCAGGTTCCGAGGGGCTCGTTTCACTCCTTATCAGCGGGGCCAGTTTGTGGCTAGAGGGCAGTCCTTTCGAGGAGCCCGGGGATTCAATAGGGGTTATTTTGCCGTCCAACAAAATTCCACTAAGATGCCACAATGAAATGAGGCCGGTTCAGGTGGAGGTTCCCGTGGGAGGTCGTTTGCAGAAGTTTTTCTCCGCCTGGGCCAGCATAACTACGGATCAATGGGTCCTAGAGATCATCAGAGACGGCTATGCGTTAGAATTCGCGCATCCGGTACCGGAAACGTTTGTCCTCCGTGCGGTCCGCAGGCGAAGCGGGATGCAGTCAACGAGACCTTGTCGCGTTTGCTGCATCTTCAGGCAGTGGTGCCTGTGCCTGCCGACCAGTACGGCTTAGGTCGATACTCGATTTATTTTGTAGTACCCAAAAAGGAAGGGTCTTTTCGTCCTATTCTGGATCTCAAACACGTGAATCGCTGTTTGCGAGTGCCCCACTTCCGGATGGAAACCTTAAGGTCTGTTATCCGGTCGGTGAGACAGGGCGAAGTTCTTTCTTCCATAGATCTGACGGAGGCATACTTGCACATCCCCATCAGAAGCGAGCATCAGAAGTTCCTGCGTTTCGCGGTTCCCATGGGGCATTTTCAATTCCGAGCGTTGCCTTTCGGTCTCACTACCGCGCCGCGCACTTTTACCAAGATTATGGTGGTGGCGGCGGCTGCCCTCCGCAAGAAAGGAATTCAGGTTCATCCCTACCTGGACGATTGGTTGATTCGGGCGTCGTCTCGGGCAGAATCCATCGCGGCCACCGCTCGGGTAGTGGACTTTCTCGAGCGATTAGGCTGGGTCATCAACCGCGCAGAGTCTTTTGGTTTCGACCATGCGGTTAACCTATCTCGGTGCATTCTTCGACATGGAAGTGGGTTCAGTTTTTCTTCCGCCGGACAGACTACAAAAGCTGCTGGCGCAGGTAGCTGCGTTCCTGCGCCTCAGGGCTCCGACGGCCTGGAGGTATCTTCAGTTGTTAGGATCGATGGCGGTAGCCTTAGATCTGGTGCCGTGGGCCAGAGCGCATATGCGGCCTCTGCAGATGGCGTTGCTGTCCTGTTGGTCTCCGCAGGTTCATCCTCTCTCCCAGAAGTTAGTATGTCCGGAAGAGGCCCGTCTCAGTCTGCAGTGGTGGTTGGTTCCGGCTCATCTGCAGGCGGGGGTTCCCCTGGAACTGCCGGATTGGGTGTTGCTCACGACGGACGCGAGTCTCTCCGGCTGGGGGGCGCATTGTTTGGAACGGGTGACGCAGGGGACGTGGTCGGCGGAAGAGCGCAGTTGGTCGATCAATCGCTTGGAGCTCCGGGCGGTTCGCTTGGCGCTGCTGGAGTTTGTTGGACTGCTCGAGGGGAAAGCGGTTCGGGTTTTTTCCGACAATCAAGTGACGGTGTCCTACATCAACAGGCAGGGCGGCACGGGCAGTGCACTCTTGCTACAGGAAAGTCAGCAGTTGTTTCATTGGGCAGAGATCCATCTCTTGGCGATATCGGCGGCGCATGTGGCTGGAAAGGACAATATTCAAGCAGATTATCTCAGTCGTCATCGCCTGGATCCCGGGGAGTGGGAACTTGACGGGGCAGTGTTTCACGAGATTTCTCTGCGTTGGGGGCAACCAGTCATGGATCTCATGGCTACACAGCTCAATGACAAAGCAGCGCGTTTTTACAGCAGGTGCAGGGAACACATGTCGGAAGGTCTCGACGGTCTGGTTCAGCCGTGGCCGACAGATCAGCTTCTGTACGTGTTTCCGCCGTGGCCGCTATTGGGGAGAATCATCCAGAGAGTGGCGAGTCACTGCGGCACAGTAGTTCTAGTGGCTCCAGATTGGCCCAGGCGGCCGTGGTACGCCGATCTGATGAGACTTCTCGTAGCTCCTCCGTGGAGACTGCTGGTTCGCTTCGATCTGTTGCGACAAGGGCCGGTTTGTATGCCTCAGGTGGATCGATTCTGTCTTACGTCTTGGCTATTGAAAGGGAACGCTTGCGCCGCAAGGGCTTCTCGGGATCGGTGATAGCCACTCTTGCAGTCCAAGAGATGTTCTACTTCTTTGGCTTACATTAGAGTGTGGAGGATTTTTGAGGCATGGTGTAGCGAGCGTCGGGTAAAGCCGTCGGGATTGTCGCTGCCGGACATCCTCGACTTTCTTCAAGGTGGGCTACAAAAGGGGCTGGCTCTTAGTACACTGAAGGTTCAGCTGGCGGCACTCACCTGCTACAGAGGAAGGGTGCAGGGCAGTTCGCTTTCCTCACATCCAGATGTTCTGCGCTTTCTGCGCGCAGCGAGAAACATTAGGCCTCCAGTGCGACCTGTCGTTCCTCCTTGGGATTTGAACTTGGTGTTACAGGCGTTGTCAGAGCCGTCGTTTGTGGCTCGTTCGGCGGAGCACCTTCGAGAGTTGTCTTGGAAAACGGCCTTCTTGGTGGCCTTGTGTTCGGCTAGACGAATTTCAGATCTGCAGGCTCTTTCCTGCAGAGAACCGTACCTTCAGTTCTTGGCAGAAAAGGTGTTTTTACGGCCGGTGCCGTCCTTCCTACCTAAAGTGGTCTCCTCTTTTCACGTAAATCAGGTCATTTCCCTACCCACCTTTGGTAAGCTTGGAGACAGTAAGTTGGAGCGTTCGCTTAGCCGGCTCGATGTAGGTCGTGTGTTGCAGCGCTATCTCAAAGCAACAGAGTCATTTTGTCGGTCTGATCGGTTGTTTGTTCTCTTTGGAGGGTCGGCTAAGGGTAAGGCAGCCACTAAGGCTTCTATTGCTCGCTGGGTGAAGCATGCGATACGTGCAGCATATGAGTCCAAGGGCAAGCCGGTTCCGGTGGAGCTCGGGGCTCATTCAACTAGGGGCCAGGCAGCATCGTGGGCGGAATATGCCTTGGTTCCTCCAGTGGATATTTGTCGAGCAGCGACCTGGTCTTTGCTACATACGTTTACGAAGCATTACCGTTTGGATGTTCAGGCGAGGGAGGATGCTAGAGTGGGGGCCTCGACACTGGTGGCGGGGCTCGCAGGACCCTCCCGGATTTAGGTACTGCTTTGGTACTTCCCAAGTGTTCTGGACTGGCCCAGAGAGACGAATAGGAAGAAGAAATTAGACCTTACCTGCTAATTGTCTTTCCTTGAGTTCTCTCTGGGCCAGTCCAGGGCCCACCCTGGCTGTTTGCGAGATTTGGAAGGTTTAGATGTCTCGGCGGGGGTGTTGGGGTTGTTCTCCGCTTCTTGGAAGAGGATTCTGGGGGTCTCTTCTTGGAACACACAGGTTTATAAAAAAAAACCCAAACAAAACAAAACAAACTAAAAACGAAATACACAACGAATGAGTTAAAGAAGTATAGCTTCATAGGTCGGTTGATGCCGACACGCCTGAGGTGTGATGTTATCAGCAGAGGGCTCTCTGACTTCGATTGCTATAGTGTTAACTGTTTTTTTTCTGTTTTCAGGAGTAGCGGTTTGGTTCTCTGGGCATGTGTGTCCGGTAGTTACGGTTTGGTTATTTTCTTTGGTTTTAGTCTTAAAGGGCATTTCACTGCTTTGTTACGGTAAGACTGATTATCAGACACTAGGGGGAGCTGGATAGGCTTTCAGGGAAAAAGACTTTCAGTATTCAGTCCTCAGCTGCTGGAACGGATTGACCACCCAAATGTTCTGGACTGGCCCAGAGAGAACTCAAGGAAAGACAATTATCAGGTAAGGTCTAATTTCTTCTTGCTCTTATGCATGGCATAGCATTCCAATGCATGGGCACAGGTGCCTTTTGTGTGCAGCTTATAAGTACTGCTAACACACTCCCCTGTATATATGGGCCTGTCTTGCTTTTTGATGTTTAGCGCAGACAGTTTGCGCATAGCTCATTTGCATGCTGTTTGCTTACCATAGCTGAGCAAAACCTCTGTGCTTAAACTTGTGTTAGGTAACGTGCTTGAACTCCAGGCTCAATTGCAAGATTTTGACATTGAGCCCATAGACTTGATTTACATAAGCCAGTGAAGAATGTTCAGTAACAATTTAAGTAACAGAAACCCTTTGTCATATTGCACTCTCTTCCCACTTCCCCTGCACCACCTCTGTCTCTTCGTCTTCTGACTTAATGGTGAATCATTTTAATTGCAAAAATTTTCTATGTAGGAATTTCTGATTTTAAAATTATTTCAGACAATCACTCTTGGTACTCAACTACAATCTTCAGGGCTTATGATTGTGGCTGTGTTTGTTTTTTTAATTCAAAATGAAAATGTCCCTGTGAAACTTCTGCATTGTTGAATTCTAGAGCATTTATACATCTTAAAAAAAAATATGCCCCCCACTGATTGATTGATTGTAATTGCATTAATTTTCCTTCTTTTCTTGAGGTATGTAAACAGATTTGGCTAGGATTATTTGATGATAGATCTTCATCAATTCCGGACTTTAGGGATCCTCAAAAAGTGAGAGAATTTCTTCAAGAAAAGTATGAAAAAAAAAGATGGTAAGTAGAATATGTTGTACTAGCTTTTAACTCATTTCATGGATGACTATGCTAAAAGTTTTTGATTTCTTGAATCATATAATATCACGGAAGATGGTCTGTTAAAAGAAATATTGGAGTGTATCATTTTTTGCTCAATACGCATACCAGCTAGGTGAGGAAGACTTAAGTTCATTAGTGGATGGTGATAAAAACCCTTAGGTAAGCAGAATAAAAAAACAAAATGGAAACATAGGAATGGTTGAAGAGAAGGAGTTTTGGATATAGTTTGTGCCTTTTTTGTTTTCAAGGATAGATCAAGGTGAGATCCATGCAGGTACGTACAGTGGTTATTTTTCCTAGAGTGAATACATTCTTGTATACTAGCACAAATGAAAGCAGTTGTTAGATTTGGTGGTTTAATCACAGAATTTTATAGGAACTAAAGGAGGTGTTAACGGTATCTATCACAGCTCTGTTCAACTTCTTAATAGGGACTACTTATTAAAAATTTTATTTCATTACATTTTTGTACTGCTCATCCAAAATACTC
Source organism: Ichthyophis bannanicus (assembly GCA_033557465.1). Taxonomy (NCBI): domain Eukaryota; kingdom Metazoa; phylum Chordata; class Amphibia; order Gymnophiona; family Ichthyophiidae; genus Ichthyophis; species Ichthyophis bannanicus. Next base: position 401,821,898 of record CM066038.1, read on the forward strand.
TTAGAGGTGTACAATAAACATAAAATAAGATATAAAACATAAAATGCATTAAACAGCACATTCAGTTCCATACTTCACGTTCCCCCAAAAGCCTGTACAAACAAATGTCTTCAATTGTACTTAAACAATTTGCCAACATTAGATTCTAAACGATTTAATTTAAATTAGGTAGGATGTTGACTGAAGGGTAGTATAACAATAGACTTTCCTGTTCGGTAATCCAGTTTAGTCCTCCACAATCGGGTAGTGCCCCTCCTCCTGCAGCCTGGAGACTGGACCAATCAAGTCTTCTGTAGTATATATGCAGACGGAGCTCCCAGAAGCCCCCAGTGTGTCCAGTCTCCTTGCAGCTTGAGGACTTCTGTGCCCTTGCTGGGCACACTTAGTGACACTTGAAGGAGCAACACTAGTTAATTAGTTCCTTTGGGGTTTCGTTTTGGTCCTTTATTTACCATTTATTTACCATTTATTTGCTAGGTAGCTGTCTCTTTTTTTTTTTTTTTTTTTTAAAAAGCATTGCACAGGGGACATCCAGGGGGGAAGCCAGACCTGCTTGGGCTCCTGCCTTCCTGCCTGAGAATTTCTGAACCCTGGGTTGAGCTCTCCCCTAGGCTGTACGGGGAAGAGCCATACCTGATTCAGCATTGCCTGTCACTTGGTGAAGTTGACTGAGTTCCTTGCTGTTTCCAGAGCTGGTAGGAAATTTCCTTGCTTTCATTTTTCAGCTGCCTGTTTGCAATGTCAGAGTCTCTGTCGGCTCCCCTGGCTCCCAAATTGCACTTTTTCCTGATTTTTTTCGCTTGCCCTGTATTAGAGGGTCGTTTTCTTTCTTTTCCATATTATTTGGTTACCTTTGTATTTTCGCGCCGTTTTTTACCGCGGGTGAAAAAGTGCGGCGGCCATTTTGGATTTCTAAAGTGTGCTTTTTAAGGGCACTTTTTAACACTTGTGCACGGGTTCCCCTGGTGTTTTTGGGGTTTATTTTCCTGGCGATTTTGCTCAGGGCACCCCTAGGATTCTGGGGAGTGTTTTGTTTTCTGTAAAAAAAAAAAAAAAATAAAAAGTTTTAAATTTCAGTCTGTACTGTTTTACATAGGGTTGGTCCCTTTGGTGTGGGCTTCCCTGGTTCTGTTCCATTCTTTCCTGCTGTGCGGAGGTTGCCTTAGCATGTATGCCAAACCCCAATATGTGATTTGCGGGTCCCGCAGAGGTGCAGTGACTGACTTGGCATCTGCAGGGGCTGCAACTCAGTTTCTTCGGACCTGGAATGTCTTTCTCCCACTGCTGTCTGTAGTTCTGTGGTAACTCGATTGATTTTTCTTGAATTTTCAGCGAATTTGGGCATTTCTCGCATGCCTGCAACCCTCCCACCTTCTCCTTTGACGTTTTAAGTTAATTCCTTAGTTTTTTGGGGGTTTTAATTCACTCTTTTTGGGTTTTATTTTTGCTAGCGGCCATTTTGAATAGCTAATGAGCCTCGGTTTTGGGCGGGAAGCCAGATTGCTTCTCTGCTAGCTTCTCACAGCTGTATTGCTGTTTCAGTTTTTTTCCACAACACTTGATGTCAGTGGTGCAGAGGTTACCTTTTTCTCTGCCTATGTTGGAACAGAAGGGATAGAAAGTACAGTAGGCATGGATAGAGAACAGTATGCAATTCAGAGCCACAGTACAATGCTGAGTCACTGACGAAGGGTGCAGGGCTCATGGGTTACATTCCCCGCTGTGCCCAGCGGGGGAGGATGGCTGAGGCATTACCTATTAAGGGGAATATTGGGGAAGGCCTGTTTCCTGCGGGACGCAGTTATGTGTTTTTAGTTCTCCCTGTGCCTTATTCTGGTTACGCTGTATAGGCTGTCAGAAGAGGCACAGGGACCTCATGAATCCGCTCTGCTCTTCCCACAGCATCTTGCTTCCCCAGATGACCTTGGGGACTCTGGAGCTTGGCTTCAGGAGAGCTCTCCATTGGCCTTATGCTGCACTGAGTCTTTACCACGAGAATTTGGATACCTCCAGGAAGTTCAGGTATCATTTTTTGGTATGAAAACTGTGAGTACTCTGTTTTTGGTTTTTATTCCTCGCCTCAGCTGCTCTGGGATGATTTCAGCTGTATCCGGACCGGCTGCCTCTGAGTTTTGAAGTTCCTATTTTAAATTTTTAGTCCCCAAACTGCAGCCGGGTTACTTTGTACGTCCTACGGAATTTTGTATCTGTCTTATTCAATATACCATTTGGTTGAGGTTTTAAGTCAGTGTTTTGGATCCTGTCTGTTTTAGGCTCGGCCTAATTAAGCATGCTCACTGTAATTTTTCTACGGCTGGACTGCGCTTCTACATCCCTCCCCAGAAACTCCTTTCAGCCCCTACCATGGAGGTCTGAAGGGCAGCGGAGGGATCCCACTCTAATTTCCCTACTTTTAGTCACTGTAATTGCCTTACCCTGACTTGAAAGTTTCTCTATGCCAGCACAGTGAATGACTGCCAGTTCCCTTCTCAGTTCTGTAAATACCTGACAGCTTTTCGGTGCTGGCGGCTGTTTTGTTTTTCTCTTCAGTGTTTCCTTTTAGAGGATACAGCTCTATACAGCAGTTTCCACCTTTAATCATGCTGTGGAGGCATGGGGAGTTTCACAATCCATTTCTTGAGGGTCTTGGGGTTCCCTGAGCCTTCCTGGCTTTTTGTTTTCAATGCAACAAAAAAAAAAAAAAAAAAAGAAATAAAAAAGCCTCACACTAGAAGAGGAAAGGTGGTTTAAGTCTCTACAATGCCCTTTTCTCTGGCTCTATTATAGCTGAAATGTACTCCGACGAAGGGAACATTATTAGCTTGCTTGTGTTCCACCTGCACGCTGCATCCCGGAGGTTTTCCCCATGCCCACTGCGTTGCTAGCGGGGTCCCTCAGCACCTTATCTCCCCCCTCCTCAGAGCACCGGCGGCAGGATCTTCCACAGCCGCTGAAGACCACATTGCACATTCCCATCCGGCCGTCTCATCAACGGTTTCTCCGCTTCGCTCTTCCGTGGGGCCCCTTCCAATTTCCGGCCAGGCCGTTTGGTCTCGCCACGGCCCCCCGCACCTTCACAAACGTGATGGTAGTGGTCGGGGCGGCCTTGTGCAAAGAGGACGTCCTGGTCCATCCGTATCTCGGCGACTGGTTGATTCGGGCAAAGTCCAGTCGGGAGTGTGTGTACGTCACGAGAAGGGTGGTGGTTCTGCTGCGGTCCCTCAGCTGGATGGTGACAGGATGCAAGAGCTGTCTGTGCCCGAGGCAGGACCTCGAGTATCTGGGAGTGCGCCTCGACACAGCACGGGGCTTGGTGTGCCTGTCTGAGCGTCGCATGCGGTCTTTGTCCGACTCTTCAAGGGCATTTCCGCTCCGTCTGCATGGTGGTACCTGCAGCGCCTCGGTACGATGGCAGCAACCTTGGAGGTGGTGCCCTAGGCGCACTTCCACATGCGCCCGCTGCAGAGTGCTCTGCTGCGCCCTTGGTCCAACCCGTTCGACTCGTTGAACAGGAGATTGACTTGCTCAAGGGCGGTTCGCCGTTCGCTCCGGTGGTGGCTCTCCTCCGAGAACCTGACGTGGGGATTCCCGGGAGCCTCCACTTTGGGTTCCGTGCTCAACGGATGCCAGCTTAACCTGCTGGGGGGCTCCCTGCGAGACCCGCTTCGCTCAAGGGGAATGGTCTCCCCTGAAGACTTCTTGGTCGATCTCTCCGCCTCGAATTTCGGGCGGTGCGGCTAGCCCTCTAGGCCCTCGAAGCACTAGTTCTCGACCGGACGGTGCGAGTCCTCTTGGACAAGGCGTCCGGCGTAGCTTACATCAGTCGCCAAGGGGGCACCGGCAGCGTGGCCCTGGATTCAGAAGCGACAGCCTTGGTCACTTGGGTGCAGTCTTCTGGCCATCCCAGCAGCGCATATTGCAGGCGCAGACAATGGTCAGGCTGATTTTCTCAGCAGAGTGGGGGTGGACCCCGGAGGGTGGCAGCTAAGCCCGCAGGTTTACGCGCCAATAGTTCGTCGGTGGGGGCCGCCCATCATGGATCTCATGGCGACATTTCAATCGGCCAGGGCAGGACGCTGCTTCAGCAGGCGAAGGGAGAGCATGTCCGAGGGGCTCAATGCTCTCATTCAGCCGTGGCCAACGTCCGGTCTTCTTTATGCCTTCTTTATGTCTTTCCTCCGTGGGCTCTGATCGGCCGGGTCGTTCAGCGCATCGAGAGCCATCGGGGTCGAGTGTTCCAGGTGGCCTCGGATTGGCCTCGGCGGCCCCGGTATGCCGATCTGGTCCGGTTGCGCGACGGCATTCCTTGGCTCCGGTCCTCGCGGCCAGATCTTCTTCTTCAGGGTCCCTTGCGGATGCCCCACGTGGGTCGATTCTCGCTTACGGTTTGGCCATTGAGAGAGCTCGGCTGAAAAAGATGGGTTCTCCCCCGCGGTGATTTCTACCCTACGGCGGGCGAGGGAAAAATTCACTTCTCTTACTTACGTTCGGATTGGGGGGATCTTTGAAGACTGGTGCTCCCGACGTGGAGTCCGGGCGGCGATGGTTTCCGTTTCCGTCGTTTTAAGTTTCTTCAGGATGCTTTTGATAAGGGCCTTGCGGCTAGTTTCCTGAGAGTCCGATTGGCGGCTGTCTCTTGTTATCGAGGCAAAGTTTTAGGCCGTCTCCTCGGTTCTTATCCGGACGTACGTCGTTTTGTTACGACTGTTGTTCATTTGCGGCCCTCCCGCAGGATTTTCGTTCCTCCGGGGGACTTGAATCTAGGGCCGCGGGTCCTGGTTCGTGATCCTTTTGAACCTCTGAGTAGGGCATCTCTGAACGATCTTACGCTGAAGACGTTTTTTCTTGTAGCCGTCTGTGCGGCACGGCGTATTTCAGATCTACATGCGTTGTCCTGCCGAGAACCTTTTTTGTCTTTTTTCCTTTTTGCCAATGGTGGTTTCTCCTGTTCATGTGAATCAGGCAGTGTTTCTTCCGGTTCTTTCTTCGCACTCTGTCGGGTCGGCGGACAAAAGTCTTCACCGTCTCGATGTGGGTTGTGCACTTCGTCGTTATTTGAAGGCTACCGGATTTTTTAGGAAGGCTGACCGGCTATTCGTGCTCTTCGGTAGTGCACGTAACGGGGAAGCGGTGGCTAAGGCCTCCATTGCAAGATGGCTCAAGGAAGCATTCGCGTCTGCGTATCTGTTGCAGCAGCGGTCTCTTCCGGAGGGGCTACTGGCTCATTCCGCTAGAGCTCAGGCGACCTCTTGGGCGGCGTATAGCCTAGTTACGCCAGCAGATATCTGTAAGGCGGCCGCGGGTCGTCTCTGCATGTTTCCGTGCACACTATCGCTTAGATGTGTCAGCGGATCGGGATTCCTATTTTGTTCGGCGGTTCGGCGCGCCGGATGGTAAGGTCCCGCCCGGTCTTGACTGCTCTGTTACATCCCGATTGTGGAGGACTAAACTGGATTACCGAACAGGAAATGGAAATTACACTAACCTGGTAATTGTAGTTCCTGGAGGGTCCAGTTTAGTCCTCCTTCCCTCCCGATTATCTGATATAATAATGCGGCGCGCTTTCCGAACGGTAGATCATAAGACGGTTCCTCTTGCCGTTCGAGCCTTTTTTTGTTGCAGCCGCGTTTTTGGCTATGGCTCTTTCTTTCTCAGGTGTTCAGTCAGCTCCTGAGATTTCTGATACGGAGCTGTGTTTTGATTTCTGGGGTGTCTGTTCCAGCGCATTACAGTGTTCTGACTTCCTCGTTTGGGGAGAAAGTTGGATATGTTTGTGGGGGGAAACAAATTGTTCCTTAATTATGTCATTTTGTATTTTAATCTAATGTGTTGCTTCGTTAAGTATGCTTTGTTACTAGTACACTGGGGGCTTCTGGGAGCTCCGTCTGCATATATACTACAGAAGACTTGATTGGTCCAGTCTCCAGGCTGCAGGAGGAGGGGCACTACCCGATTGTGGAGGACTAAACTGGACCCTCCAGAAACTACAATTACCAGGTTAGTGTAATTTCCATTTCACCAGCAGTAGCCTCTCTACAATTCAAGTCACTGGCCCCATATGCCTCAATGCATTTTTAATATGTATTTTTTCTTTGTTTAGCTTGCAAACGAGCTAGGCAGCTGAGTGCTGTATATAAAGGTCTACAGTGCCTTGCAAGTACTGGCATTCCTAACAGGGTCTCCATTGCAAGCAAAGCAATACTGTGTGGCTTTTAAATACAAGCTGTCTGCCAGAGAGCACTTAAAGGGGATTTGGTCTTCATTTTTAATAGCTAATTTTCTTTTTCTGGTGCTGTATTGCAAAAAGGGAATTTTTGGTGGTGTTGGGTAAAGCTCTGCTGTTAGAGTTTATTGTTGCTTTGTTCCAGCTTTCCATTCAAAGCAAGCTTTTTGAACTCGCTGACCTCTTCAGGTGTTGAATCCCTCTCTAACCAACTCGGCTCCCACCTACCTCATGTGATGGTGTTTTTTGCTATATATAGCAACTACCCAATTAGCTTGGTGACAAACAATTTGCCATTCTTCAAGATGCTTTGATTAGGTAATTTTACAAAGGGAGCACATTAATCTGTATTCTTCAGACACATATCAAAATTCACTAATGTAAAGTAATAACTGTCTTGCAAGGAAGAGGGGCTACACACAGGGACATGTGGATTGGCCTCATAAAGAGCTTGAAAAACTGGATGTGCGAACAAGAAAACTCCTCCATGCTCATGAACTAATTTACAAGAATCAGTGTTCCTTATTGTCTCTCCAGTCCAGTCCCTCTCGTTTGGGTTGTGTAGCCCTTCCAGCAGCTTGGAGGCTGAGCCGATCATCGATTTGATGATGTTCAGGTATAAGTACCTCTGGCACCACCCACTGGCACCAGTAAACTCAGCCTCCAAGCAGCTGGAGGGTGCCAGTAAACCACAGGGCTTACAGGAGAGACTGCAGGCAGGGAGTTAGTTCAGGGGCTCCCAAGTCTAGTAGTTAATTTTAAAAACTTAACTTCTATCTCCTTTTGTTTTTAATTTTATTTCCTTCTAAATTCTTTTATTTCTGTCCTGTAGCTTTAAATTTTAAGCTCCCTCCTCCCTTCCTACTCCCCCCTCCCCCTCCGGCTCTTCCTCAGGCCCGATCCTCTCAGCTCCGTGGAGGAAGAGGAGGCCTAACTGCACCCATGCGGGGAGGGGGGGAGAGAGAGAGGGGGAAGCAGGAAAGCCTCCCCTCGCGACTGGAACCAGCCGCCACTTCGGGACCCTTCCCGGTTGTCTGCCCCGCGTCGCGCTGAAGCCCTGCTGGTGGCTGAGCGCTCTGAGGCAGTCCCGGGGCTGCGATGGAGAGGACAGAGTCTCCGGAGCGGTCAGCAAGGAAAGGACTTGGGCAGAGAAGTGGCGGCAAGCGGCGGGACAAGGAAGCAGCGAGCGATGGCAGCAGAGCCTTGCGACCGCTTGGAAGACTGTTGCGTGGCTGTGGCCTACCACGTGGCTTCACGAACTCTGCAGGAGAAGGTAGGCAGCTGGTTTCTTCGCGTGCTTTTCGCACGCGATCTCATTTTGAAGGGACAGGAGCAGGAGAATCAACTTAAAGGTAACTAGGTTGCCTTATTACTTTATTTTTGTTTTTAATTTTATTACTTTATTTCTGTTTTTATTTGAATTAAGTTTAGTTTTGAGTTGATTGGACTTAGTCTCCTTGAAGTTAATTGGAATTACTTATTCATTGAGGCGGACATATTCGGGTCCCGTGGAAGTAGGGATTCCGAGCCATGCCCGGCAAGCCACGGTGTCCGGTCTGCGGCACTCGCAGGGGTACGGGGTCAGAATCAGGGCTCTGCAGGGGCTGCGCTGCAGAGGCGACTTCAGTTGAACAAGAGATGCAGTTGGGATTATCCCAAGATCTAACCTCTGTCTCCCAGGGATCAGGGGATCCACAGGAGGAAGGGGGGGGAGCGCTGCTCTCCTCCACCTTTATCAGTGAATCTGACCAGAACCTCCCTGTCACAACCCCACCCCTCCATGTCCTCCGGGAAAGGAGGGAGCTGGGGACACTTCTCTCCTGAATTTGTTCTTCTGCTACACAAAGCCTTCTGGATGCACTAGCAGGGAGCAGGAGGCCCAGCGACATCCCAGGCAAACGCTCCTTCCAAACAGGTGAGGGCTAGATCTCAGGATGAGGGGGTTCCACCTAAGCACCCCAGGCTGGTGAATGAAGAAAGCCTTACGTCCACTAGAGCAGAGTCCCCAGAAGAAGAGGCCTCAGATAGGGAGCTTGGGGAAGATGAAGAAGAACTCGAGGAAGGAGAAATTCCGGAGGAGGAGCAAGCTCGAATAATACGAGTCTTTCAACAGGAAGAGCTCCCAGCATTGATTACGGAATCGCTGAAGATACACAATATGACGTATGACATGCCAGCGGACGAGGAGGTCTTCAAAGACCCATTGATCCAAGCCGTTAGGAAATCCCAGAAGGTCTTTCCATTTCACAGACTGGTGCGCCAGATGATTCAGGAGGAATGGAATCGACCAGAATCTAGCCTCAGGGGAGTACGTTCTATGGCTCGGCTGTATCCATTGCCGGAGCTAGACAAGGAATGGCTGAAGTCCCCCAGAGTAGATGCGGCTGTGTCGGCAGTCACAAAAAAGACAGTTATCCTGGTCGAGGGAGGTGCAGCCTTGAAGGATGCCCAAGATAGAAAGCTGGATAAATTGCTGAAGCAGGCCTTTGATGTCAGTGCCCTGGCCTTACAGGCGTCGGTGTCAGGTGCCTGGGTGGCGAGAGCCTGTCTAAGGTGGTCTCAACAACTTCAGATAGCAGATGGTAATACTCAAGCAGAAGCGGCTAAGCTGGAGTCCGGAGCGACCTACCTAGCGGATAGTCAGTATGATCTCATTAGGAGTCTGGCAGAAAATATGGCCTCTGTAGTGGCTGCTAGGCGATATTTATGGCTACATAACTAGGCGGCGGATGCTTCCTTGAAGGCGCGCCTGAGTAGACTTCCCTTTAAGGGAAAGTTACTCTTTGGAGAAGACTTGGGCAGGTTAGTAAAGGAACTAGGCGAAACAAAAGGGGGTAGACTCCCCGAGGATAGACCAATACAGGGCCGGTCATCGGCCCCCACCGGCCCTAGGAAACCACAATGAAACAATGGGGGTCTGGGAGGGACTGCTGCCAGTGGGGAGTTGGCTAAGGCAGTTTCTTCCCACCTGGACCCGGGTCACGTCAGATCAATGGGTCTTGGAAGTGGTCCGAGAGGGCTACGCTCTCGAATTTGCAAAGCCGGTCCGACCAGCATTTGTTCAATCCCCCTGCAGATCCCCGGCAAAGAGAGCAGCGGTGGACAACACCCTTTCAAGACTATCGCTCGGGCGGTGGTCCCGGTTCCCTTAAGCCAATGCGGGTCTGGTCGATACTCAATTTACTTTGTGGTCCCAAAGGAAGAAGGGAGTTTTCGACCAATACTCGACCTAAAACAGATCAATCGATGTCTGAGTACCACACTTTCGGATGGAAACCCTGGCATCGGTAATCAAGGCAGTACGACAAGGAGAATTCTTGACTTCCTTAGACTTGACGGAAGCGTATTTGCATATCCCCATTTGAAAGGCGCATCAGCAGTTTCTGAGATTTGCCGTTCTAAGAGGACATTTTCAGTTTCAGGCACTGCCTGGTGACGGCTCCTCGGACTTTCACCAAGGTGATGGTGGTGGTGACCACAGCTCTACGAAAGGAGGGAATTTTGGTACACCCCTACCTGGACGATTGGCTGATCCGGGCAAAGTTGGAGGCAAAGAGTCACAATGCAACGATCAGAGTGGTAGCATTCCTGGAAGAGCTGGGGTGGGTCATCAATCTAGCAAAGAGCAGACTAGTACCCACGCAGGAACTCGAGTACCTCGGAGCAAGGTTCGACCCGGCGAAAGGAAAGGTGTTTCTGCCAGCGCAGAGGTTAAGGGATCTGAGGGGCCTCATGTCACAGTTTCTAAACAGGCAGAACCCTGTGGCCTGGCATTACCTGCAGGTTCTGGGAACCATGGCGACAACTATAGAGGTGGTCCCATGGGCCAGAGCACATATGCAACCACTTCAATGGGCCTTGCTGCGACGGTGGTCCCACCAACAACAACCGTTGTACATGAAGTTGCGCTGTCCTCAGCTGACCAGGAGGAGCTTAGAGTGGTGGCGTTGCCCAAAGAACTTGGAACACGGAATGCCCCTCGAGCCTCCGCCATGGATACAACTGACGACAGATGCAAGTCTAATTGGCTAGGGAGCTCATTGCGAAGGCCACTTTGCCCAGGGACTTTGGAGCGCGGTGGAGGCCCAGTGTTCCATCAACAGACTAGAGATGTGGGCAGTAGCCTTAGCTCTCAGAGCATTCAAGTCCATAGTCCAACAAAGAGCAATCTGCGTCCTCTCCGACAATGTCATGATAGTGGCCTACTTCAACTGGCAGGGAGGAATGAGCAGTCCTTTGGAGGAGGAAGCGGACAGGTTGTTACAGTGGGCAGAAGCCCATTTAGTAGCTCTATCAGCACAGCACATGGCCGGCATAGACAACATCACAGCAGATTACCTGAGCAGGTGCAAGATAGATCATGGAGAGTGGGAACTTGCTCAGGAGGTCTTCGATCAAGTGGTAGCCCGTTGGGGGACTCCAATCGTGGACCTCATGGCAAGTTGGGAATTTGCCAAGGCGACTCGATTCTTCAGTCACAGGAAAGAGAGGATGTCAGAAGGCCTGGACGCCCTGGTCCCAGAGGTGGCTGTCAGAGAGCCTACTCTGTTTTCCTTCCCTGGGCTCTCATAGGGGGAGAGTTCTGCAGTGGGTGGAAGCCCACCAAGGATTCATAATTCTCATAGCCCCAGACTGGCCACGAAGATCATGGTATGCAGACCTGGTGCGATTAATGGCTGGTCGCCCATGGCGGCTTCCCTGCAGGAGTGATCTGTTTGTGCAGGGACTGTTTCAAATGCCCCAGGTGGATCGGTTCTCGCTTACAGCCTGACTATTGAAAGGGCGCGACTCCGGAAGAGGGGCTATTCACGAGCAGTAATTTTGACCTTTGTTGAGTGCGCGGAAGCGTTCGATCTGCCTTTCGTATGTGAGGGTATGGCGCATATTTGAGGCTTGGTGTGTGGAGCAAGAGAAGAAGCCCCTAGCAGCTTCCGTGCCAGATGTCCTAGAGTTTTTGCAAGCAGGATTCTAGAAGGGCTTAGTGGCTAGCTCCTTGCGGGTCCAGTTAGCGGCCATTTCTTGTTACAGGGGTAAGGTCTGGGGAGAACCCCTAGGTGACCACGATGATATTAGCAGGTTCCTACGAGCGGTTAGGCATTTGCAGCCTCAGCAGAGGTCGGTGATTCCCCCATGGGACCTCAATCTGATGTTGAATGCGTTATCTGGGGAGCCTTACGAACCAGGGAGAAAAGCCTTGTTGAAAGATTTGACCCTAAAGACAGTTTTCCTGGTGGCTAATCTGTTCAGCGAGACGTATTTCTGAACTTTAGGCTCTGTCTTACAAGCCGCCCTTTCTCTGTTTGCTCAAGGAGAGGGTGGTTTTGTGGACAGTTCCTTCCTTTTTGCCTAAGGTCGTTTCTCCTTTTCATGTGAACCAGGTTGTGTATCTCCTGTCCTTCTCTAAGGAAGGACGGAGGGGCGATGAGGACAGGTTGCACTTCCTAGACATGGGCAAAGTACTGAAGTGCTATCTGAGGCGTACGGCCCCCTTTCGTAAGTCCGAACGACTATTCATTCAGTTTGGAGGACTGCAGAAGGGTGAGTCAGCAGCCAAGGCATCCATATCTAGATGAATCAAGGAGACCATTGCGTCTGCCTATATCCTGAAAGGGAGACAGGTCCTGGCGAGTTTTCGCGCGCATTTGACTCGAGCCCAGGTGACATCATGGGCGGAACCATAGTTTGGTTCCACCGCTGGACATCTGCAGAGTGGCCACTTGGTCATCACTGTATACCTTTGCCAAGCATTACAGGTTGGATGTCCAGGCGGCTGCGGATGCTGGTTTTGGATGTGCAGTAATTCGGCCTGGGATGGCGAACCCCTCTCAGGTTTGAACTGCTCTGTTACATCCCAAACGAGAGGGACTGGACTGGGGAGATAAGGAAGAAGTAATTAGATCTTACCTGCTAATTAGTGTTCCTGAAGGAACTGCAGTCCAGTCCCTAATCCCCACCCAGGTCTTGTAGTTGCAGGATTCCTTTCTAGGGGAAGAACACTGGACCGAAGATGGGGAGTGAGGAAGATGTTGGAACTTTGTGAAAGTTCCGGAACGAGGTGGGAAGCTATGGCGGGACACGTAGAGTATTGGAAGGGGCTAGTGCGGTGCCAGGTAAGCTACCTCCTTCTACTCCCCCCCTTGACCCCTTCCTTCACCCCCCCCCCCCTGTGGGGTGGAAAATACCTACCAGGAGGGTGGGGGAGAGCATATTATACAAGGATACAAAAAAAAAAAAGTTTAATTAGACTTTCTTTAAAGGGTTTGATTACTTATTTGTCTCTTCGATAAGTCTGCTTTTTCAATAGATTACTGGTGCCAGTGGGTGGTGCCAGAGGTACTTAAACCTGAACATTATCAAAACGATGATAGGCTCAGCCTCCAAGCTGCTGGAAGGGCTACACAACCCAAACAAGAAGGACTGGACTGGAGTTCCTTCAGGAACACTAATTAGCAGGTAAGATCTAATTACTTCTTTGCCAAGACTGTACATCCCTAGAGCTGAAGGAGGGCTAGGACCTACAGAGCTACTATTGTAGGCCTCCAAGCCTTTCTGACAGCATCATTGGATCCAAATAAAAAGTGCTGAAATATGAAAGTAAACGTCCAGAATCGTCTCCATCATCAAACATGGACAAGCGTTCTGACGATTAGAAGGAATGAGCGAGAATCCACAGGTGTGCATGGGAAAGGAAGTAACAGTTTGCAGAATGAGAGAAAAAATTCTTCAAAGAATTAGATCAGCAGGCGAGGAAAAACAAGTGGCAAATGCACAAATACAGTGGAAAATAGTGTGTTACTCCAAGAACCTTTTGTCGATCAAGAACGGATACATGAATAGTTTAGGAGAGGTGGACTGAAACCGAAAGATGAAAGATTGATAGTTGCAGCCTAGGATAGTGGATTACGGACAAGATGGTTTATGACGAGTATTGAAAAAACTGCCACAACAGACATATGCCAATTCTGTAAGAAAGAGCTGGGAACAGTGACTCACCTAATAGGCTGTTACGTTCTGATGGCAGAAAATTTCTATACAGAAAGGCACAACAAAGTAGCACGCCTAATCCACTGGAAACTCTTTAAACACTGCAACATCACTGTCTCTGAAAAGCACTGTGATCATGACCCTAAGAGAATAACAGAGAATGAAGAGGTTATGATCACCTGGGACATTCCCATTCCGACTGATAAGAAACTGGATGCCAGGAAACCTGACATAGTGGTAAAGGAGAAGAACACCAGAACGACATTGATAACACTGGTCAACATTGAAATTGTTACTGACTTTAAAAGGCCCTAATCTGTAGTATTTTGGTGAGCTGAATACGAATATAACATTGAAAAAAAATTTATTGGCTCTCGTTTTGAAGATATTGCATGTAGTTCATTTCTGACGTTTCACCGTGTAAATTTATCCAGTAGGACATCAACAACATCCCAAATAAGCCTTGAATGATGTAATGTAATATTGCATCACATTGCATAATACCAGCATGCACACATCATCCAGAGTTGATTGCATCATTTTCTGATGCAATGCAATACTACTGTCAGACGGCTGCTGAAGCCATCTGACAGCAGTGTACTATACGCAGTTGGAAAGGAAAGTAATCTGGTATTCTGTTTTGATATTGAAAGCCTCATGAATGCCTTAAAAATCACTCATGACCCACAAGACTGGAGACTATTTATAGACTCTTCAAAACTGAGTCTGAAGGCTGTGTTTTTAAACAATGGAAACAGTCTTCCATCTATTTCTGTAGCGCATGCCGTCCACATGAAAGAGACATACGATAACTTAAAGCATCTACTGACTTCCATTAACTATAACAAGTACAGCTGGCACCTCTGTGGTGACTTGAAGGTAGTTGCCCTTTTAATGGGACTGCAGCAGGGATATATAAAATACATGTGTTTCTTATGTGAGTGGGATAGCCGAGCAAGGGATTGGCACTACTTGCGGAAGGAATGGAATCGCAGACAAAATGTAATAGTTGGAGAGAAGAATATCCAACACCCAGCTTTGGTTGAGGCTCACAAAATCCTCCTACCACCCCTTCACATCAAACTAGGTTTGATGAAAAACTTCGTGAAAGCCATGGATCGCACTTCGCCAGCTTTCCGATACCTGCATGAAAAATTCCCTCAACTCAGCAAAGCAAAGATTAAAGAGGGAGTTTTTGTGGGTCCTCAGATTTGAGAGCTCTTCAAAGATGACCGGTTCAACAACTTGCTGCAGGGTGATGCGAAACAAGCATGGAATGCTTTTCGCCTAGTGTCGTCAAACTTTCTCAGGAATGTTAGGGCAGAAAACTACAAGGAACTAGTAGAAGACATGCTGATGCAGTATCAGAAACCTGGCTGCAATATGTGTCTAAAGATCTATTTCCTTGATTCCCATCTCGATTTCTTTCCTGACAACTGTGGTATGGTTAGTGATGAACAGGGTGAACGTTTTCACCAGGATATCGCAACGTTGGAGCAAAGATACCAGGGAAAATGGTCCACTACAATGCTGGCTGACTACTGCTGGACACTCCCCAGAGAAGCTCCCGAATAGCTGTACAAGAGACAGGCGAAAAAAATCTAAGAAGTAGTCTGACTTGTTGTTTTACAGGTATTAACCAAAGGCCTATTATATTTACTGTTGACATGCATTTCGTGATGTAAACATTAATTCTTGTAGATTACAAAAAAACTAGAGCCAACTTTGCAATTTCACTGTCATATTTGTGTTCAGCATATAAAAATTGATAAGAAATGTCTTTTTATTTCAGTAACATGACTTTTTTGTAAACGTTTGTTGACCAGTGTAATAGAAGTGTCGGTACCGAGTGATTTATTCTGTGAATCGCGTGAAGAGGGAGAAGATCTTGAAGTATCAAGAAATGCAGTCGGAGACCAAGAAAATGTGGCAGAAAGATATAGAAATATTTCCCATTGTTCTGGGAGCCACAGGCCTGATAATGAAGAATTTCCAAGCACATCTTGACAAACTTAACCATACATGTTACATCTTATGAACTCCAGCAGGAGGCTCTTTTTGGCACGATGCAAGTATTGCGCTGTGTGTTAGCAGTAAATTTGAGAGATTAAGATCATATTCCACATACTCTGGCTTAGAAGTGAAGTTCACGGCTGCCATAGTATGCGCAAAACTAACCCATTTGGAGAAACTAGACATAGAACAGCATTGTTAGAACATACATTAGAGGTTAACTGATTTTTTTTTTCTTAAGGAGCAGCTGAAGAAAAGTTAGGAATTTTGGTAGGTCTTTCTCATTTGCTTCATCAGGTACCAAAGCTCCATCAACTGAACGGTGACTGGGAAAAATTGTATTGCCAAAGCTGTTGCCGCCATTACAGCTTATGCCTCTATCCAGATAGAGCCCAATGGCAGTTGGATTGGTTCCATGTGCAGGCCTACTATTACTAATCTGTGAACTATCATTAAAATAATCAGAAATACCTGAAGATTGGAGGATGGCCAATGTAATGCAACTTTTTAAAAAGGGTTCCAGGGGGTGATCCGGGAAACTACAGACTGATGAGCCTGACATCGGTACCGGGAAAAATGGTATCGAGGTCCTCTTGCAATTTTTCACAATCCTCTTGGGTTTTAAAAACTTTGAATAATTTTGTGTCATATGCAAATTTGATTACCTGACTTGTTCCCATTTTCAGGTCATTTATGAATATATTAAAAAGCTGTGGACCCAGCAAAGATCCCTGGGTTACTCCACAACTCACTTTTCTCCACTGGGAAAATTGCCAATTTAGCCCTGACCTCTGCTTTCTATATTTTAACCAGTTCCTGATCCACAATAGTACTCTGCCTCCTATTCCACGGCTTTTTAATTTCTGAGTCTCTCATAAGGGATCTTGTCAAAGGCTTTCTGAAAATCCAGATACACTACATAGACTGATGCACCTTTGTCTACCTGTTTATTTACACCTTCAAAAAAAAATATAACAGATTAGTAAGACAAGACCTTCCCTGGCTAAAGCCAGGTTGGCTGTCTCCCATAAAACCATGACTATCTACATGTTCAAAAGTTTTGTTCTTAATATTCTGAACAGGTGGCAGCAAACGCTTTCCTTATTCCATGGACTGGAAGGTTTCCTTTACACCTTTCCGTCGACACCGCTGGTTGCCAAGACCCTCTTCAAGATCCTGTGCGACAAGGCGTCACTAATTCTGATAGCCCCCAGTGGCCCAGGCAACCCTGGATCCCAGTGCTCCTCTTCTCTCTGTCAGTGACATCGCTGATTCCCCTGGGCCAAGCCCCAGGACTACTCTCTCACAGGAGCAGGGCGCTCTCCTGCACCCCAACCAGGGGTCCCTGTCACTCACGACTTGGCTGCTGAAAGGGTAGCTCTAGCTCCCTTCAACCTCCCACAGAATGTGAAAGAAGTTGTTCTGGCCTCTCGCAAGGCCTCCACGAGGAGGGCGTATGCCTTTTAAGTGATGTTGTTTCTCAGTGTGGTGCACCAAGATGGAAGAACCAGTTCTCCTGCTTGGTAGAAGTGGTACTCCAGTACTTGCTCCCACTCAGTAAGAGCACGCATTTGTGCTATCGCAGTGCACCACCATTCCGTAAAGGGCAAATCCCTTTCTGCTCAGCCCCTTGTGTCCCGGTTCCTCTGGGGACTCATGCTATCCAAACCCCCTGTCTGTCCACCGGCAGCAGAGTGGGATCTCAATGTGGTGCTCTCACAGCTTACTAAGATGCCCTTTGAGCCCTTGACTACCTGCCACCTTAGGTTCCTTTCTTGGAAAGTTGTCTTCCTCGTGGCACTCAACGTCAGCTTGCATAGTTGATGAACTCCGGGTTCTGATGGCAGAGCCTCCTACACGAGTTTCTACAAGAACGGGATGGTGCTTCACATCACCCTAAGTTTCTGCCGAAGGTGGTGTCTCCATTCCACCTCAATCAGGAGGTAGTGCTTCCCACCACCTTTCCCAGACCTCATGCAGGCACAGCAGAGATCTTTCTCCATGCTTTGGATTGTGAAAGGGCCCTGTCCTTCTCTTTACAGTGGACCCAGGGCCACTGCAAAGCACCTCAGCTTTTTGTTTCCTATGACCCCAGCCGACTAGGGCTCCCAGTGACTAAGTGAAATCTGTCCACTTGGGTGGCGGACTGCATCGCCCTCGCCTATGAGCAGGCGAGGATCTCTCTAGACCAGCGGGTCACAGCTCACCATGTCAGGGTCATGGCTACTTCCGTGGCAAATCTGCGTTCCGTCCCTGTGACAGAAATCTGCCGGGCTGACACCTGGTCTTCGGTCCATACCTTTGCAGCTCACTACTGCCTGGAGAGGTAGTCCTGACTGGACAACACCTTCAGCCAGGCCATACTCCGTAATCTCTTCGGGATGTAGGCAACTCCTGCCCTCCGACCCTTCTGTGTTGAGGCTATCGGCGTGCAGGTTCCCCACTGGACACTTGGGGCTTATGAGAGTCTCTCTGTAGGGACTCAACTGCTGTTGCTAACGGCTCACCTTTTGCAGGTCGCTGTGGCGGTTTTACAGGTTCTCTGTAGCTGGGGAGCCCAATATGTGAGGACGGACTTCCTGCTTGTTCCTGGAGAAAGCATAGTTACTCACCTTAATGGTTGTTCTCCAGGGACAGCAGGAATCAGTTCTCACAACCCTCCCTCCTCCCCTTGGAGTTGCTTCTTTGTCATATTTTAATTTTTCCGTCTTACCTATGTCATTAGACTGAGGCAAGATGGCACACTTGGGAGGGAAGGGAACCATGCATGCGTGGTGCATCTCCCAAAGGCTTTCTTTGAAAGCTGGGGAGATGCTTCCGTGGGGGCTCACTTGGCATTGACATCACCTATATGTGAGAACTGATTCCTGCTGTCCCCAGAAAACACCTGTTACAGGTGAGTAACTACTCTTTACCAATGATGTGCAGCAGGGATCTGACCTTGGTCAAATTCTTTTTAACATCTTTGTTAGTGATATTGCAGAAGGGTTGTCTGGTAAGGTTGCCTGTTTGTGGATGATACCAAAATCTGCAATAGAGTAGACACCCAGGAAGGAGTAGTTAACATGAGGAGGGATCTAGCTAAGCTTGAAGAATGACTGTCTGAGAGTTTGGCAGCTGAGATTTAATACTAAAAAATGCAGGGTCATGCATTTATGATACAAAAATCCAAAGGAGTGGTACTGTGTAGGGGGTGAAGTACTTCTGTCCATAAAAAAAAGAGTGGGATTTGGGCATGATTGTTTCTGCTAATATTAAAGTGGCTAAACGGGTAGAAAAGGTGATGGCAAAAGCCAGAAGGATGTTTGGGTGCATAGGGAGAGGAATGGCTAGCAGAAAAAGAGGCAATGGTGCCTCCCTGTAAGTCTCTGATATGACCTCATTTGGAGTATTATGTGCAATTCTGGAAACCACACCTTCAAAAAGATATAAACAGGATGGAGTCTGTGCAGAGGGTGGCTACTAAGATGGTTAGTGGTCTTCATTATAAAGCATATAAAGTTAGACTTAAAGATCTTAATATGTATACGTTAGAGCAGGGGTCTCAAACACGCGGCCCGCGAGAGACCCTTGTGCGGCCCGCGATGCATAGGGGGGAAAAAAAAAAAACCGGCTGCTGCTGCCGCCGCTGCCGCCGCTGCCGTGGCCGGCAATAGCAGCAATATCGCAAGTCCCGCGGGCTCCCCCCCACCCGGCAGATCCCTTCCTGCTTGCCTGCCAATGCTGCCAGTTCTCCGCTTCGGCTTTCAGAGCCGCGAAGGGAGAACTTCTCCCTCGCGACTCTGTTAAGCTCGCCGGGGCAGATGGGAAATTTCCCATCTGCCCCAGCGGGCTTAACAGAGTCACGAGGGAGAAGCTCTCCCTTCGCGGCTCTGAAAGCCGAAGCGGAGAACTGGCAGGCAAGCAGGAAGGGATCTGCCGGGTGGGGGGGAGCCCGCGGGACTTGCGATATTGCTGCTATTGCCGGCCACGGCGGCAGCAGCAGCAGAAGCCGGGTTTTTTTTTAAGTTTAATTTTCCCGGGGGGGGGGGGGGGCGCAGGACTTGATGGGGGGGGGGGCAGGGCTTGGTGGGGGGGGGGGGGCAGGACTTGATGGGGGGGGGGAGCAGGACTTGATGTGTGGCTGGGGGGGAGCAGGACTTGATGTGGGGGGGGAGCAGGACTTGATGTAGGGGGGGAGCAGGACTTGATGTGGGCTGGGGGGGGTAGTACTGAAAATGGGGTGATGGGGGTTAGGACTGGTAATGGACAGATGGGGGTTTAGGACTGGAGGTGGTCTGACTGGGGGCCTAAGACTGAAAATGGGGTTATGGGGGGGCTAAGAATGAAGATGGGGCGATGGAAGGGTTAGGCCTGGAAGTGGGCTGTTGGGGGGCTTAGGACCGATAATGGGCTAGGGGGGGGGGCTAGAACTGGTAATGGACTGGGGGGGGTGCTATGACTGGAAATGGGCCGAGTAGAAGGGGGAGCTTGAACTGCAAATAGCTGATGGGGACAGGGTCTTGGAATGGTAATGGGCTGAGTGGAAGGGGGCTTGGAATGGAAATGGGCTGATGGGGAGGGGGGCTTGGAAAGGAAATGGGCTGTGAGGGGAGGGAGCTAGGACTGGAAATGGGCTGATGATGCGGGGACTAGAAGGGAGCGGATGCTGGGTTGGGCAGGAGCTAGAAGGGAGTTGATGTTGGGGGACGATTAGAATGGGATGGGGCTGGGAGAGTGAAATGGAGAGGGTAAATATCTTTTGTGTGGGAGGGAAGAAAAATCTACAATTGGCCGGGTATTGGGAGAGTAAGTGGGGATTGAGGATGGAGGGGTAAAATTTGAGTGGATGAAATAGGAATGAGGAAAGAGCAAAAGGAGAATGATTAGTATGTTAAAGCAGATGTAGAGAGAATGGAAAAAAACTAGGAAAGAAGAAAGGAGAAATGGACAGCAGACGATGGAGAGTTAGCAGAAGACACAAAGAAACCAGAAGAAAGTGACTGGAACAATTGCAACTGAAAAAAAAATGCACAAAAGGTAGAAAAATATCTCTTTATTTTGAATTTATTAACTGAAATATGTCAGCTCTTGGAAATGTGCATCTTTAACGTCTGCACTTTATTTAATACAAGAGGAAATCAATGTATAGTTTTATTTCTACAGTGTTGTACATTCTAAGTTTGGCTTTTGGGGTTACCAGTTTAATTGTCTTCCTGTTTCTAAATTGTGATTCCTTGTTTGGTGATGGTGTATGTTCTGCATGTGTAACTGAGCTGAGGTATTCTGTTTATGTAATTCCTATTTGACATTGCCACTTGTTCTCTTTCCCGAGTAGGTCATGTATTGTTATTCTCTGAAATGTGTTGATTTAATATTTGCAGTGTTGCCTTTTGATAGTTAGGGTATGGTGCTTTGTGAGTCCTGGTAGTGCTGTTAGGACACGGCAGGTTTGCTATGGGTTCTAAATGGGCAGTGTTTCTAGTAGTTCCTAATGTGCCTGGCGGTTGGCACTGGTTTATAGTAATGTAGAAATCTTTTAGTCTTTCTTTATCCATACACTCATTAAGAGGCATGTTTACTAAAAGTTAGTGTATGGTAACATTATGCAAATATTTATGCAAATGATGCCCTTATGCAAATGAGGCCTGCGTCTTGTGCGGCCCCCGGGTTACTCTACAAGTCCTCATTTGGCCCTCAAAGCAATTTGAGTTTGAGACCCCTGCGTTAGAGGAAAGGCAGGACAGAGGAGATATAGAGATGTTTAAATACCTCTGTGGTATAAATGCATGAGGACAGGGCCGGCCCGTCCATTGAGCAAGAATGTTTTTTGCACAGGGCCCCGCGTTTCAGGGGGCCCCGCGCAAAAAACATCTTGCATCCCATTAAAGTTTTAAAAAAATCATAAACCGGCTACGGCTGCCGCTGCCGCCGTGGCAGCGGCAGAATGGAGAATCCCGTGGGGCCCATTTAAAGTCCTTACCACCCCCCCCCCCCCCAATCAGCCCAACTAAGTTTAAAAAAAAAACCCCCAGAAACCGGCTGCTGCTGCCGCTGCCGCCGTGGCAGCGGCAGAATGGAGAATCCCGTGGGGCCCCCCTGTCCGGCAGTCTTCTCTGTGGCCTCCGTCGGCTGTCAGAGCTGCGCGAAGAGAGAGAGCTTCTCTTCTCGCAGCTCTGTTAATCACGCCGCGGGGCTGATGGGAAATCCCATCAGCCCCGCGGCGGGATTAACAGAGCCGCGAGAAAGGGAAACTCTCCCTTCGCGCGGCTCTGAAAAGCCCGCGCTGAGGCCGCATCAAAGACTGCCGGACAGGGGGGCCCCGCGGGATTCTCCATTCTGCCGCTGCCACGGCGGCAGCGGCAGCAGCAGCCGGTTTCTGGGTCTTTTTTTTTTTAAACTTAGCTGGGCTGGGGGGGGGGGTAAGGACTGTAAATGGGCTGATGGGGGGGGGGTAAGGAATGTAAATAGGGCTGATGGGGGGGGTTAGGACTGGGAATGGGCTATAGGGGGTTCGGACTGGAAGTGGGCTGATGGGGGGGGGTTAAGACTGGGAATGGGCTATGGGGGGTAAGGACAGGTAATAGACTATGGAGGGGCTAAGACTGGAAATGGGCTGATGGGGGAAGTTATTACATGTAATGGGCTATGGGGGGCTACGATTACAAGTGGGCTGATGGGGGGATTAGGACTGGAAATGGGCTATGGGGGGGTTAGGATAGGTAATGGGCTGATGGGGGGGTTACAACAGGTAATGGGCTATGGGGGTCTAAGACTACAAGTAGGCTGATAGGGGGTTAGGACTGGTAATGGGCTGTGGGGGGCATTAGGACTGGTAATGGGCTGGGGGGGGTTAGGACTGGTACTGGGCTATGGGGGGGCTAAGACTACAAGTGGGCTGATGGGTTAGGACTGGTAATGGGTTGATGGGGGGGGTAAGACTGAAAATGGGCTGATGGGAGGGTAAGGACTGGAAGTGGGCTGATGGGGGGGTTAGGACTGGTAATGGGCTATAGGGGGTTCGGACTGGAAGTGGGCTGATGGGGGGTTAGGACTGGCAATGGGCTATAGGGGGTTCGGACTGGAAGTGGGCTGATGGGGGAGCTAGGACTGGTAATGGGATGGGGGGTTGCTAGGACTGGAAATGGGCTGAGTGGAAGGGGGGCTTGAACGGCAAATAGC
Source organism: Ichthyophis bannanicus (assembly GCA_033557465.1). Lineage (NCBI taxonomy): Eukaryota > Metazoa > Chordata > Amphibia > Gymnophiona > Ichthyophiidae > Ichthyophis > Ichthyophis bannanicus. The sequence goes on from CM066038.1 coordinate 401,844,279, forward strand.
TGATGAGGACAGGGGCTTGGAATGGAAATGGGCTGAGTGGAAAGGGGGCTTGAACTGCAAATAGCTGATGGGGAGGGGGGCTTGGAATGGAAATGGGCTGTGAGGAGAGGGAGCTAGGACTGGAAATGGGCTGAGTAGGGGGGGGGGGTGGCTAGGACAGGAAATGGGCTGATGGAGGGGCCAGGATAGGTCTGGAAATGGGCTGTTGGGGGTGCTAAGGTTGGAAATGAGCTGTGGTGGGGGCTTGAATGGAAATGGACTCATGGAGGGGCTAGAACTGGAAGTAGGCTCATGGGGGGCTTGGATTGGAAATGGGCTGAGTGGAGGGGAGCTAGGATTTGACATGGGCTGATGGTGGGGCTAGGAAAGGAATAGAAATGAGCTGATGGAGGGCTGGGATTGGAAATGAGCTGATGGAGGAACTGATAGGACTGGAAATGGGCTGATGAGGGGCTGGGATTGGAAATGAACTGATGGATGGACTCGGATAGGACTGGAAATGGATGGGGGAGCTAGGACTGGAAATGGGCTGATGGTGGGGCTAGGATAGGATTGGAAATGGGCTGATGGGGGACTAGGACTGGAAATGGGCTGATGCAGGGACAAGAAGGGAGCAGATGCTGGGTGGGGCTGGAACTAGAAAGGAGCTGATGTTGGGGGAGGATTAAAATGGGATGGAGCTGGGAGAGTGAAATGGAGAGGGAAAAATATTTTGTGTGGGAGGGAAGACAAATCTACAATTGGCCGGATATTGGGAGAGTAAGTGGGGATTGAGGATGGAGGGATAAAATTTGAGTGGATGAAATAGGAATGAGGAAAGAGCAAAAGGAGAAAGATTAGCATGTTAAAGCAGATGTAGAGAGAGAATGGAAAAAAAAAAAACAAGAATGAAGAAAGGACAAATGGACAGCAGATGGAGAGTTAGCAGAAGACACGAAGAAACCAGAAGAAAGTGGCTGGAACAATTGCAACTGAAAAAAAATGCACAAAAGGTAGAAAAATATCTCTTTATTTTGAATTTATTAACTGGAATATGTCAGCTCTGGGAAATGTGCATCATTAATTTTTGCGCTTTGTTTAGTACAAGAGGAAATTAATTTATAGTTTTATTTCTACAGTGTTGTTGTATATTCCAAGTTTGGCTTTTGGGGTTCCCAGTTTAATTATTGTCTTCCTGGTTCTACATTGTGATTTCTTGTTTGGTGATGGTCTATGTTCTGCATGTGTAACTGAGCTGAGGTATACTGTTTATGTAATTCCTATTTGACATTGCCACTTGTTCTTTCCCCAGTAGGTCATGTATTATTGTTCTCTGAAATGTATTGGTTTAATATTTGCAGTGTTGCCTTTTGATAGTTAGGGTATGGTGCTTTGTGAGTCCTGGTAGTGCTGTTAGGATACGGCGGGTTTGCTATGGGTTCTAAATGGGCAGTGTTTGTAGTAGTTCCTAATGTGCCTGGCGGTTGGTACTGGATTATAGTAATGTAGAAACCTTTTAGTCTTTCTTTATCCATATACTCATTAAGAGGCATGTTTACTAAAAGTTAGTGTATGGTAACATTATGCAAATATTTATGCAAATGAGGCACCTTATGCAAATGAGGCCCCGCACCGAGTCTCCGCACATGGCCCCGCACCCCCCTTGGGCCGCCCCTGCATGAGGAGAGCCTCTTTCGATTTGAAAGCAAGCTCTGCTACGTGGAGACATAGGATGAAGGTGAAGGGGGATAGATTCTGGAGTAATATGGGGAAGGGTTTTTTTTTTTTTTTTTCCAAAGAGTGGTAGATACGTGGAATAGAGTTTCCCATTGGAGGTAGCAGAGACGAGGACAGTATCTGAATTCAAGAAAACATGGGACAAACACAGAAGGTCTCTAAAGGAAAAAAAGGGGATTGATATGGAAGGGCAGACTGGATAGGCCATGTGGTCTTTTTCTGCCGTCATGTTTCTATGATTTGTAGTTAAAATCTAAATTCCCTTTGATTTTAGGCAATGGACCAAAACTTAGGAGTCAGTGGCTGAAACGTTTGAGGGGAGAGGGGGATTTGTCACAGCTCTTTTAGTGCCTTATTTTCTGAAGCTGTGTTTTCCCATTCGATATCTAAGGAAAAAAGCTTATCAAATTGGTCACCTCTGCAGGCTACTACAGAAACTCAAAAGCCAGCAGTCATCATCCTCAAACAGGCTCTTTCTCCCTCTCTCTCTTTCCTCAAACCCTGTTGTCACACAGTCTCCCTCTTGTACACTGTTCTCCCTACTATTCTCCCTTCCCTATTCCATTATCTTCTTTTAAAATTGGCCAGCTCCTAGCTCCAGCCTCTCTGATCTCCCTTATTTCGTGTTTCATACCTAATGTTTGAACACAAACTGACTCCTGCACAGTGCGACTCCATGTGAGATCTGAATCGCAGTGTGCAGTTGGTCTTCAGCTCTCACTAGTGTGAGAGTTTCTGTACAGCAGAGCTCAGACTCGGAGCCGTGCTGTGCAGGGCGTGGCGGCTCCTGATCAAACAGTGCTTGCAACCAGGAAGAAAAAGAAATAGAGGTGGGGGACAGAAAAAGATCAGGTATCGGATTGAAAATTTTATTCACCAGGGCGACCCGGCGCCTAGGATTTGTCAAGCCCTGTGCTGTATGTCACCGTATTTTAACGCATGTAACGCGCACCCACATATAAAGCTCAATATTCGGCCTGTTCTGCAGAGAATGTCTCGCATTATGCGCATGCGCGTATATCGCGCATGTGTCGAGTGCACTGTGAGGCATATAAAAGGCCCTCGGTTCTATTATGCCTTACATTTAAACTTTGCGATCTCTTATATTATAATCCAGTCATCATGCCCGGAATTAAACGCAAGTCTTATACTGCGGACTTCAAGCTGAAAGTTGTGGCAAAAGCTGAAGAAACAAGCAACAGAGCAGCAGCAAGAGAATTTGATGTTGGTGAGTCATCTGTTCGTGACTGGAAAAAGGAGAAAACAGCGCTAGAGGAGATGAACCCGCGAAAACGTGCGCGTCGGGGTCCCAAAGAAAAGTGGCCAGAGCTAGAGAGTGACTTAAAAAAGTGGATTCTGTCTAGAAGGGAGCAAAATCAAGCTGTCTCAACTATCACAATTAAATTCAAAGCAAAACTGCTGGCCAATGAAAGAGGAATTTCATGTTTCCAGGCTAGTTTCAAGTGGATTTGCAAATTTATGAAGAGGAATGGTCTTTCCGTGCGAATAAGAACAACTGTAGGCCAGAGGATTCCGGATGACTGGGAACAAAAGATGGTGGATTTCGGCACATTTGTCAGCAAAGAAATTTTGGAGTTCGGCATTTCGGCAATGGATATTGTTAACATGGATGAGGTTCCTGTGTCTTTTGACATTCCACCAACCAGGACTGTAGCTGCTTCGGGTTCAAAAACTGTCGCAATAACAACTGGACACGAGAGGGCTTGCTTCACTGTAGTCCTGGGTTGCACAGCGAGTGGGCTTAAATTGAAGCCGATGGTTATTTTCAAGCGAGTAACCATGCCCCGTGAAAAATTTCCACAAGGTATTGTTGTTCACTGTAACAAAAAGGGATGGATGGACTCAGGTCATAAAAATATGGATTGATAAATGTTATAGGGCCAGGCCTGGTGGTTTCTTTTCTAAAAAGTCGTTGTTGATCTTCGATTCCATGGCTGCCCATAAAGAAACAAATGTGCAAAATTATATTAATTCGACTGGTGCCCATATCGCAGTGATACTGGGTGGTCTTACTTGCAAGCTGCAGCCGCTAGATATAGCAGTTAATCACCTGTTCAAAACGTTCATCAGACGAGAGTGGGATAATTGGATGCAGCGGGGAATTCATGAATTCACACCATCGGGACGATTAAAGAGGGCTACATTAACGGAAATCTGCAATTGGTTGTGTTCTGCTTGGGACAAAATATCTCCGGAAACCATAAGAAATGGATTCCGAAAAGCCGGGATTGTTTATAAGAACGAGGATCGGGTGCGTAGTGATGACGAAGATGATGAAAATAATGATGATGAAAATGTCGAAAGGAGTGACGACAGTGCATATGTTACGGAAGAGCGTCTCCAGACGATTTTAAATTATTTCAATGATGATGAGGGAAGTGATTTCGAAGGAATCGGATGATGAAAATTAATTAAATATATTTTGAAACCATTATATTCTTGTAAGGACTCTTTTATGGAATCTGTTCCCTGTAGTAAAGTTCCGGTATAGTGCGCCTTCGCAAATACCGCGCAAGAGGGTTGCGCGTTAGGTAAAAAAGTGTATAGCGCATGCGCTTGCTTTATGCGCAAAAATACGGTATCTCTAGCTGCTTGGAGCACTCCAAATCCCAGCCTGAGTTTCAGGCCAGATTTTCAGGATATCCCTAATGAATATGCATACTAAATTTGCATTCAATGGAGTTGACAAGCATAATCATTAGGGATATCCTAGAAATCTGGTCTGTTTGCAGCCCTTGAGACTGAACTTGGACAAGCCTGTTTTAGAAGGCATTTTTATAACAGGCCATCTAACATTCATAGCAAGCGTATACATAAATTATGCCAGTTTTCAAAAGGGTACGTGTGTGCATGCTTTCCCTTTTGAAAATTACTCCAGGGAAAGTGCAAACACATGTTCACTTCTGCTATTTAGTTTGTACAAAATTCCTGTTTTTATTTTATACCTCTCCTTTACTAATTTAAATTACTGGTTATTATACACAATAATGCAAAGGAAGTTAGCATAGCAATACCTTTCTTGTACAGGTGAGTCCTACTCTGTGAGGAAATTACCACTTTTTTTTCTCGTTTCCCCCTCTTCAAGGTCTATTTTTTTTATTGTAAACCACCTTGCTGTCTCAAAATGGCGGTATATCAAATTTTAAGATAAATAAACTAAACTAGCTTCATGTACACTTTCTTTGCAATATTCAGATTTGCAAATATTGGACTTTAACCATCCATCCCACTGAATAATGGGAACTACAAGATAAAATATAGCTTTCCACTGTATTTGAACATTAAAATAGAGAATTGATTTGCAGTATTTTAAATGTAGCCATGCTGTTAAATTAGAAACGTTTTTAAATGCTGGCACCTGTGACTGTAATTGAGTTTTGCAGAAGTCAATAGCAAAATAACTGAAGTTAATATAGTAAAAACAGAATATATTCTTTTATCTAGCGGTGTAATGGAACACAGTTAATGTGTTGGCTGTATTACTAAGGGGTATGTTTACTAAACGGCGGTAGCAGCTTCTGTGCGGTATCTGAGCCGCAGCCACATTGAATTCTTGGGGCTGCGGCTCTGATATCACACGGAAGCCGCTACTGCTGTTTAGTAAACATACCCCTAAGTATTCTTCCCATTTATAAGATGAGAAAAATCCTTGGCACATCTGTTCCCGAGAGACATTTTGTTATTGATGCTGTTAATGATTCATTGTCACTTCAGCATAAACACTTTGGAAATTTGTGTACTGTTTTCCACACTTGCTGTTTTTTTTTGTTTTTAAATTTTATATTTATTAGTTTATACATACATTCAAGAATACATCTTGAAACGGAAATTGAGAAGGGTACAAGCAAACAATATTACAGACTAAACCGTCCCAGCAATAAAAAACAAGAAATTATGTCAAGTACACAACTCACTACACTTGCTGTTTTTTAACCTTTTTTTTTAACTGAATCTATATGGATTATAGAACAGACATTACAAATCACAGATAAAGGAACGGTGATCAAATAATTAGAATTTAATCCATATCACCACCTAACTATTTGAAGAGAGATCTTTTTACACTCATGTCTCCTTCATATTCCATTATCTCTGTAATGACTTTGTTTAATATTTGTGTGTGCTTACAGAGGCTTGAAATCCAAGAATTTATACAAGTGAATTATGACCTTACTTAGAAATTAGTTACTGGTAATGATTATATTATTAAAGCCATTGAATAAAATTAGGATGATTTTGTAGGAAATGTTTTAGAGGTCTTTATCTACTGCAAAAAATTCCCGACATTCTGATTATTTTGCTTTATCAAGTTTAATTCACTTTTTCCACTTCATTTTCTCTCCTGCATTCTTCTCCTTGCTTCCCCTTATTTTCTAAGTTAGTTTTTTCAATCTTTAATGTCTTATTTGATGAGTTGCTTGGCCAAAGTGAAATATTTGGCCATGCAACTCATGAGACTTAACCAATATCTAACACAAACGTTGCAATTTGCATTGTAAAATATTGAGTTATGTAAACAATCATAAAGATAATATTTTGAGGACTAGTTATTTTTGTTAGTCTTTTGCCTCTTCAGAATATAGTTTAGATCACAGCCACTTAGTTAAAATGTGTGGGGTTTTTTTCTTTCTTATTTCCATTCAGGTATGTACCTCCTGAGCAAGCAAAAGTGGTGGCGTCAGTCCATGCGTCTATTTCAGGTTCTTCTGCTAGTAGCACAAGCAGCACACCTGAGGTGAAACCACTTAAGACTCTCTTGGGAGAATCTGCACCAGCATTGCACTTAAACAAGAGCACGCCTAGCCAAGTGAGCATTGACAGTTTGAGGGTGTAAACTATGCTAAGATGTCTCAAATAAGGGTGGTTATTGTTGGCACTTAAACAATGAAATATAAAAATAGTAGTATAAGCAGTACAGTAGAAAAAATTCTCATGTTATGGACATAGACAGTAATTCTTGTGCCAGAAATGGAACTATTCTTAGGGTCTTGTTTTAGGTATTTTCGCAAATCAAATGTTCTTATCGTCCACCAGACTAGTCCAGAACCAATGGGCTATGCCTGTCACCAGCAGAGGGAGATTCTGCCTTATATAGGACACTGTGCAGCATCTGTTTATCGGTATTCTGTCTCTAGCAGTTAGTGACAAACATTATGTGCAGTTGATTCTGAACTGGTTGCTGCTTCTTGGCACAGCTGGATAGCTGGTTTTCTGATTTGAGTGAGGTGTCTATGGTCCAGCAATGGGGAACTACACACTTAGAAGATACATATAAGAGCCCAGGTCTCTCTCCCTCTCCCCTTTTTGCCTCATGGATATGAGGGTTACTTTTTCTTTCCTCACCCTCCCCTTTATTTTTTTCCTCAAAAGTGTCAGTATTTTCAGAAAATTCACAATCTCCAGGAACAAGCAGGAATGTAGTCATCACATATGGGTATCGTCGTCACCGACGGAGCCTGCGCAGGAACGCTCCCCAGCGTCCAATAGGAACGCTTTTGGGAGCATCCCTCAGCAGATGCGCGCTGCCTTCCTGCCTTTCCAACTGTCCCTCTTCAGTTCTTCGTTTTCTGCGGAGCCGACAGGACACACACCCTGTCACCGCAAAACATTTCTTCTTTAATCTTGTTTTCTTCTGGTCGTGTTTGCCTCCGCATGATGCCTACTGGTACCACCGGTTCTTTTCTTTCTTCTAAAAAAAATAAATAAATTCTGAATTGTTTCTCTTCGGAAACTTTTCTTTTTTGGTGTTAGGTGCCATTTTGAACACTAGGCCCCATTTTTCCTTAAAGATGGAAAAACTAGCTAGTGGTTTTAAAAAATGCACTTAAGTGTGGCGATACCATTTCCGTCATCGACACCCATGACTGGTGTCTCAAATGTTTAGGCCCTGACCGTTCTCCATCTGATTGTCTCTTGTATGGGAATGACTAAAAGAGGAAGACAGAACCGGGCTGCAAAGCTCACTACCCTCTTTCCTTTGGATGCCAGATCCATTGCATTGACGTCTTCAAGAGCCTCTTCTCCCTCTCATGGATCTCAGGTAACTAAACATAAAAGCCAGTATTCAAAGGGTAGCTCTCCTGCAAAGCCTCGAGAGGCCATTGGCATTGCCCTTGAGGGAACCACTCCGGCAAAACAGCCCTGGCAGGAGGCTTTGGCCTCAAAAGCATCAGTGAGGTTCCAGGATGTTCTCGAGGCCTCGGCCTCGACAGAACTACTGGTGCCATGCTCAGGGGTCCTGGCCGCCTTCACTGGTACCGACACCCAGCCATCGGCAGCATCGATAGACCAGAGATTCCTCGCTATCGAGCGCAGTATTGCAGCTCTCCGTACAGCTATGGTACTGTTGACACCGATGGTTCAACGGACACCGGCACCGGTACCGATGACGGTACCGGCACAGATACTGGTACCAGCACCGATGGTACCGGCCCCGATGGGAATTCTTCCCATGCTGTCTTTGCCTGGCATCAAAAGATCAGTACCGGATCAACTCGGTACCGACTTCAATCGATACCGGTACTGTGCCTTACATGAACATCATGATCAGAAATACTTTGAATCCTCCGATTCCGATGACTCTGATAATTCTGCCGGTACCAGAGTTTTTCTCCTGGAAGACTCTTCTCCCCAACGCAGAATGTCTCCTCCGGAGGACATGTCTTTTCAGGATTTTATTCGTGATGTTGCCAAAGGCCTTTCAATCACGGTAGCTCCTGAAAAGGAACCTAGAGCAAAGGAATTGGAAATTCTCCAATATCCTAAGGCTCTAAAGAAGGCAGCCACTCTGCCCATTCATGAAATTCTTCATGATTTGATGCTCAGAATGTGGGAGACACCTTTGACCACATCTCCTCGTTCTAGGAGGCTTGATACCATGTATCGAGTTCCACCATGTCCTGATTTCAAAAGACTCAGCTGCCACACCATTCAATGGTAGTGGAGTCAGCCATGCGTAGGATGAAAAGTGCAGAGACACATGCATCCAATCCTCCAGGTTTTGATTGCAGGACTCTTGATGCTTTTGGACGTCGAACTTTTCAGACTTCCATGCTTTCAGCTAGGATCAGCTCATATATTTTATATATGGGAATGTTCCTCAAAGAGGTCACAGGAGATTTGGAGCTTATGAGCCCACTTCTCCCAGATGATAGACAAGACTTCCTTACGCTTGTCAGGCATGCTCAAGATGTCTCCAAGTTTGTGAATCGTGCAGCCTTTGACTGCTTTGAATGCATCAGCAGAACCTCTGCTATTCCCATTGGTGCACGACGGATTGCCTGGCTTCAGGCATCAGACTTGGAGATTTGGGTACAGGATAAATTAGGCAACATGCCTTGCACAGGAGAAAACCTCTTTGGCAAGAATTGGCAGGAAGAGGCTAACAAGGTAGATGCGGACAATATCACCTTAGATTGTCAAAATCTACAGCCACTCCAGCCAAAAAGAAACCCTATTAAAAAAAACCCTCTTTCAGCAAAAAGAGGAAGTTGTATCCATCCTATACCCAGCAAAGCCAAGCTCATAGTCAAGTTGCCCAAAGGGGACAACAGCAATTCAAACAGCAGAAGATGCCAAAAGGCCTGAGAGCTCAACCAGCTCGGCAAGTTCAGCCCCCTCAAGGGCGTTTGACTCCTTCCTAGAGAGCTTAGCCTTCCTGCCTCTGAGGTGTCCAGAACCCCTAAATATTCCAGGCAGGCTGTGTCATTTTGCCAACAAATTGCACCAAATAACAGCAGAAAATTGGACTCTGTCCATTGTAGGAGCCAAACAACCCCGGCGGGAAGCTCCGGCTTCCAAAGCTCCTCCTATGGGGTTACAGGTTGACATCGATGGCATGGCCTCGACCGATCACCTGTTAGACTGCTCTGGGGTACCGGCACAATCTCCCGGTACCGACATCCAGGCAGTCGTGGCGTCCATGGATCACACTGTTCAATCCATGCAGCAGGCTATAATGGCTTTTATTAAAGCTGCGACGCCGACGGTACCGCAACCAGTTCCGTTGTCGGTACCGGCACCAGTACCGGTACCGGCGCCGGTACAGGTACCAGCACTGATACCGGTACCGACTGCATCGACATCGGCCAGGATACCGACTCAGGTTCCTTGTCCAGGGCTATTTCTCGGTACCGATCCGGTACCGAGGACACCCGATGTCGGTACCGATCGATACGCGTATCGATCATTGGAAGGGGACAGACGATACTTCGATTCCTCTGATGATTCTGATTCATCAGATGAGTCTCCTGAAGTATCCATTACCCTTCCTGAGGAGCCTACTTCTCCAAAAAGGAGAATGTCTCCTCCAGAGGATTTGTCCTTTCAAGACTTCATAATAGAAGTGGCTAAAGGACTCTCTATTTCAGTAACCTCTGAAGCAGAGCCTAGAGCAAAAAAATTAGATATTTTAGGATACTCTAAGGCTCCCAGAGAGGCAGTCACCTTGCCAATTCATGAAATTCTTCATGAACATATGATTGATTTATGGGAGACTCCTCTCACCCTTTCTCCTCATTCTCGCAGTTTGGACACTATGTACCGTGTCCCTCCTTGTCCTGGATTTCAGAAAACTCAGCTTCCTCACCACTCCATTGTGGTGCAGTCAGCTATGAATAGGATAAAGAGTACCAAAAGACACTCTTCTGCTCCTCCAGGAAGAGAATGCAGGACCTTGGATGCTTTTGGTAGGAAAATCTTCCAAGCCAGCATGCTTATTGCCAGAATCAACTCATATAGCCTTTATATGGGTATGTTTCTAAAGGAAGTTGCACAAAAGCTGCACAACTTTCTCCCTTTTATTCCAGAGGATAGAAGGGATGAGTTCCTCCTTTGGCTTAAGCATACTCAAGACATTTCAAAGTTTTCCAACAGGGCTGCCTTTGACTCCTTTGAAGGTGCCAGCAGAGCCTCAGGCATTGCCATAGCTGCTCGCAGAATTGCTTGGCTCCAGGCTTCTGATCTAGAACCCTGGGTTCAGGATGTCTTAGGAAATCTGCCCTGTACAGGTGAAAATCTCTTTGGCAAAGAGTGGCAAATAAAAGCCACTCAAATGGATGCAGAGAATTCTGCTCTGGATAGACTTTCAAAGTCTACCTCCATTCCTGCCAAGAAAAAGACTTTTAAAAAGTCTTTTTTCAAAAAGGGCAGGTTTCCTTCCACTTCTGGCCAACAATCTTCTACAGGTCGCTTTACCGCTAAGCGTCAGCAACCTAAGCAGGCCAGGCCTAAGTCTACAGGGGCTGCTGCAACTCAGCAGTTCCAACCTCCTCAGGGTTTTTGACTTGATACTAGAGAACTTAACCTTTCTGGCTCTACAACAGCCAGAACCTCTCACCATTCCAGGAAGGTTAGCTCATTTTGTTCCCAGATGGGAGTAAATCACATCAGAGCCGTGGACCCTCTCCATCATAAGAGAGAGCTACAAACTTCATTTCTCAGACCTTCCTCCCTACACCATGGTGAGACACTTCAATTCTCCCACATCTCTCCTCGACCTTCTGGATCAGGAGGTGACTACCCTTCTGGCCCAGAGGGCCATAGAAGAAGTTCCTCTTCTTCAACAGGGGTCAGGATTTTACTCCCCCTATTTTCTCATTCCAAAGAAAACAGGGGGATACAGACCCATTCTAGATCTCAAGAGAATTGAATAAATTCCTATGCAAGGAGAAGTTCAAGATGCTTTCTCTAGGCACTCTCCTTCCATACCTGCAGAGTCAGGATTGGCTTTGTTCTCTAGATCTCAAGGATGCGTACACTCATGTCCTCCATCCATCTCACAGAAAATTCCTACGTTTTCTGTTCCAGGGAAAACATTACCAATACAGAGTCCTTCCTTTCGGTCTGGCCTCTGCTCCAAGAGTGTTCACCAAATGCATGGCAATAGTTGCTGCATTTCTACGCACTCTGGGAATATTTGTCTTCCCATATCTGGACGACTGGCTCATCCGAGCTCCAACCCAGTCGGAGGCTCAGATCTCCCTGAACTGCACCAGGCGCATTCTGCAATACCTGGGACTTGTGGTAAACCTCCCAAAGTCCCAGCTCACCCCTACTCAGTCCCTGGAATTCATAGGGGCCTGGTTGGACACCACTTCTGCAAGGGCCTACCTTCCTCAGGCCCGTTGTCAACGTCTAGTGCAGTTAGCCTCCCAGATTCAGTCAAAGAGCCACTTAACTGCCAGGGAGATGTTACAGCTGCTAGGCCATATGGCTTCCACAGTACATGTGGTACCCTATGCTCGCCTACACATGAGAGCAGCTCAATGGACTTTGTCCACCCAGTGGACTCAAGCTTCAGGAGCTCTCTCAGACCTAATAGTAACCTCCAAACGTCTCTTTTGGTCTCTCCAATGGTGGATGTCCACTCAAAATCTGTTGCTGGGGTCCCCCTTCCAACCTTTGTTGCCCCAGGCAACCCTCACAACAGATGCCTCCCAAACAGGTTGGGGAGCTCATCTACAAGACCTCTCCACCCAAGGCACTTGGTCCCCACAGGAGACCTCTCTTCATATCAACCACTTGGAACTTCGAGCAGTGTTCCTAGCTCTCAAGGTCTTTCCTACCCTCCTCAGCTACAAGACAGTCCTCATTCATGCGGACAATCAAGTAGCCATGTTTTACATAAATAAGCAAGGAGGAACTGGCACTCTGTCGCTTTGCAACGAAGCTCTAAGATTGTGGGCCTTCGTCAGAGAGCATCAAATCCATCTCCTGGCAGTATACCTCCCAGGAATCCAAAACTCTTGGGCAGACAGATTCAGTCGAGTTCTGCTTCCACACGAATGGTCCCTGCACATGGATCAGGTACTCAGAATCTTCCAGGAATGGGGAACCCCAGACATAGACCTCTTTGCAAGTCCGTGGAATGCCAAACTTCCCCGGTTCTGTTCCAGAATTCCGTGTCAGGGAGTTCAGGCCAAGGATGCCTTCCTCCTTCATTGGGGTCAGGGCTTCCTGTATGCCTTTCCACCCATTCCTTTGATTCCCAAGACTCGGTTCAAACTCCAGAGGGATCAAGGATCCATGATCCTCATAGCTCCACGCTGGCCACGCCAAGTGTGGTACCCTCTACTTCTGCATCTCTCCCAAGCCCCCTCCTTGGACTTGGGAGCTGCACCAGACCTTCTGTCCCAGGAGGAAGGGACTTTGTGGCATCCAAATCCCAAGTCCCTTCACCTCAGAGCTTGGTTACTGAAGGCCTAGACCTTCAAGACTTCAGTCTTTCTCAGCAAGTGAAGGATATCCTTCATGCTTCCAGAAAACCTTCCACTAGGCGTTCCTATGCTTTTAAGTGGAAAAGATTTTCCATTTGGTGTGCTCAAAAGGGTCTTGACCCTCTGGCACTTCCTCTGAATTCTCTATTGGAATATCTCCTGCATCTCTCCAATGCAGACCTTAAAACGAATTCAGTAAGGGTCCATTTGAGTGGTATTGCAGCATCCCTTAAGCCTCTCAATAGACAACCTATTTCCTCCCATCCTCTTATTGCAAGATTCATGAGAGGCCTAACTTTAACAAAACCTCCCATTCAACCTCCTCCGGTGGCATGGGACTTAAACTTGGTTCTTGGTCAGCTTATGAAGCCACCTTTTGAACCCTTAGCCACTACCTCCTTGAAATTTCTTTCCTGGAAGGTTCTTTTCCTTATTGCAGTCACTTCTGCTCGCCGCATCAGTGAACTGCAGGCCTTAGTGGCTAATCCACCTTATACAAGGTTCCATCATGATAAGGTAGTCCTTAGGACAAATCCTCACTTTATGCCTAAAGTGGTCTCACCTTTTCATCTTAATCAAGAGGTATATTTACCTGTCTTTTTTCCAGCTCCTCATGCATCCAGTGCAGAGAGGAACCTTCATACTCTAGATTGTAAAAGAGCTCTTGCTTTTTACTTACACAGGACACAGCAACATAGAAAGTCTTCCCAGCTTTTTGTTGCTTTTGATCCTTCTCATTTAGGACTTCCAGTCTCTAAGAGAACACTGTCCAATTGGATTGCTCAGTGTATTTCTTTTGCTTACCAGAGTAAGAACCTTTCTCTGGAGGGCCATGTCACAGCTCACAATGTGAGGGCCATGGCCACCTCTATGGCTCATCTTCATTCTGTGTCCATCGACCAGATCTGTCGAGCAGCCACCTGGGCCTCGGTTCATACCTTCACAGCCCATTACTGTTTGGACAAGGACTCCCGCCGGGATGCCTTGTTTGGTCAGGCTGTCCTCAGACACCTGTTCCATTCTTGAACAACTCCTGCCCTCCTTCCCTGAATGGATGCCTGAAGGAAGACGAGGAACCCTTCAGGGTCTCATACCCTTGGGGATCTCCCAGGCATCTTAGCTAGGGAGTCCCCATATGTGAGGACTCATTCCTGCTTGTTCCTTGAGATAGCACAGTTACTTACCTGTAACAGGTGATCTCTGGGAACAGCAGGAATTAGTCCTCACAACCCTCCCACCTCCCCTAGGAGTTGTATCTCTCTCTGTCTTTCCTTTCCTTTCTCTCTCTATTATCTCAGCTTTAAACTCGAACTGAGGAGAGTTGGTTAGGAAAGGCGGGAAGGCAGCGCGCAGGCGCTGTGGGATGCTCCCAAAAGCTTTCCTTTTTGGGAAGCTGGGGAGCGTTCCCGCGCAGGCTCCGTCGGTACCGATGTACCCATATGTGAGGACTAATTCCTGCTGTTCCCAGAGATCACCTGTTACAGGTAAGTAACTGTGCTATCCATGGGAGGAAGCATGGCCCACCTCACTATAGGTGGCAGCTTCCTGGGGTCATCTCCCTGGCATCTTCAGCTAGGGAGTCCTCATATGTGAAGACTACATTCCTGCTTGTTCCTGGAGATAGCGTAGTTATTCACCTGTAACAGGTGATCTCCGGGAACAGCAGGAATTTAGTCTTCACAACCTCCCCACCTCCCCTAGGAGTTGTCTCTCTATCTCTCTCTCTCCCTCTCTTTCCTCTCTCCCTCTATCCTTTCACTCAGCTACAAACTTAACTGAAGAGGGACAGTTGGAAATGCGGGAAGGCAGCGCGCATGTGCTGAGGGATGCTCCCAAAAGCGTTCCTATTAGACGCTGGGGAGCGTGCCCGCGCAGGTTCCGTCGGTGCCGACGATACCCATATGTGAAGTCTAAATTCCTGCTGTTCCCGGAGATCACCTGTTACAGGTGAGTAACTACGCTGTATCTGGATGATTCTATTACTTTGGCAAACTGATTATTATGATATTAAATCTTCAGATTTAAGATAAAGGGTCTGCTAAACGTACACTATTAGGCCTTAATGGAAAGTGGGGAAACAAGACATGAAGGTATATGGCCTATCGAGTCTGGCCATCCTTACCAACTGCTGAACGTTGCAATCCCTTCCTCTCTCTCGGAGATCCTCTGTGCTCTCCCATGTTTCCTTGAATGCAGACGGTGTCATAGTCTCTACTTCCACTGGGAGGCTATTCCATGGAACCACTGCCTTTTCTCCAAATATTTTCCTATCTAATAAACTATACAGGAGATGGTAGAACTATCCCATTCCTAGAGGTGCTATACCAAAAATATTGGCTACAACTGCAAAATGTTAAAAAGAAAAAATAAATAGTCTAAAATCTATTAACATTTTCTAGTATGCTTAGAAACTGCTTCCACAGAAGAAAATTCCTTGATTCGGACTCTGTAGGTTGGCATATAGATACATGTTTAAGTAGGGCATGTGAATTAAATGAGGTGATTTGTACACCTGTGAGCAGTTGACTTTTACTCTGTTCTGGTTAACCTGTAACACATTTGAGTTTAAATTTATTTTATTCCAGATACACACTGATGCTGTCTCCTTATCAGTTTGTCATGGCAGGAAATGGTGCAGTTCAGAGAGCTCTAGATAGAGCAGAGATTTTATTCTAAAACCAATCTGTTTAGTATTTTATTTGAGGAGCAGCAGCAGTTATTTGGGCTCCAGTTAGAAAAGTTTAATGAAAAACTTGCTGACTGTGATAAAAACCCTTTACCTCAAGATAAGCCGGAATAGCACATTCAGTCATTTCAAACTCAACACAGATTTCAAAAAGCCAATTTTTTGGACTTTACAGTTTCCTTCTGCTTTTTGGTTCTCCAGTGCAGTTGGAAGCAGGGTAGGTTTCTGGCACCATAAACCTTCAAACGGAACGACCTAGGGTTTTCCCCCTGTGTTATATCTCCAGTTTCCTAGTCAGCTCCTTGCAGTGACAGTGCTTCAGTCAGGAGCCATGCATCAAGACACCATCTGGAATCCTGCAATCAGGGGTCCTGAATCCAACCAGTAGCGTTTCCCTTAAGGTTAGTGTTCTCTGAATTGTGTGCAAAATAAATGAAATGACTGTAATGCTTTCCCCTCTCCCCCCACCACCCCTAAAAATACATTTAAGAGGCGTGGATGTGAACACTGATTCTGCAGTGTATCCATGGAGTGCAATACCCAAATTGGGGACTGACATCAGGAGATCATCATGGATGGCAGGGCAGTACAGACCACTGTGACTGAGCCAACAGGCTGGCACAAAAAACAGTTTTGGATCCTATAGAAAATCAGCAAATGGATTTTTTATTTCTACACCAAACTTTGTAATGGATTTGGTTCCTGCAGCAAAAGACCAATTTTACTAACAGCAGTGACACACATTATCAGTATAGATGTGCATTTTAGCTGGAAAGTGTTTTTTTTGTGTGGTTGTTTTTTTTTTTTAATTCCACAATACTTGCAAAAGCTTTTCAAACAGATGGTGGTTGGCATTATATGATCTGGTTATCTTTGTAGAGTTTGAGTTCCAAACCATTTTAATCCAGTCACACATGTAAAAGGTACTTGTTGATTTGGTGTTCCGCTGAGACTAGTCATCAGATAACAAGATTTCAGAATCTTATTTCCAAAGCAAAGAAGCTGAATTTCACAACTGTCAAACAAGGCATGGCTCTTCTGTGACCAATGACTTCCCTGCCAGGTTTAAATTCCTGTTCAGAACCTGCCAAAACTGGTATTTAGAAGCATGGCCTGTTTCTAGAATAAGCCTCTTTTTCCTCTAGTTAAATTTGTATGTAGAGTATCACCTTATAATAGATGGATTCTGGTTTAGTCAGTATAATTTCTACATGTGTGTACAAAACTGCAGATGCAAGCTACAATGGATGGGTGCTCAGATTCTGGTTAAGTCAGGAGAAACATCATAAGAATATGTAATAAATTCTGTACCGTATTTGAAGACCTTAATTTATGAAACTCAGGATACAGTTGGACAATGTAGTAACTGTTGTATTACAATAAATAAGAGTGCAAAAACGTAGCAGTGGTGGCAAGTGGAAATTCCATTCTTATGGACTTAACAACATTTGTTAAATATCTCAGGTTGAAGCACTTTTTTTTTATTTTGTTTAAAAAGTGCTGCAGTATTGTGGGTCTGGTAATATTGGACGTTGCTTATGGTGTCTCATAGCCATTAATATGAGGGAGCAGCAGCTTTCAACTGGTCTGGACTCTTCTGTTGCATCTTCCACTCACCTATCCCTATGTGTTGTTTATATGTTGCTTTTGAAGACACAGTTTGTTGCAGCCTGCACAGATAAACTGCTTTCTTCCCTCAAACACCTCCTATTTACCTACCTTTGAGATTTTAGTCTCTATTCTCTTGCTTCTAGTGGATTAGTTAAGTCTAATCGCAAATTTAGTTTGCTGAAAACCTATCTGCTTTGGCTGTTTTCTCCACTTAAAGAAGCTTCATTTCATGCATTTTTACATAGTGAAAGTTACCCCTTAAGTGCCAGCTCTAAATCACCTAGTTTTGTTTGCTTGCGTCATGATTCTTCTGTTATAATTCAAAGCCTTCCATACCTGCTTCATAGTGTACTAAAAAAGGCCAATTGGAAACAACTTAAGTAACCAGAGTTCTCCTTTAAAACATTTCTAGTCCCCAAGTGTTATGTTTTGATAAGGACCAGATGAGATACATCCCAGGATACTGAAAGAGCTCAGATATTCTGGCATGGCCTTTAATGGATGTTTTTAATAGGTCCTTGGAGATGGGAGAGAATTCACAGGACTGGAGAAGGGCTGATGGGGTACCTCTTCGTAAAAGTGGTAATAGGGTCAGAGGTGACAAAACTATAGGCTGCTAAGTCTTACCTCCTGTGGTGGGGAAAAGTAATGGAGGTGCTCTTGAAAGACAGAATAGTGGACTTTCTAGAAACTAGTGGATTGCATGATCTGAGGTAACATGGTTTTACCAAAGAAAGATCATGCCAAACAAATTTGATCGAGGGAAAGCAAGGTGGTGTCTGGCTGTTGGCTGTAGCACTCACCTTTTGGCATGCTCAGATTCCATTTGGTTTCCTAACCTCAGATGGGGGGGGAATAAGCGGAAACTGAAGAACCAGCCCTCTGGTTTGGGTGTTCCACCTCAGGCAATTCAGAAGACGCTCGCCGAGTGTGGTATGAGCTGTGGAGCCGGGAGCAGCACTTCAGCGGGGTCGGCTGTGTTATCTATGTCTACTTTGAGTGGGGGTGTCTCTGAGCCCCAATGAGAGGAATGCACCTCCGCAACCTGGAAGTAGTTCCAGCCGAGCCATGCTACCTGCGGTTTCTTGTTGGAGAGAGGGAGCCGGTGCGGGCTTTGGAGGGACTGCGGCAGCGGCGGGATCCCCTACTGATAAGGGGGAAGAAACAGCAAATGCCCGTGCTTTGAAGGAGGTATGTGGCTGCTGAGGGAAGAGGTCCTAAACTACCAGGCCTTGGAGAGAGGAAGAAACCAGCAATTGTGGTGATGGATGCACTATGGGAGGCAATAGCTTTGGTGAATGCCTCTTTAACTAACACTTTCATGTATCTTTTTCCAATGAACTTTCTGTGATGAAAGACTGTCTGTCTGGACTTTCTCAGGAACAAACCCAACCAAGTGGCATGTCTGTGTTTCTCTTTGAGGCAAGATTTGGGAAAAGTACAGAATACCCAGTGCACAAGTCAAGGACTCCTCTGTGCTATCTCGTAAGATGGAGTATCTAGAGAACTTTTATCAACGAAACAATCTGTTTTATTAATTTTCCCAAGTCTCCTTTGATACCTCCTGTCAAGATGACTAGAAAGTACCTTCAGGAGATCCCGAAGTTTCCTTCCGATAATCTGCCACTGATTGCCCATGCGCAGTATTTGTCCTTGGGGTCCAGGACTATGCTTACTGGAGGGGAACAAACCCAGAGCCAGCAGGGTTCTTTTGATCTCACTGGCTTCTTGGAAGACACCTTAGATGTCGTGACTGAACGGACAACTTTGATTATTTGTTACGATCTATCTCAAGAGCAAAACAATTTGCTAAAGTTGTATTTTTGTCATATGCAGGAGCATTTTTGGGTGCCAGGATCCAAATTTTTCCTGAGTTTCTTGAGGGCCACTCAAATGCAGCATAAGAACTTCTTGGTGTTTAAAACACAGTCCTGGTCTTGGGAGTCACCTTTTTCTATTGAAATTCCCATGTAGGTGTTTTGTTTTCCTGGATGGTAAGAGATTCTTGTTCTATGACCGCGAATAACTCCTTAGTTTCCTGGTTAGGGGGGAGTAAGGAGGGTCCCTCCATTGGCTAAATGTTTCCCTTAAAAAGCTGATTCTGCTGTTTCTTGACTCCATTGTTGTTTCTTTGATTTTCCTATACTTGCTCCCTTTATGGTGGATTAATATTATATGGATTATGTTTGTGCATTTAGGGATGTTTTCTATTGTATATTTTTTCCTGTATTCTCCTTTGAGGAATTATAACATTGTTTGCATAAATTATAAAATTTACAAAACAGTTTACAAATTAGATAGAATTCTTTGACAGGGTGACCAGAGAATTAGATCAAGGGCATGCAATGGATGTGATCACCCTAGATTTCAGCAAAGCCTTTGATACTGTTCCTCGTAGGAGGCTTATCAATAAACTGAGCAGCCTGGGGTCAGGCCCCAAGGTGATGAACTGGATTAGAAATTGGTTGAATGACAGACAGAAGGTAATAGTAAACGGAACACACTCAGAAGAAAGGAAGGTGAGTAGTGGTATGCTCCAAGGATTGGTTCTGGGATCAACATTGTTCAGTGTATCTGTGAGCGATATTGCTGAAGGATTGCATGGAAAATTCTTCCTTTTTGCAGATGACACAAAAATTTGGAATATAATGGACTCAGAGTGGACAACATGAGGAAAGAGCTACAAAAACTGGAAGAATGGTCTAATGTTTAGCAGTTAAGATTTAATGAGAAGTGCAGAGTCATGTACTTGAGATACAGAAATACAAAGGAATTGTATGCAGTAGGAGATGAGAGGTTGGTGTGCATGGTGCAGGAGAAGGACCTCAGAGTGATAGTGTCTGAGGAGCTAAAGGTGGCAAAACAATGTGACAAGGTGGTAGCCAAAGCCAGAAGAATGCCAAGTTGTATAAAGAGGAATAACCAGCAGAAAGGAAGGAGGTATTAATGCCCCGTACTAGTCGTTGGTGAGGCCTCACTTGGAGTATTGTATTTGGTTTTGGAGACTATATCTCACAAAGGATATAAAAAGACTTGAAATGGTTCAGAGGAAGGAGACCAGAATGATCTGGAGCCTGCACCAGAAGACATATGAGAAGGCTGTAAGACCTAAATATGTATACCATAGAGGAGAGGAGGGACAGGGGGATATATGATACAGATATTTAAATACTTAAAGGGTATTAATGAACGAACAAACCTTTTTCCAAAGAATGTGAAGCTGTAAAACTAGAGGGTGTAAAATGAAGCTGCAAGGAGGTAAACATAAAAGCAACATCATAGAAAGGGTGGTGGATGCTTGGAATGCTCTCCCGATGTTGGTGGTAGGGGCAAAATTAGTAGCAGAATTCAAAATGACATGGGACAGACAGTGGATCTCTTATATAGCAAGAGGATGAAATAAAAACGTATCTTTTATACTTCAGCAAATAGAAGAGGTGACCCGCACAGAGCGGCGGATACAATCACTCTAGCCACCTTACTGGGCAGACTAGATGGACCATACTGATCTGCCGTCATAAACTGTTACTATGTATTTTCAGTTACTTTTTTAGGTAATCTGAAGTTCAGGATATGCCAAGTAAGCTTGGCAGCCTCTCATTAAGCCTATATTTCTGAATCATTGTTTGTTGTGAAGCGTCTATCTCTGTTGGTAAAGTGTGTGTGTTGGTATTTTTTTGGGAGCTAAGTGAAAATGCAACTGATAAGCAAAGGGGTTTTTATACTTTTTTTTTTGTTGTTGTAGATTTCCAGAATAGCGAGAATGTATCTATTTGAAAATGCAATATTTTGGCTCACCAAAATCATAAATTAACTTGTAATCTAAAATAAAAATGTAAATCTAATTAGAAGTTTAGGTGCAGCTAAAAATTTCATGAAGCATCCTGAAACATTGTTACCTGAGCATTTTGTAATTTTCATTTTGTAGTGATGGAGTATCGTGTTTGAACAGTTTTAACTGCTTGTTTTTTTATGTCAAAAAGCTTGCTGAAAACATCATTTTAATTATGTTCATTTTCATCACTCTGACCAATATGATATAGTTCTCTTGAGAAGCAAAGAATTCTTTGTGTTCCTGTTTATAGTCTCCTGTTGTAGGTCGCTCCCAAGGACAACAGCAGCTGCAAGAAAAGAAACAGCAATTTGATCTCCTTAGTGACCTTGGTTCAGACATCTTTGCTGCTCCTGCCCCTGCTCCTCAGCCGTCTGTTGCAGCTAATTTTGCAAATTTTGCACATTTCAACAGTCATACAGGTACAGTAGTGTGAACTTCTCTTTAACAAAATTGATTTTACAGATTTCAAAATCTGATTAGACATCCTCACATCCTTTGAGTATCTAAGTAGACCTAGTAAATTTGTAGAGGGGATACACAAAGTATTCAGACTTCTTTTGCCCAGTACTTTACAGCTGTACTTGGAAAAAAAAAGCTGGTTCATTAACCATTCAGTTGCAATTGAAAAAGCTCTTTCATGTACAAATTTATTTAATATTTTAAATAATATATTTATAGGACTTGGGCACACTCAGTATAAGACATTCAAGGGGAGGATAACTAGGGTCCCTGGATCAAGCTTTCTGGCTCTCCATGCTTTTCTTCTCTCCAGATCAGATCAAATCAGATCTGGTCTATGGAACAAGATTGTTTCTGAGGACAAGCAGGAATGCAGCCTTCAAATATGGGTGATGTCCTCTGACGGATCCCGCTTGGGAACACACCCCAGCATCCAATAGGAAGTGTTTGGGAGTATCAATCTGCGCATGCATACATGCCTTCCTGCCTTCCCATTGATTCTCCTCAGTCTTATTTTTTCCGCGTAGCCCTACAGATGCTTGTCCTGTCACCGCAGATAAAGCTTTTTTTCTTCCGTGTCCTTCGGCGTGCTTAATTTTTCTTTTTGCCTGCCTGTCTACTTCAGTACTGTCGCTCGTCGATGCCGGTGACCTTTTTGGCACGTCAACCAACTTTTTTCTTTTTTTTTTTTTTTTTTACCTTGCAGTTTCCGTGGGGGGGTTTTTGCCTGTTCCGGCTGCCATTGAGTCTTTTGACCTGGCAAAGGCTGTTTTCCTGACATGGAGAAGCCAGCCATCAGTTTCAAGAAATGTACTAAATGCAACCACACCATTTCGGCCACCAGCAAGCACAATTGGTGCTTACAGTGCTTGCGCCCTGACCACAACCCGGATTCTTGTAATTTATGTCAGCAAAATGACAAGGTAAGGACTAAAAAGCCGGGAAAAGCAACACTAGAGTTCTTTCTTTTTGGATCTGACTTGGCAGCCTCAGCAGACTCTTCTTCGACGTAGACACCCTCTCAGGGCTGCTCTTTGCACAGTTCCCATGCTCCTTTGGAACTGAGAGGCCGTGGTAAGAAACAGCCGATCACCAATGCTGCATCGGCATCTCAGTCTTTGACCTCAAGGACTGATGCCAATTCCTGGGATCAATCCCTTGGACATCAACACTGGACTTCACCTCGGTGAGACTCTTATGCTGAGAACCGAGAGCGGCCTGCTAAACAGCTCCAATGGGAGAGATCCACCACCAAAGCACAAGAGGAGCTCAAGCGCTACCGAGACTTCGACCTCTGGAGAGCCTCCGGTTCCATTGTCTGGGACGGTGTTCCAGAGTCCTGCACCAGAGTCCACCCAGACATCCTCCATCTCCCTCGAGTAGCTCATGCTGTCCAAGAGTTTGGCTGCACTGCTAGTGGCATCTGTGCCGGTGGCCTCAAGGCCCTCAGGAGCCTAGGTCTCAATATTGAGCCTGGAATACAGCATTTCAAAGCTCTCAGAAGCCCAGGTCTCTATGCCGAGCCTGGAACTGCTAGGAAACACAATGGAGCAAGAAACGGAAAGGTGTGGATGTTTGTAGAGCCTTTAATGGTAAAGGTCAAAGACCCCGATGCGTTTCAGCGTGGGACGCCTTCTTCAGGGGGTGCAAAGCTTAGAAACAGGGAAATAATACATAATGTTTAATTTAAAATTATAAATATATATAAAAGAATAAATACATCAAACAACACATAAAAAACATATTAATAAACGATTAGATTAATACCATATATACGTTTAAAAAACATAAATATATCACTACAAGTAACAGAGTGATTCACCCTCTTATCTATCTTCAATCATGTAAACTAATATAGAACTGTATACATAAACCATAAACACTGTATATTAGTTGTGGGGATCACATACATATACAATAAAACTCCAAGAAAGTACTAGGAACTGCTGCCATCTAGACCCTTGGGGTCCATGCCGAGCCTGGAACCCCCCAAGTCCCATTGGCTGCAGAAGGAACTGGCCTCTAGCTTCTATGGTTCTGATGCCTCAAGACATCGGCATCTTGATCATCCATCGACATCTGATTGGCAGCGGAGACGCAGTGGTGACGTCGCTATTTTGGTTTTCATTCCAATGCCTGGGAATCTGAGGCAGAGTCCCCTGTTTCAAAGAGGCACCATAATGTGCCATCAGACCCTTCACCGCCTCACAAGTGCCACTGATCCCCGCCTAAGGATATGACCTTCCAGGACTTTATCCGGGACAAGACTAAGGTTCTCTTGGTTTCGGTGGACACCGAGATGGAACTGAGAGCCGAGAAACTGGAGATACTGCAGTATTCCTTGACCCCTAAGGAGGCTGCCACTCTTCCAGTCCATTGTATTCTACAGGACCTTATGTTTCAGATGGGGGAGACCCCTCTCTCGGTTCTCTTGGTCAGTAAGAGGCTAGACACCATGTATAGGGTTCACGATTCCCCCAGGATTCCAGAAATCTCAACTCCCTCACCATTCTATGGTGGTTGAGTTGGCTATGCGCCAGCTCAAGAGTACTAAGAACTACGCTTTGGTTCCTCCTGGAAAGGAATCACATACCCTTGATGCCTTTGGCTGCTGATGCTTCCAGGCATCGATGTTGGCTTGCCGCATTAATTCTTACATGCTTTATATGGGCATGTTCCTTAAGGACATCGTGAAGGATCTTGATGAGGTCCTTTGCTGTTATTCCTTCAGAGAAGCTGGATGCCTACTGGGCCTTAGTCAAGCATGGTAAGGACTGTTCCAAGTTCATCATCAGAGCAGCTTTGACTCTTTTGAGACTATCAGCAGAGCTGCAGCGGTGAGCTTTGGGGCCAGAAAGCTGGCTTGGTTGCAGTCTTCAGACCTCAAACAGTGGGTCCAAGACAAGGTAGCATTCCCTGTCGAGGTGAGAACCTCTTTGCTAAAGGCTGGAGGGAGAAGGCTGGTCAAATAGAGATTGATGACCTTACCATGAAGTGTGTCTCTCGTAAAACAGCCAATCCTTCTAGGAAGAAGGCCTCTGTAAAGAAACTCTTCTAGCCTAAGAAGTATTACCCCTCTTATCTGGCTTACATGCCCTATCATGCTCACCAAAGTTGGCAGAAGCCTCAGGCTCCTCGCCAACCCAAGAGGCCCAAACCTCTAAGCCACAACCAGCCCCGCAGTCTCAGCCTGAAGCTAGCTAGCTTCTGACTACTTTCTGGAGAACATTGCCACTCTTTCCTTGAAGGAGCCGTAGCCTACTTGCATAGCAGGCAGGCTGGTCCATTTTACCCACATCAGAGCCCTGGACTCTACAGGTCGTCCTCAGGGGCTACCTGATACATTACGCCCAGTTACTTCCTCCCTTCTTTCCAGGGGAGTATCTTCTAGAACCTCTCCATCAGTCTCTATTACAGCAGGAAGTCACCACTCTAAGAGAGGGTGTGATAGAACTTGTTCCCTGCACACAGGAAATGTTAGGGTTTTACTCCTGGTATTTCCTTATTCACAAAACATCAGGGGGATTCTGTCCCATTCTAGACCTCAGGAACCTCAAGTTCCTAAGTTCAAGATGGTTTCTCTAGGAACCTTACTACCCTACCTTCAGAGGAACGATTGGCTCGGTTCTCTGGATCTAAAGGATGCATACACGCACATCCTCATTCACCCATCTCACAGGCAGTACCTCTGCTTCATGTTCGGTGGGCATTACCAATACTGTGTTCTGCACTTTGGCCTGGTGTCTGCCCCTAGAGTATTCACAAAATGTCTGGCAGTAGTCACAACCTCTCTCCACATCCTAGGCATCTTCATCATCCCCTACTTAGACTGGCTCATCAGGGGCAAGACACCACATATGATGCATCTGTCCATTCAATGCACTATCTCTACTCGAACATCTCTTATTTGCCATAATCTTTCCAAAGTTGCACCTTTCTTCCACTCAGAGCCTAGAATTCATAGGTGCTGTTCTTGACACGACTCGGGTTCGAGCTTTCCTGCCTGAGGACTATCTCAAATGTCTCTCAGAACTGGCAGGCAACATGCAGTGCAGTCGTCTTACCACGGCAAGAGGCATGCTTCATCTGCTGGTCACATAGCCTCCACAGTCCCATGTAGTCCCCTATGCTCATCGCCACATGCACCAAGTGCAATGGACCCTCTCCTCCCAATGGAAACAAGCAAAGGGCCGTCTTAGAGATAGTGTGGTACTCACCCCTCTTCTGGTGGACTCCTTCCAGTGGTGGCTATTTTCTCAAAACCTTCTCAAAGGGTTACCTTTTCAGAGACCTCCACCTCAGCAGACGCTAACAACCAATACATCCAAACAGGGCTGGGGAGTTCATCTTGATGGCTTGGGCATGCAGGGCCTCTGGTCTCAACAGGAAGCCTTGTGTTGGATCAACTTTCTAGAGTTGAGAGCGATAACCAATGCCCTTTGGGGTGTTTTGTCATCAGTTATCACATCAATGTACCTTGGTTCAGAAGGACACCCAAGTTGTGATGTGTTTGTCAACAAGCAGGGAGGCACGAGCTCTCGCCTCCTCTGCGGGGAAGCGGTCCGCTTGTGGACTTTTGCCCTGACTCATGGAATGGTACTCTGAGCCATTTACCTGCCGGGAGATCAGAATGCTCTTGCAGACTGTCTCCATCGGGTCCTCCAACCTCAAGAGTGGACTCTTCATCGGAGAATAATCGATCACATCTTTGGGCTATGGGGAATCCCGGAAATCAACCCGTTTGCCACCCCGCTCAATATGCAGGTCCCTTGCTTCTGCTCCAGGCTGCCATCTCTGCAATGTCAAGCGCTGGATGCTTTCCTCGTTCATTTGGGGAACAGGTCTGCTATACGCTTTCCAGTCCATTCCGCTCGTAGCCAAAATGCTATTCAAGCTGCAGGCCGACAGGGGCACCATGATCCTAATAGCCCCGTTCTAGCCCCAACAGCCATGTTTTCCCCTGCTTCTTTGTCTAGCTCAGCATCAGTCTCTTTGTTCGAGATGTGTGCCAGACCTGATCTCACAGGATCAGGGGGCATTGCTGCATCCCAGTGTCCATGCACTGCACCTGATGGCTTGGCTGCTGAGAGGGTAGTCCTTGCTGACCTCAATATCTCCAGGAACAAGCAGGAATGAGTCTTCACATATGGGTATCGTCGGTACCGACGGAGCCTGCGCAGGAATGTTCCCCAGCGTCCAGTAAGAAAGCTTTTGGGAGCATCCCACAGCACCTGTGCGTTGCCTTCCCGCCTTTCCCAACCGCCTCTCTCCAGTTCTTCTTTTCTGCGGAGCCAGCAGGTCGTGTTCCTGTCACCGCAGAAAAAGTTCTTTATTTTTTTCTTTATTTTTCTGTGTTGCGTCTGCCTTCTTCGACGTCAGACCGGTACCGCCGGTCTTTTCTTTTCTTTCTTCAACTGTGCATTTTCAGTTTGGGCCTTAGGCCTGAATATTTTTCTCCTCATGGAGAAGCCCGCTTCCGGGTTCAAAAAGTGCACGAAATGTGGCGGTACTATTTCTGTCACCGACACCCATGATTGGTGTCTAAAATGTTTGGGTCCTGACCATTCCATCACGGATTGTGTGTCCTGTACTATGATGTCTAAAAGAGGTCGGCAGAACCGAGCAGCCAAGCTCAGTACCCTGTTTCCCTCTGATGCAGCCTCGGTGGCATCGACGTCTTCCAGGGCTGCTTCTTCCTCCCATGGATCTCAGGTAACCAAACATAAATCTAGCCGGTCCTCGAAGGGCAAATCTCCCTCTAAGCATCGAGATGCCTCCGGGCTTGTCCTCGAGGATTCCGCACCGGCAAAATTACCCCGGCGGGAAGTTCCGGCTTCCAAAGCATTGTCTATTGGGTCACAGGTAGACATCGATGGCTCGGCCTCGACCGATCACCTGTTGCCGTGTTCTGGGGTACCAGTGGCCTCCACTGGTACTGACATCCAGACTCTGGTGGTGTCGATGGATCAGAAGATTCTGTCCATGCAGCGCACCCTTACGGTGTTTATGCAGGCTTCGACGCCTCCGGTACCGCAACAATCTCCGTTGCCGGTACCGACTCCGGTACCGGCATCGTTCCCGGTGCCGGTACCGATTGCATCGACATCGGCTTCGGTGTCGACTGCAACAGTACCCTGTCCTATGATGCCCATCTGTACCGAACTGGTACCACTTACTCCCGATGTCGATCCCACTCGGTACGCGTATCGTGCTTTACAGGAAGCATCCAGACAGGCGATACTTCGATTCCTCCGAAGACTCTTAGTCGGAGGCTTCTGTCGATGCACCAGTACTTCTTCCTCAGGAGTCTGCTTCTCCAAAACGAAGAATGTCTCCTCCAGAAGACTTGTCTTTTCAAGACTTCATTAGGGAAGTGGCTAGGGGCCTCTCCATTACAGTGGCCCCTGAGTCAGAGCCTAGAGCCAAGCAATTAGATATTTTGCAATATCCTAAGGCTCCTAAAGAAGCAGCTACCTTACCTATTCATGAGATTCTCTATGATCTCATGTTGAGCATGTGGGAGACTCCTCTTACCACCTCTCCTCATTCTCGTAGGTTAGACACCATGTACCGTGTCCCTCCTTGTCCTGGCTTTCATAAGTCTCAGCTTCCTCACCACTCTATTGTAGTAGAGTCTGCCATGAGGAAAATAAAGAGTGCAAAGAGACACTCATCTAATCGTCCAGGACGTGAATGCAGGACCCTTGATGCTTTTGGCCGAAGGGTTTTCCAAGCTAATATGCTTGCTGCCAGAATCAACTCCTATAGTCTCTATATGGGGATGTTTCTAAAAGAAGTCACAGATCATCTGCAGACTTTAGCTCCTTTTATTTCAGAAGATAAAAGGCAGGAATTTCTCACTTGGCTTAAACATGCCCAAGATGTTTCCAAATTTTCCAACCATGCAGCCTTTGACTCTTTTGAGTGTGTAAGCAGAGCCTCGGCTATTGCCATAGGTGCACGCAGAACCAAGATGAACTGGGAAATCTTCCTTGTACAGGTGAAAACCTTTTTGGCAGGGATTGGTAAGCAAAGGCCACTCAGATGGATGCTGAGAACTCTGCTTTCGATCGACTTTCAAAGTCTACCTCTGCTCCTGTTAAGAAGAGATTGTTCAAAAAGACACCTTTTTCTAAAAAGGGAAGATATTATCCTGCTTATGGTCAGCAGGCATCTTCTGCAGGTCGTTTTGCTGCAAAGCGTCAGCAACCACCTAAACAGGCCAAGTCAAAGGCTGCCAGGCCTCCCACGGCCCAGCAGCCTCAGCCTCCTCAGGGCCTTTGACTTGCAACTAGAGAACTTAGCCTTTCTAGCTCTGGAAGAACCAGAGCCCCTCACCATTCCAGGAAGGTTGGCTTACTTTGCTCCCAGATGGGAGCAAATCACAGCAGAGCAATGGACCCTCTCCATTATAAGGGAAGGGTACAAGCTTCATTTCTTAAACCTTCCTCCCCACACCATGGTGAAACAGTTCAATTCTCCAACATCTCTCCTCAACCTTCTGGGTCAGGAGATTGCTATCCTTCTTGCCCAAGGGGCAATAGAAGAAGTACCTCTTCTTCAACAGGGCTCAGGGTTCTACTCCCCTTATTTTCTTATTCCGAAGAAAACAGGGGGCTACAGACCCATATTAGATCTCAGAGAATTGAACAGGTTTCTATTCAAAGAGAAATTCAAGATGATTTCTCTCGGTACTCTGCTGCCATACCTTCAGAGTCAGGACTGGCTTTGTTCTCTAGATCTCAAGGATGCGTACACCCATGTCCTCATCCATCCAACACACAGAAGGTTCCTTCGGTTCCCTTTTCAGGGAAAGCACTACCAATACAGGGTGCTTCCTTTCAGTCTGGCCTCTGCACCAAGGGTGTTCACGAAATGCATGGCAGTAGTAGCTGCATTTCTACGCACTCTAGGAATATTCGTTTTCCCATATCTGGACGACTGGCTCATTCGAGCTCCATCCCAGTCAGAGGCCCAGACTTGTCTAACCTGCACAATGCGTGTCCTTCAGTATTTGGGACTGGTAATAAATATTCCAAAATCCCATCTCACCCCTACTCAGTCTCTGGAGTTTATAGGGGCCTTGCTGGATACCACAACTGCAAGGGCCTGTCTTCCTCAGGCCCGTTGCCTACGCTTGGTGCAGTTAGCCTCCCAGATACAGTTAAAGTCCCATTTAACTGCTCGAGAAATGTTACAGCTATTAGGTCACATGGCATCCACCGTGCATGTGGTTCCATATGCTCGCCTTCACATGAGGGCAGCTCAATGGACTTTGTCCACCCAATGGACTCAGGCATCAGGTTGCCTGTCAGACAAAATAGCAAACTCCAGTCGCCTATTTTGGTCTCTCCAGTGGTGGAAGTCCCCTCCAAATCTGTTGCTGGGGTCCCCTTTTCAGCAGTCATTACCCCAAGAAACTCTGACAGCAGATGCTTCTCCAGTGGGTTGGGGAGCTCATCTGCAGGATCTCTCCACCCAGGGCATCTGGTCTCCACAGGAGACTTCTCTGCATATCAATCTCTTGGAACTCGGAGCAATATTCTTAGCTCTGAGTGTTCCATTCCCTGCTTAGCTACAGGACAGTCCTCATCCATACGGACAACCAAGTAGCCATGTTCTATGTAAACAAGCAGGGCGGGACTGGCTCTCTGTCGCTTTGCAACGAAGCTTTGCGACTGTGGGCCTTCGCCAGGGAGCATCACATCCATCTTCTGGCAGTATATCTTCCAGGCGTTCAAAACTCTTGGGCGGACAGACTCAGTCGAGTTCTGCTTCCACACGAGTGGTCCCTCCACATGGACCAGGTAGCCACGATTTTTCGAATTTGGGGAACCCCGGACATAGATCTCTTTGCAAGTCCGTGGAATGCCAAACTTCCCCGGTTCTGTTCCAGAATTCCGTGTCAGGGAGTTCAGGCCAAGGATGCCTTCCTCCTTCACTGGGGTCAAGACTTCCTTTATGCCTTTCCACCAATTCCCCTAATTCCCAAAACACTATTCAAGCTTCAGAGAGATCGAGGGACCATAATCCTCATAGCACCACATTGGCCACGCCAAGTGTGGTACCCTCTACTTCTGCATCTCTCTCAAGCTCCTTCCCTGGACTTGGGCTCTGCACCAGATCTTCTATCCCAGGAAGAAGGAACGTTGTGGCACCCAAACCCTCAGTCTCTCCATCTCAGGGCTTGGTTGCTGAGGGCCTAGACCTTCAAGATTTTCATCTCTCTCAGCAAGTCAGAGATGTTGTTCATGCTTCTAGAAAGCCTTCTACTAGACGTTCCTATGCTTTCAAATGGAAAAGATTTACCATTTGGTGTTCAGGGAAGGGTCTAAACCCTCTTGCAATACCTCTGAATTCTCTACTAGAGTATCTCCTGCATCTATCCCATGCAGGTCTGAAAACAAATTCAGTAAGAGTCCATTTGAGTGCTATTTCAGCGTCCCTCAAGCCTCTCAATGGACAACCTATTTCCTCTCATCCTCTTATAGCAAGATTCATGAGAGGCCTTCTTTTAACTAAACCTCCCATTAGACCACCTCCAGTGGCATAGGACTTAAACCTGGTTCTTGGCCAGCTTATGAAGCCACCCATTGAACCTTTAGCCACCACCTCCTTGAAATTTCTTTCTTGGAAAGTTGTTTTTCTCATTGCAGTCACCTCAGCACGCCGCATCAGTGAGTTGCAAGCTTTGGTGGCTAATCCACCTTATACAAGGTTCCATCATGATAAAGTAGTCCTCAGGACCAATCCACACTTTATGCCTAAAGTGGTCTCGCCTTTTCATCTGAACCAAGAGGTATATTTACCTGTCTTTTTTTCCAGGACCTCCATGCATCAAGTGCAGAGAGGAATCTTCATACCTTGGATTGTAAGAGAGCTCTCTTCTTCTACTTACATAGAACACAGCAACATAGAAAGTCTTCTCAACTCTTTGTTGCTTTTGATCCTTCTCATTTAGGACTTCCAGTCTCTAAGAGAACACTATCCAACTGGATTGCTCAGTGTATTTCTTTCGCCTACCAGAGTAGGAACATTTCTCTGGAGGGCCATGTCACAGCTCACAATGTGAGAGCCATGGCAGCCTCAATGGCTCACCTAAACTCTGTGTCCATCGACCAAATCTGTCGAGCGGCCACCTGGGCCTCGGTTCATACCTTCACAGCCCATTACTGTTTGGACAAGGACTCCCGCCGGGATGCCTCATTTGGTCAGGCTGTTCTCAAACACCTGTTCCATTCCTAATCAACTCCTACCCACCTACCCTGGGAGGAGGTAGAGTCCTTTTCAAGGACACACAACCTGGGGTTTCTCCCTGGCATCTACAGCTAGGGAGTTCCCATATGTGAAGACTCATTCCTGCTTGTTCCTGGAGATAGCACAGTTACTTACCTGTAACAGGTGATCTCTGGGAACAGCAGGAATAAGTCTTCACAACCCACCCACCTCCCCTAGGAGTTGTATCTCTCTATCTTTCCTTTCCTCTCTCTCTCTTTGTCTCAGCTTTAAAACTCGAACTGGAGAGAGGCGGTTGGGAAAGGCGGGAAGGCAGCGCGCAGGCGCTGTGGGATGCTCCCAAAAGCTTTCTTACTGGACGCTGGGGAGCGTTCCCGCGCAGGCTCCGTCAGTACCGACGATACCCATATGTGAAGACTTATTCCTGCTGTTCCCAGAGATCACCTGGTACAGGTAAGTAACTGTGCTTTACTGGATGCCATTAAGAATATCCTGGCATCCTAGAATCACTGCGTGTGCCACGCTTATGCCTTTAAGTGGTGCTGGTTTGCAGTTTGATGCGCTCAGCACACCCTCAACCTCTTCAATTGTTTGGTGGAATCTTCTGCTCTACCTTCTCTACCTCTCTTTTGTGGGTCTCAAACTAATTCTGTTTGTGTCCATCTCTGTGCCATTTCGGCTTCTCATCGAGGAATTAATGGAAAACCCGTTTCCACACATCTATTGGTAACCAGCTTCATGCGGGGTCTCCTGTTGACTAAACCACCAATCCGGCCCCCTGCCTGTCACCTGGAACCTTTTTAACTTGGTTCTTGCTCAGCTTCTCAAACCTCCTTTTGAGCCTTTTGGCATTACCTCCTCAAGTTGCTTACTTGGAAGGTCTCCTTCCTAGTTGCGCTCACCTCGGTTTGCCGGGTCAACTAGCTACAGGCCTTAGTTGCATATGCGCCTTATGCACGTTTTCACCAGGACAGGGTGGTCCTGAGAACGCATTCGCATTTCCTTCCAAAGATTGTGTCTCCTTTCCATCTGAACCGGTCAGTAATTCTTCTGACCTTTTTTCTAAAACAATATGCATCTCGGACTGAGGCTCCACTTCATAGGCTAGATTGCAAACAGGCTTTAGCATATTACCTTGACAGAACCAAGGTACACCAGAAATCCTCAGTTATTCACTTTTTTTGACCCTAATCGTCTTGGTCTCCCTGTGATCAATCGCACTCTTTCTTTTCGGATAGCAGACTACATATCCTTTGCATACACTCAAGTGGATTTGACTTTGGAGGGTCATGTTACCGCTCACAATGTCCAAGCCATGGCCACATCAATAGCTCACTTACGCTCTGACTCCATAGCGGAGATCTGTTGAGCTGCCACATGGTCCTCGATTCACACGTTTGCAGCCCATTACTGTCTGGACAAGGTCTCTTGTAAGGACAGTTACTTTGGCCAAGCTGTACTTTGGCAGCTCTTTGGGGATTTAGCTACACCTCCTTCCCTCTGGCCCTCTGTCCATCCAAGCTACTGCCACTGTCATCTCGATAGGGGTGTGCTGGGGATGCAGAGTCTTCTAGATCCTGTGCTTCCCTTGTTCAGCCTTCCCCCCCCCCCCTCCTCTGTTTATAATGGGCCCTACTCCTCGCCATTTTTCCGGTAGCCTGGAGCCAGGGAGGTTCCATATGTAAAGTCTGCATTCCTGCTTGTTCCTGGAGATAGCATAGTTACTCACCTGAAGACTGCTGCTCAGATCCCCTACCCAGTGCTGGGAGGGTGACTACAGCCTTAGGAATAAGGTGAGAATAATAGTGCGTAGGACTTCTGAATGTGCCAAAAGTGAATCTGTTGTCCCCATGATCCCATCTCAGCCTCAGCTTGAACCTGTTGGGGGAGGGGGTGCTTCTGATTCTTAGTTATGCAGAATCAGGAGTGCAAGCAGGTACTTTTGGCTCCTAGGGCTGTAAGAGAATATGTGCATGCAAGTATGCCTTACTCTGGTTCTGCAGTACTTGTGGGGAGGGAAGTAAGGAGACAGAAGGGAAAGAAAAGAGGTGAGTGTGCAAAATGAGAAAAGAGGGCATAAAAAATGAGCAGAAGCAAGAGGAGAAAAGGGAATGAGGGGAGAATATGGGAGTGAGAGGGTGCACCACCTGCCCAACCCACCATCCACCCACCTCTCACTCTCTCAGGTGGCAGATGTTGAGGAAATAACTAGGTATCACATGATCCTTCTTTCTCCTCCCCCATCCCCACTCAGCAAACTTTTTAATTTGAAATTTCCTGTATGACTGTTCACATGAAACATTTGGGACTCTTGTTTTACACCACTGACTAAGAATCATAGTATCAGATGTGTAACTTGTAAGATTACTTTGGGAGTGGAAGGAATAGGGGAACCTAGTTAACATATCTTTGTAGCTGGCACAGTATGAGGAGAGCTGGTTATTGATTCAAGATTTTAAACAATAAAGTGATCCAAAAACACAAATCGCTTGAGAAAGTGGGTGAAAAAAGCAGAAAGAGTTCTGAATATAGTTTAGCTTAGTATATGGAAAAATATTTTAAAATGTATCTGAAAAAGGGGACTTGTTTGATCTCAAAAGCTTATGTGCATCATATCTGAATAATTATGCTTGCAAATTTTGATAGCTTATTAGGCAAATAATCAAGTTTTATTCAGGACCAATACATCATCTAGAATATTTATTACAGAAAATACGACATTAAGGAATACTTTTATGCTGGTGCTGCTGTAAGAGCACATACTAAGGAGGCAGTGTTAAAAAGGAATTTCTGTGGGTAACCACATATACACCTGGGGAGAAAAAGACCTTTAAACATACTGCCTCTATAGAGAAAAGGGACTACTTGGGATTGGGTGCTTGGATGGGCCAACAGAAGCATGCACAGGGATATTTTAAAATTCCCGTACCTACTGCTTCCTGTGTTTTCCTGCATGCTTTTGTGCTTGAAAAGAATTGCAGGAAAAATCTCTAACACTTGGCAAGCAAATGTTTAAAGAAAATTCTGTGGGGAGTTTCCTTTATTCTGTTTGCAGCACCATGGCCACAAAGGACCTCAACAGCTGCGTGTTCTACTGGCAGTTCATAAATTGTTGTCCCTATGGATTACTTATTCAAGAGCCAATCTGAAAGCCAAAAGCTAATTTTGGTTGTAATGATATGATTTAAACAATTTTTTCTACTTATTTTTACATGTATTTTTCAAACGTAAATCTCCAAAAAAACCACTTGAAATAGAAAACTCAGGTATTACAAAATTAAAAATAGAAAAAAATAAAGAAAAACTATTCACAGGCCTTCTCACATAAAAGAAATAGGGGATCCAAGAAAAAGGAATTAAAGTCATAAAAAAAACTGAATGTAAACTAAGGCAACAGCATTCTTTACATTACGCAGTTACAGGGATTATAGGACCCCACAATATCAACCTGGTCAGTCATATTTGCTTCATTGGACAGCATCAAGAAATATTTCTACTGCTGAGGGTCGAAGAATAAAATATATATGAATCACCCTTTATAGATAAAACAATTTACCAGTAAAACATAAGAGGTTAATGCCAAAGGCATTACCTTTCTCTTTAAGCAACAGAATTTTTCTTTTGTGTAGATTTACGCCAGCCAGGAAATGCCCATATTTTCTATTTAAAAAAAAATAATTGAAAGATAATGTAAGAACCAAACTTTAATCAAATTCTAGAGCAAAAATCACTAGTAATGTAGAACAGTTGGTCAGAGTCTCAGAATGTGGTCTAATATAGATGAATTTCCTCCATTTTTTTTCTCCAGTTTTTTTCTTCACAAAGTTAGCTAAAAAGCTGTCACAATAGAGGAGGCATTTTCTAGGAGCAAGCAGGAAGTCAGTCCTCACTTATGGTGAGGTCAGCACTGACAGAGCCCATATGGAGCAATTCCCCAGCTTTCAAAGAAAGCCTTTGGGATTGTTGCCACGCATGTGTGGTCCTCTTCCTGCCCAAAGGTGCCATCTTGCTCAGTCTCCCTTTTCTCACGGAGCCCTTCAGACGCACATCCTCATCCCTCGGAAAAAGTATTTTTCGTTTCGGTCTCTGGTCCTCTTTCTTTTCTGGTAGTACCGGTCCTCTCCCGTCCTCCCCTTCGCTCTCTTTCCCTGAATGAAGGGACGTCCTTTATTCCAGCCTTTTTGAAATGATTTTTTTCTCTTTGGGTCTTTTATGCCCTTTTCAACTGCTGGTCTCCAGGGTCTTTGACCTAGCAGGGGACCTTTTTGCCCCACTGGCCACCGGTTTTTAAAAAAAATGTGGCAGATGCTCCAAAAATATGTCGCTCACAGACACCCATGACTGCTGTCTCCGGTGTCTGGGGGCTGACCATAACCTGGAGCTCTGCTCTCTCTGTAAGAAAATGTCCGCTGACGGACATCTGCCAGGCTGTGGCCTGGTCTTCAGTGAACACTTTCGCATCACACTACTGCCTGGAGAGGGAGTCCTGCCGGGACAACGCCTTCAGCCAGGTTGTACTCTGTAATCTGTTCGGGGTATAAACAACTCCTGTCCTCTGACCCTTCTTTGACGGCAACCAAGAGCTTCACCCTGAAGGCCCGAGGACTCGGGCTTCCTTTGGACATCGGCTTCTGCTCACGGCCTCGCAGAGGCGGTTTTGGGTTACAGGTTCGGTAGCCTGTAGCTTGGGAGTCCCATAAGTGAGGACTGACTTCCTGCTTGTTCCTGAAGAAAGCGTAGTTTACTCATCTGTAACAGGTGTTCTCCAAGGACAGCAGGAATCGGTCCTCACTACCCTCCCACCTCCCCTGAAGAAGTGCTACTTTCTTTGTGCTTCCCTTGCCCCATCTGCTTAGTAGGGTCCTAGCTAAGGGACCTGACTGAGCAAGATAGCACCTTTGGGTAGGAAGAGGACCACACATGCAGGCAGCAATCCCAAAGGCTTTCTTTGAAAGCTGGGGAATTGCTCCGCGTGGGCTCAGTCTGTTCCGACGTCACCCATAAGTGAGGACTGATTCCTGCTCTCCTTGAACACCTGTTACAGGTGAGTAACTACACTTATTCTCCATAGGAATCCCCTTAGTCTCCGAAAAATATATCTTAATCAGTCTCTGGTTTAATTGACCAAAACATGGGGAAGTAAAGAAAATGGATTAAATCTCCAGTCTTGATTACTCAAGGCTATTTTATTTTATTTTTATTTATTTAGTATACATTTGTATACCGCTACTTCCAGCGATCAGCAGCGGTTTGATTACAGATTGGAAATTGTCAAATCATGACAGGACATTTTTGAGGTATAAACACATTGATTAGACAGGAAAGCACAGCACACAGAGAACTATTTTACAGGGAACATGGGCTATGGAGGGTTAAGTGGCTTGCCCAAGACCACAAGGAGCACCTGTGGGACTAGAAACCCCAGTCCTTCCGGCCCAAGGTTGCTGTCCTCTAGTGGGATATTTGTTCTCCAGGACCAAGCAGGAAGTCAGTCCTCACTTATGGGTGACGTCGGCGCCGACGGAGCCCTCGCGGAGCAATTTTCCCCAGCTTTCAAAGAAAGCCTTTGGGAATTGCAGCGCGCATGCGCGGTCGTCTTCCCGCCCGAGGGTGCCATCTTAGCCAGTCTTCTTTTTTTTCCGCGGAGCCCTACAGACGTCCCCGTCTTGTCCCCGCGAAAAAGTTGATTTTCTTCTTTGTTTTATCCTTTTTTCTTTCGGTTAGACGCCGATCGTTTTCCCGTCCGGACTCGCGACGCCGGTCTCGAGTCCTCCTACTTTTTTCGGTTTTTCTGACTTAGTCAGCTTTCGTTTTCGGTTTCCCTGGCAGCCCGGTCCTTTGACCTCGCAGGGGCCCTTTTTCCCCCGATGGCTGCCAGTGGGTTTAAGCGGTGTGGTCGGTGTGACCGAAATATGTCACTAACCGACACACACGACTTTTGCCTCCGCTGCCTGGGCCCGGATCATGAGGAACTGATCTGTGGGCCCTGCAGCAAACTGTCCTCAAAGGCGTTGAGAAGTCGGCGGCATCAGCGTGAGAGAATCTTCGCTGACCCCAGCCGTACCCGGACCTCGTCGGAGGCCTCCGCGTCGAAAGGCTCCAGCTCGGACCGTCGCCGGAGCTCCTCCGACCGGGGTTCTCCCTCCGGGGACCATCGTCGGAAGGAAAAACCCGCGAGGGCGGCGTCGGTGGACGCTCCTGGTTCCGCGAGGGCCAGGTCGCATAGCCCCGACAGCCGCCCCGGGTCCTTGGAGAAGGAACACTTCCCGAAGCGACCTCGCCTGGAGTCGGAGATGCCTGCCCGGGTAAGTCCTGTGGTCCTTCTGGACTCGCCTCCGCGACAGCCGACGTCGGGTCCGACGCCGTCGGGGCCCGAGTCGGGGGCTGCTGGGTCACCTGAGCTCGGACTCAGGTTGACGGCCTTGGAGAGCAGACTGTCTGCCTTCATGGACCAGCAGAGGGCACTGCTCGCTGGCTTCGCTGGCGCCGCTGCCCCGACCGCCGGGACGTCGACGTCCAAGTCGACCCCGGAGACCGAGCCGATCCTCGAGTCGATGAGAACTCGAGTCGATCCTCGGTCGAGGTCACCCTCGGCCTCCCGTTCGGGACCGAGGTCGCCGACGCCGACTCCCTCGGCGTCGGGGCGGCTGGCGCCGCACCCTGCCCGGGCCGACCCCACCGAGTCCTCGTCGGAGTCGGTCTGGGAGTCTGAGGAGGAAGAGTCACCTGATTCTTTCCGGACTCGGTGTGTCCCATCGGACTCCCCAGAGTCCGAGCCTCGGAAGCAGTCCCCCCCGGAGGATGCCCGGTTCTCGGACTTCGTTAGGGATATGGCCAAGGCTTTGGCCTTCCCTGCGGATCCCGAGGAGGAGCCTCGAGCCGAAGAGCTCGACGCCCTCCAGTATGACTCTCCCGCGAGGGAACACTTTACTGTGCCGGTTCCTCCTATGCTGGAACGACTACTCTTCCGCATGTGGGAGAGTCCGGCCTCCTCGCCGGTCCTGAGCAAGCGGGTCGATTCTATCTATCGGGTCCGCAAGAGCCCTGGCTTTCAAAAGGCACAGCTGCCACACCATTCCATGGTAGTGGAATCGGCCATGCATCGTCTTAAGAGCCAGAAGATGCACTCCTCGGTGCCTCCTGGAAGGGAGGCCCGTAACCTGGATGGCCTTGGCAAGAAGTGCTTCCAGGGCTCTATGCTCGCATGTCGTGTCCAGACTTACCAGCTCTACATGGGCATGTATCTCCGGGATCTGGCTAAAGAGCTAGCCGGATTCTCCGCTGGTCTCTCCGAGGAGCCCTTGCGGAGGTTCCTAGCCTTGTCCACGGGCATTCGGGAATGCTCAAAGTTCATGTCCCGAGCAGCCTATGATGGCTTTGAGGCCTCGGCTCGAGTGGCCGCAGCCGGCATCGGTGCCCGCCGACAGGCTTGGCTTCAGTCGTCAGACCTTGAGCCCTGGGTACAGGACAAGTTGGTCGATGTCCCCTGCCGAGGCGAAAACCTCTTTGGCAAGCCCATGGCGGAAAAGGCTGCACAAATTGAGACTGAGACTCTCACCAGGACAAGGCTTTCTAGGAAGACCTCCGCCCCTTCCCAGAAAAAGAAGGGCTCGGGGGAAAAAGTCCTTTTACCCGAGGAAGGCGGCTGCCTACAAACAATACCCCCATTATCAGGCCCCTGCAGCTCCCCAACAGGGCCAGCAGGCCAAGGGACGGGGTAACGGGTCCCGTAGGCAGCAGGCCCCCAAGCCTGCACCACCAGCCCCTGCTCAGCAGGGTGGGGGCTTTTGACTCGCTCAGCATAGCCTCTCCCCCCCCTGCTGGTTCCTTCCAGCACCGGAGGCCGGCTGGTTCACTTCGCCCACAGGTGGTCCAGCATCACCGCAGATGCCTGGGTGCTTCAGGTCGTGCGAGAAGGCTACCTTCTCCACTTCCATCAGGTCCCTCCCTCCTATTTTCCGGGAGAACCTCCGCGCCCCCCTCTGCACAGGGAGTTGCTCCTTCAGGAGTTAGCAGGTCTTCTGCAGGAACAGGCGGTGGAACCGGTGCCACACCACCTGAGAGGTCAAGGCTTTTATTCAAGGTATTTTCTGATACCAAAGAGAACAGGGGGCCTCAGACCCATCCTGGACTTGCGCAACCTCAACAAGTTCCTTGTGCGGGAGAAGTTCAAAATGCTTACCCTTGGAATCCTTCTGCCCTACCTCCAGCAGGGAGATTGGCTATGCTCCTTGGATCTAAAGGATGCCTACACGCACATCCTCATCCACCCAAGCCACCGCCAATACCTAAGGTTTGTGGTGGCAGGAAATCATTACCAGTACAGAGTACTGCCCTTTGGCCTGTCCTCCGCACCGCGAGTCTTCACAAAATGTCTCGCGGTCGTGGCGGCCCATCTACGGCTTCACGGCCTCTATGTCTTTCCGTACCTCGACGACTGGCTCATCAGAGCAGCGTCCGCTCAGGAGGTCACCAACGCCACGTGCCGCACGGTGACTCTGCTGCAGCACTTGGGCTTTGTTATAAACTTCGCAAAGTCCACTTTGCTCCCCTCACAGGATCTCGAGTTCATCGGCGCAAGGCTGCACACTCCTCAGGCGCGAGCGTACCTACCGCTCGACAGGGCTCGACGGCTCCTGGACCTCGCCGACCGCTTTCGCAGCCAGCCCCTGGTCTCCGCCAGGCGCTTCCTGAGACTGCTCGGCCATATGGCTTCCACCGTCCATGTGACCCCCAATGCCCGCCTGAATATGCGGTCTGCTCAATGGTGTCTCCGCCAGCAGTGGCGACAAGCCACGGGCGGCCTAGCAGACCTAGTGCGCGTTTCCGAGCCGCTGGTCTCGTCTCTCCGGTGGTGGCTCCGACAGCCGAACCTGATATTCGGAATGCCTTTCCAGTCACCTCAGCCGACCCGGGTGCTAACCACCGATGCATCCCTCCTGGGCTGGGGAGCACATTGCCAAGAGGCACGTACTCAGGGCCTCTGGACCACGTGGGAGTCTGCTCAGCAGATCAACTTCCTGGAGCTCAGGGCGATCCGCCTAGCTCTCAAGGCCTTCTCCCACCTGACTTCCCAACAGTCCGTCCTTGTCCAGACGGACAATCAAGTTGCCATGTTCTACGTGAACAAGCAGGGGGGCACGGGCTCCTTCCTCCTCTGCCGGGAGGCACAGAAGCTCTGCTCTTGGGCCGTCAGTCACGGCATTCTCCTCAAGGCAGTTTATCTCCCGGGCCAAGAAAATTGCCTTGCAGACAAACTCAGCAGGGTCCTCCAGCCGCACGAGTGGCGTCTGGATCCCTTGGTAGTTCAGAAGCTCTTCCTCAAGTGGGGTCTCCCCACGGTGGATCTCTTTGCCAGTCCTCACAACCGGCAGCTTCCTCGCTTCTGCTCTCGTCAACCACACCCCCTTCGGGTTGCGGCGGACGCCTTTCTGATCTCGTGGTCGGGGAGCCTTCTGTACGCTTTCCCTCCCATCCCGCTAGTCTCTCGGACTCTTTTCAAGGTTCTCCGAGAAAAAGCCTTCATGATCCTGGTGGCCCCTCGCTGGCCCAGGCAGCCGTGATTTCCGCTCCTGCTGCAACTGGCGGTGGAGGATCCAATCCCTCTGGGGGTACAACCGGATCTCCTCACTCAGGATCAGGGGTCCCTCCTGCACCCCAACCTCAGGTCTCTCAACCTCATGGCCTGGCTGCTGAGAGGGTAGTCCTTGCTCCCCTTCTCCTGCCGGCGGAGGTGGAGGAGGTCGTCTTG
Organism: Ichthyophis bannanicus; assembly: GCA_033557465.1. Classification (NCBI taxonomy): domain Eukaryota; kingdom Metazoa; phylum Chordata; class Amphibia; order Gymnophiona; family Ichthyophiidae; genus Ichthyophis; species Ichthyophis bannanicus. The sequence continues at coordinate 401,885,810 of CM066038.1, forward strand.
GCTTCGCGACGGCCTTCTACCCGCAAATGCTACGCCCTTAAATGGCGTCGCTTTGCAGTCTGGTGTACCCAACAGTCTCAGGATCCCTTCTCCTGCCCGGTGTCGGTGATCTTGCAGTACTTGCTGCACCTCTCTAATCTGGGACTTAAGTCCAACTCCGTCAAAGTTCACCTCAGTGCTCTTTCAGCACATCATGTGCCGGTGGACGGCAGACCTCTCTCCAATGACCCTCTCGTAGCGAGGTTTCTCCGAGGTCTCCTTCTACTTAAACCACCTCTGTGCCCGCCAGCGCCTGACTGGGACCTGAATGTGGTTTTGCAGCGGATCACCTGTCCGCCTTTTGAACCTATGGCTACCTGTTCTCTCCGTTTTCTGTCTTGGAAAACACTGTTCTTGATAGCCCTCACTTCCGCTAGACGCGTAAGTGAATTGCAGGCCCTCGTGTCTGATCCCCCTTACACTAGGTTCTACAAGAATAGGGTGGTCCTACGGACTCATCCGAAATTTCTGCCTAAAGTGGTCTCCCCTTTTCACATCAATCAGGAGGTGGTACTTCCAACCTTCTTTCCCAGACCACACTCCAGCCGATCTGAGACGGTCCTCCATACCCTGGACTGTAGAAGGGCTCTGAACTTCTACCTTGACCGTACGCGGGAGCACCGTAAAGCTGCTCAGCTTTTTGTGTCTTTTGACCCCAATAGATTGGGGCTCCCGGTCTCCAAGCGTACTCTGTCCATCTGGGTTGCGGACTGTATCTCTTGGGCTTATGGGGCAGCCGGACTCTCCTTAGAAAGTAGAGTCACGGCTCATTGCGTTCGGGCAAAGGCCACGTCAGTGGCTTACCTCCGCTCTGTTCCGCTGGCAGACATCTGCCGGGCCGCTACTTGGTCTTCGAGCCAGACTTTTGCGGTCCATTACTGTCTCGAGAGGGAGTCCCGTAGGGACAGTGCTTTCGGACAGGCAGTCCTCCGTAATCTCTTTGAGGTCTGAGCAACTCCTACCCTCCATCCCGGATGTGGGCTACCGGTGGGTGACAGTTCAGCGAAGATTCTATCCTTCTGTGCTGCTGAGCTAGAGGGAGCTCATTTTTGTGCTTAGGGTCTCCGGTAGCCTTGAGCTTGGGAGTCCCATAAGTGAGGACTGACTTCCTGCTTGGTCCTGGAGAAAGCGTAGTTACTCACCTGTAACAGGTGTTCTCCAGGAGCAGCAGGAATCAGTCCTCACTACCCTCCCTCCTCCCCTTGGAGTTGCAATCGTCTGCTTATGTTCTTTTTGCAAATTTTTATGCTGTCTTTTTTAGCTATGTCATCTGACTGGCTAAGATGGCACCCTCGGGCGGGAAGACGACCGCGCATGCGCGCTGCAATTCCCAAAGGCTTTCTTTGAAAGCTGGGGAAAATTGCTCCGCGAGGGCTCCGTCGGCGCCGACGTCACCCATAAGTGAGGACTGATTCCTGCTGCTCCTGGAGAACACCTGTTACAGGTGAGTAACTACGCTATCTTTAACCACCTCTGCCATCCCTTCCTTGGATTTCTTCCACTCTTTTGGTACTTTATCAGTTCTAGTAGCCTGTTCTTCTCCAAGTGCTGGTCCTGCACCTGAACTTTCCAAATCCCTTGTAACACTGAGGAATAGATAAATGCGAGTAGATAGTGATGTCTCCATAGGAGACTGTGGCAGCCTACGGCAGATTCAGTGTTTATCACGTTCACCATAGGCATCTCTCCAACCAAATAGAATATGTTCATCTAGCATTTTAATGGAATCTCTGCTGGCAATGAATGTTCTGGAGCAGCCAGCTTTAGTTGAAAATACACCAGCTCAGTTTCTGACCCTCTCTGTTCCATGAGGACTGCCCCGGAGCGTGTTCCAACGTAATTACCTGCCTCCAACTTCACCGGCAATGACAAATTGGTATTTGGGCCGGGGGGGGGGGAGGGGAGGGGAAGCCAGGGATCTCCATAGCTGCTATGCCTCCAGGCTGAGGTAGAAGTCCTGCATTGCTCTGGACTAAGCAATATGTTTGCGGCTAAATGCAGCATGCTTCATAATGGCAGTGCTGTTCTTCAGGGCAGCTTCTGCCATGCTTTGCTGCAGCAAAATTATCCAGTGTTTTGCTGGACAACCATGGAACTCTCAGCCGGGTCTGAAAGGAAGACCCGAGCTTATAGGGTTGGGCAAGTGGAAGGGTAAACTCCTGAGGGAAATAAAGAAAACCTGGAGCTCTTGCTGGTCAGTGTTCAATATGATGCCATTTTGGATTAAAAGACCAATAGCCTAGCATGAAATTAACAAATGAAGCTATCATAAAAACAAAAAATGGTGTCCAATACACTTCTAAAGCTGTCTATTTTAAATCTGCACAAATACGGTCAAGATCAAATGTAGACAAGTCATGGGAAATTAAAACAATACAGTGAACATGGGATTAAAAAAGTGTAGTTTGCTCTAACAGAAAGATTTTTTAGAAGAGGTTTTAATGTGTAAATTGTTCGAGTCGAGAAGAATAAAAGGGAATCCGGCAGTCGAATATTAAAATAATGAGCAGTATTATGACATTGTATGTTTTCATAGAAATGTTAAACTATCCAAATGGTGATATTGAGAGGTTTTTAAAAAAATCTAGTTCAGTCTGCATTAGCATAGGTTTACAATATTGATCTTTCCTGGGAGTAGAGGAGTAGCCTAGTGGTTAGAGCAACAGCCTACAGTCCAAGAGATCTGGGTTAGATTCTCACTAGCACTCCTTGTGGCCTTGGGCAAGTTACTTTACCTTCCATTGCCTTGGAAGAAAATGCTTGGCAATCCACTTCCGGTGATACCTTGCCAAGAAAACCCAGGGGCTGTTGGGTTGCCAGGAGTTGGAATTGACTTGGAGATTGATTTTTTTATTTTTTTTAATCATTCCTATGTCTGTAGCAAATACAGATTCATTTTGCATCTGGCAGTGTTATCGAAGCTTAAAAAAAAGGTTAGACATCCTGCTTTAATACAATATAAGTAAGGATTCCAGTTTTAGTAGTTTTTTTGCAAATTTAGGAGTTTATTTTTGAGGCAGTTAGATGTTTTCCCAGGGTTGGAAAAGGTAGGGGTTTATTGGTGTATTTGGCACAAAAACAATTACTACTAATCATTTGTATAAATGTTACAAGGTGTACGCAGCACTTTACATATATGTATGGCACAGTCCCTGCTCATCAGAGCTTACAGTCTAATCAAGATGAAAAACATCACAAAACTTGTCCCCTCATAGCAGAGCTTGCTTTCAATTGAAAGAGGCTCTCCTCCTGTGCATTTATGCCACGAAGGTATGTAAGCGTCTCAGTCATATCACCTCTATCCCGCCTTTCCTCTAAGGTGTACATATTAAGATCCTTAAGTCTGTCCTCATATGCTTTATAATGAAGACCACTAAGTTGCAGGTACAAAAAAATAAAGCGCAAGACAACACTGCTGATTTTTAAAATCTGAGTTATTCTCTTTCACTTTACAATACCATTCTTGAATAATGTGCATAACAACATAGCAGCTCGTTCCACATCAGATTTGTTCTATATCGTTTTTGGGAAAGCCGTTGAGGTCCTCCTCTTCGGTTGTCTGGGCTCTTTAGTGTCTCAGCCTTCACAAAACTTGATTTGATTTATTTTATCACACACACACCTCTTTTCCCCCCCCCCCCACCATGCTGTTGCAACCCACCCGGTGGTTTCCGCAAAAGTGGCGTTGCACATACAGTAGCTGTGAAACTGTGGTTCTAATATTTATTGTTCTAACCTCTTTTTGACTGATTGTTCTCCTTAATGGGATGTCAAAGGTTAAGGGACTCTCATCCATGTTGATTATGAAGTCCGGTGTCACTGTGTATATGTTGATTTCTTTGTTTACAAATTCCCTGAAATTCTGTACTTTATTCAGGAAATCAGTGGGGAGCTGCTGACACATGGTAATTCTTTGCTTAATGCTTAATTTATTTCTTATCGTAAATCGGTAGCTCTACGAATGACCAGCCTTGAATCCCTCTATTCATTTCCCTGATGATATGAACTGCTTTGAATCACACCTGCACAGTAGACAGTCCATGGCCCTGGGCCCTCCGCTCTACAGTGAACTGAATCAGACATGCTTCTAATTCAGGCCACCTTGCTGCATTTCATTAAGACTAGTTTTCCCTGTGTCTTTCTCCAGTCTCTTAAATAATATCTCCAGGAACAAGCAGGAATGAGTCTTCACATATGGGGTTCGTCGGCGCTGACGGAGCCTGCACGGGAATGCTCCCCAGCATCCAATCAGAAGGCTTTTGGGAGCATCCCTCGCGCCTGCGCGGTAGCTTCCCGCCCTTCCCACTGCCTCTCCCCAGTTTTCGTTTTTCCGCGGAGCCGACAGGACGTAACTCCTGTCACCGCAGAAACCTTTTTCTTCTTTCTCTTTTTTTTTTTTTGTTCCTGTGGTCGCGGTTTTTTTTTTTACCCCGCTGACTCTGGCACCTTCAGTGCCCCCATTTTTTCCTTCATTTTTATTTCCTTCGAGGAATTTTCTCCTCATGTTATCTGAGGCCTACCGGGCTTTCCAGTATGGAGCCGCCTTCCCCTAGGAAGTGCCCCCACTGTGGAGACGTTGTCTTCTGCTCCGACTCCAACGCCTGGTGTCTCTCCTTTTGGGGCCCTGATCCCTTCTCCCCCGGGTCCCCGGTCTTCAGTGTCGGGAGAAGACCCTCCCTGTTTCGAATGTCCTTCGATGACGTCTTTCCCTCTGGGGAGCGGTCGTCGGCATTCCCTCCTCGCCAGGATCAGGTAACCCAACAACAGTCTGTTAAGACTAACCGAGCCTTGAGGGGTGAGTCTCATGCGCCGCATGACGACTGCTCCGGCCTTCCCCTCCAGTCCCTTACACCCCGGAGGGAGTCGTCGGGCTCCAGAGCCTCCACGGGGTTTCGGGTTGTTCCTGAGGTTAGCTCCTCACAGAACATTCTCGAGCCATGCCCGAGGGTGGCACCCGCTTCAAGCGGTGCAGATGCATCGGCGCCGGTGTCGAGTGTGCCACTCTTCGCCAGGGACTGTCGACTGGTGTCCTCGGTGCCTTTGGGGCCGATCGATTCGACCCAGTCTGGCTCTGCGGCATCCCGGCCCTGCGCGGGGGCGGTACCCGCTTTCGGCGGTGCCGATTCCCCGGCATCGGCGTCGGTGTCAAGCGTTCCGCTCGTCACCGGGGATCGTCGGACCACCCTGACCCGGTATGGCGTGCCCACACCCCTGCCCTGTGCGGAGGTGATGACCGCTCCGAGCGGGTCCAAGTCCTCGGCGCGGGCGTCGGAGTCGGTGGCCCCACTGCCCGCCGGGGATTGGCGCCGGGTGTCCTCGGCTCCGCCAAGGCCGATCGACTCGCCCCCGGCTTCTGAGGGGGCGGTACTGGCCTTGAGCGGCTCCGCCCCTCCCGCGGCGGTCTCGGCAACAAGGACCCCGGTCTTCGCCAGGGGTCACCTCCGGGCTCCGCCTGCGGAACCGATCGACCTATCCCGGTCGGGCGGGTCGTCACCCCTACCTTGCGAGGGGCCGGGGCCGCCCCCGGACGTCTCTGACCTCCAGGCATCTGCGCGGGCGTCGAGTGTTCCACTCGTCACTATTTACCCGTGGGACCTGAGATCTTCGGTCGAGTCAACCCGCAGATGCGCTGCGGCCACGGAGCCGGGGCGGCACATCTCGCCCCCCGCCGGGGCTCGTTGGCGGGTTACCTGGGTACCCTCGAGGCCGCGTAGTGCGCCCCGTAAGGGTTTCCCACCCAATAAAACGGGCGCGGGAAGAGTCCAGGCGTCTAGAAGGGTCTCTCTCCCAACATCGGAGCCGAATCCGGGTGTTTCCCTCTTCGCCGAGTTTCGGCCGGGGAAGTCCTCGTTGCCCTCGGCACCGATCGGTGCGGCCCCGACTCCGCTCTCAGGAGTGGCAGCACCGGCGCGGCCGCCGACTCCGGGGCCCCCTAAGGAGGCATCGCTCGGTTCGATGCCCAGCCTCAAATCGATCTCCAGTCTGGACAGCGTGGTCCCGCCGTGTTTCGGATCCGACCCTGGTCTCTTCCGACGGCGCACTGATGCGCTCGCCTGCTTTCCAACGGCCTCGGCGCTCCAGCCGCCCTTGCGGACTGCCCCTTGGGCGGTCCCGCCCTCGGAGTCGGGACCGTCGCTCTCTTCGATGCCCAGCTTGGAATCGATCTCGGGCTCTGACGATGTAGCGCCAACTGCCTCGCATTTGGGCTGTCAGTACCCTCCTCTGTTTAGAGCGATTCCTTCCGTGCACCTGCACGGGGGGGTCCCCTGGTGTCCCAGCGGGCCCCTGCGCCTCGGCCTCCCCCGAGATAGCTCCTCTGGGAGAGCCGTCTTTTCAGGACTTCCTCCTTGACATGGCGGACTTGCTCGCCATTCCTATCCCGGATCCTCCGCTGAGTCCGGGCCCTGCGGAACAGGCAGCCATAATGCTTCCTTTACATCCCTCCCTGCGGGATCTCCTGCTCGGGATTTGGCGCTCGCCCTTACAGGTACCGGCGCCGCCTGCGGCCATGCATGCCCTGTATCGGGTGCCCCCCTCTCCGGGTTTCCAGACGCACCAGCTTCCTCATCATTCCATTGTGGTGGAATCAGCCCTGAGGAAGGTCGGTAGCAAGAAGAAGCATTCTTCCTGCCCCCCGACTCGTGCGGCTAAAGCTCTGGGCAACTTCGGGCGGCGGACCTTCCAAACGTCCATGTTTGCCTCCAGGATGCTCTCATATATTTTCTATATGAGCCTGGCGCTTCGGGAGGTCACCGAGAGATTATCCCTCTTGTCACCCTTTGTGTCGGCCCCTCAGGCCCCTGACTATTCCTTGCTTCTTTACCACTACAGGAATATCTCCTTGTTTCTTTCTCACGCGGCAGTGGACTCTTTCGAGTCCGTTAGCAGGTCCTCTGCTGTCGCCATAGGGGCGCGTCGTACAGCCTGGTTGCAGGCTTCCGACTTGTGCAGCTGGGCACAGCATAATCTGGGTACTTCCCCGTGTACCGGGGAGAACCTTTTCAACGGCGAGGCCTTGCGTCAGGTTGCTCAGTGCGCCGCCGACCTGTTTGGTGCTGGCCGCCCGCGGCCCTCACCCTCTCCCGGGGGTAGAAGATGTCCTTCCCGACCCTCCTTTCTGAAGAAGAGGAAGTGTCATTCCTTTGCCCACTTGCCGGGCGCAGTAATGCCGGGGACGCCGGTCGGCGGTGCCTAAGGCCTTAGGCTCAAGCAGCCTTAGGCTCCGGTATGCGGCAGTGTGCGCTTAACTCCTCCTACTGGAAGTTATTGTCCAGTTCTACACTGTGGTTCTTTTCAGACTGGAGGTTTGGGCCCCCTCCCCCGGGGGGGGGGACACTTTCCCACGCCGGGTTAGCCTGGCTCCTCAGGGCCATGCTAGTCTTCTTCGGGCTTACCCTCGGGTAAGTCCCTTGACTCCCCTCTACCGGGTTCTCCCGGATTGCGGGAATCGCACACCGCTCTCCTTTTCCTAGTGTAGGCCTTGGCCGCTACTCTCCGAGCATGGGCCTCACTAATCCTCGACAGGGCCGGACCACCCCCGCCCTCGGGTCGGTGCCTCCGCTCTTGCAATAAAACCCCTGGTTCTGTCAGGTTACGGTGGACAGGAGTTCCACTGACCCAGATCGATCCCCGGCTCCGTTCCATGCTTCTTCGGAGCGGTGGAGGGCATTGACCCTACCCCCGAGGGGTGTTTCTTTTATATATGCCAGAGCTGACCCTCACGGTCACGCCGTGGCCGTAGGTTTTTTTCTACCCTCCTGCCTTCCCTATGGTACGGAGGACACGGTTTCGGCGTGGCTGTCAGGCGGACGCCTCAGGGGCCTACATTCTCCTGATGTGCTCCCCCCAACTGATCTGACGGTCACGCAACCATACTGTTATCCTCGCCGATCAGCCTGCCCCACGCACATCGGCCCATCGCTTGGATGGTCTGTTCCCTTGCCACCTTCCGGGTGGGCTCCCTCCTGTGGATCAAGGGCCGGTCCGAGTTGGCAGTATCGTTCTCCCGTGTGCCTACTGGGTTAATAACCTGGGTGGGTGTTCCTTGACCCACCTATAGCCCGATATACATCTATACCTGCCATTGGATATATATTGGTACAGGTGGGCGCTCTTGGGACATATTATAGCGCCCTGTGTCTTACCGACTTGCTCCCATTGTCGGTAATGACGTTTTTGCTTTTCTTACGGGGTCCGGCCGGTCCGCTTGCCTGCGTCCTGCGGCTCGGGTGCTCGGACCGGGTCTGCTTAAACTTGCTGTGAGATCAACAGCCCCTTGGTTTACGCCTCCTTGTCTGGAGGTTTTCGAACCCAATGTCTTCCTATCCCTGGCCGGCTAGGGTAGGCAGTGTATTCCTCGATATCCCGGGGTACAATCCTGTTCTTCTCCGGGCTGGATTCTCCCAGATAGGTCAGTCTTCTGCTTAGTCCTCCGGATTGGGGACTCTGCTCCTACGGGAGTTCTCAGCTTCTCTTAGAGCTCCTCGTGAAGACCTGCCGTCTTTCCAGTGCCGGTTGACACCTACGTCTCCAGCCCGCCCGGACTTTGGAACTTCGTCCTATCTGCGATGGCATTCCCTTGAAGACTGCGCTACTGCACCTACAGTACCTGTCGCAGCTCTGCCTTCTACAATCCAGTAGGTAAGCTCTAGATTGTGCTAGATCATTAACGGTTTAATGATGTCAAAGTGGTTTTGAAGACTCCACCTGTAGTCTTAGGTTGCTGTGCCTTTGGCGACTCTTCTCAACTCCTACCCTCCATCCCTCAGGGGATGCCGGGGATCCAGGTTGGGCGACGCCGCCCTGTCCAGGGGCGCGCATTCTGGGATCTCCTCTGGCACCCTCAGCTAGGGAGTCCCCATATGTGAAGTCTCTCTCTCTCTCTCTCTCTCTCTCTCTCTCTCTCTCTCTCTCCTTCTGTCTCAGCTATGAAACGCAAACTGGGAAGGGCGGGAAGCTACCGCGCAGGTGCGAGGGATGCTCCCAAAAGCCTTCTGATTGGATGCTGGGGAGCATTCCCGTGCGAGCTTCGTCGGCACCGACGAACCCCATATGTGAAGACTAATTCCTGCTGTTCCGGAGATCACCTGTTACAGGTAAGTAACTGTGCTTTCTCAGTTATCCCAAAAGTTCACTCAGCGGCTCTGTTACCATGTTATCTCCAGGAATAAGCAGGAATCCTAGTCATCACATATGGGTATCGTCGGTACCGACGGAGCCTGCGTGGGAACGCTCCCCAGCGTCCAATCAGAAAGCTTTTGGGAGAATCCCACGGTGCCTGCGTGCTGCCTTCCCGCCTTTCCCAACTGCCTCTCTCCAGTTCTTCTTTTTCCGCGGAGCCAGCAGGTCGTGTTCCTGTCACCGCAGAAGAATTTCCTTATTTCTTTATTTCTTTTTGTGGTCGCGTCTGCCTTCCCCGACGCTCTACCGGTACCACCAGTATTTCTTTTCTTTTAAAAAAAAATTAATTTTTCCATTCTTTTACTTTCTTCAGGTGCACCTGTCTTTTTGGGCCTTAAGGCCCAGAAATTTCCTTAATATGGAAAAACCTGCTTCAGGTTTTAAAAAGTGCACAAAATGTGGCGGTACCATTTCCGTCACCGACACCCATGAATGGTGTTTAAAATGTTTAGGTCCCGACCACTCCATCACAGATTGTGTTCCCTGTGCTATGATGTCTAAAAGGGGTAGACAGAACCGAGCTGCTAAGCTCAGTACCCTGTTTCCCTCTGATGCGGCTTCGGTGGCATCGACGTCTTCCAGGGCTGCTTCTTCTTCCCGTGGATCTCGGGTAACTAAACATACGTCTAGCCGGTCCTCAAAGGGTAGATCTCCTTCTAAGCATCAAGATGCCTCTGGCGTTGCCCTCGAGGATTCTGCACCGGCAAAATTACCCCGGCGTGAGGCTTCAGCTTCCAGAGAACCATCATCGGGGTTCCAGGATGTTCTCGATGGCTCGGCCTCGACAGATCTCCTGGTGCCATGCTCTGGGGTACCGGCAGTTTCCACTGGTACCGATTTCCAGGCATTGGCAGCGTCTATGGACCAGAGAATTCTATCCATAGAACGCAGTCTAGCGGCTTTCCTTGTGGCATCGACGCCCTTGGTACCGCGACAGACAACTCCATCGGTACCGGTACTGGCACCGGTATCGGTATCACAACCGGTACCGATAGCATCAGCATCGGCATCGATGCCTGCTATGCCGATACCCTGTCCTTTGATGTCCGCCGGTACCGATTCCCCGGTACCGGTTATTCCCAATACCGATTCCCCGGTACCGGTTATTCCCGATACCGATTTTGCTCGGTACGGGTATCGGGCTCTGCAAGAGCATCCAGACAGGCGATATTTCGATTCCTCAGAAGAATCTGAGGATTCTGAAAGTTCTGTCGATGCAGAGATGATGCTTCCACAGGAGTCGTCCTCCCCTAAACGCAGGATGTCTCCTCCAGAGGACATGTCTTTCCAAGACTTCATCCGAGAGGTGGCTCGGGACCTGTCCATCACTGTGACCCCTGAAACAGAGCCAAGGGCCAAGGAGTTGGATATTTTACAATATGCCAAAACTCCTAAGTAGGCAGCTACCCTACCCATTCATGAGATTCTATATGATCTCATGCTGAGGATGTGGGAAACACCACTTACCACCTCTCCTCATTCTCGTAGGTTAGATACTATGTATTGTGTCCCTCTTTGTCCTAGTTTCCATAAAACTCAGCTTCCCCACCACTCCATTGTGGTGGAATCTGCTATGAGAAGGATTAGAAGTGCAAAAAGACATGCCTCTAATCCTCCAGGATGTGAATGCAGAACTCTGGATGCTTTTGGACGTAGAGTCTTTCAAGCTTCCATGCTTGCTGCAAGAATCAGTTCCTATAGTCTCTACATGGGAATGTTCCTAAAGGAAGTGACTGATCATCTACAGACTTTAAGTCCTTTCATCTCTGAGGATAAAAGGCAGGAGTTTCTCACTTGGCTCAAACATGCCCAAGATGTCTCTAAATTCTCCAACCGTGCAGCTTTCGACTGCTTTGAATGTATATGCAGGGCCTCGGCTATTGCCATAGGTGCACGTAGAATTGCTTGGCTTCAAGCATCTGATTTAGAGCTCTGGGTACAAGATAAATTGGGAAATATTCCTTGTACTGGTGAGAACCTGTTTGGTAAAGATTGGCAAGAAAAAACCAATGAGATGGATGCTGAAAATTCCACTTTGGATAGACTATCCAAGTCTACTGCTGATCCTGTTAGGAAAAAGTTGTTCAAGAAAACACCTTTTTCTAAGAAGAAGAGGTTTTATCCTGCTTATGGTCAGCAGGCATCTTCTGCAGGTCAGTTTTCAACCAAACGTTAGCAACCACCCAAACAGAAGAAAGCAAAGGCTGCTAGGCCTCAACCGGCTCAGCAGCCTCAGCCTCCTCAAGGCCTTTGACTTTCAGCTAGAGAACTTAGCCTTTCTGGCTCTGGAAGATCCAGAACCATCCACCATTCCAGGAAGGTTATGCCATTTTGCTCCCAGATGGGGACAAATAACAGCAGAGCGTTGGACACTCTCCATCATAAGAGATGGGTACAAACTTCATTTTTCAAGCATGCCCTCTCCCACAATAGTGAAGCAGTTCAATTCTCCGACCTCTCTCATCGACCTGTTAGGTCAGGAGGTTACCATCCTTCTTGTCCAAGGGGCAATAGAAGAAGTGCCTCTTCATCAACAGGGCACAGGGTTCTATTCCCCTTATTTTCTTATCCCAAAGAAAACAGGGGGATACAGACCTATCTTAGATCTCAGAGAATTGAACAAATTCCTGGTCAAGGAGAAATTCAAAATGATTTCTCTCGGAGCTCTGCTTCCATACCTTCAGAGTCAGGATTGGCTTTGTTCTCTAGATCTCAAGGATGCGTACACCCATGTTCTCATCCATCCATCCATCCCACAGAAGGTTCCTTCGGTTCCTGTTTCAAGGAAAGCACTACCAATACAGGGTGTTTCCTTTTGGTCTGGCCTCTGCACCAAGGGTGTTCACGAAATGCATGGCTGTGGTAGCAGCATTTCTACGCACTCTGGGAATATTCGTCTTCCCTTACTTGGAAGACTGGCTCATTCGAGCTCCAACACAGTCAGAGGCCAGGACTTCTCTATCCTGCACAATGTGTATCCTTCAGTATTTAGGGCTGGTCATAAACATCCCAAAATCCAGTCTAACTCCTACTCAGTCTCTAGAGTTCATAGGAGCCCTGCTGGATACCACAAAGGCAAGGGCCTACCTTCCCCAAGCCCGTTGCTTTCGCTTGGTGCAGTTAGCTTCTCAAGCAGCTCTAAAGCCCTTTTTAACTGCTCGAGAAATGTTGCAGCAGTTAGGCCACATGGCATCCACCGTGCATGTGGTACCATATGCTTGCCTTCACATGAGGGCAGCTCAGTGGACTTTATCCACCCAATGGACCCAGGCATCAGGTTGCCTGTCAGACAAAATAGCAAACACAAGTCGTCTCATTTTGTCTCTCCATTGGTGGAAGTCCACTCAAAACCTGTTGCTGGGGTCCCCCTTTCAGCAACCTCTGCCCCAAGCAACTCTTACAGCAGATGCTTCTCCAATGGGTTGGGGAGCTCATCTGCAAGACCTCTCCACCCAGGGCTCTTGGACTCCACAAGAGAATTGTCTACATATCAATCTCTTGGAGCTCAGAGCAATCTTCCTTGCTCTGCAGGTGTTCCACACCCTGCTCAGCTACAAAACAGTCCTTATTCATACGGACAATCAAGTAGCCATGTTCTATGTGAACAAGCAGGGGGGAACAGGCTCTCTGTCGCTTTGCAACAAAGCTCTGCGACTGTGGGCCCTCGCCAGAGAGCATCACATCCATCTTCTGGCAGTGTATCTTCCAGGTGTTCAAAACTCTTGGGCAGACAGACTCAGTCGAGTTCTCCTTCCACACGAGTGGTCTCTCCATGCAGACCAGGTGGCCAAGATTTTTCAACTTTGGGGAGCCCCGGACATAGACCTCTTTGCAAGTCCGTGGAATGCCAAACTTCCCCGGTTCTGTTCCAGAACTCTGGCTCAGGGAGCTCAGGCCAAGGATGCTTTCCTCCTTCACTGGGATCAAGATTTCCTGTATGCCTTTCCACCCATTCCCCTAATTCCCAAAACCCTCTTCAAGCTTCAGAGAGACAGAGGCCACATGATTCTCATAGCACCACATTGGCCACGGCAAGTGTGGTACCCTCTGCTTCTACATCTCTCTCAAGCTCCCTCCCTGGAGTTAGGGTCTGCTCCAGATCTCCTATCTCAGGAGAACAGAATGTTATGGCATCCCAGTCCCCAGTCCCTGCATCTCAGGGCTTGCTTGCTGAAGGCCTAGATCTCCAAGATCTTCATCTTTCTCAGCAAGTGAAAGATGTTCTTTATGCTTCTAGGAAACCTTCCAAAAGACGTTCTTATGCTTTCAAGTGGAAAAGGTTCACTGTTTGGTGTTCAGAAAAGGGTCTTAACCCCCTTGCTATACCTCTAGAATCTTTACTGGAGTATCTCCTCCATTTGTCTAATGCAAGCCTTAAGACAAATTCAGTAAGAGTCCATTTGAGTGCTATTGCAGCTTCTCTTAAACCTCTAAATGGACAACCTATTTCCTCTCATCCTCTTATAGCAAGATTCATGAGAGGCCTCCTTCTAACTAAGCCTCCCATTAGACCACCTCCCTTGGCATGGGACTTGAATCTGGTTCTTGGGCAGCTCATGAAGCCACCTTTCGAACCCTTAGCTACCACCTCCTTGAAATACCTTTCTTGGAAGGTTATCTTTCTCATTGCAATCACATCAGCATGCCGCATTAGTGAATTGCAAGCACTAGTAGCTAATCCACCTTATACAAGGTTTCATTCATCATGACAAGGTAGTACTTAGGATTCATCCACACTTTATGCCTAAGGTGGTCTCGCCTTTTCACCTCAACCAGGAGGTCTACCTACCTGTCTTTTTTCCAGGACCTCATGCATCAAGTGCAGAGAGGAATCTTCATACCCTGGACTGTAAAAGAGCTCTGGCTTTTTATTTACAGAGAACACAACATAGAAAGTCTTCTCAGCTCTTTGTTGCTTTTGACCCTTCTCATTTGGGACTGCCAGTCTCCAAGAGAACACTATCACACTCAGCAATCCAGTTGATTTCTTTCGCCTATCAGAGTAAGAACCTTTCTCTGGAGGGCCATGTCACAGCTCATAATGTGAGAGCCATGGCAGCCTCAATGGCTCATCTGAACTCTGTGTCTATTGACGACGTCTGTCGAGCAGCCACTTGGGCCTCTGTTCATACCTTCACAGCCCATTACTGCTTGGACAAGGACTCCCGCCGGGATGCCTTGTTTGGTCAGGCTGTTCTCAAACACCTGTTCCATACTTAATCAACTCCTGCCCACCATCCCTGATAGGATGCCAGAGATCCATGGGGGGAAGTGGAGCCCTTCTCAGGGACACACAACTTCTGGGGTTTCTCCCTGGCACCCAAAGCTAGGGAGTCCTCATATGTGATGACTAGATTCCTGCTTGTTCCTGGAGATAGCATAGTTACTCACCTGTAACAGGTGATCTCCAGGAACAGCAGGAATTTAGTCCTCACAACCCACCCACCTCCCCTAGGAGTTGTATCTCTCTATCTCTTTCCTTTCCCTCTCTCTCTCTTTGTCTCAGCTTTAAAACTCAACTGGAGAGAGGCAGTTGGGAAAGGCGGGAAAGCAGCACGCAGGCGCTGTGGGATGCTCCCAAAAGCTTTCTGATTGGACGCTGGGGAGCGTTCCCGAGCAGGCTCCGTCGGTACCGACGATACCCATATGTGAGGACTAAATTCCTGCTGTTCCCGGAGATCACCTGTTACAGGTGAGTAACTATGCTTTTCTGCGTAATGAATAACTTTCAATTAGCATTCCTCAATGTATGGGTTTCGCGCCTTCGTTGTCACTATTTTCTATAGGGTTAAAAATATTAATGTAACTGAAATTCATCCAGTGTGCTATTTGCAAGTATAGTCCAAGTACCTACCAGTCTACTGACTGGAGTGTCTGCTTGCAAGCGTTGGGTGTAGAGTGGAGGGCCCAGGGAGAAAGACCGTCCACTGCGCAGGTGGAAGTATTTATATGCAGTTTGAGGGATGTGGTCCACTGTGGAAATTTATTAGATAGGTCGCTCCATTGTATAGGTCTCGTCTTCACTTCCTGATGATAAAAAAAAAAAAAAAAGACTTATAATCTGGGAAATACAGTAATACTTAGAGCTAGATTACTAAAGTGTATTAAGGTGTTAGTGTGTGTTAACAGTGTTTATGCACTTTATTAGTAAATAGGTTCCATTGCATAAAATGGAACCAACAATAAATAATGCACTAGTGCCTTTTAGTAAATCTAGCACTTCATTTTATTTGGTGATAAACATCTATTTCTGCAAATGTGCAAGGATTAGAAACTCGGTATAGCTACAAATGTGATATTTTAAAAATGAAAATTCAGAGCCCCATATTTAATCTCTGCAGTCTGCATTTTTAAATAAAATAAGTATACTCTGAGCTGCTATCTGGATAGCAGCCAGTGCCTTGATTCTGGAGGTATTTTAGAAGAGGCCTAATGTGAATACCTTAGAGGAGGCTTTCCATGCATAAGAAGGCCATGTGCATGAACAATTTAGGTTGAAGTTTTAAAAGTGGCCTTGGATGTTTGTTAGTCTGGATTTGAAATAAAGTTTTTAGTGTGGAGGAGGGATAGTGTGTGTGTTTCCAGTTAGGGAGAGTGCCATGGCAGTGAATCTGTACTTAGTCCTTTTGAAATAGGTTTGCTTTGCCCAAATTTCCAGAAGCTGGTGGTGAATTATTTCATGCTTGTTTGGCCTTCACGCTAATGTGATCAGAATCAAATGGCCTGTATCATTCTCTTAATAAAAATATTACAGACCTTGGGCCTGATGTACTAATAGTTTTCGTGTTTTAATACATCCGTCCCAATTTTAACCTATGATAGATTTTGCTGTTGGGAAAATAAGTTCCTGCAAATTTACTACCTCAGTCTTAAATCCTATCCTCTCCAAAGCAGAAAAAAAAATACCCCCCCCCCCCCCCAGAAAAACAAACAAAATAAAAACACTTTGGATTTATTTCTGTTCTTTTTGAGTATGATCAATAACAGTCTGAGCTCTGGCTCATTTTCTGTGTCCTGGAGAACAACAGTGACCTGTTTTTAAAACCCCATTCATTTGATCCAGTTGTTCCCTCCAACTACAGAGCTGTTATGAATTTGCCATTGATCTCAAAGTTGGTGGAAAGAGCTGTTTTCTGGCAACTTAGAAAATTTCTTGGAGAAAACAAACATACTACATCCATGATAGTTAGGTTTCAGCCCACATAACAGTATTGAGAGCCTACAGATGGCCCTGACCAATGAAGTTTGGGAATATTAAGATTAGGGTGAGAGCCATTGTCTTGATCTTTCTATGGCTTTTGACTTAGTGGATCACCACCTATTCCTTCTACGGCTTATTGATATGGGACTCAGAAGTACCGTATTGACTTAGTATTTCCTTGGTTCTCCAGGACCAAGCAGGAAGTCAGTCCTCACATATGGGTGATGTCGGCGCCGACGGAGCCCTTGCGGAGCAAATTTCCCCAGCTTTCAAAGAAAGCCTTTGGGAATTGCAGCGTGCATGCGCGGTCCTCTTCCCGCCCAAGGGTGCCATCTTGCTCAGTCTTCTTTTTTCCGCGGAGCCCTACAGACGTTGCCTGTGAATCCCCCGCAGAAAAGTTGATTTTTCATTATTTTCTTTATTATTCTTCGGTTCGACGCCGGTTCTTTTCCTGCCCGGACTCGCGACGCCGGTTACGAGTCCGTCCGTTATTTTTCGGTTTTTCTTGTCCTTAGTGACAGACTTCGAGCTTTTTTCTTTTCCCTGGCTGCCCGGTCATTCGACCTCGCAGGGGCCCTTTTTCCCCCTATGGCGGCCAGTGGCTTCAAAAAGTGTGACCTCTGTAAGAAACTTGTCTCTTACAGACACTCACGACTTCTGCCTCCACTGCCTGGGCCCGGATCATAACTCCGTGATCTGCGGGCCATGCGGCAAGATGTCCTCAAAAGCATTGAAGAGTCAGCAGCACCAGCGGGAGCGTATCTTCTCTGACTCCGGCCGGGCTCGGACCTCGTCAGAGGCTTCGACGTCTCGGGACTCTGGTCCTGAGCTTCGTCGAAGTTCCTCTGAAAGGGGGTCTCCTACCCGGGATCATCATCGGAAGAAGAAACCCGCGAGGGCGGGTTCGGTGGACGCTCCTGGTTCCTCGAGGGCCAGGTCGCATAGCCCTGATTCCCGTCCCGGGTCCTTGGAGTCGGAGAGGCCGTCGAAACATCCTCGACTCGAGGAGGACTTGCCCGCTCACGTGAGTACTGTTGTCCTCGTGGACTCGCCTCCGAAGGAGCCGACATCGGGCCCGACGCCGTCGGGGCCCGAGTCGGGGGCTGCTGGGTCTCCTGAGCTCGGACTCAGGTTGACGGCCTTGGAGGTCAGCTTGGCTGCCTTCATGGACCAGCAGCGGGCATTGATCGCTGGCCTCACTGGCGCTTCTGCCCTGACCGCCGGGACGTCGACTTCCAAGTCGACCCCGGAGACCGAGCCGATCCTCGAGTCCATGAGGGCTCGAGTCTATCCTCGGTCGAGGTCTCCTTCGGCTTCCCGTTCGGGACCGAGGTCGTTGACGCTGACTCCCTCGGCGTCGGGGCGGATGGCTTCAGTACCCGCCCGACCAGAGCCGGTCGACTCCTCCTCCGAGGAGTCGGCCTGGGAATCTGAGGACGAAGAGTCACCTGGTTCCTTTCGGACTCGGTGTGTCCCATCGGACTCCCCCGAGTCTGAACCTCGGAGACGGTCCCCCCCAGAGGATACCCGGTTCTCGGACTTCGTCAGGGATATGGCCAAGGCCTTGGCCTTCCCTGCGGATCCCGAGGAGGAGCCTCGAGTCGAAGAACTCGATGCCCTCCAATATGACTCTCCCCCAAAGGAGGCCTTTATTGTACCGGTTCCTCCCATGCTGGAACGACTTCTCTTCCGCATGTGGGAGAGCCCGGCGTCGTCGCCGGTATTGAGCAAGCGGGTCGATTCCATTTATCGAGTCCGCAAGAGCCCCGGGTTCCAAAAGGCACAACTACCGCACCATTCCATGGTGGTGGAATCGGCCATGCATAGACTGAAAAGTCAGAAGATGCACTCCTCGGTGCTCTCTGGTAGGGAAGCCCGTAGCCTGGATGCCCTCGGTAGGAAGTGTTTCCAGGGCTCTATGCTTGCTTGTCGAGTCCAGACGTACCAGCTCTACATGGGCATGTATCTCCGAGACCTGGCTAAAGAAATAGCCGGGTTCTCTGCTGGTCTCTCCGATGAACCTTTGCAGAGGTTCCAATCCTTGTCTACTGGTATTCGGGAGTGCTCCAAATTTATTTCTCGAGCAGCCTATGATGGTTTTGAGGCTTCGGCTCGAGTAGCCGCTGCGGGCATCGGTGGACGCCGCCAGGCTTGGCTCCAGTCATCCGACCTCGAGCCCTGGGTGCAGGACAAGTTGGTCGATGTCCTCTGCCGAGGTGACAACCTCTTTGGCAAGCCCATGGATGAGAAGGCTGCACAAATCGAGACGGAGACTCTCACCAGAACTCGTCTCTCCAGGAAAACCTCTGCCCCTTCTCAAAAGAAGAAGGCCTCGGGGAAGAAGCCCTTTTACCCGAGGAAGGCGGCTGCCTACAAATACTACCCTCAGTATCAGGCCTCCCCAGCTCCCCCACAGGGGAAGCAGGCCAAGGGACGGGGTAATGGGTCCCGTAGGCAGCAAGCCCCCAAGCCTGCACCACCGGCCCCTGCTCAGCAGGGTGGGGTTTTTTGACTTTCTCAGCATAGCCTCTCCCCCTCCGCTGGTTCCTCTCAGCACAGGAGGCCGGCTGGTCCACTTTGCCCACAGGTGGTCCAACATCACCACAGATACCTGGGTTCTTCAGATAGCCATTTTGAACTATCTTCTTCATTTTCACCAGGTGCCTCCCTCCTACTTTCCAGGGGAGCCTTCCAGGCTCCCTCTGCACAGGGACTTACTCCTTCAGGAGTTAGCAAGTCTTATTCAGGACCGGGCCGTGGAACCGGTGCCCCACCACCTGAAGGGTCGAGGGTTTTACTCCAGGTACTTCCTGGTTCCAAAACGAACAGGAGGCCTCAGACCCATCCTGGACTTGCGAAACCTCAAGTTCCTTGCACGGGAAAAGTTCAAAATGCTTACCCTTGGAATCCTACTGCCCTACCTCCAGCAGGGAGACTGGCTATGCTCCTTAGATCTGAAGGATGCGTATATTCATATTCTTATTCATCCAGACCACAGACAATACCTGAGGTTTGTGGTGGACGGACGCCATTACCAGTACAGAGTACTGCCTTTCGGCCTATCCTCCGCCCCCAGAGTGTTCACCAAATGCCTAGCAGTGGTGGCGGCCTATCTGAGGCTTCAGGGTCTCTGTGTTCCCATACCTGGACGACTGGCTCATAAGGGCCCAGTCTGCCCAAGAAGCCACTCTGGCTACTCATCGCACAGTAGCTCTGCTCCAGCACTTGGGATTTGTCATAAACTTCGCAAAGTCCACTTTGCTCCCCTCTCAAGATCTGGAATTCATCGGCGCCAGGTTGGACACTCTTCAAGCGCGGGCCTTCCTGCCCCTAGACAGGGCCCAAAGGCTCATGGATCTCGCCAGCCGCTTTCACAGCAATTCCCTGGTCTCGGCCAGGCAATTTCTGAGACTGCTCGGCCATATGGCTTCCACGGTCCATGTCACCCCCTATGCCCGCCTGAACATGCGACCTGCTCAATGGTGCCTTCGCCAACAATGGCATCAGGCCACAGGGAGCCTAGCGGACCCCGTGCTGGTCTCCGACCAGCTGGTCTCCTCTCTGCGATGGTGGCTTCATCTGCCAAACCTGCTACTGGGAGTGGATTTTCAATCTCCTCCGCCTTCTCAGGTACTAACAACTGATGCTTCTCTCCTGGGTTGGGGAGCACATTGCCAAGGGACTTGTACTCAGGGTCTCTGGACTCCCTGGGAGTCCGCTCAGCAGATCAACTTCCTGGAGCTCAGAGCCATCCACCTAGCTCTGAGAGCCTTCTCCCACCTCACTTCTCACCAGTCTGTGCTGGTCCAGATGGACAATCAAGTTGCCATGTTCTACGTGAACAAACAAGGCGGAACCGGCTCCTTCCTTCTCTGTCAGGAAGCACGAAGACTGTGCTCTTGGGCCGTCCACCGCAGCATAGTCCTCAAAGCTGTCTATCTCCCGGGTCAAGAAAACTGCCTGGCAGACAAACTGAGCAGGGTCCTCCAACCGCACGAGTGGAGGTTGGATCCATTGGTGGTTCAGCGGATCTTTCTCAAGTGGGGACTCCCCACCATGGATCTGTTTGCCAGTCCTCTGAACCGGCAACTTCCCAGATTCTGCTCTCGACAACCGCATCCTCTCAGAGTAGCGGCGGATGCTTTTCTGATTCCATGGTCCACAGGCCTCTTGTATGCCTTTCCTCCCATGCCGCTGGTGTCTCGAGCACTCTTCAAAGTTCTCCGAGACAAGGCATCGTTGATCCTCGTGGCTCCTCGGTGGCCGAGGCAACCTTGGTTCCCCCTTCTAATGCAGCTGGCGGTGGACACTCCTCTTCCTCTGGGGTTTCAGCCCGATTTCCTGACACAGGATCAAGGGTCTCTCCTACACCCCAACCTCCGGTCCCTTCATCTGATGGCCTGGCTGCTGAAAGGGTAGTCCTTGCTCCCCTCCAGCTGCCTCGGGAGGTGGAAGAGGTTGTCTTGGCCTCCAGGAGGCCTTCCACCCGGAAGTCCTACGCTCTTAAGTGGCGTCAGTTCTCCATTTGGTGTGCTCAGCAGTCTGAGAATCCCTTCTCCTGCTTGGTAGCAGTGGTCTTGCAATACTTGCTTTACCTCTCCAATCTGGGCCTTAAATCCAACTCTGTCAGAGTCCACCTCAGTGCTCTCTCTGCACATCACGCACCGGTGGATGGCAGGCCTCTTTCCCACCACCCTTTGGTGGCTCGTTTTCTCCGAGGCCGCCTTCTCCTTAAGCCTCCTTTACGCCCACCAGCCCCTGAATGGGATCTGAATGTGGTCTTGCAGCGGATTACCTGTCCGCCCTTTGAACCTATGGCTACCTGCCCTCTTCGTTTTCTTTCTTGGAAAACCTTGTTCTTGGTAGCCCTTACCTCTGCTAGGCGTGTTAGTGAACTGCAAGCCCTAGTGTCTGATCCTCCTTACACTAGGTTCTACAGGAATAGGGTCGTCTTATGGACTCAAACTAAGTTTCTTCCAAAAGTGGTTTCTACTTTTCATCTCAACCAGGAGGTGGTTCTTCCGACCTTCTTTCTCAGGCCGCACACCTGCCGGGCTGAAATGGTCCTGCATACCCTGGACTGTAGGAGGGCCTTATCCTTCCACCTTGACCGTACGCTAGAGCATAGAAGGGCTGTTCAGCTCTTCGTTTCCTTTGACCCCAATAAGTTGGGGCTACCTGTCTCCAAGCGTACTTTGTCCATATGGGTTGCTGACTGTATCGCTTGGGCTTATGGGGCGGCCGGCCTCTCGTTGGAGGGTCGAGTCACGGCTCATCGTGTTAGGGCGAAGGCTGCGTCAGTGGCTCATCTCCGCTCTGTTCCGTTGGCAGACATCTGCTGGGCCGCTACTTGGTCTTCAAGCCAGACTTTTAAGGCCCATTACTGCCTAGAGAGGGAGTCCCGCAGGTACAGTGCTTTCGGACAGGCAGTCCTCCATAATCTCTTTGAGGTTTAGGCAACTCCTACCCTCCGGCCCTGGTGTTGGGCTACCGGTCGGGGGCATTTTCAGAGAAGATTCCTTCCTTCTGTGCTTCTGAGCTAGAGGGAGCTCATTTTTCCGCTTGAGGCCTCCAGTAGCCTTAAGCTTGGGAGTCCCATATGTGAGGACTGACTTCCTGCTTGGTCCTGGAGAAAGAGTAGTTACTCACCTGTAACAGGTGTTCTCCAGGAGCAGCAGGAATCAGTCCTCACAACCCTCCCTCCTCCCCTTGGAGTTGCAGTCCTATCATTTCGTTTTTGCTATTTTTTTGCTATCTTTTAGCTATGTCATCAGACTGAGCAAGATGGCACACTTGGGTGGGAAGGGGACTGCGCATGCACGCTGCAATTCCCAAAGGCTTTCTTTGAAAGCTGGGGAAATTGCTCCGCGAGGGCTCCGTCGGCGCCGACGTCACCCATATGTGAGGACTGATTCCTGCTGCTCCTGGAGAACACCTGTTACAGGTGAGTAACTACTCTTAATACTCGACCAGCGCCTTGACATGCACGCCCAGATAAGCAATACCACTAAAGCCATCTACCACAAAGTCCGGATCCTACAACAGATGAAACGGATTCTTGAACCAAATGACTTCAGAACTGTCTTTCAAGCCTTAATATTACTCCATTTTGATTATGCCAACTCCACTCTTACCGGCCTCCCAAAGAGCTCTCTCAAACCCCTACAGCTCGCGATGAATACTGCATCTAGAACCCTCTGTGGAGCATCAAGAGGAGACCATATTACCCCCATCTTGAAGGATCTGCATTGGCTCCTTGTCCACTGCAGGATCACTTTCAAGGCTCTAACAATGACGTTTAAATCAGTTAACAGATGCATTTCAACCTCCCTTTCAGACCTTGTACACCCTCCCCTCCCCCCAATAGAGCGAGAAGATCAATAGCCTGCAACACCTTACTGCTACCAAAAGCCATCACCACGTGCTCAAAGACAACAAGTAAGCGTGCTTTTGCTCTTTATGCACCGTCCTACTGGAACTCCCTCCCCGCAGATATCCGTGCCATAACCAACCTCCCCCAGTTCAGGAAGGCAATCAAACTCTATCTCTTCTTACAATATTTCTCCATTACTGGTAACATCACCTAACCCTCCTATCCTGAGCCATTTTGACTCCCTCAGAGAAATGACCCACTTGCCATAATTACTGCATTTTAACTATCCACACGTCAACCTGTCCTAAAGACAAATATATCGACTATTATTCTAATTTGTACATAGTGTATATAGTTCACCCTGTTCTCCTTGTTTAAGTTCCCTGTTCTCTGTAAATGTCAATGTTAGACTGTTATACATTGTACAACTTTGGTTACATGTAAACCGCGCTGATGATAAATAGTGCGGTATAGAAGAAATCACAAATAAATAAATAAAATAATAAATATAATCAATAAAAGGGCAACATTGCAGTGAGACATTACACAAATGAGAATCTTTTAGCATAATTATAGGTGACTGCTTATTTGCTTAGCTTACCTGCTAATTATCTCTTGTTTTGTGCATTCCCTTTGTGTAGATAATGCAGGATGATGATCTGAATATATTCTTCCTGATCATGCTTTAATAGTTGCATTTTTAGACTGTGGTTGTTCACCAATTTACATCAGCTCAGGAGTGACCACAGCATCCACCTAATAACCTAATTTCTTTGTACTGTAACTGAATACAAAAGATTTTTAAACTTAATTGTAACAATATAAAAATAAGAGCTCTACACAGTACAAAAGAGAACACAGTAATTTTACTGGAAGAGCAGGGCACAGTTTGGTTTATAGCCTCAATTGAAACAGCCCAGAGAGTAGAAGAATGCTTTGGAAGAAATTGCTAGAACTTATTTTAAATTATTTACTAAAGATTAGTGGTGTTGATGGAGTATCCCTTTCCTCACTGCACATAACACTCTTCGCTTAAATGTGGTTTACACCAGTTTCCCAAGCTGGTCCTGGAGTACTCTACATTCAGTGTACATATGAGAGTTGTACACATTACCTCCACTGCATGACTATCTCATGCATATTCATTGTAGCTTCCTGAAAATCAGTCTGGCAAGAGGGCTATTCCATCAAAGGCTTGAAAAAATAGTCTTACATCATAAATCAAATGTTCCATGTCATCCATTGAAGGCATATTGTTTACAGGCTGCCATTGCTATTATAAGTTGTGTTTTGTTTCATTTGTGTTTTTTTTCCATATCCATTAACTTTTTTTTTTTTTTTAATAATTTGCAGCTCAAAATTCTAATGCAGATTTTGCAAACTTTGATGCATTCGGACAGTCTAGTGCTTCAAGTAATTTTGGAGGTTTCCCCACAGCAAGTCAGTCTTCTTTTCAGGCCCAAAATACAGGTAGAATATTCTAGTCCTGCTTCATTGCCAGAAAAAAAAATTGACACGCTTTCTACCTTTTTCCTTGTGTGACCTCACTTCTACTCATCTGCTTTCAGTGATACTCTCTTGATGCTTTGGGGAAACCTTAAATGCTTTTGGTTTGTTCTGTTATTTGTTAGTATTTGAGCAAAAAATATTTATTTTTGCCCATTTGAAATGTTTATAGATCTAATTCTTTTGTCTGGGGTTATCACTGGTAGTTGCAGGTCATATTTAAAATTCATAAGTGAATAATTTATAGTTTTATGTCCTCACCAAATAAGATCCATAAATATAAAATGTGCTGGTTTATGTTTATTAAAATCTTGATATACCATAACACAATAAAATAGAACTGCATTATGACTTAACTGATTTATTTGTTGATATAATTGATTCCTATGGCATCATCAGGGCATATAGATAGCATTGTATGTGATGGTGTCTTTTTCCCCCAGAGTGCAAACACAATTTGTGTGTTACTTAAACTATTTTATAACTATATAATAGTACATTTTAAGAGTAATAAAACTGCACCAACTGTCATCTTTCAAAGTAGCATGCTGTCGCCCATCTAGCAATGCAGACCAACAGGCTGTGATGTGTCTTGAATCTTGCAGCTCTTCTATTTCAAATACATTTAGCTTTATAATTGTGTGCGTAAGAACTTTTTGGGAGTGTTTTGCAAGCTGTGTGCTTTTAATTTCTCGCTTTTGTTTGAGTCATAAACAGTAGCAAAAATGTTTGCTTGTTTTTGCTATTGCTGTCTATCTCAAAGTTTTGGCCATAAGGGCTGGTTAACTTATCCTTTCCTCCTTTCTTTTTTGTGTGTTTCAAAAACATTGCTTTATATATTTTTCCCTCTCACTTTTTTCTTTTCTTCTTTCTTTTCTTCTAATTGAATTCCTCAATTTTTGGCTGCCCAATGTTCAGAATGCTTTCATTCAACTGCAGTTAGAGACTTTTTGTCCGCGTTTCCTCCCCAGGGTGCACAAAGTAAGTTTCACCTTTGACTGGGTAACACTGATTCCTTATCGTCCCTCTAGTCTAGTCCCGACATCTGGGTTTATGCACCTCCTCCAGCAGCTATGGAGACTGAGAATACTAAATACATTGGTGGTACTATTTTTCTTGAATGATGGTTTCATTCCCATCCTTCCAGTCCAGACAGATGGGTTATGTTCCTCCACCAGCAGCTTGAGACTGATTATGTAAATTTTCTGGTGATGTCGCCCTTTAATAGCCTAGGAGTTTCCTCTTCACACTGGTATGGAATGGAGGAGTAGCCTAATGGTTAGAGCACTGGCTTGGGAACCAAGAGACCAGGATTCAATTCCCACAAGCACGCCTTGTGGCCTTGGGCAAGTCACTTAACATGGAGTTTTCTGAGGAAATGGAGGGTTATTAATGTCCCTGTTTAATATACATTACCAAGTTTGTTACAATGTAAACCACTTTGACTGAAATGATAAAGCGGTATAAAGAACCTGTTAATTAAATATTTCAGTCTCCAGCAGCTGGTAGATGTCATACAGGAATCTGTTTGGACAGTGATTAGTGAGCAGGGAACGCAAAGCTGACAGCAGAGTCAAAGAATGCATAACTGGTTTGGAGCAGAAAAGGAAAAAAAAGAGAAATATACATTGCCAGAAGCAGTCTTGACTGGAGCCCTTAAGTGGGTGGAGGGGACCTCTGCCGGAGCACCGCGAGCTGTTCAGTTGGCGGTCTGTGTCTCTGGTTATCATAAGCCCGCCAGAGGGTCGGGGGTGCTTACTGCCATTACATTCCCTCCACAGCGAGTTTTTCCTTTTAATTTTATTTTGCTTTCATTTTGGGTTTATTCTCTTAGTGATGGTCATTTGTGATTTGTGGTAGACAGCTCTGGGAATAATTTTACTATCGGGGCAGACAGTACGTGACGGTGTGGTCCAGAAGCATTTCATTGAGCCGTCATGCTCGTTATGAAGCAGACGTGCACTGCATTATTGCAGCTCTCTATTCCCTGTAGGTTGTTGTAAGGGGTGCAAGAAGGGACCCGGGTAAGAGGTGCAAGTCTGCAGGTAGGAGAGTCTCGGGACTCGGAGGACCAGCAACGTTCATTTGGCCCTTGCCACAATGTCAGGAAAAGTCCTGTGCTTTGGGGACAATGGATATTTTGTCCTCCAGTGCTACTGCTGCTGTAGCCATTTCTGAGAGGGAGCAGTCTGCGCTGATGGTGTGAGGTAATGGGCAGAGCAACAGAGATACAGAAGGAGATTCCACGGAGGAGAGTCAGCTGTTCTCTCCGGTGTGTGTTCTTTTGTTTAAACAAAGCCTATCGCTTGGAAAAGGGCCAGGGCTTAGAAAAAGCATTGGCCACCACTAAATTTAAGGCTGTGGGTTCTAAGCGCGGGCTGGAGAGTTCAGCTCAAGGGGGTCCGGCTAAACAGGGAAGTTTAGCAGAAGGGCCTGAAGATAGCCATGATCACCTGTCAGGTCTCTGAGGGATCAGAAGATCCTGGGGAGGGACCTTCAACTCCTTATGAGGATCTGGAGGCCTTCAACTTGGAGGAGGTGTGTGAAGCTTCCTCCTGGAGAGAACCCCTCCATTGTCCATGTTTTCCAGAAGGAGGAACTGCTGGCGTGATTTCCCAGTCTCTGGCAGCCTAAAACGTTCTGTACAGGGTGGCAGAGGAGGATGTGCCACTTGAGGATCCTTTTTTGCAGGGCATGCGTACTCCACAGAATTTCCTTCCGGTGCACAAGGCCATTATGCAAATGATTGAGACAGAGTGGGAACTGCTGGAGGCAGGCTTGCATGGGGTGCAAGTGATGGCTCTGCTATACCCCATTCCTCCAACAGAGAAGGAGCTGTTTAAGAACCCAAAGGTGGATGCCTTGGTCATGGTGGTTACAAAGAAAACCACCATCTCTGTGAAGGGAGGAGCCGCCTTAAAGGACCTGTAAGACAATTACCTCAAGTCTGGTGAAACACGTGTTCGAGGTCAACATGCTGTCCTTGTAAGCCTCCATTTGTGCGGCATATATGGCTAGGGTGTGCATGCGATATGTGCAGGCCCTGCCTAACCAAATGCACAATCCGGGGGAAGAGCCAGGGGAGCTGTCCAAGTTAGAGATTGCCTCAGCTTATCTTTCTGATGCCTGTTAAGATTTGATGTGGGCCTCCTCCAAGAGCATGGCATTGATGGTGTCTCAGTGCTTCTTGTGGTTGCACAATTGGGCAGCTGATGTGCCATCCAAGATTCGATTAAGTAAGCTCCCCTTTAAGTGTAAGCTCCTGTTTGGCGAAGCCCTAAAGGAGCTGGTGAAGGATCTACGTGAGGCTAAAGGGGCCAGGCTGCCTCCTGGCTGCCAGCTTGAGGGAAAGCTGAGGATTTTTGCCAATTTCTGGCAACTTGTTTTACTGCACTGCAGAGAGGCCATTTCCCATTATAGGGGACAGTCCTTTCGAGGTAGAGGAGTGATCCATGGCTATTACACGCACGGGTCTGTGAATTCCACAATGAAGTGAGGCGGGCCCAGGAGGAGGAAGTGCTGATAGGCAGCCACCTTCAGCAGTTTTACACTCCTGGGTCCAAATTTTTTCTCTGTTTCATGTAAACCATTTTGATTCCAGATAAAGCGGTATAACCCCCCCCCCCCCCCCACATAACTAAATCACCTTGGACCAATGTGTTCTAGAGATTGTTCTCGAAGGGTATGGTATGCCTTGGATTTCGCTCGTCTGCTGTCAGAAACATTCATGCTATCCCCTTTCAAGTCACTGCGAAAAGCGCAGGCAGTGAAGGACATCCTAGAGTGCCTGCTGGCCTTGGACACGGTGTTCAAGGTGCCAAGAGACCAGTGCGGTGCCGGTTGATACTTCATCTATTTCTTCATGCCAAAAAAAGGAAGTGTCTTTCCGGTCAGTGCTTGACCTGAAGCACATTAACAGGACACTAAGGGTGCTGCGTCTTCATATGGAAACCCTGTGATTGGTCATAGTGGCTGTGCAAAGAGGAGAGTTTCTGATGGCACTGGACCTCACAGAGGTTTGCCTACACATTCCTATTCATCCAGACTATCAAAAATCTGTATCCTTTGCAACTCCAATGGGGCATTTTAAGTTTCGAGCAATGCCGTTTGGGTTGGCAGCAGCGCCCAGAACATTTATCAGAGTGATGGTGGTGGCGGCCACAGCCCTCAAAAAGCAGGGCATGCTCATCTACTCCTATTTGAATGACTGGCTCATTCAAGTAAAGAAGGCAGAAGAGAGCCAGGTGATGACACAGAAGGTGATAACTTTCATACAAGGCCTAGTGGGTCATCAATGCCACAAAGAGCAAGTTGATCCATCCCAATAGTTAGTGTACCTAGGAGTGCGTTTTGACACAGAGCGCGGCCTGGTGTTATTGCCGACAGAGCAAATAGACAAGTTGCAGAGGCATTTGCGCCAGTTCCTGTGGATGAAGGTGCCATCAGCATGGCATTACTTCTTGGTGATGGGAGTTGATGGGGGTGCTGGATCTAATCCCCCAAGGCGCATATGATACAGCTACAAAGGGTGCTTCTCTCAAGGTTTTAATAGCGCGGTATATAAGAAAAGTAAGTAAATAAATAAATAAGGTGGTCTCCCCAGCTTCACCTGTTGTATAAGCAGCTTCAATGTCCGAGGGACACTAAGGTCAGTTTGAAGTGGTGGCTAAGCTGGGAAAAAAACTGAGCAAAGGAGTGCTGTCGGAAATGCCGGACTGGGTGGTGGTCACAATGGGTGCCATCCTCTACGGTTGGAAAGCGCATTGCCAGTTCCATGTGGCTCAAGGGCAGTAGTCAATGGAGGAAAGTTCCTGGCCCATCAATCATTTGGAGATCAGAGTGTTATGAATTGCTCTACTGCATTTTGCTACACTACACTAGTGCATCACAAGGCAGTGAGAGCGTTTTTGGACAACGCCTCGGCAATGAAATTTCTGAACAGACAAGGAGGCACGGGCAGCGTGATGTTAGTATCGGAGGTAGTTTCAATCTTGTAATGGGCAGAGAGGCACCCAGTGGCACTGTCGGCAGCCTATGTGGCCAGCAAAGACAATGTGCAGGCAGATTACCTGAGCAGACATCGGTTGGCAGCTTAGTATGTCGCTGGGTTCATCTGGTGATGGACCTGATGGTATCTGTGGACAATTCCAAAGCCAGCCACTTCTACAGTCGATGGAGAGAACGGATGTCGGAAGGACTGATTGCCTTGCACAGCCCTGGCCTCAAGAGGGACTCTTGTATGTGTTCCCTCTGTGGGCTCTGATTGGTAGCCTGCTACAAAAGAGTGCAGCATAACTGGGTCAATTTAGTGGCGCTGTACTGGCTGCAGAGGCCGTGGTATGCGGACCTCATCAGAATGGTGGTGGATTGACCATGGTGGCTTCTGAACCAATCTGACCTGCTATCATAGGGTCCGATGCTCATGCCACAGGTGTGGATTGATCCTTGCTTATGGCTTGGCTCTTCAGCAGGTGAAGCTGAGGAAGTGTAGTTATTCACCTCTGGTAATTGCGATGCTACTGAAGGCTTGAAAGCAGTCTACTTTATTCTACATCCGGATTTGGCGAGTGTTTTGAAGATTGGTGTGTGGATCACAGTCTTGGAACATTGTCTGCTTTGATGTTGGACATTCTGGTGTTCTTACAAGCAGAACTGGATAAAAGTCTGGCCTTAAACTCTGCCTGTGCAGGTTGCAGCTCTGGCGTGTTACTAGAGAAAAGTGTAGGGTGCCCTGTTAGCATGCCACCTGGATATTACGTTTTTACAGGCGATAAAGCATGTCCGGCCTCCGGTAAGGATGGTGGTGCTGACATGGAATCTCAACCTCGTATTGTCAGCATTGATGGCTCCACCCTTTGAGCCACTGAGTAGTGCCTCGTTGAAGGATGTAACATTGAAAGTAGTGTTCCTGGTGGCCATCTGCTCCACACGGCGTAGTCTAGAGTTGCAAGCTTTATCCTGCAGGGAACAGTTTCTTGTGATCTCCATGGAGAACATGGTGATGCGACTGGTTTCTTCCTTTTCACCTAAGGTGGTGTTGACATTTCATGTGAACCAGGTGTTCTCTCTTCCGGTGTTTACGACCTAGAGGCTGATGAGGAGGAGCAGCGATTGTACAAGTTGGATGTGCACAGAGCTCTGTGCAGATATCATAAGCGCTCTCAACTCTTCAGGAAATCAAAGCACTTGTTTGTCTTGTTGGATGACCATTCAAAGGGGAAGCGGCCTTGAAGGCCTCAATCGCTTGGTGCGTGAAGGAGGCCATTGCTTTAGCGTATCTACTGAAGCACTGACTGGTGCCAGAGGGCTTACATAAGCATTCTAAAAGAGCTCAGGCGGCATCTTGGGCCGGGTTTGGTCTGATTCCGCCTTTGGAGATTTGTCGGGTGGTGACGTGGTCATTTGTGCATACTTTTTGCAAGACGCTATTGTCTCAATGTTCAGGCTAGGCTGGATGCAAGGCTTGGAGACCATGTGCTTTGGGGCGGGGCTTTTGGGTCTCTCCCATATGTAAGTACTACTGTGGTACATCCCATCTGTCTAGACTGGACTGGAGGGACAGGAATGAAAGTGAAATTAGCCCTTACCTGCTAATTTTTTTTCATGGAGTCCCTCCAGTCCAGAACCCACCCTGGTCTTTCTCAGTTAGTTACGGTAATGAGCCCGTGGAGAAGAGCTGTGGATAGTAGTGCGGAGCTCATGGGGCCTTCTAGGGTTCTGGTCAAGGCGTCGGTGCTAGAGGCCTCTGTTGCATCCACTCTGTGGGTGCTCTGGTCAAGATAGCATCTCAAAAACAAAAAGGAAAAAGGAAGCACAAGACGGGAGAAGTCTGTTCTGTTCGTTCCACTGCATTATTGGTTATGTAGTCTTTCCTCTGGGGAGTTTCAGGTGGCATAGGTCTGCTTTGTCAACAGGATACTAGTGTGAGGAGAACTCTTGGGCTTTTATAGGGTGACATCACCAGAACATTTGCAGTTATTTAACTGAGTAGCCTGCTACTAAGTAGCCTGTACATAGTTACCCCAGTGAGCCAAGTTGTAAACCCTGTTCCTTGTAAGTACAGTGCGGACGCCACCTGCACTGTACAAATTTTATTCAAATTGTAAACCGAACTGATTTTAAAGAGCACGGTATAGAAAATCTTTAAATAAATACATCTCTTTCCAGCTGCTGGTGGAGGGATATAACCCATCTGATTGGACTGGACTGGAGGGATTCCATGAAAGAAAATTAGCAGGTAACGTCTAATTTCACCTTCCATCTTCTTTCATCAGTCTAAACAGACAGCACTTTGAGAATAGTTTTCAAAGTTTAAACATTAACACACCGATACCCATGTAAACACGGCCTGCATACCACCTCCCTCAGTGTGGGTGGAAGTCTGCACGTTATTTGATATGTTGCATATTTTTGGAAAGCTTTTATTGGACTACAGTCATGCATACAGGGAAAACTGGTACTTTAAGCCAGTTTTGTTATGACTTGCATTTTGGTCCAGTACTTTTGTGCCCAGTTATGTTCACCAGAATATTTTCAAAGGGATGAAGTATAAAGAATTTCCCTTTTGAAATGAACAAGCACAGGTCTCTGCTTGTGGGACCCACAAGGTGCACCAAGGGAATGAAGAGTGCTTCTTAAACAGAACTGTATATCCACAGAACGATGACGTGGTTGCTTATTTGGCTTCGGGGAAGAAGAGTATAGAGGTTTTGCATATTATGAACTCTCATCTATGTTGCTTTCATGTAGAGGCATTTTACCTTTGCTGACTGTAGAAGTCAGTAGTTAAGCTAATTCTTTAAACATGTGAAAGTAAAAAGTAAATCAAAATATACGTGATAAGATGTATTGAATAGTGACTTCGACATACTAACCATATACAATACTTAATTCAATGTACCAAACATGCACAGGAGCATCATTTTAACAATTGTTGCACAATCTCTTTTTTTGGATGGGCACAGTAAACTGTCTCTCTTCCATCTGCATATTTTTCTAACACAGATATAAATGCTTTAGTACTTGGAATGCCTGAGAAAAATGTTTGCCTGTAAGAAGAGAAGGAATAAGCTAGGCTTGAATTTAATTTAATATAATTGATTTCATCTGTGTCTTTTTCAAACTATAAAATAGATTAATGGGATTTCTTTTATTGTAGAACACTACGTATATTTTTTCATTGTTATGCTATGCTTTTTCCTCTCCGCAGGAGGAGGTACTGCATCAGCTAATGCTAATTTTGCTCACTTTGATAACTTCCCTAAATCCTCAAGTGCTGACTTTGGAGCCTTTGGTGCCACTCAGAACAACACAACAGCTGCCAGTCGGATTGCAGCAAATAAATCCAATCTCCCTTCTGCAGATAAATATGCAGCTCTTGCTGATTTAGACAATATCTTCAGCACTGGTCAAGGTATGCAGTTGTAATATTTTCTGCACCTACATTATCAGGAACAATTTCTTCAAATCTTGGAATGCTTCTTAATCTATCGGTGGTACTTCAGAGCATATTTAAGATAAAGCGGTATATAAATTAAGTAAATAAATATTTACTAAAATGTGCTAGAAAATACATCTTCAGCTATTTATTTAAGGGTTTTTTTATACCGCCTTCTCAGATGATCAAAGCAGTTTACAGAGTAACAACAATATTACATAAAAACATAAGAACTAATTACATTGAACATAATAAGAGTAACATTGTACTGACCAGCATACATACACACACACACACACATGTGTGTGTGTGTATGTATGTGTGTGTGTGTGTGTGTATATATATATATATATATATATATATATAATGTACAGGAACTAGCAGAAATGTAGACTTTACATGTGGGTGACATCTGTACAGACGGAGCCCTCGCAGGAACGCTCCCCAGCATCCAATAGGAAAGCGTTTGGGAGCATCCTACTGCACCTGCACTGCTGCCTTCCCGCCTTTGTGACTCTCCATCCTCAGTTCTTCGCTTTCCATGGAGCCAGCAGGAAGCAAATCCCATCACCGCAGAAAATGTATTCTCTGGGAACAAGCAGGAAGTCAGTCCTCACATATGGGTGATGTCGGCACCGACGGAGCCCTCACAGAAGCATCCCCCCAGCTTTCAAAGAAAGCCTTTGAGAGATGCTACCACGCATGTGTGGTCCTCGTCTCGCCCAAGGGTGCCATCTTGCTCAAACTCCCTTTTTCCGTGGAGCCCTTCAGGCGTCATCTGGCTTGTCCCCGGAAAAAGTTGATATTTTTGTTTCTTGAGTTTCCAACTCGCCTCCGGTATTGCACCAGTCCTCTTCCCGCTACTGACTTTGGTGCCTCGGCGTCTGGTTCGGTTTGAAATTTTTGTAGTATTTGTTCTTTTCTTTTTTTCTTTTCTGGCGCCTTCGCGCCTTTTTTCTCCTGCTGGCAGCCTGGAGGGTCTTCAACCTCGCCAGGGGTACTTTTTCCCCCCATGGCTACCAGTGGGTTTAAGTAGTGTGATTGGTGCTCTAAAATTATGTCCTTGACCGACACACACAACTGCTGCATTTGTTGCCTTGGGCCAGACCATGACCTGGCAGCCTGCGGCCTCTGCAAGAGTATGTCCAGCAAGGCCCTCAAGCTGCCAGCAGCAGCATGACAAGTTCTTCCCTGAATCCTCAGCACCTCTCAAAGCCAGGGCCTTGTCTGAGGCCCCGATACCTCGGGCGAGCTTTCCGAGCCCGAGCCACGTCATGCATCCTCAGAAAGGGGGTCTTCCTCGAGGGAACACAGAAGGAAGAAGAAACCCTCAAAGGTGGCATCCTTGGATGATTCAGACTAGCCCTGGGCTCGGTCCTGTAGTCTGAGGCGATCGTCTGAGGCATCGGAGAAGGAGCGACCTGCAAAGGTCCCCCAGAAGGATCCTGTCGCGGATGGCCTCAGTCCCTAGACACCATCTTCGTCGAGGATTCCCCTTTGGTGGAGCCAATGTCAGGCCCGAGTCCCTCGGTGCCTGGGCCAAAGGCTGCGGAGCCTTCTGGGCTGGAATCTAGAATGGCTACCCTGGAGCACAGTTTGTCTGCCTTCATGGACCAGCAGCAGGCGCTGTTGTCCGCTTCCACTGGTTCATCTGCCTCGACCACCGGACTGTCAACTTCCAAGATGGCCCCGGAGGCTGAGCCGATTCTAGAGGTCCTTCGGCTTAGTCTATCCTCGGCCGAGGTCACACTCCGAGTCCCGCTTGTCAGGACCACGGTCATCCCCGGTAAGCAGAGCAGCAGGGCCCTCGAGGCCCACGGAGCAGCCTTTGATCGAGTTCTCCACGGACTACTCAGAGTGGGAGATGGAGGATGAGGAGTCCTCTGATACCTGTTGCCACCATGACATTCCTTCAGATTCCCCTGTGTTGGAACCTCTCAGGCGGTCTCCGCCGAAGGACATGAGTTTCTTGGACTTTAAGGATACATCCAAGACCCTGGCATTCCAGACCGAGTCAGAAGCGGATCCTCGGGCGGATGAGTTAGAGATCCTCCAGTATGAGGCCCCTTCTGCAGGAATCGCTAACGGTACCCATTCCTCCCATCCTGCAACGGCTCATGCTCCGCATGTGGGAGTCGCCAGCCTTGGTGCCAGTGGTGAGCAGATGGCTCAACTCGATGTATCGAGTCTGTCGGAGCCCGGGATTCCAGAAGTCACAAATGCCGCATAACTCCATGGTGGTGGAGTCAACCATGTGTCGGCTGAAAAGTCAGAAGACGCACTCTGTGGTGCCCCCTGGCAGGGAGGCCCACACCTTGGATGCCCACGGCAGAAAGTGCTACCAGGGCTCGATGCTCCTCTGCCGCATCCAGGCCTACCAGCTGTACATGGGCATGTACCTGAGAGACCTGGTGAAGGAACTCGCCAGATTCTCGGCTGGCCTCTTTGAGGAACCCTTGCAGTGCTTCAAGAGCTTGGCCAAGGTCGTCTGTGAGTGCTCCAAATTTGTCTCAAGTGGCCTATGATGGGTTTGAATCAGCGTCTCGAGTAGCTGCGGCGGGCATCAGTGCATGCTGCCAAGCTTTGCTTCAGTCATCCGATCTTGAGCAGTGGGTTCAGGACAAACTGGCCTATGTCCCATGCCAAGGGGAGAACCTCTTTGGCAAATCCATGACCAACAGGGCTGCCAAGCTAGAGACAGAATTCATGACGAAGAGGCTAGGCTCTCCATGAAGACCACTGCCCTTCCCCGACGGAAGGGCTTGGGTAAAAAGCCCTTTTACCCAAGAAAGGGAGCTGCTTACCGAAACTACCCACCCTATCAGGCCTCCCTGGCTCCCCAACAGGGTCAGCAGGCCAAGGGACATGGGCATGGCCAACGTAAGCAGAATGCTCCAAAACCAGACACCGGCCCCGGCCCAGCCAGGGGGGAACCTTTTGATTCCTTGAGCATAGCCTTTCTACCCCAAGGAGATAGCCCACAGTGGGACGTCTGGCCCTCTATGCCCAGAGGTGGGTGTCCATCACCACTGATTCCTGGATATTACGGGTAGTCGGGAAAGGTTACCTCCTCCACCTGACTCACACCTCCCCCTTACTTCCCAGGAGAGCCCCTTAGGTTTCCTCTCCACTGGGAACTTCTTCTGAAGGAGTTGGCAAGCCTTCTCAAGGACAAAGCCATGGAACCAGTGCCCCACCACCTCAAGAACAAGGGGTTCTACTCCAGATACTTTCTCATACCAAAGAGGACAGGGGGCCAAAGGCCCATCTTCGATCTGCGCAACCTCAACAAATTCCTGGTGAGGGAGAAATTCAAGATGCTCTCCCTTGGAACATTGCTACCATACCTCCAGCTGGGAGACTGGCTATGCTCCTTAGACCTCAAGGATGCTTATACCCACATCCTTATCCACCCCAACCACAAGCAATACCTGCAGTTTGTAGTGGGGGCAGGCACTTTCAATACAGGGTACTCCCTTTCAGCCTAGCCTCTGCCCCAAGAGTCTTCACAAAACGCCTGGCAGTCGTGGCTACCTCCGGTTCCAGGGGATCTTCGTCTTTCCCTATCTGGACGACTGTCTCATAAGGGGGCACAGCCTCAAAGGTGCAGCAGGCCACCCTGCTTGCACATCCAGGTTCTGCAACACTTGGGCTTTGTCATAAACTACCCCAAGTCTCACCTCCTCCCCACAATAGTGCCTGGAGTTCATTGGAGCAAAGCTAGACACCTCCAGTCACGGGCTTTCCTTCCCAAGGACCGAGCAGATCGGCTCCATTCCCTTGCTCGGAATGTACAGCACTGTCCCTTGGTGCCCGCCCAACGTCTTCTGCGCCTCCTTGGGCACATGGCCTCAACAGTCCACATCACTCCGGACGCCTGTCTCCACATGAGGATGGTGCAGTGGTGTTTCCGGGACCAGTGGTTTCAGGCCATGAGTCGTCTCTGGGACAGTGTTTGTGACCCGCCAGCTGGCAGAATCCCTGGACTGGTGGCAGTTGCCCCGGCATCTTGAAGTGGGCATGCCTTTTCAGGCACCAAGTCACTCGAGGGTCCTGGCCACGGACACCTCCCTGCTCGGCTGGGGAGCCCACTGCTGAGATCTCTGCACTCGGGGCAACTGGTCACCAGACGAGAGAACCCAGCAGATCAACCTCCTGGAGCTCTGAGCCATACACCTTGACCTGAGGGTCTTCTGTCACCACCTACATCACCAGCCGATGCTGGTCCAGACGGACAACTAGGTGGCGATGTTCTGCATGAACAAACAGGAGGGCACGAGGTCCCGTATCCTTTGTCAGGAGGCACTGGTCCTCTGCTCATATGCAATCCATCAGGGCATCATGCGGGCAGTGTACCTGCCAGGCCGGGACAACCTGCTGGCCGACAGGCTCAGCAGGGTTCTCCAGCCTCATGAGTGGCGGCTGGACTCCAGGGTAGCCAATCAGCTCTTCCGTCTCTGGGAGTGGGGGGGAACCCATGATGGACCTGTTTGCCAGTCCAGACAACTTCCAGTTGTCCCGCTTTTGTTCCCGGTGGGCCCACCCCTCCAGGGTGGTAGCGGACGCGTTCCTGGTCGGAAGGCCTCATGCATGCCTTCCCTTCGCTGCCGCTGATTGCCAAGACTCTATTTAGGGTGCTCCACGATAGGGCCTCGCTCATCCTGATAGCTCCTCGGTGGTCCAGGCATCCGTGGTTTCCGCTGCTCCTGAGGCTGGCAGAGGAGGTCCCCATCCCCCTGGGAACCGATCCGGGTCTTCTATCCCAGGAGGGGGGCGCTCTCCTGCATCCCAACCTTGGGTCCCTCTTGCTGATGGCATGGCTGCTGTGAGGGTAGCTCTGGCCTCTCTCAACCTCCCGGTGGATGTGGAGAACATTCTGCTGGCCTCACAAGGCCTCCACTAACGCCCTCAAGTGGTGCAGGTTCTCTGCTTGGTGCATCCAACAGGGGACTGACCCTTTCTGTTGCCTGGTGCCTCTGTTATTACAGTACCTTCTCCACCTGTCTCAGACCAAGCTCAAGTCAAACTCCTTCCAAGTGCCCTGGCGGCGCACCACCATCCAGTGGATGGTAAGCCCCTCTCGACCCAACCGTTGGTGATCCGTTTTCTTAGGGGCCTTATATCAAAGCCCCTGGTTCGCCCTCCGGCAACTGAATGGGACCTCAACGTGGTATTGGGGCAGGTCACTCGACCGCCCTTTGAGCTTTTGGCTACCTGCCACCTTCGCTACCTCTTGTGAAAGGTGATTTTCCTGGTTGCACTCACTTCCATTTGCAGAGTCAGCGAGCTTCAAGCCCTTGTGGTGGAGGTGCCTTATACCAGGTTCTACAAGAACAGAGTGGTGCTTTGCACACACCCCAAATTTCTGCCGAAGATAGTGTTGCCCTTCCATCTCAACCAGGAAGTGGTACTCCCTACCTTCTTTCCAAGACCTCTTTCCAGTCGGGCAGAGATGGTCCTCAACATCTTGGACTGCAAGAGGACCTTGTCCTTCTATATCCAGTGCACTCAGAGCCACCGCAAGGCTTCTCGGCTGTTTATCTCCTACAACCCCAGTAGGCTGGGGGAGACAGTGACTAAGTGTACGCTGTCCACCTGGGTGGTGGACTGTATCACCCTCACTTATCAGGCGGGGCTCCCGCTGGAGGGCTGCATCACAGTGCACCGTGTCAGGGCCATGGCGGCTTCGGTGGCAAACTTGCGCTCCGTCCTGATGGTGGACATCTGCCAGGCTGCCACCTGGTCTTCAGTATGTACCTTCGCAGCCCATTACTGCCGGGAAAGAGTCTTGATGGGATAGTGCCTTCAGCCAGGCTGTGCTCCGTAACCTTTTCGGGGTCTAGGCAACTCCTACCCTCCGACCCTTCTGTGTTCAGGCTACCGGAGTGCTGATGCATCGGATACAGGGGTCCTACTGTGGTCTGTGGACATGGACCAAATTGCTGCTGCTTGAGGCTCCCATGAGGGAGTCCTGTTTTTCCTATGGGCTTTCGGTAGCCTGTAGCTGGGGATTCCCATATTTGAGGACTGACTTCCGCTTGTTCCCGGAGAAAGCGTAGTTACTTACCTGTAACGGATGTTCTCTGGGGACATCAGGAATCGGTCCTCACAACCCTCACTCCTCCCCTTGGAATTGCTTCTTTATCATCCTCAGTTTTTTTGCCATCTTTTAGCTGTGTCATCTGACTGAGCAAGATGGCACCCTTGGGCGGGAAGGGGACCACACATGCATGGTAGCATCTCCCAAAGGTTTTCTTTGAAAGCTGGGGGGATGCTTCTGCGAGGGCTCCGTCAGTGCCAACGTCACCCATATGCAAGGATTGAGTCCTCCTGTCCCCGGAGAACACCTGTTACAGGTGAGTAACTGCGCTTTCTTTATTTTTGTGGTTGCATCTGTCTTCCTGTCGACACCGGAACCAGTGTCTTCTGTTCTATTTCTTTCTTTCAAAAAAAAACAACAAAAAAAACCCCTTTAATTCTTTCAGGCGCATTGATGCCATCTTAGGCCTTAGGCCTTTCATCCAGTCTACTGACATGATGGAAAAACCAACCAGTGATTTGAAGAAACGTTCCAAGTGTGGTAGCACTATCTCTGCTACTAATACCCATGACTAGTGTCTTAAATGCCTCTGCCCAGATCACCAGCCATCTGAATGTCCCCTATGCAAGAAGATGACAAAGAGAGGCCTACAGAATTGGACTGCAAAACTCTGCTCCCGTTTTGCCTCAGATGCGGTTTTACTCACTTCAACGTCATCGAGGGCATCATCTACCTCACATGGATCTCAGGTATCAAAACACAAGTCTTCCTCCAAGACAGGCCGACCTCCCAAGGGTAGATCTCTATCTAAACAAAGAGATGCCTCTAGTATTGCCCTGGAGTTGGATTGACCGGCCAAACTACCCTAGCGGGAGGACCTCCCCTCCAAAACTGCAAAAGGGGTCCAGGATGCTCCCGAGGCCTCCACCTCAGGAGAGCTCCTGGTGCCATGCTCTGGAATGGTAGCCCATGCTTCCGGTACCAATACAGAGGCATCAGCAAGCTCTATGGATCAGTGTATGCTGGCCATTGAGCAAAGTCTAGCGGCTCTTTTAGCGGAGTCTGTACCGGTGAGGACATTACCAGCAGTATCGTCTG
Organism: Ichthyophis bannanicus; assembly: GCA_033557465.1. NCBI lineage: Eukaryota > Metazoa > Chordata > Amphibia > Gymnophiona > Ichthyophiidae > Ichthyophis > Ichthyophis bannanicus. The sequence goes on from CM066038.1 coordinate 401,925,684, forward strand.
TGCCGGTACCATCAACAATGCCAATGCAGTCTGCGTTGGGCTTAATGCTGCTCGGCACACTCTCACCCATACTGGCCCTCGAGTCCATTCCTGGTTCGGAGGTATCAGTATGACAAGTCTTTCGAGCCAATACCGAGATTGATCGGTACCAGACCTTGCAAGAACAGGAGCATTGCTTCCGACAATACTTTGATTCTACCGATGCCGATTCTTCAGATGATGAATCGATCGGTACCCGAGAGATGCGAAGTCTTCTGGAGGGACCCTCACTGTTGCCTCAGTGGCACATGTCCCCTCCCGAAGATATGTCTCTCCAAGAGTTTATTAAGAATATGGCAAGGGATCTATTCATTACTCCTACATTGGAGAAAGAACCCAGAGCAGAGGAGTTGGACATTCTCCAATACCCTACAGCTCCTAAAGAGGTGACTATTCCGCCTATTCACCGTACACTCCAGGATCTTATGCTCCGGATGTGGGAAGCACCCCTTCCCATTTTTCCCCATACTCGACTCTATACCATGTATCGGGTACCGGAAAGCCCTGGATTCCAGAAAATTCAGCTTCCACACCACTCAAAGGTAGTGAAATCAGCTATGCGTTGAATAAAAGTTCTAAGACGTATTCTTCCAATCCCCTGGGCAGGGAATTGAGAATCCTTGATGCCTTTGGGTGTCGATGTTTTCAAGTCTTCATGTTTTCAGCACGGATAAGTTCATACGTACTCTACATGGGTATTTCCTTAGGGAGGGTAACTAGGGATCTGCAATCAATGTCTCCTCTTCTTCCAGATAAGAGGGCAGACTATTTTCCATTAGTCAAACATGCCCAAAAGGTTTCAAAATTTGTCAACAGGGCAACCTTGGACTGTTTGGAATGCACTAGCAGAGCAACTTCTATCTGTATAGGTGCAAGTAGGATTGCATGGTTCCAGGCATCAGACCTTGAACAATGGGCTCAAGATAAGCTGAGGAGTAATCCCTGTACTGGTGAGAACCTGTATGTAAAGGATTGGCAAGATAAGGCCTCTCAGAGTCTGAGAATACTATTCTCAATAGATTTTCCAAAGCTATTGCCAACCCTGCCAAGAAGAAAGCAGCTGCAAAGAAGCTTTTCTGTGGTAAGGAGAAGAAAGTTTACCCTTCTTACCCCCCAATTATCAATACCAACATTCAGGGTACCCAGAGGAAGCAACAGCCTCCTAAGCAACTGAAGAAGCCACAGGCTCCTAAACCACAACCAGCTGCACAGACCCAATCTGTACCTGTTTTTTGACTTCTTCCTATAGAACATAGCCTCCTGCCTCTGGAGAACCCTGCCCCCTCCACATAGCAGGCAGATTTTGCCATTATTCCCACAGGTGGCATCTTATCACCTCAGAGCAGTGGACACTACCATAGTGCGAGAAGGGTACAAGCTTCATCTACATGGCACCCTCCCTCCACTCTAGTGCGGGAATATCATTCTCAGCCCTCACTCACTGCTGTCCTGCAGCAAGAGATCACCTCTCTTCTGCAGGGTGTGCCATAGAAGAGGTTCCAACCAAAGAAAAATGGAGGGTACATACCTCTCTTAGACCTCAAGAACCCAAACAAGTTTCTAGTCCGAGAGAAGTTCAAAGTGGTCTCACTAGGAACCCTTCTACCTTATCTTCAAAGTCAGGATTGGCTTTGTTCTCTAGATCTAAAAGAAGTGTATACTCATATCCTCCTCCATCCCGAGCGCAGGAAGTCTCTATGCTTCATCTTCCAGGGAAATCACTATCAATACAGAGTACTTCCCTTTGGACTCGCCTCTGCCTCAAGAGTCTTCACAAAGTGTATGGTGGTCGTAGCCACATATCTAAAGACTTTTGGAATATTCGTCTCCCCTTACTTAGATGACTGGCTAATAAGGGCAGCCACTTCTCAGGAGGTTCATCTATCCCTCCTTCATACGATGCAGGTACTGTGGAATCGGATTTGTGATAAATCTTCCAAAATCCCATCTAGTTCCCATTCAAAAGTTAGAATTCATAGGAGCTCTCCTAGACACTCGACAGTCAAGGGCATTCCTACCCCAAAGACCGTTGTACTCGTCTAGTGTAGCTAGCATCTCGAGTAAGGCTCAGAAACAACCTCTCGGCCAGAGAGATGCTGCAACTTCTAGGCCATATTGCCTCTACAGTGCATGTAGTTCCATATGCCCGTCTGCACATAAGGACAGCTCAATGGTCTCCCAGTGGAAGCAGGTCTCTAGGGCCCTCAGGGAGAAGATCCAACTCAGACAATTCTCATCAACTCCCTTCTGTGGTTGTCTACCCCAGAAAACCTCCTCGTAGGGTCACATTTTCAGATGCCTCCACATCAATACATCCTGACAACGGATGCCTCCAAACTGGGCTGCGGGGCTTACTTGGATTCTCTCTACACTCAGGGCATGTGGACGGAGCAGGAATCGCAGCTCCTGATAAATTTACTGGAGCTTTGTGCTATCTTCAATGCCTTCAAAGTGTTTCAACAACAACTACAGAGCCACAGAGTTCTTGTCCAGACAGACAATCAGGTAGCTATGTTCTATGTGAACAAGCAGAGAGGAACGGGCTCTTTGGCCCTCTGCAAGGAGGCTCTCCAACTCTGGTCTTTTGCCATTGCTCATCAAATACACTACTTGGAGGTGTATCTGCCAGGATAGCAAAATGTCTTAGCAGACAGGTTGAGTTGGATGATCCTCCTGCAGGAATGGTCCCTCCATCAGGAGACAATCTCCTACATCTTTCATACCTGGGGAACTCTGGAGATAGACCTTTTTGGCACTCTGCAAAATGCCAAACTACCTCGTTTTTGCACCAGCTTCCAACAAGTAGATGCTTTCCACCTTCACTGGGGTCAGGATTTCCTTGTATGCCTTTCCTCCCATACCCCTGATTCCCAAAACGCTTTTGAAGCTTCAGGCAGACAGGGGCCACATGATGCTCCTAGCCCCACGCTGGCCACATCAACTGTGGTTTCCTACTATGTCTATCCCAGACTCTCCTCCTGAGTCTCAGATCAGCTCCCGATCTCCTCACAGGAGGAAAGGACACTACTCCTTCTCAATCCGCAGTCTCTCCATCTCATGGCTTGGCTGCTTAAAGCGTAGTGTTACAAGATCTTAACCTTCCTCAAGAAGTAAATCTGATCTTGCTAGCCTCAAGGAACCCATCCACCAGACGTTCCTATGACTTCAAGTGGCGTAAGTTCTCCATTTGGTGTTCCTAGAAGGATTTTAATCCCTTCTCAACTCCTTTGGAAGCTCTCCTTCAGAATCTCCTTCATCTTTCATCCTCTGGTCTCAAGACGAACGTGATGAGGGTTCACCTCAGTGCAATTGCTGCTTCTCACCATCCCTTGAATGGGCAGCTATCTTCTCATAACCGCTTGTGATGTGTTTCATGAGAGGGCTCTTATTGAGCAAGCCTCCCATCAGGCCACCACCGGTGGCATGGGATCTTAATGTTGTGTTAGGACAGCTTCTTAAGCCACTTTCTGAACCTTTAGCCACAACCTCACTAAGGTTTTTCTCTCTTGGAAGGTCATCTTCCTTGTTGCACTCACTTCAGCTAGTCGCATCAGTGAGCTTCAGGTGTTGGTGGCAGATCCGCCTTATTCCTGGTTCCACCATGATAAGGTGGCCCTTAACCTTTTTCCTGGCAATGTTCCTCTATGGGAACATGACAAATGTTACCTATTTTTTATGTACGCGATTTTCAAATACAAATATTCTTTGCAGAATGTGAACAAGTGGTGACGTCATATTTAACAGCGGTGCAAACATTAAATGTCTCAGTTGCACAACAGTTTTAATTTCACTTAAATTTTCACATTTTTTACAATTTGAGGGTAAGTCAAATTTAGCAGTTATAATTTTGAGATACTTGGTTGTTTTACATTTTGACGCTGATCATTGTGCACGAGGCATGCCTGGTCATGTTGCACAAGTGCACTCACATTTTATTTGATTTGTGATGGGGGGTAAATTTTATGTATAGGTCTCATGTTCCTATATAGGAATACTGCCAGGATTATCCAAAAGTTGACTAATAATTGCCAATGTGCATTGTTTTCAGATAATTCCTTCAGTTTTGATAAACAATGGATACAAGAAGCTTCTATGGCACCAGACGTAGCAAAATTCATCAGGCAGTTACAGTCCAAGATGCTATGTCAGCTGTGGAACTAAATTAACTCATCAAACAGCCATCATTGTGTTGCCGCCGTCTGCAGGTGATTCTGCAGCTGTCAGTGATGTTGAAGATGTTCCTGACAATTTGAACAATGATGACCCCTTTTGAAACTGCTGGTGAACTGGAAGTGATAGCAGAGGAGACAGACGAAGAGTGTTAGTAGTGAAGATGAAAGCAGCCCTCCAGCAAAAAAGTGTAAGAATCTGAAGCAGAAACAGAGAATTCAGTGGAAAAAGTCAAGAAAGTTCACTAAGGTAATTTCATCGCTGGTGCCAAGTCATTTACCTGACAGTTTTCCTGTTCTGTTGTCGCTTTCTCCGTTTTCCAGTCAGTCAGTTTCAAGTCAGTGGATGAAATTTGTCGCTTTCTGGGAATCCTGCTGTTGTCTGGCTATCACGTCCTGCCACAGGAGTCGGACTACTGGAGCAGTCAGCAAGATCTAGGCGTGCCTATTGTCCGTGAGCCCATGAGCAGCAAGAGGTATCAGACCATCAAAAGATACTTTCACTTGGCTGACAATGCTGAACTCAAAGCAGGCGACAAGACGGCTAAGGTTGCTCCACTTATTACTGCCGTCAACGCAAATTTGGTGCAGTTTGGGTCTTTCCACCATAAATTGAGTATTGACGAGTCTATGACTCCGTACTTTGGCCGCCACAGCATGAAAATGTTTAAGAGGAAAACCAATTAGATTTGGTTTTAAGTGGTGGTGTATGTGTGGCATCGACGGCTACCCTTACAGCATTAAGCTGTACACAGGACGAGAAAGTTCTATGCATTCGATGGAACCTCTGGGCTCCAGGGTCATAAACCATATGGTGGTTGTTATTGAAAAGCATTCAGATGTAATTCGTCACCACCTGTTCTTTGATAATTTTTTTTACAAGTTACGCACTGATCAAGTCACTCGCAGAGAGAAATGTTGCAGCTACAGGAACCATTCGGGAACTGAGAACTGGCGGAGCACACAAAGAACTTCGAAGTACAAAGGACATGAAGAAGAGTGGCCAATGAGAAGACTATGATTACCGATGTGATGGGTCAGTCTGTGTAGCAAAGTGGCATGACAATTCTGTTGTCTGCATTGCCAGCAACAATCTCACACATGACCCACTTCAAACCGCACGTCGCCAAGTCAAGGGTACATCGGATGTTGCTGTGTCTCAACCCTTTGTGGTGAAGCGCTATAATGAAGTAATGGGTGGAGTGGATTTCATGGATAGGCTCTTAGCAAGCTACAGGCCATCTGTGCGTGGAAAGAAATGATGGTGGCCACTATTCACAAACGTCCTCAACGTATCTGTCGTGGCTGCTTGGAAAATCCATGTCACTTCCATGAAGGTGACAGTGTATCATCTGACATTCAGATGCAACATCACCTTGTGTCTCTTGAAGGGCACTGCCATTCAGGAACATTCAATCAGATCCAATCAAGTAGCCAACTTACTTATGTATGTATGTATTTATTTATTTAACTGTATTTATATCCCGCTTTTCACCGGGTCAAAGTGGTTTAACATCAAAGGGGTGGGAGACAGTAATCAATTCTTAGGGTGGAGGGGCTGTCACCGGGGAGGCCAACATTAATGATCTGAACAGACATTAAGGACTTAAACAATGGACATCAGTCTCTTAGTAGGTAGATCTGTGGGTATGTTAGAAGGTCTGGAGGGGTAGTCAGTGATGGATGTTTGTTTCTGGTCCGAGGTATTCCTGGAACAGGACGGTTTTTAGTTGTTTCCTGAATGTTGATGGATCTCCGTCGTTTCTGATTTGATTTGGTAGGGAGTTCCAAAGGGATGGAGCATATAGTTCGAAGGCTCTGTTGCAGGTCCGTTGATTGTATTTAGTTTGTTCATGGGGGATGGTGAGGGTGTTGCTGGTGGTTTGTCTGGTTCTGTTGTGGGAGGGTTGGGGCAAGTAGAGTGTAGAGCTGGGAAGTCTGCGTTTGATAGAGGGCTTTGTGGATAAGTAGGGCAGATTTGTATTTGATTCTTGCTTCGAGAGGGAGTATGTGCAGTTCTCTCAGGATTGGGGTGATGTGATCTTGTTTTTTTGCTTTCTGGATAATTCTTGCTGTGGTATTTAAGGCAGTTTGAGGGGGTTGGTGTGGGTGGTGGGTAGCCAAAAGATGTCCGGCAGGCATAGGAGTTACTTCATGAACGCATCAGCTGCACACAGGGACGCTGTCACATGTATTCGAAGAATACTAGGGTCATGTGCAGGGTCTGCAAGGTCCGGCTTCACTCCGATAAGGGCAAAACTTGCTTTGTGGACTACCACAAGTGACGGACATGCATACTGTAGCATTAGTCACTAGTATATGCTTGATTTATCTGTTTTTGCGTTCTAGTAGGATGTTCTCTTGCATGGGTTGAACATACAATTTCTTGGCAATGTTCCTGTATAGGAACATAGATAAAAAAACTACAAAGACAAACTCTGACTCTATTGACACTATACTTACGTCTTGCATGTAGTAAGAAAAAGAACACTTGTTAAGAAATTAATAGCATTTTTGTGGTAGTGCCAGGAAGAAGGTTAAGACCTGTCCCCATTTCATGCACAAGGTAGGGTTTCCTTTCCATTTGAATCAGTCAGTCTACCATCCTGTCTTTTTCCCTAGACCACATTCCTCTAGGGCAGAGGCAACCCTCCATACCCTTATTTATATATTTATTTATTTACATTCTCTTATATACCGCGCTATTCTGCATCAGTGCGGTTTACATTGAACAAACTGAAATTACATTGAACAGGGCATTATAACTTGACTAAACTTGACTGACTGTAAACTTGACTGTAAACGAGCCTTAGCATTCTATCTTCAAAGGACAGCTGAGCATCATAAAGACCGTTATTCATCTCCTTTGATCCCAGTCACTTGGGGTTGCCAGTATCCAAACATACCCTTTCCAGATGGGTAGCAGATTGCATTTCATTTGCTTATGATAAGGCAGGACTATCCCTTGAAGGTCATATCACTGCCCATAATGTTCATGCCATGGCTGCTTCGACGGCAAACCTATCTTCTGTTGCTATTGCCAAAAATTGCAAAGCAGCACCTGGTCTTCGGTACATACCTTTGCTGCTCATTACTGTCTTGACAAAGACTCCTGTTGGGATGCCTTGTTTAGTAAGACTGTACTCCAGCACCTCTTTCAGACTTAAGACAACTCCCTCTGTCCCAGAATTTTTCATAGGAACATAAGATATTCCATACTGGGTCAAACCAAGGTCCATCAAGCCCAGAATCCTGTTTTCAGCAGTGGCCAATCTAGGTCATAAGTACCAAGCAGTTTCCCCAAAAGACATAGGTTCCACAATGCTTGTATTGGGGCAAGCCGTGGATATTGTTTATGGACCTTTCCTCAGGGAACTTGTCCAAACCTTTTTTTTAAACCCAGCTACATTAACAGCTTTTACTACATCCTGCAGTAGCAAATTTCAGAGTTTGAGTGAAAAAATATTTTCTCTTATTAGTTTTAAATAGGTTACCCTGTAGTTTCATTACTTGCTCCCTAGTCTTTCTATATTTTGATGGCGTAAACAATTGATCTACATTTACCCGTTCCACTCCATTCTTTAATTTATAGACCTTTATCATATCTCCCCTCAGCCATCTCTTTTCAAGGTTGAAGCGCCCTAACCTTTTTAGCCTCTATTCATAGGGGTATCCTTCCATCCCTTTTACCATTTTGGTGGCGATTCTCTGTACCTTTTCTAATACTATATCCTTTTTAAGATACGGCAACCAGAATTGCCCACAATATTCAAGGTGTGGTCGCACCATGGAATGATACAGAGGCCTTATAAATATCCTTTGTTTTATTCTCCATTCCTTTCCTTATGATACCTAGCATTCTGTTTGCTCTCTTGGCCGCCGTTACATATTGGGTGGAAGGTTTTAACATGTTCTCCAGGACCAAGCAGGAAGTCAGTGACATCGATGTTGATGGAGCCCCCGTGCGGAACATTTCCCCAGCTTTCTAAGAAAGCCTTTGGGAATACTGCACGCATGCGCGGTCCCCTTCCCACCTAAAGGTGCCATCTTGCTCAGTCTTTCTTTTTCCGTGGAGCCCATCTGTCCGTGTCACCCGGAAAAGTTGACGTTTTTTCTTGCGATTCTTCGTACTTTTTTCTCCGGTTCGACGCCGGTTCCCCTTCCCGCCGAGTTCGGTAGACCGGTATCGAGCCCGTCTTCTATTTTTCGGTTTTTGCCCTTCGTGGCTGGCGTTCGCGCCCTTTTTGTTTTTTCCCTGGAAGGCCGGTCCTTTGACCTCGTGGGGGCCCTTTTTTCCCCGATGGCTTCCAGTGATTTCAAAAAGTGTGATCGGTGCAAGAAACTGATGTCTCTCACCGACACACACGACTGCTGCCCTCGATGCCTCGGACCGGATCATGATCCTAAGGTCTGTGTCCCATGTGGCAAAATGTTCACCAAGGCACTTCGAAGCCGCCAGCATCAGAAAGAATGGATTTTTTCTGACTCTGCCTCCGGCCGGGCCTGGACCTCGTCCGAGGCCTCGACGTCTCGGGAGTCTGATCCCGAGCATCGCCGGGGTTCCTCGGACCGGGGGTCCCCCGATCGGGAACGTAAGAGGAAGAAACGGCTTGTGAGGGCGGCATCGGAGGAGGTCCCTGGTTCCTCAAGGGCCAGGTCTCGGACCCCCGACCGCCGTCCCGTGCCCTTGGAGCAGGAGAAGCTGTCCAAGATACCTCGTGTGGAGACGGAGCCCGCTGGACACGCAAGTGCTGTTGTCCTCGTGGACTCTCCTCCTAGGGAGCCGCCGGGGCCCGAGTTGGTGGCTGCTGAGTCTCCTGAGCTTGGACTCAGGCTGACAGCCTTGGAGTGCAGATTGTCTGCCTTCATGGATCAGCAGCGGGTGCTGATGGCCAGCCTCGCTGGTGCATCTGCCCCGACCACTGGGACATCGGCGTCTAAGTCAACCCCAGAGACCGAGCTGATACTCGAGATCATGAAGGTTCGAGGTCGTCCTCGGTCACGGTCACCCTCGACCTCCCGCTCGGAACCGAGGGCATCGATGCCGGGGCGGGTGCCACCGAGGCCCACGTGGTCAGAGCCCGCCGACTCCTCTTCGGATGAGTCCGCGTGGGAGACTGAGGACGAGGAGTCCCCCGATACTTTTCAGACTCTATGCATCCCTTCGGACTCACGGCAGTCCGAGCCTCGGAGTAGGTCCCCTCCGGAGGACACCAGGTTCTCGGAGTTCGTCAGGGACATGGCCAAGGCTTTTGCGATTCCCGCGGACCCCGAGGAGGAGCCTAGAGCCGAAGAGCTCAAGGCCCTCCAGTATGACTCTCCTCCGAAGGAGTCCTTTACTGTGCCTGTTCCTCCGATGCTGGAATGGCTCCTCTTCCGGATGTGGGAGGCACCGGCCTCGGCGCCGGTTTTGAGCAAGCGGGTCGATTCCATCTATCGACTCTGTAAGAGCCCTGATTTCCAGAAGGCGCAGCTGCCGCACCATTCCATGGTGGTGGAATCGGCCATGCATCATCTGAAAAGCCAGAAGATGCACTCTGCGGTGCCTCCCGGCAGGGAGGCCCGGAATCTGGATGCTTTAGGCAGAAAGTGCTTCCAGGGCTCGATGCTTGCTTGCCGTGTCCAGTCTTACCAGCTGTACATGGGCATGTACCTCCGAGACCTGGCAAAGGAACTTGCTGGGTTCTCTGCTGGCCTCTCCGGGGAACCTTTGCAGAGGTTCAAGACCTTGTCCTTGAATCTGGGAATGCTCAAAGTTCATGTCCCGAGCGGCCTATGATGGCTTCGAGGCTTCGGCCCGTGTAGCGGCAGCCGGCATCGGGGCCCGATGCCAGGCATAGTTGCAGTCATTGGACCTCGAGCCCTGGGTGCAGGACAAGTTGGTCTATGTCCCTTGCCGAGGTGAGAACCTTTTTGGCAAGCCCATGGCCGAGAAGGCGGCTGAGCTCGAAACTGAGCACCTGACTAGGACAAGGCTGTCCAGAAAAACCTCTGCCCCTTCTCAGCGTAAGAAGGGCTCGGGTAAGAAGTCCTTTTACCTGAGGAAGGCAGCTGCCTACAAACCTTTCCCTCAGTACCAGGCCTCCCCAGCAGGGTCAGCAGGCCAAGGGGCAGGGACATGGGCCCCGTAGGCAGAAGACCCCCAAGCCTCCGGCTCCTGCTCCCACTCAGCAGGGAGGGGGTTTTTGACTCCCACAGCGTAGCCTTTCCACCTCTGCTGTCCCATCTCTGCACAAGAGGTCTTCTAGTCCTGTTTGCCCACAGGTGGCCACCCATTACAGGAGATGCTTGGGTGTTAAGCATAGTCCACAAGGGCTATATGCTCCATTTCCAGCAGTTGCGTCCAACCTACTTCCCAGGAGAGCCTCCACGACTTCCTCTGCACACAGACCTTCTCCTTCAGGAACTTCGAGGTCTGCTTTTAGACCAGGCGGTGGAGCCGGTACCTCCCCACCTGCAAGGTCACGGGTTCTATTCCAGGTACTTCCTCGTACCAAAGAGAACCGGGGGTGTCAGGCCTATTCTCGACCTCAAGAATCTCAACAAGTTCTCGGAGAAAGAAAAGTTCAAGATGCTTACTCTTGGAACACTTCTGCCCTACCTCCAGCAGGGAGATTGGCTATGCTCCTTAGATCTAAAGGATGCGTACACTCACATCCTCATTCATCCAGACCACAGAAAGTACCTCAGGTTCATTGTGGGAGGAAACCATTACCAGTACAGAATACTGCCCTTTGGCCTGACTTCCGCCCCAAGGGTCTTTACAAAGTGCCTGGCGGTGGTGGCGGCCTACTTAAGGAATCAGGGTGTCTGTCTTCCCCTACCTGGACGACTGGCTCATCAGGGGTCAGACTTCCCAGGAGGCCCGGCAAGCCACCCTCAGAACTGTCTCCCTCCTTCAACACCTAGGGTTTGTCGTAAACTTCGCAAAGTCCACTTTGCTCCCCTCCCAGAACCTAGAGTTCATAGGGGCAAGGTTGGACTCCCTGCAAGCAAAGGCTTACTTGCCAAGAGACAGGGCTCAAAGACTCATAGACTTGGCAAACCAGTTTCTGAGCAGGCCACAGGTCTCCGCAAGACTTTGTCTAAAGCTCCTGGGCCACGTGGCATCGACAGTGCATGTGACCCCCCCCCATGTCCGCCTCCACATGAGGCCTGCACAATGGTGTCTTTGAACTCAGTGGAAACAAGCCACAGGAAGCCTCACAGACAAAGTGCGGGTGTCCAAACCATTTCTGGACTCCCTACAGTGGTGGCTAAACCCCCCCCTCCCAACTTATTACAGGGGGTGCCTTTTCAGGTGCCTGTTTCCACAGTGGTGTTGACCACCGATGCCTCCTTGCAGGGCTGGGGTGCACATTGCTTGGACAGGTGCACCCAGGGTCTGTGGTCTCCATGGGAGGCCACACAGCAAATCAACCTTCGGGCTATTCGCTTAGCCCTCAAAACCTTCTCTCACACCTTGGCTCACCAGTCTGTTCTGGTACAGATGGACAATCAAGTGGCCATGTTCTATGTGAACAAACAGGGAGGCACGGGGTCCAGGCTCCTGTGTCGAGAGGCACAGGCCCTTTGCTCTTTTGCTCTCAAACACAACATGTTTCTCAGGGCTGTTTATCTCCCTGGCCAGGAAAACTTCCTGGCAGACAGATTGAGCAGGGTTCTGCAACCCCACGAGTGGCAACTACACCCCTTGGTGGTTCAGAAAATTTTCCTGAGATGGGGACTTCCATCCATAGATCTCTTTGCCAGTCCCCTGAACCGGCAGCTGCCCAGGTTCTGTTCCCGGCAACTGCATCCCCTGAGGTTAGCAGCGGATGCCTTCCTGATTTCTTGGTCCCAGGGCCTCCTGTATGCGTTTCCTCCCATGCTTCTGGTGGCCCGAACCTTGTTCAAGATCCTAAGGGACAAGGCCTCGGTACTTCTGATAGCTCCCAGGTGGCCGAGGCAGCCCTGGTTTCCACTTCTGCTTCAGCTAGCTGTGGAAACACCACTACCTCTGGGGTTGCAACCCGATCTTCTCTCTCAGGATTCCCTTCTGCACCCCAATCTTATAATCTCTCAATTTGATGGCCTGGAGGCTGCAAGGGTAGTGTTGGCTCCCTGGGGCCTTCCCTGGGAAGTGGAAGAGGTGGTCTTGGCCTCTAGAAAGCAATCCACCAGGAAAACCTATGCCCTGAAGTGGCGAAGGTTCTCCATGTGGTGTCAGCAGCGCAAAGAGGATCCTTTCGCCTGCACTGTACCAGTAGTGCTACAGTATCTACTGCACTTGTCCAATCAAGGCCTTAAGTCCAATTCGGTTCGGGTCCACCTCTCTGCTCTAGCAGCTCACCACTCACTGGTGGAAGGACACTCTGTCGGTTCACCCCTTGGTGTCCAGGTTTCTCAGAGGCTTGCTCTTCCTCAAGCCTCCTCTCCGTCCACCGGCCCCTGAGTGGGAGTTGAATGTGGTCTTGCAGCAACTGACTTGCCCACCGTTTGAGCCGATGGCTACATGTCCTCTCCGCTTCCTTTCTTGGAAGGTGCTCTTCCTTGTGGCCTTGACCTTGGCCAGGCGAGTGAGTGAGCTTCAAGCCCCTGGTCTGTGACAGGCCTTACACTCGTTTTTATAGGAACAGGGTAGTCCTTAGGACTCATCTTAAGTTCCTCCCAAAGGTGGTCTCCTCTTTCCACCTCAACCAGGAGGTGGTTCTTCCAACGTTCTACACTAGGCCCCATGCCAGCCGGGCTGAGACAGTCCTGCGTACCCTGGACTGTAGGAGGGCCTTATCCTTCTACATTGAGCGTACGCAGGGGCATAGGAGGGCTACTCAGCTCTTCATATCTTTTGACCCTAATAACTTGGGGTTACCTGTCTCCAAGCGTACCTTGTCCATCTGGGTGGCTGACTGTATCACCTGGGCTTACAGGGCAGCTGACCTTCCCTTGCAGGGTCGGGTCACGGCCCACCATGTCAGGGCAATGGCTGCCTCAGTAGCTCATCTCCGCTCTGTACCGTTGGTAGACATCTGCAGGGCTGCAACTTGGTCCTCAAGCCAGACATTTGCGGCCCATTACTGCCTAGAGAGGGAGCCCCGTAGGGACAGTGCTTTCGGTCAGGCAGTGCTCCGGAATCTCTTTGAGGTTTAAGCAACTCCTCCCTCCAGCCCTCTGGTTGGGCTCCCGGTGGGGGTATGTTTTCAGTGAAATCCTTTCTCTGATGCTGCGGCTAGAGGGAGCTCATTTTTCAGCTCTGGGTCTCCGGTAGCCTGAAGCTGGGGAGTCCCATAAGTGAGGACTGACTTCCTGCTTGGTCCTGGAGAAAGAGTAGTTACTCAACTGTAACAGGTGTTCTCCAGGAGCAGCAGGAATCAGTCCTCATAACCCTCCGTCCTCCCCTGGGAGTTGCAGTTTTACATAGTTCATTTTTACATTTTTGTGTGCTGTTTTTTAGCTATGTCATTGGACTGAGCAAGATGGCACCTTTAGGCGGGAAGGGGACCGCGCATGCGTGCAGTATTCCCAAAGGCTTTCTTAGAAAGCTGGGTAAATGCTCCGCACAGGGGCTCCATCGACGTCGATGTCACCCATAAGTGAGGACTGATTCCTGCTGCTCCTGGAGAACACCTGTTACAGGTGAGTAACTACTCTTAATCCGTGATGACGCCTAAATCGTTTTCCTGGTTGGTGGTTCCTAATGTGGAACCTTGTTTGGATTTTTCTTTCCTAAGTGGGTAACTTTGCACTTGTCCACATTAAATTGTATCTGCCATTTGGCTGCCCAGTCTTCCAATTTATCAAGATCCTCTTACAATTTTCCACAATCCTCATGGGTTTTAACAACTTTGAATAGTTTTGTGTCGTCTGCAAATTTGAAAACCTCGCTAGTTATTCCCATTTCCAGGTTATTTATGAATATCTTAAAGCAGCGGACCCAGCACAGATCCCTAGGGTACTCCACTATTCACCTTTCTCCATTGGGAAAATTGGCCATTTAGCCCTACCCTACGCTTTGTATCTTTTAACCAGTTCTTGATCCACAATAGTACACTGCCTCCTATTCCATGACTTTTTTAATTTTACCAAACGTCTCTGATGAGGGACCTTGTCAAAGGCTTTCTGAAAGTCTGGATACAATATATCAACCGACTCACCTTTGTCTACCTGTTTATTTACACCTTCACAAAAACATAACAGATTAGTAAGACCAGACCTTCCTTGGCTAAAGCCATGTTGGCTGTCTCCCATCAAGCCATGACTATCTACATGTACAGTAATTTTGTTCTTTATGATGGTTTCCACCATTTTTCCTGGTACTGATGTCAGGCTCACCGGTCTGTAGTTTCTCCAGGACCAAGCAGGAAGTCAGTCCTCACATATGGGTGACGTCGGCGCCGACGGAGCCCTCGCGGAGCAATTTTCCCCAGCTTTCAAAGAAAGCCTTTGGGAATTGCAGCGCGCGTGCGCGGTCCTCTTCCCGCCCAAGGGTGCCATCTTGCTCAGTTGTCTTTTTTCCGCGGAGCCCTACAGACGTTTGTGAATCCCCACAGAAAAGTTGATTTTATTTCTCTTTTTTTCTCTCGATGATCTGTGGTCCGTGTGGCAAAATGTCCTCAAAAGCGTTGAGTCGGCAGCATCAGCGGGAACGTATCTTCTCTGACTCCGGCCGGGCTCGGACCTCGTCAGAGGCTTCGACGTCTCGGGACTCTGGTCCTGAGCATCGTCGAAGTTCCTCTGAAAGGGGGTCTCCTACCCGGGAACATCATCGGAAGAAGAAACCCGCGAGGGTGGGATCGGTGGATGCTCCTGGTTCCTCGAGGGCCAGGTCGCATAGCCCCGATTCCCGTCCCGGGTCCTCGGAGGTGGAGAGGCCTTCCAAACATCCTCGTCTCGAGATGGACTTGCCCGCTCACGTGAGTACTCTTGTCCTCGTAGACTCGCCTCCGAAGGAGCCGACGTCGGGCCCGACGCCGTCGGGGCCCGAGTCGGGGGCTGCTGGGTCTCCTGAGGTCGGACTCAGGTTGACGGCCTTGGAGAGCAGTCTGACTGCCTTCATGGACCAGCAGCGGGTATTGATTACTGGCCTCGCCGGTGCTTCTGCCCTGACCGCCGGGACATCGACCTCCAAGTCGACCCCGGAGACCGAGCCGATCCTCGAGTCCATGAGGGCTCGAGTCGATCCTCGGTCGCGGTCTTCTTCGGCCTCCCGTTCGGGACCGAGGTTGTCGACGCCGAATCCCTCGGCGTCGGGGCGGATGGCATCGATGCCCGCCCGACCGGAGCCGCTCGACGACTCCTCTGAGGAGTCGGCCTGGGAATCTGAGGACGAAGAGTCACCTGGTTCCTTTCGGACTCGGTGTGTCCCATCGGACTCCCCCGAGTCCGAACCTCGGAGACGGTCCCCCCCGGAGGATACCCGGTTCTCGGACTTCGTGCGGGATATGGTCAAGGCCTTGGCCTTCCCCGCGGATCCCGAGGAGGAGCCTCGAGTCGAACTCGATGCCCTCCAATATGACTCTCCCCCGAAGGAGGCCTTTATTGTACCGGTTCCTCCGATGCTGGAACGACTTCTCTTCCGCATGTGGGAGAGCCTGGCGTTGTCGCCGGTGTTAAGCAAGCGGGTCGATTCCATTTATCGAGTCCGCAAGAGCCTCGGCTTCCAAAAGGCACAACTACCGCACCATTCCATGGTGGTGGAATCGGCCATGCATAGACTTAAGGGTCAAAAAATGCACTCCTCGGTGCCCCCCGGTAGGGAGGCCCGAAGCCTGGATGCCCTCGGTAGGAAGTGTTTCCAGGGCTCTATGCTTGCTTGTCGAGTCCAGACCTACCAGCTCTACATGGGCATGTATCTCCGGGACCTGGCTAAAGAAATAGCCGGGTTCTCTGCTGGTCTCTCCGACGAACCTTTGCAGAGGTTCCAAACCTTGTCAACTGGTATTCGGGAGTGCTCAAAGTTTCTCTCTCGAGCAGCCTACGATGGTTTTGAGGCATCGGCTCGAGTAGCCGCAGCCGGCATCGGTGGACGCCGCCAGGCTTGGCTTCAGACGTCCGACCTCGAGCCATGGGTGCAGGACAAGTTGGTCGATGTCCCCTGCAGAGGTGAAAACCTCTTTGGCAAGCCCATGGATGAGAAGGCTGCACAGATCGAGACCGAGACTCTCACCAAGACTCGTCTCTCAAGGAAGACCTCTGCCCCTTCTCAAAAGAAGGGCTCGGGGAAAAAGCCCTTCTACCCGAGGAAGGCGGCTGCCTATAAATACTACCCTCAGTATCAGGCCTCAGCAGCTCCCCCACAGGGTAAGCAGGCCAAGGGACGGGGTAATGGGTCCCGTAGGCAGCAAGCCCCCAAGCCTGCACCACCGGCCCCTGCTCAGCAGGGTGGAGGTTTTTGACTTCATCAGCATAGCCTCTCCCCCTCAGCTGGTTTCTCTCAGCACAGGAGGCCGGCTGGTCCACTTTCCCCAAAGGTGGTCCAACATCACCACAGATACCTGGGTACTTCACATAGTTCGGAAGGGCTATTTTCTTCACTTTCACCAGGTACCTCCCTCCTACTTTCCAGGGGAGCCTCCGAGACTCCCTCTGCACAAGGACTGTCTCTTTCAGGAGTTAGCAAGTCTCCTTCAGGAACAGGCTGTGGAACCGGTGCCCCACCACCTGAAGGGTCAAGGGTTTTACTCCAGGTACTTTCTGATACCAAAAAGAGCAGGAGGCCTCAGACCCATCCTGGACTTGCGAAACCTCAACAAGTTCCTTGCAAAGGAAAAGTTCAAAATGCTTACCCTTGGAATCCTGCTGCCCTACCTCCAGCAGGGCGACTGGCTATGCTCCTTGGATCTAAAGGATGCGTATACTCATATCCTTATTCATCCAGACCACAGACAATATCTCAGGTTTGTTGTGGGAGGAAATCATTACCAGTACAGAGTACTGCCCTTTGGCCTATCCTCCGCCCCCAGGGTGTTCACCAAATGCCTGGCAGTGGTGGCAGCCTATCTAAGACTTCAAGGCCTTTTTGTGTTCCCATACCTTTAAATACCACTTCAGTCATGGGTAACATCCCTACATCTTCCTCAGTAAAGACAAGCAAAGAATTCATTCAATCTCTCCGCTATCGCCTTGTCGCCTCTTAGTGCTCCTTTAACCTCTTTATCATCTAATGGACCAACTGACTCTCTCACAGGTTTTTTGCTACGAATGTACTTGAAAAGGTCTTTACTTCGCGTTTTTGCTTCCGCAGCAGGCTTCTTCTCAAATTCTCCCTTTGCCTGCCTTATTAATGCCTTGCATTTGACTTACCAGTGCTTGTGCTGTTTCCAGGTTTCGTCGTTTGGCTCTTTTTTCCATTTCTTGACAGATGCTTTTTTTGGCAACAAAAGCCTCTCTGACCTCACCTTTAAACCATGCTGGCAGTTTTTTGGACTTCCTTCCACTTTTCTTAAAGCGTGGAATACAGCTGGTCTGGACTTCCAAGATAGTATTTTTCAACAGCCAAGCCTGATGTACGTCTTTAACCTTTGCAACTGCTCCTTTTAGTTTTTTCTTAACTGTTTTCCTCATTTTATCATAGTCTCCCTTTCGAAAGTTAAAAGGTAGTACTGTGGATTTCCTTACTATCCCTTCTCCACTAATTAAATCAAAGGCGATCATGCTATGATCACTGTTGCCAAGTGGCCCCAACACCCTTATCTCTTGCACCAACATAATTGGCCAAGAGAATATTGTCTCATCAAACTATTGTTCACTGCACTCAGACCGCCAGTAATCAATATCAGGTCCTTTTTAATTGCTTAAAATAAAAATCGTATGCAGAAGATTTCTTCCAATGGTATCCTCATTCGTAAAGCTTCAGTCATCTATCCGACTCAAAACCCTATAATAGTCTGTGTTTTCAAACTCATGTCCAATATTGTGCATTTCTGCTTCAGGGAAAAAAAATCATTGAAGAAAATCTTCTCTTTCTATTAATTTTCAAATACTTAGCTTGCAACTTAGTTTGAGAAATACATCTCATAATTTGGAGTAATGGAGTCTTGGGTTGTGGTTAAGAGAATATTGTTGATTATAACAAAAGTTAGAAATACCATGATCTTGAATAATAGTTATGTTAATGCCCTCCCCCACTTTTCTGTCTACACTTCAGAGCACGGAAATATTTCGTAGACATGTTTGTCTGCCATCACATTCCTCTGCAATAATGCCCTTTAGTTTGGATATTCTTATTTTTAATTCTATGTCAATTAAGGAATAAACATATTTTACTTCCTTGTGCATTAGCACTACTATGGGATTTTCAGTTAGTTTGTAAGGTTTGGATGGTGGTTGATGCAAATTCAGATTGTTAAAAAAAAAAAAATTAATCACAAAAGATAAGACGTGCCAACTTGGCACAGAGACCTGTCTGTCTACCTCAATTGGAACTCGCCTTGAGCACAGGTTTGGAAGGGTGAGTAATGAAATCCAAATCCATACCCTTGCATTAATATAAAATAGGCAAGTACAATTTTATACCAAGCACAATAAATAGAAAATTTTCTGACTTGGACTGTACTGTTGTAAGATTAGTCCTAGGGAGAGGGGGAGGTAAGATGGCCTTTCTTCAGGCTTCGGGAGGATTTCTCGTTGCGACTCTGGCTTACTATCTGGAAGGAGTGAGAAACAAATTTTATCTTAAATTTTGTTTAAAGCAGTGTTTCATCTATGCAAGACTAATCTTGCACGCTACCATTGTGATATGATATAATTCATTTCATGGCATTTAGTTTCTATATCTCCAGAGGCTTTCAATAGAATTTGAAGCACCACAGCCTCATGTATAAACTGATTTTATAACAAATGGCTACTGAATGAAATTTTTTGGATTTATGTGTATTCATGAAATATATTAATAAGTGATGCTGTGGAGATAAAGATGGCAAAGGTATTAGCAGTATCTTAAATTTTGATTTGGTGTTTTTTCTAGGTGGTGGTGGTCAAGGAGGTGGTTACAGCACTGCAGTTACAGCATCAGCCGGTCCAACTGTGTCCGCTCCAAGTCTGCAAAGTGCATCTACAGACAAGTATGCAGCTCTAGCAGAATTAGACAGTGTGCTCAGCTCTCCAGCAACCTCTAGTAATGCATTTACTTCCACCAGTAATGTTAGCAGGTACTCTTCTCGTTAGAAGTTAAAAGTAACATTCTTATTGCTTCTTGGCAAAGGATAGCGCAGAGGTGCTGTAAACAAAACCTGGTTCTCATTCCGGTTTGTTCTCTTTGCTGTGAGTCATAGTTTGTGAGAATAGTTCAGTTTTAGTAAGAAATTATAAGGTGTCTGAATCTTTGGTTACCATTATGCTAGTAGTGACCATAAATTTAAAATTGGTCTGAGGCATAAATGGTCTTGGGGTTTGAAGGAGCGGACAGGAAATCTTTATCTTTATCTTTCTTTATTTAAAATTTGATAAACCGCTTAGGCCGAAACATAAAAGCGGTGTACAAAAAAAAAATAAAAGGTCAACACTGCAAACTATAGAAAAAGGAACGCCAAAATATAACAGGAAAGCAAAAGAAAGGACAGTGCAAAGCAAAAACAACAAACAATAATCGCAACCAAAACACAGACTGACTCAATTAAAAACAACGACAGACAGGGGGAAAACAGGACCAAAATCTAGCTGAGACAAGACAACAATAAAAACAATGAAACTACTACGTCAGGGGGGGGGGGGGGGTCCAAGGGAAGGTCAAATGCTTTTTGGAAGAGGTAAGTTTTAAGGGAGGCTTTAAATTGAGAATAGGAGTTTTCAAGACGAAGGGACGAAGGTAAAGTATTCCACAACCAGGGACCAAGGAAAAAGAAAGCAGAGTGACGGGTCTTTTCAAGATGTGCATGGGAGGGGGGAGGCAGAGACAGACGATTAGCATGAAGAGCACGGAGCTGGCGATAGGGTGTGTGCAAGGAAACCAAATCAGCCAGATACAAAGGGTTATGGGTGTGGATGGCACGGTGTGTGAGAATGAGAATTTTGTAATGAAATCGGACAGATAGGGGCAGCCAGTGTAGACGAAAGAGGATAGGAGTGATATCAAAACGGCGGGCAAAAGTGATGATACGGGCAGCGGTATTTTGAATTAGTTGGAGGCGTCGGAGTTGATACTTGGGGAGGTTGGCTATGAAAACATTACAATAGTCGAGTCGGCTGGTGATCAGGGCAATGACAAGAGTAACTAATGATTCTAAGGGAAGAAGAAATGTGCGGACAGCTCGAATTTGATGAAGGGTAGCAAAACAACGCCTAGTGAGGGAAGAGATATGGTCGTGAAAAGAAAGAGAAGGATCAAGAACTACTCCAAGATACCGAAAGGAGGATACAAGAGGAATGGGTACAGAATCGATCAAAGGGGCAGAGGAGGGGCAAGAACCAGTGAGGGATACCCACATAGCCGTGGATTTGGATGGGTTCAGGCGTAAGAAATGCTGGGAAAGCCAGGAAGCCACATGTGAGAGACAGATATTGAAAGGGGAAAGATCCAGAGAAAGTGGGGAAGTGTGATAGAGTAATATGATGTCATCTGCGTAGACATAGGGAGATACTGGGTACTGCTGCAGTAAGAGAAGTAGAGGGGCCAAAAAAATATTAAACAACAGAGGAGACAGAACCGAGCCTTGAGGGACACCACAGGTGAGGGGAAGAGGGGAAGATGATGTTCCATTAAGAGTGACGGAAAAGGATCGGGCCGTAAGAAAGGAACGAAACCAAAGAAGAACCGTATCGTGAAGACCCACCTCCGCAAGACGAGTGAGAAGCAGGGTGTGATCGATTAAATCAAACGCAGCAGAAAGATCCAGGGAAACCAACAGAGTAACATCACCACGATCATGTGCAACGTGAAGCTCATTCAAAACCGCAAGAAGAACAGTCTCGGTGCTGTGGCCCTGTCGAAATCCGGCTTGCCGAGGGTGAAGTGCGTTAGTGGATTCTACGTGGGAAGACAACTGATTAAAAACAAAACGTTCCAGAAGTTTAGATAAGAAGGGGAGATTTGACACAGGACGCCAATGTGCAAGGACAGAGGGATCAAGAGATGATTGTTTTAAAAGAGGGTGAACAATGGCAGACTTCCACGAGGAGGGGAATAGACCGGAGGATAAACTAGAATTTATGATGGTAGTGATAATTGGGATGAGCTGAAGCGAGGGCTCTGACAGCCAACGAGAAGGAATTGGGTCCAGAGCACATGTGGTCTTTCGAGAGGTAGACAGCGTGGAGAGTATTTCAGCAGAGGACACCGGATGGAAAGAGGACCATATGTGAGCAAGAGCTCGATTTGGCGCAGGGGAAGAAGGCGGGGGTGAGCGATCAATGGCAAGCGAACTACAGATAGTAGGAAGTGGTGCTAATGGAGGTGGAGGAGGAATAGGGAAGGAGGCACGTAAGGTAAGGACTTTGTCTGAGAAGAAGGTAGCCAGAGAGTGAGCGTCAGGGGCCCCCATAGCTGAGGTACTATGGGAGTTAGTGGATGAGAGTTTCCGCAGGATAGTGAAGAGCTGGCGAGAGGAATTCGCAGCTCCTGAGATCTCAGCTGTATAATAGGCCCGTTTGGCTGATTGAACAGCCAAACGGTAATCAGCATAGAGTTGCTTAAAGTGTTCATATAGATCGGGAGATTGACGATGAGACCATTGGCGTTGCACCTGGCGAAGTTGGGTACGCTGCAGCCGCAATCCTGGGTGAAACCAGGGAGAGTGACTGGCGGTGAGAGAATGATGACAAGGGCGCCATGGTGCCAGTTGATCCAAAGCTTCTGAGAGAAGAGAGTTCCAAAGGGAGACTTGGCTATTGGGTGAAAGTGATGCAAATTCCGGTGGGAAAACAGAAGAAGCGGAGGGAAAGGAACTCAGGGTGTCAGGAGTTAGGTGACGACGAAAGGGGGGGTGTGTGGAGGGTAATGAAGACGGAGTGGGCACCTGGGGGGGACAGGAAATTGAAAATATAATACAGCGGTGATCAGACCAAGGGAGATCTAATGTGGAAGGGGGGAAATCTCAGCTGACAGCATAGAAGAGGACAGGACAAGATCGAGAGTATGTCCGGCTATATGGGTGGGACATGAGACATGTTGTCGGAAAGCAATGTCATGAAAAAGGTTCAGAAAGGCATGATCCTTTGGTCTACTAGGATTGTCAGCATGGATGTTAAAGTCACCTAGGACGATGAGATTGGGGAACTGTAAGGCAACATCTGAGAGGGTCTGGAGGACTCCTTCCCAGCGTTCAGTAGAAAGGGAGGGTGGAAGATAGAGGAGGAGTAAATAAAGCGGGGGAGAAGAATGAAGGCAGAGGAGGGATTCAGAAAGTGAAATAGATGACGAATTGACCTCCTCAAGGGTGATGGAGGCACGAAAGAGTAAGGCAACGCCCCCCCCACCCCGGCCCAGCCGAGGAGAGGAAAACGCTGAGTACCCGGGGGGGAGGGAGCTAGAGAGAACAGGGCTATCACCCTCTTTGAGCCAGGTTTCAGTGAGAAAGCAAAGATCTATAGAGTGCTGTATAATAAGATCAGAAACCAATAGAGATTTGGATTTGAGAGACCGGCAATTCAACAGAGAGACCTGAAACACAGAGGTATAGTTCGTTGTGAGAGACAGAGACAGAGAAGCAGGCTGTTTTGGAAGAGTGCTAGTAAAGATACAGGGAATTAGATTGGCTGGACAGCGAGCCAGAGAACCAGAGAGAAAAGTACGTGAGGAGAGGGGACGTCGTCCCCAAAGTACCGGGATAGTCAGCATACCGCTGTCAGAAGAAAACTTCCTGAGGAATTACCTGAAAGGAGAGAGCAGACCAACAGAGGCAGAGTAGCAAGGAGCACGCAAAGACCGCAAAGACCGGCAAGCCACGACCGCGCCACTCGCTCGCCCCAAGGAGCTCGACCAAGGAGCAGGACCTGCTCCTTGGTCGCGCTCCTTCGGCGCGTGCCCACGGCGCGGAACGCCGTCGGCAGCTTGCTTTTGTAGTTTTCTGAGGTACCTGGGGGAACGCGATCGCAGTGAAACAACCGCGTCACTTCCGGGTGCAGGCAGAGGTCCAGGTTAGGCACAGGAGGCAAACAGGCTTGGGAGACCTGAAAGATACAACGTACACGAAAGCCAGCAATAGCATCTAAACAAGGCAAGTGAGAACGCGGAACGCCGTCGGCAGCTTGCTTTTGTAGTTTTCTGAGGTACCTGGGGGAACGCGATCGCAGTGAAACAACCGCGTCACTTCCGGGTGCAGGCAGAGGTCCAGGTTAGGCACAGGAGGCAAACAACAGGCTTGGGAGACCTGGGGGAACGCGATCGCAGTGAAACAACCGCGTCACTTCCGGGTGCAGGCAGAGGTCCAGGTTAGGCACAGGAGGCAAACAACAGGCTTGGGAGACCTGAAAGATACAACGTACACGAAAGCCAGCAATAGCATCTAAACAATAGCATCTAAACAATAGCATCTAAATGGTTTCTCTTAAGATGCCTCCTGTAGCCTGTTGAAGTTGGAGCAGCAGTGCTTGAAAGTAGGAAATGGGATGAAGTCGTGGTGAGAGAATGCAGAGCTTTACTTTGTTTACTGGAACAGAGTATCAGGGATCCCTGTTTTTCCATTAATGTGCCTTATGTGCAGATAAGTGCTTACCAGTAAGGTTAGTCACTGCCTGCCCTCCATCCCCTCCCCCCAAATATCTTGCTGTCACCTGCTTCCGTGAAAGGCACATATATAGTTTGTTACTCCATATAACAGAAAAGCTAAAATATTTTCTTCATCCTCCTCTCTACAAGTTTTCGAAACTTGACTTGAACAAATACAAGTTGTAAATGGTTTATCTAGTGCATTTGGACCTGAACTTTCATGTTATCCCTCCTTCCCTCACATAGATATAAAAATATGCACATACACATATTTTCACACTAAAAAGTTACATTTTATAATTTGTAAAACTAATGGTAACAGAAGGTACTTCAGAATCAGACATTCAGGAATGTTTGCACTTCAGAAGAAAAATCTAAAAAATAAAATTTTCATTGAGTATTTATGGTGCCTAAAGTAATAAGACATCTTTGCAGCTTCTGACTCTCATTTCATGCTCAGCTACATCAGCAGTCTGTCCTGAGGGCTTTGATTCAACCACATCATAAATGCTGGCTTTATTCTGAAACGTTTTCAGCTCCTCCCCAGTAGCCGTTTGAGCGCCTTCAGACCTGGAGGTCTCATCTTCCAGCATTATAGTACAATTTGTTTTGTTGTAACTATCCATTGGGTTTTCGTGGCAAGATACGGCAGGCCTTTTGGAATATTACAAAATGCTCAAGGATCCATGTTGAATGATGCTGATAAGATCAAGAAAAGGTGGAAAGAATATACAGAGTCATTATACGATAAAGATCAAGTGGATCAACAACCATTTCAACCTGTATCATGATCAGGAACCATTGGTGATGAAAGAAGTCTTCGAAGCTGCATTGAAAGCCCTATCAAAGAAAGCACCGGGCATTGATGGCATTCCCATTGAAGTATTACAGCAATCTGATGAAGCTGTTACCATACATACAGGGCTCTGCCAGGAAATTTGGAAGTCAACATCATGGCCAACTGACTGGAAATGATCTGTATTTATACAAATACTCGAGAAAGGTGATCCAACTGACTATGGAAATTATCGCACAATCGCTCTGATCCCACGTGCCAGCAAAATTCTGCTCAAGATTATTCAGCAGAGACTACAACCATACCTGGAACAAGACTTGCCTGAAGTGCAAGCAGGGTTCAGGAAAGGGTGAGGAATGAAACACGTCATCACAGATGTGAAATGGATCCTTGAAAAGACAAAAGAATACCAAAAGGATATATATATATATTTTATTGATTACAGTAAGGCTTTGGACTCTGTAAACCATGAGAAATTCTGGGCCACATTATGAAGCATGGGTATACCAGAACACCTGATCATTCTCTTGCACAACCGTTACATAGATCAAGAAGCAACAATTCGAATGGAACAAGGAGAAACAGAATGGTTTAAAATCAGCAAAGGTGTATGACAAGGCTGCATATTTTCCCCCTACCTGTACAATTTATATGCAGAACAAATCAGAGAAGCAGGACTGCATGAAGACGACAAAGGTGTGAAGATTGGTAGACTCATCAATAACCTTTGCTATGCTGATGATAGTCTTCACTTTCAGCCAGTAATTGGTATCTGAAACATTTACTTCTCAAGATCAAGGAACATAGTCTTACATTAAGGTGCAGGCCCATTTTAAAGAAGACAAGGATCCTGACAACTGGCAAAATCAATAAATTCATCTGTGATGGAAACGAAATTGAAATAGTGGACAACTTTAACTAACTTGGATCAACTATCAATAAAGAAACAACAAGCAGTCAAGAAATCCGATGATGCTTTGCTCTTGGCAGAATGGCTATGAAGGACCTAAACCAGATTCTCAGGGGCAGAGATGTCTCTCTCCATACAAAGATTTGACTTGTTCAAGCAATGGTATTTTCAATAATGTCATATGGATGTGAAAGTTGGACATTGAAAAAGATAGACAGAAAGAAAACTGATGCCTTTGAATTATGTTGCTGGTGACGAATACTGTATGTACCATGGACTGCCCGAAGAACAAACCTAGTCAGTACTAGAGGAGATCAAACCTAAGCTTGCTTTAGAAGCTCAGATAACAAGACTTCAACTTTCATTCTTTGGACACATCACGCGAAAAGAGTTCATTAGAGAAGATCATGCTTGACAAGATAGGTCAGCGCAAAAGAGGAAGGCCAGCAATGAGATGGATTGATTCAGAAACAGCAGCTATGGGTGCCACTCGGTCAACAATGAGCTACCATACTGAAGATTGAACACAGTTTAGAACAACTATCCAGAGGGTCGCCATGAGTTGACACCGACTCGACGGCACTTATCAACAAAAAAGTAATAAGAAACATTCTGTAGCAAATCCATGGGCTATAAAGCTTCAGGTTCTCTTGTAGTCTGATTGGGATAAGCTTTTATTGTAACCTTCTCTCTGAAATGCAGTTTCCAAATAATCCTCCTAGATCAGTCCAGACTAGTGGGTTATATCCCCCTGCTAGCAGATGATGGAGACAGAGGAAGAACCAATCGGAAGCTTCAGTGACATCATCACTGGCACATATACATGCTCCCCTAGGGGATAGCTTCAATATTTTCTCTGTCTCAGCATATGGTGGACTTCAGCTTCTCTGCTCCTGGCATTTACTTTGAGAGTGACAGTCTAGTGTAGCTCTCTTTCTCCAGGACCAAGCAGGATGTCGGTCTGGGAGACTGAGGACGAGTCTCTGGAAACAGTATGGCACCGGGATGTGCCCTCTGATCCCTCACCACCTCTTGAGTGTCGAAGGTCCCCTCCCAAGGACCTCTCCTTCCTGGATTTTGTGAGGGACATGGGAAATACCTTGCCTTTTATCCTGGAGGCAGAGGAGCCACCTCAACCACAGGAGCTTGAGATCCTCCAGTATTACACTCCGCCAAAGGAGGCCATCACAGTCCCTGTCCACCCCATTCTGGAGCGGCTCTTTCTGAGGATGTGGAAGACTCAGTTTACAATGCCTACAGTGAACAAATGGCTCATATCCATTAATCGGGTCTGCAAGAGCCCAGACTTTGAAAAAACACAACTGCCTCATAACTCCATGGTGGTGGAGTCTGCCATGCACCGCATCAAGAGCACTAAGATGCACTTCTCGGTGCCCCCCGGGTTGGGAGGCTCACACCATGGATGGCTTTGGCAGAAAGTGTTACCAGGGCTTGATACTCATGGCCCTTATAAGAGCTTACCGGCTGTACATGGATATGTACTTGAGAGATCTGGCAGTGGAGCTTGATGGCTTCTCAGCTGAACCATCTTGAGAACATCTGGAGCCTGCTCAGTAAAACTAAGGAATGCTCCAAGTTTGTGACTTGGGCAGCCTATGACTGCTTAGAGTATGTGGTCAGAGTGGCTGCAGTGGGACTTGGTGTCCACTGCCTGGCATGGCTGCTGTCCTCTGACCTGGAGCAGTGGATTCAAGACAAATTGGCTGTCTCATGCCGGGGAGAGAACCTCTTTGGCAAATCCATGACAGAGAAGGCTGCCGAGTTGGAGACGGAACAACTCACCATGGCCAGGCTCTCTCGAAAGACTGCTGACCTTTCCCATCAGAAGGCTTCGGGGAAAAGGTGGTTCTACCCGAAGAAGAAGGTGGCAGCCTACGGTGCTTATCCTCCGTATCATTCCTATCGGGTGCCCCCACAGGGGCAGCAGCCCAAGGGCCAAGGCCAAAAGCAGCAACATAGGCCTAAGACCCCAAAGCCCCAACCGGCTCCGTAGCTGTAGCCTGGGTGGGGATTTTGGCTCTTTGACCATGGTCTTCTCTCCCCTTGCAGGCCCAGTTCAGCAGCACATTGGGGGTGGGGGGGGGGGGAGGTCTCTTCAGTTCTTTGCCCACTGGTGGCCCAGCTTCACCACCAGCATCTCGGCATTACAAATAGTGAAGGAGTGTTACCTCCTACACTTCAAGCAGACTCCTCCTCCATTCTTTCCAGGTGAATGCCTTCTGAAACCTCACCATTGGGAACTGCTCCAATTGGTAGTAGCCAACCTTGTGGAAGCCAGGGCGGTGGAACTGATTCCACCGTCTTAGGAAGGAAGTGGGTTCTACTCCCGATATTTCCTGGTCCCCAAAAAGACAGGCGGCTTCTGGCCCCTTCTAGATCGTTGCAATCTAAATCGCTTCCTTGCCAAAGGGAAATTCAAGAAGGTATTCCTTGGAATGTTGCTGCCCTTCCTCCAGTAGGGAGATTTTGCTGTGCTCCTTGGATTTTTAAAAAATGCCTACACCCACATCCTCATTCACCCCCTTGCATCAACAATACCTCCAATTCATTATCAGCGGCAGGCACTATCAGTACAAGGTTTTTCCCTTCGGACTCGCGTATGCTCCTAGTGGTCATAGTTGCTTTTCTCCATGTGCAGGGGATTTTTATCTTCCTTTACCTGGACGACCGGTTGGTGAGAGGTGGCTTTCTGGATGAAGTTTGCCAGGCTGCGCAGCATATCATCAAGGTCTTGGAGCAGCTGGGCTTTGTAATCAACTACCCAAATTCCCACCTGCAACCCCCTCAGTACCTTGAGTTCGTTGAGACTTTCCTCGATATTTCGGTGGCCGAGATATATCTCTCAACAGACCGGGCCCACCGACTCATGTCTCTAGCGCACCAGGTTCATTGCTGCTTGATGGTGTCTGCTCGCCAAATGCTTCACCTCCTGGGCCACATAACTTCCACAGTCCATGTCACTCCGTTCACCTGCCTGAATATGCGGCATGCGCAGTGGACTCTCTGCACTCAGTGGCATCAGGTATTGGGCTGGCTCTTTGACGAGTGCGTGTAACTCAACCACTGCTAGACTCCTTTCCATGGTGGCAGCGGTTGGTACATCTTCTGGTGGGGCTGCCTTTTCAAGCACCCCTGCACCAACAAGTTCTGAATGCGGATGATATGGTTATGGTTTGTTGTGCTTGATAAATAACCCTTCAAGCGGTCTCTGCAGAGTGGTGTACAACAAAGTCTAAAATTACAATAAAAACATGATATAGGAAAAGAAATCCATTAAAAACAGGAAAGAGTCATGATATCATTCGTGCAAGGAACAGAAAAACTCCCAGCAAATTACATAATATTAAATAGCAAAACCAAGCTCGGCTGGGGAAGCCCATCTTGGCAACCTCTGCACACAAGGCCTCTGGTCAGAGGGCGAGAGCCTCCCCCAAATAAACATTCAAAATCAGAGCCATTACAAATGCATTGTGGGCCTTCTGGACACAGCTGGCCGGCTAGGTCATTCTTATACAAACTGACAACTAAACTGCAATGTTAGACATCAACAAACACGGGGGCATGGGCTTATATCTCTTCTGCTGAGAGACAGTCTGGCTCTAGAAGTTCGTTGTGAAGCACCAGATGCTTTTCCAGGCAGTGTATCTCCCAGGAGAGGATAGTGCCTCAGTGGACAAGCTCAGCAGGGTCCTGCAACTGCTCGAGTGAGCATTCATCCCCCAGGTGGTCCACTGGATCTTTCAAATTTGGGGCACCCCCGTCATGGATCTCTTCACATCTCCTCTCAATGCCCAGCTGCCGCTGTTTTGCTCCAGGATGCCCTGTCCCAGTCGAGTGGCTTCTGATGCCTTCCTCCTGGATTGGAGCGGAGGCCTACTCTGTGGATAAGTATAGACTCCCCTGTTGGCCAAGACCCTCTTCAAAGTCCAAGCAGATGATGCCACCTTGATACTCTCATTGACCCATGGTGACCCTGGCAACCGTGGTACCCCTTGTTACTATGGCTGTCTTGAGATTCGTCCTTCACCCCAGTTTTCCTCTTGCAGGAGGAGGGCACCCTATCATACTTCAACCTTTGCTACCTCTCACTCATGGCTTTTTCCGCTGAGTGGGTAGCTCTGGCAGAATTCTATCTGTCCATAGATGTCGAACATTCTGGTGTCTCGCAAGGATTCCACCAGGAGCACATATGCCTTCAAATGGTGTAGATTTTCAGTCTGGTGTGTGGACCGGGCCCTCAACCGCTTCACTTGCTCGGTGGAGGCGGTGCTTACCTACTTGCTGCACATCTCCAACTCTGTCAGGTGCACCTTAATGCTCTTGCAGCATATCACCACAGCGTTGATAATCAACCCTTTCGGCTCATCCACTCATAGGATGCTTTATGTGAGGCCGCCTGCTTTCTCGTCCCCCTCCTCAACCACCTTTGCTGGCGTGGGATCTCAATGTCATCCTGGGACAGCTGTTCTCTGCACCCTTTGAGCCGCTGGCCACCTGTCCTCTCAAGTTCCTCACTTTGAAAGTCCTCTTTTTGGCGCAGAAATCAGTGAGCTGCAGGTACTCGTAACACACTCGCCTTATGTCAGGTTCTACAAAAATAGAGTGGTGCTATGCGCTCATCCTAGGTTTTTCCCTACAGTAGTTTCAGCATTCAGCCTAAACCAGTCCATGGTACTACCCACCTTTTTCCCACAACCTCAAGCCTCCAGGACAGAGGCCTTTCTTCATACTCTGGATTGTAAGAGATCGCTCGCCTTTTATCTTGAATGGACGAAGCCCCATCGTCATTCCACTGATCTCTTTGTTTCTTATGACCCCAACAGACTAGGGGTAGCCATCTCTAAGCACACCCTCTCCATCTGGATGACTGACTGCATCTCTCTTGCTTATGCCCAGGCTGGGCTTACTTCAGAGCGCCATGCCACAGCGCATAATGTTCACCCTAGGGCAGCCTCAGTGACTCACTTACGCTCCATCTCCACAGTGGAGATTTGTAGGGCGGCTATGTAGTCTATCCACACCTTTGCAGCCCACTACTGCCTGGATAAGGATTCCCGATGGAATATCTCCTTCGGCCAAGCCATACTCTGGCACCTCTTTGGGAATTAATGCAATTCCTTCCCTCTGGACCTTCTGTCTGTCAAGGCTACCGGAGAGTCTACCATTGGTTGATGTCTGAGGCTGGTGTTGACTCTCGGAACCTCAGCGTTTCCTGCTGTTTTCTCGATTCGTCTTTTTCTGGTTGCCCCGTTGGGCTGTCTACAAGGCTTTTTGGTAGCCTTTACCTAGGGAGTCCTAACTGTCAGGACTGACAGTTGGTCCCAGAGAAAGTGTAGTTTCTCACCTGTAGCAGGTGTTCTCTGGGAACAGTACTCACGACCATCCCTCCTCCCCATGGAGTTGTTTTCTTTTGGGCTTCATTAAACTATGTTGTCATATTGAGGTAAGATGGCTCCTTCATGCGGGAAGACCAGCATGCATGTGTGGAGTACATTCCAAAAGCTTCCTTTGGTAGCGGGGAAGTGTTCCTGTGTGGGCTATGCCGGTGATGTCACTCATATGTGAAGACCGATTTATTTTATTTTATTTATTTTAATTCTCTTATATACCGCGCTATTCTGCATCAGTGCGGTTTACATTGAACAAACTGAAATTACATTGAACAGGGCATTATAACTTGGAGATAACTATTTTACAGGGAACATGGGCTATGGAGGGTTAAGTGGCTTGCCCAAGACCACAAGGAGCACCTGTGGGACTAGAAACCCCAGTCCTTCCAGCCCAAGGTTGCTGTCCTCTAGTGGGATTTGAACCCCCGACCTTCCGGCCTGAAGTACCTTGCCCCAACCACTAGGCCACTCCTCCACTCCACTCCGATGACTGCTGTTCCCAGAGAACACCTGCCACAGGTAAGTAACTGTGCTTTTGGTACCAGATGTCTCCAGGGTGCATCCAGAGGTGCCCCTCTGGCGTTTCCCATGATTTTCATGGTGTACTCCTGATCAGGTGGATCAGTTTGAGCTGCCTGGAAGAGGGCGTGCCAGCTTAAGAGGAGCAAAGCAGCCCTCGGGGGGGGGGGGGGTGAACCTGAGCTCCTACCTTCTGAGCATTACTGTCAGGCTTTTATTTCTTTGTGCTTTCATTAAAGTTTAAGGAAGAGCTCCATTTGTTTCAGTAAAGCAGTTTACCTCAGTCAATGGCGGCTGGTTCCTGCAGGGCTCAGGCGGTAACTGTGAGTACTACTGCACCCCTTCCCTCTCTTCACTTTATCTCTCTCAGCCGGCTGTGCCATTTTTTTCTCTTCAGCCTTTAAACAGTTTTTTCCGCCCTTTTTTTTTCCTGCAGCATTTCTTCACTGGGCCAGCTGTGGGGGGGTTTTTTTAGCTGCTTTCACTCACGGTTTGTCTCCCAGATTAATTTTTTCATTGTGGGAGCCCTATTTTCACTGTTTTTGTACCGTGTTCAGTTTCTTGCATTGTGAGTGTACAGACGGCAGTTGCTGCTCTTGTTTTTGGCATACGTGAACTTTTTCTCTATGAAACAGCAGCATATCATGTTTTTTTCTGTATGGATGCCTTCTTCTCTTCAGTGCCGCCTTGGCTGTGGCCACAAGTGCCGGGTTTTGATAGACTGCCTCTGTGCTTCTGACCCAGGGAAGCGTGTGAAGAGTTCAGCTGTGGTTTCTCCTCATGCCGTCCCTACTGAGGGATGTTTCTCTTCCTCCTATTCTTTTGCTGGAACAATTACAGCCTCTTGGGGAGCCCGATTCTTCCCAGTTTGTTTCATCAGGCCTGGGATCTTTGGCGTTCTGGCTATGTCACCGCTCCTTCCAAAGCCTTCTCTCCAGGGCCTTCTGGTCTATCAGTATCCAAGGACCCGTCATCCAGAAAGTGAGCAAGCTTTTACCTTGCCTGCTCAGGAGGAGCGGCCCTACAAGGTGGTCTCTTGGGCTCCCTAGGAGTGGAATCCCTCAGAGGAGCCAGTTTCTGAGGATGACAGGTTTGGTCAGTGAGTCTGACTGGTAAGCTAGGGAGTTGTCACCTCCAGAAGAGGACCCTGATCTTCAGGATGACTCCCAGGAAGTACGTCATTTTCGTAAGGAGGAGCTGCCAGCTCTCATTTCTCAAATTGTGGAGTCCCTCTGTATTGCTGACCCTCCAGAAAAGCAGGATTCCACCTACGCTTAAAAACGTATCTATTCTCCTCTGCGTTTGACCTCCCTACTCCCCCCCCTCCCCCCCCCCCCCCCCCCCCCCCCCCCGTGATCCTGTTTCTCCCTTTCTCTCAGTATTGTCTACTCCTCCTGTCTGGTATGCTTGATTGTACTGTCCTCTGTCCTGTCATTTATTGTAACTTCCTTTCATTTTCTCGGCCACTGGCCCTTCTTGTAATTTTGAAATTGTATACCGCTTTTTTTTTTATTAAAAGGCGGTATATCAAATAAAATAAAAATAAAAACACTCCATCTCAGGTGGATCCCATTCTTAGAGGCATTCGTGAGCCGTCTAGTGCGTTCCCTTTCCCTTTAGAGCTGCAGCAGATGGTTTCCTTGGAGTGGGACTCTCCTTATGCTTCCTTGCACTCAGCTAGGCACCTGTGGACATTAATAAGTGGCTCTGCTTTCCTAAGGTGGATGCCCTGGTGTTGGCAGTTACTAAACACACCACCATCCCGGTGGAAGGAGGAGCAGCACTCTGGAATCTGCAGGATAGGAGGGTTGAAGGCCTTTTGAAAACTGCTTTTTCTTTCTCCCTTGCTTTCCAGGAAGTTTAGCGACACCTGCCCTGCTCAGATGGATTCAACTCCTACCACAGGACTCTTCAGCCTGTTTGGAATCTGTGGCTGCCTTTTTGACCGATGCCCTCAATGACCCCCTTTGGTTGGCAGTGTGGTCAGTTGCAACTGTTACAGTGGTGAGGCATTGATTGTGGCTTTGTCATTGGAATGCTGATGCAGCCTCCAAAGCCCTCCTGGTCAAGCTCCCATTCAAGGGCAAGCTCCTGTTCGGGGAGGATCTGGAAAAGCTTGTCAAGGATTTGGGTGAGGTTAAACCTCAGTGTTTGCCCGAAGACAAACCCAAAAGGGCATCTCATTGGTTGGGCAAGCGGACATCGTTTTCGTCTTCCTCCAAAGTGCACTTTCGAGATTCATGCCGCTATTGACACGGCAAGTAGTTTTATTCAATGCCCAAATCGAGTGGAAAGTAGCAGCCCTTTTGAGGGGTCCATCCATCTCTGGACAATTAGTCCTCTTCCAACAAGTGTTCTGAGGCTGCACGTGCCTCCTGCTGACAGGCCTAGGGTCCGTTCCAGGGTGCTTCAGGTCGGCAGGTGGTTACGCCTCTTTTTCCACAAATGCGCCTGGGTTACCATGGCCAGATGGGTCCTCACCATAATATCCCAGGGTTGTATTCTCAACTGCACTAGACCCATCAGGGATGCCTTTATGATCTCCCTTTGGTTGACTTGTAAGAGGGCTGCGGTGCAAAAGACTGTCCAGTGGCTTCTGCAGCTTCAGTCAGTTTTGTCCAATTCCATTCCTCTGAGGTTGAATCCGACTGCTATTCCATCTACTTCATTGTGCCCAAGGAGGGTGGTTCCTTCTGATCCCTATAGATCTCAGAGGGGTCAATCGCTGTCTCTATGTGCTGCGTTTTGCAGGGAGACCTTGAAGTCTGTGCTTTGTGGTCCACATGGGCAAGTTCTTAGCTTCCCTGGATCTTGTGGAGGCCTACTTCCCTATTCCCATCCAAGAGGACCAGCAGCGTTTCCTGTGCTTTGCGATACTGGGATGTCACTTCCAGATTTGAGCCCTGCCTTTGGTCTTGCTACAGCTCCTCGCACCTTCTCAAATGGGCATGGTGTCGTCAGGGGATGTGTCTATCCTTATCTGGACAATTGGCTCATCTGAGCAAAGTCTCGTGCAGAGGCGTAGGGAGCAGTGGCACAGGTCGTTCCTTCTTGGAAAGCTTCAGTTGGGTGGTCAACCATGCAAAGAGTTCCTTACGTCCATCTCAGACCCTCAGGTTTCTCGGGGCCCCCTTTGATACTCGGGTAGGGCAAGTGTTCCTAACTCAGGACAGATGTCAAGTTCTACAGTCTGCTTCATTCCTTGCAGCTTCACCCGGCTCCTTGAGTGTGGGATTATCTGCAAATCTTAGGAACTATGGTGGCTATCTTGGATGTGCTATCTTGGATGTGGTCCCCTGGACTCAAGCGCATATGTGTCCACTTCAGCTTTCCTTACTGTTCCATTGGTCCCCTTGCTTGCAGCAGTACAGCATCTGTCTTTCTCTCACTCCTGCGTTCATTACCGTCTTCGCTGGTGGCTATGTCTTGATCACTTGATGCAAGGGATTCCCCTGGAGAGTCCACGTTCTATAGCTCTGACCATCGGTGCCAGTCTTTCCGATTGGGGACTCATTGTAACAGATGGCACAAGGAACATGGTCCCAGCAAGAATCCAGTTGGTCCATCAACCAGTTGGAGGTGTGGGTAGTCCACTTGGCACTCTGCCATATTCTGCCTCCTCTTTGCATGCAGGCAGTTTGAGTCCAATCTGACAATGCAATGATGGTGGCTTATTTCAACAGACAAGGGCAGATCAAATTCCCAGGGTCGTCTTGGAGATGCATCTCCTGTTTCTGTGGGCCAAGTAGACCATGTGCAGACAGATTTTCTTAGTTGTCATCTTCTCGACCTGGACAAGTAGAAACTCGCTCAATAGGTGTTCAGATGCATTGTAAACCGGTGGGGTTGTCCTGCTCAATAGGTGTTCAGATGCATGGTGAACCAGTGGGGTTGTCCTGCTCTGGACTTGATGGTCACCTCAGCCAATTCCAAAGTCCCTGCCTTTTTTTTCAGTCTTTGGAGGGAGCCAAAATCTCAGGGTCTAGACATGCTTGTCCAGTCCTAGTCTCTGTTGCAGATCCTCTACTTTCCTCTGTGGGTCTTGATTGGCCAGGTTCTCTGACATATCCAGGTCAGGTGATTCTGGTGGCACTGGATTGGCCTCATCGCCCGTGGTATGCAGACCTGGTTTGCCTCCTAGTGGCGGAGCCTCTGAAGGTCTGCTCTCACATGGGCCTACTGGGGCAGGGGCCTGTCGTCGTGGATGATCCTGTTCGCTACTCGCTTATGGCTTGGCTCTTGAAAGGTTCCCTCTAGTTCGTAAAGGATACTCTGCTCAAGTTGTGGCTATCTTGCTTAAAGCACAGTGCCCTTCTACAGTGCTAGCTTATGCTCAAGTTTGGCGTTTGAGTTTTGGTGCTCCGCCTGTGTGGTTTTGCTGTGGCGAGCACAAATATCTGATCTCCTGACCTTTCTGCAGGATGGCTTTGACCAGGACCTCGTATTGAATTATTTGAAAGTGCAAGTGGCGGCTCTCACCTGTTTTCATGGTTCTGTTGGGGTTTGCTTGTTTGCCGCACATTCTAATGTTGGGCTTTTTTTTTGTGTGGAGTACGCTCCTTATGTCCTCCCCAGTTCGTCCACTTCTCCCTTGATGGGACTTGTCCATTGTTCTCGGGGTGCTCAAGCAGCTGCCCTTTGAGCCTTTGAAGAGGGCCTCTCTGAAGGACTTGGCCCTCAAGACTGTCTTTTTGATAGCTATTATGTCAGCCTGGTATGTTTCTGAGCTTCAGGCGCTTTCCTGCCCGGGACCCCTTCTTGTCTTTCTCTGCAGAAGGGGTGACACTCAGGATGGTTCCTTCCTTTTTTCCAAAAGTTATATCAGACATCCATGTAAATCAGTCCATCTTGCTCCTATCCTTTCTGGAGGGGGAGTTTTCTACAGGCTCCATCGATCATCGCTTGTTGGATGTTGCACTGTCCTTGGGCTGTTATCTGAAGGTTACTAATTCCTTTCGGCTCTCTGATCACATATTTGTCCTCTCTTCTGGCCCCTGTGAAGGGACTGCTGCTTCTAAGCATACCATCCCACGGTAGATAAAGCAGGCTATTGAGTTGGCTTATATCTTGCAGTGTAAACCTGTTCTTGCAGGTCTTTTAAAGCTCATTCTATGCAAGCCAGGCTGCTTCTTGTGCGGAGCACTCTTGGGTCACTCTGATTGATGTTTGCCAGGCAGTGAACTAGTCGTTCCTGTCAACCTTTGCCCGACATTATCTCTTGGATCTCCAAGCTTGTGAGCTGGCCTGTTTTGGAGGTGGCTGGCTCTTCCCACCCTTGGTTGGTGTAGCTATGGTACTGCCTACTAGTCTGGACTGGTCTAGCAGGATGATTTGGAAGGTGAAATTTTATTTACTGTTAATTTCCTTTCCTGGAATCCTGCTAGACTGGTTCAGGATCCACCCGCTCTCTGTTTGAGAACCGGTGTTGCTGACATTCAGAATCGACCTTGTCTTTAGCTCGGCTGTTTGGCGGTTTTTCTACTTCTATTGAATCCAGTGGCTCTGCTGCCTTGTATATAGTTGCACATTTGTGCAGTAGTTCATTTTGTTTAGCCTGCTGAGGAGGTTCTCTTTTTCTGAGGGCAGTTCTGAAGTCCTCTAGCTTCGTCATTGTCATACTGAAGCTATCCCCTAGGAGAGCAGGTATATGTGCCATTGATGTCGCTGAAGCTTCTGATTGGTTCTTTCTCTGTCTCCATCTGCTGGGAGGGTATTATAACCTACTAGTCTGGACTGGTCTAGCAGGATTCCAGGAAAGGAAATTAACAGTAAGTAAACTTTCATCTTATGAATGTATTACCAGAGGATATATGCTTCAGGGTCTTGTTACCTCTCCTGCATAGCACTGAGGATATTGAATTTTGTAACTTGGACTGATAATTGGAAGCTATTATGATAACTGATGCCTGCATAGTTTTCTCGTTCCATTCTTATTTATTTTCTTGGTTCGTTGTTTCTGTATTGTGGGGCTTTTTTCCCCTCTGTTAGTATTGAGAATGGCGATGATTGGGGTGTTATACGTTTTTGGTTGGTAGTGTTTAGGAATA
The DNA here is from genome assembly GCA_033557465.1 of Ichthyophis bannanicus. Lineage (NCBI taxonomy): Eukaryota > Metazoa > Chordata > Amphibia > Gymnophiona > Ichthyophiidae > Ichthyophis > Ichthyophis bannanicus. Next base: position 401,963,196 of record CM066038.1, read on the forward strand.
ATTAACTTCATCCTTTTCTTCCATTTCATGATACCAGATTTTTTACTTCAGCATATGGTTGATGCATTTGTAGCTTCCTGTAAAAATACAATTGTATTACATTTATTAAATCTTGAGAGAGACAATGGACAGATTTGAGTACTAATAGTATCTTAGCCCCCTGTGACAAATGGCGCTTGGGAGGTGCTCATTTATTTTCTTTTCATTAATTTTACATATAATGCTGCCATTTCCCAGAAAGGTCCAAGACAGATTACAGAGAAGCCAGCATCAAAACAGAGTAGAAATAAAACAATATGAAGTTACTTGACATGACATAACACCATATAGAAGATATACATTATGCCCTCTTTCTCTCTAATAGCAGTGATTCCTTCTCGTTTCTCCAGGCCAGTCCAGGAACAGGAGGGTTGTCAACCTTCTCCAGCAGCTGAGGACTGAATTCAGACGTTTTGCTGATCTGGTAGCTGGCTCCCTCTGCTGGCCACCTCAGTCTTTCAGTCCTCAGCAGCTGGAAGGGACAGAATCCTGGCTGGCTCCCGAAGAAATATTTAAAGTTTGAATTTGGCAAGGTGTTCCTTTTTTTATTTTGGGTGCTGCAGTGGCAGAGGTTTGAACCCTAGCAGGGTTTGCCTCCGAAATATTCAGCTGGTTAGCTGTTTACTTTGTACGTTCAAGGAGCAGGGAGGCAGAGCCTGCCTCAGATAGCAGCTCCATTTTGCCGGGGGGAAAGCACAGCGAGGTACTGGGAGCCCCAGTGACCATCCTGACACCCCCGGAGTTAAGTTTTTCTCTCCCGCTAGCAGCGGGGTGAGTAACTTACAAGAAAGGAGCAGATTGTAATTGACAGGTTTGTGGAAACGTCTGTTTGCTCTGCCGGTAGTTTTTCGTGCGGTTCGCAACGGCTTTTTGGGCTCCGTGCCGGCTTTCGCGTGGTAGCAGGTTCCCGGGTAGGTTTTTAGCCGCGGTTTTGCTGTAGCAGCGGTTTTCTTTTCGTGGCTTGTCTCGGGGGTATTTTCGTGTTGGCGATCTTGCTGAAGCGAGTATGGAGAGCAAGGCAGATTCAGGCGTTTCTTTAGGAGGCCCTCATAACACCTCAGATTTGGCGGGAACGGTGGCCATGACAGCTTCAGCTCCGGTTTTGGGGTCTGACCAGGAAAAGCCCGCCAAAAAGAAAGCAAAGTCTAAGAAACCAGTGCAGGTAGAAGAAGCTCTTCCACAGTCCCTGCCTGAAGTACAAAAGAGAGCTTAGAATCTGTTTTTTTCTGCGGATTTTATTTTAGCATTGCATTAGGCTTACTGTTTGAAGTGGCAGCAATCTCAAGATAAGGTGGCTGCTCCTTTGACCGGGCAAAGCTCTGGAATTCAGCCTCCCCTGTTGGATCCCGGAGAGGGTCCTTCTCAGTTGGCCCACGGAGCAGAGTTGAGCGCCGATAGCGCCGGTCAGCACATCTCATGGCTCCAGGGAGTCGAGGAAGGAGAAATCCTGTCAGATTCCGGATTTAGATGAGAGCGATCTTTGTGCCAGCGAAGATCCTAATATGTTCCGGGTTTTTAGAAAGGAGGAGTTGGGAGCGCTTATCGCTCAGACATTATCTGCCTTAAATATTGCTTTGCCAACGGCTCAGACTGAGCCCTTAGAAGATCCCCTTCTTCAGGGGTTTAAGGTGGAACAGCGGTGTTTTCCGGTGCATAGGGTCATAAAACAGATGGTAGAATCTGAATGGGAATGCCCGGAGGCTACTTTGCATGGAGCAAAGGCTATCGGCTGCTTGTACCCCTTGCCTCAGGAGGAACAGGAGTTATTAAAGATGCCTAAGGTGGATGCCTTGGTTTCAGCGGTAACCAAGAAAACGACTATTCCTGTCGAGGGCGGTGCGGCCTTGAAGGATTTGCAAGATAGGAAATTGGAGACCCTGTTGAAACAGACCTTCGAGTTGTGCTCTCTCTCGCTGCGAGCGGCTATCTGTGGAGCGTATGTCTCCCGAGCCTCTATTCGGTGGATCCAAGGAGGGGCTCACTCCCAAAGGGAGGAGGACGAAGGAGCAAAGCTGGAATCAGCGGCGGCTTATTTAGCGGATTCATTTTATGATTTAGTTAGAATTTCAGCAAAGTCCATGGCTACAGTGATTGCGGCCAGAAGATTTCTCTGGTTGAGGAATTGGGCGGCAGACGCCTCTTCCAAAGCTCGCCTAAGTAAGCTTCCATACAACGGCACCCTGCTTTTTGGGGCGGCCTTGGAAAAGATTGTTAAAGAACTCGGGGATTCCAAGGGTGATCGACTCCCTGAGGACTGCCCGAAAACTCAGAAGCCTAACAATTTGAACAGGGGTCCCCTCGTGATTTTCGCAGATTTAGGGGGTCGCGTTTCACTCCGTATCAGAGAGGTCGTTTTGGGGCCAGAGCTCAGTCCTTTCGGGGAGCTCGAGGATTCGGTAGAGGTTATTTCGGGGCCCAGCTCAATACCCCTAAAAAGTCACAATGAAACGAGGTTGGTCCAGGCGGAGTTCCCGGTGGGGGGGCGGCTTCACAGCTTCCTTTCGTCCTGGACCACCATTACGTCCGACCAATGGGTCCTAGAAATTATTCGAGAGGGGTATTCCCTCGAATTCGCTCGTCCGTTGTCAGAGGCTTTCGTGGTTTCCATGTGGTTCGGCGGAAAAGCAAGCGGCGGTGTCAGAGACGCTTCGGCAGCTGGTACGTCTGCAGGCGGTTGTTACGGTTCCTCCGGATCAATTAGGATTAGGTCGGTACTCGATTTATTTTCTAGTACCCAAGAAAGAGGGGTCTTTTCGGCCTATTTTGGATCTCAAGCACGTAAACCAGTGCTTGAGGGTTCCGCATTTACGCATGGAGACGCTTCGTTCGGTCATAAGCTCAGTGCAACCGGGGGAAGTGTTAACTTCCATAGACCTCACGGAGGCCTATCTTCACATTCCCATCAGGCCAGAGCATCAAAGGTTCCTGCGTTTTGCGGTGCACATGGGTCACTTTCAGTTCCGAGCCTTACCGTTTGGGTTGGCCACGGCGCCCCGAACCTTCACAAAGGTGGCGGCGGCCTTGAGAAAACAGGGGATCCTTGTGCATCCGTACCTCGACGACTGGCTGATTCGGGCGCCATCTGTCTCGGAATCTCGGGTGGCAACGGCGCGAGTGGTGAGCCTTCTGGAGCAGCTTGGTTGGGTAATCAATCAATCCAAGAGTCAGCTGCAGCCGGTAACGCGCCTTCAGTACTTGGGGGTGATTTTCGATACAGAGATAGGTGCGGTCTTTCTACCCGAATGCAGGGTACAGAAGATTTTAAAACAGGTGACAGAGTTCTTGAAGTTGAAAGCGCCAACAGCGTGGCGATATTTGCAGCTCCTCGGCTCCATGGCGGCGGCCTTAGATCTGGTTCCGTGGGCAAGAGCCCATATGCGTCCATTGCAGCAGGCGTTGCTGTCAAGGTGGTCACCTCAGGATCATCCGTTGGATCGAAAATTGCCCAGGTTACAGAATGTCAGCGACAGTCTGCAGTGGTGGTTGGATCCCAGCCATCTTTGAGTAGCAATGCCCTTACGTCAGCCAGACTGGGTGCTAGTCACTACCGATGCCAGTCTTTTAGGCTGGGGCACCCACTGTCAGGCATGCATAGCTCAAGGTTGTTGGCCGTCGGAGATGAAAGACTGTTCCATACATTTTTTAGAACTCAGGGCGGTCTCTCTAGCTCTTCGGGAATTACTTTATTTATTGGAGAACAAAGCAGTACGGGTGTTCTCAGACAACGCGGCGACGTGTCTTATATCAATCGGCATGGGGGAACAGGAAGCGCAGTTTTGTTGGAGGAGAGTCAGCGGTTGATGTCCTGGGAGGAGTCCCATCTGCAAGGCCTTTCGGCAGCGCATGTGACAGGACAGAACAATGTACAAGCAGATTATCTCAGCCGTCATGTGGTGGATCCCGGAGAGTGGGAATTGAACGCCACGGTGTTTCACCACCTGACCCGAAGGTGTGGTCAGCCGGTGATGGATCTGATGGCGTCCTTTGGCAATGCCAAGGCACATCGGTTCTTCAGCAGACGCAGGGAACGCATGTCGGAGGGGCTCGACGGTCTAGCACAGCCGTGGCGGGCCCAGGGGCTCCTTTGTGTCTTTTCACCATGGCCAATGATAGGGAGAGTCGTTCGGAGAGTGGCGAGTCACTGTGGTCGTGTGATTCTCTTTGCACCAGACTGGCCCCAGAGAGAGAGGTATGCGGATTTAGTTCGTCTTCTCATAGACAATCCCTGGAAGCTTCCCCCTCGAGCGGACCTCTTGGTTCAGGGGCCCCTGAGCATGCCCAATGTGGATTGCTTATGGCTTGGCTCTTGAAAGGTAAAGGTTGACACGTAGAGGGTATTCGGCGGCTGTCGTGACCACTCTGTTGAAGGCCAGGAGGCGGTCTACGTCCCTAGCTTATGTTCGCATTTGGCGTGTTTTTGAGAGCTGGTGCAAGGAGCGGAGCATCCGAACGCGTGACACCTGGGTGCCGCAAGTATTGTCTTTTCTCCAGGAGGTGCTGGATAAAGGGTTGGCCCTCAGCACCATCAGGGTGCACTTGGCAGCGATTTCCTGTTTTCGAGGGAGTTTGCAGGGAGCTCGTCTGTCTTCCCATCCAGATATTCTTCGGTTCCTGAGAGCGGTAAAGAACATTCGGCCCCTTGTTCGGTCTGTGGTCCCCCCTTGGGATTTGAATCTCATCCTTGAGGCTTTGGGAAAGCCTCCCTTTGAACCAGCCAAGGACATATCGCTCAGGGAGTTTTCCTGGAAAGTGGCCTTCCTGGTGGCTTTGTGTTCGGCGAGAAGGATTTCGGATCTCCAAGCGCTCTCGTGTAAAGCTCCGTATATTCAGTTTTCGGAGGAAAAGGTGGTGTTGCGCACGGTTCCTTCTTTTCTCCCTAAGGTGGTGTCCAAATTTCATGTGAATCAATCTATTTCCCTTCCGACCTTTCGGAAACATGAAGGTCTTCCCATTGACGATGTGTTAAAGAAATTGGATTTAGGTAGGCTGCTCAAGAGGTACCTTAGGAGGACCAAACCGTTTCGTAAAACGGACAAGCTGTTTGTGTTTGGTGGGCCTCGGAAAGGGGAGGCAGCTTCCAAGGCCTTGATTGCTAGATGGGTAAAGCAAGCCATAGCGGCGGTGTATCAGGCAAGTGGACAAGTGCCTCCAGTGGGGCTTCGCGCTCATTCCACTCACAGCCAGGCTGCTTCCTGGGCCGAGTATGCTTTGATTCCGCCGGCGGACATTTGTCGGGCAACTACTTGGTCTTCTCTTCACACATTTGCGAAGCATTATAGATTGGATGTTCAGGCCAGAGGAGATGCAAATGTGGGGGCTTCGGCCATCATAGCGGGCCTGGTGGGTCCCTCCTGGAGTTAGGTACTGCGCTGGTACTTCCCTCCTGTTCCTGGACTGGCCTGGAGAGACGAGAAGGAAGAAGAAATTAGACCTTACCTGCTAATTGTCTTTCCTTGAGTTCTCTCCGGGCCAGTCCAGGACCCACCCGTGCCATTGGAGTTATTTCTCTGTTGGGCGTTACCACTATTGTACTTTCATAGTGCATGTCTAAGAGTTCGAAGGCTAGTCGGTTAGAAGGCCTCTTCAGAGATACTGCTCCGGGTGGTCTATGGGGCTTCCTCGATAGGAATCGGGGATTCCGATAGGTTTCGTTACAGAAAAAAAAAAAAAAGAAAGCAAAAAATAATAATAATTCATAGATCAATAAATAAAGGAGACCGGCATGAGGGAGTTGTTCTCTGGTTGGTACATTCTCTATCTCCTTCAGTGTTGGATCATTAGCATTTTTGTTTTTCAAGTTATGGGTATCTTCTTAGGCTGCTTGGATAGGAAGTGACTGAGGTGGCCAGCAGGGGGAGCCAGCTACCAGATCAGCAAAACTTCTGAATTCAGTCCTCAGCTGCTGGAGAAGGTTGACAACCCTCCTGTTCCTGAACTGGCCCGGAGAGAACTCAAGGAAAGACAATTAGCAGGTAAGGTCTAACTTCTTCTTTTGCCATTAGATGTCTCTCGGCTCATTATCCTTTCTCAGAGTTATAAAATCATTTCCTGGATGCTGCATGCAGGAATCACGTTTGAGCATACTGCGGGTAACTTTATAGCAGGCGCCTAGGTTACGTTGGGCAGAAGGCATGTATTGTGTAAGCCTGTTAACATGGGCACCCATTTGTTTTTATAAAATTCTAGAGTAGCTACTGCACCAATAGGGCCTTCGTTGAGGTTCTGACATTACACCTGCACAAGAGAAGATGCAAATGTCTGCAAGTAGAGTACGCAAGTATGGGTGTACTTCATGACTTTGCCTATGTTGCGCGCCAGCTGTACCTCTGGCAGTGCCTACTGTAAAATTATATGCCTACTTGCTATGGTGTGTACTTTCACACCTTAACTAAAATTTTATAAATTATTTTAGGTGTGTATATTGCCACATACACAACAAGGGCAATTTTATAAAGTTATTTTAACATGCATCTTTAACACCTAGGTGTGTAATTCTCCTTGTACTCTTGGCAGCCTTTGCTTGCCACCTTGTTTTTGTGCCAGTGATAGTGATCACAATTTGACATCACGAATGTTATTTTCATTCATTTCAGTTGGTACAAAGAAAGCCATTGTGTCATTGTTAAATATTTGTGCTTATACGTTTGTCCTCCTTGCCTCTTCTGTGCTAAGCTTTTAGTATAGGTTTGATTATTTTTCCAACAATTGTTAACTCTAACATGTCTGAGCTCACTGCATGTTGATCATTTTCAGAAGTGTTTTTGGAACAGTGCCAGGGAGTACTGCTGCACAGACACATACTACATCTTTAGCTGCTCCAGTATCATTTGGAGGTAAGTGAAACATTCACTGAGGTTTTAGCCCTCAAACTTGTCACTGGTGTCTCTTTGGGGGAGAAGGTCTTAGCAAATGTAAATGTAAGGCAGCATTAAAACTATCTAAATTTCAGTATTTACAACAAAAACTGCTACTAGGCTGCTCATTTCTTTGGCTTGGGTATGAAAGAAAAGTAAAGTTAACATTTTGAAAATGTTTTTTGGGCACACTCGCTATAATGAAGAAAATTGGAGTTATAATTATTACAGATCTACACCAGCACAAGACGGAGACCTTAAAAACATGATAAACAGTTGAAGAGTGACCACCTGCTTTTAAAGAAAAAAAAGGGATGTGGCATAAAAACCAAATGCTTTTTGTAGCAAAAACGTTTGTGGTGGGATGGTGATGGTGGTGATAAGTGCTGTTTAGTCTATGTTGAGACTTGGCTACCCTGTGAATAGTTGTTCTAAACTGCGTTCGATCTTCAGTCAGGTAGCTAATTGTTGATAGAGGGCCTCCATAGCTGCTATTACTGTATCAGTCCATCGTATTGCTGGCCTTGCTCTATGGCATCAACCTTCAACCTTGCCAAGCATGTCGTCGTCCATTGATCTCTCCCTTCGCAGGAGGTGTCAAAAGTATGAAAGTCAAAGGTTTTTTTTGACATTTGAGCCTCCATGCAAAGTTTAGGTTTGATCTTCTCCAGTAAAGATTGATTTATTCTTTGGACCATCCATGGTATACACAGTTTTCTTCCCCAGCACCATAATTCGAAGACACTGATTTTTCTTCCTGTTGTCTTCACTGTCCAACTTTTGCATCCATATGATACTGAAAATTCCCATGGCTTGGAGAAGTCAAATATTTGTTTGCAGAGATAAAGCTCTGCACTTGAAAATCTTGTCTAGGTCCTTCATGGTCGTTTGCCTAGAGCAATGTGTCAGATTTTTTGACGGCTGGTCTGATTTTATTCTCCATAAAGGATAACATTTCAGATTTTTGCCAGTTGTCAGAATCTTTGTCTTGACTAAAGACTTTGGCCTGGGAGGAACACCTCCAGTTCTGGAACAGATGCAGTGTGGCAAACGGATAAAAGTAACTTTGTGGCACTGCTCTGTGGGCTCCCTTCCTGCCCATTCTCCCCACCCTCCTGCACATTGCGGGTCTCTTGGGCAGAATTTATGCCACTGAAAGTTACGTCTCTTGCTCCTTGCCCTTTCCTGAACCCTGCTTTCATTCTGGGCAGTTCTTGTTCCAGATATGATAGTAGTCTTCACTGAACGATTTTGAGTAGAATCTTGCTGGTGTGTAGGATCGGAGTGATTATGTGATTAATTTCCAGTGTCAGATCACCTTTCTTCTGTATCGGAATGAAAACAGATCTTTTCCAGTCAGTTGACAATGATATCTTCCAAATTTCCTGTCAGAGCCTTGTAAATATTGTAACAGCTGCATCTGATTGCTGTAATACTTCCGAGAAATGCCATCAATGCCCAGTGCTTTGTTTTTTTTGTAATGCTTTCAGTATTGCTTTCACTTCTTCCATCACCAATAGTTTCTGGTCGTAAGAAACAGATTGAAATGGCTGTTGAGCCATTTTATGGTATAGTGACATGGTGTGTTCTTTCCACCTTTCCATGATCTTCAGCATCATTCAACATGGGTCCTTGAGTGTCTCTTATTCCAATTTGATGCTGCAATTTTTTCTTAACTGTAATAGCTTTAGGAAAGCCTATCTTGTTTTTCCTCTGATTCTATTGCATTGCATGCATCATTGTAGTATTTTTGTTATTTCTTTTTGCTGCACATTGGAAATCCCTAAGTTCTATGATTTACCCTTTTCTCCTCTGGTTTTAGCTTCATTTTTTAAAGAAATTTTCAGTTTTTCTTCAGTCAGCCATTTTGGCCGGTTTTGCTTATTACTTTTTGCAGACTTTTCACTTTCTCAGAGCACAACTTTCTTGATGTCATCCCATAGCTTTTCAGGTGCTTTGTCTTTTTGTAGACAAAGTGGCGAATTGATTTCACAGGCAGTTTTTAAATTCCGGTGGTATATTTTCAAGATCATACTTTGCTGTATTCATGTATGGCTTGCTTTTGTTTTGCTTTGGTCTTTACTAAGGGAGATGTAGGGATGTTACCCAAGACTGAAGTGGTATTTAAAGGTGATACTGCAGAGGAATTGAGAGAAATATCGCTACACCGGGAAGATATATTACAACTATTTGATAAACTGAATAGTAGCAAATCACCTGGACCGGATGGTATACATCCAAGAGTGTTGAACGAAATGAAATATGAGATTGCAGACCAGCTGTTAGTAATCTGTGAACTTTCATTAAAATCATCTGTAATACCTGAAGATTGGAGGTTCGCCAATGTAACGCCAATTTTTAAAAAGAGTTCCAGGGGTGATCCGGGAAATTACAGACCGGTGAGCCTGACGTCAGTACCAGGGAAAATGGTAGAAACCATCATAAAGAACAAAATTACACAGCATGTAGATAGTCATGGCCTAATGGGAGACAGCCAACATGGCTTTAGACAAGGAAGATCTTGCCTTACTAATCTGATATGTTTTTTTGAAGGTGTGAATAAACAGGTAGACAAAGGTGAGTCGGTTGATATGGTGTTTCTGGACTTTCAGAAAGCCTTTGACAAGGTCCCTCATCAGAGACGTTTGGCAAAACTAAAAAGTCATGGGATAGGAGGCAGTGTACTATTGTGGATCGGGAACTGGTTAAAAGATAGAAAGAAGAGGGTAGGGCTAAATGGCCAATTTTCCCAATGTAAAAAAAGTGAATAGTGGAGTACCCCAGGAATCTGTACTGGGTCCGCTACTTTTTGACATATTCATAAATGACCTGGAAAATGGAATAACTAGTGAGGTTATCAAATTTGCAGATGACACAAAACTGTTTAAAGGACCTAGATTGGCCACTGTTGGAAACAGGATACTGGGCTTGATGGACCTTGGTCTGACCCAGTATGGCATATCTTATGTTCTTATGTTTTTTTTCAGCTTGATCTTTACCACAGTCAACTTACAGGTTTTGTCTTTTGTTGATCATGTACAGCTTTTCCATTGTTCCACAAATGCCAATTTGATTTTTGTACAATTCTTTGGGTGAAGTCCATGTGTACAGTCATCACCTGTATTGCTGGAAGAAGGCATTAGAATTCTGTAAGATCAATAATCTTTTCATTTCAATCTTTTCCTGTCTTTTTCTATAGCCAAGCCCTTATTTTCCAACCACTTTGCTACTGACTTTGTTCCCAACTTTTTTATGTTCCAGTAACCCATGACTTTCAGTATATTGTTTTTGCATGTTCTGTTGGATTTCAGCTTCTGCTTGCTGTAGAAACTTGTCTTGTTAAGGAGTTGACATTTCTAGATGCCATAAATGATTGCTTCATGCAGCAGCTTGTCATGGATAACTAATTGAAACCTCTGCCCAGTGTGTAGTGGTGGCCAAGAGATCAAATAGAATGCTAGGAATCTTAAGGAAAGGAATGGAGAATAAAACAAAGGATATTATAATGCCTCTGTATCTGTTCCATGGTTCAACCGTACCTCGAATATTGTGTGGAATTCTGGTCACTGTATCTTAAAAAGGATATCGTGGAATTAGAAAAAGTACAGAGAAGAGCCACCAAGTTGGTAAAGGGGATAGAAGGATATCCCTAGGGCTCTTCAACTTGGAAGAGATGGCTGAGAGGAGATATGATAGAGGTCTATAAAATCAAAAAATGGAGTGGAATGGGTAAACATAGATTGATTATTTACGCCATCAAAAAGTAGAAAGATCTGGACAAGCATTGTGGAACCTGTGTGCCTTTTTGGGAACCTGCCAGGTACTTGTAACCTGGATTGACCACTGTTGGAAACAGGATACTGGGTTTGATGTACCTTGGTCTGACCCAGTATGGCATTTCTTATGTTCTTATGGAACAGACAAGAAAGGGAATTACATTGTAGCTAATTCTCAGTGGAATATAGGACCCTGGTGTTAAGGGGTAAGGGGTGGATCAGGGGATGTAATTGAATATGACATAATCATTCAAGGGCAGACACAAACTAAAACTACTGCATTAGCACTTAACTTTAAAAAACAAAACAAAACAAAAACCTACAATAAATTGTTTGCATGGAAGCATAGACATTTAAAAATATCTTTTTGGAAGACCAGAGAGTATATTTTGTGCATTTAAAACGATTGAAAAAAAGACCAGATAATTGCTCATTTCATTTAATGATGAGATGAAAAAGTCAAAAGGACATCTTTCGAAAAATGGAAAGCTAACTGAAATCAGGAAACGGAGAGGAGCATAAGCATTGGCAAGTCAGATGTCAAACAGTAATAAAGTAAGCCAAGAAAGAATTTTGTCCTCATATGGGTGACGTCTGCACCGATGGAGCCCATGTGATAACCACTCCCCAGCTGTCATAGAAAGCCTTTGAGAGTTCTACCACGCATGCGGGTGCCATCTTACCTCAGACATCATTTTTTTCCCCCCCATGGAGCCCTGCAGATGCTTGTCTCTTCTCGAGAAAAACTTGACATTTCTTTGTTGTGTACTGTTACCTTCCAGTACCCGGAATCGTCGCTTCCTCAGCGTCCTGTTTTTCTCAGGTTTCCTCCTTTTTTTCTTTACTCAGTGCGTGAGTTTTTTCTCTTACGTCCTTCCCTGACCAGTTCCTTGGAGTTTGATCTCACAGGTCTCTTTTTTTATTTTTTTTTTTCCTACTATGTCCTCGATCAGGGGTTTCAAGAAGTGCAGCAGTTGTACCCACACTGTGTCTATAATGGACCAACACAACTGCTGCCTTCAATGCTTCGGGACCGACCACGACTCCTCCACTTGCCTACTCTGTCTCCAGATGACGAGCAAGGTTTCGAAGAATTGTGAAAGGCAGCGGGAGGCGCTGTTTGACCATACGGACTCTTCTTTGGCCCCAGCCTCAACTATGGATCAACATCCCCAGGGGCCTTCTTGGAGTCGGCGGCCTTGTGTGACAACCGTGCCAGCTCTGAGCCCCAGGTTCGTGGAGAATCGGACCAGGGATCGTCCACAGAAGGACCAGGCTCCACCCGAGACGGTCAAAGGCTGGTGCCAGCACCGGGGGTAAGACCCTTGGTCACTAGCACCGCAGTCCTCAGTGCAATGCTGAGGGTGGCCCTTGAAGCTGCCCTGGTAGGAGGAGACTCCCTCTTCCTTGGAGGGCTGCAAGAAGCCCACCGAGGCCATCACCATCAGTGAGTCCCCACTGAGGGAACTGGTGTTGGGCCCACAACCATCAGGACTCGTGTCAGTGGCTGTGGAAGCCTCGGCCCTTGAGGCCAGGATGGCTTCCTTGGAGTGTAGCCTTGCAGCTTTCCTCCAGCAGCGTATTGCTTCAGTGCCCACTTCCTCTGGTCCGGCCACTGATCCCTTTACCGCAGGGGCATTGCTGGTGGAGGTGCAGTTTATTTTAATTTAATCAGTGTTCTATACCGCCTTATCCTTCAGTCAAAGTGGTTTACATTATGTAATTACTACAAACAGGTATTGGATACATTCCCTTGTCCTCAAAGGGCTCACAATCTGTGTGTACCTGAGGCAGTTGGTGTTTGTAGCAGTTTGGGTTGAGTTCCAATTCCAGGGCTTGATCCCATTTCGAGTCTGTTCACCATTTTTCCGCATTGAGTATCGATGCGATGGCCTGTCAGCGGTTCAAACCCCTCTCTGAGTCCGATTCCAAATGGGAGACAAGATGAAATCTGAGACCATTTGTCACCACAATGCTCCTTCGAACCCTTCTCCACAGGAGCGTTCCGACTGACCGACAAGGCCTGATGACTTTCGGATCTCGCTCGGATGGTGAGAGCCATCCTCTTGGTCTCAGCTCGCCTCATGCTGCGCCTCCTGGGTCACATGGCTTCCATGCTTTCATGTCACCCCGTACACTCGCCTCTGGCTGCGGCAGGCTCAGTGGAGCCTCTCCATTCAGTGGAAGCAGGTGACTCTGACATTTGCTGACTCCCTTATCTGATGGCATCAGCTGTTGAATCTCCTTACAGGGCTTCCTTTTTAAGGTGCCCACACATCAGCACATCCTCAACATGGATGCTTCCATCAGCCAGAGTATGCTTCTCAGGGCGATGTACCTCCCTGGGCAGGACAATGCTTTAGTGGACAGGCTCAGTCAGGTGCTCCAGCCTCATGGGTGGTGGCTCAATCTGTAGGGTTTCTGATGTTCTTCAGAAGGTGGGGCACCCCAACAATGGACCTTTTTTGCCAGCCCCAGCAATGCCTAGTTGCCTTGTTTCTGCTCCAGGCTTCCAGCCCCTGCTCGGATAGTGGCTGATGCCTTTCTCCTGTCTTGGGGAGAGGATCTCCTGTATGCGTACCCTCCCACCCCCCAGGTAGCCAAGACCCTCTTCAAGTTACAGATGGACCGGGCCACGGTCTTTCTGATGGCCCCTTATTGGCCCAGACAGCTGTGGTTCCATCTCTCTCAGGCACCCCCGATTCCCCTGGGCTGTGTTCCGGATCTGCTCTTGCAGAAAGAAGGGACCCTCCTGCATATCAACCTCCAGTTCCTAGCTCTGATGGCGTGGCTGCTGGGTGGGTTGCCCTAGCTCAGTTTCACCTGCCCGGGGAGATTAAGAATGTCCTCCTGGCATCCTGCAAGGATTCCACGAGACAGGCATACTCCTTTTAAATGGTGTAGGTTCGTGGTATGGTGTGCGGCTAGAGATATTAGCCCTTTCTCCTGCCCGGTGCAGGAGATCCTGCAGTACCTCCTCCACTTCTCCAGTACTAGCTTGAAGTCCAATTTCATACAAGTACACCTCAGTGCCCTTGCGGCTTATCAGGTTGACTGTCAATCCCTGTCCGTTCACCCTTTTGTTGGCCGCTTAATGAGAGGGCTGCTACTTTCATGGCCTCCTATCTGTCCGCCTATGGTGGCATGGGACTTGAATGTGGTTCTTGGAAAGTTCATTGCTCCTCCCTTCTAGCGTCTTGTATCTTGTCATCTCAAGTATCTCAGCTGGAAGGTAGTCTTCCTTGTGGCGCTCACATCTGCACCCAGGTTCCATCATAATAGGGTGGTTCTTCCTACTGTTCCTAAATTTTTGCCTAAGGTAGTCTCCTCCTTTCACCTCAACCAGGAGGTAGTTCTGCCCATCTTTTTTCCCAGGCCTCACATGAGCAGAGCTGAGGCCACTTTTCACACTCTTGACTGTAAAAGAGCTTTGGCCTTCTACATTGAGTGAATGAAGACTCACCGCCATTCTTCTCAGCTATTTATCTCTCATGGACTGACTTTCTGTTTTGTTCCCGGAGAAAACAACGTTTCTCACCTGTAGCAGGTGTTCTCCAGGAACAGTAGGAATCCATCCTCGCTACCCTCCCTCTTCCCCGTTGAGTTTTTTTCTTTTTCTGCTTGATATGTCATACTGAGGTAAGATGGCACTATTGGGTGTGAAGGTGACCATGTGTGCTTGGTAGAACTCCCATAGGCTTTCTATGAAAGCCGGGGAGTGGTTACCGCATGAGCTTAGTCAGTGCCAACATCACCCATATGTAAGGATTGATTCCTTCTTGTTTCCAGAGAATACCTGCTACAAGTAACTATGCTTTTTCAAGTACCTTCTGAGCAAATGCCCCATGAGTGCATCAAACTGGAGTGTCCAATGAGGATAAAGTGGTAATAGAAATTTGAAATTGTTTGCCTCTGTTTTTGAGGAGAGGTTTAGGGTTATACCCTCACTAGAAGAAACAATGGTGTGCTAATGCAGAGCAGCTAAAGCAAATCACTGTGAAATCAGAAGATGAATTAGAGCAAATTGACAAACTAAAAAGTAAGAAATCACCAGGACTGGATGTTCTCTCTAAAGTTATGAAATAGCTTACAGATCACTAATAACAGGTTAGCAGTTTTAAAACTGTCATAGACGGTGAGAACTGGAGGGTGGCCAATGTAGGCCCAATTTTTGAGAGAGCTCTGGGGAGATCTGGGAAAGCAGATGTCTGTTCTGGGCAAAATGGTAATCACTTTTTTAAAAATAGCTTCTATCTAGACAGCATGGGCTTAGCAAACAAAAGTCTTGTCTTACCTTTTTTAAGGTGTAAAATATGTAGGTAAAGGCAGCTGGTTGATTTATATAATTGGATTTTCAGAAGGCATCTAAGTCCCTCTTTAACCTCCTCGGGAAATAAAAAGTCATGGAGTAGGACACAGTGTCTTGTCATGCATTCATAGCTGTTTAATAGATCAGTTTTTCAGTTCGAAAAGCATCAGTAGTGGAATGCCCTAAGGATCTGTGCTGGGACCTGTGCTGTTCAGTATATTCATAAATGTTTTGAAGAAAGGAGCAATGAGTGAGATGATGAAATTTCTGACATAAAATTCAGTTATTAAAACAGCAGGGGATTGCGAGGAGTTTCAGAAGGATCTTTTGAGACTAGAGTCTGGACATATAAATGGCAAATGAAATTTAATATGGACAAGTTCATAGTGATGCACGTAGGAAAAAAAATACCATCTATAGGTACACACAGTTGGGTTATGTCATAGGAATCACCATCCAAGAAAAAAGATCTTTTGAGTCATTGTGGATAATAAGTTGAAATTTTCAGCCCATTGTGCTGCAGCGCTTAAAGCAAATATTGTTAGGGATAATTTGGAAAGGAATGGCGATCAAAGCTGGGACTATTATGCCTCTGTATAGATTGCTAATACAATTGCCCCATGAGTGCTGTGTGACGTTCCGGTTACCCTATCTCAGAAAGGATATAGCGGGTCTGGAAAAGGTTCAAAGAAGGATGAGACAAAAAATGTTAAAAGGAGTGAGCGCTTCTCTTGAAAAGAGACTTCAGCTTGGGGAAGAGATGACTGAGCGCTTCTATTAGGCGGACTAAATGGTTGGCTAGATTGGTGACAATAGCACAGAAACCACGAGGCAGCACTTTAACTTGTCAGAGCTGCCTTGCGGTTTCTGCTCTCAAGCATCTGCCTCTAATGCACACTTCAAACCAGAAGTGTATGTCGGAGGGGATGGAAGAGATTAATGGTCAAGAGCAGAAGCCAGCACCAGCGAGTTAAAATGCTGCCTCACTGTTTCTGAGATATTGGCACTGCTGCAGGCTTGGGGGGGGGGGGGGGTGGCAGCGGAGCAGTGGGGGTGACAGGATAGAGGGGCTCACCTAGGGCACCTCCAATCCTTGCACTGGCCTTGATGATAGATGTTCTTAAATTCATGAGTAGAGTGGAATGATTAAATATGGGAGAGGAGTTTTAACCTTTTAAATTCTAAAGCAAGAGAACACTATGAAACTAACACCCAGCAGATTAAAGAGGTTCTAGAATTTTTCTCTCGGCACACATACTGTGGGATCTATTGCTGGAAGATGTTATCAAGTTGACTAACACAGCAGGGCTCAAAAGAGGTTTTCATAAATTCCTAGAGGAAATATGAGTCACATAGTCTTTGGAAGGCCATTGTTTACTCTAGATTTGAGCTGTGACAGTTATCCAACCAGTCTGCTATCATGACTGATCAGGTTCGTTGTGGGGTTGGAAAAGCCACCACTGCCTGATAGAAACAGAGAAACATGACAGCAGAAAAAGACCACATGGCCTATCTAGTCTGCCCTTCCATATCAACTACAATAGTCCCATTTTTACCTTTAGAGATCCTTTGTGTTTGTCCCATGCTTTTTTGAATTCAGATACTGTCTTCGTGTCCACCACCTCCACTGGCAGATCATTACATGCATCAACCACTCTTTCAGTAAAGAAATATTTCCTCATTACTCCTGAATCTATACCCTTTCACTCTCATCCTATGTCCCCTCGTAGCAGAGCTTGCATTCAAATGAAAGAGACCCTCCAGTGCATTCATGCCACAGAGGTATTTAAATTTCTCTATCATATTATCCGTATTCCGCCTTTCCTCTAAAGTATAAAGATTAAGGTCTTTAAGTCTGTCCTCATATGCTTTATAACGAAAACCACTAACCATTTTAGTCGCCATCCTCTGCACCAACTCCAACTTGCTTATGTAGTTTTGAAGGCGTGGTTTCCAGAATTGTACACAAGATGCCAAATGAGGTCGCACCAGAGACTTATACAGAGGCATATCTCCTTTTTTTTTTTTTTTTCTCCTGGCCATTCCCTCTCTCTATACACCCAGGCATCCTTCTGGCTTTCAGTCACCTTTTCTACCTGTTTAGCTACTTTAAGATTGTTGGACACAATTACGCCTAGGTCCTGCTCTTCTTTTGTGGACAGAAGTACCTCACGCCTTACATTGTACTGCTCCTTAGGATTTTTGCAGCTGAATTGCATGACCTTGCATTATTTAGCATTGCATTTCAGCTGCTAAATTCTAGACCATTCTTCAAGCTGAGCTAGATCCCTCCTCATGTTATCTACTTCTTCCTGGGTGTCTACTCTATTGCAGGTTTTGGTATCATCTGCAAACAAGCAAACTTTACCCGACAGCCCTTCCGCAATATCGCTAAAAAAGTGTTAAAAAGAATTGGACCAAGGACAGATATGCAGCACAACACTGGTAACTCCTCTTCAGAGTGAGCTCCATTTACATGTACCCTTTGTCGCCTCCCACTCAACCAATTTCTAAGGCAATCAGTAGCTTTAGGGTCTATCCCTAGAGTGCTCAGTTTGTTTATAAGTCGCCTGTGCGAAATGGTGTCAAAGGCTTTACTGAAATATAAATACACCACATCTAGAGCTCTCTGTCCAACTCCCTGGTCACCCAGTCAAAGAAATCAATCAGATTTGTCCGACAAGACCTGCCTCTGGTGAATCCATGCTGCTGCAGATCCTGCAATCCATTGGGCTCCAGAAACCTCACTATTCTCTCTTTTAGTAGCCTTTCCAATAATTTACTAACCACAAAGGTTAGACTAACCGGCCTGTAGTTTTCCATATCATCCTTTTGTCTGCTTTTGTATAAAGGGACTACATGTGCCTTTCTCCAGTCCTCTGCCATCCAAGATCCCTGTTGCTTCTGTTCTATTTGTGGGTGTTTTCTAAGGTCCTGCTCCTGGGTCTTCATCTGTGAATACAGAACGTAACTATTTGTTAAGCAATTCTGCTTTATCCTCATCAGTCTCTGCATATTCCTCCCCTGCACCCTTGAGTCTGACTTAGCACTTTTGCCCTTCCTCCTCTCACTAACATATCTGAAAAAGTCTTATTCTCGCATTTTATTGCAATGGCTATTTCTTCTTGTGCCTTTGCTTTCCTGACTACTTTGCTAGCTTCTCTACGTTTTTCCAAATGTAGATGCCTATCTTCCCCTCTCTGTAATCTCTTGTATTTCATGAAGGCCCTCCCCCTTTTTCTTCACCTTTTCAGCTATTTCTTTTGAGAACCATAGCGGCCTCCTTTTCCTTTTACATTTATTTACCTTTCTAGCAAAAAGGTTGGTTGCCCTTAAAATATCTCCTTTCAGTTTTGCCCACTTTTTTTTTCTACATCCCGTAGCTGTTCCCATCCCACTAATGACTCTCTGAGGTATTGTCTCATCTTGGCAAAGTTAGTTTTCCTGAAAATCCATTCAAAAGCGAGAGTTTGACTTATCAGCCCTAGTCCTAATACTGAACCATACCATCTGGTGATCACTGGATGCAAGATGATCTCGCACTGTAACATCAGAAACACTTTTCCCACTGGTAAGCACTAAGTCCAGTATAGTCTCAATACGTGTGGGGTCTGTTACCAGTTGCCTGACTAGTTCTCCCTGTAGAGAAACTAGGATCTCCTTATTTCTAGATGAGACTGTAGCAGGGATGTGCCAATCCACATATCCGGAATATTGAAATCACCTATGAGTAGCACTTCTTTTTTTTATGGCAATACTGTGTTTGTCTTATATTAAATCTTTGTCCACTTCTATGTCCTGTGAGGGGGATCTGTATATAACTCCAGTGCAAATGAATTTCTCTTTCCCTCTTTCTAGTTTAACCCATAGTGCCTCCTCTCTTCTTTTTAAGCCTACAATTCTATAGCTTTTATTATTTTTTACATATAGTGCCATTCCACCTCCCCTTCTTCCTACCCTGTCCCTCCTGAATAAAGTATAGCCTGGCATAATTACATCCCAGTCATGGTTTTCCATGAACCATGTCTCTATAACCACCACAAAATCAGTCTGCCTTTTCCATTAAATCTTCAACATCTGATAATTAATTTCCCATGCTATGGGCATTTATACACACCACTTGCCAGATGTTGCCCCTATTACCCATTTCTACTGAGGTATTTAATGTTTCACTTACTGGGGGCTCTCTTCACCCATCCCCAATGAATCTAGTTTAAAGCATTCTTCAGTAGGTTAGCCAGTCTGCTGCTGAAGACACTTCGACCCTTCTTGGACAGATGGACGCCGTCTCTGCTCTGCAGCCCTTGGAACAGCATCCCATGGTCCAAGAAACCAAAATGCTCTCAGTGACACCATCCATGTAGCCATGCATTCATCTCCAAGATGCGAGCTTCTCTGCCTCTTTACCCTCAACAGGGAGGATTGAAGAGAATACCACTTGTGCACCTATCTGGTTCACTCTGTCCCAGCCATGAAGTCACTTTTGATATGCTCAGAGGAATATCTAGCAGTATCCTTTGTGCTGACATGGATGAGCAATATGGGATAATAGGCTTGATAAGTCTCTGCAAACTCTTGGTAATATCTTGGATTTTGTCACCTGGCAGACAGCACATCTCTCTGGACATCAAACCTGGTTGGCAGATGGACGCCTAAGTACCCGTCAGAATAGAGTTGCCAACTATGACTACCCTTCGCTTCCTTGTGATGACTGATTCTGCACCTTTGGGGTGCTCGAGCTGTGGTTCTTCCCTTTCCTTGGATGCTTCCACTTCCTCCACTTCCAGGGCTGCGTATTGGCTCTTCAATTCAAGGGCTGGAGGAGTTTGATAGTTGATATTGCAGGCTCTGGTGACTCATGTCCATCTTCACCTGTCGGAGAGCTTGGATGTTTCAAGATATATCATCAATGTACTTCTCATTGTCTCGAATGCTTCTCGGCCTCACCACCTCTTCCCTGAGCTCCTCCACTTCTTTCCTGAGAGCCTCAGCATGCAGGCATCCTGCACATGGAACATGTCCTTCAACTGGAGGGAGGAGTTGGCTCAGTGGTTGGGACAGGTTACCTCAGGCCGGAGGGCCGGGGGTTCAATTCCCGCATGGGGGGACAAGCAACCTCAGGCCGGAGGGACTGGGGTCTCTAGTCCCATGGCCACTCCTTGTGGCCTTGGGCAAGCCACTTAACCCTCTATTGCCTCAGGTACACTTAGATTGTGAGCCCTTCGGGGACAAGGGAATAAAAAAGTACCTGTTAGTATACATGTACACCGCACAGATTCTAAAGAGCGCGGTATAAAAAAGAAATAAATAAAAAAAATAAATAAAAATGAAAAAAAACTGTCATTGGGATCTCTGGACAGAGGCAGAAATTGTAACAGCTTTAGCAATATGATTTTTCCCAGCCATTGTTTAGTTGATGACGCTTTGGTATCTGTTGAAGTAAAAGTGATACCTACCAAAGTCCCCCCTACCTGTTCCTCAGCTGTCCTTTAAGAGAAAAGCAGTTAACCTCTTAAGTGTTTTCTAACAGTGCTGTTCTATGTCCTTGTGTGTAGCTAATGGGGTGTCTCCCTATAAAGCAAGAATGCTCACATGGGGTGGGTGGGTGTCGGAGTGGGTAGGGAAGTACCTAACACCTAATGAGGTCAGTGGCTTCAAAGAGTTAGCTTTGAATGGGTAGCTGGAACAAAGACAATGAACTCTGTCAGAGCCTTGCCCAGCACCACAAGCAAACAAAAAAGAAAATTCCCTCTTTGCAGTATAGAAAAAAGACTTAGTAGTTTTGCTGTTCATTTTTAAAAGCTTTCAGGCAGAGTATTACCTTGCTTTACAATGGAGAAATGCAATGTGTACCTTTTTGAGTCAATGCTGACTCTTGGCAACCCAGCAGCTCCTGGGTTTTCTTAGCAAAAGTAGATTGCTAGGCCTTTCTTACAAGGCAATGGAGCATTAACGTGACTTGTCCAAGGTCACAAGGAGTGCCAGTGGGAATC
Source organism: Ichthyophis bannanicus (assembly GCA_033557465.1). NCBI lineage: Eukaryota > Metazoa > Chordata > Amphibia > Gymnophiona > Ichthyophiidae > Ichthyophis > Ichthyophis bannanicus. The sequence goes on from CM066038.1 coordinate 401,984,167, forward strand.
AAACCCTGGGTGCATGGTTACCAAGTCGATGCTTTAACCACTAGGCTACTCCTCTACTCCAGGTCAGACTAGCATATGGGTTCTGCTTTTTCAGCACACTACAATAAAAAAACTGAAGGACTGAATGGGAAAGTCTGTCTTTTTGCAGATGACACAAAAGTTTGCAACCGAGTGGATTCCCTTGATGGAATGGATAACATGAGGAAAGATCTGCAAAAGCTGGAAGAACAGTAATGCTGGGCAGTTAACATTTAATGTGAAGAAGTGCAGTGGCATGCATTTGTGATACAGAAATCCAAGGGAATTGTATGCGATAGGGGGCGAGAGGTTGGTATGTAGAGACCAGGAGAAGGACCTCGGAGTGATTGTTTCTGAAGATCTCAAGGTGGCGAAATAGTGTCACAAGGCGGTGGCCAAAGCCAGAAGGATACTGGGTTGCATACAGAGGAATTACAGCAGAAAGGAGGGGGTACTAATGTCACTGTGCAAGTCGCTGGTGAGGCCTCACTTGGAATATTGTGTTCAGTTTTGGAGACCATATCTCACAAAGGATATAAAAAGACTGGAAAAGGTTCAGAGGAAGGCAACCACATTGATTTGGAGCCTGCGCCAGAAGACATAAGAGAAGAGACTTGAAGACTTAAATATGTATACTTGAGAGGAGGGAGATATGACACAGACCTTTAAATACTTAAGAGTATTAATGAACAAACAAACCTTTTTCAAAGACGGGGCAAAGGTTGAGGGAATAACATGAAACTGCAAGGGGATAAACAGAAAGGCAACATCATTTTTTTTTTTTTTCACTGAAAGGGTGTTGGATGCTTGGAATGCCTTCCCGATGGAAGTAGTGGGGGCAAATAGTGACAATTCAAAATGGCATGAGACAGATATAGTGGATCCCTTTTATAGCAACAGGATAAAATCAAAATAACCTTAACTGTTTCTGCTATCTCAACAACTAGGGGTGACCTCCATGGAGCAGTGAGTGCATGCCTAAAAAAGGCATGGGGGGAGGGGTGACATGCACAGAACAGCAGGTGCACCTTCTCTTGCCACCATGCTGGGCAGACTAGATGGACCATGATGGTCTTTATCTGCCATCATATACTATGTTACTGTGTAAGAAACCTGAACGGTGGTTCTCAAACATGCTGGTGCGGCTTTTCTTTTAGGACACGTCACATATGCCACTCTAAACTTTAAAGTTTTCTTATGCTCCGAGTGTGGAATTTTTGCATGTAAATGTTATGTCACATGGGTTTACCTAATTTTCTATACTTATCTTGTCAGCTTTATTAAAAGATGATGCTAGTATCTGAAATGCAAATCTTTCTTTGATTTTCAACTTCCAGGAGCAGGTTCTACAAATCCATTTGTGGCTGTTCCTGTTGCACCAGTAGCTCCTGTTATGAATCCTTTCCAGATCAATGGCAGAGCAGCCCCAGGTTAGGAGAAACACAATTCCAGTGTGTGATTTTCATGTGTCATTTCCTGGTAGGCATAATGGTCTTAAGTATTTTAGTTTCTGTACATTAAAAGTTCATTCTACTGAAGCGAGAACACTCATTGTCTGCATCTGTCAGTCCATACACATGTGGAAGTCCAACTGATTTTGCTGATTGGGGGACAGAGTAAAAGTTGGAATTTTGTTTGATTCAGATTGGTGCAAAATTACATTTCTTTAAACTTTTATAGTCTAGTCCCCTTACTGATTTTTTCCTTCGTCTGAAGAAGAAAAATGCACTTTTTTTTAATTTTACTTTTTATAAGCTTTACAATTAAACAAAAGAAAACCTTTGAAACAGAAACATCCACTTAATCCTATGTCGCAAGAGCACAAAAAAATATTAAAATATTTTATGACATTACATTGAATGTTAATAGTCCACAATGGAAAGGGATCCAAGAATACAAATAACCATGAGAAGATGGATAAGGAAAATAGAAAAAAGAAGAGAATCTCCCTGAAAACTTCAAAACCCCCTAAATATCACACTGGATCTGTCCTTCAACTGTTTAGCATCTAGAAAGAAATGCAGCTGTGAGGGTTCAAAGAAATTATTAGCTCTTGTTCAGATATAATAGGACACACTTGCAGGAGAAACTTAACTGGAACTTCGCTCCCAAGGCCAAAACCTCGGAACAAAGCTCCAGAAATTTCTTCTGATTTGCATCCATTTAGAAACATCTGGAAAGATCTGTATTTTCCCACCCATAAACATACCACCAAGCTTTTTAAAATAAAGATGCAACAAGGCCTTTTTATCTTGCAAAAACACAAAAGAAACTAATAAAGTAGCCCTGGTTTCCACCACCTTGATGGATTGTTCTTAAAACATAAGTTAAATTAACCAAATCCAAAGAGTCTGAAATGTCCACCAAGAGAGATTCCACCAAAGAAGCAGCACCTTTAGCCAACACAGGAGGGAAGATAGTACCTCTTCTGGATGGGGAGGTATTCCAGCTTCAGGATAAATCAATGTCTCCTTCAGGAACCTTATAAAAAGATCCCTGGTAGAGGCCAATGGAAGCAGAGGAAAGTTCAGAAGCTGAAGATTTAAATGCCTAGACTGGTTTTCCACTTTCTGCTGGACAACCAACCTATCCTGAATCAAAGTTCCTTGAACAAGTTATAATTGCTTGATAGAAACCTGAGTCACCAACAATTGTTCCTGCTGGTTCTCAAGTTTCCTCTCCACATCTTCCAAACAAGAAATACAAAGAGCCTGCACACATACCTTATAAACAGACTCCAGTGCTGCCCAGATGGGGTCTAGTATAATCTCTTTCGGTCGCTCCAAAAGTGGAATAGAGGCAAGAGGTAATGAGGAGACAACTGCAGCACCGGAAGAGAATTGGCTACCCATGTCAACTCCTGTATGGAGGGGGATCTCCCCCTGTATGATGGAAAAAGCCTGCGTGACTCTGGAAGCACTAGACTCCGCTGCAGCCACCACTTGACTTGCTGCGCCACCTCCAAGGTCTCCCAGACCAGCAGTGAGAAACACGCCAGGAGCTGGAGGAGTGGAGGGGCCCAAAGGGCTAAGCGAAATGTCGCTCCCCAAACCTGGACTCTCCCCAGTCCCGGCAGCACGTATATAGGAAGAGCCATTTCAAAGTTGTCTAACGCCTGCTGCCCGGCTGCAAGAGCCTCTGGTTTAAAGGGGAGACCTCCCTTATGCTTGGCCTTGTGTTTCAGCATAGAAAGATTGAAGAAATCTAATAGAAGATAAGGCAGCTGAAGAGTAGACTAGAGCGTCCTACTCTGTCACCATCTTGAATACCCACCTTGTTATGTAATGCTTCTATCTTGTCCTTTTGAACTTACTTGATCTAGGAACAGGCAGGAAGTCATTTCTCACATATGGGTGAAATCAATACAGACACTGATGGAGCCCTCGCTGAAGCATCTCCCTAGCTTTCAAAGAAAACATTTGGGAGATGTCACTGCGCATGCATGGTCCCCTTCCCGCCCAAGGGTGCCATCTTATTTGGTGTCCCTTTTTCCATGGAGTTCTACAGATATTCGTGTCTCTTCCCTGGAAAAAAGTTGATTTTCCTCATGCACTTCTGTGCATCATCTGGTTCACACCAGTCCCTTTCCCGCCTCCGAGCCCTGTCACCTCGGCCTCAGGACTCAAACTTTATTTAGTTAGGTTTTTTTCATCCAGCTCATTTTCACACCTTTTCTAAGAGCTGGCTGCATTGAAGGTCTTCGACCTTGCTGGGGCCCTTTTTGCCTAATGGCCACCAGGTTTAAGACGTGTGATCGGTGCTCTAAGAACATGTCCCTTACCGACACACATGACTGTTGCCTCAGGTGTCTAGATGCTGACCATGACCCAGAAGTGCAAAAAGATGTCCGCTAAGGCCATCCAGAGTCACCGGCAGAAGCAGGATGACATCTTCCACAGGTCAGATTCGGCCACGGTATCTCCGTGCTTTAAGGCCCCGCAAGGATCCTCGGCGTTGCATTAAGCCCCCGTGGTGCCCGAGCGGACGAGCAAACATGCGGACACTCCAAAAGGTGTTCCCCGGAGTGAGAGCATAAGAAAAAGAAGAAATCCTCGAGGGCCTATTCCTGGGCAGTGGACATGCATGGCAAGTCCCATGTGCAGTCCCACAGCCCCCAGAGGGTATTCGAGGAGTAGGAGCAGCTGGTCTAGGTACCCACGACAGATGTCAAGGCCTATCCTGTCGGACTCCCTCTCTTCCCCGACACCCAACCCGGTCACCCCGGTGTCTGTGTCGAAGGCTGCAACTCCTGAGTGGGAAGCCAGGATGATAGCTTTGGAACACAGCGTTTCTGCATTTTTTGCCTCGTAAGAAGCATTGATGCTCAGCCCCACCAGTGTATGTGCTGAGACCACAGGGACCTCAATGCGAGGACTTTCCAGGCCGCTGAAGAGATCCTGAAGAGCTCCATGCCTCTAGCCGATCCTCAGCAAGGGTCTCGATCCTGATCCTTGGGGGCAAGATCCTCCCTGGTAAGCACCTCTGACTCCGGCTAAGCCTCAGCCGCAGTTCATTGAAGGTTGGACCCAACGATGCCCTTAGAGCTGTCTGGCATCGAGTCCTCGACAGACTACTTGGACTGGGAATCTGAAGACGAGGCCTCCCCAGAGACATGAGCACAGTGTGACCTCCCCTCACATCCGTCCCCACCAGCGTCGAGGCGCCGGTCCCTGCCCGAGGACATCTCATTCCTCGAGTTTGTCCGGGACATGGTGAAGGCACTGTCCCTCACCACAGAGTCGGAGGAGGACCCTCGCATGGAGGAAATCTTCCAATATGAGGCCCCACCCAAGAAGACCCTCACGGTTCCCATCCCCTCCATTATCAGGTGCCTCCTTCTTTGAATGTGGGAAACCCCAGCATCGGTGCAGATTGTTAGCCGACACTATGTACCGGGGACCTGGCTTTCAGGAAAGTGTAACTCCCTCACATCTCCATGGTGGTCAAGTTGGCCATGTGTCAACAGAAAAGCCCAAAGACTCACTCTTCAGTGTCCCCCGGTCAGGGAGTCCCATGCCCTCAACACCCTTGGGTGTAAATATTACCAGGGCTCGATGCTGGCATGCTACATAAAATCCTATCAACTGTACGTTGGCATGTATCTCCGAGACCTAACCAAGGAACTCGGGGGTGTCTCAGCAGGGACCACCTTCGATGCTTCCAGACCTCACAAAGTCCGTTGGGGAGTGCTGGAAGTATTTGTCTCGAGTGGCCTATGATGGCTTCAAGTCTAACGCAGGGGTGGTCACCACAGGCCCGGCTCCAGGCATCGGACCTCAAGTAATGGGTCCAGGAAAAACTCCTCGATGTTCCTTGCCTCGGTGAAAACCTCTTTGGCAAGCTGATGGAGGATAAGAGAGCCTCTTTCAATTGAAAGCAAGTTCTGCTATGAGGGGACATGGGATGAGGGTGAAGGGAGATAGATTCAGGAGTGATATGCAGAAATATTTCTTTACAGAAAGAGAAGTGGATCTGTGGAATAGTCTCCCAGTGGAGGTGGTAGAGATGAGGACAGTAACTGAATTCAAAAAAGCATGGGACCAACACAGAGGATCTCTAAAGGTAAAAAGTGGACTGTTGTAGTTGTTGTTATGGAAGGACAGACTAGATAGGCCATGTGGTCTTTTTCTGTCATCATGTTTCTATGTAAGGTGGCGGAAATCGAGACAGAGTATGTCACTAGGCCTAGACTCTCGAGGAAGGCCCCCATTCCATGTAAAAAGGGGAAGGCGATGGCAGTGGGAGGGTGTACTATCGACCGCCTGGCCAGAATGAACAAATGGATGATGAAATGCTCAAAGAAATCAAGGAAGCTAACAAAAGTTACAGCACAGTAATAATAATGGGTGATTTCAATTACCCCGGTATCAAATGGGTCAGTGTCACGCAGGACATGCTAGGGAGATAAAGTTCCTAGATGAAATAAATGACTGCTTCTTGGAGCAGCTTGTTCATGAACCGACCAGAGGGGAAACCATATTGGACCTAGTCCTTAGTGGAACACCAGATCTGGTGCAAGAGATAAGGGTATAGGGGCTACTTGGCAATAGTAATCATAGCATAATCGCGTTTGATTTAATTAGTGGAGGAGGGATGGTGGTAAAAATCCATAGTACTACCTTTTAACTTTCGAAAGGGAGACTATGATAAAATGAGGAAAATAGTTAAGAAAAAAACTAAAAGGAGCAGTTGCAAAGATTAAAGACTTATATCAAGCTTGGGTGTTCTTGAAAAATACTATCTTGGAAGCCCAGACCGGCTGTATTTCATGCTTTAAGAAAAGTGGAAGGAAGTACAAAAAAACTGCCAGCATGGTTTAAAGGTGAGGTCAGAGAGGCTGTTGCCAAAAAAGCATCTTTCAGGAAATGGAAAAAAGAGCCAAATGACAAACTGTAAACAGCACAAGCACTGGCAAGTTAAATGCAAGACATTGATAAGGCAGGCAAAGGGAGAATTTGAGAAGAAGCTTGCTGTGGAAGCAAAAACGCGTAATAAAGACTTTTTCAAGTACATTCGTAGCAAAAAAAACTGTGAGAGTCAGTTGGTCCATTAGATGATAGAGGGGTTAAAGGGGCCCTAAGAGGCAACAAGGCGATAGCGGAGAGACTGAATGAATTCTTAGCATCGGTCTTTACTGAGGAAGATGTAGGGATGTTACCCATGACTGAAGTGGTATTTAAAGGTGCGGAAGAATTGAAGGAAATATTGATACATAAGGAAGATGCATTACAGCTATTTCATAAACTGAAGAGTAGCAAATCACCTGGACCGGATGATATACATCCAAGGGTGTTGAAAGAACTGAAAAATGAGATTGCAGACCTGCTATTAGTAATCTGTGAATTATCATTAAAATCATCTGTAATACTTGAAGATTGGAGGATGGCCAACGTAACGCCAATTTTTAAAAAGGGTTCCAGGGGTGATTCGGGCAACTATAGACCGGTGAGCCTGACGTCAGTACGAGGGAAAATGGTAGAAACCAACATAAAGAACAAAATTGCTGAACATGTAGATAGTCATGGCTTAATGGGAGACAGCCAACATGGCTTTAGACAAGGAAGATCTTAGAAACATAGAAATATGACGACAGAAAAAGACCACATGGCCTATCTAGTCTGTCTTTCCATAACTACAACAGTCCCCTTTTTACCTTTAGAGATCCTCTGTGTTTGTCCCATGCTTTTTTGAATTCAGTTACTGTCCTCATCTCTACCACCTCCACCGGGAGACTATTCCACGGATCCACTACTCTTTCCGTAAAGAAATATTTCCGCATATCACTCCTGAATCTATCTCCCTTCACCCTCATCCCATGTCCCTCATAGCAGAACTTGCTTTCAATTGAAAGAGGCTCTCTCCCTGAACATTTATGCCACGGAGGTATTTAAACATCTCAGTCATATCACCTCTATCCCGCCTTTCCTCTAAGGTGTACATATTAAGATCCTTCAGTCTGTCCTCAGTATGCTTTATAATGAAGACCACTAATCGTTTTAGTAGCCACCCTCTGCACCGACTCCATCCTGTTCACATCCTTTTGAAGGTGCGGTCTCCAGAATTGCACACTATACTCCAAATGAGGTCGCACCAAAGGCTTATACAGAGAAATTATCACCTCCTTTTTTTCTGCTAGCCATTCCTCTCCGTATGCACCCAAGCATCCTTCTAGCTTTTGCCGTCGCCTTTTCTGCCTGTTTAGCTACTTTAAGACCATCAGACATAACCACGCCTAGGTCCCGCACTTCTTTAGTGGACAAAAGTACTTCACTCCCTATACTATATTTCTCCCTTGGATTGCTGCAGCCCAAATGCATGACCTTATATTTTTTTAACATTAAATCCCAGCTGCCAAATTCTAGACCATTCTTCAAGCTTAGCTAGATCCCCCCTCATGTTATCTACCCCTTCCTGGGTGTCCACTCTATTGCAGATTTTGGTATCATCCGCAAAGAGGCAAACCTTACCTGAAAGCCCTTCCGCTATATCACTAACAAAGATGTTAAAAAGAATCGGACCAAGGACAGATCCCTGGGGCACACCACTGATAACATCCTTCTCCTCAGAGTGAGCTCCATTTACTTGTACTCTTTGTCGCCTCCCACCCAACCAGTTTCTAACCCAAGCAGTAACTTTAGGGTCCATCCCTAGGGTACTCAGTTTGTTTATAAGTTGCCTGTGAGGAACAGTGTCAAAGGCTTTACTGAAATCTAAATACACCACATCTAGGGCTCTCCCTCGGTCCAACTCCCTGGTCACCCAGTCAAAGAAATCAATCAGATTTGTCTGACAAGACCTGCCTCTGGTGAATCCATGCTGCCTCGGATCCTGTAATCCGCTGGACTCCAGAAACCTCACTATTTTCTCTTTCAGCAGCGTTTCCAATAATTTACTCACTACCGAAGTTAAACTAACTGGCCTGTGGTTTTCAGCCACAACCTTAATTCTGCTTTTGTGTAAAGGCACCACATGAGCCTCTCTCCAGTCCTTTGGCACCACTCCCGACTCCGAGGCATTCAAAAGGTCACTCAGTGGAGCTGCTAGAACGTCCTCAAGTTTCCTCAGTATTCTCGGGTGTATCCCATCCGGTCCCATCGCTTTGTCTACTTTAAGTTGAGAGAGTTTCTCACGAACACAGTTTTTTGAAAATTGTTCAAGATGTCCTTTGCTTCTGTTCCTATTTGTGGGTGTTTTCTGAGGTCCTGCTTCTGGTTCTTCATCTGTGAACACAGAACAAAAATATTTGTTAAGCAATTCCGCTTTATCCTTATCAGTTTCTACATATTCCTCCCCTGCACCCTTGAGTCTGACAATGCCACTCTTGCCCTTCCTCTTCTCACTAATATATCTGAAAAATGTCTTATCCCCCCATTTTATTGCATTGACTATTTCCTCCTCCTTTTGAATCTTTGCCTTCTTGACTACTTTGCTAGCTTCTCTAAGTTTTTCCAAATACAGATGCCTGTCTTCCTCTCTCTGTGATCTCTTGTATTTCATGAAGGCCTCCCTCTTTTTCTTCACTTTTTCAGCTACTTCTTTCGAAAACCATAGCGGACTCCTTTTCCTTTTACCTTTATTTACCATTTTAACAAAAAGGTTGGTTTCCCTTAAAATATCCCCTTTCAGTTTTTCCCACTGTTTTTCTACATCCCTCAGCTGTTCCCATCCAACTAACGACTCCCTGAGGTATTGGCCCATCTTCGCAAAGTTAGTCTTCCTAAAGTCTAAGATCCTCGCCTTTGAATGGATTCTAACAGCCCTAGTCCTAATACTGAACCACACCATCTGGTGATCACTGGATGCAAAATGATCTCCCACTACAACATCAGAAACACTTTCACCATTGGTAAGCACCAAGTCCAGTATGGCCCCTTCACGTGTGGGGTCTGTTACCAATTGCCTGAATAGTTCTCCCTGTAAGAGAATCCAGAATCTCCTTACTTCTAGATGATACTGCAGCAGGAATGTGCCAATCAACATCTGGCATATTGAAATCTCCTATCAGTAGCACTTCCCCTATCTCCAGGAACAAGCAGGAATGAGTCTTCACATATGGGTATCGTCGGTACCGACAGAGCCTGCGCGGGAACGCTCCCCAGCGTCCAAAAGGAAAGCTTTTGGGAGCATCCCACAGCGCCTGCGCGCTGCCTTCCTGCCTTTCCTAACCGCCTCTCTCCAGTTCTTCTTTTCAACGGAACCAGCAGGTCGTGTTTCCTGTCACCGCTGAAGAATTTCTTATTTTCTTTTATTTTTCTTTAGTCGCGTGTCTGCCTTCTCGACTCCGGACCGGTACCACCGGTCTTTTTTTCTTTCTTTCAAAAAAAAAAAAAAACAAACCTACTCTTTTCTTGCTTCAGTGCATTTTTTTCTTCTGAGGCCTTAGGCCTACAGATATATTTTTCCTCATGGAAAAACCCGCCTCCGGGTTTAAAAAGTGCACTAAGTGCAGTGGCACTATTTCTGTCACTGACACCCATGTCTGGTGTCTAAAATGTTTAGGTCCTGACCACTCCATTGCGGATTGTGAGTCCTGTTCCATGATGTCTAAAAGAGGGTTACAAAATCGGGCAGCCAAGCTCAGTACCCTGTTTCCCTCCGATGCAGCTTCTGTGGCATCAACGTCTTCCAGGGCTGCTTCTTCATCCCATGGATCTCAGGTAACCAAACTTAAATCCGGCCGGTCCTCAGAGTACATCTCCCTCTAAGTATTGAGATGCCCCCGGGCTTACTCTTGAGGAATCCACAACGGCAAAATTACCCCGGTGGGAGGCTCTGTCTTCCAAAGCTCTATCTATGGGGTCACAGGTTGACATCGATGGCTCGGCCTCGACCGATCACCTGTTACAATGTTCTGGGGTACCGGCGGGTTCCACCAGTACCGACATCCAGACATTGGTGGCGTCGATCGATCAGAATATTCTGACCATGCAGCGTGCCATCACGGCATTCATACAAGCTGCGACACCTACGGTACCGCAACAAACCCCATTGTCGGTACCGGTACCGGATCCGATACCGGTTCCGATACCGGTACTGCTTGCATAGACATCAGTGTCGACGGCAGCGGTACGCTATTCAGTGATGCCCATCAGTACCGACCCGGTACCGATTACTCCCGATGTCGATACCCCCCGATACGCGTATCGCGGGCTCTCCGAGAGCATCCAGACAGTCAATACTTCGATTCCTCTGAAGACTCTGATGCATCAGAGGCCTCTATTGAAGCATCGGGGATCCTTCCTCAGGAACCCTCTTCTCCAAAAAGGAGAATGTCTCCTCCTGAAGACTTGTCTTTTCAGGACTTCATCAGGGAGGTGGCCAGAGGCCTGTCCATTTCAGTGGCCTCTGATACTGAACCTAGAGCCAAAAAATTAGATATCCTTCAATATCGTAAGGCTCCTAAAGAGGCAGCCACCTTACCAGTACATGAGATTCTTTATGATCACATGTTAGGCATATGGGAGACTCCTCTTTCCACCTCCCCTCATTCTAGAAGGTTGGACACCATGTACATGTATCGTGTTCCTCCTTGTCCTGGTTTTCATAAGACTCAGCTTCCTCACCACTCCATTGTGGTAGAGTCTGCTATGAAGAAAATCAAGAGTACAAAAAGGCACTCCTCTGCTCCTCCAGGAAGAGAATGCAGAACCTTAGATGCCTTTGGCAGGAAGATCTTCCAGGCCAGTATGCTTGTGGCCAGAATCAACTCCTATAGTATGTATATGGGGATGTTTCTGAAAGAGGTTACAGATCATCTGCAAACCTTATCTCCTTATATGTCAGAAGATAAGAGAGAAGAATATATCACCTGGCTTAAACATGCACAGGATGTATCCAAGTTTTACAACCGTGCAGCCTTTGACTCTTTTGAGGGTGCCAGTAGAGCCTCGGCTATTGCCATAGGTGCACGCAGAGTTGCTTGGTTGCAAGCCTCTGATTTGGAATCCTGGGTACAGGATGGTCTAGGTAACCTTCACTGTACAGGGGACAACCTGTTTGGCAAAGATTGGCAAGCAAAGGCCAATCAGATGGATGCTGAAAACTCTGCTTTAGATAGACTTTCAAAGTCTACTACTGCTCCTTTTAAAAAGAGGTTGTTCAAAAAAGGATCTTTCCCAAAAAAAGGGAAATTTTCTTCTGGTTATGGTCAGGTCTCTTCTCAAGGTCGTTTTGCTACAAAGAGACAGCAACAACCAAAACAGACCAAGCCTCAGGCTGCGAGGACTGCTACGGCCCAACAGCCTCAGCCTCCTCAGGGTCTTTGACTTTCCACTAGGGAACTTAACCTTTCTGGCTCTAGAACATCCAGAGCCTCTCACCATCCCAGGAAGGTTAGCTCACTTTGCTCCCAGATGGGAACAAATCACAGCAGAGCAATGGAACCTCTCCATCATACGGGATGGGTACAAGCTTCGTTTCTTAAACCTTCCCCCTCACACCATGGTGAAACAGTTTAACTCTCCAACATCTCTCCTCACCCTTCTGGGTCAAGAGATTGCTACCCTTCTTGCCCAAGGGGCAATAGAAGAAGTACCTCTTCTTCAACAGGGCTCAGGGTTCTACTCCCCTTATTTTCTCATCCCAAAGAAAACGGGGGGCTACAGACCCATATTAGATCTCAGAGAGTTGAACAAGTTTCTATGCAAGGAGAAATTCAAGATGACTTCTCTCGGAACTCTCCTTCCATACCTCCAGAGTCAGGACTGGCTTTGTTCTCTAGATCTCAAGGATGCGTACACCCATGTCCTCATCCATCCAACACACAGAAGGTTCCTTCGGTTCCTTTACCAAGGAAAGCACTACCAATACAAAGTGCTTCCTTTCGGTCTGGCCTCTGCTCCAAGAGTGTTCACAAAATGCATGGCAGTAGTAGCTGCATTTCTGCACACTCTAGGGATATTTATATTCCCATATCTGGACGACTGGCTCATCCGAGCTCCATCCCAGTCAGAGGCCCAGGCTTCCCTGGCCTGCACAAAGCGTGTTCTTCAGTATCTGGGACTGGTAATCAACATTCCAAAATCCCATCTCTCCCCTACTCAGTCTCTAGAGTTCATAGGGGCCTTACTGGATACCACAACTGCAAGGACCTATCTTCCCCAGGCCCGTTGCCTACACTTGGTGCAGTTAGCCTCCCAGATTCAGTTAAAATCCCATTTAACTGCTCGAGAGATGTTGCAACTCTTAGGCCACATGGCATCCACGGTGCATGTGGTTCCTTACGCTCGCTTTCACATGAGGGCAGCTCAGTGTGGACCCTATCCACCCAATGAACCCAGGCATCAGGCTGCCTCAGACAAAATAGCAACCTCCAGTCGCCTCTTTTGGTCCCTCCACTGGTGGAAGTCCACTCAAAATCTGTTGCTGGGGTCCCCTTTCAACAGGTGTTACCCCAAGCAACCCTTACAACAGATGCCTCTCCAAAGGGTTGGGGAGCTCATCTACAAGATCTCTCCACCCAAGGCATCTGGTCTCCACAGGAGACATCTCTACATATCAACCTCTTAGAGCTCAGAGCAATCTTTCTGGCTCTGAGTCTTCCAAACCCTGCTCAGCTACAATACAGTCCTCATCCACACGGACAACCAGGTAGCCATGTTCTACGTGAACAAGCAGGGAGGGACTGGCTCTCTGTCGCTTTGCAACGAAGCTCTGAGATTGTGGGCCTTCGCCAGAGAGCATCAAATCCATCTCATGGCAGTGTATCTTCCAGGGGTTCAAAACTCTTGGGCAGACAGACTCAGTCGAGTTCTGCTTCCACACGAATGGTCCCTCCATGGGGACCAGATAGCCAGGATTTTTTGGATTTGGGGTACCCCAGACATAGACCTGTTTGCAAGTCCGTGGAATACCAAACTTCCACGGTTTTGTTCCAGGATTCCATGTCAGGGAGTTCAGCCCAGGGATGCCTTCCTCCTTCATTGGGGGCAAGACTTTCTCTATGCCTTTCCACCTATTCCCCTCATCCCCAAGACTCTGTTCAAGCTTCAGAGAGACAAGGGGTCTATGATCCTCATAGCACCACATTGGCCACGCCAAGTGTGGTACCCTCTACTTCTACATCTCTCTCAAGCTCCCTCCCTGAACCTGGGGTCTGCTCCAGATCTCCTCTCCCAGGAGGAGGGAACCTTGTGGCACCCAAATCCTCAGTCTCTTCATCTCAGGGCCTGGTTGCTGAAGGCCTAGACCTTCAGGATTTACACCTTTCTCAGCAGGTGAAGGATATCCTTCATGCTTCCAGAAAGCCTTCCACCAGACGTTCCTATGCTTTTAAATGGAAAAGGTTTTCCCTTTGGTGTGCAGAGAATGGTCTCAACCCTCTTGCAATACCTTTGAATTCTTTACTAGACTATTTGCTGCATTTATCCCATGCAGGCCTTAAAACAAATTCAATCAGAGTCCATTTGAGTGCTATTTCAGCATCCCTTAAGCCTCTCAATGGACAACATATTTCCTCTCATCCTCTTTTATAGCAAGATTCATGAGAGGCCTTCTTTTGACTAAACCTCCCATTAGACCACCTCCAGTGGCATGGGACTTGAATCTGGTTCTTGGCCAGCTTATGAAGCCACCCTTCGAACCCTTAGCCACTACCTCCTTGAAATTCCTTTCATGGAAGGTTATTTTTCTCATTGCAGTCACCTTAGCTCGCCGTATCAGTGAGTTGCAAGCTTTAGTGGCTAATCCTTCTTATACAAGGTTCCATCATGACAAGGTAGTCCTCAGAACGAATCCACACTTTATGCCTAAAGTGGTCTCACCTTTTCATCTGAACCAGGAGGTGTATTTACCTGTCTTTTTTCCAGGACCTCATGCATCAAGTGCAGAGAGGAATCTTCATACCCTGGATTGTAAAAGAGCACTTGCTTTCTACTTACAAAGGACACAACAACATAGAAAGTCCTCTCAACTTTTTGTTGCTTTTGATCCTTCTCATTTAGGACTTCCAGTCTCTAAGAGAACTCTGTCCAATTGGATTGCTCAGTGTATTTCCTTCGCCTACCAGAGTAAGAACCTTTCTCTGGAGGGCCATGTCACAGCTCACAATGTGAGGGCCATGGCAACCTCTATGGCTCATCTAAACTCTGTGTCCATCGACCAAATCTGTCGAACGGCCACCTGGGCATCGGTTTCGTACCTTCACAGCCCATTACTGCTTGGACGAGGACTCCCGCCGGGATGCCTTGTTTTGTCAGGCTGTTCTTAAACACCTGTTCCATACCTAATCAACTCCTACCCTCCATCCCTGACTGGATGCCTGAGATTCATGAGTGGAGGTGGAGCCCTTCCCAGGGACTCACAATCTGGGTGATCTCCCAGGCATCTCTAGCTGGGGAGTCCCCATATGTGAAGACTCATTCCTGCTTGTTCCTGGAGATAGCACAGTTACTTACCTGTAACAGGTGATCTCTGGGAACAGCAGGAATAAGTCTTCACAACCCACCCACCTCCCCTAGGAGTTGTATCTCTCTATCTATCTTTCCTTTCCTCTCTCTCTCTTTGTCTCAGCTTTAAAACTCGAACTGGAGAGAGGCGGTTAGGAAAGACGGGAAGGCAGCGCGCAGGCGCTGTGGGATGCTCCCAAAAGCTTTCCTTTTGGACGCTAGGGAGCGTTCCCGCGCAGGCTCCGTCTGAACCGACGATACCCATATGTGAAGACTTATTCCTGCTGTTCCCAGAGATCACCTGTTACAGGTAAGTAACTGTGCTTTCCTAGCAATGCTGCACATGTCTTCAATTAACTCTTGTTAATCTTGTCTTACTAATCTGTTATGTTTTTTAGAAGGTGTGAATAAACAGGTAGACTAAAGTGAGTTGGTTGATATAGTGTATTTGGACTTTCAGAAAGCCTTTGACAAGGTCCCTCATCAGGGACTTTTGGCAAAACTAAAGAGTTATGGGATAGGAGGCAGCATACTATTGTGGATCAGGAACTGGTTAAAAGATAGAAAGCAGAGGGTAGGGCTAAATGGCCAATTTTCCCAATGGAGAAAGGTGAATAGTGGTGTACCCCACGGATCTGTGATGGGTCCGCTGCTTTTTGACATGTTCATAAATGACCTGGAAAAGGGAATAACGAGTGAGATTATCATATTTGCAGATGACACAAAACTATTTAAAGTTATTAAAACTCATGAGGATTGTGGCAAAATGCAAGAGGATCTTGATAAATTGGAAGAATAGGCATCAAAATGGCAGATGAAATTTAATGTGGACAAGTGCAAAGTTATGCACCTAGGAAAGAACAACCCAAACTATATGGTTACATGATGCAAGGTTCCACATTAGGAACCCAGGAAAAAGATTTAGGCGTCATTGTGGATAACATGTTAAAACCCTTTGCCCAGTGTGCAGCGGCAGC
Source organism: Ichthyophis bannanicus (assembly GCA_033557465.1). Taxonomy (NCBI): domain Eukaryota; kingdom Metazoa; phylum Chordata; class Amphibia; order Gymnophiona; family Ichthyophiidae; genus Ichthyophis; species Ichthyophis bannanicus. The sequence continues at coordinate 402,000,047 of CM066038.1, forward strand.
CAAGAGAGCAAATAGAACGCTAGGTATCATAAGGAAAGGAATGGAAAATAAAACAAAGGATATTATTATGCCTCTATATCGTTCCATTGTGCGACCACACCTTGAATATTGTGTGCAATTCTGGTCACCGTATCTTAAAAAGGATATAGCATTATTAGAAAAGGTTCAGAGAAGAGCCACCAAAATGGTAAAGGGGATGGAAGGATACCCCTATGAAGAGAGGCTAAAAAGGTTAGGGCTCTGTAACCTGGAAAAGAGATGGCTGAGGGGAGATATGATAGAAGTCTATTAATTAATGAACGGAATGGAATGGGTAAACATAGATCGATTGTTTGCTTTATCAGAATATAGAAAGACTAGGGGACATGCAATGAAGCTACAGGGTAAACTATTTAAGACAAATAAGAGAATATTTTTTCACTCAACGTGTAATCAAACTCTGTAATTTGTTACCGGATGATGTAGTAAAGGCTTTTAGTGTTGCTGGTTTTAAAAAAGGTTTAGACAAGTTCCTGGAGGACAGGTCCATAAACCATTATTAAAAAGGGACCCAGGATATCAATGCTTGACCCATTACAAGCATTGTGGAACCTGTGTCCTTTGGGGAAACTGCTAGGTACGTATGACCTAGATTGGCCACTGTTGGAAACAGGATACTGGGCTTGATGGACTTTGGTCTGACCCATTATGGCATATCTTATGTTCTTATAAGGCCTCTACTCTTCCCAAGAAGAAACCATCAGGGAAAAGGCCTCCCTTCCACCGGAAAGGCCAGTTTTACCGAGGCTATTCCCCATACCAGGCCTCCTAGACCCCTCAACCGAGTCATGAGGATAAGGGATCAGGCCAGGGCCCACATGACAAAGGGCCCCTGACTGTGTCGGGATTTTGACTCCAAGAGCATAGCCTCTCCACCCATGGGGGACCAGCTACCACCGGGGAGGGGGGAAGTTTGATTCATTTTGCCCACCGGTGAGCTGTCATTGCCACAGACTCCTGGGCACTTCAGGTGGTTCAGGGAGGGTTACTTCCTTCATCTGGACCAGATGCCTCCCCCTTTCTTTCCAGGAGAGCCCCTCTGTCTCCCTTGCACCATGCCCTGCTACTGCAGGAACTTGCAAGCCTTCTCAGGGACAGGGCTGTGGAGCCCGTACCACACCACCTAAAAGGAAAGAGGTTTTATTCCAGGTACTTTTTGATCCCATAATGAACAGGAGGCCTAGAGCCCATCCTGGACTTGAGATACCTGAACAAATTCCTGGTGCGGGTGAAATTCAAAATGCTCTCCCTTGGAATATTGCTGCTCTACCTCCAGCAGGAAGATTGGCTTTTCTCATTGGACCATAAAGGGTGCTTATACCCACATCCTGATCCACTCCAACCACTAAGGTTCATGGCCGGGGGTGACCACTACCAGTACAGGGTACTACCCTTCGGCCTAGCCACCGCACCATTTGTCTTCACCAAATGCCTAGCAGTGGTGACCACCTACCTCAGTCTCCAAGGTGCCTTCACCTTTCCATACCTGAATGACTGGATAATAAAAGGAGACACTGCATCAGAGGTGTAACAGGCCACGGCTCATACCATCAAGGCCTACAACATCTGGGGTTTGTGATAAACCATCCCAAATCCCACCTCACTCCAATACAGGACCTGGAGTTCATAGGGGCTTACCTGGACACCCTCCAAGCCAGGGCCTTCCTCTCCCTAGAAAGGGCGGATTGCCTCAGGGCCCTGGTGACTGAGGTGCAGCCCATCACGCTGTGTTGGCGCGGTCCATGCTTTACCTGGTAGGCCACATGGCTTCCACAGTCCATGTGGTCCCCAACGCCCACCTCCACATGCGGGCAACTTAGTGGTGCCTCTGCTAACAGTGGACTCAGGCCACAGGCGGGCTGCAGGACAGGGTCTCTGTCCAGTCAACTAGCACTCAGTTGGTGGCAGGACGCACAGCACCTGCAGAAGGGCATGCCCTTTCAACGCCCAAATCCCCAGAGGGTCCTCACAACAGACGCCTCCCTGCTGGGCTGGGTGCCCACTGTGAGGAACTATGCACACAGGACAACTAGTCTCTCGAGGAGAGCAGGCAGCAGATCAACCTGCTGGAGCTCGGAGCCATTTTTCTGGCAATCAGGGCCTTCCAACACTGCCTGCAGCACCAGCCGGTGCTGGTCCAAATGGAAAACCAGGTCGCGATGTTCTACCTGAACAAACAAGGCGGCACAGGATCTTATTGCCTCTGCCAGGAGGCAGTAGCCCTTTGCTTGTATGCGATCAGTCAGGAAATGCTCTTTAGGGCGGTATACCAAGGTGGTGCTGCAGCGGCTATGCCAACTATGGGGAACCCCAAGTTTGGACCTCTTTGCCAGCCCTACCAATGCTCAGCTGCTCCGCTTCTGATGTCCCCAACCACACCCATCCCAGATAGCAGCGGACACCTTCCTCATCTCGTGGTTGGAGGGCCTTCTGTATGCTTTCCCTCCCATGCCACTAATCACATGGACCCTCTTCAAGGTCCAGTGGGACAAGGCTTCCATGATCTTGGTGGCCCCACATTGGCCCAAACAGCCTTGGTTTCCCCTGTTACTCTGCCTCTAGACAGAGCTCCTGGTTCCTCTGGAGAGTTCCCCAGGGCTATTGACCCAGGAGAGCAGCTCACTTCTCCACCCCAACCTGGGGTCCCTGTCACTAATGGCTGAACGGGTCACCCTAGCGCCCTTCAACTTCACCAGGGAGGTGGAAGAAGTTGTCCTGGTCTCTTGTAAGAACTCCACGAGCCTATGCCTTCAAGTGGCGCAGATTATCAGTTTGGTGTGTGGAGCAACAGGTTGACCCGTTCTCCTGCCAGGTGCATATGGTGCTGCAATACTTGTTCCACCTCTCGCAGACTGGACTCAAGTCCAACTCCATCAAGGTACACCTGAGTGTGCTCGCCGCGCACCATCACTCCATAGAGGGCAAGCCTCTTTCTGTGCAGCCCATCATTACCCGATTTCATGCGTTTCTTGCTGCTCTCTAAGCCCCCCATCCGGCTGCTTCTGGCGGAATGGTATCTCAACATGGTTCTGACGCAGCTTACAAAGCCACCTTTCAAACCCTTGGCTACCTGCTATTTGCATTGCCTATCTTGGATGGTTATCTTTCTGGTGGCGCTTGCATCTGCACTCAAGTCAGCGAGTTTCAGACCTTGGTGGCTGAACCACCCTACATACTAGGTTCTACAAGAACAGGGTCGTGCTTCGCACCCACCCAAAATTCCTTCCGAAAGTGGTATCTGCCTTCCACCTTAACCAAGAGGTGGTGCTCCCTACCTTATTTCCACGGCCCCACACTGACAAGTAGCAGCCGTTCTCCATACTCTGAACTGCAAAAGGGCCTTGTCCTTCTACCTGCAGCATACTCAGGGCCACATCAAAGCCTCAGAGCTTTTTGTTTCATATGACCACAGTTGTCTGGGGGAGGCTGTCATCAAGGGGACCCTGTCCACCTGGATGGCAGACTGCATTGCCTTTGCCCACAATCAGGCTGGGCTATCGTTGGCATGCCAGGTCACGGTGCATAACGTCAGGGCTGTGGCAACCTCTATTGTGAGCCTATGCTCTGTCCCTATGGCAGATATCTGTCGGGCCGCCACGTCCCCTGTCCATACCTTTGCAGCTCACTACTGCCTGAAGAGGGCATCCCGACGGGACAGTGCCTTCAGCCAGGCCATACTCTGTAATCTGTCTGAGGTTTAGGCAGCTTCTTCCCTCCAACCCTTCTTGTTCAGGCTACCAGAGCCATGGTTCTCCCTGGACAATGGGATCTTCAGAGTCTGTCCTGATTCGCTTGCGGCTGCTCATGGCTAGGCCGTGTTTTTCTTCTACAGGTTCCCGGTAGCCTGTAGCTAGGGAGTCCCATATGTGAGGACTGACTTCCTACTTGTTCCTAGAGAAAGTGTAGTTTCTCGCCTGTAACAGATATTCTCCAGGGACAGCAGGCATTGGTCCTCACAACCCTCCCTCCTCCCCTTAGAGTTGCTGTACAATTTTTGGCCATCTTCTTTTGTCGGCTCTAGCTGTCATGTGACTAAGATGGCATCCTTGGGTGAGAAGGGGACCACGCATGCATGGTTGCATCTTCCAGAGGCTTTCTTTGAAAGCTGGGGAGATGCTTCCGCGAGGGCTTAGTCGGCGTTGGCATTGACGTCACCCATATGTGAGGACTGATTCCTCCTGTCTCTGGAGAACACCTGTAACAGGTGTTTAACTACGCTATATTAGAGGCAAAGTATATTTGGATCAGGGACTAAATGTTTCATCAGTGACTGATTAATTTCATTTTCCAGGCATACACTGTCATGAGGATTATTTGTCACTTGGATTAATGTTAAAAACATTCATAGTTTGAGAGGTTTTTAATTGAGGCTATGCTTTTTGTTTTAAATAGTGATGTATTAGTATCTTTAAAATTTCTTTTTAAATCATGGTTAAACTGTATTTTATATTATGATTGGTATGTGAGTGTTGTATGAATGATGTAGTTTAGTACTTTATCTTGCTGAATTTTGAGATACGGTAATATTTCTTTGATAGTGTGGATTTTTTATTTTATATGTATTTAATTTTACAGCTTTATATACAAGAATAATCCTTCTTGTAAAATACAAAAGTAAAACCTTAAATCAAAATTAATAAAAAGAAAAATAAACATCAAGATCAGAGTAATGGAAGGACTCAAAATTGAAAAGGAAACAATAGAGGAAGGCATAATTGCTACTAATAATTTTTATGGCGCTACAAGGCATAAGCAGCACTGTACATAAAGATGTAAAGCTTACAATCTAATCAAGAAGCAAAAAACATCGCAAAACTGGGGACTAGAGAATGGTAAGATACACAGGTAGTGAATGAGGGCGTGAGGGGCATGAGGATCCAAAAGCAGCCTCAAAGAAGTGGGCTTTCAGCCTGGATTTGAATAAGGTCAGAGAAGGAGCCAGACACATTGACTCGGGTAGTTTATGGGTGAAATGGATGAAGTCTGGAGTTGGCAGTGGCAGAGAAGGGCACAGATAAAAGGGACCTGCTAGAGGAGTGGAGTTCCCGAGAAGGAGTGTTGAGTGAGATAAGAGGAAAGGTAGTGAGGAGCCATAGAATGAATGCACTTGTAGGTAAGGAGAAGTTTGAACTGGATATGGAAATGGATAAGGAACCAATGAAGTGATTTGAGAAGAGGGTATACATAGGCATAGTGACACTGGCAGAAGATAAGCTGTGCAGCTGAGTTTTGAACAGATTGAAGGGGAGAAAGATGATTCAGAGGGAGACCAGTGAGGGGCAGGTTACAATAGTCAAGACCGGAGATGACTAGTGAGTGGATTAGTAGTATGTGTAGAAAGGAAGGAACACATTTTGCTGATGTTGTAGAAAAAGAAGCGACAGGTTTTAGCTATCTGGATGATGTGTGCAGAGAGAGAGTAGAGTCCAAGATGACCCAAGGTTGCGAGCTCAGGAAACAGGGAGGAGTTTAGTGTTATCCACAAAAATAGAGAAGAGAAGAAGGGGGAGGTGGGTTTAGGGGGAAAGATAAGGAGCTCAGTTTTTGCCATGTTCAGTTTCAGGTGGTGGTGAGACATCCAGGCAGCAATGTCTAATAAGCAGGCAGAGATCTGAGCCTGGATTACTGGAGAGAATTCAGGCACAAAAAGGTAGATCTGAGAGTCATCAGTATAAAGATGGTACTGAAAACCATAGAAGGAAATAAGTGTACTAAGGGACGGAGTGTAGAGGGAGAAAAAGAGAGGTCTCAAGACAGAACCCTGAGGTGTACACCAACTGAAAGCGGGATGGCAGTAGAGGAGGATCCACCAGAACATACACTAAAAGTGCGATGGAAGAGATAAGAAGAAAGTCAGGACAGAACAGAGCCCCTAAAATACAAGCAAGGAAAGGGTATTGAGGAGAAGCTAGTGATCAACAGTATCAAAGGCAGCAGAAAGGTCAAGAAGGATGAGAATAGAATAGAGGTCTTTGGATTTGGCAAGGAACAAGTCGCTGGAGACTTGTCAAGAGCTGTTTCTGTGGAATGTAGAGAACGAAAGCCAGCCTGCAGTGGGTCCAGAAGGGCTTGAGAGGAAATAAAGTCAAGACAGCAGTGGTGAACTGCTCGTTCAAGTAGTTTTGAAGCAAAGGGGAGGAGAGAGAGGCTGATAACTGGAAGGACAGGTAGGATCTAGTGAAGGCTTTTTGAGAGGTGTAATCAGAAAATACAGACATAAATTAAAGTCCAACCTATTTATCCCAGCAACAGTACTCTGGAAAGAAAACTTTCTAACTAGTAACTCCATTATATTTTCTATGACCTAACTCAAAGAAGTTTGCTGAACTTAACCGGGCAGTTAGCTGGATATTTTAGGAAAAGGTTGCTGCCATTACTATTGACACTAGCCTGGAGCTGCAGAAAAAGCCTCCACCTCCACCTTTTCTGCATCTCCCTAGATAAATCAGGAAAATGCCAAATTTTTTGACAATGATCAAAAGATTGATTTTAAAAAATAAATGCATCATAACATTTCAGAGGAAAATAAGTTACGTGTTCATGAACTTCAAGTGAAGTCTCCAGAAAATGTGTTAAGGTCCAAATGGTAGGTAGAACCACCTTGCACTGCTCTTGAAGGGAAATAAAGTACTTTATGAGAAATGGAGTTAAAGCGTTGGTAGGTATTTTAAGACATTCCATGAGGTGGTACTTCAGGAGCTCACAAGGAGCAATGCTAGAAACTCTAGGAAAATTAAGGAATCTAACATTAAGATTCCTCATTTTATTCTCAGTAACTTCCAACGTCCATCTCAAAACCAGCAGACCAAGATCCTCCTAGAGTGACCAGCCTTGTGTTCCCCTTGCAAAGTCTCCAGTCTTTCTAGCTGGTTGCCTTACTGCATGAGTTTTCAGTGACCCTCAAACATTGATTTAAAACTGTAATGGCTCCAAGTATTGCTGTCTTTTTCAAAATGGCTTCTTCCAAACTATCGCATGCCAAATGGTGTGCAGGGTAATCTCTCTGAGCCTTTCCAGTCTATGGCTGTACTCCTGCAGCTCCAACCTTTTCCACATCCAGCTCACCACCTCCCTCAGCAATGATTCTATCCGAGTGCCAGTTCCTCCAGCCCGAGATCAGCAAGGCCACTGTGCCCACAATCATAGGGCTAGCCATTGTCACTAATGAGCCTGAAACCCCACAACTGCCACTCGCCAACTGCACACATTCTGGTGCTGGCACCTGTGTAGGAAAGCTTGTCCTCGGGGGAGGTGGAGATGGTTAAGCATCTGGACTAAGGGAGACTTCCTCCAAGCTCAGCAGGCTTCTCCTACCTACCAAACTAACAGGAGATACTTCAGGGGGTTGAAACAAACTTGGTGCTCCGATAAGAGGTGTATTCTCCAGGAACAAGCAGGAAGTCCGTCCTCACATATGGGTGACGTTGGTGCCAACGGAGCCCTCGTGCGGAGCAATTCCCCAGCTTTCAAAGAAAGCCTTTGGGATTGCATCGTGCATACGCAGTCCCCTTCCCGCCCAAGGGTGCCATCTTGCTCAGTCTTCTTTTTTCCGCAGAGCCCAATGGACGTGGTCCTGTTTTCACCCTGGAAAAAGTAGAAAAGTTGATTTATTTTTTTCAGCTTCCTGGTTCGACACCGGTTCCCCTTCCCGCCTTCGGCTCGGTACACCGGTATCAAGTCCGGTCATATTTTTTGTTTTTGTCCTTCGTGACTACCGTTCACGCTCTTTTTATTTTTCACTGGCAACCTGGTTGATTGACCTCGCAGGGGCCCTTTTTCCCCCGATGGCTGCCAGCGGGTTTAAAAAGTGTGATCGGTGTAAGAGGTTGATGTCTCTCACCGACACACACGACTGCTGCCTCCGATGCCTCAGCGTGACAGGATTTTTCCTGAGTCCGCATCCGCCCGGGCCCAGATCTCGTCAGAAACCTTGACATCTCAGGTATCTGAGCCAGAGCACTGTCGTGGGTCTTCTGAGTGGGGGTCTCCCTCCAGGGAACGCCGGAAGAAGAAGAAACTTGTGAGGGCGGTGTCGCTGGATGCCTCTGTTTGGCTTGGGCCCTCGGGTTCCAGGCTACGGAGCCCGGACCGCCGCCCCGGGACCTCGGAGTCAGAGCGGCCGGCAAAACTACCTTGCAAGGAGCTGGAGACGCTGGACAAGGTAACTTCTGTTGTCCTCGTGGACTCTCCTCCAGGAGAGCCAGTGTCGGACCTGATGACGTCTTGACCCAAGCCGGCAGCTGTGGAGCTTTCTGAGCTCGTTCTCAGGTTTGCGGCCCTGGAGAGAGCAGCATGGCTGCCTTCATGGAGCAGCAGCGGGTGCTGATGGCTGATCTCGCCGGTCCATCCGCCCTGACCCGAAGTCGACACCAGAGGCCAAGCCGATCCTCGAGTCAATCAGGTCTTGAGTCGATCCTCGGCCAAGGTCCCCCTCGACCTCCTGTTCGAGACCAAGGTCGCCGACGCCAGTGCCCACGGCGTCGGGGCGGTCGGGCTCAAAGCTCTTGAGGCTGGAGACCATTGAGTCCTCCTCAGAGGACTCTGCGTGGGAGACTGAGGAGGAAGACTCCCCAGACACCTACCGAACCCGGTGTATCCCATCGGACTCTCCGGGTTCGGAGCCTCAGACTAGGTCCCCTCCGGAGGACACTCGGTTCTCAGACTTCGCCAGAGACATGGCCAAGGCTTTGGCATTCCCTGCAGATGCAGAGGAGGAGACTCGAGACGAGGAGCTCGATGCCCTCCAGTATGACTCTCCCCGAAGGAGGCCCTTACTGTACCGGTGCCTCCGATGCTGGAACGGCTGATGCTCCGCATGTGGGAGTCCCCAGCCTCGATGCCGGTGCTCAGCAAGCAGGTCGATTCCATCTATCGAGTTCGCAAGAGTCCTGGGTTCCAGAAAGCGCAGCTGCCGCACAACTCCATGGTTGTGGAATCGGCCATGCAATGGCTGAAAAGCTAAAAGACGCACTCCTTGGTGCCTCCCGGCCGGGAGGCCCGAAACCTGGACGCCCTCAGCAGAAAGTGCTACCAGGGCTCAATGCTGTCATGCCGTGTCCAAACTTACCAGCTGTACATGGGCATGTACTTGCGAGACCTGGCAAAGGAGATTGCCGGGTTCTCAGCTAGTCTCTCCGAGGAACCCTTGCAGCGCTTCAAGGCCTTGTCCACGGGGATCCGAGAGTGCTCAAAGTTCATGTCTCAAGCAGCTTACGACGGCTTCAAGGCTTGGCCGAGTAGCCGCGGCCGGCATCTGTGCATGCCGTCGGGCCTGGCTCATGTCGTCGGACCTGGAGCCATGGGTTCAGGACAAGTTGGTTGATGTCCCGTGCCGAGGAGACAACCTCTTCGGCAAACCCATGACTGAGAAAGCTGCAGAAATCGAGTCCGAGTACTTGATCCGGACAAGGTTGTCGAAGAAGACATCTGCACCTTCTCACAAGAAGAAGGCCTTGGGGGGAAAAGCCCTTTTTCCCGAGGAAGGGTATGGCTTACAGAATACTACCCCACTTACCAGGCCACCCCAGCTCCCCAACAGGGGCAGCAGGCCAAAGGACAGGGGCATGGCCCACGTAAGCCCCAAGCCTCCAGTTCTGGCTCCTACCCAGCCAGGAGGGTGTGTTGTTTTTTTTTTTTTTAAATTTTATTTTTATAATTTCAACTTTTTACATCCAATGAATGAAAGAAAAGCATGGATACTCCAGTAATATACAGGTAATAGATAAACAAACAAAATATATTCCCATTACTTTCAGACCACAATAAGGAAATAAGGACTAGAAAGGGGGGCTGTTACTTCTGGAGAGAAATCTGAAATTGTGAGTATATATTTCTGGGAATTTTTCTGAAAGGAATTATTTTTCTTTTAAAGCTAATTAATCTGTGAACCCACTATTTTTTGTTAAATCAGTCAGGGCCTAGTAGCAACAGTTTAAGATTCAATTTAAAACACAGAAGAGAACTTTCTGGTTACCTTTCATACCCAGTAGAGAGCTGTAGTTTAAATTTCATAGTCACTCAGGGCCTAGCATCAGCAAAGTACTTTTAGTTTCAAATTAAAACACAGAAGAGAGCTTTCTGGTTAAATTTAGAATCCAGCAGAGAGCTTGTAGTTTAAATTTCATAATAGGTTAGAGCCTAGCAGCAGCAGAGAGCTATAATTTAAATCAAATCAGAATATAGCTTACCTCAGCAGCACAGGACAGGGTACTGTGTAGCAGCCCTTTTTTAATAAGTGTTATATCCCTCCCTCCCTCCCCACACCCACCCTCCCCTGGGATAATCACAGCTTTATAGGTACTTGCACAACTTAAAAGACAGGAGGTGCTCTCAGGTGAATCTCATTACCCAAATCAGTCATACACTAAGGACCTGAGATTAATTAAGCTTCAGGTGAACAAGGTATATTAAACTTCTTAGGTACAGTTTTAGTGGTATAAATATTCATAGCACCCTTTAGTACATAAAGAACTTAAAGATCTAAACACAAACTTAAAACTAAGATGCAGACAGCAGTCCAGCAGCGGGATGTGGGCTTTCCAGTCTTTTGCATTGAGTGTCACATGTATGATTTTCTCCCAGCTGGTGAGAGGTCTTATGTGTGCACTAGGTGCAAGGAGCTCTCTGCTCTCAGGGAACGAGTCCGTTCTCTAGAGCAGCGTTTTTCAACCACTGTGCCGCGGCACACTAGTGTGCCGTGAGATATTGTCTGGTGTGCCGTGGGAAAAATTCCAATTTCATCCGTAACATGTGGCCTCGGCTCACAAATTAGGGTTGCCAACCGGCCGGTTTTCAGCCGGCCTGGCCGGTTTTTCCATGGCCAGGCCGGCTGCCAGCACAGTTGTAAAACCGGCCATTGAAAAGCCGGTTTTTTGCTCTGGCCGCAAGATCGGGAGCGGCCAGAGCAAAAAAACGGCTTTTGTGCCGAAGTCCGCAACGCGATCGCAATTCCCTATAGCAGTGCAGCCGCTGGTTCTGCTTTGTACAGAGCAGCGGCTGCACTACACTTACATTGAAAAGTAAAGAGAAACTGTGTCAGGAGCCCTCTGATCATGCAGAGCCCGAGGAAGTGATGTCATGGGGGCGGGCTCCTCACAGGCTGTCTTTCCTTTTCAAATTAACTTTAGCTGCAATAAAGTTAATTTGAAAAGGAAAGACAGCCTGTGAGGAGCCCGCCCCATGACATCACTTCCTCGGGCTCTGCGATGACCGGAGGGCTCCTGACACAGTTTCTCTTTACTTTTCAATGTAAGTGTAGTGCAGCCGCTGCTCTGTACAAAGCAGAAGCAGCGGCTTGGGCAGAGGGGGGGGGTGTGTGTGTGTGAGTGAACCAGCAAGGGGGGGGGGTAGTGTGTGTGAACCAGCAAGGGGGGGGGGGCGGAGTGTGAGTGAACCAGCAAGGGGGGGGGGGAGTGTGAGTGAACCAGCAAGGGGGGGGGGAGTGTGAGTGAACCAGCAGTGGAGGGGGGGGGTGGTGTGAGTGAACCAGCAAGGGGGGGGGCGATGGTGTGAGTGAGCCAGCAGGGGAGGGGGGGTAAGTGAGTGAGTGACCCAGCAGGAGGGGTGAGTAAGTGACGGGGGTGGGTGAGTGAACCAGCAGGGGAGGGGGGTTGGTGTGAGTGTTTGATTCCTATTCAAGAGAATTACTTTATATATAGTCAATATAGGCACAGAGGTAAATTTTTTTAACATTTTCTAATGGTGGTGTGCCTTGTGATTTTTTTCATGAAAAAAGTGTGCCTTTGCACAAAAAAGGTTGAAGAACACTGCTGTAGAGGCTAGAGTAGCAGACTTGGAAAACATAAGACAGACAGAGAGGTACATAGACGAGACCTACAGGGATATAGTCCTGAAGTCCCACCTCCAGTCTGGCAGCATCCCTGTTGCCATGGAGGAGAGAGGTCACGTGACAGGAGAGCATCACCCTGGTGTGGCAGGAAGTGATCCTGTAACTAGGACCTGTCCTCCAGGTGATGTAAACCCCTCTCGCACCGAGGAGGTTTCTCCAGGGCCAAGTGCCCATGAGGGAAGGGTTAGGACAGCAGTTATAGTTGGTGATTCGATCATTAGGCATGTAGATAGCTGGGTGGCTGGTGGACGTGAGGATCGCCTGGTAACATGCCTGCCTGGTGCGAAGGTAGCGGACCTCACACGCCACCTAGATAAGGTCTTAGATAGTGCTGGGGAGGAGTCTGCTGTCTTGGTACATGTCGGTACCAATGACATAGGAAAATGTGGTAGGGAGGTTCTGGAAGCTAAATTTAGGCTTTTAGGTAGGAAGTTGAAATCCAGAACTTCCAGGGTAGCATTCTCCGAAATGCTTCCCGTTCCACGCGCAGGACCCAAAAGGCAGGCAGAGCTCCGGAGTCTCAATGCGTGGATGAGACAATGGTGCAGAGATGAGGGGTTCGGATTTGTTAGGAACTGGGGAACATTCTGGGGAAAGGAGGGGCTCTTCCGAAGGGATGGGCTTCACCTTAACCGGGATGGAACCAGGCTGCTGGCATTAACCTTTAAAAAGGAGATAGAGCAGCTTTTAAACTAGATAATAGGGGAAAGCCGACAGTCGCCCAAGAGCGCATGGTTCGGAAGAATGTATCCTTGAAGGATACTACAAATAGCAGAGAGGTTCCAAAAAAGAGTAAAGTAGCCCAACTGCCCTCGAGTATGGAGCAGACAGAGCTTAAAGATCCCAAATTACCCATGTCTACCAATAGCCAAATTAATATGAATAAAATACAGTCTCTAAAATGCTTGTATGCAAATGCTAGAAGTCTACAAAACAAGATGGGAGAGTTAGAATATATAGCACTAAACGAGAGGTTAGATATGATTGGAATATCAGAGACATGGTGGAAGGAGGACAACCAGTGGGACACTGTGATACCTGGGTACAAACTATATCGTAATGATAGAGCTGATCAAATTGGTGGAGGGGTTGCGCTCTATGTTAGAGAGGGCATTGAGTCAGAAAGGATTTAAGTTTTGCAAGAAACAAAATTTGCTGTGGAATCTCTATGGATTGAAATTCCATGTAAAAAGGGGAAGGCGATGGCAGTGGGGGTGTACTATCGTCTGCTGGCCAGAATGAACAAATGGATGATGAAATGCTCAAAGAAATCAAGGAAGCTAGCAAAAGTTACAGTGCAGTAATAATAATGGGTGATTTCAATTACCCCGGCATCGACTGGGTCAGTGTCACAACAGGACATGCTAGGGAGATAAAGTTCCTAGATGAAATAAATGACTGCTTCTTGGAGCAGCTGGTTCATGAACCGACCAGAGGGGAAGCAATATTAGACCTAGTCCTTATTGGAACACCAGATGTAGTGCAAGAGATAAGGGTGTTGGGGCCACTTGGCAATAGTGATCATAGCATGATCACCTTTGATTTAATTAGTGGAGGAGGGATGGTAAGGAAATCCACAGTACTACCCTTTAACTTTCGAAAGGGAGACTATGATAAAATGAGGAAAACAGTTAAGAAAAAACTAAAAGGAGCAGTTGCAAAGGTTAAAGACGTACATCAAGCTTGGGTGTTGTTGAAAAATACTATCTTGGAAGCCCAGACCAGCTGTATTCCACGCTTTAAGAAAAGTGGAAGGAAGTCCAAAAAACTGCCAGCATGGTTTAAAGGTGAGGTCAGAGAGGCTGTTGCCAAAAAAGCATCTTTCAGGAAATGGAAAAAAGAGACAAACGATGAAACCTGGAAACAGCACAAGCACTGGCAAGTCAAAGGCAAGGCATTGATAAGGCAGGCAAAGAGAGAATTTGAGAAGAAGCTTTCTGCGGAAGCAAAAACGCGAAATAAAGACCTTTTCAAGTACATTCGTAGCAAAAAACCTGTGAGAGAGTCAGTTGGCCCATTAGATGATAAAGGGGTTAAAGGAGCACTAAGAGGCGACAAGGCGATAGCGGAGAGACTGAATGAATTCTTTGCTTCGGTCTTTACTGAGGAAGATGTAGGGATGTTACCCATGACCGAAGTGGTATTTAAAGGTGTGGAAGAATTGAAGGAAATATCGATACATCGGGAAGATGTCTTACAACTATTAGATAAACTGAAGAGTAGCAAATCACCTGGGCTGGATGGTATACATCCAAGGGTGTTGAAAGAACTGAAATTTGAGATTGCAGACCTGCTATCAGTAATCTGTGAACTATCATTAAAATCATCTCTAATACCTGAGGATTGGAGGATCGCCAATGTAACACCAATTTTTAAAAAGGGTTCGAGGGGTGATCCGGGAAACTACAGACCGGTGAGCCTGACATCAGTACCGGGAAAAATGGTAGAAACCATCATAAAGAATAAAATTACTCAGCATGTAGATAGTCATGACCTAATGGGAGACAGCCAACATGGCTTTAGACAAGGAAGATCTTGTCTTACTAATCTGTTATGTTTTTTTGAAGGAGTGAATAAACAGGTGGACAAAGGTGAGTCGGTTGATATTGTGTATCTGGACTTTCAGAAAGCCTTTGACAAGGTCCCTCATTATAGACTTTTGGCAAAACTAAAGAGTCATGGGATAGGAGGCAGTGTACTATTGTGGATCAGGAACTGGTTAAAATATAGAAAGCAGAGGGTAGGGCTAAATGGCCAATTTTCCCAATGGAGAAAGGTGAATAGTGGTGTACCCCAGGGATCTGTGCTGGGTCCGCTGCTTTTTGACATATTCATAAATGACCTGGAAAGTGGAATAACGAGTGAGGTTATCAAATTTGCAGATGACACAAAACTATTTAAAGTTGTTAAAACCCAGGAGGATTGTGGAAAATTGCAAGAGGATCTTGATAAATTGGAAGACTGGGCATCAAAATGGGAGATGAAATTTAATGTGGAGAAGTGCAAGGTTATGCACCTAGGGAAGAACAACCCAAACTATGGTTACACGATGCAAGGTTCCACATTAGGAACCACCACCCAGGAAAAAGATTTAGGCGTCATTGTGGATACCATGTTAAAACCCTCGGCCCAGTGTGCAGCGGCGGCCAAGAGAGCGAATAGAATGCTAGGTATGATAAGGAAAGGAATGGAAAATAAAACAAAAGATATTATAATGCCTCTATATCGTTCCATGGTTTGACCGCACCTTGAATATTGTGTGCAATTCTGGTCGCCGTATCTTAAAAAGGATATAGCGATTTTAGAAAAGGTTCAGAGAAGAGCCACCAAAATGATAAAGGGGATGGAAGGCTACTCCTATGAAGAAAGGCTAAAAAGGTTGGGGCTCTTTAACCTCGAAAAGAGACGGCTGAGGGGAGATATGATAGAAGTCTATAAATTAATGAACGGAGTGGAACGGGTAAACGTAGATCGATTGTTTATCTTATCAGAATGTAGAAAGACTAGGGGACATGCATTGAAGCTACAGGGTAAACTATTTAAGACTAATAAAAGAAAATATTTTTTCACTCAACGTGTAATCAAACTCTGGAATTTGTTACCGGAGGATGTAGTAAAGGCTGTTAGTGTAGCTGGGTTTAAAAAAGGTTTGGACAAGTTCCTGGAGGAAAGGTCCATAAACCATTATTAAGAAGGGACCCAGGATATCAATGCTTGAACCAATACAAGCATTGTGGAACCTGTGTCCCTTGGGGAAACTGCAGGTACGTATGACCTAGATTGGCCACTGTTGGAAACAGAATACTGGGCTTGATGGACCTTGGTCTGACCCAGTATGGCATATCTTATGTTCTTATGAAATTAGGTGGAACAATAAAGAAAATAAATAGAAAGGAAGAAATGCTTTACCCCCATATTTAACAATTAGGCAGCCGAAGACTTATGTGTCAGCCGTATGGGATGGATCCCGCTACTTTAACAATTACAACCTTTCTCGCCTCCAGAAATTGCAGAAGTTGCCTAGGTTCAAAAAACAAATATACTTTCTGCTTATAAGAAACACAACATTTAGCGGGAAATTTCAACTGAAAAGTAGCCCCAAGAGCCAAAACTCTGGGGCGTAGGACTAAAAAATCCTTCCTTATTTGTGTATCTCGAGACACATCAGGAAAAATTCTCACTTTAGAACCCAGGAAATCTTCATTCATTTTCCTGAAATATAATCTGAAGATATAAAATTTATCCACTTCCAATGCCATAGTCACCAGGAGAGTAGATCTTCCCGTTACGACCTCCAGGGAACTTTCCAGAAACCATGTGAGGTCCTCTTTCCCAGAAGGAACAGGAGGAGACCCAGATTCCTGATTTCTAGAGCTCAAAGTTAGGTACTGTGCCCTAGCCATAGGAGGAAATTGTTCTGGAGAAATTTTTAAAACTTCCCCAAAAGATTTCCTCACCATCTCCACTGCTGACAAAACCGGAGATTTAGGAAAATTCAGAAATCGCAGATTACATCTGCGAGCCTGGTTTTCCAGATATTCAGCCTTTCTAAGAGTCACAGACCTATCCCTAACTTGGGCTGAAGTCAGTTCTCGCAGGCGTTCCACTTCCTCCTCCAATCTGGTCATTTTTTCTCCATGAGACACTTGGGCATGAGACATAGAATCAATCATAGCTTTAACCCCAACTGAGTCCATATGCATAAAGCCCACAGCCTTAATGAGGGAATCGTTCAAAGCAGACAGTCCTTCTCATAGCGATTCTAAAGTACATTTTGCCGGTCTCACCAATGTTACAATTCCCGGAGGACCCCTCTCTTGTGCAGGAACAGCCGCAGTACTCTCCTCCGATGTTTCCCCACTTCCTTGCCGCTTCCCAGCCTCAGTAGAGGGAACCACACTGGCCAGCACACCTCCTGAGCTCTCCCACACCGGGGTACTCTACCTCCTTCGGGGAGAGAAGCGCCAGTCAGAGGAACACTTCCGGGTCTTGCCTGGGGGGGTACGCTGCTACGGAGAGAGCCAGATACCGGATACGCTCAGGGGCGATTCAACACCCATCGCTCCTGCCAAAGACACTGCTCCAGTCTCCGCCGCAAAACCGCATTCCTTCAAAGTCCGTTATCCGGACGAACTTGGCTGGTCAGCCCCAGAAGGTAAGGACGCCTGCTTTCGCTTTCTCCGCCCTATGTTCAGTAACATGGAGCCAGTTCCACAGCAACGAGCAACTCCAGAGTGCGGCTTGCAGCTAGACACTTCCTGCCGCCATCTTGATGTTCCCCCAGGGGGTTTTTGACACCCAGTGTATAGCTCCTCTCCCACCAGTGGTTTGGCCCTGCACAGGAGGAAGACTGGCCCTGTACGAGCACAGGTGGCCAGCCATTACTACCGACGCCTGGGTTTTGAAAGTAGTCCAGCAGGGCTATTTACTTCATTTCAACCAGGTGCCCACCTCCTTTTTCCCAGGAGAGCCTCTCAGGCCTCCTCTTCACAGGAACCTCCTCCTGCAGGAGTTGACAGGTCTACTAAAGGATCAGGCGGTGGAACTGGTGCCCCACCACCTGCAGGGGCAAGGCTTCTACTCCAGATATTTCCTCATACCAAAAAGAAAAGGAGGCCTACGCCCCATCCTGGATTTGCGAAATCTGAACAAGTGCCTGGTGAGGGAAAAGTTCAAGATGCTTTCCCTTGGGATCCTACTGCCTTACCTCCAGCAGGGAGACTGGCTGTGCTCCTTAGATTTAAAGGATGCTTATACTCACATCCTCATACACCCAGACCACAGACAATACCCCAGGTTTGTGGTCGGAGGAAACCACTTCCAGTACAAGGTGCTTCCCTTTGGCCTAGCTTCCACTCCCAGAGTATTTACCAAATGCCTAGCAGTGGTGGCGGTCTTCCTCAGAAGCCAGGGAGTCTTTGTCTTTCCATACCTGAACGACTAGCTCATCAGGAGCCAATTGGCACAGGAGGCACAGCAGGCCACTGCTCGTATAGTCACCCTGCTCCAGCACCTAGGGTTTGTTATAAATCATTAAAAAGTCCACTTTACTCCCCACTCAGAACTTGGAGTTCTTAGGGGCAAGACTGGACACACTTCAGGCAAGGGCTTACCTACCGCTGGACAGGGCAAGGAGGTTGCTGGACTTGGTCCAGCAGGTCCAGCACAAACCTCAAATCTCTGCAAGGGTCTTCCTACGCCTCCTGGGCCACATGACCTCCACGGTGCATGTGACTCCATATGCTCGATTCCACTTGCGCACAGCTCAATGGAGCCTCGGAGACCAGTGGACGCAAGCCACTGGCCGCCTCAGAGACAGAGTAGCGATTTCCAAGCTACCGGTGACCGCTTTGCAATGGTGTCTTCACCCCCCTCCCCCAACTTCAGGGAGTACCATTTCAACCTCCCTCTCACACCAGAGTGCTGATGACAGATGCCTTCTTGCTGGGCTAGGGTGTCCATTGCCAGGGTTCATGCACTCAGGGTCTGTGGTCCTTGTGAGAGGCCGCACTTCAGATCAATCTTCTAGAGCTTTGAGCCATCCGCCTAGCTCTTCAAGCCTTCTGTCATCTTCTTGCACATCAATTGGTGCTGATACAGACAGACAATCAGGTAGCGATGTTCTACATCAACAAACAGGGGGGGGGGGGGGGGCAAAGGATCTCACATCCTATGCCAGGAAACTCTGGACCTCTGCTCTTTTGCTGTGGCACATCACATGTCCCTAAAGGCAGTTTATCTGCTAGGTCAGGAGAACCTCCTGGCCGACAAGTTGAGCAGGATTCTTCAGCCTCACGAATGGCAACTGAACGGGAGGTAGCCCAGCGGATCTTCAACCGTTGGGGTCTCCCATCCATGGATCTCTTTGCCAGTCTGCAAAACCATCAGTTGCCCCGGTTCTGCTCGAGGCAGCCACATCCGCTGAGCGTGGCGGCGGATGCTTTCCTGATCTCGTGGGCACAGGGCCTTCTCTGTGTTCCCACCCACGCCCCTGGTGGCGCGCACTCTGTTCAAGATTCTTTGGGACAAGGCCTCGGTCATCCTGGTACCCCCCTGGTGGCCCAGACAGCTTTGGTTTCCTCTTCTCCTTCAACTGGCGGTAGAAACTCACTTCCACTGGGGGTGCAGCCCGACCTCTTGACCCAGGAACAGGGTTCCTTGCTACATCCCAATCTCAGATCCCTCAACTTAATGGCCTGGCTGCTGAGAGGGTAGTACTTGCTCCTCTACTCCTTCCCAAGGAGGTTGAGGAGGTGTTGCTGGCCTCTAGGAGGCAATCCACTAGAAAATCCTAAGCATTCAAGTGGTGTAGATTTGAAGGGTGGTGTGCCCAGAATAAGGAGAGCCCCTTCACTTGTCCAGTACCTCAGGTATTGCAGTACTTGCTCCACCTCTCGGAGTTAGACCTCAAGTCTAACTCTGTCAGGGTCCACCTGAGTGCGCTATCAGCTAACCACTCTCCAGTGGACGGGCAACCTCTTTCAGCTCACCCTTTGGTATCCCGATTCCTCAGAGGCCTCCTACTCTTGAAGCCTCCAATTCGCCACTGGCTACAGAGGTGGGACTTAAATGTGGTCTTGCAGCGGCTTACTTGCCCACCTTTTGAAACAATGTCCACCTGTCATCTCCGCTTCCTTTCCTGGAAAGCACTCTTTCTGGTGGCACTCACGTCTGCTCGACGTGTGAGCGAGCTGCAAGCTTTAGTATTGGATAGACCGTATATACGGTTTTAAAAAAAACAGAGTGGTCCTACGTATTCACCCCAAGTTCCTCCCAAAAATGGTTTCCTCGTTTCATCTTAACCAAGAGGTGTTCTTCCAACCTTCTTCCCCAGGCCACATACCAGCAGGGCAGAAGCAGTTCTGCATACCCTGGACTATAAGAGGGCGCTCGCCTTCTACCTGGAGCGTACGCGCAGACATCAGAGAGCTTCCTAGCTCTTCGTCTCTTATGATCCTAGTAAACTGGGTCTACCTGTCTCCAAGCGCACGTTATCCACCTGGGTAGCAGACTTCATCGCCTGGGCGTACAGGGCAGCTGACCTTCAGCTGCAGGGCCGAATCACGGCTCACTCTGTCAGGGCTAAGGCCGCATCAGTGGCTCACCACTGCTCTGTTCCGTTGGCAGACATCTACCGGGCTGCAACTTGGTCTTCAAGCCAGACTTTTGCAGCCCACTACTGCCTGGAGAGAGAGTCCCGGCGGGACAGTGTTTTGAGGTTTAGGCACCTCCTACCCTCCGACCCTTTGGTGTCAGGCTACCGTGTGGGTTGTGTTCTTGGAGAAAAATCCTATCACTGCTGCTGCGGCTCTTCTAGAGGGAGCCATTTTCAGCTATGGGTTCTCGGTAGCCTCTAGCTAGGGAGTCCCTTATGTGAGGACTGACTTCCTGCTTGTTCTTGGAGAAAGCGTAGTTACTCACCTGTAACAGGTGCTCTCCAGGGACAGCAGGAATCGGTCCTCACGACCCTCCCTCCTCCCCTGGAGTTGCAGTCCTTTGATTAATTTTTTCTCATTTTTGCTGTCTCTTTAGTTATGTCATCAGACTGAGCAAGATGGCACCCTTGGGCAAGAAGGGGACTGCGCATGCACAATGCAATCCCAAAGGCCTCTTTGAAAGCTGGGGAATTGCTCCGCACGAGGGCTCCGTCAGCGCCGATGTCACCCATATTTGAGGACTGATTCCTGCTGTCCCTGGAGAACATCTGTTACAGGTGAGTAACTATGCTATCAAAGGCTGAGTCAGCTGGGGGCTTGAATGCTAACTCCCGACTTTCCCTTTTTTGAGTTGTCTTTCCTGTAGCATAGAGGAGATGGGAATTAAAACGCAGGCTCAGAGCCATCCAGACTTGTGTTCAGGCTGCCATCTTGAGCCCCTGTTATGAAACTTTTTTTAATGAGAAATAAACCCTTTAAATATGGAATGTTCTGAAATATTTAGCTTTAACAGGGTAAACTGACAGAAAGCAAGTCCTTTTTACATAAATTTAGTCAATGCCTGAATTGAATAAGTACCAGAAAATCTCTTATTATCTGATTTTTTTAAAATTGATTTGTAATGAGATCTAGTCAAAAGCCATCCACAGTCACATTTTCTAATAATGAAAAAAAGTAAAAGAAAAACGCTGCTTTCTTTAATCTTCATCCATACTACCTCCTATTTCCTTTTACTCGATTGCCACTCCAAAACCGGGGGAGAGTTTCTCATTCGTTATCCCCTAATACAATGCATTTAGGTGCAACAGTTTATAGTAACATAGTATATGATGGCAGATAAAGACCGGCATGGTCCATCTAGTCTGCCCAGCAAGGTGATAAGAGTAGGTGCACCTGCTGCTCCATGCAGGTCACCCGTGTACCTTCTGATCTCCAGGAACAAGCAGGAATAAGTCCTCACATATGGGTACGTCGGTACCGACGGAGCCTGCGCGGGAATGCTCCCCAGCTTCCCAGAATGAAAGCTTTTGGGGCATCCCACAGCGCATGCGCGCTGCCTTCCCGCCTTTCCTACCAACTCTCCTCAGTTCTTCTTTTCCGCGGAGCCAGCAGGTCGTGTTCCTGTCACCGCTGAAGAAGTTCTTTATTTTAATCTATTTCTTTGGTCGCGTGTCTGCCTTCCCCAACGCCGGACCGGTACCGCCGGTCTTTTCTTTTCTTTTCTTCTAAAAAAAAAAAAATAAATAATACTTTTTCCTCACTTGGTGTATTTTTCTTCTTAGGCCTCCAGGCCCACAAGAAACTTTCCCTCATGGAAAAACCAGCCTCTGGCTTCAAAAAATGCACTAATTGTAACGGTACAATTTCTGTGACAGACACCCATGACTGGTGTCTTAAATGTTTGGGGCCTGAACACTCCGTCCCAAATTGCCAGTCCTGTTCTCTAATGTCTAAACGAGGGTTACAGAACCGAGCAGCCAAGCTCCATGTGCTGTTTCCCACGGATGCACCGGCGGTGGCATCGACATCTTCCAGGTCTTTCCTCTCCTGATGGATCTCAGGTAACCAAACATACTTTTAGCAGATCCTCAAAGGGCAAATCTCCCTCTAAGTATCGAGATGCCTCCGGGCTTGCCCTTGAGGATCCTGCCCCAACCAAACAACCCTGGCGGGAAGCTCCGGCTTCCAAAGCTCCTCCTATGGGGTTACAGGTTGACATCGATGGCAAGGCCTCGACCGATCACCTGTTAGACTGCTCTGGGGTACCGGCACAATCTCCCGGTACCGACATCCAGGCAGTCGTGGCGTCCATGGATCACACTGTGCAATCCATGCAGCAGGCCATACTGGCTTTCATCAAGGCTGCGACGCCGTTGGTACCGCAACAAGCCATGTTGTCGGTACCGGCACCAACCTCGATACCGGTACCGGCTGCATCGACATCGGCCAGGATGCCGATTCCGGCTCCCTGTCCTGGGCTCTTTCTAGGTACCGACCCGGTACCGGGAACACCCGATGTCGGTACCGATCGATACGCCTATCGATCTCTGGAATCGGGCAGACGATACTTCGATTCTTCTGATGATTCTGAGTCATCGGATGAGTCTCCTACAGTATCTGTCACCCTTCCTGAGGAGCCGCCTTCTCCAAAAAGGAGAATGTCTCCTTCAGAGGATTTGTCCTTTCAAGACTTCATAATAGAAGTAGCTAAAGGACTCCCTATTTCAGTAACCTCTGAAAAAGAACCTAGAGCAAAAAAATTAGATATTTTAGGATACTCTAAGGTTCCCAGAGAGGCAGTCACCTTGCCAATTCATGAAATTCTTCAAGAACATTTGATTGACTTGTGGGAGACTCCTCTCACCCTTTCTCCTCATTCTCGTAGATTGGACACTATGTACCGTGTCCCTCCTTCTTCTGGATTTCAAAAAACTCAGCTGCCTCACCACTCCATTGTGGTGCAGTCAGCTATGAAGAGGATAAAGAGTACCAAAAGACACTCTTCTACTCCTCCAGGAAGAGAATGCAGGACCTTGGATGCTTTTGGTAGGAAGATCTTCCAAGCTAGCATGCTTATTGCCAGAATCAATTCATACAGCCTTTATATGGGTATGTTTCTGAAGGAGGTTGCAGAAAAGCTGCACAACTTTCTCCCTTTTATTCCAGAAGATAAAAGGGATGAATTCCTTCTTTGGCTTAAGCATACTCAAGACATCTCAAAGTTTTCCAACAGGGCAGCCTTTGATTCTTTTGAAGGTGCCAGCAGAGCCTCAGGCATTGCTATAGCTGCTCGTAGAATTGCTTGGCTCCAGGCTTCTGATCTAGAACCCTGGGTTCAAGATGGTTTAGGAAATCTGCCCTGTACAGGTGAAAACCTATTTGGCAAGGAGTGGCAAATTAAAGCCACTCAAATGGATACAGAAAATGCTGCTCTGGATAGACTTTCTAAGTCTACCTCCACTCCGGCCAAGAAAAAATCTTTTAAAAAGTCTTTTTACAAGAAGGGCAGATTTCCTTCCACTTCTAGTCAACAGTCTTCTACAGGTCGCTTTGCTACTAAGCATCAGCAACCTAAACAGGCCAGGCCTAAACCTGCAGGGGCTGCTGCAACCCAGCAGTCCCAAGCCCCTGAGGGGTTTTGACTTGATACTAGAGAACTTAACCTTTCTGGCTCTACAACAGCCAGAACTTCTCACCATTCCAGGAAGGTTAGCTCATTTTGCTCCCAGATGGGAGCAAATCACATCAGAGCAGTGGACCCTCTCCATCATCAGAGAGGGCTACAAACTTCATTTCTCAGACTTTCCTCCCTACACTATGGTGAGACATTTCAATTCTCCCACATCTCTCCTCGACCTTCTGGATCAGGAGGTAACCTCCCTTCTGGCCCAGAGGGCCATAGAAGAAGTTCCTCTTCTTCAACAGGGGTCAGGGTTTTACTCCCCCTACTTTCTCATTCCAAAGAAAACAGGGGGATACAGACCCATTCTAGATCTCCGAGAATTGAACAAATTTCTATACAAGGAGAAGTTCAAGATGCTCTCTTTAGGCACGCTCCTTCCATACCTACAGAGTCAGGATTGGCTTTGTTCTCTAGATCTCAAGGATGCGTACACTCATATACTCATCCATCCATCCCACAGAAAATTCCTACGTTTTCTGTTCCAGGGAAAACATTACCAATACAGAGTCCTTCCTTTCGGTCTGGCCTCTGCTCCAAGAGTGTTCACCAAATGCATGGCAATAGTTGCTGCATTTCTGCGCACTCTGGGAATCTTTGTCTTCCCATATCTGGACGACTGGCTCATCTAAGCTCCATCCCAGTCAGAAGCCCAAATTTCCCTGGACAGCACCAGGAGCATTTTGCAGTATCTGGGACTTGTGGTAAACCTCCCAAATTCTCAGCTCACCCCTACTCAGTCCCTAGAATTCATAGGGGCCTGGTTGGACACCACTACTGCAAGAGCCTATCTCCCCCAGGCTCGTTGCCAACGTCTAGTGCAGTTAGCCTCCCAGATTCAGTCAAAGGACCACTTAACTGCCCAGGAGATGCTACAACTACTAGGCCACATGGCTTCCACAGTACATGTGGTGCCCTATGCTCGCCTACACATGAGAGCAGCTCAGTGGACTTTGTCCACCCAGTGGACTCAAGCTTCAGGAGCTCTCTCAGACCAAATAGCAAACTCCAAACGTCTCTTTTGGTCTCTCCAATGGTGGATGTCCACTCAAAATCTGTTGCTGGGGTCCCCCTTCCAACCTTTGTTGCCCCAAGCAATCCTCACAACAGATGCCTCCCAAACAGGTTGGGGAGCTCATCTACAGGACCTATCCACCCAAGGCACTTGGTCCCCACAGGAGACCTCCCTTCATATCAACCTCTTCGAGCAGTGTACCTAGCTCTCAAGGTCTTTCATACCCTCCTCTGCTACCAGACAGTCCTCATTCAAACAGACAATCAGGTAGCCATGTTTTACATAAACAAGCAAGGAGGAACTGGCTCTCTGTCGCTTTGCAACGAAGCTCTAAGATTATGGGCCTTCGCCAGAGAGCATCAAATCCATCTCCTGGCAGTATACCTCCCAGGAATTCAAAACTCTTGGGCAGACAGACTCAGTCGAGTTCTGCTTCCGCATGAATGGTCCCTGCACATCGATCAGGTACTCAGAATCTTCCAGGAATGGGGTACCCCGGACATAGACCTATTTGCAAGTCCGTGGAATGCCAAACTTCCCCGGTTCTGTTCCAGAATTCCATGTCAGGGAGTTCAGGCCAAGGATGCCTTCCTCCTTCATTGGGGTCAGGACTTCCTGTATGCCTTTCCACCCATTCCTTTGATTCCCAAGACTCTGTTCAAACTTCAGAGGGATCAAGGATCTATGATCCTCATAGCTCCACGCTGGCCACGCCAAGTGTGGTACCCTCTACTTCTGCATCTCTCCCAAGCCCCCTCCCTGGACTTAGGAGCTGCTCCAGACCTTCTGTCTCAGGAGGAGGGGACTTTGTGGCATCCAAACACCAAGTCCCTTCACTTCAGAGCTTGGTTACTGAAGGCCTAGACCTTCAAGACTTCAATCTTTCGCAGCAAGTGAAGGATATCCTTCATGCTTCCAGGAAACCTTCCACTTGGCGTTCCTATGCCTTTTAATGGAAAAGATTTTCCATTTGGTGTGCTCAAAAGGGTCTTGACCCTCTGGCACTTCCTCTGAATTCTCTATTAGAATATCTCCTGCATCTTTCCAATGCAGGCCTTAAGACGAATTCAGTAAGGGTCCATTTAAGTGCTATTGCAGCATCCCTTAAGCCTATCAATGGACAACCTGTTTCCTCTCATCCTCTTATCGCAAGATTTATGAGAGGCCTAACTTTAACTAAACCTCCCATTCGACCTCCTCCGGTGGCATGGGATTTAAATTTTGTTCTTGGTCAGCTTATGAAGCCACCTTTTGAACCCTTAGCCACTACCTCCTTGAAATTTCTTTCCTGGAAGGTTATTTTCCTTATTGCAATCACTTCTGCTCGCCGCATCAGTGAACTGCAGGCCTTAGTGGCTAATCCACCTTATACAAGGTTCCATCATGATAAGGTAGTCCTTAGGACAAATCCTCACTTTATGCCTAAAGTGGTCTCACCTTTTCATCTTAATCAAGAGGTATATTTACCTGTCTTTTTTCCGGCTCCTCATGCATCAACTGCAGAGAGGAACCTTCATACTCTAGTTGTAAAAGAGCTCTAGCTTTTTACTTACACAGGACACAGCAACATAGAAAGTCGTCCCAGCTTTTTGTTGCTTTTGATCCTTCTCATTTAGGACTTCCAGTCTCCAAAAGAACACTGTCCAATTGGATTGCTCAGTGTATTTCTTTTGCTTACCAGAGTAAGAACCTTTCTCTGGAGGGCCATGTCACAGCTCACAATGTGAGGGCCATGGCCACCTCTATGGCTCATCTTCATTCTGTGTCCATCGATCAGATCTGTCGAGCAGCCACCTGGGCCTCGGTTCATACCTTCACAGCCCATTACTGTTTGGACAAGGACTCCCGCCGGGATGCCTTGTTTGGTCAGGCTGTCCTCAGACACCTGTTCCATTCTTGAACAACTCCTGCTCTCCTTCCCTGACTGGATGCCTGAGATCCATAGGAAGACGAGGAACCCCTCAGGGTCTCATACCCTTGGGTATCTCCCAGGCATCTTAGCTAGGGAGTCCCGATATGTGAGGACTTATTCCTGCTTGTTCCTGGAGATAGCACAGTTACTTACCTGTAACAGGTGATCTCTGGGAACAGCAGGAATTAGTCCTCACAACCCACCCACCTCCCCTAGGAGTTGTATCTCTCTTTGTCTTTCCTTTACTCTCTCTCTCTATTGTCTCAGCTTTAAACTTGAACTGAGGAGAGTTGGTAGGAAAGGCAGGAAGGCAGCGCGCATGCGCTGTGGGATGCCCCAAAAGCTTTCATTCTGGGAAGCTGGGGAACATTCCCGCGCAGGCTCCTTCGGTACCGACGTACCCATATGTGAGGACTAATTCCTGCTGTTCCCAGAGATCACCTCTTACAGGTAAGTAACTGTGCTCTCTGTGTTGGTCATCCCTGTTTGTTGAGATATAAAAGATAATTGTTTTTTATTTTATCCTGTTGCTATAAAGGGATCCACTGTGTCTGTCACTGTATTTGCCCCACCACTTCTATCGGCAGGGCATTCCTAGCATCTACCACACTTTCAGTGAAAAAGTATTTCCTGACGTTGCCTTTGTGTACCCCCTTGCAATTTCATGTTATGCCTTCTAGATTTACAGTTTTCCCTTCTTTGAAAAAGGTTTATTTGTTCATTAATACTCTTTAAGTATTTAAAGGTCTGTATCATAGCTCCCTTGTCCCTCCTCTCGCATATACATATTTAGGTCTTCAAGTCTCTTCTCATACATCTTCTGGTGCAGGCTCCAAATCATTTGTCACCTTCCACTGAACCTTTTCAAGTCTTTTTATATCTTTTGCAAGATATGGTCTCCAAAACTGAACACAATATTCCAATATGGTTGCTAATACAGTCTTTACCCATAGAAACATGATGGCAGATAGACCATGGGCCCGATATTCATCTGGGAAGGCTATGCGCCACTACGGCATGTAGCCCTGCTCGCTAACCCCAAACCTTGGATATCCAATGCTGCAGCAACTGGTTTGGTGCAAAGAACCTAACCGGGTAGCAATGATATTGCACCGCTACCCAGTTAGCATCTGTGGCTAAAACTAGGCGAGCCAAAAGCCTGCTTATTTTTAGCTGCAGATCGCTAAACGGGAAGCGATGCAATATCGCATTTACCCAGTTAGCGGTAGTTTCTGCCCCGGAATGCCCTCAACATGCCAGATGCTAACTGCAGAGCTTCAGGGCATGTAGTGGGCTTTGAAATGGATATTCAACTGCAATAGCCGTGTAAGTTCTGGGCTCTAAACCATGAAAATGCCTTTAGAATATTGGGCCCCATATGTCCTGTGTGTCTTTCCATAGCAACAGTCAGTCTGCCCTTGCAACTGAATAAACAGCTCTTTTAGCTCTCCAGTATGGTGAATAAGTACACCCACCTCACTCCATCAAATGGCATTTACATCCAGGACAAGACACCACAGGCTGACTGCACCGCTAAAACGGCATTTAACAGCCTCTGTACATTGTCTGTCTGAAATCTTTCTCTCCCTAATGAATCTAGCTTGATCTGGAAGTACCAATTTCTTTGTAACATTCTCCCAACCTGTTGGCTAATATTTTTAGCAAAGATTTTAGTATCATGATTCAGGAGCAAAAATGGGCTAGCATCAGGTACATAGAGATGCAAGCTTTCCACTCTTAGGAATCAAGGTAATTTCCACCTCAGAGGGGAGCAAACAATCTGTCAACAATGCTTCATTAAAAACTTTTGCTGCATGAGCATTAGAGGGACCCATCATTCCTTTTATAAAATTCTGCTGGGAGCTCATCCATTCCCACAGATTTTCCAGAGGCCAGTGCTTTAATGGCAGCTTTGACTTGCATTGCAGAAATATCCTGTTTTTAAAATGTTCCGTACCAAAGATGACATCTGAGTTCTATTTAGGAAGTCTTAAAGGGCCTCCACATTGCTGCTAACCTCCTGAAGTATACAAAGATTTTAAAAATTATTTAAATGCCACAGCAATATCCAGACCTCTGTTGTTTTTTTTTGACATCCAGCTGCCATGCGAGTAATTTACCCGCTTTTCTTCCATACTCAATAAAAAGAATTCTTTTGTTTTGTGCCGTCAACTGTAATAGCTGACACCCTCCCCCCCAAAAGCCTTGCTAGCTTCTCATAGGTGGCTTGCCAAAATACCCTCTCTGTCATGTTCTAGTTACTCAGCCCTCCACCCTCCAGTTGCCTATTTGGTCCTGCACTTTCTTGTCTTCACTCCTCCAGTGCATCCCTTTCCTTACATTGTCTATAGCTCTATGCTACCCTCCTCACCCTCAAACCCTGTCTACCACCCATTCACACGCCACTGATCAGCCAGCCTGTATTCCATAAATTACTATAACCTAGAGACTGAGCCACATTAGTTCTCCTTCTTCCCCCACCCATCAAACCTGGCCACACTACCTGGGACATACCAATGCCTCCCCACTGTGGCACTCTCCTTTGTCCCCCCACTCATCCACGGCTCACCCACTAGCTCTGCCCAGCACACAACCATCTTTATAATAACTCCACACTTCCCACCCAAATTCACCATTCACAGCCCATAACATACACATGATACACACAGCTCTCGCAGACCTGCTTCCCCCCCCCCCCATCAGAAACCCATGTAATAAGCACGCATTCTGAACAGTTTCAGCTCAGGATAGGAAACCTAAAATAAAGCACACATCTGTATCGAGCTCCAATGCACTTCAACTCTACAAAATCAGCAGGCCCACCACCCACTAAGGCAGTTATAAACCACCAACAGTCAATATCTTTGAGGCCATATCTCAAACAAACTAAGGCTATGGGCCTGTTATTTGGTCAAAAAAGTGCCTCCACTCACTGACCATTGGATCACTGCCTCCCATACTTGTCAACTTCACCTCATTTATAAATGTCCCATCAGGTGCAAAGCAAGCATATAAACTCTCAGGGTCTGGAACAGCTGCTAAGTGTTCCTTCACAGCTTCATCACCTATGACCTTTGCACTTGGCTGTCTGTCACTTCCTGGACAGGGAACACTCCAGCAAATACAAGGTGGAAATCTTATTCAGATGACTATTAAAACGTTCTTCCCTGCCTTAAGGCCCAAGATGGCTTAGACCACTGCACAGTTAAGTGGGTTGGAAACCAAATATTAGCCTGAAAACTGGTTTTAAGAAAGCTGTTCTGATATTTCACCAGTGTCTTGCATTTCTGCACAGTTCCTGCATTAAAGAGGAAATAGAGATATGCTCCAGTTTTTGAAAACCACAGCTTTCTATTTTTCTGGTTTCCAAAAAAACATGTTCCTTCTTTTGGTACCTCAGCTGCATAACAAACACATGCAGCCACTTGCCAGGGCTAGGCCTAGGATGGGTTTCACAGTGCACCCCCTCAATTTTATAGCGGGGGGTCGCAATCTACATGGGGAACATGTCCAATAACTGTTTCACAAAGACTTGAGGATCTGGGAGCTCAGTCCTTTTGGGGACATCAAAGATGTGCAGGTTAGAATGTAGATCTCTGTTCTCTTTATCTTTGGCCTTTTGCAACCAAATTACTTGCTTATGGAATGTGGTGACCACCTTGTCTGCCACAGGTCCATCTTCCATTTCACCAATCCCATCCTCCACGTCTGTCAGATGGGCCACCACAACTTTGATTTTTTGATCAAAATTCTCCAATACACATTCTATTATCTCCACTTTTGAGTCCTTTGTTTATTGCAATATCGTAGCCAGATCCACCAGCGATGCACAGTCATCGGCTGCACTTGCATCGAATCTCCTATCATTCTCTACCATCTTGGTCAGCATGTTTTGCTATGGCTGAATCTTTTTTTTTTTTTTTTTTTGCATTTTTAGCATGCGAATCTTGCATTTGTAGATTTTTTTTTCCCTCTTTCAGGGCCTTTGGCATCACGATACCAAACACACTAGCAGTCATGGATACCATTGGGCACTAAATCGCTGGGTTTTAATTGAGGGGGTTACGGAGCTCCAATGGTTCCTGCCTGCTCACATTGCTACCAGAACCAGAAGCCCCTTTGTTATGTTTAAAACATGAAATTGTATGAGACCAAAAAGCACCAGAAGCGAAATGCAAGCAAACAATGTCATTTAAAATATGCTGAAGTGTTTGAAAACTAACTTGTGTTTTAAGAGCAGTTTGTAGTTTCTGGCTGTGGTGTGCCCGTTTGGTCTTCAGTCTACCTCACGTACAGAACCATTCTTAGATGTGTATTGCAGATCTGTAACTACCAGATACAGTGTCTGTTTCAAAGCTTCATTCCTTATACATGTACCATAGGCAGAGCATATGCAGTATTACTACTCAACATTTAAGTTTTATTATACTTACTTGTTTTTTTGTTAGTAAGACACTAGTTTATATGGAAGAGAAGGCTGTAACATCCTTTTTTTTTTTTTTTAAATAATTTACTCACTATCAAAATAGACAACACCAAGGCCCCCTTTTTGCTGCTATTAGTATAAGAGACCTATGAGATTATTTATTTTTTATTGTGGTTGGCCAGGAAATCTGATCTGAATGTTCTAGCTTTTCTCTTTCTACATGGAATGATGCAGAAAGTGACAAGGAAACTATTGGATTCGAAAGCCTCTGCTTAAGTGATGCAGAGTTGATTCTCAGACATTTTCTAAATTTTTGATTCAGTTCAACAGTTGGCATTACCTAAATATTATGTAGCTCCCAGTTTAGTCCAACATTCAGAAGATTATTTCTCTTATGTGGCGAGACTGTAAATGCAGTCTTAATTGGCAAGGGGGCCATGACATTCTTGACATACATATTCTTGCATAGAAAATAGTTCTATCCTACTCTTTAAGTTGCTTCACCCTACTCCTAATCTAGCACACTACTAGGTTTAATGCATGGTGGTATGGTTTTTCAATTTTGTCTAGCAGCATGGAAAAGCAATTGTGTGGTACCTTTGGTACATCTCCTCCAAAACTCATAATTCCTCTTCCATTTATTTCTTGATATACTGCCCATCATAGTAATATAAGTGATTTACAAATGATGACAATAAAATAACATTGCATATTATAACAACAAATTCTAAAAGAGTCACAATAAAACAATATTTGCCAAATAGTGTTTCTGATACTATCAAACTATAAAAAGAAATACAAATTTTGTATGAAATCATATCTTAAAAAATATCATAATCATGCCCTAATGAAAAATTAAATGCTCCATTTAGATTGTGGGCATGCTGTGAAAAGAGTGAAGACTGCTTACAGGCTTCTGATTTTTTTCTATTTTATTTTTATTTTTTATTTATGGATTTTACAAGAGTAATTACAAAAGAGAATACAACATCAAAGCATATTAATCAAAAATAAGAAAATCTACAAATCAAATTTAGCCCACATCACAGTGAGCAAACATAGAAACTGGGGAACACCCTCACAAAAAGGAAATAAGGAAAACAATTTCTAAGCTTATTGCTCTAATACATTAATCTCATTCTGACTTTCTTTGCATAATCTCCAGAGAGTTTGTGCAAGGCGCTGTGGTTTGCCCTGTAGCTGCTGCTTGAAATTTCATCTCTGCATTTCCAGACAGGATATGAAAATGCATTTTTGCGTTATGCTTAAAACCAAAAGCACCCTGGTTTAGTTTTCATAGTAGTAGTGAACTGAAGTTCATACCCTTCGTAGGGGAACAACTGGTTTCTTTATGGCTTCGAGTAGTTTTAGTCCTAGGTGTTAAAGCAATCACAATATTTATTTATTTTTTATTTACATTCTCTTATATACCGCGCTATTCTGCATCAGTGCGGTTTACATTGAATAAACTGAAATTACATTGAACAGGACATTATAACTTGGATATAACTATTTTACAGGGAACATGGGCTATGGAGGGTTAAGTGGCTTGCCCAAGACCACAAGGAGCACCTGTGGGACTAGAAACCCCAGTCCTTCTGGCCCAAGGTTGCTGTCCTCTAGTGGGATTTGAACCCCTGACCTTCCGGCCTGAAATACCTTGCCCCAACCACTAGGCCACTCCTCCACTCCATATGTTTGCACTTGTCCTAGTCCATTGCCACAAAACCACATTTTCATTATTTTGTCTTGGGTACTGGGCATCCTGAACAGATGAATGCTTCTGAGGAATATAGTTCTTGGTATATTAAGTTATGGAGTTAATGAGAAAATACCTGTACTGATGATGTACTGGAACTATGCGCCCCAAGAACATTTCATTGGCATGCTTCTTTTAAATTAAGGCTTGGTGTTGAATGTTAGTGTGACTATTAATATTGTCGGGTTGACTTTAGTCTCCAGATTGTCAAGAAGACTTTAGAATTTGTAAATTTACCATTGTGTTAAAATTTAGGGATCCGAGATTCTCATCGGGTTGGAATGGATGTGGATTACCAATCTGCTCAGTTTCACCCTTTCCATCAAGCATGCCTGCCTGGTTCAATGGATATGTGTAAGTAAATGCTACAATATATATCTTGATCCTTCTCATAAACTTATTCTGTATTCTATAAAACTTCCATAAACATGTATTTCACTTGTAATTTCTATTTAAGAACAGGAAAATCATAATCTAAATGTTTAGCTTTATATTTTGAGCACTAGTGCGACCATGAAATGGCATTCTAAAGTTGTTTGTTTTTATGAGAATATCTTATGATACATAATTATGCAGATGATTCTGATGTTGCATGGACTTTCTTTAGTGGCATTTTATAAAGCCTCTTGGGAGCAATGCACCCTCCAGTATTTCCATGGGCTCATTTTGGTAGGCCGCCATATTTTGATATCTGAGTATATAGGGTTGACTGTTGTATGCAACTTTGTTCTTAGATGGCAGTTCTTGATTCCAGTAGAAATGAATATTGTCCTAATTGGATGTTTGTTACAAAAAGAAAATATATAGAAGTTTGTCGGTCTCTTTAAAGTTGGTAATCTTGCTTCTCAACTGCTGGGTATACCCATATTGTGTCTAGCATCAGAGGTAATATCCAGTAGAATTAGGAATGAGCTAAAATTACATACCACTGCTGCTGGTGGGCACAAAGTGGACATATCTTGTGGCTGAGGAGCAGGGTTTTCATGTCTGTGTTCAGGCAGATTAATTCTAATAGTGTCCATGGAGGGGGGATGAGCTTCTCTGTGGACAAGTAGGAATGAGTCCTCATGTATGGGTGACGTCCCTGATGGAGTTCACGCGGGAATGAACTCCAGCTTCTTTTGGAAGCTTTTGGGAGGCTCAACTGCACCTGTGTGCCACCTTCCTGCCTAATGTTGCAGCACATCTTGATTGAGTCTCTTGTTTTCCACAGAGTCCCATGGACATGTTCCATATACCTCCATTGGTAAACTTCTCTATTTTCCCCTCATGGTTTTTTTTCCGCTTCTGTTTTTTGTCCCATACTGCCTGCGTCACAGTTCTCTCCCCTTTTACCTTTTTTCTCCTCCGATCGTTTTTTCTCCTTGCCATGGCATCTTGGTCCTCCCGGTGCCAGTGCTCTGGTGGGCCGTGGTCCTAGTCATTGAGCCATTTGACTCTGCCACAGCTATTTTTCCAGATAACATGTCTTAGAAGCTTGCCAGCAAGTTTAAGAAGTGTTCAGGTGCTCTAGGACCATATCGATCACAGATAACCACAGTTGGTGCCTGGGACCCGACCATCAGCCACTGCTTTGTAATTTGTGTTTACAGATGTTAAAAAGAGGACTCAAGGATTGTGAGAAGCAGCACTTTCTAGTGCTCCATCTGCATTGGTCTTTGCTTCCAAGGCCGCATCGGATGTTGACAATGCATAGACACTGAGGGGCCCTTGAACTCAATCAAAGCTGAGCACCTATAATGCCCCAGAGCATCTGCCATCAATTGATCTCCATCTAAAGACGAGGAAGGATTCGACCGCGTCATCTTCGACATCGAGGGGTGACCGTGCCAAACATCGACTGAAAACTCTGGTGCATCGGCACCTGAGCCCATCGAGGGCTATGGGCTCAGGTGTCCTGAAGGGAGGAGAGCTCATCTTCCAGGATATTGGAGGGGCACTGGCAGCTGAGACCCAGTCGCCGATATCCCTATACACCTACCAGGTACATCGGTTGAAGTTGCTTAGACCCCGCAGCCTTTGGAATCGTCAGTCATGGAGAAGCACCTTCTGCAAGCATTCAAACACATTGCAGCACCATTGGCAGTGCAGCATATCGGGGCCTTGATGTCTGCTGCATCGACATTGTCCGTTGAACAGCCAATCCTCAAGAGGCATACCCTGGCTGCGGAAGAGGCATCAACACTGAGGCATCGAAGGTCCCAAACACAAATGCCTGCCTAGCACATATCCCTATCTAGCATCTCGGGGTCCAGTGGGCCCTCAAGATTTAGAAAGGTATTGGTACATCACTCCCGAAGGAGTTCCCAATCCCCTCAAAGCAGGAGAGAGATCTAGGCAGAGACTCAAAAGTAATTTGACTTCTTCTCTAAGTCTGACTCAGAAGGCTGGATCACTGATGTGGAATCGGAGGATTTGTTGGAGGGCAGGTCCCCTGAGCTCCCATTGGACCCTTCTCCACCTCATGAGCTGCACAAAGTCCCCTCCTGAGCACAAGACCACCTAGGAGTTTGTGAGGGGTATGGCCAAGGCCATCCCATTTTCTTTGGAGACTGCGATTGAGCCCAGGGCAGAAGAGTTGGAGATCCTACAGTATACCTTGGCCGCTAAGGAGGTGGTGACAGTGCCTTGCACGGATTCCTGCATAGGGTACAGATGAGAATGTGGGAGAACCCCCCTCACTGTACCACCAGTTAGTAGACGGCTTGACTCCATGTACAGAAGGCTGGATTCAAGAAGCCTCAGCTTCTGCAACATACCTTTGTGGTCGAATATGCCCTAAAGAAAACCAAGAGTACTAAGATTTGGCACCCCTAGGGGGAGAGGTTTGGACATTGGACTCTTTTGGGAGAAGATGTTTCCAGAGTTCCATGTTGCCTGCGTGGTCTCTTACCAGCTCTGCATGGGCATGTACTTGAAGAACATCATGTGCGACATGGCTGATCTGGCCTAGTTTCTCCCTCCAGAGAAATTGGACCAGTATCATTCCCTAGTGGGCCACAGCAAGGACTGCTCAAAGTTCATGGTCTGAGCAACCTATGATATTTTTAAGATGGCATCCAGAAATGCTGCCATCTGCTTTGGCACCTGGATACTTGCTTGGCTCCAGTTGTCTGATCTGGAACAGTCATTGTAAGACAAGCTAGCAGGTGTCCTGTGCCATGGAGAGAATCTCTTTGGGGAACAGGTTGAAGAGAAAGCTGGCCATATTGAGAAGCAGCATATTACTCTTTCCAGGCATACGTCTGAGCACGCCTCCTATCTCAGGAGGTACCAAGGGAGAAACCAGAAAGACCTAGGTACTTTCGTGGCCCCCAGACACACCATCCCAAGCAGGCCCCTCGCCAACAGCAGCATCGAGAAAAGCCTCAGAAGGCCCAACTGGCTCCTCAACCGAAACCTGGGCAGGGTTTTGACCAGTTCCTGTGGAGTATAGCCAATCTCCCACTCTCCACTGTAGAAACCCTCTGGTCGGGGGAAGTCTCATTCTTTTTGCACAAAGGTGTGGCTCCTCATAACCTCAGACTCACGAGTTCTACATCGAAAGCGGTTATCAACTACATTTAATGGAACTACCACCAAATTGCGCCCCCCCCCCCCCCCCGAGGGTGCATCATCTCGATCCTCTGCATCAGGAAAGGCTTCAGAGAGAAATCACCACCCTCTTGTCAGTTCTCGTGATCAAGCTTATGTCACCACAGCAAAGATCGGGGATTTTATTCCAGGTACTTTCTGATCCCCCAAGAAAATGGGAGGATAACGTCCCATCTTAGACCTAAGAGATCTGAACCTGTACTTGGTAAGAGAAAATTTCACCCTGCTTTCTTCCCTTCAAAAAGGAGATTGGCTATGCTCCCTGGATCTCAAGGATGCCTACACCCACATACGGATAAGTCCTGTGTTCGGGATGTATCTCAGATTCCACCTGCAGAACACTTTCAGTACAGTGTTGCCTTTTGACCTGGCTTTAGCTTCTCAAATGTTCACAAAGTGCCTCGTGATAGTCGCAGCTTACCTAGAGATGCAGGGAGTGTTTGTCTTCCCCTATCTGGACAATTGGCTGATCAAGAGTGCCGGTCTGGAAGGAGTCCAAGAATCAACACGATTGACCATTCAGGTGCTGGAACTATTAGGGTTCGTGGTAAATCACCCAAAATTCCACGTTCAACCCACCCAGCAGTTGGAATTCATAAGAGCCCTGCTTGACATGACTCAGGTGAGAGACCTTTTTCTGCATGACCTTCTACACAGGCTGGCAGCATTGGTGCGGGAGACTCAACTGAATAAGCAGGTGACAGCTCGCAAGATGTTGACTATACTAGGCCACATGGCCTCTGCAGTGTATGTCACATCCTTGGCATGCTTACAGATGAGGCAATCTCAATGGACTCTGAGGACTCTATGGACTTGGGCCACTGGTTGTCTCAGGGATTGTCTGTGTGTTACTGCCTCTCTCGTTCAGTCTTTACAATGGTGGACAGCCCACCACAATTTGCTCAAGGGTCTTCAGTTCCAAATTGCTCCACCCCAAAAAGTTCAGATGATGGGCACATCCAAGCTGGAGTGGGGAGCTCATCTCAATAGGTTACACACCCAAGGCGATTGGTCCATCCAAGAAAGTCTACATCAGATCAACTTCTTGGAACTAAGAGCAGTAGCGGATGCTCTAAGGCTTTCTGAGATTGACTGGCCAATCAAATTGTTCTGATTCAGACTGACAATCAGGCTACCATTTCTACATCAACAAGCAGAGAGGAACGGGTTTGTACTTCATGTGTTGGGAAGTGGTCAGGTTGTGGAAGTTCACCATCACACACTTGAGACATGTACCTGCAAGGTGAGCAAAACACTCTGGCAGACAAGCTGAGTCGAGTCCTCCAGCCCCACGAGTGGGCAGTGGACGGGGAGGTTGTAACTTATAACTTTGGAGAATAGAGAGCCCTCTCAATAGATCCGTTTGCCATCCTGCAGAATGCCCAGGTGGATCAGTTCTGCTCCAGAGTAAGATCACACAGCAGACTAGTGTTTGATGCTTCTCTGGGAACAAGCAGGAAGTCGTTCCTCACTTATGGGTGACATCTGCGCCGACGGAACCTGCATGGAAGCATCTCCCCAGCTTTCAAAGAAAGCTTTTGGGAGATGTACCATTCATGTGTGGTCCATTTCCCACCCACGGGTACCATCTTGCCTCAGTCTCCTTTTTTCCATGGAGCCCATAGGATGCTGTCCAGTTTTCCCCAGAAAAAGTTTGATTTTTATTGTTGTGTTTCTCCGGTTGCATTCTGGTTCCTTCCCGCCCTCTGTGTCGCTTCTCGGGTTCATCTATTAGGTTTTCATTTTTTCATAGAGGTGCTCCTCGACCGGCATTCGTGCTCTTTTCCAACCAAAGGCCTCTGACGACCCTGTTTTTCCAATGGCCTCCAGCGGCTTTAAAAAGTGTGACCGGTGTGGCAAAATGATGTCACTCAATGACCCACACGACTGCAGCCTTCGATGTCTTGGCATGGAGCACAATGACTCCGACTGCAAACTCTGCAGAACCATGACCTCAAAGACCTTGAAGAGCTGCCATCAGCAGCAGATAAGCTTCTTCAGAAGTTGAACTCTGTGCTGGAGTCTCCAGTGACACCACTCTCCAGGACCCCCTCCTATACCTCAGTGCCCCGTGAAGCCAGTGCCTCTTCGGAGTCCCGTGGCTGCGGTTCCTATGAGAGGAAATCCCCGGAGGTGGAGCACAAGAAGAAGAAATCCTTGAAGGCTGCCTCGGAGAGTGGATCCAGGAAGAAGGGGAAATCCCACCCCTGGACCCACAGTCCCAGGAATGAGTCCAAGGAGCCGGGGCAGGAGTGGTCCACCAAGCTACCCCGTAAGGAGTCATTGGCACCTGGACTCAGGCCTCCGAGGCCATCCTCATCAAGGACTCCCCCTTGATAGTTCTGACACCGGGCCCAAAACCCTCGGTGCCCGCATAGAAGGCTGCGGAGCCAACTATTTTATTTTATTTAACATTTCTTTTATACGGCGCTCTTACCATCAGCGCGGTGTACATTGAACAAACATATACATACAGGGTAACTAGTGTATTTTACATTTAACAGGAGTTGAAACTTGGAAGAACAGGGGTAACTATCTACAGTTATTCACATAGTCGAAAATCTCTGGTTATATGCATGGTGTGTGTATTTCCCTATGGAATCTACACCGGAAAGTAACTTGTGAATAGGTAGTGCTTGAGCCTTTTCCTGAATTGGGTTAAGCTGGTGATAGCTCTCAAGTCTGGTGGGAGGGCGTTCCAGGCTTTTGGGGCATAAATGCTGAAGGCTCTTTTAGATGTTGCCTTTGTGCATCTCGCTATTTCTTTCGGGACAATTAGGGTGTTTATTGCTGCGGATCTTCTGATTATATTGGGGGGTGAAGTGCATAATGGTTCAGTGATGGCTGCGGGTGATTGTTCAGGGCTTTGAAGGTCGTGATTATGATCTTATATTGGATTCTGGCATGGGTCGGTAACCAGTGGAGCCTTTTCAGGATTGGTGTAATGTGGTCTGTCCTCGATATTCCTTCCAATACTCTGGCGGCTGTGTTCATTGCCAGTTGGAGAGGGTTTAGAGTTGCTTGTGGGAGTCCATATAGAATTGCATTTGTGAGAAATCGAGGTGTGGCATCACCAAGGCTTGGTAGATGTTTCTGAAATCCGTGGGTTCAAGTAGTGGTCGTAAATGCCAGAGTGTACGTATTTTGTGATATATCAATTTTGTTGTATTTTTTATGTGTGTTTTCATATCTAGTCGTTGGTCCAGGGTGATGCCTAGGTATCGAATAGTGGGTTTAACTGTTAGTTCTGTGTCCTTTATCTTTAATGTGGCTGGGGGTGTGAAGTCCTGGTTCCTCGTGATGAACAGTATGTCAGTCTTGTTATGATTGATTCGTAAGTTCTGTGTGAGGAGCCACTCTTCAACTGCTTCGAAACAGCTCACCAGTGGGGTAAAGTCGGGTTGGTTGATTGTGAATGGCATATATAGGAGAATGTCGTCTGCATAAGCTAAGCAGGCAACATTAAAAGAATGAACTAGGTCACAGATAGGTTGCATATAGATGTTGAACATTAATGCGGAAAGCGAGGAGCCTTGAGGCACACTCTGTTCTTGTAGAAATAGGTCTGATGTTGTGGCGCCGATCCTCACTTGTTGCCATCGGTTGGACAGGTATGATTTACACCAGCTCAGTGCAGTCATGGATTCCTTTTTCCTTGAGACGATCGATAAGTATTTGATGACTTACAGAATCGAACGCAGCCGAAATGTCCATGAATATAAGGATGAAGCCTTGTCGGATGTTATCTATTCCTGTGATTAGAGTGTTGAAGAGGGCAATGAGGAGAGTCTCCACGCCATGTGCATCCCTGAAGCCATGTTGGGATGGGTCAAGTGGTGCTTCAGTGTCTATATGTTGCTGGATTTGATGTTGAACCACCTTTTCAATTATTTTGGTTAGCAGTGGGATGCTGGATATTGGTCTGTATGATTCGACTTTTAGCGGATCCATTTTGTTCTTCAATAGTGGCCTAATGGAGGTATGTTTTAGACTTTGAGGAAAGGTTCCTGTTGCAAATGATTGTTCTAGGATTTTATTTAGGAAGTGGCTTAATTCACAGCGAAGTTCTCTTATCCAGGATGCTGGACAGGGGTCGTTTGGTGCAGTGGTAGCATTGATGGAGGAAATAGTGTTTTCAATCTCCTTGGGTGATATGGTGTTGAATTTGCTCAGTGGAGACGGTTGTGACGGCTTGGGTATGGGGGAGGGACCAGTGGGGCAAGGGCTTTTGACTGTTTGCATCAT
The DNA here is from genome assembly GCA_033557465.1 of Ichthyophis bannanicus. Lineage (NCBI taxonomy): Eukaryota > Metazoa > Chordata > Amphibia > Gymnophiona > Ichthyophiidae > Ichthyophis > Ichthyophis bannanicus. The sequence continues at coordinate 402,040,501 of CM066038.1, forward strand.
TTTTTATTTTAGGTAGTTAGCGTAGTCCTGAGGTTGTATTGTGTGTGTTTGTTGTGGGGTTGGTTCTCGTGCCAATGTTTTTACTATGTTGAACAAATCATGGTGTTTGTTTACTGATCGTTTCAGAAGATTTGTATGGAACTGTTTCCTTCTCTCTGCTATTTCTTGGCGATGCTTTTTTAGGTGTGAGCAGTATACCGTATAAGCTTCAGTAGATCGGGATCGGCGCCAACGTCTCTCAAGCCTGCGAAGATGGAGGAGTGATGCCCTTAATTCATTTGAGTACCATGCTACATGTGCTCTGCACCTGGTCTTTTTATTCGTATCAGGTAGTTGTGAGTTAGACCTGAGGGTGACGTCCCAGGTGTTAATCAGGTCATCCAGATCAGGTTCTGAAGTGTTCAGTAGTGGAAGGACGCTCTCAAGTATTTCCTCTTTGTCAAAGGAACGAAACCTTGCTGATGGTTTAGGAGGGATGGTGTTAGTGTTATGTTTGTTGAGGGGGTGGGTATTTGGAATGTGATCAAGCTGTGATCAGACCAGGGTACTGGGGTTATAGATAATGCAAAATTGTGGTCTGCTTCCATGATCGCTTGTGGGGCGAAAATCAGGTCCAGCGTGTTTCCCTTCACATGAGTGGGTTCTCTGACTATCTGGCTGTATCGAAGGTCGTCAAGTGCTTCCAGAAATGCTGTGATTTGGGTGTCATGTAGGGTGGGGAGGTTGAAATTGCCTAATAGCCAGCTCGATGATTGTGGTTTGTGTTGCAGGCAAGGTCGATTATTGACGACAGATCCTCAGATGTGGTTGTTGGTGCTCTGTAGTCTACATTGATTGAGCAAGAATTGTTTGATATGGAGATCGTGTTTAGATGGGTTGTGCCTGATGGTGTTGCTCAGCTGAAATTGTAGATCGCTTTTTGCAAGGATGAGTACTCCTCCTCCTCTTTGGTTGGCTCTGTGGCAGGTGTGAATTGAGAACTTGGGGGGTAGCATCTGGTTGAGAATGACGTTGTCATAATCTGATAACCAGGTCTCTGTGATCATCAGGATGTCGAGGTCGTGGTGTGCTATTAGGTCAGTGATCACTGGCCATTTTGTGCAGATAGATCTGATGTTGATGAGGGCACATCTCAATGGATGTTGGTGCTGCTGTTCCTTGATCTGAGACTTTTTAGTAAGTTGGAGGGCAATGTGGAGCAGGTGGGGATGGTGCGTACGGTTGGAGCTTGTTGGGTACGTTTGAGCCTTGTCTGACCATCTCTTCCCATTACTCCTTAGTATTGGTATAGAGTTAGTACCGGGGTTGAAGGCATGTGAGCATCCGGACAGTGCAAAGAGGAGATGAGTAATGGCTAGTGCTATGAATGTATGCATCTTTCTGGTATTCTTTGTGTATCTAGGGAGAGTGGTGCTAGCTTTTAGGGGCAATGCTCTATCTGGGCAAGTTATAGCAGTCTGTTGTCTCAGGTGATTAGGTGTTCTGTCTTGATTTGAGATGTAGACTGTCAGGATGGTAGAGCCGTTGTGTGATTCCTGGCTTGTTTAGTTAGAACAGGCCCTCTGTGTTTGAGTCGGTGTACTGACAGCAGTGGTATCTGTAGTGTTGACAGCGATGGTGTCAGAGTACTGACAACAGTAGCTTCTGAATACTGGCAACAATAGTGAAGAAATAAAGGCAGCAATAGTAACAATATACTGGCAACAATGGTAGCTGACTACTGGCAGCAAAAGAAGCAGAATATGATAACAATAGTAGCAAGCTTATTGGTGACAGTAGTATCAAAGTACTGGCAGAACAATTAGCAGATTACTTGCAGAAATGGTGTTAGAGAACTTGTGTTAAATAGCAGAGTGATAATAATTGAAACAGATGGTGGTGGTGGCTATGCCTGGAAGACTATCATTCAAGGGTGCTCATAGGGGCAGTGTTTCTGGTCTGGCGTGCATACTTGCCGCTGTTGTGGGGTCCATGGGGAAGGCAGCAGTGTTTTGGAGGAGAGTGAACTCAACCCTGAGGGGAGCTCAAGCTGATGGTTTTGTTTGTGCCGTTGCAGAGATGTTCCGTATGATCCATGTCCAGGGCTGGGTGTTACGATAGGTTTTAGGCAATGGCGTGGATCTTTCTGTGGACCACAGCCTAAGGGCCATGCCAAAGGGCCCTCTGGCGAGGCCCTCAGGCACGGGCACGCTTTGTTGTGGGGGAGGAAGTAGCGTGGAGGAGGGACTGATTGACCTTGTCGGAGGGGAACGGGGCGGAGCTTACCTTCCCGCTCTCCCTCGATGCTGCCAATCAGGGCAGGGAGGCAGCTGAAGAGACTCTGGTGCTGCGGTGAGGCCTCTTTTATAGATGTTGGTGCTGCAGGGGATCGTCGGGCCCGATTGGCCTTGTTGGAGGGGAGCGGGGCGAAGCTTACCTTCCCGCTCTCCCTCGATGCTGATATAGAGACCAGAATGGAAGCCCTACAGAGCAGTATCTGTGCCCTCGTAGGCCACGCAGCAGGCGTTCATGTCTGGCTCATCCGGTTCATCTGCCCTGATGACTGGACCCTTGACATTGAGGGCTTCCCTGGATGTCGAGCCGGTCCTCAAGCACCATTGGCCTTGAGAGAGCAGCCGGATGAGGACCTGCTCCCCTTTCTCGGGACACTGGTCCTCCCCAGTGGCCCTTGGCTGAGGTGATCGCACAGCCTCTGACTCAGACTTAGAGTCTGAATGGGAGACAGAGGATAAAGAGTCCCAGGACATGAGGTGGCACCATGATGTGCCCTCAGACCCATCTCCTCCAATGACCTGACGCCACTCCCCACCTGAGGACATTGCATTCCTTGATTTTGTGCAGGACATGGCCAAGGCCCTCGCCCTCGAGAAGGACCCTTGCACCAAGGAATTGGAGATACTCCAATATGAGGCACTTGCAATGGAAATCCTTACGATTCTGGTGCCCTCGATCCACGACTGCCTCTTCCTCTGAATGTGGGAAACAGCGGCGTTGGTATCAATTGTTATCAGGCGCCTCAACTCCATGTACCTGGTATGCCCAAACCCTTGACACCCTTGGCCAGAAGGCCTTTCAGGGCTTGATACTAACATGCCAGCTCCAGTCTTACTAGCTCTACATTGGCATGTACCTGAAGGAACTGTCAAAGGAGCTTGGTGGCTTCTCGGCAGGCCTTGAGGGGGGAACCCCTTCAGAGGTTCAAGACCCTAACCTCAGCAGTAAAGGAATGCTCAATGTTTTAGGGGTTTTTTTGACTGACAGCCTACGATCACTTTGAGTCATTGGCCAGGGTGGCTGCCGCAGGCATCGGGACTCGATACCATGCATGGCTGCAGTCAACCAACCTGGAACATACCCAAAGTTTCTCCAGGACCAAGCAGGAAGTCAGTCCTCACTTATGGGTGACGTCGGCGCCGACGGAGCCCTCGCGGAGCAATTTTCCCCAGCTTTCAAAGAAAGCCTTTGGGAATTGCAGCGCGCATGCGCGGTCCTCTTCCCGCCCAAGGGTGCCATCTTAGCCAGTCTTCTTTTTTCCGCGGAGCCCTACAGACGTCCCCGTCTTGTCCCCGCGAAAAAGTCGATATTTCTTCATTATTTTATTCTTTTTCCTTCGGTTCGACGCCGGTCTTTTTCCCGCCCGGACTCGCGACGCCGGTCACGAGTCCTCTTCTTCTTTTCGGTTTTTCTGACTTAGTCAGTTTTCGTTTTCGATTTTTCCCTGGCAGCCCGGTCCTTCGACCTCGCCGGGGCCCTTTTTCCCCCGATGGCTGCCAGTGGTTTCAAGCGGTGTGGTCAGTGTGACCGAAATATGTCACTAACTGACACACACGACTTTTGCCTCCGCTGCCTGGGCCCGGATCATGAAGAAATGATCTGTGGGCCCTGCGGCAAAATGTCCTCCAAAGCGTTGAGAAGTCGGCGGCATCAGCGGGATAGGATCTTCGCTGACCCCAGCCGTACCCGGACCTCGTCGGAGACCTCCGCGTCCAAGGTTCCAGCTCGGACCGTCGCCGGAGTTCCTCCGACAGGGGTTCTCCCTCCGGGGACCATCGACGTCAGGTGAAACCCGCGAGGGCGGCGTCGGTGGACGCTCCTGGCTCCGCGAGGGCCAGGTCGCATAGCCCCGATAGCCGCCCCGGGTCCTTGGAGAAGGAGCACCTCCCGAAGCGACCTCGCCTGGAGTCGGAGCTGCCTGCTCGGGTAAGTCCTGTGGTCCTCCTGGACTCGCCTCCGCGACAGCCGACGTCGGGCCCGACGCCGTCGGGGGCTGCTGGGTCACCTGAGCTCGGACTCAGGTTGAAGGCCTTGGAGAGCAGACTCTCTGCCTTCATGGACCAGCAGCGGGCACTGCTCGCTGGCTTCGCTGGCGTCGCTGCCCCGACCGCCGGGACGTCGACGTCCAAGTCGACCCCGGAGACCGAGCCGATCCTCGAGTCCATGCGAACTCGAGTCTATCCTCGGTCGAGGTCACCCTCGGCCTCCCGTTCGGGACCGAGGTCGCCGACGCCGACTCCCTCGGCGTCGGGGCGGCAGGCGCCGCGCCCTGCCCGGGCCGACCCCACCGAGTCCTCGTCGGAGTCGGTCTGGAAGTCTGAAGAGGAAGAGTCGCCTGATTCTTTCCAGACTCGGTGTGTCCCCTCGGACTCACCGGAGTCCGAACCTCAGAAGCAGTCCCCCCCGGAGGATGCCCGGTTCTCGGACTTCGTCAGGGATATGGCCAAGGCTTTGGCCTTCCCTGCGGACCCCGAGGAGGAGCCTCGAGCCGAAGAGCTCGACGCCCTCCAGTATGACTCTCCCGCAAGGGAACACTTTACTGTACCGGTTACTCCTATGCTGGAACGACTACTCTTCCGCATGTGGGAGAGTCCGGCCACCTCGCCAGTCCTGAGCAAGCGGGTCGATTCTATCTATCGAGTCCGCAAGAGCCCTGGCTTCCAAAAAGCACAGCTACCACACCATTCCATGGTAGTGGAATCGGCCATGCATCGTCTTAAGAGCCAGAAGATGCACTCCTCGGTGCCTCCTGGCAGGGAGGCCCGTAACCTGGATGGCCTTGGTAAGAAGTGTTTCCAGGGCTCTATGCTTGCGTGTCGTGTCCAGACCTACCAGCTATACATGGGCATGTATCTCCGAGACATGGCTAAAGAGCTAGCCGGATTCTCCGCTGGTTTGTCCGAGGAACCCTTGCAGAGGTTCCTGGCCTTGTCCACTGGCATTCGGGAATGCTCAAAATTCATGTCCCGAGCGGCCTATGATGGCTTTGAAGCATCGGCTCGAGTGGCCGCAGCCGGCATCGGTGCCCGCCGACAGGCTTGGCTTCAGTCGTCTGACCTTGAGCCCTGGGTGCAGGACAAGTTGGTCGATGTCCCCTGACGAGGCGAAAACCTCTTTGGCAAGCCCATGTCTGAAAAGGCTGCACAGATTGAGACGGAGACTCTCACCAGGACCAGGCTTTCTAGGAAGACCTCCGCCCCTTCCCAGAAAAAGAAGGGCTCGGGAAAAAAGTCCTTTTACCCGAGGAAGGCGGCTGCCTACAAACAATACCCCCATTATCAGGCCCCTGCAGCTCCCCAACAGGGCCAGCAGGCCAAGGGACGGGGTAACGGGTCCCGTAGGCAGCAAGCCCCCAAGCCTGCACCACCAGCCCCTGCTCAGCAGGGTGGGGGTTTTTGACTGCTTAAGCATAGCCTCTCCCCCCCCCGCTGGTTCCTCCCAGCACCGGAGGCCGGCTGGTTCACTTCGCCCACAGGTGGTCCAGCATCACCTCAGATGCCTGGGTGCTTCAAGTCGTGCGAGAAGGCTATCTTCTCCACTTCCACCAGGTCCCTCCCTCCTATTTTCCGGGAGAACCTCCTCGACCCCCTCTGCACAGGGAATTACTCCTTTAGGAGTTGGCAGGTCTTCTACAGGAACAGGCGGTGGAACCGGTGCCCCACCACCTAAAAGGTCAAGGTTTTTATTCCAGGTATTTTCTAATACCAAAGAGAACAGGAGGCCTCAGACCCATCCTGGACTTGCGCAACCTCAACAAGTTCCTTGTGCGAGAGAAGTTCAAAATGCTTACCCTTGGAATCCTTCTGCCCTACCTCCGGCAGGGAGATTGGCTATGCTCCTTGGATCTAAAGGATGCCTACACGCACATCCTCATCCACCCAAGCCACTGCCAGTACCTAAGGTTTGTGGTGTCAGGAAATCATTACCAGTACAGAGTACTGCCCTTTGGCCTGTCCTCCGCACCGCGAGTCTTCACAAAATGTCTCGCGGTGGTGGCGGCCCATCTCCGGCTTCACGGCCTATATGTCTTTCCGTACCTCGACGACTGGCTCATCAGAGCAGCGTCCGCTCCGGAGGTCACCAACGCCGCACGCCGCACGGTGACTCTTCTGCAGTACTTGGGCTTTGTTATAAAGTTCGCAAAGTCCACTTTGCTCCCCTCACAGGATCTCGAGTTCATCGGCGCAAGGCTGCACCCTCCTCAGGCACGAGCGTACCTACCGCTCGACAGGGCTCAACGGCTCATGGACCTAGCCGACCGTTTTCGCAGCCAGCCCCTGGTCTCCGCCAGGCGCTTCCTGAGACTACTCGGCCATATGGCTTCCACCGTCCATGTGACCCCCAATGCCCGCCTGAATATGCGGCCTGCTCAATGGTGTCTCCGCCAGCAGTGGCGACAAGCCACAGGCGGCCTAGCAGACCTAGTGCGCGTCTCCGAGCCGCTGATCTTGTCTCTCCGGTGGTGGCTTCAGCAGCCGAACCTGATATTCGGAATGCCTTTCCAGTCACCTCAGCCGGCCCGGGTGCTGACAATAGATGCATCCCTCCTGGGCTGGGGAGCGCATTGCCAAGGGGCACGTACTCAGGGCCTCTGGACCACGTGGGAGTCTGCTCAGCAGATCAACTTCCTGGAGCTCAGGGCGATCCGCCTGGCTCTCAAGGCCTTCTCCCACCTGACTTCTCACCAGTCCGTCCTTGTCCAGACGGACAATCAAGTTGCCATGTTCTACGTGAACAAGCAGGGGGGCACGGGCTCCTTCCTCCTCTGTCGGGAGGCACAGAAGCTCTGCTCTTGGGCCGTCTGTCACGGCATTCTCCTCAAGGCAGTTTATCTCCCAGGCCAAGAGAATTACCTGGCGGACAAACTCAGCAGGATCCTCCAGCCGCACGAGTGGTGTCTGGATCCCTTGGTAGTTCAGAAGCTCTTTCTAAAGTGGGGCCTCCCCACGGTGGATCTCTTTGCCAGTCCTCACAACCGGCAACTTCCTCGCTTCTGCTCTCGTCAGCCACACCCCCTTCGGGTTGCGGCGGACGCTTTTCTACTATCATGGTCGGGGAGCCTTCTGTACGCTTTCCCTCCCATCCCGCTAGTCTCTCGGACTCTTTTCAAGGTTCTCCGAGACAAAGCCTTCATGATCCTGGTGGCCCCTCGCTGGCCCAGACAGCCGTGGTTTCCGCTCCTGCTGCAATTAGCGGTGGAGGATCCATTGCCTCTGGGGTTACAACCGGATCTCCTCACTCAGGATCAGGGGTCTCTGCTACACCCCAACCTCAGGTCTCTCAACCTCATGGCCTGGCTGCTGAGAGGGTAGTCCTCGCTCCCCTTCTCCTGCCGGCAGAGGTGGAGGAGGTCGTCCTAGCTTCGCGACGACCTTCTACCTGCAAATGCTACGCCCTTAAATGGCGTCGTTTCTCCGTTTGGTGTACCCGACAGTCTCAGGATCCCTTCTCCTGCCCGGTGTCGGTGGTCTTACAGTACTTGCTTTACCTCTCTAATCTGGGACTTAAGTCCAACTCCGTCAAGGTTCACCTCAGTGCTCTTTCAGCACATCATGTGCCGGTGGACGGCAGACCTCTCTCCAACGACCCTCTCGTAGCGAGGTTTCTCAGAGGTCTCCTTCTACTTAAACCACCTCTGCGCCCGCCAGCGCCTGACTGGGACCTGAATGTGGTTTTGCAGCGGATCACCTGCCCGCCTTTTGAACCTATGGCTACCTGTTCTCTCCGTTTTCTTTCTTGGAAAACACTGTTCTTGATAGCCCTCACTTCCGCTAGACGCGTAAGTGAATTGCAGGCCCTCGTGTCTGATCCCCTTTACACTCGGTTCTACAAAAATAGGGTAGTCCTACGGACTCACCCTAAATTTCTTCCAAAAGTGGTCTCCCCTTTTCACATCAATCAGGAGGTGGTACTTCCAACCTTCTTTCCCAGACCACACTCCAGCCGAGCTGAAACGGTCCTCCATACCCTGGACTGTAGAAGGGCTTTGAACTTCTACCTTGACCGTACGCGGGAGCACCGTAAAGCTGCTCAGCTTTTTGTATCTTTTGACCCCAATAAATTGGGGCTCCCGGTCTCCAAGCGTACACTGTCCACCTGGGTTGCGGACTGTATCACTTGGGCTTATGGGGCAGCCGGACTCTCCTTGGAAGGTCGAGTCACGGCTCATTGCGTTCAGGCAAAGGCCACGTCTGTGGCTTACCTCCGCTCTGTTCCGCTGGCAGACATCTGCCGGGCCGCTACTTGGTCTTCGAGCCAGACTTTTGCGGTCCATTACTGTCTCGAGAGGGAGTCACGCAGGGACAGTGCTTTCGGACAGGCAGTCCTCCGTAATCTCTTTGAGGTCTGAGCAACTCCTACCCTCCATCCCGGATGTGGGCTACCGGTGGGTAATAATTCAGCGAAGATTCTTTCCTTCTGTGCTGCTGAGCTAGAGGGAGCTCATTTTTGTGCTTAGGGTCTCCGGTAGCCTTGAGCTTGGGAGTCCCATAAGTGAGGACTGACTTCCTGCTTGGTCCTGGAGAAAGCGTAGTTACTCACCTGTAACAGGTGTTCTCCAGGAGCAGCAGGAATCAGTCCTCACAACCCTCCCTCCTCCCCTTGGAGTTGCAATCGTCTGCTTTAGTTTTTTTTGCAAATTTTTATGCTGTCTTTTTTAGCTATGTCATCTGACTGGCTAAGATGGCACCCTTGGGCGGGAAGAGGACCGCGCATGCGCGCTGCAATTCCCAAAGGCTTTCTTTGAAAGCTGGGGAAAATTGCTCCGCGAGGGCTCCGTCGGCACCGACGTCACCCATAAGTGAGGACTGATTCCTGCTGCTCCTGGAGAACACCTGTTACAGGTGAGTAACTACGCTTTCTGCCAAAGGTGGTGTCCCCATTCCACTTCAACCAGGAGGTGTACTTCCCACCTTCTTTCTGAGGCCTCGTGTCGGTAAGGTGGAGACCATTCTCCACAATCTGCATTGTAACAGAGTCCTATCCTTTAACTTGCAATGAATCCAGGGCTACCGCAAGGCACCTCAGCTTTTTGTATGCTATGACCCCAGTCATCTGGGGCTGCCAGTGACTAAGCAAATGTTTGCTTGGGTGGTGAACTGCATTACCTTTGCCTACGAGCAAGCAGGAATCTCACTAGACCAGAGGGTCATGGCACACCATGTTAGGGCCATGGCTACTTCCATGGCAAATCTGCGTTCTGTCCCTGTGACTGAAATCTGCCGGGCTGCAACTGGGCTTTGGTCCACACCTTTACAGCTTGCTTACTGCCTGGAGAGGGAGTCCCAATGGGACAGCACCTTTGGTTAGGCCATACTCTGTAATTTCTTCGGAGTGTAGGAAACTCCTGCCCTCTGACCGTTCTGTGTTCAGGCTAGCAGAGTGCTGGTTTTCCACCGGACACGTGGGTCTAGCAAGAGTCTCTCAGTAGGGACTCAACTGCTGCTGATCACTGATCACTCTTTGCAGGTCGCCGTGGCAATTTTCTTTGTTACAGTTTCTTGGTAGCCTGTAGCTGGGGAGTCCCATATGTGAGGACTGACTTCCTGCATGTTCCCAGAGACAGCGTAGTTACTCAACTGTGTAACAGATGTCCTCCGGGGACAGCAGGAATCAGTCCTCACAACCCTCTCTCCTCCCCTTGGAGTTGCTTCTTTATCATATTTTAATTTTTGCCGTCTTAGCTATTTATTGTTATTTAACTAGGCTTATATACAGCTTTTCTACAAGTCAAAGCGGTGTACATTCAGGTACTGTATAGATATTTCCCTTGTCCCCAAAGGGCTCACAATCTGTTTCTGTAGCTATGTATTTGGACTGAGGCAAGATGGCACCCTTGGGTGAGAAGTGGACCATGCATGCATAGTGCATCTCCCAAAGGCTTTCTTTGAAAGCTGGGGAGATGCTTCCGCACGTGCTCCGTCTGTGTTGACATCACCCATATGTGAAGACTGATTCCTGCTGTCCCCGGAGAACGCTTGTTACAGATGAGTAACTATACTTTTCCTCCATCATTGGGGGGGAGGGTCTTCTGTACATTTATCCTCCAATATCTCTCATTGCAAAGACCCTCCAGAAGCTCAAATCAGACAGCGGCACAATGATTTTCATCACTCCCTTTTGGCCCAGATAGCTATGGTTTCCTCTCCTGCTACAGCTTTCCAGTTAGGAGCCGCTGATGTGAGGACAGGTCCTAGATTCTTTCGTCTATTCTACATAAAAACTGATTGAATGTTTTCAACTCTGTCAGGGTTTGCCTCGGTGTGATTGGGGCATATCATCGAGGTGTGGAAGGGAAGTCCATCTTGGTACAGTCTTTAGTTGTTCACTTTATACGGGGCTTGCTTCTCTTGAAGCCTCTTGTAGTGTCTTGGGACCCCAATGTGGTTCTTGCACAGCTCATGAAAGCTCCATTTGAGCCAGTCAGTTCCTATCCTCTGAAGTTCTTGACCTGTAAGGTGTTTCTGGTGGCAGTCACTTCAGCACGCAGAGTTCAACTGCTTTATACCAAATTTCACCATAATAGAGTGGTCCTTCGTACTCATCCTAAATTCCTTCCAAAAGTCGTATTGGATTTTCAACTTAATCAGTCAATTATTGTTCCAACATTTTTCCTGAGACCTAATGTGCACAAAGGGGAAGCTAAGTTGCAAATGTTGGGCTGCAAGCGAGCCTTGGCCTTCTACTTGGAGCAGACAACAGCCCATAGAATGTCCATCCATTTTTCTGTTTCTTTCAATCACAATAAGCTAGGGGCTGTCGTTTCCAAACGCTCTTTAAATTTGTCTGGCAGACTGCATATCTTTTTCATTTATGCCCAGGCAGACCTGGGCCTTGATGGTCATGTCACTGCTCATAATGTCAGAGCTATGGCTGCATCGGTGGCCACCTTGCACTTGGTCTCCATAGAAAAGATCTGCGGGACTGCAACATGGTCTTCAGTCCACACATTCATATCCCACTACTTTCCTAGATGGGGATTCCCAATGCGACAGTGGCTTCAGCAAATCTGTACTTAAGAATCTTTTTGGGGATTAGAATCCAACTCATTTCCCCCCCCCCCTCCCACAACCAGGCTCATTCTATTCTATCCAGGCTACCAAAAAAAAAGGGAAGAGATTTGCTGCTTTTGTACATTGTTGGCTTCTTGACCATTAAGGCCTGTTGCCATACCGCAGTTGAATTTTGCCCATTTGGGCTTCTCAGTGGTGGTCTCTGTTTTGGGTAGTTTTTAGCTTGGAGTCCCATACGTGAAGACTCATCCTGCTTGTCCACGGAGAAAAGGTAGTTACCTGTAGCAGGTGTTCTCTGGACAGCAGGAATAAATCCTCGCAGCCCTTCCATCTCCCCGAGGAGTTGTCTTCTGTTACAGCTACGTTATCAGACTGAATCAAGATGGCGCCATGGTGGCAGGCGGGAAGGAGGTGCACAGACAGTGGAGCCTCCCAGAAACTTCCAGTGGAAGCTGGGAAGCGTTCCAGTGTGGGGCTCCATCGGGTATCGTTACCCATACATGAAGATTTATTCCTGTTGTCCATGGAAAACACCTGCTATAGGTGAGTAACTACCTTTTACACCTAGCTGGATGCTAGAGCATCTTATAGAAAGGATGAGTCTCTCACCAGACATCTCTGCAGTTGGAATGAGCAATTTTTTTCCATAATGTCTGATAGAGGGGGCATAGATACAATGAGTTCAGGATAAAATTATCAATCAGCGTTTCCATGCATTGTGTTTGGTGCTGCCGTTTCCTCTTCCTTTGGGCTTCAAGATCAATAAGAACCTCTGGGTTATGATGCCAGGAGCCTTGATTTTGAACTATCTGGCTTGTTTCCTATGTTATAATCTCCCTATCTAGTACAATCATTGCTGTAACAGTCCTTGGCCAGAGACAACAAACCATGGGCCCCTACAGAATCTGGTATGCATGCACTATAAATCTTGTCTCTAGTTGTTGAGTGATAGTTCACTTCAACTCTCCTACTCTCTGAGGCAGTGAGCGCTGTCATCCCCGGCTGGCCTTGGTATCAAAGCTGTCTTTTGCATCACAGTGCAGAGCACTGGTGCTGAACCAATGCAATGCAATGTGTGCCTTCGAGTCAGTCCTGACACCTGGCGACCCAGAAGCTCCTGGGTTTTCTTGGTAGTGTCACCGGAAATAGATTGCCAGACCTTTCTTCCGAGGCAATGGAGGGTTAAGTGACTTTCCCAAGGCCACAAGGAGTGCTAGTGGGAATCGAACCCTGGTTGCTTGGTTACCAAGCCAGTGTTTTAGAGCAATCCAATTTTGCTTTCATTAAACTACTTTTGTAATGTACTGTTAGTCTTTGGAGTTTGATGTGTACTTTTATTGGAATAACAAATTGTTTTTCAGATCTGCGGTGCTTATTTTATTTTAATAGTTTGACTGACCTGTTTCTGAAAAATTTTTATGGAAAAAGGCTTGCTATACGGAGCACTAGCTTGAAATGAGATTTTTAGCTAACTTAAAAATTGTAATTATTACTACCATTACTAAACATTTATATAGTGCTATAATGTGTACTCAGTGTTGTACGGATAAACGTGAGGAAGATGGTCCCTGCTCTGTGGAGCTTAGTCTAGTCAAGACAGATGAACACACAAGACAAGTGTTTCCTATTAGCAAGATATTTTAAAGACTTTAAGATGACTTTTGAAGCCATCAGTTTTTAATTCTTTATTAAGGTTCCTGCTATTCCTCTGTCCCCCACCCCCTCAACTAAGGGATGTGGATTAAGGCCATAAATGTTTGGGTAGCCCTACAATGCAATGTGTGCCATTGAGTCCATGCTGACTCCTGGCAACCCAGCAACCCATGGGTTTTCTTGGCAAGGTGTGGTGAAATAGATTGCCAGGCCTTTCTTCCAAGGCAATGGAGGTTAAAGTGATTTGCCCAAGGCCCCACAAGAAGTGCCAATGGGAATCAAATCATGGTCTCTTGGTTACCAGGCTGCTGCTCTAACCACTAGGCTGCTACTCTGCTCTATATCGTTGCTATTCAGATGATGATTTTCTAGCACCCCGGAGTTGCTGAAGTAATTCCAAATGCTATTTTGTTTTTGACAGCATCTACTTTTGGTACAGCATCAATGAGCATGCCAGCAGGGTTTGGAAGCCCTGTCCCCTATAGTCTTCCTACCAGTTTCAGTGGCACTTTCCAGCAGCCGCCATTTCCAGCTCAGGCACAATTTTCTCAAGCGGCAGCTTTCTCTCAGCAGCCAAATGGTAAGACCATGAATATCTAAGTATACCTTTCTGTGAGCAATTTAAAAAAATGAATATTACTTGAATAAAAAAATAAATATGTATGGCAAATTTATATGTCCAGGTACAGCAGAGCTTTAGTACAACAGCAAAGATGCAACATCTATTAATATAATGAAGAAATCTCTTGAGAGGCAAGGTTTGGAAAAATAATTCTTGGGGTCAGAAGCAGACATATGTTGGAGGAGCAAGTGTTGACGCCTCTGGCAGTAGAAATAGTGAATTTATACTATTTTTCATGAAACTACAGCAAATGGAACGGTCAATGTGCATAACAAATAGGTGATATCACAATATCTGAGGGATTTCCTTTGCAACGCCCTATGAAAATATCTGTTCTCTGTTTAAACAGCATTTTCCAGTAACATCCTGCTAGACCAGTCCAGACTAGTGGGTTATGTCTTTGTTGGAGACAGAGAAAAAAATCAGATGCGTTGTGACATCACCACAGGTATATACCCCAGAACCCCTAGGTGTCTGCTTCAGTATTTTCTGTCTCCAGCAGACGTGGACTTCAGCTGAGCTTCTGACAATCTCTTTCTGGAGTTTTCTGTTACAGTAACTTTCGTCTTAGGTCCTGTCAAGAGCACACATGAGGTGTTCCTCTTTTTTTTTTTTCTAGGTTACCCCTTTTTCTTCCAGAGGCGCTTGTAGTCGGGAGGATCACTAGAGCGCCTCTGAAGGGATGGGCTCCTGCTCAGGAGGAGCAGTGCAGCCTGCCAGTTTTCAAGTGATCAGTTTGCCTCTCCAGTGCCTTTTGTTGTTTTTTTCTTAAGTTCTTAAAGTTTAAAAAAAAAAAGGCATAGAACCAGCACAGAAGAAACTTTGCTTCAGTTAGGCAAATTCTCCGGGGCTTTTAACTTCTCAACAGGTTCTCAGCGGCTTCAGTTGCTTCGGGTAGTGAGTTACTCCCCCCCCCCCCCCACACCTTTCTCCCTCCGTTGAACTTTTTTTTATCACCGTTGAGTGCCTTGCCTTTCCCGCTCTGCGCCATTTTTCCCTCTGGAGTTTCTAATTTCTATTTTAGACTAGCGATAACCTCCAATCTTCAGGAACAAGCAGGAATGTAGTCTTCACATATGGATATTGTCGGTACCGACGGAGCCTGCGCAGGAACGCTCCCCAGCGTCCAATAGGAACGCCTTTGGGAGCATCCCTCAGCACATGCGCGCTGCCTTCCCGCCTTTCCAACTGTCCCTCTTCAGTTCTTCATTTTCCGCGGAGCCGACAGATCTATTCCCTGTCACCGCAGAAATTTCCGTCTTTAAATTTCTTTTCTTGTGGTCGCATTTGCCTACCGCACGACGCCTACTGGTACCACCGGTTCTTTTCTTTTCATACCAAAAAAAAAAAAACCTTAAGCTTTAGACTGTTTTTCTTTTCAGAAACGTTTCTCTTTGGTGCTAGGCGCCATTTTGGGCACTAGGCCCCATATTCCTAAATCATGGAAAAACCAACTAGTGGTTTTAAAAAATGTACTAAGTGTGGCGGTACTATTTCCGTCACTGACACCCATGACTGGTGTCTGAAATGTTTAGGACCTGAACATTCTCCTGCATGGAGATGACTAAAAGAGGAAGACAGAACCGGGCTGCAAAGCTCAGTACCCTCTTCTTCAGATGCCAGATCCATTGCATCGACATCGTCAAGGGCCTCTTCCTCCCATGGATCTCAGGTAACTAAACATAAAAGTCGGTCCTCAAAGGGTAGCTCTCCTGCTAAGCATCAAGAGGCCATTGGCATTGCCCTTGAGGGAACCACACCAACAAAACAGCCCCGGCGGGAGGCTTCAGCTTCCAAAGCATCAATGGGGCTTCAGGATGTTCTCGAGGCCTCAACCTTGCAAGAACTACCTGTGCCATGCTCAGGGGTTCTGGCCGTCCTTACCGGTACTGACACCCAAGCATCGGCAGCGTCGATAGACCAGAGGTTCCTCGCTATCGAGCACAGCATCGCAGTTCTTCTTTCCGCTGCGGTACCGGTGGTCCCATGGGCACTGGTACTGACATCGGCACCGACGCCGATGATACCGGTACCGATGGTACCGGCACCAGTGGGAACTCTTCCCATGCCATCTCTGGCTGGAATTGACAAAGCGGTACCGAGTCAGCTCGGTACCAACTTCGATCGGTACCGGGATCGTGCTTTGCAAGAGCATCGGGGTCAGGAATGCTTTGATTCCTCCAATTCCGAAGACCCTGACAATTCTGCTGGCACTAGAGGGTTTCTCCTAGAAGATCCCTCTTCTCCCCAATGCAGAATGACACCTCCAGAGGACATGTCATTTCAGGATTTCATCCGTGATATGGCCAAAGGTCTTTCAATCACAGTAGCTCCTGAAGACTAACCCAGAGCAAAGGAATTGGAAAGTCTCCAATATCCTAAGGCTCCTAAGGAGGCAGCCACTCTGCCTATCCATGTAATTCTGCATAGCTTGATGCTCAGAATGTGGGAGACAGCTCTGACTACTTCTCCTCACTCTAGGAGACTTGATACTATGTATCAAGTTCCACCATGTCCTGTATTTCAGAAAACTCAGCTGCCACACCATTCAGTGGTAGTGGAATCAGCCATGCGTAGGATGAAAAGTGCAAAGAGGCATGCATCCAATCCTCCAGGTCGTGAATGCAGGACTCTGGATGCTTTTGGACGCAGGACTTTTCAAGCTTCTGTGCTTTCATCTAGGATCAGTTCATATATCCTTTATATGGGAATGTTCCTCAAGGAAGTCACAGGAGACTTGGAACTTATGAGCCCATTTCTCCCAGATAAGAGACCAGATTTTCTTGCTCTAGTTAAGCATGCTCAGGATGTCTCCAAGTTTGTCAATTGTGCAGCCTTTGACTGCTTCGAATGCATCAGCAGAATCTCTGCTATTGCCATTGGCGCACGATGGATTGCCTGGCTGCAGGCATCAGACTTGGAGACTTGGGTACAGGACAAGTTAGGTAACATTCTTTGCACGGGAGAGAATCTCTTTGGCAAGAACTGGCAGGAAAAGGCTAACGAGTTAGATGCTGACAATTCTACCTTAGATTGTCAAAATCTACAGCCACTCCAGCCAAAAGGAAGCCTTATAAAAAACCCTCTTTTAGCAAAAAGAGGAAGTTTTATCCTTCCTATACCCAGCAGAGTCAAACTCCAGGTCAGGTTGCCCAAAAGGGACAAACTAGACAGCAAAAGAAGCCAAAAGGCCTGAGAGCCCAACCAACTCTCCAGGTTCAGCCTCCTCAAGGGCTTTGACTCCTTCCTAGAGAGCTTTGCCTCCCTGCCTCTGAGGGGTCCCCAACCCCCCAATATTCCGGGCAGGTTATGCCAGTTTGTCAACAGATGGCATCTGATAACCACCATTTGTGGTTCCCAAAAAGGACTGCGCCTTCCAACCTATCCTAGATCTTCAGGGCGTAAACCATTCCCTTTGAGTACCTTGCTTCCAGATGGAGACTTTGATCTGTCATTCAAGCGGTCTGGCCTGGCAAGTTCTTAGTGTCTCTAGATATCGCAGAAACATACTTTCACATTACAATCCGCGAGGACCATCAGCATTATCTGCACTTTGCTGTTCTAGGCCAATGCTATAGTTCCGTGCTCTACTGTTCGGACTTGCCTCTGCTCCTTGTACCTTTTTTCAAGGTCATGGTGGTAGTTGCTGCATCCATCAGGGTGCATCCCTATCAGGACGATTGTTTGATCCAGAGCCAAGTCATATGAGGAAGCGGTTGTGGTGATTTCTCGAGTTGTCTAATTTCTGGAGTGCCTCGGTTGGGTGATCATCCATGCCAAGAGTTGTTTGCATCCCACTCAATCTCTAGAGTTTCCGGGGTGTGGTTTGACACAAAGGCAGGACGTGTTTCTTACTCGGGAGCACTGCAACAAGCTTTATGTAAGTTCCAGACGTTTCTCCATCTGACAGCTCCCAAGGTGTAGGATTATCTGCAGATTCTAGGCACCATGGTGACCACCATGGATGTCTTTCTCTGGGCTCGGGCTCACATGTATCCGCTACTGTACTCCCTCCTTTCATGCTTGTCTCCTTGTTCTCAGGATTACCAAGTCCAACTTCCACTCAAACCATTCGTAAACTGTAGCCTTTAGTGGTGACTTTCTCAACACCATCTTTTACGTGGTGTATATTTG
Source organism: Ichthyophis bannanicus (assembly GCA_033557465.1). Classification (NCBI taxonomy): domain Eukaryota; kingdom Metazoa; phylum Chordata; class Amphibia; order Gymnophiona; family Ichthyophiidae; genus Ichthyophis; species Ichthyophis bannanicus. The sequence continues at coordinate 402,058,195 of CM066038.1, forward strand.
GAAGTATCCCGTTGGGCTCTTGTGAATTTGGATGCCAGCCTGACTGGGTGAGGAGTGCACTGACTGAGACAGACAGCACAGGGAGCATGGTCCCTTCAGAAAGCCGTCTGAGCGATCAATCACCTCGTGGCGTGGGCACTTTCATTCTGTCCTCCAGGACCGGACAGAGTACTGACCGACAGTTCCACGATGGTAGCTTATCTCAACAGGCAAGGAGGAACCAAGTGCCCGGGAGTAGCATGGAAATCGTACGCCTGTTTCTATGGGTGGAGCGCAATCTCCAAGCACTCTTGGTGCAACACATCGCGGGCATGGAGAATTCGCAGGTGGATAGTCATCATGCGTTGGACCCCAGCGAATGAGAGCTTGTGTCTTGGGTCTTCAAGTGCATTGTTCACCAGTGAGGATGCCCAGTTCTGGATCTCATAGCCACCCAACACCAAGACATTGGCCGCTTTCAGCTGTCGGAAAGAGTCAGTGTCTGAGTCTCGATGCCCTAGTCCAGCCTTGGCCCTTGAATAAGCTTCTATGTCTTTTCACCGTGGCTGATGATCAGCTGGGTTCTCCATCGGATAGAGGCATGCTTCGATCGAGAAATTCTAATGGCGCCAGACTGGCTTTCGGCCGTGGTATGCCGACGTTCGTCTGAAGATAGTGGAGCCTTTCCCATTCGGATCAAGATGAGAACTCCTTCGAAAGGGTTCCATACTCGTGGACGATTCCATTTCCTACTCGCTTACGGCTTGGCTCTTGAGCGGTGCCACTTGACTCGAAAGGGTTACTTGCCTTCAGTTGTTGCTACAGACGTCCACTTCTTGTGCTTATGCCAGTGTTTGGCAGCTCTTTTCTTCTTGATGTTCCTTCAGGTCCTTGTTGCCTTCGAGGGTACAGATCCCAGATGCTCTCTTTCCTTCAGGATGGGTTTGACAAGGATCTTGCCCCCTTCTCTATAAAGGTGCAAGCAAGTGGCTGCTCTGACTTGTTTCAGAGGTCTGCTGTGTGACCTTTCTCTAGCTTCTCATGCTGATGTTGCCAAATTCTTACAGGGGCTTCATACTCTCCAGCTGCCTCTCCATCAGATCTGCTAGCCTGGGACCTTTTCTTAATCCTCAGTGCGCGCTCACATGCACCCTTTGATCCTTTGCACGGAGCCACCGTAAATGATTTGATGCTTAAAACACTTTTTTTAGACGCTATTACTTTGGCTCGCCGCATGTCTAAGCTTCAGGCTCTTTCCTGCAGAGATCCTTTTTTTTGTCTGCCTCTCTGGAAGGAGTCACTTTGCGTACAGTTCTGTTTCCTATTAGCAGTCTCTTCCTCGTGTTTTAACCCTCTGTACTCGTAAAGGGGTAGCCGCTTCTAAAACGACTATTGGACGCTGGATTAAGCAGGCCATTGAGTCGGCCTATATTCTGTGCAGTAAGCCCGCCCCCGCAGGACTTTGCACCCAGTCGACATGGGCGCAAGCAGCATCTTGGGCAGAAAGATCCATTGGATCCACCGGACATTTGCAGGGCAGCCACTTGGTCTTCCCTGTCCACCTTTGCCTAGCATTATCGCTTGGATCTCCAAGCCAGGGAAGCAGCTCACTTTGGGGCCACCGTTCTAGCAGCGGCTGTTTCTTTTCACCCGAAGGTGAAGTAGCTTTGGTACTTTCCACTAATCTGGACTGGTCTAGTAGAATGTTATTGGAAGGAGAAATTTCACTTACTGTTAATTTACTTTCCTGGAATCCTGCTAGACCAGTCCAGGACTCACTCTTCCATCTTGGGGCTAGCATGGCCGACACTTAGTTGAGAGCATGTTTCGGTGTTAGACAGCCTCTGACTATTCTCTGCCTTGTATATAGTTTTTGGTTCACTTTGTTGATTCTTGTCTGGTTTGATCTTCTTCCTAGGCTATTTTTGTTTCGCAGTCCTACTGCTTTGACAATTGCATACTGAAGCTGACCCCAAGGGGTTCTGGGTTTATGTACCCATTGTGATGTCACAAAGCTGCTGATTTTTTTTTTCTCCGTTTCCAACATCTGCTGGTAGGAGGACATAACCCACTAGTCTGGGCTGGTCTCGCAGGATTCCAGGAAAGGAAATTAACGGTAAGTGAAATTTCTCCATAACTTGGGAGTTTTAAATGCATCAACAAACTTTAAGCTTTGTACATTGTGGCATTGAGATAATGACATTATGCAGCTCTTCGTTATCACTAGTGTCCTAACCTGTAAATACAAAGTTATAAGGTATTTCTTATGGAAACCAAATATGTGACATCAAACAGAAGAAATGCTCAAAAGTATACATTCTCTTCCTTTAGAGATTACAACTAACATAAATAATTTATTCTTTCAACCTTTTGAAGGTGCAGGTTTTGCAGTGTTTGGTCAGGCAAAACAAGTGGTAATGCCATTTGGCCAAGTGGCAGCCCCTGGACTAGCTAGTAATCCTTTTATGGTAAGTGAGATTTTAAAACTATCTGAACACATCACACCTATCCTCAAACAGCTCCATTGGCTCCCTATACACGGAAGACTTACATTCAAAACCCTCATTCTCACATTTAAGGCCTTAAATGGTTTATCGTCCACATCACTTACCGCACTCATCCAATCTGTTCCATCAAATAGAAATAGGAGACATGCAGCATTAAACTCACTAACAACCCCAAAGGCTATTACAACGTGCAGCCTATCAACATCAAACAGAGCTTTCATGTTTAGCGCACCAAAATACTGGAATTCTCTCCCACCTGATCTCTGTGCCATAACCGACCTAACCCAGTTCAGAAAAGCCCTTAAATTGCACCTTTTCATCAAATACTACTCCACATGAACCGTAACATAACAACCTCACCCTAGCACATTCCACAATATCCCTCTTGTCCCAAGCACCCCTGCTAATTCTATGTAAATAGTTTGAGCATGTTATCTAGCTAATAGATTATATACTCCATGTAAATAGTTATCCCATGTTATCCAAGTTGATACTCCTGTTATATGTAATACCAAACAGCCTGTTGTTCTGGTTTCTTTCTGTTATTTGTAAACCGCGCTGATGTCAAAGAGTGCGGTATATAAGAAGTTGAAATAAATAAATAAATAAATAAATAAATATCTCTACCACCTCAATGTCACTGGTGGGAGACAGTATATCAAATAAAGTAATGAACATAAAGCCATTAAGATGCAGTTTTATACATTATTAAAAATACACTTTCTGCATAAGGAAGGGCATCATGAACTGATGCGCACAAATTTAAACTCTATACAGATTTCTAATCTTTGTATTAGTTGTTGGAGCTGCTCAGGAAATTTTGAATTTGGATTTTAGATTTTACTCTATTTCTAGATCCAAATTCAAGGCAAGTTGCATATTCAGCTACATGAGTTACTTCCCTATCCAAAGTAGCTTGCAACTAGTTGTACATGAGGCAATGGAGGAAGGTGAAGTGACTTGTCCAAGGTTACAGTGTCAGTGGGAGGTGTGGGATTTGAACACTGGCTTTCCTGGTTTGCAATTTGCTAACCACTAAACAGCTAGTCTGTGACAACTTGGATGATATTGTACACGGCTCTTTTCGAATTTCTGTAGCACAGCATTAAAAGAATGACCAATGAACACCACATAGAAATATGATACAATATAGAGAGGAGTTAATGTTATAATAAAGGAATATTGTTAATTATTTTAGTAGAAATGTCATTGTACCAATCATTTACTATGTTTGTTTTCAAGGGTTTTTTACATGAGATGGGTATGTATGTGGTGTGGGTTTTTTTTTTTTGTTTCCCTTTAAGCCCTCTGCCTTTAGATTTTGCAGTCTTTCTCTCCTGTTACTAAAAGGGTACTGCTTTTGTTGGCCTGCAACAGGGGCCATTGTATTAGCAACAGGTGTCTTCTCCCCCTCCATGGGCCTGAGCTCAGTACCTCCTTGGTATAACCAGGCCAGTCTGACAGAGGATCAAAACCTGAATCCCTTCGCACAACAGCACTGGGAGTATAGATGTTTTGCTGGATTGTATGTGGCTATTTTCAGCACACTGAAGATCTTATTTGTCTACTTGCAGGCTGGCGGATCAACGGGACAGTTTCCAGCAGGAACTTCTTCAACCAATCCTTTCTTATAGCCTTATAGACATTTTTACCTTCAAGAACTCTTTAAGTGGTTACTTAACATCTCTACTCTTGCACTGTCGTCTTGTTTCACTGATCTTAGCTTTAAATTAAAAAAAAAATTGCAAAGCCTGCATTTTGCATTAAAAACTAAGATAATACAAAATGGAGGCCTTACATTAATACCTTTTAACCTGTGAATTGGCAGAAAAGAACTTAGCGGTATCATGTATATTAAAATTGGCTAACATTAAGTTATTGCAGATACAATATTCATTATGCTGCAGTACTTGTACATATTTTTCTTAGAAAATAGCTATTTGTGCATATCAGTATTTGTAACTTTAACAGCATATTACGTGAAAAAATAAGTTACTGGGAAAATCAGCTACTTTAAGGTGCTGTTATATCTCCAGGGATGAATGATCTAAATCATTTTAATTGTAACTATTGGACATGTTACACTCAGTATGTGAGATTCTATTCATTTCTCACAAAAGAAAAAAATGAAGGTTTTTGTTTCATGAAGAACTCTATTTATATAAAGTATCTAAATTCTTCCATATTGTAGAAAGATGTCTGTCTGCATAATAAAGCTGATCATGTTTTGCTACGGTTTGCAGGTGAATAAATAAAAATTAGAAAAATGTTGTATGTGTTTCACTGTAAATATGCAATAATATGAGGTTTTACCTGAACTAGGTATAAAAATTAATTTGCTACTTTTTGTTTTTTGTGGGTTTTTCTTTGTGTAGGCTTATTTGGTCTACTGAATCCACTCATTTGTGCTTATCTACTGTGGTATCGCAGGTCTGTCTTGTTCTGTGGTTCTTCTCCTCCCCGCCCTCCCCCGCACCTCTATATGGTTCCTTTATGTCTGCACCATACAAGCTTGAGTTCTGCCATTTTCTTTTGAACATCTCAAAGAAATACACACTTCCCAACGAGTGTACTGCTGTCATATACATAACACACAAACACAATGTGAGATTAATGTAAATAGGAGCCTCAGTATGGGGCTTTAATTTCATCTTTTAAACGCTGCATATGCCACTTGTGCTATCCATGAAATGTTTCAAAAAAAAAGGTTCATTTTATGATATTGGTCTCCAAAACCAAGATACTTAACTTGCTGAGCTATACTTTCAGCTGATCCATAATCACCACTTGCTTAAAACTGCTGGCATTGGCACAGTTCTTAGTCCATACATTCTCCGGGAACAAGCAAGAAGTCAGTCGTCACATGGGTAACATTGGCATAGACGGAAGCATCTCCCCAGCTTTCAAAGAAAGCCTTTGGGGAGATGCCACCATTCATGCATGTTCCCTTCCCTCCAAGGGTGCCATCTTGCTCAGTCTCCTTTTTTCTGCGGAGCCCTTTGGACATTCATCTGGCTTGTCCCTGGAAAAAGTTGATTTATTTTCTCTCCGAGTTTCATACTAGCCTCTGGTATCGCATTGGTACTCTTCTCGCCACTTGACCTCGCTGCCTCGGCGTCTAGTTCGGATCTATTTTTTGTAGTTTTTTCGTTCTTTATTCTCTGGCATTTTTGTGCCTTTTTTCCCAACTGGAAGCCCGGCAGGTCTTTGACCTTGCAGGGGTACTTTTTTCTCCCCGTGGCTACCAGTGGCTTTAAGAAGTGTGATCAGTGCTCAAAAATTGTCTTTGAACGACACACACAACTGCTGTCTGCTGCCTCTGGCCAGATCACGACACGGCAGCCTGCAGTCTCTGCAAAAGGATGTCCAGCAAGGCCCTCGAGAGTCATCAGCAGCAGCACGATAAGTTTTCCCCCCCGAGTTCCCGGTGTCTCTGAAGGCCAGGGCCTCGTCTGAAGCCTCGACACCTCGGGTGGAACCTTCCGAGCCCCGTTGTGAGTCCCCTCAGAAAGGAGCTCTTCCTCGTGGGAACACAGGAAGAAGAAACCCTTGAAGGCGGCGTCCTTGGATGGTTCTGACAGGCTGGGTGCCCCCCAGGCCCAGTTCTACAGTCCAAGATGCTCATCCAGAAGGACTCGACCTTGGACTGGCCTCGATCCCCAGACACCATCCTCGTCGAGGATTTCCCTTTGGGGGAGCCGGCATAAGACTCAAGTTCCTCTGTGCCTGCACCGAAGGCTGCAGAGACTTCTGGCTTGAAGTTCAGAATGGTGGCCCTGGAGCGAAGCTTGTCTGCCTTCATGGACCAGCAGCAGGCACTGTTGTCCAACACAATCAGTTCATCCAGCCCAACCTCCGGGCTCTCGATGTCCAAGACGTTCACGAAGGCTGAGCTGATCCGCGAGGGCCTTTGGTCTCGAGTTGATCCTTGGTGGCCTTCCTGATGGCACTCACCTCGGCATGCTGAATCAGTGAGTTCCAGGCCCTAGGTTCTACAAGAATGGGGTCATGCTCCGCACCCACCTGAGGTTTCTTCCAAAGGTGGTATCTGATTTCCACCTCAGTCAGGAGGTGGTATTCCCTGTCTTCTTTCCATAGCCCCACACTGACAAGGCATCAGCCGTTTTTGAAGGCCCCCTGTCCTTTTATCTACAGTGCACTCGGAGCCATTGCAAAGCCTCACATTTTTTTTGTCTCATATAACCCTAGTTGTCTGGGGGACCCTGTCCATCTGGGTGGCGGACTGCATCACCTTCGCCCACAACCGGGCTGGGCTGCTGTTGGAGCGCTGGGTCTCGGTTCATAATGTTAGAGCTATGGCAACCTCTGCCAGCCTCCACTTGGGTTCCCATGGCAGACATCGGCTGGGCTGCCACCTGGTCTTCAGTCCACACTTTTGCAGATCACTACTGCCTGGAGAAGGGAGTACCAACAGGACAGTGCCTTCGGCCAGGCTGTACTCTGTAATCTGTTTGGGGTTTAGGCAACTTCTGCCCTCCGACCCTTGTTCAGGCTACTGGAACCATGATTCTCCCTGGACACTTGGGTCCTCTGAGTCTGTCCTTAGATGCACTTGTGGCTGCTCATGGCTAGGCCAAGTCATTCCTCATATATGGGTGATGTCAGCACCGACGGAGCCCCCGCGCAGACCATTTCCCTAGCTTTCAAAAAAAGCCTTTGGGAATGCTACCACACATGCGTGGTCCCCTTCCTGCCCAAGGATGCCATCTTGCTCAGTCTCCTTTTTTCTGTGGAGCCCAATAGACGTAGTCCTGTACTTATTTTATTTATTTATTTATTTATTTTATTTACATTCTCTTATATACCGCGCTATTCTGCATCAGTGCGGTTTACATTGAACAAACTGAAATTACATTGAACAGGGTATTATAACTTGGAGAATAACTATTTTACAGGGAACATGGGCAATGGAGGGTTAAGTGGCTTGCCCAAGACCACAAGGAGCACCTGTGGGACTAGAAACCCCAGTCCTTCCGGCCCAAGGTTGCTGTCCTCTAGTGGGATTTGAACCCCCGACCTTCCGGCCTGAAGTACCTTGCCCCAACCACTAGGCTACTCCTCCACTTCCCTGGAAAAAGTGGCAAAATTTCTTTCCTTTTCTCAGGTTTGCATACCGGTTCCCTTCCCGTATCGAGGTGGCACCCCCCGGCTCCCTTTTTTCCTTGAGGTTCCACCTTGACTGGCCTTTGTGCCATTTTTTCACCTGTGGATCCTTTGCCCCGCCTGGGTGTTCTCCCACCATGACTCCCGGTGGGTTCAAGAAGTGTGATTTGCTGCAGTCAGACTATCTCAGTCACTGACACTCATGACTACTGTCTTTGCTGCCTGGGCCCAGATTATGACAGCTCCATCTGTGACTGGTGCCAGGCCATGACCCAAGACAAATAAAAGGTGGTCAGAGTTACAGGGGAAGCTGTTTCCCAGATCTGACTCTGCCCCAGCTTCTCCATTGCCGAGCCCCACAGCCAGCCCCTCACAGGAGGTCCGGGTGTCCTCAGAGACCCGCAGCAGCGGCTCCTCCAGCATAGCTCTGGACCCTCCCAAAAAGGAGGAGGTTCCAAAGGAGGTGCCTCCGATGAAGCCAGGCACAGTCCCTTGCCAGGACTCAGGCGACTCCAAACAGCGCCTCAGTCTCGAGACAAGTGTCCTTGGCCGGCAGAAACTGCGCCAGGACATGTGAACCTGTAGTCCTTCTTGAGGATGCACTCCCTGGTCCTTGAGTGCTGGCATCAGACCCGAGGCTTTTGGTGTCCATGCCAGGAGCTGCGCAGCTGTCTGACCTCAAGTCCCAAATGGCGGCCATGGACCAGAGCCTATCCTCCATCCTGGCCTTGCAGCAGGCATTGATGTCTGGGTTTCCAGCATTATTGGCCCTGACACCGGGCCCCCTGACCTCAGGGGAGTCATTGGGCATCGATTTAGGCACAGAGCACCATTAGCCTTGGGTAAGTCCTTGGTGTCAATCGAGGTCTTGGTCATGCTCCTCTGGGATCTGGTCTTCCCCATCCCAGTTTTTGGGAGTCTGACTCCAGGTTGTCCAGAGGAGCCTGGTTCCTTGGGGCTGCCCCCGAGGTTGACTCCTCGACGCCCTCAGGATCCAATTGGGAAACAGAGGATGAGGCCTCTGGAGACCTCCTGGCACAGGTATGTCCCTTCTGAGACATTTCCCCCTGAGCCTTGGCACCACTCTCCACCTGAGGACATAGCCTTTCCTGACTTTGTCCGTGGCATGGCCCAGGCTCTTTCGATCCAGACTGAGTTGGAGGGGGACCCGTGCACCATGGAGCTCAAGATCCTACAATATGAATCCCCTCCCAAGGAGAGAGACTCATAATGCCAGTTCCACCAATCCTCGAAAGGCAGCTACTCAGGATGTGGGAGACCCCAGCCTTGGTGCTGGTGCTCAAAGTTGGTGCCTGGACACCATTTACCATGTCTGGAAGGGCCCCAGGTTCCATAAGTCGCAATTCCCCACAACTTGGTGGTGGTGGAGTCCTTGATGCAGAAACTGAAGAGTCAAAAAAACCTACTCTTTGGTTCCCCCAAGCAGGGAGGCCCAGGCCCTCGATGCCCTGGGCTGCAAGTGCTATCAGGGCCCCATGCTCGGTTGCCGCATACAGGTGTAGGAATTGAACATGGGTATGTACTTGAAAGACCTGATCCAGGAGCTCTCGGGGTACTTGGCAGGCCTTGCTGGGGGAACCCCTGCAGAGATTCTAGGCCCTGGTGCAGCATCTGGGACTGCTCTAAATTCCTCTTGAGGGCTGCCTATGATGGCTTTGAGTCAGCGGCAGGGTGGCAACCATGGGCATTGGTGCTCTGTGCCAGGCATGGCTACAAACTTCATGCCTTGAGTAGTGAGTGCAGGAAAAGCTGCTCAATGTCCCCTGCAATGGTGAGGACCTATTTGGGGAAAATGATGACTGACGAGGCAGTGGAAATTGAGGCCGAGGTGGTTACCCGGCAAAGGCTGTCCAGGAAGACCTCCACCCTCCCCAAGAAAAAGCCCTTGGGGAAACAGCCCTTTTCCCTGAGGGGGAAAAGGACTATCACCAGGCTGGGCTTTACCAGTATTACTTGGGGCAGTTGCACCAGGTCTCACAGCCTAAAGGCCAGGGGCATGGGTCCCACCCAACCAGGGGGAAGCTTCTGCCTCCCTGGGCTGGGCCTCCTCTCCCCTCCCCCCTCCCCCAGAAGTCCTGCCTCAGCCCGCAGGGGGGGTCTACTGGTCTTATTTGCCATTGAATGGGCCAACATCACCATAGACAGGTGCATGGTGCAGGAGGGTTACCACCCCCATCTACAACAGAACCCTCTAGACTTCTTCCCAGGGGAGCCATCATTGCCTCTCCTATACCAGGCCTTGCTCATTGCAGAACTTGCAGGCTCACTCAGGGACAAGGCGGTGGAGCCTATGCCCCAACACCTGTGAGGAAATGGGTTCTACTCAAGGTATTTCCTTGTCCCAAAAAGAACAGGGGGCCTCCAGCCCATCCTGGACCTGCGCAACTTGAACAAATTTCTGGTAAGGAAGAAATTCAGAATGCTCTCCCTTGGGGACACTGCTGCCATACCTCCACCAGGGAGACTGGCTCTGCTCCTTTGGACCTCAAGAATGCATACACCCACACCCTGGTCCATCCCTCTCACAGACAGTACCTGAGGTTTGTGGGGGGGGGGGGGGCGCAGCACTACCAGTACAGGGTGCTACCATTTGGCCTTGACGCCTCTCCAAGGGTCTTCACAAAGTGCCTGGCGGTTGTGGCCACCCATGTGTGCCTGCAGGGGGTCCTCGTCTTCCTCTATCTGGACACCTGGCTCATCAGAGGCAGCACAGCCTTCAAGGCCAGCAAAGCCACAAAGCTTACAGTCCACATCCTGCAGCAATTGGGATTCATCATTAACTACCCCAAGTCCAGCCTCTCCCTAGTTCAAGACCTGGAGTTCATAGTGGCCCAGCTGGACACACTACAGAACAAGGCCTTCCCCCCCCCCCCCCCCCCCCCAGGAAGGGCCTGCTGCCTGATGCATTTAGTGAAGGAAGTTCAAGACTGCAGGTTGGTGCCAGCCTGCCTGTTAGGCTATATGGCTCTCAACAGTTCATGTCATACCCTTGGCTCACCTGTACATGCAAGCAGCTCAGTGGTGCCTCAGATTCCAGTGGATGCAGACCACAGGCAGGCTGAGGGATAGGGTAAAGGTCACCCACCGACTGGTGGCCTCCCTCAACTGGTGGCAGTCCCTACAACATCTCACGGTAGGGATGCCCTTCCAGACAACAGCACCAAAGAGGGTCCAGACTACAGATGCCTCCCTGATGGACTGGGGCGCACATTGCAAGGGCCATTGCACCCAGGGCAACTGGTCCCCAGAAGAATCTCAGTTACAGATCAATCTCCTCGAGCTCAGGGCCATCTTCCTTGCACTGCAGCCCTTATGCTACTTCCTGAGCAACCTCTCTGTCTTCATACGGACAGGGAAATCAGGTGTCCATGTTCTATGTGAACAAGCAGGGAGGCACGGGCTCCTATTCCCTCTGTCAGGAGGTGGTGGCCCGCCACTCATTTTGCAGTGTGCAACAGCATGCTCCTGAAAGCGGTGTACATGCTGGGCTAGGACAACCTCCTGGTGGACAATCTCAGCAGGATCCTTTGCCCACACGAGTGGTGCCTGGACCCCAGGGTGGCACTGAGGCTCTTCTGCCTCTGGGGCAAGCCTTGATGGGACCTGTTCGCTTCCCTGGACAATGCACAGCTACCCAGGTTCTTCTCACCTCAACTGCGCCACAGAAGGGTGGCAGCGGATGCCTTTCTGGTTTCCTGGTCGAAGGGCTGGCTTCATGCATTCTCACTGACCCCTCTGATAGCCAAGATGCCTTTTCAAAAGCCAGAGTGACCATGCCATAGTGATCCTGGTTGCTTCCAGGTGACCCAGACAGCCCTGGTTCCCCCTGCTGCTCTCCCTGTCATTTACACCTCTGGTGCCACTGGGCCGACAACCAGATCTCCTTTCATAGGAGGGGGGGCTCCTTGTTCCATCCCAACCTGGGATCCCTGATGTTAGCTGCAGGGATGCTGAAAGGGTAGCACTAGCCCCCCCCCCCCTTCCGCCTCTCAGATGACGTGCAAGAGATCCTCTTAGCTTCCTGGAAACCCTCCACCAGTAGGGTATATGCTTTCAAGTTGAGGAGATTCTCCCAGTGGTGTGCAGAATGGAATGAGATTCTGTTCTTATGCTGTCTGTAGATTATACTGCAGTACCTGATGCATCTCTCCTGTTTGGGGTTGAAGTCTAATTTGGTAAGGGTGCATCTCAGCACCATAGCAGCTAACCACCACCCTATGGAAGGGAGATCCCTCTCAGGCCAGCCCCTGGTCTCCAGCTTCTTCTTCCTCAGAGGTCTTCTGCTGTTGAAGCCCCCTCCCCCAGCACATAAGAACATAAGATATGCCATACTGGGTCAGACCAAGGTCCATCAAGCCCAGAATCCTGTTTCCAACAGTGGCCAATCTAGGTCATACGTACCTAGCAGTATCCCCAAAAGACACAGGTTCCACAATGCTTGTATTGGGTCAAGCATTGATATCCTGGGTCCTTTTTAATAATGGTTTATGGACCTTTTCCTCCAGAAACTTGTCCAAATCTTTTTTAAACCCAGCTACACTAACAGCTCTTACTACATCCTCCGGTAACAAATTCCAGAGTTTGATTACACGTTGAGTGAAAAAATATTTTCTCTTATTTGTCTTAAATAGTTTACCCTGTAGCTTCATTACATGTTCCCTAGTCGTTCTATATTCTGATAGCATAAACAATCGATCTACGTTTACCCATTCCACTCCATTCATTAATTTATAGACCTCTATCATATCTCCCCTCAGCCGTCTCTTTTCCAGGTTGAAGAACCCTAACCTTTGTAGCCTCTCTTCATAGGAGTAGCCTTCCATCCCCTTTACCATTTTGGTGGTTCTTCTCTGTACCTTTTCTAATAGCACCAGAGTGGGATCTCGATGTGGTGCTTTCATAGCTCACCAGACTGCCATTCGAACCCTTGGTGACTTGCCACCTGAGGCACCTTGCCTGGAAGGTGGCCTTCCTGGCGGTCTTGACGCTTGCAGAGTGAGCGAGCTGCAGGCCCTGGTAATGGATCCCCCTTATACCAAGTTGTATACGAACAGGGTTGTGCTTCGCATGCACCCAAAGTTCCTCCCAAATGTGGTGTCTGCTTTTCACCTCATTCAGGAGGTGGTCCTCCCCCTGGTGTTGCACATTGAATTTTAAAAGAGCCCTGTCCTCTATCTACAGAGGTCCTAGGCCTACTGCAAGGCTCTTCAGCTTTTTGTCTCTTATGACCCCAGCAGGCTAGGACTACTTGTGACCAAGCAAACCCTGTCCACTTGGGTGGTGGAGTGGTATTACCCTCGCTTATGAGTGAGCTGACCTCTCCCTAGAGCACTTCTCATCGTGTAAGGGCTATGGCTGTGTTGGTGGCTAACTGCTGCTCAATGCTGGTGACAGAAATTTGTAAAGCTGCCACATGGTCTTCTGTGTGTGTGTTCGCAGCTCACTACTGCCTAGAGAGTGAGTCCTGCAGGGACAGTGCCTTTGGCCAGGCAGTAATTCAAAGTATTCTCAGTATGTGGGCAACTCCTGCCCTCTGCCCCTTCTTTGTTCAGGCTACTGGGGGTGATGCTGATGTCTGTAGAATCTCTTGGTAGGGACTCACTCTCTGCAACTCACGGGCTCCCTGTTGGTAGCTGTTGGTGCTGTCGTGGTTCAGTCCCCAGTTGCCCGGAGCTAGGGAGTCCCATAGGTGAGGATTGACTTCCTGCTTGTTCCTGGAGAAAGCATAGTTACTCGCCTGTAACAGGTGTTCTCTAGGGATAGCAGGACTCAGTCCTAACAGCCCTCCCTCCTCCCCTTGGAGTTGCTCTTCATTTTGTTATCTGCTCTAGCTATGTCATCTGACTTACTAAGATATCCTTGGGTTGGAAGAGGACCATGTATGTATGGTGGCAACTCCAAAGGCTTTCTTTAGAAGCTGGGGAGATGCTTTTGCAAGGCCTTAGTTGGCATTGATGTCACCCATATGTGAGGACTAAGTCCTGTCCCTGGAGAACACCTGTTAGAGGTGTGTAACTATGCTGTCTCAATGCTCCCAACTTGAATTTTGTCAAGATAACCTGACTGCTTCAGGGGCAATAGACAATATGGCCAAAGATCTTCAGCAGAACTTTGGCATTCAACCTTCCAAGGTAATTCTCAATACTGCCATAGTGCACTTAGCAGAGGAACTAAAGATGACTTTTGTCATGACTGTTCCTCAAACTATTTGTTTTGTAGTTCATGATATGTACCTAACTGTTACCTGCACAAGTTCTCTTTAGGCATAAGGCTTTTGGATATATCCAACTTCTGCTAGCTCATAAAAATGACCAGGGAGCAATTGGATAGCTGTAGAAATGATCACAGGTGTTATTTTTCTCTCTGTTTGTAGACAACCCCTTTAGTCTTCAGAGACTGTAGCCAAGTGTGGTAACCATTAAGCATCTGTGGAAACGTGGCACATCACATGCAGGATTTGTTTGGAGCCTGATTTTATCACAGTGCTTTTTTCTTTAGCTAAGTGTTTTTTCATAAAATTAATTTTATTAAAAAGGAGCTGCTGTAGCGGCTGAGGGGTTTGTCTCCTCTCCTTTATTGGTATAGCTGATAGCAAAGGTGTTGTAAATATGTCTTTTTATTCACTACAGGGACCTTGCTTGATATTGTTTAGTGCTGGTTAGGGCATCAGCCTTGTGCTGGAAAGATTAGGGTTCAGATTCTACTGCCACTCCTTGTGGCCTTGGGTACAAACTTAGATTGTGATACCTTTGTGGACAGGGAAATGTATACTGTACCTGAATGAAGATCGTCTCTTGGAAAGGTGTGAGCTAGCTACTATAAATCATGAAAAACTTTGGACCACATTAAGAAGCATAGGTATACCAGAACACCTGCTTGTTCTCATGCACAACCTTTACATTGATCAAGAAGCAGCAGTTTGAACAGAACAAGGAGAAATTTATTTTAGTTAACAGGTTTTTAATACAGCTTTATCATTTCTGTCAAAGTGGTTCACATTGTAACGTAAACTTGGTAATGTATGTTAAACAGTGACATTGATAACTTGGATGTTTCTGTGGTAAGGGAGGGTTAAGTGACTTGCCCAAGGCCACAAGGAGTGCTAGTGGGAATTAGACCATGATCTCTTGGCAAAGATCTATTAGCAAAGATGTATGGCAAGACTGTATATGTTCCCCATAGCTGTTGAAGGGAAATTGGCTGATAGGTATGTCTAGTATGGCTGCATCCTTGCCTGAGGCTGTAATACATTATGATGGCATGGAAGAAAAGCATGTGGGCTAAGAGAATGAGTACCCAGAGCCCAGCAGAACAAGAGTAAAGCCAGAGGGAACCGTACCCTGAGCAGAAGTGCACAGAGAATGGACCCAGCTAAGAAAAGACAGGTCAGGCCTGAATAGGTTGAACAGGCCTGAGCAAGTTGGGCAAGTCTGGACAGGTTAAACAGGCCAAGCAAAGCTGGTGATGCAAAGTACTCATAAGCCCTGAAGACTGGTGCCGGAAGCTACAGTGATTAATGAAACAAAGGGAATGGCAGAGTGTAGTCAGAATGACTCCGCATTTGCAAGAATAAAAGCCATTAATATGCTAATGAGGCTGGATCCCAAGGAAAGAGCCTTTGCAGATGGCTTTAAGTTTTTGCAGACAGCTCTGCAATTGTGGGCATGGTTTCCCCACAAAAGTTCCCCAGATATTACCAATTACCAATGAATAGTTCAGACAACAGTTGCTTGGCTACAAAAACTTTTATTTATTTGGCATAGCAAAATAATTGTAAATGCAGAATAGCAAATGTCTGAGAGATGGCAGGCAACGTTCCCCACTCCCGGATGGGGAGAGGGAAGGCCGCCTGTCTGATTCACTATAGTTGCTGTCTTATATACTCTTTGTAGCAACTTCTGCACAAATTCCACAGGTCTGCAAAAAATCTTTTTTGAGAGCTGTTTTGGTTAATCTCCAGGAACAAGCAGGAATGTAGTCATCACATATGGGTATCGTCGGTACCAACGGAGCCTGTGCGGGAACGCTCCCCAGCATCCAATCAGAAAGCTTTTGGGCGCATCCCACAGTGCCTGCGTGCTGCCTTCCTGCCTTTTCCAACTGCCTCTCTCCAGTTCTTCTTTTTCCGTGGAGCCAGCAGGTCGTGTTCCTGTCACCGCAGAAGAATTATTTTTTATTTATTTCTTTTTTGTGGTCGCGTCTGCCTTCCCCGACGCTCTACTGGTACCGCCAGTTTTTTCTTTTCTTACTTCTGTAAAAAATATATATATTCTCTTTTTTTTCTTTTCTTCAGGTGCACACGCCTTTTTGGGCCTTAGTCCCAAAAATGTTTCCTTACCATGGAGAAACCTGCCTCAGGTTTCAAAAAGTGCACCAAGTGTGGTGGTATCATTTCCGTCACCGACACCCATGAATGGTGTCTAAAATGTTTAGGTTCTGACCACACCATCACAGATTGTATGTCCTGCGCCATGATGTTTAAAAGAGGTCGGCAGAACCGAGCTGCTAAGCTCAGTACCCTGTTTCCCTCTGATGCAGCTTCGGTGGCATCGACGTCTTCCAGGGCTGCTTCTTCCTCCCATGGATCTCAGGTAACTAAACATAAATCCAGCCGGTCCTCAAAGGGTAGATCTCCTTCTAAGCATTGAGATGCCTCTGGCGTTGCCCTTGAGGATTCTGCACTGGCAAAATTACCCTGGTGTGAGGCTTCGGCTTCCAAAGCATTATCAGGGTTCCAGGATGTTCTCGAGGCCTCGACCTCGGCAGAACTACTGGTGCCATGCTCTGGGGTACCGGCGGTCTCTTCCACTACCGACATCCAGGCATTGGCAGCGTCAATAGACCAGAGAGTTCTGGCTATGGAACTCAGTCTGGCGGCTTTCCTTGCGGCATCGAAGCCCTCGGAACTGCGACAGACAATTACACCGATAGCATCGGCATCGGTGTCTGCTTTGCCAGTACCCAGTCATCCGATGACCTCTGGTACCGATACCCTGGTACCGGTTACTCCCGGTACTGACTTTGGTCGGTACGGGTATCGGGCTCTTTAAGAGCATCCGGATAGACGATACTTCGAGTCCTCAGAAGAATCTCAGGATTCTGACAGTTCTGTTGATGCAGCAATGCTTCTCCCAGAGGAGTCCCCCTCCCCTAAACGCAGGATGTCTCCTCCAGAGGATATTTCCTTCCAAGATTTTATCAGGAAGGTGGCTTGGGGCCTGTCCATTACTGTGGCCCCTGAAACAGAGCCAAGGGCCCAAGGAGTTGGAAATTCTACAATATCCTAAAACTCCTAAGGAGACAGCTACCTTGCCTATTCATGAGATTCTATATGATCTCATGTTAAGGATGTGGGAAACACCTCGTACCACCTCTCCTCATTCTTGTAGACTGGATACTATGTATCGAGTCCCTCCTTGTCCTGGATTCCATAAGACTCAGCTTCCTCACCACTCTATTGTAGTGGAGTCAGCTATGAGAAGGATCAAGAATGCAAAAAGACATGCCTCTAATTCTCCAGGACGTGAGTGCAGAACTCTGGATGCTTTTGGACGTCGGGTCTTCGAAGCTTCCATGCTTTCTGCCAGGATCAGTTCCTATAGTCTCTATATGGGAATGTTCCTGAAGGAGGTCACAGATGATTTAGAGGCTTTAAGTCCTTTTCTTCCTGGGGATAAAAGACAGGCTTTTCTCACTTTGGTCAAACATGCCCAAGATGTTTCAAAATTTTCCAACCGTGCAGCCTTTGACTGCTTTGAGTGCATAAGCAGAACCTCGACTATGGCCATAGGTACACGTAGAATTGCTTGGCTCCAGGCATCTGATTTAGAGCTCTGGGTACAAGACAAATTGGGAAATATCCCTTGTACTGGTGAGAACCTGTTTGGTAAAGATTGGCAGGAAAAAGCCAGTGAAATGGATGCTGAAAATTCCACCTTGGATAGATTATCCAAGTCCACTGCTGATGCTGCTAGAAGAATGTTCAAGAAACCATTCTTTTCTAAAAAGAAAAAATTCTATCCTGCTTATGTTCAGCAGGTCAGCTTGCCAGGAAAGGTCAGCAACCACCCAAACAGAAGAAACTAAAGGCTGCTAGGCCTCAACCGGCCCAGCAGGCTCAGCCTCCACAGGGCCTTTCACTCTCATCTAGAGAACATAGCCTTCCTGGTTCTGGAGGGACCAGAACCTTCCACCATTCCAGGAAGGTTATGTCATTTTGTCCCCAGATGGGGGCAAATAACAGCAGAGCATTGGACGCTCTCCATCATAAAGGAGGGGTACAAGCTTCATTTTTCAAGCATGCCCCCCTCACACAATAGTAAGGCAGTTCAATTCTCCGACCTCTCTCATCAACCTGTTAGGGCAGGAGGTTGCTATCCTTCTTGCCCAAGGGGCAATAGAAGAAGTACCCCTTCATCAACAGGGTACAGGGTTCTATTCCCCTTATTTTCTTATTCCAAAGAAAACAGGGGGTTACAGACCTATCTTAGATCTCAGAGAATTGAACAAATTCCTTGTCAAGGAGAAATTCAAAATGATTTCTCTTGGATCTCTGCTGCCATACCTTCAGAGTCAGGATTGGCTTTGTTCTCTAGATCTCAAGGATGCGTACACCCATGTTCTCATCCATTCAACTCACAGAAGGTTCCTTCGGTTCCTTTTTCAGGGAACGCACTACCAATACAGGGTGCTTCCATTTGGCCTGGCCTCAGCACCAAGGGTGCTCACGAAATGCATGGCTGTTGTAGCAGCATTTCTCTGCACTCTAGGGATATTCGTCTTCCCTTACTTAGACGATGGGCTCATTTGAGCCCCAACAGAGTCAGAGGCCAGGACTTCTCTATCCTGCACAATGCGTATCCTTCAGTATTTAGGGCTGGTAATAAACATCCCAAAATCCAGTCTGACTCCCACTCAGTCTTTGAAGTTCATAGCTTTCCTGGATACCACAAAGGCAAGGGCCTATCTCCCCCAGGCCCGTTGCCTTCACTTGGTGCAGTTAGCTTCTCAAGCAGTGCTAAAGCCTCATGTAACTGCTCAAGAAATGTTAAAACTACTAGGCCACATGGCATCTACCGTGCATGTGGTTCCCTATGCTCGCTTTCACAAGAGGGCAGCTCAGTGGACTTTATCCACCCAGTGGACCCAGGCATCAGGCTGCCTGTCAGACAAAATAGCAAACACAAGTTGCCTCATTTTGTCCCTCCAGTGGTGGAAGTCCACTCAAAACCTGTTGCTGGGGTCCCCTTTTCAGCAACCCTTACCCCAAGCAACTCTCACAACAGATGCTTCTCCAATGGGTTGGGGAGCTCATCTGTAAGACCTCTCCACCCAGTGCACCTGGTCTCCACAGGAGAGTTATCTACATATCAGTCTCTTGGAGCTCAGAGCAATCTTTCTTGCTCTGCGAGTGTTCCACATCCTGCTCAGCTACAAGACAGTCCTCATTCATACGGACAATCACGTAGCCATGTTCTATGTGAACAAGCAGGGGGGAACAGGCTCTCCGTCGCTTTGCAATGACGCTTTGTGACTATGGGCCGTCGCCAGAGAGCGTCAGATTCATCTTCTGGCAGTGTATCTGCCAGGCATTCAAAACTCTTGGGCAGACAGACTCAGTCGAGTTCTGCTTCCACACGAGTGGTCTCTGCATGCAGACCAGGTGACCAGGATAATCAACTTTGGGGAACCCCGGACATAGACCTCTTTGCAAGTCCGTGGAATGCCAAACTTCCCCGGTTCTGTTCCAGAATTCCGGCTCAGGCCAGGGATGCTTTCCTCCTTTACTGGGGTCAAGACTTCCTGTATGCCTTTCCACACATTCCCCTAATTCCCAAAACCCTGTTCAAACTTCAGAGAGACAGAGGCCATATGATTCTCATAGCTCCACATTGGCCACGGCAGGTGTGGTACCCTCTGTTTCTACATCTCTCTCAAGCTCCCTCCCTGGAGTTAGGGTCTGCTCCAGATCTCCTATCCCAAGAGGATGGACTATTATGGCATCCCAATCCCCAGAGTCTGCATCTCAGGGCTTGGTTGCTGAAGGCCTAGATCTCCATGATCTTAATATCCCTCAGCCAGTGAAAGATATTCTTCTTGCTTCCAGGAAACCTTCCACAAGACGCTCTTATGCTTTCAAGTGGAAAAGGTTTACCATATGGTGTTTGCACAAGGCTCTTAACCCCCCTTGCGATACCTCTGGAATCATTGCTGGAGTATCTCCTTCATTTATCCAATGCAGGTCTTAAGACTAATTCAGTAAGAGTCCATTTGAGTGCTATTGCAGCTTCCCTTAAGCCTCTAAATGGACAACCTATTTCCTCTCATAGCAAGATTTATGAGAGGCCTTCTCTTAACTAAGCCTCCCATTTGACTACCACCGGTGGCATGGGACTTAAACCTGGTTCTTGGGAATTCAACCTTTAGCTACTACCTCCTTGAAATTCCTTTCTTGGAAGGTTATCTTTCTCATTGCAATCACATCGATACGCCGCATCAGTGAGTTGCAAGCGCTAGTAGCTGATCCACCTTATACAAGGTTCCATCATGACAAGGTAGTCCTCAGGATGCATCCACAATTTATGCCAAAGGTGGTCTCGCCTTTTCATCTGAACCAAGCGGTCTACCTACCGGTGTTTTTTTCCAAGGCCTCATGCATCAAATGCAGAGAGGAATCTTCATACCTTGGACTGTAAAAGAGCTTTAGCTTTTTACTTACAAAGGACACAGCAACATAGAAAGTCCTCTCAACTGTTTGTTGCTTTTGATCCTTCTCATTTGGGACTTCCAGTCTCCAAGAGAACACTGTCTACCTGGATTGCTCAGTGTATTTCCTTCGCCTATCAGAGTAAGGACCTTTCTCTGGAGGGCCATGTCACAGCTCACAATGTGAGAGCCATGGCAGCCTCAATGGCTCATCTGCACTCTGTGTCTATCAACGACATCTGTCGAGCAGCCACTTGGGCCTCGGTTTATACCTTTACAGCCCATTACTGCTTGGACAAGGACTCCTGCCGGGATGCCTTGTTTGGTCAGGCTGTTCTCCAACACCTGTTCCATACCTAATCAACTCCTACCCACCATCCCTGGTAGGATGCCAGAGATCCATGGGGGGAAGTGGAGCCCTGTTCAGGGACACACAACTTCTGGGGTCTCTCCCTGGCACTTAAAGCTAGGTAGTCCCCCATATGTGATGACTACATTCCTGCTTATTCCTGGAGATAGCATAGTTACTCACCTGTAACAGGTGATCTCTGGGAACAGCAGGAATGTAGTCGTCACAACCCCCCTCCCCTAGGAGTTGTATCTATCTATCTCTTTCCTTTCCCTCTCTCTCTCTCTCAGCTTTAAAACTTAACTGGAGAGAGGCAGTTGGGAAAGGTGGGAAGGCAGCATGCAGGTGCTGTGGGATGCTCCCAAAAGCTTTCTGATTGGATGCTGGGGAGTGTTCCCGTGAAGGCTCTGTCAGTACTGACGATACCCATATGTGAGGACTAAATTCCTACTATTCTCGGAGATCACCTGTTACAGGTGAGTAACTATGCTTTCCACGTAATCTTTGTTTTTTGGTGCTCTGAATCCAAAAATGACCTCCATTTTGTCATAGGGACATCATGTTTCCTGACAATTTAGGTAACTATGTTAAATAAGGCAATACTTCAAAATAAATGGAAATAGACTTATAATATTTTCATGAAAATCCTTTTTTGAACTGAAATGAGCTCACCTACACCCACTAAACTCGATTCTTCTTCCTTGTGAGGCTCCTCTTGGTGCATTTATGCTTGTGAGTAGCATCTAGAATGCCTCTCTGAAGCATCCAACAGTAGTCTGCCATCATTGTAATGCTCCATTTTCCCTGGTATCGCCTTTCCATCTCTTTAATATCTTGGTGGAATAGTGCACCTTGTTCCTCACTCACAGCTCCCAAATTTTCAGGAAAGTAGTCAAGGTGGGGCTGGAGGAAATACACTTTCAAACTCATCAGGTAACCTGAAGCTTGAAATGCTTTCAGTATTTGTCTGATGATCTTTTTGTAGTGAGGATCTTTGTTATTGCCTAAAAATTTCTGTATGACTTCTTTAAATGCAATCCACCTTTCTTTTTGAGGATCTGTCATGGTATTGACAAATTCTTGATCAACTATAAGCCTTCTAATGTCTGGTCTGGTCCGGTCCGGCCCGGCCCGGCCCGGCGAACACACCTTCCTTCAAGTTTGCCTCCGACAGGTCTGGAAATTTGGTGACCAAGTATTTGAAGCATTCTCCATCTCTTGGAAGTGATTTTATGAATTACTTCATCAATCCCAATTTCATGTGGAGAGGTGGTAGAAGAACTTTATGGGAAGGTACCAGAGTTTCTTGGAGGACATTTTTTTCACCGACTGTTAACACCCTCGGCTGCCAACTCTTCTTGGTCCAGTGATTTTGTTGGTCTCGACCGTCCCATAGACACAGAAAACAAGGATATTTGGTATACCCAGCTTGTTGCCCGAGCAGCATGCACAAGACCTTCAAGTCCCCACACACTTGCCAACCATGGTCTTTATATTTAAGTTTATGAAGAACCAATTCCAAGTTCTCATAGGTTTCCTTCAGGAGTATGGAATGACCTACAGGTATGGAAGTGTAAAAACCGTTGTGGAGTAAAACTGCTTTGAGACGTCTTTTTGAAGAATCTATAAAAAGATGCCATTGCTCTGAATCATATTGGATTTTAAATTGACCCATCAGACCTTTGACATTGATGCAATAAACCAACTTGTCTTCCTGGGTGAAGTAAGGAACGAATTCCTTTTCATGATGTCTGAACCATGAATATGACACTCCTGGCAACAATAAATTCCTGCTTTTCAGCCTTGATCCGAGTAACTCAGCGCCATCTTTGGGAAGATTCAAGTCTCTTACCAAATCATTCATTTCCTCCTGAGAAAACAATTTTGGTCTTGTATCATCTTCAAAGTCAGAACTTGATTTGTCATCTGGTTCAGATATGACTTCACCTTCATTGGAGCTAGGTATCTCTTCCAAGGTAGCAGGTGGCTTGGGTACTGGTATATCTGTGCAATGGGGGATGGGACGAATTGCTGAGTGAAGATTGGGGTATGAAATGGAATGCTTCCATTTGGAATTAAACCCTTTCACATCGCATGAACAAACGTAACAGTTGTCACTATGGTTCTTTTCCTCTCGCCATACAATAGGAATCCCATAACGGAAAGATTTTTTCTTACCCTTGAACCAGTTTTGGAGGTCCTCAACACACCGTTTGCACACTTTATGAGGCGCCCAGACTTTATCTTGATCTCCAATTTTTAGTCCAAAGTATGCAAAGTATACTTTTTTCACAAAGTCTGTAATATTCTGCTGTTGCTTCAACACTATAGTCACCACAGATGAAACAGAAACTGTCTGGTGAATTAATACACTTTCGCGGAGCCATAACAACGGTTGAAGAACGATGAGCTAACATGAATTGCGAGGAAAAAGTGTGACCAGCCTAGAACCAAGAACCCGATGATGATTCATGCACAAGTGTGGCATGCAGGAGAGAGCAGCTCTGTGTCTGTACATGAGAAGTCACAGTGCTGGCCATGCCCCCCCCCCCCCCCCCCCCCCCCCCACTGACTGGAGCTGCTGCTATCTGCCCTGTGTCTCCCTCCCACTGGATTCTTCAGGAAAGATTAACCCCTTCTACTATTAGAAGCACGGACTTAAAACTTTCTTAGCTTATGTATATATTACTGACCATCAGATTTACAGTGTTTTTTTTTTTTTTACATAACTCAGACAACCCCTTTAAGGTTTTTTTGGTGTTTTATATCTTAAATGCACTTATGTGAATTAATTAATAGTAATTTGAAAAAATTTGATAAATTTTAAGACAATTTTGTATGTTGTGACAAATCATGACGTCTAGGAGTTTTTTCAATATTTTGTTTTCAGCACACCAAAATACATGGAAATTAGATGAAAATAATCAAACAGCTTTTTAGTCGCAGACCTGTGTTCTTATTCCGTGTGCAAAACTTGCTATGCTGTTTGCAAAAGGCTGCAGAGCTGTTTGAAAAACTTAAAGCCATCATTTATATAGCACTACAAGGCATACACAGTGCTGGACAAGCACATATAGAAGAACGTCCCTGCTCTTAGAGCTTACAATCTAGTTAATCTAGACAACAGAATACAAGAGAAATAAGGGGTTCAATAAGGAGAGGAGACACAAGGGGAACAAGAGATTAGGACCCAAAAGTGGCTTCAAAGTGATAAGGCTTTAGCATGGATTTGAAGAGGGAGAGAGATGAGATAATGTAAAGATACAGGAAGTTTGTTCCAGGCATAAGGACAGTAAGATGAAAAGATTGAAGTCTGGAGTTAGCAATAGAAGAAAAGGGCATAGAGAGAAGAAAGTCTGAGAAGGGGTGTAGGGAGAGAGGAAAGGTAATGAGGGGCAGTTGAGTGAATGCATTTATAGGTTAGAAGGAGAAGTTTGAAATGGAAATGGAAGGGGACCCAGTGAAGTGATTTCAGAAGAGGGGTTATGTGAGTGTATCAGGGCTAGCAGAAGATTAGCCGTGCAGCAGAATTCTAAATATATTGAAGATGAGAGACACTGAGGAAGACCAGCAAGGAGGAGGTTGCAGTAGTCAAGACGGGAGGTAATTAAAGAGTGGACAAGAGTTTTAGTAGTGTGTTCAGAGAGGAAGGGGCAAATTTTGTTAATGTTATAGAGAAAGAAATGACAGGTTTTAGCAATCTGTTGAATATGTGTGGAGAAGGAAAGGGAAGAGTCAAAGATGACCACAAGGTTGCAGGCTGAGGAAACAGGAAGAAGAAGAGTATTGTCAACAGTCATAGAGGAAGGGGGGAGGAGGGTTTAAGGGGAACGATAAGAAGTTTGATTTTGGCACTGTTCAATTTCAGACGGTGGTGAGACATTCAGGCAGTGATGTCAGATAAGCAGGCAGAGATAGGAGCTTGGAATGTAAGAGAAATTAGTTGAAGATAGATTTGAGAGTCATCAGCATGAAAATTATACTGAAAGCTATGGGAAGAGGGCACCAATGGATTGGGTGTAGAGAGAGAAAAGGAGAGAGCCTAGAACAAACCCTTGCTCCTCAGTCAAAGCCTGGGGTGGGGTTTTGACTGGTTCCTAGAGAGCGTAGCCATTCTACCTGTAACCGCAATGATGAATTCTCCTGTTGAGGGAGGCTTCCTCTTTTTGCCCAGAAGTGGCCCCTTATATCCTCAGACACTTGGGTTTTGCAAATTATCCAAAGCGGTTACAAATTGCATGTATTCAACAATACTCCAAATTGCCCTCTAAGGATTCATTCCATCGACCCTCAGCATCAGGAATTACTTTGGAGAGAAATTACCACCCTCTTTGCAGATCTTGCAATCAAGCTCATGCCACTAGAGCAAAGAGGGAGAGGGTTTTATGCCAGGTATTTCCTGAACCCCAAGAAAACAGGAGGATACTGTTCCATCCTAGACCTTAGAGATCTGAATACAAACCTAGTCAAAGAAAAGTTCAGAATTATTTCTCTGGGTACTCTACTTTATCTTCAAAAAGGAGATTGGCTATGCTCCCTGGATCTGAAGGATGCATACATTCCACTCACAGGAAGTATCTCAGATTCATTCTAGGGGAACACCACTTCCAATCCAGAGTTCTACCTTTTGACCTAGCCTCAGCGCCTCGTGTCTTTACGAAATTCCCTATTAGCAGTTTACCTTTGGATGCTGGGAGTGCTTATCTTTCCTTAATTGGCCGATTGGTTGATTCTGAGTACCAGTCAGGATGGAGTTCGAGAATCAACATAGTTGACCATTCGTGTGTTGGATCTATTAGGGTTCATCATAAATTACCCAAAATCCCACCTTCAGTCCTCCCAACAATTGGCATTCATAGGAGTTCTGCTCAACATAACTCAGGTGAGACCCTTCCTCCAGCACGACAGACCATCACAGATTGACAACACTGGTGCAAGAGACTCAATTGAGTCAGCAGATCACAGCTCACAGGATGTTAACTATATTGGGTCACATGCCTTCTACAGTGTATGTAACATCCTTGGCATGTATCCAAATGAGACAGGCTCTGTGGACTCTCAGTGGATTCAGGCCATAGGACATCTCAGGGATTGTTTGTACATCATCAATCCACTCATTCATTCAGCACAATGATTGACCATTCATCACAATTTGCTCAAAGGTCGCCCCATTCAATTTGCTCCACTACAAAAAAAATGTTAATGACAGATCCATCCAAACTGGGTTGAGGAGCTCATCTTGATGGGTTCACATGCAGGGATATTGGTCCTTCCAAGAAAGCCTACATCAGATTCTTAGAATTAAGAGCTGTAGAAAATGCTTTAAAGGTTTTCAAAGATCGGTTGACCAAAAGTAGTACTGGATTTCCATCTTAGTCAATTGTTTTACCGATATTTTTCCCAAAGCCACACGCTTATAAAGGAGAAACTGTACTGCACTGCACATACTGGACTGCAAACAAGCCTTAGCCTTCTACTTGGAGCGTACAAAAAGCCATAGAAAGTCCATTCAGCTTTTTGTTTCTTTTGACTCCAGTACACTCTTTCAATTTGGCTCGCAGACTGCATCTTTTTCGCTGATGCTCAGGCAGCCCTGAGCCTTGAAGGTCATATCACGGCTCACAATGTCAGACCCATGGCTGTGTCAGTGGCCCACTTGTCATTCTCCATGGAAGAGATTTGCAAAGCTGCAATGTGAACTTCAACCACACATTTACATTTTACTACTGTCTGGAGCGGGATTCCTAATGCAACAGCAACTGTTCGGTCAATACTGCGGAATCCAGTTTTGGGAACAGAATCCAACTCTATCCTCCCAGGTCCATTTATTTATTTTTATTTATTTATTTATTTAACAATTCTTATATACCGCGCTATTTGTTATCAGTGCGGTTTACATTCAACAAAGAGTATTCAGATCAGAATAGACTGATTGAATTTACATTATAACAGGGAATAGAACTTGGAGAACATGGGTAACTATTTACATATTCTATTATATTCAGGCTATTATATTCTATTCAGGCTACCCTTAAAAAAATCAAAATGCCTGTTGCCAACAAACACAATTGTTTATCCCCTGTTTGGAGACTCTCAACTGCCTTTGTTTTGTTACAATAGTCTATAGCTAGGTAGTCCAATATGTGAGGACTTATTTCCTGCTTGTCCATGGAGAAAAGGTAGCTCTCACCTGTAGCAGGTGTTCTCCGTGGGCAGCAGGAAAAGGTCTTCACAACTCTCCCACTTTCCCTAGGAGTTTTATTCTACTATAGCTATAGTATCAGCCTGAGGTAAAATGGTGCTGTAGTGGCAGGTGGGACGATTTATTTATTTATTTAATCAGTTTTGTATACCACCTTATCCTTCAATCAAAGTGGTCAACAAGACAACAAAAGGGTTTACATTGGGGCATGGAGGACAGAGAGACAAAACATTGTAATAGATTACAGTATATCACATTAAGTTGCAATAAATTACAGTACCTTGTAATACATGTTCCCTGTAAAATAGTTATCTCTGTTATAATGCCCTGTTACCTTATATCATGTATCCCGTACTTCCTCCCTTGCCTATCTCCTTCCTTGTTGCTGCTTCTGATATAGGTCCCTGCTCTAGCCAGCATTTTATGGCATCTGAGCAGTGAAACACAAAGGAGGCTCTAGGACAGCTAAATATTCTATCTCATTTTAATTAAGAATGCCTCAGTTTGTGTCAAGGGAAGTGGCAGGGTTGCATGTGTGTGTGTATCATGAGGTATGGTGTTTGGGGGTATGTCATCCTGCACCTCTTTCTTGTTCCTCCCACCCTCTTGCACTGTTTCCTGTTCACTGCTCTCTCATGCACTCTCCACCTACCCACGCATTCCCCTGCCCTTGCAACTCAGCCATGCACTTTCTCCCTTCCCTCCTTTAAAGCATGCTCTCTGTTCTACTTATTTGTCTAATCTTACCCCTTCCCTTATGCTCCACCCCTAGCATAGCCCTTTCCATTATGCCCTGCCCCCTTCTTCTAACACTACCCCTTCCCTTAGGTGCCACCTCTTCTTTGGGCTGCCTTCCTTCTATTCGTGCTGCACTTCTGCTCTTCTGGCTGGCAACACCTGGAGCCTCCCGCTGGCCTTTCCAGGCCAAAGCCCTGCTTCTACATGCTGCTGCCTTGGGTGGGGGACCATATGCACGTTTGTTTGCACTTGGACAACCAAAAATCCTTCCAACTTGCCCCTTGGCAAGGCGTGCTAAGCTGAAGTCAAATGCACCTAAAAATGTAACTTTCAGAGCAGAGCCATCCTATATACTGTATCATATCGCATCACAATAAACATAGGATTCAAGCCAATTTATATCACAAACAATATATTTTAGTCATGTGTATGTTAGTGTAATCAAAGCTATATTTTATGCAAAGTAAAATGAGAATACATTTTCTTGGTAAATGAGTATAATTTCTAATAGCTAAGACACAGCTGTACAGTCTAGCTTTTGCTTATTATTTGCAGATGAATGCCACGAGCACAAACAAGAAATTACACAAATAGAAAACATGACAGCAATTAGGCCTTTCTTATCCACCTAGTCTCCCTTTCTAGTGCAAGCTCTCTATTTGAAGCTTTATCTTCACGTGCCTAGCACAAATGATCGTTGGTGGCTATTCCATGCTTTCTTGAAACCAAGAACTATTTTTGCCCTTGCCCTGACCCCTATTTTGAGAGCCTGTTCCAGACAAGCACCACCCTTTCTATGAACAAATGCTTCATTCTCCAGGAAAAAGCAGAAAGTCCGTACTTGCATATGGGTGATGTCAGCACCAATGGAGCCTGTACAGAGCATTTCCCCAGCTTTCAAAGAAAGCCTTTGGGAAGGCCACCATGCATGCGTGGTCCCCTTCCTGCCCAAGGGTGCAATCTTACTCAGTCTCTCTTTTTCCATGGAGCCCTTCGGACATGCATCTTGTCCCCAGAAAAAGATTTTCAAATTCTAACTCTGTTTTGCCTTTCCGGCCTTCGCTGGTCCTCTTCCCACCATCCCGAGCTCCACTGCTTAGGCTCCTGGCCTCGGGATTCTTTTTTTGCCCTTCTTTTTCTCCCTGCGTTTTTGCGCCCTTTTTAACCGCTGGCCGCATCGAGGATCTTTGACCTCACCGGTGTCCTTTTTGCCCCGATAGCCTCCGGTTTAAAAAAATGTGATAGGTGTTCTAAGAACATGTCGCTCATGGACACCCATGACTGTTGTCTCAGGTGCCTGGGAGCTGACCATGATCCGGAGCAGAGCTCCATCTGCAAGAAGATGTCCTCCAAGGCCATCCAGAGTCATAAGCAGAAGCTGGATGATCTCTTTCCTAAGGCAGCCCCGGTATCACTGGTAGCCTCCTGCTCCGTGATCCCGCAACCCCAGGAGTCCCCTAAGACTCCTCCTCTGGCCCGGTGGTGCTCCAACCAGGGGATGCCTGAGTGTGAGCAGAAAAAGAAGAAGGAGGCCACGAGGACACTGTCGGGGGCACCAGACAAGGGTGAGCGGTCAGGCACCCAGTCTCTCAGCCCCCCCCCCCCCTGGCAGATCCTAGAGTTGGAGAGGGAGTGGCCCCGAAAGGTACCTTGAACTGATACAGAGGCCTCCGGTGATGGTGCCCAGTCTCCAGGGTGTCATCCTGGCGAGGATCCCCTCTCCTCCTTGACACCCAACCCAGTCACCCTGGCATTGGTGTCGCAGGGCCCCACTCCCAATGCTGGCCTTGGAATGCAGCGTTTCTGCATTCCTTGCTGCTCAGCAGGCACTGGTGCCAGGCCCCACTAGCACACACCTCAAAACCACAGGAACCTCGACAACTCCCCAGGCTGCTGCACTGACCCCCAAGAGCCAGGGGCCTCACAAGGGTCCTCAGCGAGGGTCTCGATCTCCATCCTGGTCCTCGGGTATGAGATCTTCACGGGTGAGTGCTTCTGGCTCAGGGCAGGCTTTGGTCTCGGGAGCCTGTCGCAGATCACTGACCCTTCTCGGCCTGCCTGACCCCGAGTCCTCCACAGACTACTCGGACTGGAAATCCGATGGGGACACCTCCCCGGAAACCCGGTCCCACCAGGACCTTCCCTCAGATCTGTCTCCGCCGGCACAAAGGCAGCAGTCCCCTCCCGTGGACACCTCCTTGGAGTTCATCCGGGATATGGCACGGGCCCTGGCACTCGCCACAGAGTTGGAGGAAGAGCCCTGTGCAGAGGAGCTCAATATCTTTAAATATGAGGCTCTCCTGAAGGAGACCCTCACGGTCTCATTTCCCTCCATCTTCAACCGGCTCCTCCTCCGCATGTGGGAGACCCCAGCTTCCGTCTCTATTGCTAGCAAGTGCCTGGATTCTATGTACAGAGTCCAGCGGGAACCAGGGTTTCGGAAAGTCCAGCTTCCCCACATTTTGATGGTGGTCGAATCAGCCATGAGGAAGCAGAAGAGCCTGAAGACTCATTCTTCGGTCCCACCGGGCAGAGAGTCTCGTACCCTCGACACCCTCAGGTGCAAGGCTTACAAGGACTCCATGCTGGCATGCTGCATTCAGGTTTACCAATTGGACATTGGGATGTTCCTCCGTGATCTCGCTAAGGAGCTTGGAGGCTTTGCAGCAGGCCTCGACAGAGACCACCCCCACCGTTTTCAGGCCCTCTCGAAGTCCGTCAGAGAGTGTTCTAAGTACCTCTCATGGGCAGCATACGATGGCTTAGAGTCCTCCGCCCAGGTGATGGCTGCTGGCATTGGAGCTCGCCAACAGGCCTGGCTCCAATCCTCAGACCTGGAACAGTGGATCCAGGAGAAACTGCTAGATGTCTCTTGTCTTGGGGAGCAACTGTTTGGCAAGCCCATGGAGGACAAGGCAGCAGAGATTGAGTTGGAGTATATGACCTGTACCTGCCTCTCTCAAAAGACCTCCTCCCTCCCAAGAAGGAACAGCAGGGCAAGAAGCCTTTTTTCCACCAGAAGGGGCTCCTGTATAGGGGCTACCTACCCTACTCACTAGCATTGACCCCCGCCCAGGGCGGCCAGGGAAAGGCACAGCCCACGGCCCTCGCAAGCCAAAGGGTCCCAAGACCCAACCACTGGGGCTGACTCAGCTGGCCTTGGGGTTTTGACACCTCTCGTTTGCTGGCAAATCAGCTGCTGATCAGGGGGCGTCTGGTCCACTTCACCCTCAGGTGGGAATCCATCACTGTCTCCTCAATCTGGACCAACTCCCCCCTCAGTACTTCCCCAGGGAGCTGTGGTGGCTTCCTCTGCACCAGGCCCTTCTGACTGAGGAGATAGGTCTCCTCAAGGATGGGGCGGTGCAACCAGTCCCACCACACCTCAGAGGACAGGGATTTTATTCCCGATACTTTCTTATCCCGAAGCGAACAGGGGTTATCCAGCCCATCCTTGACCTGCGGAACCTAAACAAGTTCCTGGTGTGGGAGAAGAACAAGATGCTCTCCCTTGGAACACTGCTGCCCTACCTCCCGCAAGATGATTGGCTATGCTCCTTGGACATAAAGGATGTGTATACTCACATCCTTGTCCATCCCAAGCACAGAAGGTACCTCCACTTCATGGTACAGGGGAACCACTACCCTGCAGGTCTTCACAAAATGCCTGGAGCACCTGGGATTCATGGTCAACTACCCATAATTCCACCTCGCTTCAGTGCATTCCCTAGAGTTCATCAGGGCCCGCTTGGACACTCTGCGAGCCATGGCCTTCCTTCCCCAGGACAGGGCAGATCACCTCATGTCCCTGGCATCCGATGTGCAACGCCACAGCATGGTCTCGGCTCGGTCGATGCTTCACCTTCTTGGCCACATGGCCTCCCACAGTCCATGTCATACTCAATGCAGGCAGCACAGTGAAGCCTCTGCACACAGTGGACCCAGGCGACAGGCCATCTTCAAGACCCTGTCTCGGTCACAACCTGCATTGTGGAGTCCCTGACCTGGTTGCAGGATGCATGGAACCTGCTCTGAGGCATGCCCTTCCGGACCCCGATGCATCAGGTGGTCTTGAAAATGGACGCCTCCCTGTTGGGATGGGGGGTCCACCGCAATGAGCTGCGCACCCAGGGGACTTGGTCCCCCGAAGAGGCTTGGCAGCAGATCAATCTGCTAGAGCTCCGAGCTGTCCTCATCATGCTCTGAGCCTTCTGTCACTGCTTGCAGAACTAACCATGTCACGATGTTCTACATGAACAAACAAGGAGGCACCGG
The DNA here is from genome assembly GCA_033557465.1 of Ichthyophis bannanicus. NCBI lineage: Eukaryota > Metazoa > Chordata > Amphibia > Gymnophiona > Ichthyophiidae > Ichthyophis > Ichthyophis bannanicus. The sequence continues at coordinate 402,090,095 of CM066038.1, forward strand.
CTCTCACAACCTCTACCTGGAGGCGATGGCTCTGTGCTTTTTTGTAGTGAGCCTGGGCATCACCCTCCAAGCTACCTATCTCCCGGGCCAGGACAACACCTTGGCAGACCGGCTAAACAGTTGCACGTGTGGTGCTTATGTCCTCAGACAGTGCAGCGGCTCTTCCAGCATTAGGGGACTCCAGACCTGGACCTCTTTGCCAGCCCTGCAAACTCATAGCTCCCCCGGTTCTGCAGCCCCCTCCCTCACCCGGACAGGATGGTGCCAGATCCCTTCCTCCTGTCATGGACCACCGGCCTTCTGTATGCCTTCCCCCCCCCCCCCACACCGCTCACTGCTCCGACCCTTCTTAAGGTCCAGCGAGACAGGGCCTCGGTGATACTCATGGCCCCAATGTGGCCCAGACAACCATGGTTTCCTCTGTTACTCCACCTCTCGATGGAGCCCCTGGTACCTCTAGGGAACTCGCTGGGGCTGCTGATGCAGGAGGGGGGCCGGCTGCTTCACCCCAATTTGAGGCCTCTCTCCCTCACAGCTTGGCAGCTGAGCGGGTCATCCTAGCCTCCTACCATCTCCCTATGGAGATCGAGGACATTCTTCTGGCCTAATGGATGGATTCAACTAGGTGGGCATACGCCTTCAAGAGGCACTGGTTCTCGGTGTGGTGCTCGCAGGTCTGAGTGGACCCATTTTCCTGCCACACCTGATTGGTCCTGCAGTACCTTCTTCACCTCTCGCAGGCTGGGCTGAAGTCGAACTTGGTCAGAGTTCACCTGAGTGCCATCTCAGCGAACCACCATCCCATTAAGGGGAAACCCCTCTCGGGGAAACCACTGGTCTCCCGCTTCATGTGGGGCTTGCTCCTTTCCAGGCTCCCCACCCACCCTCTTCCTGCAGAATGGGACATTAATGTGGTCCTCATGCAACTCATAAAGCCGCCCTTTGAGCCCATGGTATCAATGCTTGACCCAGTACAAGCATTGTGGAATTTGTGTCTCTTGCGGAAACTGCTAGGTACATATGACCTAGATTGGCCACTGTTGGAAACAGAATACTGGGCTTGATGGACCTTGGTCTGACCCAGTATGGCATATCTTATGTTCTTATGTTCTTATGTACTTGCTCACTGTGGCACCTGTCATGGAAAGTGGCCTTCCTGGTGGCTCTCACCTCTGCCCTGAGAGTCAGTGAACTCCAGGTGCTGATGGCCAAGGCCCTGTACACAAGGTTCTACAGGAGCAGGGTGGTCCTGTGTACTCACCCCATGTTCCTCACGAAGGTTGTCTCGGATTTCCATTTCAACCAAGAGATAGTGCTGCCCACCTTCTTCCCGAAGCCCCACGTTGGTGGTTCTCCACATGCTGGACTGCAAGAGGGTACTCTTCTTCTACCTGCAGCAGACCTGGGACCACCACAGATCCAGGCAGTTCTTTGTTTCTTATGACCCCAGTCATCTGGGGCTGGCAGTCACCAAGTGAACCTTGTCCATCTGGGTTGCAGACTGTATCGCCTTTGCCCACGCCCAGGCTGGACTTCCCCTAGATCACCAAGTCATGGCACACAATGTCCGAGAGATGGCAACGTCAGTCGCTAGCCTGTGCTCGGTGCCACTGGCAAATATCTGCCGGGCCGCAACCTGGTCCTACGCTCACACCTCTGGAGAGGGAGTCTCATCAGGACAGCGCCTTCATTCAGGCTGTACTCCATAACCTGTTTGGGGTTTAAGCAAATCCTGCCCTCCGACCCTTCTTGTTCCGGCTACTGGGAGCATAGCCATCCAGGACTCGGGGTTCTCGGGCTGCCGCCTTTTTCACTGGCGACTGCACATGGCTCTGCTGTAATTTTTCCTACAGGTCCTTGGTAGCCTGTAGCTAGGGAGTTCCATATGTGAGGACTGACTTCCTGGAGAAAGTGCAGTTACTCACCTATAACAGGTGTTCTCCAGGGACAGCAGGAATCAGTCCTCACAGCCCTCCCTCCTCCCCTTAGAGTTGCTGTCCGTTTTTGCCATCTTCTTGGTGGGGCTCTAGCTATGGCACCTGACTTAGATGGCACCCTTGGGCAGGAAGGGGACCACGCATGCGTGGTGGCATTCCCAAAGCCTTTCTTTGAAAGCTGGGAAAATGCTCTGCATGGGCTCCGTCGGTGCCGATGTCACCCATATGTGAGGAGTGATTCCTGCTGTCCCTGGAGAACACCTGTTACAGGTGAGTAACTACACTTTCTGCCTCTGGGTCTATACCCACTCCAGCTTCAGCACCTGACCCCTTGCTCTGAGACATCATTTAACTTCCATACCATACTAGAAAACAAAAATTAGAATTCGGGGCTATAGTTTTGTTTCACTACTGCCTATATGCTGTTCCTCTGGCACTCGGTTCCCATCACTGGACTGGTCCTGGTGTGAGTTCTGTGTTTTCTTTTTGTAGCAGATTGAAATAATCGTATATATGCTCCTGATGAGGAAAATTCCAGCTATTACTGCAAAATAGCACGCATATATGAGAAACTGAAAAGAAAACGAAGTGGCAGTTATTAGAATGCAAGACTACACAAGTTTAGCTATTTTTGGCACATTTAATATACCTGTTTTTTTTGGGGTATTTTTTTGGCTTTCCATGTTATATGGCTGCAAAAATCATAGGACAGGACGTTTCCCCCGTTATTGGATAGTACATGATTACTTTCCAGAAAAGCTTGCTGTTATCAAAGTGTTCTCTAGTATCTCTATTGTGTCTTTCCAGTTTGTGGTGATGTGAAATTTTAGTTTGATTAGTCTGTTTTTCTCAATGTATTCTAGCTTTAACGTGCTCCAGAAGCTCTTTGCTGTATATACAGATATTGCTTCAGTTATAAATTTTAACTGCCCCACAGTTCGGAAGGCCATCTGCTCTCCTCAATCGGAGGATCGAGCCAGCCGGGACATCAGCCCACCTCCGGTACATGTGCTGACCAATCGGGTCAGCTGAGGCTCTTCTTAAGCGAGCGCTGATCGAGCGCATCGCTCCTTTTGCCCTCTCCACCTTCGGAAGGCCATCTGCTCTCCTCAATCGGAGGATCGAGCCAGCCGGGACATCAGCCCACCTCCGGTACATGTGCTGACCAATCGGGTCAGCTGAGGCTCTTCATAAGCTCTCCCAGGAGGGATTGAGCTCTACACCAGGACAGCGCCGCCCAGCAGAGTGTTGCCTGACCAATCGGGTCCTTCCCAGGCTCATTTAAAGGAGTGTGCCTTACAGGCGTGCCTGTGCCTGCGTGCCTGCACCAGAGGGCCCTTTGGCGTGGCCCTTAGGCGGTGGCACGTTGAAGAACACCAAGAACAAGAAGAAATACCTCTAATTTGGACCCATTTCCACGCTGTTGTGATCCCTTTTCCTGAACCGCAAGTAGTACCAATCACCATAATATTTGTAATATCTAGCCAGTAAACCTGTTGTCTGTTGATGATCACACATTCACTAGCACTAATGCTGACAGTCATTACCAAGCGTCACATATAAAGAAATCACCATAGTGAGAATATATACCTTATGAGTTTATTATTGTTGCCAATACTCCATTCACATACATCAGTGCTAATTGTATACTATTGCTAGTATCACTTAACTGCTATCACTTAACTGCTAGATATTATTTCTGTTACCAACAATACATTTTCATGTAGCAGCGCTAATCCTATTACCATTGTTAGTATTGTACATCTACTTCTATCAATGCATTTTACATTTACATGTATTCTACATTGCTAGATCTTACATTTACATGTAACAGCTCTAATTGTATACTATCGCTAGTATCACTTAACCACTAGAGTCTATCTTGTTGTCAAACCCACTTTTCATGCATCAGTGATAATCTTATTACTGACAACTGTGTCATACCTCATTACTGTTGGCAGAATTTCACCCTTACTCAAAAGTGTTAACTTATTACTGTTGGCAGTATATTATTCTGTTTAGTTCCTTGCTGAATGTTACATGGTCTTATATTCTGCTGACAACTGTTACATTGTCTCATTTTCCACTGACTGACACATTACCTCATTGTTTGCTCGATGCTGTACTGTCCCTGTCTTGCCACATTGCCACATTGTTCCAAATACATACTCATCGCCAGACAGTAAGTTTATACACTGCCAATAGCTAGCACAATAGTCAAGCCAGCACAATAGTCAATACCGGTCCCACTAATTACCCAGCAACAAACAGTTCACATACTATTTCACAAAGACATCACAAAATGCACCCATTCCTAGCCTTGGCATGTCTACACCTAGCCTCCTTGCTCCCCCTTACATCCCACGCCATTCACACAAGCACTAACCACATCCCAATACTCCGCAGTGAAGGGAAAAGATGGACGGAGAATCACCAACACCCCCCAAGAGAACCCAAGGACGCACATCACTCACATTTATTACACATCCCACTTCAACATCTCAAGAAGTCACATCTGGACCGTCAGCAACACCATCAAGCCCTAAAGTGTGCACTCATCAACGCAAGGTCAATACGTACAAAATGGCCAATAATTACCGATCTGATCACGACCCATGATCTTGATATCATCATGATCACAGAAACTTGGCTATCAGAATGTGACAACGCAATCATCAACCAGATGATACCCACAGGTTTCTCAGTCCACACATGCCATAGAACCAATCAGAGAGGAGGAGGAACACTCATCCTTGTCAAAACTTGCCTAGGCTTCCAGATGTGCAACTCAACCAGCACAGCCCACCTGGACTCCCTCACCATAACAAATGACACCTGCACGATCAACCTACTCTACCGGGCACCAACACCAGCCTCAGAAGATCTTGCAACGATTATGGGCCTCGCCTGCAACTCAAACAAACCACGATCCCAGAACTGGATCCTAGGTGATTTCAACTTGCCTACGCTACAGGAATCGCAAGCCTCTGCTTTCCTAGAAGCGTTACAAGAACTAGGCTACGATCAGCTAGTCAATAATCCCACCCACGTCAAGGGAAACAAACTTGACCTGATCTTTGCCCCACAGACAGATAAAGATACCACCCAACCAATGCCACCAACCATAACGCCTGTGCCATGGTCTGACCACAGCCTAATCCAATTCCAGATACCTATTAACACCAACAATAAAAACTCAAACAAGAACAACACTGTCCACGAAACCTCTTTGAAGCGCTTCCGCCCCTTCAATAAAGAAGAGCTTCGAGAGAAGATCCTCCCACTCCTCAACAACATACCACACGACCTAGATGCATTGGTGTCCACCTGGGATGAGAGCCTCAAGACCATCGCATGTCTACCAGCCACAAATAAAAACAACAACAAAGAAACGAGAGCATGCACCATGGTATACCAGAGAACTCCGAGACTCACTCAAGTGCCTGCGCAGGCTCGAGAGAAGATGGCGCCGATCCCACTCTACTGAAGCACAAGATACCTACATCGCTCACCTAAAATCACACCGCGATGAATTAACAAAAAAGCGGAAACAATACCATTCCGACATCTTGAAGCGGTCACTAAACAAGCCACACGATCTCTTCAATATAGTGAAATCTCTCATAAGAGAACCTCCTGCAGACCAGTCACAGATGCCACACCCCCAGGTATACTCCAACTACTTACAGTCAAAAATGATCCGGACTACTACATCTGCAACCAACTACCTACAACTTGAAGTCACCCAGGTTGGTGCAAGCTCGAACTCCGCGGAAAATAGCTCTCAGCACAACTTGCCCCAACCATCACCACTATCCGACTTTGAAAAAATATCACGCAGAGAGGTTGAAGACACGATCGCTGCAATCAACCCCACTACTGCACCCAATGACCCATGCCCTGCTTTATGGATAAAAGAGTTACGATGTGACTTAAGCCAATATCTGAGCGAATTAATAAACCAATCTCTTACATCCGGATCATTTCCACAAAGTCTGAAACAAACATCAATCAGACCACTGCTCAAAAATAACAAGATGGACCCAACGAAAGTGGAATCATACAGACCAATTTCAAGTATCCCTATGCTTGCCAAAATAATCGAAAAGTTAGTACAGCGCCAAATCCAACAGCATATTGATACTGAAGCCCCACTGGATCCTTCCCAGCATGGGTTCAGAGAAGCACATGGGGTTGAAACCCTCCTCACCAACCTATTTGACCATCTAGTCTCTGGAACTGACAAAATGCATCAAGGATTCGCCCTCATATTCCTCGACATTGCAGCGGCTTTCGACTCGGTGAACCATGAGATCCTCATACAACGTCTCAGCGAGAAAGGAATTCAGGGAACAGCCCTAAAGTGGTGCAAGTCATACCTGACTAATAGATGGCAACATGTAAGGTCAGGCTCCACAACCTCTGAACCATTTTTACAGAACCAGGGTGTACCACAGGGCTCGTCACTATCTGCATTGATGTTTAACATCTACATGCAGCCCATATGTGCCCTAGCACGTTCATTCAAGGTCAACTGTCTAGCCTACGCAGATGACATCCTACTATACATCCCATTCAGGACCAACCATCCAGACCTCTCCCCGCTAACAAGATGTTTTGAGGCAACAGCAGAATGGTTCAGCACACAAAACATGAGAATCAACTACAGTAAAACAGATGTCCTTTTCATCTCAAGAAACCAGGACTTCACCCCTCCACTCTCTTTAAAGGTCGGCAACACAGAGCTGAAAACCAAACCCACAATCCGCTACCTTGGCGTTACACTGGATCAACAACTGGATCTGAAAACCCACATAAGAAACACAGTAAAAACAGTATACATGAAAATAAGGACCCTAAAACATCTCCGACCGCTGCTTGACTTCAGCGACTACCGTTCGATCTATCAGGCATTAATATTACCACATTTCGACTATGCCAACGTAATTCTACACGGTCTCCCTCAAGCAACACTGGCTCCTCTCCAGCTTGCAATGAACACTGCGGCAAGAGTACTAACAGGGGCTTCACGGAGAGAGCACATAACGCCAGTACTGATGAACCTCCATTGGCTACCAGTTCAAGCAAGAATCCGCCACAAAGTTCTAACCTTAACTTTCAAAGCCGCAAACACCCTGACCTCCACATCCCTCAGCAAGATGATACATAAAGTACCACAGAACAGAAACAGAAGACCCATGATGCAAAACACACTAGAGGTCCCAAAAGTAATAACAAAATGCACAAAAGCAACGACAAATAGGGCCTTTACGATTTACGCACCCAGAGCATGGAACGCGCTCCCCACCTCTATTCGAAACATCACTCACCTAATTGACTTCAGGAAGGCACTAAAGCAGCACCTATTCACCACATACTACCCTGAATCCAGCACTAGTAATCATACATATGCCCCCTCAGACAATCACTCACTGCAATTAAACAATCAGACTCAGCATGAAAAAGGATAATCAACTGATCGATCAGAAGATACCCACTGTAATGGAATCAGGACCCCCAGTGTAAATAAGATGTAGATATGTTATACAATGTACATAGTTCCCCCCAGTTACTTCCAAGTTGATCTCCTGTTTATTGTAAATGCAACTCAGGGTTCCTGTGTTGTATGGTTGATGTTGGATGTAAACCGCTCTGATCTAGAATAGAGCGGTATAGAAGAACTGTTAAATAAATAAATAAATAAAATAAATAAATATAAACTTTTAAAAGGAATGATGTTTTCATGAGAGAATGTGCTTATCCTTCCCAATGGTGATGCTTACACCAAGGCCAAATGGAAAGGAACAGACTGGTGGTTGAGAAAGGACAGACAGAAACGTGAAGGCAGGTGGTGAGATGAGCAAAAGAGGCTTCCGTGAGAAATTCAGCTGAATTTAAAGTTAGGTAGGAGAGGAGGTGAGAAGAACTGGGCCAAAGAATGGAAGGAGAAAAAGAAGGGAAGAACTGAGGGGGGGAGGAGGAGGAGGCACAGCCCCCCTCCCGCACTCACTCCCCTTTCAAAATCCATATATCTGCCCATGTTTAAAATTCAATCATTTTTTCTCTATAGTCGATTGGACAAGTGTGTATTGTGTTCTTATTTAAAGATCACATAAGGCATTTTTTTTAAAATTACAACATTCTAGTATGAAATCAGGACATCTGCGTATCCCCGTGGAAGACGAAATACTTATGACTTGCTATCTCTTTAGATGATACATACTGTAATTTTCTTGAGCTGACAGTATTTTAATGCTTTGCTATTTTGAAACCAACGAGTGAATGGCAAGGACAAAAAAAAGGTTAATTTTAATTGTATCAAAGGGATCTCAGTGTAAAATCCACTGCAGCTCACATAATTCAGATTCACCAGATGAGTGTATCAAATTCAATCATAGGTCCCTGGCTACTTTTTCTTTTTTTATGTTTTCATGTGACACTTATACAGCTTTAGAAAGAACACTTGGTTAACATTTAAGCCAATAGCTCATTCAAAATGAAGAACCAAAATGAAAAAGCTTATTCCAGGGGTGTCCAACCCTGTTCTGGAGGGCCACAATCCTGGCAGGTTTTTGGGATAGCCCTAATGAATATGCATGAGATATATATGCATTAGAGATATCCTGCCTATTAGACAACTTTTTGGTGGTGGTGAGAATCGAGGAGGAATGTGACAAATTCTATCTACCCTTTTGATGTCTAGGACATCTGTACCTTGCGCACTCACAATCTTAAATGACAGAGGTGTAAGGCAGGGGTCTCCCAATCCAGTACTGGAGGGCCACAAGCCAGTCAGGTTGGCAGAATATCTCTAATGCATATATATCTCATGCATATTCATTAGGGCTATCCCAAAAACCTGCCAGGATTATGCCCCCCCCCCCCCCCCCCCCCCCACCCCCCAGGACAGGGTTGGACACCCCTGGCTTAGACACTCCAGGCACACAGCAAAAAAGCTATCTGGCATAGGCAAAAAAGCTCCAACCACCCGACTTGAGTTTTGTCTGAATTATATGATTGCGTCAGCGGTAACATTTCTGAGAAGCTGCAAAAGCTTTCCTCATTTTTGAGTAAGAACAAAGAAAGTTTCATTGCAAGAACGATGCAACAAGAAAGCTAACTAATTTTCATTTTGGTTCTTCATTCTGAATGAGCTATTGGCTTAAATGTTATACAGTTTTAGAAAGAACACTTGGTTAAGAGTCACATGAAAATATTAAAAAAAGAAAAATTGGTCAGGGACCTATGCCTGAATTTGAATTATGTGAGCCATAGTGGGTTGCACACTGAAGTCCCTTTAATATAATTAAAATTAACTTTTTTTGGCCTTACTATTCAAAGCGTGTATTGTTTGCATGTGTTGTTTTTGCGCACTACCTTTTGCCTACAGAGTGCTGCTGCTGTTCTGAAAAGCAGAGCGGTGATAATTATGCATTCAGCTGTTGAGTAAACCATGAGGGATTGCCTGTCTTCATGTTTAGGTTCTACATATAGTTTCTTTTTATATTGCCATTCCGCTGTTAAGAAAGCTGTACTTACATCATCAACAAAGATCCTATGAGGGTTTAAAAAGCAAAGTAACAGATTGCGGGTTTTCTTTCTGTAATCAAATATTCAATACCACTTCCTAGCTTCAAGTCTCTGGGCTCAAAGTACATGTGAAAATAGACTAGCCTAAGGCTTTTTAACTACAACTTCCTCAGCATATCTTTGCATAGCTCAGTCCTTTCCCACTTGAATAATTCATAAGCTAGATAACTTCCTAAACAAGAATCTCCAGGAATAAGCAGGAATGTAGTCTTCACATATGGGTTTCGTTGGTACCGATGGAGCCTGCGTGGGAATGCTCCCCAGCGTCCAATAGGAAAGCTTTTGGGAGCATCCCACAGCACCTGCGTGCTGCCTTCTCGCCTTTCCAACTCTCCCTCTTCAGTTTTTCATTTTCCGCAGAGCCGACAGGACGCATACCCTGTCACCGCAGAAAAATTATCCTTATTCTTTTGTTTATTAGTGGTCGCGTCTGCCTTCCTTCCACTCCTACCGGTACCACCGGTTCTTTTCTTTTAAAAAAAAACCAAACAAACCTAGCTTTATAAAAGATTTTTCTTTCAGGGGCTTTTCCCCTCTCGAGGCTAGGTGTCATTTTGGGCACTAGGCCCATTTTTCTTCAAACATGTAGAAACCAGCTAGTGGTTTCAAGAAATGTTCTAAATGTGACGGTACCACATCTTTCTCCAGGACCAAGCAGGAAGTCAGTCCTCACATATGGGTGACGTCGGCGCCGACGGAGCCCTCGCGGAGCAATTTTCCCCAGCCTTCAAAGAAAGCCTTTGGGAATTGCAGCGCGCATGTGCGGTCCCCTTCCCGCCCAAGGGTGCCATCTTAGCCAGTCTTCTTTTTTCCGCGGAGCCCTACAGACGTGGTCTTCTTGTCCCCGCTGAAAAAGTTGATTTTTCGTGATTTATTTCTCTTTTTTCTTCGGTTCGACACCGGTCTCTTTCCTGCCCGGACTCGCGACGCCGTTGCGAGTCCTTCTCTTATTTTTCGGTTTTTCTGATTTTTCTGTCAGTTTCGTTTTCGGTTTTTCGCTGGCAGCCCGGTCCTTTGACCTTGCAGGGGCCATTTTTCCCCCGATGGCTGCCAGTGGTTTCAAGAGGTGTGTTCAGTGTGACAGAAATATGTCACTCACTGACACACACGATAATTGCCTGCGCTGCCTTGGCCCAGATCATGAGGAACTGATCTGTGGGGCCTGCAGCAAAATGTTCTCCAAAGCGTTACGGAGTCGGCGGCATCAGCGGGAAAGAATCTTCGCAGATCCCGCCCGTACCCGGACCTCGTCGGAGGCCTCGGCGTCCAGAGGCTCCAGCTCTGAGCATCGCCGGAGTTCCTCCGACAGAGGTTCTCCCTCCGGGGATCATCGACGGAAGGCGAAACCCGCGAGGGCGGCGTCGGTGGACGCACCTGGTTCCGCGAGGGCAAGGTCGCATAGCCCCGATAGCCGTCCCGGGTCTTTGGAGAAGGAACATCTCCCGAAGCGACCTCGTTTGGAATCGGAGATGCCTGCTCGGGTAAGTCCTGTAGTCCTCCTGGACTCGCCTCCGAGGGGTCCGACGTCGGGCCCGACGCCGTCGGGGCCCGAGTCGGGGGCTGCTGGGTCGCCTGAGGTCGGACTCAGGTTGACGGCCTTGGAGAGCAGACTATCTGCCTTCATGGACCAGCAGCGGGCACTGATCGCTAGCCTCGCTGGCGCCTCTGCCCCGACCGCCGGGACGTCGACGTCTAAGTCGACCCCGGAGACCGAGCCGATCCTCGAGTCCATGCGGGCTCGAGTCGATCCTCGGTCGAGGTCACCCTCGGCCTCCCGTTCGGGACCGAGGTCGTCGACGCCGACTCCCTCGGCGTTGGGGCGGCCGACGCCTCCGCCCGCCCGAACTGACCCCACCGATTCCTCCTCGGAGTCGGCCTGGGAGTCTGAAGTGGAAGAGTCACCTGATTCTTTTCAGACTCGGTGTGTCCCCTCGGACTCCCCTGAGTCCGAACCTCGGAAACAGTCCCCCCCGGAGGATGCCCGGTTCTTGGACTTCGTCAGGGATATGGCCAAGGCTTTGGCCTTCCCTGCGGATCCCGAGGAGGAGCCTCGAGCCGAAGAGCTCGACGCCCTTCAGTACGACTCTCCCGCCAGGGAGCACTTTTCTGTACCGGTTCCTCCCATGCTGGAACGACTACTCTTCCGCATGTGGGAGAGTCCGGCATCGTCGCCGGTATTAAGCAAGCGGGTCGATTTCATCTATCGAGTCCGCAAGAGCCCTGGCTTCCAAAAAGCACAGCTACCGCACCATTCCATGGTGGTGGAATCGGCCATGCATAGGCTTAAGAGCCAGAAGATGCACTCCTCGGTGCCTCCTGGCAGGGAGGCCCGCAACCTGGATGGCCTCGGTAAGAAGTGTTTCCAGGGCTCTATGCTTGCTTGTCGGGTCCAGACCTACCAGCTCTACATGGGCATGAACCTTAGAGACCTGGCTAAAGAGATAGCCGGATTCTCTGCTGGACTGTCCGAGGAACCTTTGCGGAGGTTCCTAGCCTTGTCCACTGGTATTCGGGAATGCTCCAAATTCATTTCTCGAGCAGCCTATGATGGCTTTGAAGCATCGGCTCGTGTGGCCGCAGCCGGCATCGGTGCCCGCCGACAGGCTTGGCTTCAGTCGTCTGACCTTGAACCCTGGGTGCAGGACAAGTTGGTCGATGTCCCCTGCCGAGGTGAGAACCTCTTTGGCAAGCCCATGGCTGAGAAGACTGCACAACTCGAGACGGAGACTCTCACCAGAACTAGGCTTTCTAGGAAGACCTCTGCCCCTTCCCAGAAGAAGAAGGGCTCGGGAAAGAAGTCCTTTTACCCGAGAAAGGCAGCTGCCTATAAACACTACCCTCAATATCAGGCCTCCGCAGCTCCCCAACAGGGTCAGCAGGCCAAGGGACGGGGTAACGGGTCCCGTAGGCAGCAAGCCCCCAAGCCTGCACCACCGGCCCCTGCTCAGCAGGATGGGGGTTTTTGACTTCCTCAGCATAGCCTCTCCCCCTCAGCTGGTTCCTCCCAGCACAGGAGGCCGGCTGGTCCACTTTGCCCACAGGTGGTCCAACATCACATCAGATGCCTGGGTGCTTCAGGTTGTGAGAGAAGGCTATCTTCTCCACTTCCACCAAGTCCCTCCCTCCTATTTTCCGGGAGAGCCTCCACGACTCCCTCTGCACAGGGACTTACTCCTTCTGGAGTTAGCAAGTCTTCTTCAGGAACAGGCTGTGGAACCGGTGCCCCACCACCTGAGAGGTCAAGGCTTTTATTCCAGGTATTTCCTAATACCAAAAAGAACAGGAGGCCTCAGACCCATCCTGGACTTGCGCAACCTCAACAAGTTCCTCGTGAGGGAGAAGTTCAAGATGCTTACCCTTGGAATCCTTCTGCCCTACCTCCAGCAGGGAGATTGGCTATGCTCCTTGGATCTAAAGGATGCCTACACGCACATCCTCATCCACCCAAGCCACCGCCAATACCTAAGGTTTGTGGTGGCCGGAAATCATTACCAGTACAGAGTACTGCCCTTTGGCCTATCCTCCGCACCACGAGTCTTCACAAAATGTCTCGCGGTGGTGGCGGCTTATCTCCGGCTTCAGGGCCTCTATGTCTTTCCTTACCTAGACGACTGGCTCATCAGAGCATCGTCCTCTCAAGAGGTCACGCAAGCCACGCACCGCACTGTGACTCTCCTCCAGTACTTGGGCTTTGTCGTAAACTTCGCAAAGTCCACTTTGCTCTCGAGTTCATCGGCGCAAGATTGCACACTCTTCAGGCGCGAGCTTTCCTGCCTCTCGACAGGGCTCAACGGCTCATGGACCTAGCCGGCCGTTTTCGCAGCCAGTCCCTGGTCTCGGCCAGGCGCTTCCTGAGACTACTCGGCCACATGGCTTCCACCGTCCACGTGACCCCCAATGCCCGCCTGAATATGCGGCCTGCTCAGTGGTGCCTTCGCAAGCAGTGGCAACAGGCCATGGGCGGCCTAGCCGACTTAGTGCGGATCTCAGGCCCGCTGGCCTCTTCTCTACAGTGGTGGCTTCATCGGCCGAACCTCGTACTCGGAATGCCTTTTCTGTCTCCTCCGCCGGCTCAGGTGCTGACGACCGATGCTTCTCTCCTGGGATGGGGAGCGCATTGCCAAGGGGCATGTACTCAAGGTCTCTGGACCACGTGGGAGTCTGTGCAGCAGATCAACTTCCTGGAGCTCAGAGCGATCCGTCTGGCTCTCAAGGCTTTCTCCCACCTGACTTCTCACCGGTCCGTCCTTGTCCAGACGGACAATCAAGTTGCCATGTTCTATGTGAACAAACAGGGGGGCACGGGCTCCTTCCTTCTCTATCGAGAAGTACAGAGACTCTGCTCTTGGGCCGTAAGCCACGGCATTCTTCTCAAGGCAGTCTATCTCCCAGGCCAAGAAAATTGCCTGGCGGACAAACTCAGCAGAATCCTCCAGCCGCACGAGTGGCGACTGGATCCCTTCGTAGTTCAGAAACTTTTTCTGAAGTGGGGCCTCCCCACGATGGATCTCTTTGCCAGTCCTCTCAACCGGCAACTTCCTCGCTTCTGCTCTCGACAGCCGCATCCCCTTCGAGTAGCGGCGGATGCTTTTCTGCTCTCATGGTCGAAAGGCCTTCTCTATGCCTTTCCTCCCATTCCGCTAGTCTCTCGAACTCTTTTCAAGGTTCTCCGAGACAAAGCTTCCCTGATCCTGATAGCTCCTCGGTGGCCCAGACAGCCGTGGTTTCCACTCCTGCTGCAACTAGCGGTGGAGGATCCGTTCCCTCTGGGGTTTCAACCAGATCTCCTAACACAGGATCAGGGGTCCCTACTGCACCCCAACCTCAGATCTCTACATCTGATGGCCTGGCTGTTGAAAGGGTAGTCCTTGCTCCCCTTCTACTGCCGGCAGAGGTGGAAGAGGTCGTCCTAGCTTCCCGGCGACCTTCTACCCGCAAATGCTACGCCCTTAAATGGCGTCGCTTTTCCGCTTGGTGTGCCCAGCAGTCTCAGGATCCCTTCTCCTGCTCGGTGTCTGTGATCTTGCAGTACTTGCTCTACCTCTCTAATCTGGGACTTAAGTCCAACTCCGTTAAAGTTCACCTCAGTGCTCTTTCCGCACATCATGTGCCGGTGAACGGCAGACCTTTTTCCAGCGACCCTCTCGTGGCAAGGTTTCTCCGAGGTCTCCTTCTACTTAAACCACCTCTGCGCCCGCCAGCACCTGACTGGGATCTGAATGTGGTTTTGCAGCGGATCACCTGTCCGCCTTTTGAACCTATGGCTACCTGTTCTCTCCGTTTTCTTTCTTGGAAAACCTTATTCCTGATAGCCCTCACTTCCGCTAGACGCGTAAGTGAATTGCAGGCCCTCGTGTCTGATCCCCCTTACACTCGGTTCTACAAAAATAGGGTAGTCCTACGGACTCACCCTAAATTTCTTCCAAAAGGGGTCTCCCCTTTTCACATCAATCAGGAGGTGGTACTTCCGACCTTCTTTCCCAGGCCACACTCCAGCCAAGCTGAAATGGTCCTGCATACCCTGGACTGTAGAAGGGCATTGAACTTCTACCTTGACCGTACGCGGGAGCACCGTAAAGCTGCTCAGCTTTTTGTGTCTTTTGACCCCAATAAATTGGGGCTCCCGGTCTCCAAGCGTACTCTGTCCATCTGGGTTGCTGACTGTATCGCTTGGGCTTATGGGGCAGCCGGACTCTCGTTAGAAAGTCGGGTCACGGCTCATTGTGTTCGGGCGAAGGCTACGTCAGTGGCTTACCTCCGCTCTGTTCCATTGGCAGACATCTGCCGGGCCGCTACTTGGTCTTCGAGCCAGACTTTTGCGGTCCATTACTGCCTCGAGAGGGAGTCCCGCAGGGACATTGCTTTCGGCCTGGCAGTCCTCCGAAATCTCTTCAAGGTTTGAGCAACTCCTACCCTCCATCCCGGATGGGGGCTACCGGTGGGTAATAATTCAGCGAAGATTCCTTCCTTCTGTACTGCTGAGCTAGAGGGAGCTCATTTTTGTGCTTAGGGTCTCCGGTAGCCTTAAGCTTGGGAGTCCCATATGTGAGGACTGACTTCCTGCTTGGTCCTGGAGAAAGCGTAGTTACTCACCTGTAACAGGTGTTCTCCAGGAGCAGCAGGAATCAGTCCTCACAACCCTCCCTCCTCCCCTGGGAGTTGCAATTATCTGCTTTAGTTTTTTTGCAAATTTTTATGCTGTCTTTTCGCTATGTCATCTGACTGGCTAAGATGGCACCCTTGGTCGGGAAGGGGACCACGCATGCGCGCTGCAATTCCCAAAGGCTTTCTTTGAAGGCTGGGGAAAATTGCTCCGCGAGGGCTCCGTCGGCGCCGACGTCACCCATATGTGAGGACTGATTCCTGCTGCTCCTGGAGAACACCTGTTACAGGTGAGTAACTACGCTATCACCGACACCCATGAATGGTGTCTTAAGTGTTTAGGTCCTGACCATTCTCCATTGGAGTGTCTCTCCTGCAGAAAGATGACCAAGAGGGACCTGCAGAATAGAGCTGCAAAACCCGGTACCCTGTTTGCCGCAGATATGATGTCAGTTGCATCAACGTCTTCCAGGGCTTCATCTTCCTCCCATGGATCTCAGGTAACTAAACGTAAGTCTTCTAAGACTGGCCGGTCCTCAAAGGGTAGATCTCCTTCCAAGTATTGAGATGCCACTGGCGTTGCTCTCGAGGAAAGTTCACTGGCAAAACAGCCCCGGCAGGAGGCCTCGGTCTCCAAAGCATTAACGGGGCTTCAGAATGTTCCAGAGGCTTCCACCTCTGCAGAACTACTGGTTCCATGTTCTGGGGTCATAGCCGCTTCCACCGGTACCAACACCCAGGCATCGGCAGGAGTGATGGATGACAGAATCCTTGCTATCGAACGCAGTCTAGTGGCCCTCTTAGCAGCTTCAGTACCACTAAGACAGCTACAGGTGGTTCCACAGGTATCGGTACTGACACTGGTACCGGTACCGAGTGCCTCTGTGGGTATACTTCCCCCCATGCCGAACCTTGAGTCTATCTCAGGTATCGACACATCGGTACCAAGACACCCCGATACCGACTTTGAGAGATACCGGTACCATGCATTGCAAGAACACCTGGCACAGAGATACTTCGAATCATCCAATTCCGATGACTCTGATGACTCTGCCGGTACTAGAGCTAGCCTTCCGGAGGATCCATCTCCTTCTCCTCAACGCAGAATGTCTCCTCCAGAAGACATGTCCTTCCAGGATTTTATACGTGATTTAGCTCGAGGTCTTGCAATCATGGTGACTACAGAGAAGGAGCCCAGAGCAGAAGAATTAGACATTCTTCAGTACCCTAAAGCTCCTAAAGAGGCAGCTACTCTGCCCATTCACAGAATCTTGCATGATCTTATGCTAAGAATGTGGGAAACTCCTTTAACGGTGTCTCCACACTCTCGACAACTCAATACCTTGTACTGAGTTCCAAGCTGCCCTGGCTTTCAAAAGACTCAGTTACTACACCATTCAATGGTAGTGGACTTGGCGATGCGTAGGATTAAGAGTGCTAAAGCACATTCTTCCAATCCTCCGGGCCATGAATCGAGGATGCTCGATGCCTTTGGGCGTTGATGTTTCCAATCCTCCATGTTGGCAGCCTGGATTAGCTCCTCTACTACTACTACTACTGATCATTTCTATAGTGCTACCAGTCATACGCAGCGCTGTACAGACAAATAAGAGACAGTCCCTGCTCATCAGAAGTTACAGGTGACTTGGAGCTCATGAGCCCTCTTCTCCCTGAGGAAAAAAGGGGGGAATTCCTTACTCTGGTCAAACATGCCCAGGATGTCTCTAAATTTGTAAACCGTGTAACCTTTGATTGCTTTGAATGCATTAGCAGAACCTCTGCTATTTCCATTGGTGCACGTCGTATTGCCTGGCTCCAGGCATCAGACTTAGAACAATGGGTGCAAGATAAACTGGGAAACATTCCTTGCACAGGAGAAAATCTTGGCAAGGATTGGCAAGACAAGGCCATCAGATTGAATCTGAAAATACAACCTTGAACAGACTATCAAAGTCTACAGCCAACCCAGCAAAGAAAAAGTCAGTCAAGAAATCCTTTTTCAACAAGAAAAATAAATTTTACCCATGTTACACCCATCAGGGACACTGCCCAGTTCATGTTCCCCAGAGGGGGCAACAACAGAACAGACAGCAGAGGAAGCCACAAGTTCCAAGAGCTCAACTGGCTCAACAGATTCAGCCTCCTCAGGGGTTTGACTCCTTCCTAGAGAACTTAGTTTTTCTGCCTCTGAAAGGTCCAGAACCCCTTACCATCCCAGGCAGGTTATGCCATTTTGCCAGAAGATGGCAACAAATAACATCAGAAAACTGGACCCTGTCCATTGTATGAGAGGGGTACAGACTTCATTTTCACAGCATGCCCCCTCCTACAATTATAAGATATTTCAATTCTCAGGTCCCTGCCACTAATCTCTTGGGTCAGGAGGTCGCATCACTTCTTGCTCAGGGAACAATAGAAGAGGTACCCATACCCCAACAGGGTACGGGGTTCTACTCCCCCTACTTTCTCATCCCAAAGAAAACAGGGGGACACAGGTCTATACTAGACCTCAGAGAATTAAACAAGTATCTGTTCCGGGAAAAATTCAAAATGATTTCCCTCGGAACACTCCTGCCATACCTTCAGAGTCAGGCTATGTTTTCTTTAGATCTAAAGGATGCATATACACATATTCTCATCCATGCAGGTCACATGAAATTCTTTTGATTCCTTTTCCAGGGAAGACACTTCCAATACAGGGTTCTTCCATTCGGTCTGGCATCTGCCCTAAGAGTCTTCACAAAATGCATGGCAGTAATAGCAGCATTCCTGAGTACTCTAGGGATATTCGTCTTCCCCTACTTAGACGACTGGCTCATTCGAGCATCAACAGCTCCAGAAGTCAGCTTCACTCTTTCTCGCACCATGTGAATCCTTCGATACTTGGGACTGGTCATAAACCTCCCAAAATCTCATCTCACCCCTTCTCAGTCTCTAGAATTCATAGGGGCTCGCCTAGACAAAAGGCAGTCAAGGGCTTTCCTGCCACAGCCACGTTGTCTTCGTATAGCACAGCTGGCCTCCCAAGCAGCTATGAAGGTCTTCCTGACTGCTCGGGAGATGCATCAGCTTCTGGGGCATATGGCATCCATGGTTCATGTGGTTCCCTATGCTTGCCTTCATATGCAAGCAGCCCAGTGGACCCTATCCTCTCAGTGGACACAGGCCTCGGGTCGGCTAATGGACAAAATCAGAAACTCCACATGTCTCATTTTGTCCCTGCAATGGTGGCAGTCACTGGAAAACCTTCTCATGGGTTCTCCTTTCCAGCAGCCTCTCTGCCAAACCACCCTAACAACAGATGCGTCCAAGTTGGGTTGGGGGGCTCACTTGCACGATCTATCAACTCAGGGTCTCTGGACCCCACAGGAGGTTTCTCTTCACATAAACCTCCTAGAGCTCAGAGCCATTTTCCATACTGTCCGGGATTTTCAGGCCCATCTCAGCTACAAGACAGTTCTGGTCGAGACCGACAATCAAGTAGCCATGTTCTATGTGAACAAGCAGGGTGGAACAGGCTCTCTGTAGTTATGCAACGAAGCTTTGTGACTATGGGCCCTCGCCAGAGAGCTTCACATCCACCTCCTAGTGGTATATCTTCCGGGTATTCAAAATCTTTGGGCAGACAAATTCATTCGAATACTGCTACCACACGAATGGTCTCTACACTCAGACCAGCTTGTTCGGGTGTTTCAAATCTGCCAGATATAGACCTCTTTGCAAGTCCACAGAATGCCAAAGTTCCCCGATTCTGTTCCAGAATTCCATCTCAAAACTGTCAGGCAAGGGATGCTTTCCTCCTCCATTGGGGTCGGGACTTCCTCTATGCCTTCCCACCTATTCCCCTCATTCCTAAAACTTTGTTCAAGCTTCAGAGAGACAGAGGTCATATGATACTCATAGCTCCACGTTGGCCACGGCAGATGTGGTATCCACTGCTTCTGCATCTCTCTCAGGCCACACCTCTGGAGTTGGGATGTGCTCCAGATCTGTCCCAGGAAAATGGGACACTATTACACCCGAATCCCCAGTCCCTGCACCTCAGGGCCTGGTTACTAAAAGCCTAGGATTCCTGGATATCAACCTATCTCAACAGGTAAAGGATATACTTGTGGCTTCCAGGAAGCCTTCCACAAGGCAGTCCTATGCCTTTAAGTGGAAGAGATTCTCTGTATGGTGTTCTCAAAGGGGACTTTACCCCCATACAGTGCCTGTCGAATCGCTTCTGGAGTATCTACTCCATCTATCAGATTCTGGTCTTAAGACCAATTCAGTAAGGGTCCATCTTAGTGCCATTGCTGCTTTTCGTGGACCTCAGGATGGACAATCTATTTCCTCTCATCCACTCGTAATGAGATTAATGAGAGGTTTACTTTTAACAAAACCTCCCATTAAGCCACTGCCGGTGGCATGGGATCTGAATCTTGTTCTCGGGCAGCTCATGAAACCGCCCTTTGAACCGTTAGCCACTACAGCTCTAAAGTTTCTTTCTTGGAAGGTCATCTTCCTAGTTGCCCTCACTTCTGCAAGATGCATCAGTGAGTTACAGGCTTTAGTGGCGGATCCTCCTTATACAAGATTTCACCATGATAAGGTAGTTCTTAGGACTCATCCTCACTTTATGCCAAAGGTGGTTTCGCCTTTTCATTTAAACCAAGCGGTTTACCTTCCTGTATTCTTCCCTAGGCCTCATGCCTCTAATGCAGAAAGGAATCTTCATACCTTAGATTATAAAAGAGCTTTAGCTTTTTACCTTCAAAGAACTAAGCAACATAGAAAATCTTCTCAGCTTTTTGTTGCTGTTGATTCTAGTCATTTAGGACTTCCAGTTTCCAGAAGAACTCTCTCTAGGTGGATTGCAAACTGCCTATCCTTTGTATATGAGAGTAAGGGACTTTCTCTCGAAGGCCATGTCAAAGCTCACAATGTGAGAGCAATGGCAGCCTCAATGGCTAATCTTCATTCTGTGTCCATTGATGACATCTGTACAGCAGCCACTTGGGCTTCGGTACATACCTTTACAGCCCACTATTGCTTAGACAAGGACTCCCATCGGAATGCCTCGGTTGGCTTGGCCAGGCTGTGCTCCAGCATCTCTTTCAGACTTAATACAACTCCCACCCACTGTCCTGGGTTTTGATGCCAGAGATCCATGGGAGGAAGCATGACCCATCTCACCTGGGGTTCGCAGCTTGCTGGGGTCAACCCACTGGCATATCTCAGCTGGGGAGTCCCCATATGTGAAGACTACATTCCTGCTTGTTCCTGGAGTTAGCGTAGTTACTCACCTGTAACAGGTGATCTCCGGGAACAGCAGGAATAAGTCTTCACAACCCACCCACCTCCCCTAGGAGTTGTCTCTCTCTCTCTCTCTCTCTCTTTGTCTACTCTCTCCTTTGGTCTCAGCTATAAACTCAACTGAAGAGGGAGAGTTGGAAAGGCGGGAAGGCAGCACGCAGGTGCTGTGGGATGCTCCCAAAGGCTTTCCTATTGGACGCTGGGGAGCGTTCCTACGCAGGCTTCTTCGGTACCGACGATACCCATATGTGAAGACTGCTGTTCCCAGAGATCACCTGTTACAGGTGAGCAACTATGCTATCTGTGCAAGATCCTGAGAATATTTTGGCTGAGAAGAATCTCTGAGCAAGCAGTGAAGCAAAGGGCAAATGCAAAGTATATTACTTAAACGGTGAGAGAAACTAATCTGAATAGGTCTACTGCTTGCAACCTGACTCGCTACCCTAATAAACCTATGCTGGATACCTGAAGGGCAGTGAGAAAGGAGCTGCCCCAAAGAGAGGGGCACAGAACAGTAGAGCAAGAGTATGAATGACAAGGGTCCTCATCATACAGATCATGCATCATTAGTAGTAGAGATCTTGGTATGGCATAAAAATTTGTATGAATGATTATTAAGTATAATTACGTTTTGAATCATGTTTCCTGCTTGTACTATCTGGATATAGTTCCTTTTTGAAATGTGTGTTTTCCCTGAGGGGGGAAGACCTGAAACTTCTAAATGAACTATATCAAGATAATTTTAAAAAAAAAGGTGCCATTTACCTTCGGAAACTTATAGACGGCAGCTAAGCTTCAATACTAAGCCATTTTTACTTTTACCCGAATGTGTGTATTTATTGAAAACACTGGGATGCTTTCACTTAAAAACCTGATGGACTGGAACAAAAATCTGATTCCCTCTTGCCCAGGGCCGTACCAAGGGCTGTGCGAGCGGTGAAGCTTCATAGGGCTCAAGCACAGAAGGGGGCAGTATATCATCAATGGCTGGGTGGAGCGGAGCACCAGATTCATTAGTCATACAGGGCCCATTTCTAGCTTGGTACAGAGTCCTGCTCTCACCTCCCCCCCTTATATCTCAGCTCCCCCCTCATATCTCACCTGCCCCCTCTCACCTCCCCCCCTTATATAGAAACATAGAAACATGACGACAGAAAAAGACCACATGGCCTATCTAGTCTGTCCTTCCATAACAACTACAACAGTCCACTTTTTGCCTTTAGAGAGGCTTTTCTAACCAGGGCTCCACACATCAAACAGTAAGTAAGGTTTTGAGGGTTTCTTTGTTTGGTTTGTTTTTATTACATTGCTAGCTCTCTGACTTAAAAGGGTTTTGTGTATATTTTTAAAAGCAAGGTTACTTCATTTTTGCTGTTTTAGGGGAACTTTAATTGAGCACAGTAGGTTGCTGACTCCAGTGACCTCCTCAGCTTTAGAAGCTGCTAACACCTAATCAGGTGTTAGTGGGCCTGTTTCCTGAGTGCAGTTGAAGCCTGCATAAATAGGCTCCTGTGCCCTGCCCCTTTGAGGCTTTTCTAACCAGGGCTCCACACATCAAACAGTAAGTAAGGTTTTGAGGGTTTCTTTGTTTGGTTTGTTTTTATTACATTGCTAGCTCTCTGACTTAAAAGGGTTTTGTGTATATTTTTAAAAGCAAGGTTACTTCATTTTTGCTGTTTTAGGGGAACTTTAATTGAGCACAGTAGGTTGCTGACTCCAGTGACCTCCTCAGCTTTAGAAGCTGCTAACACCTAATCAGGTGTTAGTTCCCGCCCTACCCACCCCGACTCCCACCCACCCCTAGTGAGCAGCCTTGCTTTATAGGGCGCCTCCCCTTTCACAAATCACAGTGAATTGGACCAGCACATTTGTATGTAATTAAAGTGTTTTAACTGCTTTTTCTCTATAAAGACAGCTGCGAAACCGGCTGGTACTTGGTAGATCTCTCTCTTTTGCTCTAACAGATACCTAAGCTCCACGAAAAGAACAATGGCTGGGAAAAATCGTATTGCTAAAGCTGTTGCTCCCGTTACAGCTTCTGCCTCGGTCCAGACAGAGGTCCTAATGCCGGTTGAAGGACTGGTTCCATGTGCAGGGTGCCTGCATGCTGAAGCTCTGAGGAAAGAGGTGGAGGAACTCAGAGAAGAGGTGGCGAGGCTGAGGAGCATTCAAGACAGTGAGAAGTACATTGATGAGATGCTACTTGCAGCAACCAAGCTCTCCAGCTCCGGAGAAGATGGGTGCCAACAGAATGTCGATGGTTGGACACAAGTCACCAGGGCCTGCAAAATCACCAATCCAACTTCTCCATCCCTTGAATTGAAGAACCATTATGCAGCCCTGGAAGTGGAGGAGGTGAAAGCATCCCTGGAAAGGGAAGAACCAGAGTTCAAGTACCCCAAAGTTGCGGAATCAGTCACCAGAAGGAAACGAAGGGTGGTGGTGGTTGGAGACTCTCTTCTGAGGGGTACTGAGGCGTCCATCTGCCGACCAGACTTGATGTCCAGAGAGGTATGCTGTCTGCCTGGTGCCAAAATCCAAGATGTTACGGAGAGTTTGCCGAGACTCATCAAGCCCACAGACTATTACCCAATGTTGCTAATCCATGTTGGAACAAATGATACTGCCAGGTATACCTCGGAACGTATCAAAAGTGACTTCATGGCTCTGGGACAGAGGGTGAAGCAGTTAGGTGCACAGGTGGTGTTCTCTTCAATCCTCCCTGTTGAGGGTAAAGGCCAAGGCAGAGAGGCTCGCATCCTGGAGACAAATGCATGGCTGCGTGGATGGTGTCATCAAGAGCGTTTTGGTTTCCTAGACCATGGGATGCTTTTCCAAGGGTTGCAAAGCAGAGATGGCATCCATCTGTCCAAGAGAGGTCAACGCATCTTTGGTAGTAGACTGGCTAATCTACTGAAGAGGGCTTTAAACTAGATTCCTTGGGGATGGGTGAAGAAAGCCCCCAGGTAAGTGAAAGCCCCCAGGTAGGTGATACATTAAATACCTTTATGGAAATGGGTAACAGGGGTAACATATGGAAAGCAGTGTGTATTAATGCCCGTAGCATGGGAAATAAGATCCCTGAGGTTGAAGCTTTGGTGGGAGTGGCTGACTTGGATTTAGTGGCAGTTACAGAAACATGGTTCACAGAAAACAATGAATGGGATGTAACTATACCTGGCTATACTTTATTCAGGAAGGACAGGGTAGGAAGAAGAGGAGGAGGAGTGGCACTATATGTAAAAACTACTATTAAAGCTTTGGAATTACAGAGCTTAAAAGGGAGAGAGGAGGCATTGTGGGTTAAACTAGAAAGAGGGAAAGAGAAATCTCCCCCTTTATATCTCCCCCTTTATATCTCCCCCCCTTATATCTCACCTCCCCTCTTATATCTCACCCCTCACCTCCCCCCTTATATCTTCCCTCCCCCCTTATATCTCCCCCTTATATCTCACCTCCCCCCTTATATATCCCCCTCACCTCCCCCCTTATATCTCACCTCTCCCCTTATATCTCCCCCCCTTATATCTCACCTCCCCCCCCCCCCTTATATCTAAATGGGAGACACAGAAAATGGAACAGCTCTTACCTGAGGGATGATATCAAGATTCAAACCTTTGGAATCAACGACAATAACGGTCAGAATAGTCTGAAGTGCCAAGGCAACAAAAGTGTTAACGCCGAACATCAAAGCATAGCGCTCCATGCTCAGATTAACAGCAATCTGAAAACTAAGAGTAATCTTTTGTTAGTGCAAGATTAGAAAATAAAAAACAAACAAACAAAAAACTGTGTACAATGTGAAATGAGAGATATAACTACTTTACTCCATATTTCTCTGATGTCTGTACATCATTGTTAAGGTAACTATCCACTAAATGCTTTCATGAAATAAGTTTTTATTGAAATGTGCTCATTGTGTACAGAGTAGATAGGGGGATCCTAAAGGTCCATGCCCATATCAGTGAGACATGTCTTGTCAAAAGACACTAAAACCATGATGTGTATGGGAAGTGTCCAAGGTTCAGTGGATACAGTGAAACAGCCCAAAAATGTCTGTGCTCTTTTTCTCTGTGGAAGCAAGCCAGCACTCAAGGTCACAGTCCCTGAAGTTGTAGGAGCCTGAGTATTTGGGGTAGCCATGAAAGGCTCTGAGCAGGAATTTGGTGTCCATTCCTAGTGAACGGGAATATTCCTCATACTCCTTGGTTATGTGGAAATTGCACCCCGAATCAGTTGAAAGTCATAGGCGTGAGAAGGTCGTCAATCTTAGGCAGGGACCCTACCCTGTGCTTTCAAAAACTGCAAGATTGATGCAGGTACTAAAAAATGGGTTACACAACTTGCATGTTTCCTGCAAAGCAATTTGAGATTATAAACTGATGAATTTTTTTGACTATTTGGGTTTCTGTTCTGGTTGTAACATATAGGAACTTGGGAGCAATGTCACTGTGTAAAGATACTTCATAAAACTAAATAGGAGACTTTATCAAACCCAACACATTGCAACATTTAAACATTAGCAAACGAGTGAAAGCCTCAGCAGAAACTCACTGATGAAACAAGATCAGGAGTACTCATAACATCATTGGCTCTCACTCGCTCATCATATCTAGCAAGATTCACAGGACAATACTCAAACAATAATCTCTTTAAACATTCTTCAAACAATAATCTTTATAAACATTAAAGCTGCCCATTATATCACCAAGTCCGTGAATCAAGATGAAATTGAATGCCCCGACGCCTTCTCAAGACATCTTACATGAGCGTTTCGCTACTGCTGTCTCAAGGGGGTTCAACTCTAAAAAATAAAAAACAATTGCTTAATAGAATGCCGCAATCTTCTAAAGAAAAAGAAAAGGCTCCCTACCTATACTGAACAGAAGACAAGAAACTTACCCAAAGAAATGCTAAAAACGCTAGCCAGAAAACAGCCAGCTCGCTAACCGGCCTCCATCTAGAGCCAGTCCCAGAACAATTATGGCTCCGATCACATGGTTTTAAACCTAACCGGCTTCAGGTCAATCCGTATCAGCTGAAACGGCGAGAGACAATCAAAGCCCTAGCTAACAGCAATCAAAATAGTGAGTCAGAAACTTTACCTACTGAACAAGAGCAACGCATAATAGCAAACAAACTAAACACACGCTCCCCATTCGACACATAAATTCAAACCAGAAGGTGACACTGTTTTTAAACGAAAAATCCACCATTGTTCTCTATATAAAAGAAATTGATCACGAGACATGCCCTTAGAACCACTCCAAACATGTTGTATCACAAAACATTTTAGATCACTAAAGACATGATGCAATGTTAAACAATGCTCAACCATTGGAGCTTCCCTACGCTGACAATGGAGCTTACTCTTATGTTCAATCAACCAAATCTGAAATTTACGTACTGTTTTGCCAATATAGAGAAGTCTACACGGGCAAAAGATGCCATAGATTACAAAATCAGTCACAAGTGGTATTATCTTTCAAACTTATCAATTGACCATTGTAATCAAAACTATCTATTTCCCACATTACATCGCAGTAAGAACAAGCACCACATTTTTTATGTCCAAACCCACCAGAAGTGGCAAAGATTAAAGGTCTTAAAAAGGAAGGGCTCAAAATGTCTTTCAAATTAGGATTTCGTTGCCACACACAGCGTAATTGTTTGGATTCCAAACCAGGAACCATACCCAGAACAGACTTATATTTTTGTAGAATCAATTGTATCTGTTTACTGTGGGGAGAATAACGAGAAATAAAATTTACTTGATCGCTATCACACTGTGCCCGCTGTCTAGGGGATAACAACCAAGATCGATTGTTATACAGTGCCCTTTTATAGGCCCAATTCACTATCTTAGACAGATAACCGCGTCGTAGAAAATCTTGCTTCAAACTCAATGTCTTCATTTTATAGTCCTCAACTGAGGAAAAATTACGTCTAAATCTGATAAATTGAGAGAATGGCAATCCACGCAATAGACTTCTGGGATGCATACTAGAAAAATGTAAATAGGTATTCTTATCTGTCTTTTTACGATAAACAGTTGTGCCCCATGACTCCGATTGCCGAAACACTTTAACGTCCAAAAATACTATTTCTTGATAACTATGATTAATGGTAAACTGAATATGGGAATCCAGTGTATTTAACCAAATATGAAACTCCAAAAGGAGATCAAGGGGGCCATCCCATAACAGAAAGACGTCATCTATATAACGTCGCCAAATCAACATATGAGACTGATACTTAGATGGAAATAGCCAACGCTGTTCATACAATCCCATAAAAAAATTAGCGACAGAAGGGGCAAAAGATGCCCCCATAGCAATACCACTAATCTGTTGAAATAACTCATTATTGAAAGAAAAATAATTACGACGAAGAGCCAAATCTGCACACGCCATCAAAAAATCCAACATATCGTTATAAATATCCCCACGTTGTAGTAAACCCTTCTTAATGGCTTGCAAAGCCGCCTCTTGCGGAATGCTCGTATATAAAGCTACAACATCAAGTGTTACTAAAATGATTGAATCAAGTTTAGCCCAAGCAGAAGCATCAGCAATAATCAGCAAAAAATGCATCGTATCACGGACATACGAAGGAATTGTACTCAACAACGGGCGCAAAAAGGAATCTATGAATAAAGACAGTGGTTCCAGCACAGACCCACGTGTGGACACAATAGGCTGCCCGGGGGGTTTAACCAAATCCTTATGTATTTTAGGTAACAAATAGAATTGAGGCACTGATGGAGAAGTGTTATTCAGAAAAGTATGTTCCTTTTTCGAGATAAGACATAATTGATAAGCATGATTTGTCAAAAGTTTAATCTGATCCTGTAAATCATGTGTTGGGTCTACTGATAATTTTAAATAAGTTGTAACATCAGACAACTGGCGATAGGCTTCAGACAAATAATCTGACCGATTCAGAACAACAATGGCTCCACCCTTATCAGCTCTTTTAAGAACGATCTCGTTATTAGATCTCAATTCTTTAAGGGCCAAATATTGTGACTGTGTAAAAGCATTACGAGCAGAAAATCTGCTACGGAGTTCCATTTCATTAATATCATGTAGCACCAATTGCTTAAACACCATTACATTAGGATGAACAGGACCTGGGGGGAGCCAAGTAGATCTGAAGGGAAGAGCTATACGTTCAAAAGTGCCAGTACTCAAAGACGGTGGAGAAGCCACCCCAACCCCACATGATAAAACATTTTCAGCCCCAACAAAAAAGTTCTTTAAAATTAACTTTCTTATAAATTTCTTGAAATCAATACGGAACTGAAACGAATCATAAGTGGTACATGGAACAAAAGAAAATCCTTTACATAAAATGTACTCCTGTTCTGCAGTCAATATACAAGAGGAAAGGTTAACTACTAAAGACTCCTCGGGTGAAATCACTTCTCTTTCGGCTTGTCCTTTTTCTTCTCTCGCTTCTGCCGTCCGTCCTCTAAAAAATTACCACGTGATGCTTGTGCTTGTGAATCAGAGGAGTCATCAGACGACCATTCAGAGGAGTCTTTTTTAAGATTCCTTCGTTCCCGTCGTCGATTCACATTGTGCCACGGGTATATATAGCCCGTAGTATAATCATCATGATCTCTTTTAAGCTTTTTCAATTTCACTTTCATAACATCAGCTCGTAACTGCATATCCTGTTTGTCCAGATCACTAGTACGTTGTTGAAATATCTCCGGTGATTCCGTGCTTCGAAGGCTATCCAGCATAGATTTAATGTCCTTCCGAGTTTGTTCAAGCTGTTGTCCAAGATGCTCAATCGTAAGCACCATTAAATCCAGAGCACACTTATTGAGGATTTTATCCCATTTCTCCAAAAACGTAATATCCGAGGCAAACAGTCTTGGTTCTTTGTACAGCCGTAATCCTCTAGGTATTTGTTGATGTTTAATGTACTCGATCAGTGAAGAACGATGTAAATCTGATCTGATTAGTCGTTTATGTAAAGATGTCAATGAACTCCAACTGTTATCATCCAGGGAAGTCGTCAAGTCCTGCTCAGCAAAAGGAGTCTTTTCTTTCATTAATTTAGCAACTTGAGCCTCCGAAAAACTCAGAGTGTCCACCCACTGCACATGGCTTTCCATTGTAGCTCACAAGACTATAAAGCCAGTATCAAAGCCTCAAAATGATACTTCATAAAACTAAATAGGAGACTTTATCAAACCCAACACATTGCAACATTTAAACATTAGCAAAATGAAGACATTGAGTTTGAAGCAAGATTTTCTACGACGCGGTTATCCGTCTAAGATAGTGAATCGGACCTATAAAAGGGCACTGTATAACAATCGATCTTGGTTGTTATCCCCTAGACAGCGGGCACAGTGTGATAGCGATCAAGTAAATTTTATTTCTCGCTATTCTCCCCACAGTAAACAGATACAATTGATTCTACAAAAATATAAGTCTGTTCTGGGTATGGTTCCCGGTTTGGAATTCAAACAATTACGCTGTGTGTGGCAACGAAATCCTAATTTGAAAGACATTTTGAGCCCTTCCTTTTTAAGACCTTTAATCTTTGCCACTTCTGATGGGTTTGGACATAAAAAATGTGGTGCTTGTTCTTACTGCGATGTAATGTGGGAAATAGATAGTTTTGATTACAATGGTCAATTGATAAGTTTGAAAGATAATACCACTTGTGACTCTGATTTTGTAATCTATGGCATCTTTTGCCCGTGTAGACGTCTCT
The DNA here is from genome assembly GCA_033557465.1 of Ichthyophis bannanicus. NCBI lineage: Eukaryota > Metazoa > Chordata > Amphibia > Gymnophiona > Ichthyophiidae > Ichthyophis > Ichthyophis bannanicus. The sequence goes on from CM066038.1 coordinate 402,119,758, forward strand.
ATATTGGCAAAACAGTACGTAAATTTCGGATTCGGCTGATTGAACATAAGAGTAAGCTCCATTGTCAGTGTAGGGAAGCTCCAATGGTTGAGCATTGTTTAACATTGCATCATGTCTTTAGTGATCTAAAATGTTTTGTGATACAACATGTTCGGAGTGGTTCTAAGGGCATGTCTCGTGATCAATTTCTTTTATATAGAGAACAATGGTGGATTTTTCGTTTAAAAACAGTGTCACCTTCTGGTTTGAATTCATGTGTCGAATGGGGAGCGTGTGTTTAGTTTGTTTGCTATTATGCGTTGCTCTTGTTCAGTAGGTAAAGTTTCTGACTCACTATTTTGATTGCTGTTAGCTAGGGCTTTGATTGTCTCTCGCTGTTTCAGCTGATACGGATTGACCTGAAGCCGGTTAGGTTTAAAACCATGTGATCGGAAGCCATAATTGTTCTGGAACTGGCTCTAGATGGAGGCCGGTTAGCGAGCTGGCTGTTTTCTGGCTAGCGTTTTTAGCATTTCTTTGGGTAAGTTTCTTGTCTTCTGTTCAGTATAGGTAGGGAGCCTTTTCTTTTTCTTTAGTAGATTGCGGCATTCTATTAAGCAATTGTTTTTTATTTTTTAGAGTTGAACCCCCTTGAGACAGCAGTAGCGAAACGCTCATGTAAGATGTCTTGAGAAGGCGTCGGGGCATTCAATTTCATCTTGATTCACGGACTTGGTGATATAATGGGCAGCTTTAATGTTTATGAAGATTATTGTTTGAAGAATGTTTAAAGAGATTATTGTTTGAGTATTGTCCTGTGAATCTTGCTAGATATGATGAGCGAGTGAGAGCCAATGATGTTATGAGTACTCCTGATCTTGTTTCATCAGTGAGTTTCTGCTGAGGCTTTCACTCGTTTGCTAATGTTTAAATGTTGCAATGTGTTAGGTTTGATAAAGTCTCCTATTTAGTTTTATGAAGTATCATTTTGAGGCTTTGATACTGGCTTTATAGTACTGTGTAAAGATAAACAGGTGAATTAAGCATATAACCTCCTATTCAACAGGCCTATCCATTTAGTAGGACAACTGGCTGTACAGCCCTAAAACATATCTATTTAAGTTAGGACCACTATTGACATGGTCCTACTACAACCCAGATAGTTATCTGGTTGACCTTTTTGACATACTCCTAGACTGTTCCTTGTTCCTCCTTTTTCTTATGTGGTTAACATTTGATGGAACAAGAAGTTGATTATCCCTTGATAAGCCCAAATTTAAAAAAAAAAGACTTGTGCCAAACATAAGTCCTTTGTGAATATTGACCTCTTTATTTTATCATTTGATTGCCATTCAACAAATTTCAATACAATTCTTTAGTTTTGGAACACCACTTTCAAGTGTGGATAGTGTATCTTTTCCTTTTGAGATGTCTTCCCCCCTCCCCCAACCCCAACCCTATAAGCAGAGTATTAGCCTAGTGGTTATTGCAACTGCCTAGTACCCAAAAGATCAAGGTTTCAATTCCCACTGGTGCTCCTTGTGACCTTAGGCAATTCACTTAACCCTCCATTGCCTCAGAAGAAAAGACCTGGAAAATCTACTTCTGGTTATATATTGCCAAGAAAACCCAGAGGCTGCTGGGTCACCAGGAGTCAGCACTGACTTGATGGCACTTAAAAAAAAAAGGCCTGCAGCTATTGCCTTGCCCCACTAAATAATCCTTGCAGCACCCAAATGTGCCCCTTAAATTGTAGAAGACAACCAGGGGGTTAGGCATATATGAAGTATAATGTGACTCTGGAATACTGTATGTAGCTAAGAGAAATGCTAAGCATATCCTCACATATACAGTGCAATGCTGTCATCTGTCTTTCAAAAAAAAACTCAAGGCAAAAATCTAATCTATACATCCATGGGGCTGAGAAAGCTTGTGAACCTCTTAAGATGGTCTGTATTTGAGCACAATTTATACTCAAAACTTAATTAGATTATAATTTCAACCATGATTATAGGGAAGGTTAACACTACTGAATAAACAATGCCGGCAAAATGATATATTTTCATAATTTATTCAACAGTAAATATCTTATTTAAGTACAGAAATATTTCATGTAACTGTTGACTGTTCCCTCATGTTGTCCTTGAGGAATTTTGGCCCATTCTTCCATACAGTACTGTATCAACTCCGACATTTCAGAGCTTCCTTCCAGAGCAGCCCCATAAGGACATAAGCTATGCCATACTGGATTAAACCAAATGTTCATCAGGCCCAGTATCCTGTTTCCAACAGTGGTCAATCCAGGTCAGAAGTACCTGTTAGGTTCCCAAAAGGTACACAGATTCCATGCTGCTTATCCCAAGGGTAAGCTGTGGATTTCCCCAATCCATTTTAATAATGCATTATGGACACAGGAACTTGTCCAAATCTCTTTTAAATCTAGCTACACCAGCAGCTTTTACTACATCCTCCAGCAACGAATGCCAGAGTTTGATTACGCATTGAATGAAAAAATATTTTTTCTAATTAGTCTTCAATGTGCTACATTGTAGTTTCATTGTGGATAAGATTCTCACTTTAGAGGTAGTGTCGTGATTTTTTGCCAAACAAAACATATATTATGACCAAAATGTTAAATTTTTGACTCGTCTGTCCAGAGAAGTGGTGTGGATCACCCAGATGTTCTATGGTGAACCTGTATGGTCAGCCATGTTCTTTTTAGAAAGTGATGGTTCTCTGTTGACAAGCAGGAAGTAAGTCCTCATGTATGGGTGATGTCCTCTGATGGAGTCCGTGTGGGAACACTCCCCAGCTTCTATTGGAAGCTTTTGGGATGCTCCATTGCACCTGCGTGCCTCCTTCCCACCTGCTGCTGCAGCGCCATCTTGATTTAGACTTTGTTTTTCCACAGAGCCCAACGGATGTGTTCTGGTCATTCTCTGCTTCAAAATAGATTTTTCTCCCCTGCACGGATCTTGCGCTTCCAAGTTTCTTCAAATTATCATGCCATTGCATTTCTTTTCCTTTCTTTCCTTTCATTGTCATTGGTTTATTTTCTCCATTTTTTCACAGCTCTTAGGCACCGGTGCCCTGGCCAGGCCTTGCTTTTTCAGCCACTTGTGTTCACTGCATAAACCGGCTCTAGGCTCAGAAACTGTTCCTGTATGCTAGAACCATATTCGCCAGATATGGTGTTTCCAGTGCCCAGGATGTTCATCAACAGCGGTCATGAAAGCAGCATAAGTCATAGAAGTCCAATCCATTGTCTCCAGCATGGGTGACATTGGCCTCTAAGGCTTCTGGGGCTGATTTGGTTGTGGGTGGAACATCAGTATTGAGGAGTCTTCAGCCCGCTTGGAGCTGTGAGCACCCAGTGTGCTGGGAGCATCGATCATTAATCAACCTCCATCTAGAGAAGAGAACGGATCTGGCTTTGTGGACAGAGACATCGTAGAGTAATCAAACCGATCACCGCTTCTGGTGCATTGATATCAGAACCCATTGGGACATAGCTTTGAGGATACTGAGGGTCCACAGGACTGCCCTTGGACACAGGCCTGATGGGAGGCTCATCCTTCCGATCATCAGGGGTGGCCCAAGGGGGGTGCGGGGCCATGTGGGGAGACTCGGTGTGGGGCCTCATTTGCATAAGGGACCTCATTTGCATAAATATTTGCATAATGTTACCATACACTAACTTTTAGTAAACATGCCTCTTAATGAGTGTATGGATAAAGAAAGACTAAAAGATTTCTACAATACTATAATCCAGTGACAACTGCCAGGCACATTAGGAACTACTACAAACACTATCCATTTAGAGCCCATAGCAAACCCGCCGTATCATAACAGCACTACCAGGACTCACAAAGCACAAGACCCTACCTATCAAAAGGCAACACTACAAATATTAAACCAATACATTTCAGAGAACAACAATACATGACCTACTGGGGAAAGAGAAAAAGTGGCAATGTCAAATAGGAATTACATAAACAGAATACCTCAGCTCAGTTACACATGCAGAACATAGACCGTCACCAAACAAGAAATCACAATGTAGAAACAGGAAGACAATAATTAAACTGGGAACCCCAAAAGCCCAACAACACTGTAGAAATAAAACTATAAATTAATTTCCTCTTGTACTAAACAAAGCGCAGACGTTAATGATGCACATTTCCCAGAGCTGGCATATTTCAGTTAATAAATTCAATAAAGAGATATTTTTCTACCTTTTGTGCATTTTTTTTCAGTTGCAATTGCTCCAGCCACTTTCTTCTGGTTTCTTCGTGTCTTCTTCTAACTCTCCATCGTCTGCTGTCCATTTGTCCTTTCTTCACTCTTCTAGTTTTTTTCCATTCTCTCTCTACATCTGCTTTAACATACTAATCTTTCTCCTTTTGCTCTTTCCTCATTCCTTTTTCATCCACTCAAATTTTACCCCGCCATCCTCAATCCCCACTTACTCTCCCAATATCCGGCCAATTGTAGATTTGTCTTCCCTCCCACACAAAATATTTTTTCCCTCTCCATTTCACTCTCCCAGCTCTATCCCATTCTAATCCTCCCCCAACATCAGCTCCCTTCTAGTTCCAGCCCCACCCAGCATCCGCTCCCTTCTAGTCCCTGCATCAGCCCATTTCCAGTCCTAGCTCCCCCATCCGAGTCCCTCCATCAGCTCATTTCCACTCCCAGCCCCCCATAAGCCCATTTCTAATCCTATCCTAGCCCCACCATCAGCCCATTTCCAGTCCTAGCTCCCCCATCCGAGTCCCTCCATCAGCTCATTTCCAATCCCAGCCCCCCATCAGCCCATTTCTAGTCCTTTCCTAGCCCACCATCAGCCCATGTCAAAACCTAGCTTCCCTCCACTCAGCTCATTTCCAATCCAAGCCCCCCATGAGCCTACTTCCAGTTCTAGCCTCTCCATGAGTTCATTTCAATCCAAGCCCCCCCAACAGCCCATTTGCAGTCCTATCCTAGCCCTCCATCAGCCCATTTCCTGTCCTAGCCCCCCCTCACTCAGCCCATTTCCAGTCCTAGCTCCCTCCCCTCACAGCCCATTTCCATTCCAAGCTCCCCTCCCCATCAGCTATTTGTAGTTCAAGCCTTCCTTCCACTCAGCCCATTTCCATTCCAAGCCCCCGTCCCCATCAGCTATTTGCAGTTCAAGCCCTCATTCCACTCAGCCCATTTCCAGTCCTAGCCACCCCCCAGCCCATTACCAGTCCTATCCCCCCAATAGCCCATTAACAGTCCTAAGCCACCCATAACCATTTACAAGTCCTAAGCCCCCCATCAGCCCACTTCCAGTCCTAAGCCCCCCATCACCCCATTTTCAGTCTTAGCCCCCCATAGCCCATTACCAGTCCTAATCCCCATCAGCCCATTTCAAGTCCTAGCTCCCCCATCCGAGTCCCTCCATCAGCTCATTTCCAATCCCAGCCCCCCATCAGCCCATATCTAATCCCAGCCCCCCATCAGCCCATTTCTAGTCCTTTCCTAGCCCCACCATCATCAGCCCATGTCAAATCCTAGCTTCCCTCCACTCAGCCCATTTCCAATCCAAGCCCCCCATGAGCCTACTTCCAGTTCTAGTCCCTCCATGAGTCCATTTCAATCCAAGCCCCCCCAACAGCCCATTTCCAGTCCTATCCTAGCCCTCCATCAGCCCATTTCCTGTCCTAGCGCCCCCTCACTCAGCCCATTTCCAGTCCTAGCTCCCTCCCCTTACAGCCCATTTCCCTTCCAAGCCCCCCTCCCCATCAGCTATTTGTAGTTCAAGCCCTTCTTCCACACAGCCCATTTCCATTCCAAGCCCCCATCCCCATCAGCTATTTGCAGTTCAAGCCCTCCTTCCACTCAGCCCATTTCCAGTCCTAGCCACCCCCCAGCCCATTACCAGTCCTAGCCCCCCCATAGCCCATTACCAGTCCTAAGCCCCCCATCAGCCTACTTCCAGTCCTAAGCCCCCCATCACCCCATTTTCAGTCCTAGCCCCCCCATAACCCATTACCAGTCCTACCCCCATCAGCCCATTTCCAGTCTTAGCCCCCCATAGCCCTTTACATCCTAACCCATCAGCCCATTTCCAGTCCTAACCCCCTATCAGCCCACTTCCAGTCTTAGCCCCCCCCATAGCCCATTAGTAGTCCTAACCCCCCCATAGCCCATTACCAGTCCTAACCCCCCTCCCCCCATCAACCCACTTCCAGTCTTAGCCCTCCATAGCCCATTAGTAGTCCTAACCCCCCCATAGCCCATTACCAGTCCTAATCCCCCTCCCCCATCAACCCACTTCCAGTCTTAGCCCCCCCATAGCCCATTACCAGTCCTAACCCCCTCCCCCCATCAGCCCTGACAGATTTTTGAAAAAAAATGGCTGCTGCTGCCGCTGCCGCCGTGGCAGCGGCAGAATCAAATGCCCCGCCGCGGGGACCCACCTGCTCGGCAGAGCCTCTCTTCACCATCAGCTCCCGAGTCCCTCCCAATGCGCGGGCAGACTTGGGAGCTGATGGTGAAGGGAAGCTCTGCCGGGCAGGCGGGGCCCCACGGCGGGGCATTTGATTCTGCTGCTGCCATGGCGGCAGCGGCAGCAGCAGCCATTTTTTAAAAAAATCTGCATTTGCTAATATAGAATGTTTTTTGCGTGGGGCCCCCTGAAACGCGGGGCCCTGTGCAAAAAACATTCTTGCTCAATGGACGGGCCGGCCCTGCCGATCATTGAGAGGGCACTGGCAAGTGGCCGAGAGCAGTGTTTGATCTGCCAATATCCTTGTACAGATACCAGGTATTTTGGTTGAAGTAGCCGAGGCCCCACTGCCTTTGGAATCATTAGACATGGAGAGGTGTCTTTGAGAGGCCTTCAAAGACTGAATCACAGTGCTCTTAGCCCACAGCATGCCGAAGCCTCGGCGTAGTCATAGTCTGCATTGACTGGTCGACCTTTGATTGAGCCCCGCTGCATTTGGAATTAGAGGTCTTCGGGCTCTCAAGGAGTGCACCGCATCTTGACGGTGTGGTATACCAAAGCCTCGAAGTCAGCTGCATCGATGTTGACCAGTACATCTTCAGGACCTTGCCTGAGAGTGATACACCAACACTGGGGTATCGAAGGGTCTGACACTGGTGCCGGTCTGACTGCTATCCCCCTCTAATGTTTCGGTAGGTGCCTGAAACACCTGATTCCCTAAGTGCTCAGGCAGAGTTCCAGTTGAGGATTCACCACTGCCTCTGGGAGGTGGTTTCCAAAGCTGGGCAAGCAATCTGCCTCGCTGGCTGTCTCCAATATAAACTAACTTTCTATCGGTTTAGGACTCTCAGGAAATACATCTCCCAGCATTACCATGAGCTCACTTTTTTTTTCAAAGTTCTTCTTTTCACCCTGGAGCTCAGTCTAGCTCAGACCTGATATATAACAAAACTTATTTGTTAATCAATGACTTTACTATGTACAACTGCGATAATGAGTCTCCTCTTCCATGTGGAGAATATATTTTCTTTTACATATATTTATGGCTGAATGGGTAGAAAGGACAAACATGAAGCATTACATGTGCAATGGCAAGGACATAAATATCTGCACAGATATACAGGGATAGATATAATTCTAGTATACAGCAAAAGCAAAGGATCAAATTCAGCAAAAAAAAAATCATAGGAAAACAAAAGCTGCAGACAAAATAATAATTAAAAAGCAGGAAAAGGGTGGTTATATTGAAAATAGTTTTGCAATGTAATCATTAAATCTAGCTCCTCCACCCCCAAGATTTTATTAAATAAAGCAGAACAAAGGGAAAATGTGTGGATATAAAGACCTCAGTGTAGTTGTGTTTCAACTTAATAAGCTCTTCCTCAAGCAGAACTAGATAAAGTATCACAATTGCACGAGGAGGAGGAGGCGGAAAGTTGTTTTCAGATTTTTTGTTATATTAAAGAAAATCCTCCTTTTAGGAAAGGGGAAGGCGGCTTCACGATGATGATGCTAACCCTTTGAATGATAAGGAGCTAGAGGATTTTTTTATTTTTTTTGCTTTTCTGGAAAGATTTCTGCAGAATATCTTTTGGAGAACATGTTTTTTATGAGACAGCGTTCTGATGAAAATACATCTTTGAGCATATCCTCCTTTCTTTGCATATGCACAGAAGGGGCGTGTAAGCGTGGAAATTTGGTGCGCAGACATCAGTACTGATGACTCATAAAGTACTTACGTTGCTATTGTTATGAGAAGCATGTAAGATGCCTTGAAAATCAGGTATCCAGCATAACACACCCAGATGCTTCGAGTAAAGTCCATGAGGAACAGAGCGCCAGCATCCACTGCTGAAAATATTCCCAGAGCCAGTTCTCCAGAAAGGTCCCAGTTTATTTTCACATAGCCTACACAAAATGATGCCACTGCACCTGAAAAGCAAGGCGAATGGGAATATAAATACAGGCAACGTTCCTTCATTGTTTCTTTTACATTTCTTTTTGGAACGGAGAGTCCCAGTTCCCTGCTTCTTGAGCTATGAAGAGATGTTTCTATGGGTATGTTTAGGGTGGGGAGGTAAACCACACACTACTGCTACTAAATGTTGATATAGTGCTACCAGGCATACATAGGACTGGGCAGATTCATATTTATTTATTTGAAAAACCTTTATATACTGCCACTTCCCAAGATCAGGGGCGGTTCATATATAGTAAGCGAGAGTCCCTTCTCTGGGGTTTACAGTCTCATCAAGTTCAGCTGTAGCCACTTCTCCCCTATAATCTACAGCAAGCAGCCAGCCACTACCAATAAGTATTACTTGGAAAAATAATTAGCAGCACCTTACTTTCTGCTATAAATTCTTCCAGAGCTTCTGTCATTGGAAATATCTAAATTTCTTCACAAATATTCTAGGAGGTTTTTTTTTTAATAAATTGGGGGCTGAATAATAAATTATGAGCTTATTTAGATAACTTTCTGGTCTCCAAGAATTATTTGATTTTACTTATACATTTTACTGCTTATTTGGCATGATCGCCATTTATATAGCTAATTTCCCTCACAAATCTGGTAGTAACCTAAGATATGAGCTAGTAACCTGGAAAAGAGACGGCTGAGGGGAGATATGATAGAAGTCTATAAATTAATGAACGGAGTGGAACGGGTAAACGTAGATCAATTGTTTACATTATCAGAATATAGAAAGACTAGGGAACATGCAATGAAGCTACATGGTAAACTATTTAAGACTAATAAGAGAAAATATTTTTTCACTCAACGTGTAATCAAACTCTGGAATTTGTTACCGGAGGATGCAGTAAAAGCTGTTAGTGTAGCTGGGTTTAAGAAAGGTTTGGACAAGTTCCTGGAGGAAAGGTCCATAAACCATTATTAAAAAGGGACCCAGGATATCACTGCTTGACCCAATACAATCATTGTGGAACCTGTGTCTTTTGGGGAAACTGCTAGGTACGTATGACCTAGATTGGCCAATGCTGGAAACAGAATACTGGGCTCGATGGACCTTGGTCTGACCCAGTATGGCATATCTTATGTTCTTATAAGAAGATGAAAACAGACACAGGGGAACAGCAGCAGGAGCTGACAGCTATGCCCTCTCTTCCCCTCCCCTCATGACATTTACCAAACCTCTCCCCACATCCACAATTTCTCTTAAAAATGGGAAAAACTACCTGCCTACAATGCACAGACTCTCCTAAACTCCTTCTCTCCTCAAAAATCCTCAAATAAACCCCTCAGAGGCATTCCTGCCCCATCCCATTAACTTCCCCCATACTCACAGTCCCCCACATCACCCTAAACACACACATTTCCTTAGCTTCTCCTCCCCACACTGAGGGGAATAGGTTGGGGGGGGGGGTGTAGGGGGATAGGAGCTGATTACAATTGAGATGGAGATAGAGAGGACTAAACAGAGGTGGATAATAGGGAGTTGCGCAATCACAAGGAAAGAAAATGTACAGCATCCTAGAAATGTACTTGGGGGAGGCCGGGTCATCAAGTACATGGCAAGTGCAATTTGTCCCTCCTAAATACCTGCTAAAAATAAGGCTCATATTGCCATAGTATTACCTAATTGGCCCATCTACTCTGCAAAGCTGAGACTCTTTTTCATCTCCACAGAGAGGCCACTTCAGGTCTTGAAATCTTCCTCTGTGATTCTATCAAGATCAACACTAAATCCAACACTCGGGTTCCCTTCCATGTTTTACTACCAACTTTGCTAGTTTTGGTAGCTGTGAGGATTTTTAGAACAGTCTTTGTCTAAAACATCCAACTTCCCCATGCTCATTTACATTTAGGTTTTGATCAAGCTTACTCCACTATTCCTTTATTTTTTTCCAATAAGGATCCTAGATGTTTATTCCACAATTTACTGAAATCCTTTACTGTTCTAGCCTTTAATATCCTTTCTGAGAGGGCATTCAAAGCATCCACTACCTTTTCCATCAAAAATAATTATCAACTCTCCTGAGTCATTCCCATTGATGCTTCATATCATGACCGCTAGTTCCACAATTTCTTCCATTGTATAGGCTTTTCTAGTGCATTATTAATACCCGCCTCTAACATATCCCCCTATCCCTCCTCTCCTCTGGAGTATCAATATATTCTTAAATGCCAACTCATAGCACTTCTGGCATAGATCTTGCACCATTTTGGTTTCCTTGCTCTGGATTGCTTCTAGCCTATCTATAGTCTTTCAGAGGTATGGCTTCTGGAACTGAATGGGATATTGTAAGTGACATCTTTGGAAAGGTTGTGTACTACTTGGAGTTCACCATTCCAATTTTAGTTGTTTTCTTTAAGAGGAAAATGAGTATCACTCGTGTCAGTGGGTAGACTTTAAATATTCCTTTTTATAGTAACATAATAGAAGATAAAGAAAATGGCCAACTGATTTATCCAATCTGCCCAGTGGTTCCTGTTCACACTGCCCAAGGATGTATTTCAGCTGCCAGCCATAAAGTATGACCACCTGTAGGATATCATTCCTTATATATGACAGTTTATGCCATCTATCTCCATAGTATCCCCCTCCTCTGGGTAGCTGAGCATGTAAAATCCACCTTTTTAGTTCACAATCAACACTCCCTCATTCCCATTTCCAACCAGAAGATCTTATGATAAATGCAGCTGCAGTCCTTCAAGGTCCTTGTGGCCTTTCTGGTTGTCTTACCTAGAAAGGTTGATACAGCTTCAACTCCTCCATTGTACACTGTAGAATTCTGAGAAGGCTCTATGTGATCCCATAAGACCTGGACATAATTCACAACCTGATTATAGCCAGCAGTGGCTAATGCCCACCACAGTGACCAGTAGAGAAGTTGTTTTGCAGAATAGCATTCTTTTAAGTCTTTGCAGAGCTGGAGAAGCACTTTAAAGAAATGTTTACCATTTTTGGTTTGGTCCAAGTTACTTGCATGCACTTTCCCAAAATCAACCGATTCAGGTTGCGATATTTTAGACTGTTGGTAATTATTGTTTGATGGAGAAGATGATGCATCTGTTTCAGCTTTTGCTGCCTTACGATGAAAGAACATGCTTCTCTTGGGCATGGGTAGAAAAAATGAAGATATAAATGCCACAGATATAGAAGACAAACTGATAGCATTTAAGTAAAAATAGGAGAGGCCAGCAAAAGAGACCAGAAGTTGCCCAAGCACTGATCCAACAGTATATCCAACTAGAGTGATGCTTCTGCAATAACTTGTAACCCTTTGATAATGATCCGAACTGACGACGCTGTAAATGTAGGCATAATATGCAACTTCAGTGGCTGTGACCATGCCATAGAAAAACTCCAGTGCCTGCATAGCAGACACTCCCTGGGCAAACAGCAGCAGCAGCCATGAAATAATATAGCTGAGTCCTTGTACTATAATAACTGGTTTATATCGCAAGTAGTCTGTGAGCAGGAAAACAGGAAGTAGGATCACCAAGTAAGAGTATGTCCAAACTGGAAACACTTTATTTGTAACCTGAAAAATATAACAGATATGGCATGACATAAAGTCCATAGAAACACTGCAAACAGTTGTAAGAGTGAAACTTTAAATACATTTCTCATCATGTAGATCCAACCTATGTTATTCTAGGGAAGTGATTCTCAAGTTGTAGGTCAGGATTCCAAATAGAGTCAGATTGTCAATGGATGGGGTCACAGAATCAGGGTCACTCTGGTCTCCCACTGTGACATATGCCCAGTAGTGGCAGTCAGCATGGGGATTATCAGCCAGTAAATATTTCTTGGTAAGCTTCCTGTTTGACTGGATACCATGCCGCATGCTGAGGTCTGTAGCACAGACTCATTCACAGATCCCCTGCATTTCTGCTTTGGGTGAGTGAGGGAGGAGGATGGAGACCTGCTTTTTTGTTTTCCTCATTATCACCATCATCATCATCTGGGGTCATGTGCATTTTCAGTTCAAATTGGGTTATAGTGGATGATGGTTTGAGAAGCGCTATTCTAGAGATAAGCAAGCCAGCTGAGATCAAATGAAGATCCTTCCCAAACTGGAGTTGGAGGAGATTCTCATCTCACATGGAAGGCTACGAGCTTCATCTGACCATGACTGAAATGGAGTCCAAATCCACGCGATCTAACTCACCAAAATTTGATTTGGTTGCATTTTAAACAGAACTTTTGATCCCTTTCATTGAGATGGGATATGGGTGGTTGTGATTTGGACATTCATCTCTGGGGCAAGTATCTTAAATTACAAATAATTGCCAGTCCCTTGGTTTGGACTGTAGCACAATACATTTTGGCATGGAGGTGGTGTAGCTCGGGAGAGAGGTAAGAGGGCTGCCACTCCAGTAGCAGCTCTTGCCGATCAATGGACAGCATCGAAGGGAGGAAGTGTCTGTCCGCCTTTGTGCCAATTAGAGTTCCCTGAGCCACTTAGACATTCTGTCCAGTGAAGGGAACACAACACAGTGGGCTGATGGCGAAGAAAAAAGACCAAGTAAATTGCAAATAGTTTTATTGTCCCCTCTTGTACTTTAATTTTTTAAAATTCTTTATCATTTTAATCAAAAACTACAATAAAACACAAACATGTAATACTACTACCACTACTACTATTTAGCATTTATATAGCGCTACGCACACAGTGCTGTACAGAAATATAAGCAAAAAGACAGTCCCTGCTCGTCAGAGCTTACAATCTAGTCAAGACAACACAGAACATTAGACATGTACAACAACTCCAGCTCCCCCCTCACCCAGTTCCACAGCAATCAAAAGCTCCATTGATAAAACCTTAAATAATAACACAGAGAAAAGTCAAAAAGAAAGAAAATGGCAGACTACATGTCTCCTGATATGAACATATAATCATCCAATGTCTTCCATCACAACCTCCATTGTATCTGTTTATGTTGTGAGCAATAGGCCGATTCATATCTATGATAAAGACATTCCATCTTCTGTAAGGGCCTACCAATCTGTTTGCTATAATATCAGCATAAGGGTTAACAGAGAAACTGTGGGCCCAATTCCGTCCCGCATGTAGACCCCCTCTGTGCATCCCATCTGAACTGGATGCACAGAGGGGATCGCGATTCTGATCCCGTGGGGCATGTCTAACTCCGTGGGACCAGAATCACGAACAATCCTGCACGTGCAGGCCAGGATTGCGATTCAGTCCGGCCTGCACATGCAGGACTGCCCCCGGCTAACTCAGTCAAGGCTCCTCAATTGAAGAGCCGCAATGCCTGCTGCCTGAAAAAAGGGGTTTATTCCCCCAATTTGGCCTCCTAAGGCTAGGGTCGGGCTGCGGGGAATGTCCCCTGGCTCTCCTCTGCTCTATCAGTGCTCCGGCATTGAAATTAAGACACGTCCAGGGAAGTTATTCTGGACATTTCTCCGGCCCTGGACATACAGGGCTGACATTAGAATCGGCCCAGTATGTTCAGGGCCAGCGACTGCCCTCAGGCTGCCCATTTCCCGCCCCCGTCTAACTTCCCCACACAACCGGCGGGGAAGTTAGTCGGGGGTAGGAGCCAGCACGAATAGTGGGGATGGATATTCCGTCGGGCCGTCCATCCCTGCTATTTGTAGCACAGAATAATCCCCTGTGTGAATAAGTTCAAGTTCAGCACAGTTGTCCTTGACCTTCAAGGATAGATATACAGACATTGAAGAACAAAGTTCACTAAAGGAAGCAGGAATGTAGAGGGAAGCGATCATTGAAATGTAACACAGTAGGTGGCAGGATGCAAGTTAATTAAAAAGAAAGAAACATATTTTGCAGAAAGAAATGATACAGACATGATGTCTGGGAAGAAAAACTACAAAGGAATTAATGAAGAAATCTAGAGATAACAATATATGTGTGTTCGCATTTGTACGTGCTGGAAGGCCTATAGAGGAAACAGGAGAAGAACTACATGGGAGGAAGTTAGTAAGAATAGATCTCGGAGGTGGGCTGTACCGACCTCTCTCTTTCTTATTAGGTAAGCTTACGCTATCTGCTTGCTAGGTGCAATTAGATATTATACTCACATCTCTATAATAAAACTTTCTTATTGAGCACTGCAATAATTGTTTGGTATGCTTATTAAATGTGCATGTGTGACTGAGGGAGGAGGGGAGGGTATAGCAAGGGAAGGCTATCCTGGGTAATTCCCCAACACTTCAGAGTCACTAGGTGAGTGTCCAAACGAGTGTCACCTCCGAACCTGAATGGAAGGTAACCACTAACACTTCCACCAATGATGATATTCTAAAGAGGAATTATTTTCCCAGTTATTAATAATTAGTTTTAGTGCCAAACTAAGCACTAGATCTAAAAGATAAGAATCTGAAAGCTGGAGAATGGGAACGTCTGCAAGAGACCGAAAAATAATCTTGAATGTTAATTCCTCTTGTAAATATAATATTTGAGAAATTTTATGCCATATAGATTGCCAAAAGATTTGGATATTAGGACAATCATATAGAATATGATGAAAAGTGCTTGGGAAAGAGTGACAAGACTAGCAACGATTACTGCATCCCTCTTGCCATATTGACAATAATACAGGCGTAATAAATAACTTATGCGCCAGAAAATACAAAAACTGAAGCTGATCTAGAGATATGAGTAGCCAAGACCCAGAAGGATTTCCAATTATTAGGAGTAAGGGTAGCATTTACATCTTGTGCCCATGAAATCTCAGCCCCAATACATCGAGACTCCCGCACATCACGGAGCATCATATAAACCTTAAATGCAATACGGGAGGAATCAGCAATATTCTTCACAACAGACAAAAATTTCCACTCCGTGAGGATTTGGGTCGGCTGAACATTGGCTTTCAACAGACAAGAATGCAATTGGAGCCACTGATAATACCCAGTAGATGGAAGTTGAAACACAAGTTATAAATCTCGAAAGGTCTTAATTCCTGTCAAAAATATAAATTAACCTATCGTCCAAATCCCCTTAGACTGCTAAATCTTCCAACTAATGGATTTCTTTGAAATTTTAAATCTGGTATTGTGCCAAATTGTCTGAGAACTAGGAAGTTTGCAATCTTTAAAAAGAAGCAAGGCAAATATCCGAAAAGCAGATTGTGTAGCCAAAACTATATTAAACTTACCACTCAAATTTGGTAGCATCATATCAATCAAAAGAGGAGAGGTAGGGACCTCTCCAGAGACAGCCACGCCAGACAAGCATAACCCTCATACTGTTTTGTCCATATCGACCCCTGCTGAAGCAGAAACGCCAGGTGATATTTTTTTAAATCAGGAAAATACACCACCTTTCATTTCAGACAGCTTCAATTTCCAACATGCAATCCTAGATGTCTTATTACACCAAAGAAAATCTGTGACTCTAGCTTAAAGTTTCTTATACCAACTATCTGGAAAGCTTACCGGTAGCTTACTAAGTATATAATTAATCTTAGGTATTAGGACCATTTTTATTGTTTCTAATTGTCCCCACCAGGAAAGAAAACAGGGACCACTTTAACAATCAACCATTGTATATGATCCAAATTGAATTCAAGGGTATCCTGAATAGTTCAGCCATATGCTACTCCCAGATATTTAAATGTGGGATCTTTCCACAGAAAAGGAAATTGTAGAAAATCTGCCTTAAAAGTAAATTTATTCCGAGGGAAGAGTAATGATTTATTCTAATTTATTTTATAACCAGAAAAGTTTGAATAACGTTGAGTAGTCATCAATACCTCATGTCACCTTGGCCCAGCACCCCTCAGAATTGTTCCTCTTATCCAAAATCTGCAAAGGAAAGGATTTTCAAGCTAAAATGACCACCCCATTCCTCTTTCCCAATGCAGATACACAAGCAAGCAAAACAAAAGGAGTAGAGTCTAACAGCAGCTTCAGCTAAACTAAGGTGTGTTTCTTGAGGATAGATAACATCAGGCCCCATATTTTAACAATAAGAAAGCATTTTCTTCCTTTTGATTGGATTATTAATTCCCTTAACATTTGACGATAAAACGTTTAAAGTTACTACCATAAGATTTTAAATAAATAAGCTTTCAAGTACAGTACGATGATAATGGCCATAGAAATACAGTATCCCCAAATACAGAAATCCATTATCCAAACACCAAATGTTTGATCAAAAAAGAAAAGAAACCTGCCAAGATAATATAAGTTACAGATGAGGAACATAAAATATACTGTCATGAAACAAAAGCAGAACTTCGGAAAAGCCGGAGTAAAGCAGTGGGAGCCAGGTAACAAAACCAAACAAACTAAGAATCGAGGCTATATGTGGGATAATCAGCACTAACCAACAGCCCATATAGAACAGTCCGGCACTAACCTGAAAGACCCAACTACATCCTCTTCCCCTACCCCAAGATACAAACAAATCATACAGCTTTCCCCGTTTCTCCATCCCCACATCAATCCCACCACAACACACATCATACATACAGGAAGCAACCACTACCAACATAAACAGACATGCATCATACAAGCTAGCCATTCGCACACAAACAAATCCAAATCACACCCAAAGAACACAATCACACAGCAGCACATAAAAGGCTGGCAACACCGTAGACAAAGTCATGCCACATACCATTCTCCAAACAACCACACCTAATCACATCAACAAAAGTCATCACCCATCAGTGAGCCTTTATAAATAATGAAAAAACCTACCAAACAAGCAGAAATTGCAGGGAAAAATGGCAAACAATGGACAAAGAAGAAAAAGGAAGTCTTTCAAGACACCAACTGCAATTCCATACTCATGCTATCACAGTTTTCCGGGAACATGCAAAGCTTCTCCGGATCATCAAACGATCTGGTTTGATTGTGAAGTGGATAAAATAAGCCATATTGCACTTTCAATTGTTGTAACTGAGGACGAAATGCTGACAGCTGCATCCTGCAGGAGACCGTAGACTTCAAGAGATCAGGAAATAATTGAAGCTTGTGACCTTCATGAAAAATTGCTGCATGAAGATGTGTCGCCTGAATAATCAGAAGAACTTTCGGTAATGCAGCACTTTAAAAACTATGGGCCATGGGAACTTCACAGATGCAACTCTATGTGATGGGACATTGTGAGTGCACTCAGTTTCACACGGGCTGTCAAAAGTTAACTGAAGTAATTTAGGAAGGAGAGTTTCCAAGAATTGAATCATATTAGATCTTTCCATGCTTTCTGGCAAACCAATTAACCAAAGATTGTTTCTTCTGGCGCGATTATTATAATCTTCTAATTGTCTCTAAATCTCCACCACACTCTCTGTATTGCACTTGAGCAAACGTAGCTTCAAGGCTCTCCAGTTGAGCAACAAATGTATTCAGTCACAAGATAACCGACTCCAATCCCTCTTTTATTTGCGCAATTTCCACATGCGTATTAACAAGAGAGTCGCCATTAGTAGAGACTAGTTCCTTAACTTGATGTATTTCACTTAGCAGTTCCCTTAAATTGACATCGGCTTCCTTTTCAGCTGCCATTTTCCCTGGGGACAGGCTTCGATCTCTTAACTCCCCATGTTTTAGAATTTGGGAATTCAAGCCATGCCGTTTTCAATGCAACCATAGCAGTGAATCAGAGAAAATGAGGGGAGACCACAAATACCAGGGAAAAGATGTAAAATTAAACAGGATTCTCTCAAATAATGCCAGAGCTACTTCCCTAAGCTGCCATCTCGACTGGCAGATGACTCAACCCCCCCTCCCTCCCCCCCTTGTACTTTAAAATCTGGGAACATGCAGTCTGCTTAAAAACTCTGGACTCAGTAGAGCTTGGGAACTCTGAGGCTGACATATAGCACCTGATATTTAAAGAGATTAAAACGGGTAGCAGACTTGCTAACCATGTTAATCCCTCTAGCCAGGATATTCAGTGATACTAACATGGTGAGTTCTGATGAATATCCATGGGTGCCGCCGGTGCACGCCCCAGTGCTAACTGGTTAGCATTGGGACATTCTGGGGGCAGCACCCAGCGATAACCGGGCAGCGGCGAAATCAAGTTGCTGCCGGGTTATCGCTACGTGGCAAAAGTCAAACACAGGAAAGGCTGGCCTAAGTTTTGCCACTGAAACTAACCGTGCAGTGGCTGAATGTCACCGCCGTCTGGGTAGCTTTGTGGCAATCCGTACAATCTGGATATGGCCCCAGCATTGACTATATGGGTTGAAAGTTAAGTGAATATCGGGCCTGTAAATTCTAACCCACTTGGGTTCAAGGACCTGCTCAACAAGTACTGCATACTGCATGACTATTCAGGTAACTCTCTTATTGACTTTCTTTTAATTTATTTCATTTGATATTCCCTTTAAGAATGAAAATTATGTCAAAGTGGTTTACACAATAAAATAAAGACATAAAACATACCATAAGGGAGGCACTGCCTTATTTAGCAGACTAACCACTAGTGGTACATTCTGATGCAACACTAGGGGACAAACACTACCAGTTTTACAAGATGGTAGTGGTGAACGAAGGACACCACTTGATGCCTCCCTGGTAGGTCCAGCAGCATGAAGGCTCTCTGGTTGAGGGACTCGATGTTTGGTGCGTGGTTCAGGGGGGCTCTGGCAGTTGATTGAGAGAGTCTGGGGAGGAGAGTTGGAGGCAGGGCCAGCACTACCATTAGGCAAAGAAGGTGGTCGCCTAGAGTTCGGGCCTCCAGGGATGCACATTGCCACTACTACTGCTCTTCTTCTGATCAGCAGCAATGACTGCAAACAGCCCCACAGTGCTTACCTTGAAACTCCAGCCCTGGGGGGCTGTTTGGTTCCGCCCCTTTGGACTGCACAATACCAACTTCCTGTTTGGAAAGGAAGTTAGCATTGAGAGGTCTGAGGGGGCATTAGCAAACAGCCCCAAAGTGCCGAAGTTTCAAAGTAAGCACCACAGGGCGGTTTGCAGCCATTGCCCCACATACCAGAGTGGGGCGGTAGTGATGGCAATGATCGCTGGAGGAGAGGGGCGCAATGGATGAGGTTCACCTAGCATGCCTCATCTCCTTGTAGCTTTCTTTACACTTGTGTGGGAGGTTAGGAATGTAATAGGGATTCTGAGTGTTTCGTACTGCAACAGGAGAGACATTGCATATTCACTTTTAATATTCATGATCCTAACTTTCAGGCAGCCCCTTCACAGTTAACAAAGACAGCCAAGATATGCAATTTTTTCATCTTTACTTATAACCAAATTCAAGAAGGTTGATTTGATTTATTCCATCTCTTATTCCCCCTCTTTGCGGGAAATAGATACATTTGAATCTGATCCTTAGAAGATAATTAGGATGTCTGATTTTAGAATTAAAACCTATGAAGTCCATTACTCTGACTTATAAATTCTAACACTAACTTCAGAATTCTAAATTGTATGCTAAACTTAATACAAAAACATGAACCCCCTATTCCCCTCAGTGTTCATTACACAGGTACACTACCAAAAAACTGCCTCCAGTTTTGCAACTGATTCCTATAGATTTTGGGGTGCTGAATCCAGGAAAAATAGCCAAAATGTTCCATCACGTCACGTTTTCTTGCAAAATTAGATTTCTTACCCATATAAGGAATGTTCACATAATTTCTTTTTAGCCGACTGCAGTTTATTTTCTTGGCCCAAAATAGAGGTTGTAATGGTTAACTAACTAGAAACACTCCCTCATGATATTTTACAGTGTTTTGTATTCATTTTATACATTAACAGGACAATTGGGAGGCGGGGGGCTAAATCCAGTACTCGCGCTGGCGCATGTTCTTTCCTGTTCGCCTCGCCTCGTTCGCTTGCTCAAACACGGTGGTTGCGACATGAACGTTCCTGTCAAATTTCAGTTTCTTGCAAGTTCATTATTACCTTTTGTTTGCTCAGTCGTAATCCAGCTTTATTCCGAAGTGGTTCACTACAGTTGTAGTTTGCAGTGCTGTGTATTTGTGATGGCTCACAGAGCCAGAGGTTGCGTCAACTCTCTGGACAGTTTTTGTTTTATTTGTGGGGAATATACCGTGAAAAAGCGGCAGAGGAACATTTCTGCATTTATTAAAAAAGTATATTTCGCCTATTTCGGTTTGAAGTTAGGCGATCAAGACAAACCGTGGGCTCCTCACAAAGTGTGCAAGACATGTGAGGAAGATCTACGCTTATGGATGAAAGGTAAAAAACAAGCATTTCGTTTCGGAATACCTATGATGTGGCGTGAACAAAGAGACCACAGCAGTGACTGCTATTTTTGCTCTTGCATTGTGAAGGGATACAACTTAAAAAATAAGAACGTAATAAGTTACCCCAACCTTCCCTCAGCAATTAGGCCTATGCCTCATAGCAACGAAGTACCTGTGCCTGAACCACCAAAATCTTTGGATCATATTTGTGTGGACGGTTCTGATCATGATGAGACTCATCAGATGGCTTTTCCCGATGAGTCCAGTACTTCCGAGTTTGAAACTGAACCAGATCCGAAACCTGAACTTTTCTCTCAAGCTGAATTGAATGATTTAGTCCGGGATTTAGGACTCCCAAAAGATGCTGCCCAACTGCTAGGTTCTCGGCTTAAACAGAAAAATCTATTGTCACCAGGAACAACTTTTTATTGGTACCGCAACCGCGAGACACAATTTTTGAAGTATTTCAGCAAAGAGGAAGATTTGGTATTTTGCAACGATATATACGGAGTGATGGAAAAGTTTAAACTCAAGTATGATCCTGCTGAATGGCGGCTGTTCATTGATTCGTCAAAAGACAGCATAAAAGGTGTTCTTCTTCATAATGGCAACACATTCGCTTCAGTTCCTATTGCTCACTCTGTTATTCTCCAAGAAAAATACGAGAATTTGGCCCTGATTCTTCAGAAGATTCGTTATGATGAGCATAAGTGGATGATTTGTGGAGACTTTAAAATTCTATCCATGCTATTAGGGCAGCAATCCGGTTTCACCAAATATCCCTGCTTCCTTTGCTTGTGGGATAGCCGGGCCCGCGACCTACACTGGGGGAAAAAAGACTGGCCAATTCGGGAGTATTTGAGACCCGGTGAGAAAAATGTTCTTCATGAGAGCTTGGTACCTTGTGATAAAATTCTATTACCACCTCTCCACATTAAGTTGGGTCTCATTAAGCAATTCATCAAGTCCCTTCCAAAAGATGGTGAGTGCTTTCGGTACCTTTGCTCAAAGTTCCCCCGACTTTCTGAAGCAAAGCTAAAGGAAGGAGTGTTTGTTGGCCCTGATATAAGGAAACTCATTTCAGATGGAGCATTCGCTGAAACGATGTCTGAGAAGGAAAAAGAAGCCTGGGATTCCTTCAAGGATGTTGTTCTCAAATTCTTGGGGAACAGGCGAGATGAGAACTATAAGGATATTGTTGCCAGGATGCTCAATGCCTTCAAAGAACAAGGCTGTAACATGAGCCTGAAAGTCCATTTCTTGCACTCCCATGTGAACTACTTTCCCGAAAACTTGGGGGCGTACAGTGAAGAACAAGGTGAAAGGTTTCACCAGGACATCAAGGATGCAGAGAGAAGGTACCAAGGAAGATGGACCACCACTATGATGGCTGATTTCTGCTGGTTGCTGCTGCGGGAAACCCCAGATGAAAAATACGCCAAGCAGCGCACCAAGAGAAGCATTCAGGGGAAGAAGAAATGGGCCCACCAGGAGATTGATTGACCCAAGAATGACTTTAAAATCTAAACTGTGTTGACAAATATCGTGTTTTTACTAAACTTTGAAATAAAAATTTGCTAGTTATTACCACAGTGTCGGATCTCATTTATTAGAATTTTATTTTCACACCATCGGGTGTTTGTCTTCATGTATTGCAATGGTGCGGTTTGCGTTTTCTATTCTTACATACATACCTGTACAATATTTTTTGCACATTTCTTTGCTTTGCTTTGCTTTGTGTCTAACCTCGCTCTTATATGCTCAATGTTTGTGCACATGTATGTGGCTGTTTTAAGTGCAGACAATTTTGCTACCATCACAGTGTGTTTTGTTGACATTACTCTATTCTTATGTGCTGCCTTGTTACAATTTTCTTTATTCTTATTTGAATAACTACTAAACAATTAGTATAAAGAATTCATCCAAGAAACTTTTATCTCGATCGCACTCAATCTGAAATGTTCACCTCAAACTGCTAACCCAATGTAGCAAAAAATCTGTACGTGATGGAGCAAATTGGTTACCAGATTTGGATTCAGCGCACCAAAAAACGTAAAAATCAATCGAAACATTAGAGGCAGTTTAAAAAAAATTTTTTTTAGTGTACCTGTGTATCAAATAAAGAGGATATAAGGATACCTTCTTCTCCACACCCTCAGGATGTTTGCCTGAGAAAACAAGCACTTTTCAGATGCTTATTGGTGCTTGGAGCAGGTATAAGCTTTGATAAGGCTTGAGATGTAGAGGACGTTTCTGAGATTGGGCAAGAATGTCCAAGCTCTTGGGAACGTCCTGGCTACCCCTACACTACACCTATTCCGACTTGGACATCCTTGTGCTGGGAATGTCCCAGTTTCTAAAATGGCTCTGTGCTTTGGACGTCTGTGTGCCCTTTCTCAGATGTTCTAAGCACGAATAGGGCTTCTAAAATTACCCCCCATAGCCTGGCATCAAATGACTGATGTAAGTAAAGGAACCCAGGAGGTTCTGCACATTTGCGGTTTACGTTTTCCATTTCATGTGTTTGCTGTGTTCACACTGGATGTAGAAAATGAAAAAATAAATGACCTGCTTGGAAGCATTGCCTTGTGCTAATAACTTATGTATCAGATGTTAATTCTAAGTGAGGCCATGTAAACATAGGGCTATAGAACCCAAACCAGAAATACCACTCGGAAACTCAGGTACTGTCCTGCCATTTTTTATGAGAGGCCAGTGAGAAAATGCTCCTCCCAACTCCCACTTAAAATTTCTCTCAGCAAACAGACATCCAGCATTTCAGTAACTCACTTTCATTTCTCAGCAGAGGAAAATGCACACTAATTTCATAATAGCAATTTTCAAGTCATTCATCACTTCTGAAGTTTATATCCAAATCCTCTTAAACGTACCTCATCAATGGTCAAATTTTTATCTGGTCCAGTTAAGTAAGGTGCAAGAAATGGTTCTGAAGGCCTCAACATGGAGAAAAACCCAAAGATACAGAGGATAATGGTGGGGTAAATCCAGTTTTTGCTCTTCCAGTTTTCTAAGCAGTCTATCATCTTTTAAACTGCAACAAAGTGAAGAATGGGCATTAAATGTGCACAGAGCAAGGCTTTTTACTCTACATTCTGCATTCAGACGTTCTCAGGAATGTTCTCTTCATTACTGACTCCTTTAGATTTCCAGTTTGTAAATGAACAACCAGGGTTAAAGAACAGCAAATTGTTGGGGGAGGAGATAGGTAGATAAGACTAATACCTTGGACTGATCAAGATCTGTTAAAGTGCAAAAAATGAGAATCATTTCTTCTATACTAAAAATTGCTCTGGTACTATCAACAATATGTACAAGAGACACCCCTGCTTAGTGGAAGATAGTTTCCTGAAGGTTATATATCGGAGGCAAAATGCAGAAATGTGTCAGCTTTCTTTTCAGCAAGGACATTTCTGGCTTTTGCCCCCACAAAAATCTGTTTTAGTGATACAGGGGCATGGGCCCAACACATACCAAGTACGCCACCCTAACATTTAGCACAGGGCCCAGTGCTAAAGGTCTTGCTTGCTAACCTCAATGGGTGGCATTAAGTGCATCTGTGCGCAAGTTTGCGCTGGGCACATGCACACGCCCCCTGACGTTAGTGCAGGTCTCCACATTGGTTTTGTGGCTCCACCCCGTGCCCTTTAGTAAACATGTTCTATAACGCATGCCAGTGAGATCTTAGTGCAAACTAAAGAGTCCTGTAGTGAAGGACATCCAAGGATCAAGGTATAGGAGAAATCTAAGTGACAAAACAATCCAGTTATTATATTTGCTATTGCGAAATAAATGTGTGGGTTGTTCTTTACCTGAAAGGTATCCCAAAAAGGATTTCAGTCCTTCTATACCAAAACTCCTCAGCTTTGTACTTCTGTCAAAAGAAAGTATGTCAATGAGACAGCAAAGAGACTGTTGGTACTTTACTACTATACTTGACTGATAAATCTTCAGACACCAGTCCTTAAGGTCAGAAAACAAAGCTCTTCAAACAGTGACACAATGCACCACTTCTGGTGTCCTGCAGCCACCCAGGAGCAGATTCTGCAGCAAGGGCTAGCGAGTCCTGTGGCACAGTCTTTCAGATTCTGGCACCTGTGCATGAATACATGTACAATTTTAAATGCAAGGAGCAACGATTTATTGAAAATCTATTATCCTACAAATGTTCCTTTTTAAATAAAATATTTCTCCAGTCTGACTTGAAATTTTCACTCGGGTTAATGAAAACCAATGGACTCTCCTTGTCTGCAGTTCCATGCAGACTGTGTACCTGTAGGTGATGTCACTATCTGGGCCCTTTCCTGCCTCAACTCTGAGAATTTCCCCCAGCAATCTGGACTAGGAAGAAAAAGCAGAAAGAGATTAGTAATTCTAGCTAAAAACATATTCCCACCACAACTGATATTAACAAGTTATATGGGTGAGAATAAGCATGCTGTCAAGATGGAATGGCATCTGCTGGCCTTAAGAACATAAAATATGCCATACTGGGTCAGACAAAGGCCCATCAAGCCCAATAGCCTGTTTTCCAACAGTGGCCAATCTAGGTCACAAGTATCTAGCAGTTTCCACAAAAGACACAGGTTCCATAATGCTTGTATTGGGACAAGCAGTGGATATCTCGGGTCACCTTTAATAATGGTTTATGAATCTTTCCTCCAGGAACTTGTCCAAAACGTTTTTAAACCGGCTACACTAACAGCTTTTACTACATCCTCCGGTAACGAATTCCAGAGTTTAATTACACGTTGAGTGAAAAAATATTTTCTCTTATTAGTCTTAAATAGGTTGCCCTGTAGCTTCATTGCATGTTCTCTAGTCTTTCTATATTTTGATGGCGTAAATAATCGATCTATGTTTATTGGTTCCACTCCATTCATTAATTTATAGACCTCTATCATATCTTCTCTCAGCCGTCTCTTTTCCAGGTTGAAGAGCCCAAACCTTTATAGCCTCTCTTCATAGGGGTATCCTTCCATCCCCTTGTCCATTTTGGTGGCTCTTCTCTGTACCTTTTCTAACAATGCTATATCATTTTTAAGATATGGCGACCAGAATTGCACACAATATTCAAGGTGTGGTCGCACCATGGAACAATACAAAGGCATTATAATATACTTTGTTTTATTCTCCATTCCTTTCCTTATGATACCTAGCATTCTATTTGCTCTCTTGGCTGCTGCTGCACACTGGGCAGAGGGTTTCAACATGTTATCCACGATGACGCCTAAATCCTTTTTCTGGGTGGTGGTTCCTAATGTGGAAACTTGCATCGTGTAACCATAGTTTGGGTTGTTCTTTCCCAGGTGCATAACTTTGCATTTGTCCACATTAAATTTCATCTGCCATTTGTATGCTCAGTCTTCCAGGTTATCAAGGTCCTCTTGTAATTTTTCACAATCCTCATGGGTTTTAACAACTTTGAATAATTTTGTATCATCTGCAAATTTGAATACCTCATTCGTTATTCCCATTTCCAGGTCATTTATGAATATGTTAAAAAGCAGCGGACCCAGCAGAGACCCCTGAGTGGTGGTAAAGTGCTGGGGTCTATGGGGGTGGCTGGCATTACTGTTTTGCCCAAGCCTGGTAAAGAAGATAGTGTTTGTGGGTTCTACTGGCCTATATCCCTAATAAATTTAGAAGGAAAGTAATTTGCACAGGTGTTAGTTGCCCATAGCATTTTTTTGCCTAAATTAGCTAAAATTGACCATGCAGGTTTTATTCCTGGCAGACAAGGAGGAGATAATATTAGGAAACTATTAAATCTGATTTGGCAGTGGGGGGAAGTGTGGGCAGGGTACTATCTTTATGACTGTCAATGCAGAGAAAGCCTTTGATAGGGTGGAATGGGATTTTATGTTGCAAGTGATGGAGAGGATGGGGTTGGGGAAATATTTTAGAGTTTCGGTGCGGGCCTTGTGTCGCTCTCCTACTCCAAGAATGTGAATTATTGGGGGGTACTAGGAGGAATTCTGATTGGGAAGGGGAACACACTAAGGTTGTCCCTTGTCACCGCTGCTGTTTGCCCTATTCATAGAAACTTGGCAGAATGAGTGAGAGGACATGTTGATTACAGGTGTTTCCATGGCAGGGAGCAGTATAAAATAGTGCTCTTCGCACATGATGTCATTTTTACACTGAGGAATCCATTGGTCTCCTTATCTGTATTGATCGAAGAAATAAAGTGTTGTAATGCAGTATTGGGGTATAAGCTTAATATGGGGAAAACTGAAGTTCTGGAGCAGAACTTGCTATTGTATCTGGATGAAAGGGGTTGTCAAATATTTGGGGTTCAATTAGGGTTGGATTTGAGGTGGGTGTTTGAGTTAAACTACCAGCCACTACTTCAAGCTCTTAGGAGGGACATAGGGTGGTGGTGGAGATTGCATGTGTCCTGGTTGGGGCGAATAGCGGTGGTGCAAATGAACCTTCTCCCTAGAATTTTGTTTCTGTTTATTTCATTACCCCTGGGAGTTTCTAGAAAGGTCCTGGGACAATTTCAATCCTTAATAAAGGAATATATTTGGGAAGGGAAACCACCTTGAGAGACGAGGAATTTATTGTTTCAGAAGAGGTGGAATGGAAGGCTGAGTGTGCCTTGTTTGAGAGCATACTATGAAGCTGTGCAATTCAGGACGATACTAGACTGGGTTAAGGGGTTTAAGGAGAAACAGTGGGTGAGGATGGAGGAGTGTGTGGTGGGGGAGGGAGGATTGGGGGGTGGTTTGGAGTGGGGGGAAGGAGAGTGGGAAGGGAACCCTATTATCAATAATACTTTGAAGGTGTGGGGAGAATGTAGGGGACACCGTCTGGGGCAGGAAGAGCTTTTCTGGGGTATCCCTATTGTGTATATGGAGGTCTTCTTGCCTGGCGAATGTTTGGACTGTTCAAGGAGTGGACTAAAAAGATTTGCTAATAGTGGGTCAGCTGGTAGTGGTGGGAGGAGAGGTGAGAACCTTTGAGGAAGTCAGGGAGGAGTTTGACTTGGGGGAGGGGGATAGGTATTACTACTTGCAAGTGTTTCATTTCCTGAGGCAAAGGGAGGTGAGATGTGATCTGTATAGGGGGTGCACCCCCTTTCAGGAATTGTTGGAGAAGGGCACAGGATCTAAAGGGTTGGTATCGAAGTTGTATAAAATGTTGTTGCCAGGCCTTAGTGGGAAGCCTTTACATGTTCAGTACTGGGAAACAGAAATACCAGAGAAGCACCGATGGGATAGGATTTTTGAGGGGGTTCAAAAGATATCAGTGGGGACAATGATGCTGGAGAATAGTTTAAAAGTTCTGTACAGGCTGTATTGGACTCCCAAACATCTGAATGCAATTGATAAGGGGTATGATCCCGCCTGTTGGCGTGGGTATGGGGCAGAGGGAGATATCTCCCACTTATTTTGGGCATGTCTGAAAGTTACTGAAAGGTGGAGGGGTGTGGAAGAGATCTTTAGGGAGATCGCGGGGTGTCCAGTGAAATTGGCACTGGAGCAAGTACTGCTAAATGAAGTAAAAGTGGGATGGGAGGGAGGTTTGGGACAATTTCTGGGCATCTGTATTGCAGCGGCTTGGATGGAAGTTGCTGGCTCCTGGAAAAAGGTAGAAATACCTGCCAGGGGGCTGATCATAAAATGTCTGGATTTTCTGTTTAGGATGAGTGAGATTGCTGCTTATAAGTACTGTGGGTTGCAGAAGTTTGAGAGGGTATAGGGTATGTATGGTGAATGGAGGAAAGAATACTTTGGGGTGCAACTGGGTTACTGAATAAGGTTTGGGGTTACAGGGGGGGGGTTGTAGTGGGGCTTGGGGGAGTTGTGTTCAATATGATTTCAGGGAGGGGCACTTGGGGGGGGTTCAAATGGAGGGGGGGAGGGCTGAGGTGGTTGTTTTGCTATTGTTCCAGTTTTTGTGTTGTTGAGCTTTACTTGGTTGAGGTTTGATTTGCCATACTTTATCTGATTTGTAATGTTGATTGGGAGGGATTTAAGGGGAGGTTTTTGTGTCTCTGAGTTGTGGGACTGCTCTTTGAGCAACAGAGGGTGGGGAGGGAACTGATGTGCTTGAGGGGTTAGTGTTGGGATTTGCTGAGCATTGCAGTGTTTTGCTGATTATTGTTTGTTGTTTATTGTTGGATGTGCTCAAAGCTTCTGTATGGGGGCTTACATAAAATAATATATAGTACATTTTAAAAAAAAGGATGGCTACAAAATTTCTTAACTGATGTGAAAGTATGTTAAATAGAGGAAGATACAGTCCTGAGAACCACTTTGTCTCGAAAATAAGGAAGAAAAGGAGGCAGAAGTGAAAACACTGAGGGAGGGGAGGGCTATATTCAGTGGACAGCCATTGCTGCTGAACCTAAAATTTGAATATCCAGGTTGGCTGGATAGCAGCGATGCCAACCGGGCAGTGGTGATATTCAGCTGCTGCCCAGTTAGCTTGAATGGTGAAAGTTAGGTCAGCTTTTAAGGTGCCTCACTTTCACTACTTAGAGATAACCGAGCAGCGGCTGGATATCGCCACTGCCTGGTTATCCCCGGGTGCTGCCTGTGCTCTGTCCCCGTAAGGCCCTAATACTCGCCGGCTAGCATCAGGGTGTTCAGTGATGGCACCGGGATATTAGTGTTACTGAATATCCCAGTCACCATGATTAATGCGGTCAACAGGTTGCTAACTGATTTAATTGCTCTGAATATTGGGCCCATTGATTTCAGTAACCTTCTTAGCTTGCAACTTTAATCATTGAAAAATACACAATATTCAAGTGGAGTAATACGTTTAGCAGTCACCGCTAAATGTATAAGTCCCCTACTAGATTTTTGGTGGCATTATCTGGCTTGTGCCAGCGAAAATCCCTCCGACCACCACTGCACTATCCAGATAGCTTTGAGGTGGACTTAAAACAGAGTGAGGCTGGAACAATTAATTATACATTTTTTTAAAATTTAATTTTATATTTATGAAATTTTACAAATTAAATCAAGAAAGTTCAACAAAACATTCTTGCAGAAAAAGGAGCAGATACAATAGCAAATTCGTTTTTACAAGAATACAACAGGTAATATTAATTATACATTTAAAGTGGCATTTTAGAAAAGACGTCCAAGTGAAATCTGTGGTGTCCACTGCAAAATGTTCAAAAATCCCCAGGGATGTTTACATTTTGGTATGATTTTAGCAACTTGGATGTTCTTGAAATGAACATCCACATGGACGGCCTCTTAGATATCCCTACTACAAAAACATGGGGTGGGACGTCTGTCCTATGCTGAATGCATGTCCATGAAAACTTGTTTGCATGCAGGGACATGCATCAATGTGCCAAACTAAAAACAAGCGTCCTTGTTTCCCTGCAGGGCTTGTGTGCATCAGTGATGCTGAGAGCTAAACTATTGGTAGTTTAACTACTGGCAGGGTCTCCCAAGATGGACAGGTCTCAGCTGAGATGCTGAGATGCCAGACCAAGACAAACCACCCATCTGGGCAGCAGCAGAATGGGATAGTGTTGACGGCGGAGGATCACATTTCTGTGACAACGGCAACAACACCAAACTTAAACTGCGCGGAAGAAAGGCCCGGCAATCTGCTTCTGTATCTTACCATGAAAACCCAATTGATAGTTACAACAAAACAAATTGTGCTGTAGTGCTGGAAGATGAGACCCCCAGGTTGGAAGGCACTCAACTAGTTACTGGGGAAGAGCTGAAGACTTTTCAGAGTAAAGCCAGCATTTATGATGTGGTTGGATCAAAGCCCTCGGGACGTCTGACTGCTGATGTAGCTGCTCATGAAATGAGAGTCAGAAGCTGTAAAGATGTCTTACACATTGGAACATGGAACGTACGAAGCATGAACCAAGGGAAGTTGGAGATGGTCAAGAATGAAATGGAACGTGTACAACTTGATCTGTTGGGTGATAGTGAACTGAAATGGACTGGCATCGGGCACTTTGCATCAGAGGATCACATGGTCTACTATGCTGGAAATGAAAGACAAAGAAGAAATGGTGTTGCATTTATAATAAAGAAGAAACTTGCAAGAACTGTAATGAAATACAATGCAGTCAGCGAACGCTTAATCTCTATTCGTTTATGAGGAATGCCTATCAACACAACTATAATTCAAGTATATGCCCCAACAACAGCTGCAGAAGAGAATGAAATTGAAGAGTTCTATGAACAAGTACAAGCTGAAATTGACAGAACATGCAAACAGGATATCCTGATAGTCATGGGTGACTGGAACGCAAAAGTTGGCAACAAAGAAGAAGACAAAGTAGTTGGAAAATATGGACTTGGCAACAGAAATGAAGCTGGAGAAAGACTGATAGAATTCTGCAAGACCAACGATCTATTCATCTCGAACACCTTCTTCCAGCAAAACAAGCGGCGACTGTACACATGGACTTCACCCAATGGATTGTATAAAAATCAAATTGACTACATCTGTGGAAGTCAACGATGGAAAAGCTCTATAACATCAACAAAGACAAAACCTGGAGCTGACTGTGGTACAGATCATCAACTACTAGTATGCAAACTCAAGCTAAAGCTGAAAAAGAGCAAACCACTTATGAATGCAGCAAAACATGACCTTGAGAATATACCACTGGAATTTAAAGACTGCCTGCAAAATCGATTTGCTGCTTTAGATACAAATGATAGAGATCCAGAAGAGTTATGGAATGACATCAAGAAGATTGTGTTGGAAGAAAGCGAGAAGTCTCTACAAAAGGTAAAAAAGAAAAAACGGCCAAAATGGATGACGGAAGAAACTCTGAAAATTGCCCAGAAACGCAGAGAAGCTAAAGCCAGAGGAGAAAGAAAGACAATCACAGAACTCAACAGAGATTTCCAACGTGCAGCAAGACAGGACAAGGAAAAGTACTACAATGACGCATGCAAGGAAATAGAAGCAGAAACTATTAGAGGAAGAACAAGATCAGCTTTCCTAAGCTACGAGAGTTTAAAAAAAAAGTTCCAGCCTCGAATTGGAATGTTACAAGATGCTCAAGGTTCTATGTTGAATGATGCTGAGAAGATCAAGAAAAGATGGAAGGAATATACAGAGTTTTTATATGATAAAGATCAAGTGGACCAACAGCCGTTTCAACCTGCACCTTATGATCTGGAACCATTGGTGATGAAAGAAGAAGTTGAAGCAGCATTGAAAGCC
Source organism: Ichthyophis bannanicus (assembly GCA_033557465.1). Taxonomy (NCBI): domain Eukaryota; kingdom Metazoa; phylum Chordata; class Amphibia; order Gymnophiona; family Ichthyophiidae; genus Ichthyophis; species Ichthyophis bannanicus. Next base: position 402,151,539 of record CM066038.1, read on the forward strand.
TTATCAAAGAACAAAGCACCAGGCATTGATTGCATTCCCATAGAAGTATTACAGCAATCTGATGCAGCTGTTATCATACTTACAAGGCTCTGCCAAGAAATATGGAAGACAACATCATGGCCAACTGACTGGAAAAGATCTGTGTTTATACCATGTCATGAGGTAGATAGTACAGACCCTGAGATATTAGAGAGTAATATAAAAGAAGAGCTTACCTTACAGCCACGTGTGCAATTGCAGCATTCACAATGCAGAGAGGCAGGGAAAAGGGAAACAAACTTTCCTCATGGCTTTAGTGACGCAGTAAGAATTCAGGGTTCCAATCAGGCTCACCTGGAGCCAGACTCACGTTCTACGTTTGATGAGCAGAGAGATAAAAACAGGTGGGAAAGCCCACAGAGCAGGCTGGAAATTGAGCGAGAGCTCAAGCTGGAACTTGAGAGAGACGGAGAGCTCAAGCAGGAGCCTGGACTAGGGCTAGAGCAGGAGTTCGAGTTTGAGGAGGAAAGCAGAGACCAAAGGAAGTCTGATTGCAGTTCCAGGCAGGCTTGGAGAGCTAGGACTAAAGTGCAGTCCAGGAGTTTGAGAGGTCAGTCTCAGAGAGAAGGTGAGACAAGAACTCCAGAGCAGTTACAGAAAGACACGTTGCCTTGGAGAACCAGGGCTGAAGAAAGGCAGGCTGATAAACCTGGGAGAGCTAAGAAAGACAGTGGCAAAGTCTTCCCAGCCAGAGGGGTCCTCGTACCGAGGCAAACAGCCAAGCCAACAGAGAGCAAAGGTCACATCCAGGGAAGCTCACTGAAGGCAGGAAGTGAGTTTTGTTCAGCTAAACACGGTAACCGGTGTTCACAGAGGAAAGCAGTGTGCAAGGCAGAGAGAAAGCCTTGACTAGAAGCAGAAGGGCTTGAAACCATCTTCTCCACGGAAAGAGATAAGTACCCTGTCTTTTGTAAAGGGAGAGAAGTGGGTCCCCGTGGGAGAAGCCAGGCTTACAACAGGCTAGAGAATCCTTACTGGCAGAAGACGTGGGAGGAAATCCCCAGCACAGCTCCTGCTATCTGTGACACCCAAAAGCAGCTCCAACTCACAGCAGCTGAAGTTTACCAAGGGCAAGGCTCTGAGAGCAGCTTCATAGGGACTCAGTGCCCATACACAGGTCCAGGTCCTGGCCCTATGCAGTGGGAAAGCTATAGCCCAGAAAGCATCCCTGAGCCCTTGGAATGTGCTTTGTGTATAGCCGATGACATAGAGTCTCTCTGTTAAGAAAGGAGAAAGAAAGGAATTGTGTTTTGCACATTTTGGAATGTGATGGACTTTATTTGCTGGAAAGAAGCATAATTATTATTTGTTAAGAATCCTTTGCACCGGTAAAGCAACCGTTCTTTTGTGTTGTCCTTATTTGAAGACATCCTCAAGGGAAAGGGAATAAAACCCAACCTTAATTTTCACTCTGGACATGACTGCAGTGTCTTTATTTCCACAACTCCAGGCTATACCCAGGTCTAGGCAACCGCCTATGACCGGCTTAGTCTCACAACCAATACTAAAGAAAGGTGATCCAACTGACTGTGGAAATTATCATACAATCGCTCTGATCCCACATGCCAGCAAGATTCTACTGAAGATTATTCAAAAGAGACTACAATCATACCTGGAACAAGAACTACCTGAAGTGCAAGCAGGGTTCAGAAAAGGGCGAGGAACGAGAGACATCATTGTGGATGTGAGATGGATCCTTGAAAAGACTAAAGAATACCAAAAGGATATCTATTTGTGCTTTATCGACTATAACAAAGCTTTTGACTGTGTAAACCATGAGAAACTCTGGGCCACATTAAGAAGCAAGGGTATACCAGAACACCTGATCGTTCTCTTGCACAATCTGTACATTGATCAAGAAGCAACAGTTCGAACGGAACAAGGAGAAACAGAATGGTTTAAAATAAGCAAAGGTGTAAGACAAGGCTGCATACTTTCCCCCTACCTGTTTAATTTATATGCCGAACAAATCATCAGAGAAGCAGGATTGTATGAAGACAACAGAGGTGTGAAGATTGGTAGAAGACTCATCAACAACCTTCACTATGCTGATGATACCACATTACTGGCAGAAAGCGAAGATGATCTGAAACATTTGCTTCTCACAATCAAAGAACATAGTCTCAAAATGGGCCTGCACCTTAATGTAAAGAAGACAAAGATCATGACAACTGGCATAATCAACAGGTTCATCGTCGAAGGAGAAGAAATTGAAATCGTGAATAACTTTAACCTACTTGGATCAACTATCAATAAAGAAGCAACAAGCAGTCAAGAAATCAGATGGCGCATTGCTCTTGGCAGAATGGCTATGAAAGACCTAGATAAGATTCTCAAGAGCAGAGATGTCTCTCTCCATACAAAGATTCGACTTGTTCAAGCCATGGTATTTTCAATAACATCATATGGATGTGAAAGCTGGACAGTGAAAAAGATAGGCAGGAAGAAAATTGATGCCTTTGAATTATGGTGCTGGCGGCGAATACTGTGTATACCATGGACTGCCCGAAGAACAAACCAGTCGGTACTAGAGGAGATCAAACCTAAGCTTTCTTTAGAAGCTCAGATGACAAGACTTTGACTTTCATACTTTGGACACATCATGCGGAGAGAGAGATCATTAGAGAAATACATCATGCTTGGCAAGATAGAAGGTCAACGCAAAAGAGGAAGGCCAGCAATGAGATGGATCGATACAATAACAGCAGCTACGGGTACCAGTCTGTCAACAATGAGCCGCCTGACTGAAGACTGAACACAATTTAGGATAGCTATCCAGAGGGTCCCCATGAGTTGACTCCGACTCGACGGCACTTAACAACACATCCAAATACAGTAAAAAGCATTAGTGACCACATCAATACATATATTCAGCCCTTCTGCCTGTCCATATAGTGGCACGGAATATATGCATTTGTTTGACTGCCACAGCTGGTGTTTTAATAAATCAGATCACCATTGCCATTGAAAATTCATCTTATAATCTTGTGGAACTTAAAGGTCCAAATGGCGGTTCTATTAATGCACTTAGAGGTCCTTTTACCAAAGTGGTTTTAGTGTGCAGTAAAGGTCCATGGTAATCACTGTCACACACTAAGAGCAGCCAGCATGGTAAAAATCCCACAATAGCTACTCTGAGGGTGATTAAAGCGGAGAGTGGGTATGTCGGCAGGTGACAGCTAGCACACGGGATGTGCAACATGCTACCTATCATGACTGCTGATGGAGTGCTCCTTATAGAGATGGCGTTAAGTGCATCCACTCTACTGGCAGTTCAGTAACATGGTCACTGACCTCAGTCCCCCATCCACTTCTCTACCCGATCTGACCTCCCCTGTCTGATCACAGCCTCCCCATCTCCAATCCTCCCTGCAGTCTTCCCTCAGCATACCCTCCTCCATGATCAGCACCTGACATGTTGGAAAGCAACTTCACAATCAAATCCCCTGATCCCCCCCAACTGGCCCCCCCTCAAAGTGCAATCCCTGCTCTCCTGGCTCCCCCGGGACATACTCAGGGACTCCCTGATGGTCGAGTGGTGATGGAGGCAGGAGTGATTCCTCTCCATGTCAGCCATGGCTTTCAAAATGGCACAGGTAACCCTTAGAGGTAGTCTCACAATACGATCATGTCATGTTTCTCAGTGCTTTTTCATTTTCCTGTATTGATTCCAGGTGTTTACATCATTGAACCTACATGTATATTGCTTGCTATTCTTTCCTTAACATCTTCCTGTTCTGTTTCAGTGCCTTCAGACTATTCCCACAAGTATTTTGGTACACTGGAGCACTAGCATTTATGGATTGTAATAGGTAGTTTCCTGGAGGAAAGGTCCATAAACCATTATTAAGAAGGGATCCAGGATATCAATGCTTAACCCAGTACAAGCATTGTGGAACCTGTGTCTTTTGGGGAAACTGCTAGGTATGTATGACCTAGATTGGCCACTGTTGGAAACAGGATATGTTCTTATGCTCTTATGTGTATGTACATAAGTTGCTCTGGTTTTCAAAGGGAAAATATGTGTATGCTTCTCTGTTCAAAATTACCCTACCAAACCTACACGAACACATTTATCTAGTATGCATAAAATCTTCGAGAACATTTATGGGCATACTCTGAAAATCCAAAAGTATGTGACTTCAAATCCTGCCCTATCTCTTCCCAAGGAACGTCTCTGCACATCACAGCTAAAAACATACATGAAATGGCATTATACACATATTTCTACCAGCATATACTGTACTCCAGACAATTTTATAATAAGCTATACTGTGTGTATTAAATTTCCATTTAAGCATGTCAAGGGCTTTTAAAATTAACCCCATTGTCAGTGGCCACCTAGGAATGTGTTAAGAACATAAGATATGCCATACAGAGTCAGACCAAGGGTCCATCAAGCCCAGTATTCAGTTTTCAACAGCGGCCAATCCAGGTCACAAGTACTTGTCAGGTTCCCAAAAGGTACACAAATGTCTTGCTGCTTGTCCCAAGGGTAAGCAGCGGATTTCCCTGGTCCTCTTTAATAATGGTTTATAGACTTCTCCGGGAACTTGTCCAAACCTTTTTTAAACCCAGCTACACAACTAGTTTTTACTACATCCTCTGTTAATGAATTCCAGAATTTATTTATGCATAAAGTGAAAAAAATATTTTCTTCAATTAGTCTTAAATATTTTCTTTGATTTTCTGTCTTTCAAAAGCACTTGCTCAGAATCAAGCTTCAGTGGGCTCTGCCTGACAGCACAAGTTAGTTTGCATAGTTAAGTGTGTAGCAGCACCTCCGATCCATGAATGATTTCCATACAATGCTACAACCGATGGTCTTCCAACACCTAGACTTCTGTAATAAGTGTACATTTACTAATCTGGGGGCTTTATTCACCCATCCCTGATGATCCTAGTTTAAAGCCCTTTTTAGTAGGGTAGCCAGCCTGCTGCAGAGGACGCTTCACCCTTTCTTTGATAGGTGGATACCCACATAGCCATGCATTCATTTCCAAGATGTGAACTTCTCTGCCTCAGCTTTTACTCACAACAGGGAGGATTGAGGAGAACACCACCTGCACCCCTCTCTGCTTCACCCTCTCTTCCATAGCCATGAAATTACTGTCAATATGCTTGGCGGGGTACCTAGCAGTATTATTTGTGTCATGGATAAGCTGCATCAGATAAGGTAGTAGGCTTGATGAGTCTCTGCAACCCTCTGTAACATCTCAGATCCTGCAGATTGCACATTTCCTGGTTCATCATGTCTGGCCAAGAGATAGACATCTCTGTACTTCTCACCAACCACGGTTTCCCTTTGTTTCCTAGTGGTTACTGAATTGGCAACTTTGTGGTTTTCAAGTTTAGTTTTCTCCTGTTCCTGGGATGTTTTTGCCTCTTTCACTTCCAGGGCTTCATACTAGTTCTTCAGTTTCGAGAATGAGGAGTTTGGATGTCAATCCTGAAGGCTTTGGTGATCTGTGTCCAACTGCCATCTTCCAGTACAGTTTTATTTTCTCCTCTGCTGGAGATCTTTGACACCTCAAGAAACATTTCATCAATGTCGTTCTCATCATGGATGCTTCTCACACTAACCACCTTCTCTCTCAGTTCTTCCACTTGTTTCTGAGGGCTTCAGCTTGCAGGCAACTTGCGCACGGAACTAGTCATTCATCTTGGATAAGGCTATATATCTGGATGGAAGAAAATTCTGTAACAAGGGCAACAGCTTTGGTTACACTTTCCCCAACCATACTTCAGTTGTAGGAGTTGGCACCTGTTGAATGAATTGAGAAAAAGACCTACCAAAGCCCTTACCTTTTCATCAACTGTCCTGTTTGTCAAAAGAAGTAGTTCTCTTATGTGAGATACAGCACCTGATTTCCTGTGTGTAGTCCTGCTTGCTTGCTCAGGTTGGATTTAGGATACTACTCGACCACCATAGCTGAAGTTTCCACTCCGGCAGCTCTGCAATGTTACAGCTTACTATCCATTTTGACATCCAGTGATCTAAATTTATAAACCTCTGATTACAAATTCAAGACTATTTTCATTTTTCACTCAGCAGGAAACTATGCTATGTAGCTGACCTAGTACAAAATTTATTTTAGTCAGGTAACTCATCCCTCCCTTTATTGTTGTACTCTGTCACATATTTTCTGAGGAGTGGTGAACCATAGGTGGAACAGTATTCAAGGGAAAACCAATGGTTTATGTTCATCTGTCTTAGGTGTGGTTGTCTCTACTTCCCCAGGGAGAAGATATGGTTAATGAAGTATTTCCCAACCTCATCTTGACGCCTGAACTGGCAGGTCTGGTTTTCAGAATATTTGCAATCACCATCAAAGACACGTGCAAACAATGGTCTTCAGTGAATGAAAATCTTTAACATACACATTCATTCATGGATTCTTTGTTAGGTGAAGCTCCCGTACCAGGCTGGGAAACACTGATCTAATTGTTAGAGCAGTGAACTCTTGGGAGAATGGCTGTGAATTGTGATTTCAAATCCCGTTTTCCCCACAGATTCTAACCATAAACATAAGAACGAAATAGAAAAGGAACAAATGTTGCACTGAAAACAGAAAAGGTAGAAAATTAAAGCCAGCCAGTCATGCATCTGATTGATAAATCGGTTAGTCTGTAAGGTGCTACAGCCTCGTTATCGTTACAGTATCTTCCTGTGCTTCACTTTAACCAGCTAACACTGGGTAGTAATAAGATGAGTCCTCTCTCATTTATCTTTGGAAGCAGTCATTAAAGATCATACAGCAAACTGGTACCCATGTTTCCTATCCTAGAGATAACTCCATGTCACTCTGAGGGACCTGCTTGTAAATTATTTTGTGAAGTTGTTTGTATAAAAAGCATTATGTAATATATTCTTATGCCTATTTAATGATATGCTGGCGAGGTTATGCAATTAGAAACATCTGCTCCAATCCTGTCACTCATGGGAGAAATGTCACTGTGTTCTTTATAATATAAAAATAACTCTCTGCTAGATATTATTAGGAAAGGAATGGAAAATAAAAGAAAGATGATCATAATACCCCTGGATTGATCCACGGTGTGACCACACTCTCACTACTGTGTGCAGTTCTGGTCACCTCATCTCCAAAAAGATATTGCAGAACTAGAAAAAATTCAGAGAAGAGTGAAGAAAATGATAAAGAGGATGGAAGAGCTGCACTATAGAAAATGGCTAAACTGTTTGGGGGAAAGACTGAGAGGAGATTTGATATAAAATCATGGGTGGGATGAGACAGGCAAATATGGAATAGTTGTTTATCTCTTCAACTAGTACGAAGATGAGGGGACACTCCATGAAGATAGTAAGTAGCATTTTAAAACAAATATCTCAATGCATAATTAAGCTATGGAATTTATTGCTGGAAGGGGTGACAATAGTTAACAAGATAGATTTAAAAAGGGCTTAGACAAGTTCCTAATAGCCAAGTAGACTTAGAAAAACCACTGCTTATCCTTGGGTGTAAGTAACAAGGAATGGATCAGCTCTTTGGGAGCTAGCAGGGTACTTGTGACTGCATTAGCTACTGTTGGCAACAGGATGTTAGGCTTGATGGAACTTTGGTATGACCCAGAATAACATTTCAAATATTCTTATGAACAGATTTTTTTTCCTTTTGAGGAACACCTTTCTAAATTAATGTATGTAACCTGTAGAGCATCTGCCTTATGTAACAATATTTTTCTGAATATCTTATGACATGTTTAGGCCAGTATGGTCTTTGTTTTTCAAGGGTTTTGTTCTCTATTTGGTCGGTGTGTGGATAAAAGCTCTCTTGATAAATTGCCATATGGTAATCGCAGTAAAAAATGTCCTTAAATCCTACAGAACTGACTGGAATTCTTTAAACATTATTTTACTGTCTTTTTTTTACAGATGTAGCTATTTTTGTAGATTAATTTATTAAATGAAAGGCTAGTACACACTACTCCTCTGCAGACCCTACTCTGTCCTGCTCATAGCCACTGACTCGCAACAGTGGATTATCACCACACTTGCAGATCTTCCGATGGGAATTTTCTCCTGGTCCAGCTACGGCAGCTCTGAATGTGAACTTATGCCACTGTTAATACTCTAAAGTTTTCTTTTGTATACTTGTGTTAATGACAGGAATAACTGTTATAATACCACTCTAGCTCTAATGTGCTGCTACATTATCAAAGGTGTCACATGCCCAAGAGTGCAGTAGGAGCTCCTCCTGTCAATAGAGACAGACAATGGAAGAGGTTCCAACTTCCAGGAAATATCTAGATTGATTTAGATGTTAAGAATCTAAAATAATTTTAAAACTTTGGCTTACCTACCCTTTCAATTCCTACTGTTTGTGTTAAAAAAAACCCTTCTGTCCTCCATGGAACCTTTTATTTGGTGACTGAAGAGAGAACTCAACAGCCAAGTGGTGATCTACTGGTGGTCTCAGGGCTCCATCTGTGGCCCTGTTCAAATCCAGGCTAAAAACTCATTTCTTTGAGACTGCATTTTGATCCTGATCCCTCTAGTCTGCTGTTCATCTCCTGTGTGTTTCCTTAACATTCTCCTAGATATATCCTAGTTCCCAGTTGTGCTGACTGTCTTGACAAGATTGTAAGCTCTCTTACATGTCTCTATACAGAGCTGCATACGCCTTATAGTGCTAAACAAGTGATAAGTAGTAATAGTAGTACTAGTATAATTTGCACTATTTTGTTTTGTTCCTTCTATAGATGGCTCCCTCTCTCCAGATGGTCTGCTTGAGCAATGCCAGAAGTCCTCATCTAGAATAATACTTAATGCTACCTCTTGTGCAGTAGAGGCTTCTGCTCAGCCACCTTCCTCTTATGGAGCTCAAATGTATCTCCTCCAGGGCACATCCACACAGCTTGTGTGGTAGGAGATTCAAACAAGTCTGCACTGTAGCACTATCACTGTGCTACAGGGTCAGCAATTATTTATGCTCTTTACACTATAAACCAACATAAATGGATCACCATCAGGATCTCTAAATAAATGAACAATGAGGAAAACTTAACACCAGCTGGTGCTAATCTCGGACTATCGCTGACTTTTCCTTTGTTAGTCGAGGACGCTGTGGAATACAAACATTGCAGCTTTAGGGCCCAGCCAGGCTGTTGCTCTGGAAACACACAGCAAAGAATTTCCATAAGCTTGTCTGTTTGTCAGCAGTTGAACAGTTTGTATGTTTCTGGTCAGCAGTTTCTCCAAACTCCCTCTCAGGATTAGGTTTCAGTGCTGTTCTCCAAAAGAATAGTTTCTCTCACCGCTCCAGCAGAACACTGTTTCAGAACTGTCTAGAAGTCTCTCATCCTTTCATTGCTTATTTCCTACTCCCTGCCGTAGATTATAAGGGAAGGCTATGAGTCCTATCCCAGAGGCAAGCCACCAGTACATCCTAGTCACGCCTAAGGTGATCATGTCACGAGGGAACAGGCTGAAGCAGTCATGGAATGACCTCCATTGCAGGGTTGCCAACTCTGATTGAATCTCTTCCTGAAGGTTCTTGAATTAGGCTTGTAAAGAATCTTTTCGTATCAAAAAAACAGCTTATGCACAGTTTACCACTTTACAAAATAAAGATCTGTGTCGGTGTTACATAATCAAAACAAAATTGAAAAATTACCAGCAAGACTGCATTTTTTTTATTTTGGAAAAGATACGAAGCTTATTTTACTGTATGTATCATTATGTTCCAGTCAGTTCTTCAGAAAATTAGTAGATGCTTTTATTAGATTAAATACAATTAATTAAATATGCTATTTATCTTACAAACGTTGGATCTCCAGTAATCTAGTACCTTTATGCCTTAAGCCTTGGCACTGCAAACATTAACTGGATTATAGTCATCAGAAATACATATAATACTAATGAGAGGCTGAAAATAAAAGAGGAATTTGGTTCAATACTTCCTCATGCTCCTGAACCTGGCAGCTAAGGCAACAGTCTTTTCACACTGAGACTCAAGCTCACCTATATGCCTGGACTTACTCCTGTATCTGCAGTAGAAGCTTTGGGGATGTGACTAAAAACCACGTATCTAAATGGGTGAAGAGCCTTTTGTGAGCAGGAATAGAGCGCACAACTGGAGAGTATAGGCAAGCACTACCTCTCATTCACTCCGAATATTATTTTAAAGCCCTTCTGAATAACTTTTGAGTCTTAAAACCCACTGAGTAGTGGTTAATATCCCTTTTTACAATAGCAGATATTTCCAAAGCCTGAATTTTGGCCACTGTTCTAATGGAGGACAAACACTCAGGAAGTGTGTCAAGTCCTATGTTACTTTCTTAAACTACAGTTATATGGCTCATTCAATGGTAAAACGTTTGCTTACTCTATTCAGGTAAGGTATATGAAAACATGTAACTGGTCACAAGATAATAAGGAATACAAAGCCAAAATAATGCTGTGGGATAAACTGAGAGCTGTCAGAATCACAGATGCTTCTCTCTCCTATCTTCTGATGGATTAAGGCTTATATTCCAATAAAAGCTGTTATTTTTTATGACCTCTTTTTGTACTTTGAGCCAAGGAGCGTTCAGATTAGTTATGAAAAAGGGGGGGGGGGGATGAGAAACCTTTTATGACATAATAGAATAAAAAAATAAACAACCTCAATCTAATCTCAAAGACTTGTTATGTTTTACCACATCAGCAAAGAAAAGCTGTAGGTTATTTAGCCAAACAGCTAATCTGATTCCAAAGTCTACTGCACAAATTATGTTGAAACAATTATGCCGTTATGCAGAAATATTTTAAAGATTCCCCGCTACAGTAAATGCACATTTTCAATCAGGTTTGATAATACAAATTAGAATATATCCATCCAGTTTATATTCTTCTTGATTTATTTAGTTCATGAAAAAGTGCACGTGGGCTTTCCAGGTGATAATCAGATCAAAGTAAGGTACAACATGACCACATAAAATATGCTACATGATAAAATGACAAGCAAATAACTACATAAAATGCATCATATTATTAAACTACAAATAACGTTTGCAATAATTGCAAAAGTACAAAGCTTACAATCATAAAATATCTCATGAAAACTTAAATATCAAAAACATTTTTTAAAAATATGATCACTGCAAGCTCCTCGAGAGAAAATATCTCTTGTTTGTCGATGCTTTTCTACATGTGACAGAAACTGCTTGAGGCTGGGCTGATGCAAGGCTGTTAGCCACCCTAGTGAATCTTCAGTCTTGTGCTATCTCCTCAACTAACTTACAGGCACCTAGCATCCTCTCCTCCCAAGATTTTGCTAATTAAATTCAACAATCATGATCAGTCTAACATCAACCCTCCCAATCCTGTAAAAATACAACCGTGGATATGTATACATGATGAGGACAATTTACAAAAGACTCTTACTCTGTAAATGGTCTGAGGGCTCTTTAAGTTTGTATGGTGTCAGCAGAGTTGCCAAGTTACCTAGTTCCCGGACTGAGATTTTTTGACAGCTCTGGTTTTAAATTTGCATTGCAATACAGTATGGTCTTTGTAGTTGCTGAATTTACCTTTTGAAATCAGTGTGGGTCCCACAATGTATCAGGATGAGATTGTCAGAAATCCAGGACTGGCTTAGAATCTCACTCCTGGAAATGGGTAACCTGGCAACTCTGTGTCAGGGCCTATTATTTTGCTTTGACTACAGCTGCTCTTTGCAGCCTCCAAGAAGCCGATGCTCAGGCTACCACTTAATCTGCCTAATGGTCAAACTGACCCTGGCTCGGAGGACAGATTTGATACATCTTGCTGGAGGAATGATAACTGTACTAAAACTGCATGGACTGGATTCAGACTTAGGATGAAGCCTGTCTGTATCCCTGCAAGTAATCCTACTGAAAATGACTTGAACCAGATGAGGCTGAGGCCAGCGCCAACCTCAGGCCAATTGAACATATTTGACCCAGTGAGGCCCTGTGCCCAGAGCAGCTCCGCACTAGGGTTGTCACTTTCAGCCCTGAAACATACAGAATGTCCTACAGAAGGAGTTGGAGTGGGGGAAGCAGGCAGAGAGCAATAAAGTAGGAAATCGAGGAAGGAGAAACATGCCATTTTGTCACATTATGCAGGTTATTTTAGAAGCATTCCCACATACAAAAAGTAGCATTGAGACGTGTAAGTTGAAAGACACGTCTCGATGCCATTTTAGAATTTGCTGATTGTAGACGAGGGAATGCTCAACACACCTGGAAAGCCAAGGTGAGTGGTGGGGCGGAAAGTGGGAGTGGTGAGGGCAGGGCCCACCATGCAAACGTGGATTCCCAATTTTATAAAGGGAATACGTCTGGAAATAAAAACCTGAATGCTGGCATTTACACCAGCCCCAAGCACGAACAAGTATCTGCTAACAAGGGCAGATGTAAATGCTGACATCAACCCCATCCCCCTCCCACTCCTCTGCAGCAGCAACAACAACAACCCGATTCCCCTCCTGTTCCCCCCCCCCCCAGCAGCAACAACCTGATCCCACTCCCCATGCAGCAGCACTCTGCCCCCCCCCCACCCCCCATGCAACCTCCTCCTTGCTGGTCTCCCTCTGAACCATCTCTCTCCCCTTCAATCTGTTAAAAACTCAGCTGTGCAGCTAATTTTCCACCAGCCTCGATATGCTCATATAACCCTCTTCTCAAGTCCCTTCACTGGCTCCCTATCCATTTCCGTATCCAGTTCAAACTTCTACTGACCTATAAGTGTTCTCATTCTACTGCTCCTCACTACCTTTCCTCTCTTATCTCTCCCTGTCTACCTGTACTGCCGCTTGTGCTGCACTCAGCTATCACAAGCTCCACCCCTGAATGCGACACAATCACGCCCAACATGATTGCACAACAGTCTGCCTTTACTTAAAGACGCTGTCTGCGGCGTCCCAGCACTTCCCTGTCTACCTGTACTGCCGCTGTAAGCTGCTTTCTGCATATGCTAGTAACTGTAATTCTTTATCGTTTATAGTTTATTATTTGTACTGACCACCTCCACCTACTGCTTGGTTATTTAGCTGTCTGGCTGTTTCTCTTGCTTTTTGCTTATTTGTTTTTGTTTGTGCTTCTGTTCTTCTCTTATATTTCTCTCTTTTACTTAGTGTGCTGCACTCAGCTATCACAAGCTCCACCCCTGAATGCGACGCAATCGCGCCCAACGTGATTGCGCAACAGTCTGCCTTTACTTAAAGATGCTGTCTGCGGCGTCCCACGCCGTTGGCGCGCGCCGAAGGAGCGCGCCCAAGGAGCAGGTCGTGCTCCTTGGGCGAGCTCCTTGGGGTGACGACTTGGGCGACATCTCTCCCCCCCGCCCTTGGCGTCTCCACTCCTTCCCACACAGATTGTCCTGCTTTAATCTCACCCTCTACACCATCCTTCGCTCTTATTTGTAAGCCTTCATTCCTTTTTTCTGGCACTTATCTAGCCCGTTGTTTTTTGCTACTCTGCTTGCTATCCATGTCGGCCATTCCGGTATTCTGGGGTCGCCGCCCTCTGCCCTCTCCCTCCTCGCTTTCCCATGTCCAAACTCCCTCTCGCATCCATCTGCGCTCTGTTGTTTTGGCCCCTCCTACTCATTGCCCCCACAGTCTGCCACACTCTCTTTCTGTCTCACCAGCGCCTCTCCGATTGTGTCTACTCAACTGTCGATCCCTACGCTCAAAAACTACGTTAATTTATGATCTTATTGACCGAGAGTATATTGACATTCTTTTCTTGGTTGAGACTTGGCTCAAAGAGGGAGAGGATTCTCTCCTTCATTGTTGCCTTCCCCCTAACTACGAAGCCATTTCTATCCTGCGTCTGACTAGGGCAGGTGGTGGGGTTGCAGTGGTTTACCACTCCTCGGTCCCTCTCTCCAAGTTGTCTTCTGCCTCACTGACTTATCCTGAGTCCCTTCTACTTCAATTGAATAGCCTGCCTGCTCTCCAGTTCCTTCTAATTTATTCCCCCCCCCCCGTCCTCTTCTCCCTCCCTTTGGGATTCCCTCCTGTCTCTGATTTGGTTCTTCAGTTCCCTCAGCTCCATTTACTAGGTGACTTCAACGTCCACTTTGATTCTCCTACCTCGGCCAGGGACGTTGCTTTTTCCTCTTTACTCCATGATCTCTCCTTATCGCAGTATGTCTCCTCACCCACTCATGTTGCAGGGCACATTCTCGACTTAGTCATCTCCCCACTATCCTCTCTGTATTCTATTTCCTCTCCCTCTGCAGTTCCCATACCCTGGTCGGATCATTTCTACCTCCTGTTCACCTTTCAAGCCCCTCCCCCTGCTCCCCCTCTCTATTCCCCACCCACTCGTCTTACCTGGTGTCTCAACCCGTCCACTCTGCAAACCTTCTCCGTCGCCCTCCGCCCTCCCCCGTGTGATTTCTCTTCCCTCTCACCTTCTTCCCAGGTCAAAATCTGGAACTCTGAGCTCTCTCGCACCCTTGACCAAGTTGCCCCCACCAAGCATTTCAAACCCGGGCGCCATATTCACCAGTCTTGGTACCACGCTGGGCTTTCCCTGCTCCGCTCTCATCTACGAAGAGCCGAGCGACATTGGCGCAAGGCCCCCTCTGCTTCATCTTATCAACAATTCAAATCTTGCCATGAGTACTACCGGTCTGCTATTCATCAGGCTAAATGTTCATCTTACTCCTCCTCAATCTTAGCCGCCCCGAACAGATCTCGTCAGCTTTTCGCTACACTGAGCACTCTCTCTCGTCTGCAATCTTCTTCTGCTCATGATTCTCCTCCCCCCGATAAGGTCCCTAGCCCCACCTCCCTGGCAACATTCTTTTCCTCTAAAGTCCAAGATCTCCGCTCCTCTCTTCCTCACTGCCCCCAAGCTTTGATGTCACCCCCTTCTGTCTCTCCGCCATCCTCTCCACGCCTCTCCCATGCCTGGTCCACCTTCTCTCCCGTCTCATCTCCAGAATTGCTTCAATTACTGTCTACTACCCGGAAAACGACCTGCGATCTTGATCCTATTCCTTCCTCTTGGTTCTATGAACCTCCTGTCACTCTACTCCAACCCCTTCTGACTATCATCAATTCTAGCTTGTCTTCCGGTCTTTTCCCTGTTCCCTGGAAACATGCCACAGTCCGCCCTCTTTTAAAACATCCTACCCTTGACTCTTCCATCCCTGCTCACTATCGCCCCATCTCCAATCTCCCTTTCGCTTCCAAACTCTTGGAGAAGGTAGTATTCTCACAGCTCTCTCATCACCTTGCCTCTACACTTTTCCTTCACCCCAGGCAATCTGGTTTCAGACCCGGATTCAGTGTTGAGACCACAATTACCAATATGAAAAGTCAAAACATAATAAGGCCCAGATCAAACTATAAAAATTCCAACTTGAACATTTAATTATTTTATTGTCGGATTCCACCGGCAAGAGATGGGGAGGGGAAAAACTCCCCACTCAGTGACGGTAGAAACCTTTTTTATTATTAAATCACAAACCTCTAAAAGTGAACTATAATTGAATCACTTATCTGACTTTGGCGAAAGGGCCACAACAACTCCCAGCAGCGACATGCATGTTTCGAGCCCAACTGGCTCTGTATCAAGCTGTTTTGGAAAAAATGTGTGTGTGCGCGCCCTAAACAAATGCCAAAAGACCGGGCCTTTAAAAACTCCCAAGAAAAATCTGTATGGCTGAAAGACCGCGTCAGCAAAACGTCAATGGAAGACGTAATCAAAAAAGGAGGTCCCACCAAACCAACCAGCTTTCCAATGTGAAATATTATAAACCTCTGTTGTTGGATCCTACACCGCAATTACAATTACAGATCAAAGTTTTGATTGAACAGGGGCTTCGTGAAGGCTGGATAAGTAAACGTGAGGCAATGTTTCTTCAATCAAGTCATCCTCGTATTCCGGTATTTTATACAGTTCCCAAGGTGCACAAATCCTTGACGTCTCCCCCGGGACGCCCTATTGTCTCTTGCAGAGGTTCCATTTTGGAGCCCTTGTCCCAATTCTGTGACTATTTTTTGAAACAGGAGGCATGTCAGGTAAAATCCTTTCTTAGGGATTCTTCACATTTTTTGACCCTTTTGTCTTCCGTCTCAGGGCCTCTAGGAGATTATTTTTTGGTCTCTTTGGATATTGTGGCTCTCTACACCAACATTTGTCAGGACGAAGTTTTATCCTTATTAACAGGAGCATTCACTAAGGCACCTTCTCGTATTCCAAAACCTTTTTTGTTGGATTTGATCCGTTTGGTTTTGACGAGGAATTATTTCACCTTTCAGGGGCAATTTTACCAACAGTGTCATGGAGTGGCCATGGGAGCGACTGTAGCACCGTCTATTGCTACTTTGTATCTTGCAGAGATGGAGGAACGTTTCATCTATACATCCCCAGCGTTTCAACATGTCCATCTTTGGCTTCGATTCTTAGACGACATTTTTTTCCTTTGGTCGTCTTCGGCGGAAGAATTAGCACAGTTTGTTTGCTGGCTGAACTCTCTCAAACCTAACATTCAGTTCACCTCCAAGATAGATTCTCAGAGGATGGAATTTTTGGATGTTTTGGTGGTTAAACATGAGGACCGCCTGATTACATCACTGTTTCGGAAACCTAGCCAGAGGAACAATCTTCTTCGTAATCACAGCCATCATCCTTTTTCTTTGCGCCGGGGTCTTCCTGTGGGTCAATTTTTGAGGTTACGGCGTCTTTGCTCTTCTTTACAAGATTTCAAAGTTCACGCCAAGGAGCTACGGAAGCGCTTACAGGATCGGGGCTATCCCCCGAATGTGATTCATCGAGCATACCTTCGGGCTCGCTATTCCCATCGTGAATGGCTTCTGGGGGTAGATTGCTCTCCCCCTTCATCTCATCCTTTACCTCATTCTAATTTGGATGATCAGACAGAGATAACGGGCATACTCCCTTTTACTCAGCATACTGCCTCAGTGACAGCCCTATTGAAAAGACATTGGGATATTTTGAGCATACACCCATGTTTTTGTAAGCCTCTACGTCTAGCTTATACACGTGGTCGCAATATCCGGGATCGACTGGTACAGACCTCATCACGATCTTTTTTGTCACCACCTTTGGATCAACCAGCAGGTCATTGGCCTTGTCAAAAGTGTAGATTTTGTGCCAATACTGAGACGGGAACCCATTGGACATATGCAGCGACTGGGGAGTCTTTTTCGTTTCATGGTAGTTCGACCTGCCTCACACCTTATGTGGTGTATCTGATTACCTGCCCCTGCAAGCTTTCCTATATAGGTAGAACCATCCGTCCGATCCGGATTCGATTGAGGGAACACGCTTCACGATTAATCACTAAGATCCTTTCGGCCCCCATTGTTGATCACTGTCTCCAAAACCAGCATACTTTTATGGATCTCCGTTGGAGGGTCATAGACTGGATCCCGGGGGACCCCCGTGGGGGGAACCGTGAGCAACGTTTACAACATCGGGAACAGCGCTGGATATTCCGACTTAATACTGTGGCCCCGGCAGGACTCAATTTGGAATGCGACAGGTGGAGTTTACTTTGAATGTGGAGTTGGTAGCTGTCAGTTCAACCTGTGGTTCATTCATTTATTTTTTCATTTTTTCATTTCATCACCCATTCATCGCCATTTCTTTTTGCTGGTTTGGTGGGACCTCCTTTTTTGATTACGTCTTCCATTGACGTTTTGCTGACGCGGTCTTTCAGCCATACAGATTTTTCTTGGGAGTTTTTAAAGGCCCGGTCTTTTGGCGTTTGTTTAGGGCGTGCACACACACATTTTTTCCAAAACAGCTTGATACAGAGCCAGTTGGGCTCGAAACATGCATGTCGCTGCTGGGAGTTGTTGTGGCCCTTTCGCCAAAGTCAGATAAGTGATTCAATTATAGTTCACTTTTAGAGGTTTGTGATTTAATAATAAAAAAGGTTTCTACCGTCACTGAGTGGGGAGTTTTTCCCCTCCCCATCTCTTGCCAGTGGAATCCGACAATAAAATAATTAAATGTTCAAGTTGGAATTTTTATAGTTTGATCTGGGCCTTATTATGTTTTGACTTTTCATATTGATATTTGTCATGTGTCATCACATTTTTGAGGGTTTTTGAGACCACAATTACGGCTGTATTAAATGAAATCCATACATCTCATGACCAGGGCAATATCACTCTGGCGGTATCGCTTGATCTCTCTGCAGCATTTGACCTGGTGGATCATGCCCTCCTCCTCTCTCGCCTTAGGGATGCGGGTGTTCGTGGTTTGGTGTATCACTGGTTTCATTCGTTTCTATGTCTTCGGTCTTTTGCTGTTTCCTCCACCCTCTCTTCCTCTGATCACTTTTCACTCCCCTGTGGTGTCCCCCAGGGATCAATTCTGGCTCCCTTATTGTTTAATATCTTTCTTGCCCCCCTGGCTCTACTCATTCAGCAATCCGGGATCTCAAGTTACTTCTATGCTGATGATATTCTTCTGCTAGATCACACTTCGTCATCTCACCCTGATATCTCACCTTTAGAAGACTGTCTGTCCATTGTTTCCTCCTGGCTCTCTTCGAATTGCCTGGTACTCAATATTTCAAAGACTGCTGCAATTTGGTTCCCGCACACCTCTCCAACCCTTTCTCTTGCCCCATCGCTCACAGGCTCCATCATTACTTTAGTCCCTAAACTTCGCTACCTTGGAGTTTTCCTTGACAGCACTCTTAGTTTTCACGACCATATCTCTCACATCTCTCGGTGCTCTTTTTTGTGTCTCCGACAAATTCATGCTATTCGCCCCTTCTTATCCGCTCAGGCCATCACCACTCTTCTTCTCTCTTTAATCATAACTAGATTAGACTTTTGCAATACTATTTTTGCCGGACTCCCCCCAATATCAAAAACACCGTCTCCAACTCATTCAAAATACCGCTGCTCGCATGATCCTCCACGCATCTCCCCGTGACCATGTCACCCCTCTGCTGCACCACCTTCACTGGTTGCCCATTGACTTCCGGATATCTTTTAAGATCCTCACCTTAACCCATAGAGCCATTTATCTTTCTACACCTGCCTACCTTTCGGATCTACTGACTTACCATACACCCTCCCGCAGTCTTCGGTCCATTCATATTAACTGCCTTCACCTTCCAGCACCTTCCAAAGCCCATCTGCAATCTACCCGGAATTCAGCATTCTACTATCTAGGACCTTCTCTCTGGAACTCCCTGCCTACCAACCTCCGCACAGAAGAATCATATCCCAAATTCCGCTCTCTCCTTAAGACCCATCTGTTCTTCCTGGCTTTCCCCACCTGACTTTTCATTTCTCTGTCTCCTATCTTATGGTCTATCTATTGTTCTATCCTTACTTTCTTCTCTTTCTATCATTTATTGTAACTTCTTTTCCTCTTTCTATAATTAATAATTTTTATTTTTGTAAACCGCTCTGATGTTATTGGGAGCGGTATATTAAGTGTGAAATAAACAATAAACAATACACCTCGTCGGGAACTCCGCTCTTCTGGCAGATCAATTCTACCTGTGCTCTTCTCTTCTACTGCCAATTCCAGACTTCGACCCTTTCACCTTGCTGCTCCTTATGCCTGGAACAAACTACCTGAGTCTGTACATCAGGCTTCATCTCTGGCCCTTTTCAAATCCAGGCTAAAAACTCACCTCTTTGAGGCTGTTTTTGGATCCTGATCCGCTTAGGGGGTCATTCCGGAACATTAATAAGGGGTTTGTACGTGCAGTGAGGATGTTTATATGCTGAAAACATCCCAGACCGGAATCTGAAACACTGTTGACATGCACGCCCATGACACTCCATGGCGTGGTCAGTCGTGGAGACATAGAAAGTGTATTCAAGAAAGGCCTGTGTACGTATTAAATGTTTCCCAGAAATGTCCATGTTATTCCTGCTGAAATGTGGTATAAGGCCAGGCAGGACTTAGAAAATATTCTGCTGTGGTCTGCAATGCATCCTATATAGAAGAATGGTTGTGATAAGTATGTTTTGAACTGGTGTGACTGCAGTCTGGAAAAATATAAGATGCAGTCTTAAGGTACAGGGTGCAGGGGTGAGGGAATGTTGTAAGGTAAAGAAACATTTACTCGTAAACACCCTTACAGAAATATAAGAACAATAGTGTTTATTCAGGCTACGCACTTATGTGCTGTTTGTGCTAAGGAGACAATCTATGGGATCCTAACAATTCCCATGTTCAGAAAAATGGAACTGCTGATGAAGGGATAGTATGGGCAAGAGCAGGAAAAGGATTCCCTTTTGGGCAAGAAATGAAGATCATATTTGTAGTCCTGGTACCCCATGTGATTATGTTATGTCATAGCTGTTATGCATAGGATCAGGGCATCTTTTTGGCAGAATCATGTTTTTGTGAGACAGTGAGAGTGTGTGTGTGTTTGGTTTGAGTGGTGCATGAGGGGATCTGGTGTGCTCATCTGTAATACAGGAGGGACATGAAAGCCTGGACCATGATATTGGACATGAAAGCCTGGACCATGATCACGCCCTCCTCCTCTCTCGCCTTAGGGATGCGGGTGTTCGTGGTTTGGTGTATCACTGGTTTCATTCATTTCTATGTCATCGGTCTTTTGCTGTTTCCTCCACCCTCTCTTCCTCTGATCGCTTTTCAGTGTCTTTTGCCGTTTCCTCCACCCTCTCTTCCTCTGATCCCATGTCAGTGTCAAGGAAGCTGACTTACTAACCAAAGAAACAATAAGATACCTTGGAGTTACGTTGGACCAACGTCTAGATATGAAACACCACATAAGCAACATAGTCAAAGCTGTATATTTTAAAATCCGCACACTCAGGCATCTGCGCTCCCTGCTGGACCCAGATGACTTCCGGACCATATACCAAGCGCTAATCCTGCCTCACTTCGACTTTGCAAATGCCATCTTACAAGGGCTCCCTCAATCCACATTGGCCCCATTACAGTTGGCCATGAATGCTGCAGCAAGGGTCCTTCACGGAGCTGCAAGAAGTGACCACGTGACTCCCATTCTCAAACAACTTCACTGGTTACCTATCCATGGGAGGATCATCTTTAAAACCCTACTCCTTGCATTCAAGGTAATCAAAGGTATTTCATCCTCCTCACTCACAGACCTTATTCACATGGTGCCCCCCAACAGAGCCAGAAGAGCAATAGCCATAAACCTACTAGTAACACCAAAGGCATCCTCGAAGTGCAACATATCAACCACAAACAGTGCGTTCAGTTTCTATGTACCTAAATGCTGGAATGCTCTACCCCCTGACATTAGGGCTATTACCGACCTATCACAGTTCAGGAAGGCACTCAAATACCATCTTTTCCTCCAATGCTACCCAACCACCAATGGCACCTAGACATCCTCTCTGAAGAAATGCCCCACTTAGGAAACAACCCTTACTCTTATTATGATATTGTTATTCATTGCCATGTAAATATCTCATTTATGTATATAGTTGACCCCTGTTATCCAAGTTTGTACCCCTGTTCGATGTAAAACCTAACAGCTTGTTGTTATGGTCGTTGTGTTATAATGTAAACCGCGCTGATACCGAATAGTGCGGTATGTAAGAAATTGTAATAAATAAAATAAATAAATAAAAACCATATGGATGACCGCAGTGTCACCAAGTTCTAGTGTGATTGGGCAGTCAAACTCAGCGAGGACTCACTGTAACTAAATACCAAAACATATCCCCGTCAATAATAAAGGATGCTCAGAATAAGAACACTCAATAGTGCAAACAGCACTAATGCATGCCCATAATGCACATTTTGTGGGACCAATGGTGTTCCTGTTGAGCATGCATTAGTGCTGTTTGTACTGCTGAATGCTCTATTTATGAAGGTCCCTTATTATTGACAGGGATATGTTTTGACATTTAGCCATAGGGAACCTATGCTGATTCCTCCTGGATTATTTAACATAGGGTACTCTAATTAGATCAGATATTGTTGGCAGTGTGATAGGGCAGCCATATATACCGCTGTGCCTAGCCCCGGGAGACGCGACTGATGTAGTGCCAATATTCCCCAGATTGTCCCAAGTGGCCAGTATCAACGAGAGCTGAGAGAGTGGTGATGAATCTGGAGTCTGGCTACTTGGTGCTGTAGCACAGGGATCTCCCCTCCCATGCCCACAGAGCTAGCTGTGAAAAGCAGACAGGGTTGTCCCACAGGTAGCAGATGTATGCAGACTGACGTAAGCCACAATAGGACAGGTGTAGCTGCTGTGAGAAATGCCAGTACCCAGATAGATACCATAGCCAGAAGGCCCTACTACAACTACAACTGATCATTTGTATAGCGCTACAAGGTGTACACAGCGCTGCACAGTCGCACGTAACAGATGGTTCCTGCTCAGAAAGCTCAGCCTGGATTTGAGAGGGGCCAAGAATGAAGCCTGATGTACAGATTCAGGTAGTTTGTTCTAGGCATATGGAGCAGCAAGGTGTAGGGAGCAATGTCTGGATTTGGCAGTAGAGGGAAGGGCACAGATAGAAGCAATCTGACAGAAGAGTGGAGTTCCCAGGAAGGGTTGTAGGGAGAGATAAGAGGGGAATGGTTGTTCAGAGCAGCAGAATGAGTGCAGTTACAGGCCAGAGGCACGGAAAGGGCATACATTTCCTGCTCAACAATATTATGCATCCTTTGGTAATTTGCAATGCTAGTTCAGGGTTTTGTGGACTTGGTGAGGGTCCATCTCTAGGAGTTTAAGGCATGTTTGTAGAGATGACCAGGGCAGGAATCACTGTGGCAAGTTCCTAAAGCCACGAACCATTTGATGCAAGGTATGTCATGACATACATGTTCATATTTACATTCTTGTATACCACATTGGGGTGCATTGGGCTTACCTAGCACTTTTCAGGGCATGAGGGGGACTGGTATATGGGCTAGGTTGCAGCAGCTGTCATTTCTCCAGGACCAAGCAGGAAGTCAGTCCTCACATATGGGTGACGTCGGCGCCGACGGAGCCCTCGCGGAGCAATTTTCCCCAGCTTTCAAAGAAAGCCTTTGGGAATTGCAGCGCGCATGCACGGTCCCCTTCCCGCCCAAGGGTGCCATCTTGCTCAGTCTTCTTTTTTCCGTGGAGCCCTACAGACGCTGTTTGTGATCGCTGCTGAAAAAGTTGATTTTATTTCTTATTCTTTTCTCGGTTCGACGCCGGATTCTTTCCCGCCCGGACCCGCGACGCCGGTTGCGAGTCCGTTCTTTATTTTTCGTTTTTTTGTCCTTCGTGACAGATTTCGCGCCTTTTTTTCTTTTTCACTGGCAGCCCTATCTTTTGACCTCGCAGGGGCCCTTTTTCCCCCGATGGCTGCCAGCGGGTTTACGAAGTGTGATCGGTGTAAGAAACTCATGTCTCTTACCGACACACACGACTGCTGCCTCCGCTGCCTCGGACCCGATCATGACCCGATGATCTGTGGTCCGTGTGGCAAGATGTCCTCAAAAGCATTGAGGAGTCGGCAGCATCAGAAAGAACGTATCTTCTCTGACTCCGGCTGGGCCCGGACCTCGTCGGAGGCTTCGACGTCCCGGGACTCCGGTCCTGAGCATCGTCGGAGTTCCTCTGAGCGGGGGTCTCCTACCCGGGAGCATCATCGGAAGAAGAAACCCGCGAGGGCGGCGTCGGTAGACGCTCCTGGTTCCTCGAGGGCCAGGTCGCATAGCCCCGATAGCCGTCCCGGGTCCTCGGAGACGGAGAGGCCTTCGAAACATCCTCATCTTGAGATGGAGTCCCCTGCACACGTGAGTACTGTAGTCCTCGTGGACTCGCCTCCGAAGGAGCTGCTGTCGGGGCCCGAGTCGGGGGCTGCTGGGTCTCCTGAGCTCGGACTCAGGTTGACGGCCTTGGAGAGCAGTTTGGCTGCCTTCATGGACCAGCAGCGGGCATTGATCGCTGGCCTCACCGGTGCATCTGCCCCGACCGCCGGGACGTCGACGTCCAAGTCGACCCCGGAGACCGAGCCGATCCTCGAGTCCATGAGGGCTCGAGTTGATCCTCGGTCGCGGTCTCCTTTGGCCTCCCGTTCGGGACTGAGGTCGTCGACACCGACTCCCTCGGCGTCGGGGCGGAGGGCATCATTGCCCGCCCGACTGGAGCCGCTCGATTCCTCCTCCGAGGGGTCAGCCTGGGAAACCGAGGACGAAGAGTCACCTGGTACTTTTCGGACTCGGTGTGTCCCATCGGACTCGCCCGAGTCCGAACCTCGGAGACGGTCCCCCCCGGAGGACACCCGGTTCTCGGACTTCGTGCGGGATATTGCCAAGGCCTTGGCCTTCCCCACGGACCCCGAGGAGGAGCCTTGATCCGAAGAGCTCGATGCCCTCCAGTATGACTCTCCCCCGAAGGAGGCCTTTACTGTACCGGTTCCTCCGATGCTGGAGCGACTTCTCTTCCACATGTGGGAGAGCCCGGCATCGGCGCCGGTGTTAAGCAAGCGGGTTGATTCCATTTATCGAGTCCGCAAGAGCCCCGGGTTCCAGAAGGCACAACCACCGCACCATTCCATGGTGGTGGAATCGGCCATGCATCGACTCAAGAGTCAGAAGATGCACTCCTCGGTGCCTCCCGGTCGGGAGGCCCGGAACCTGGATGCCCTCGGTAGGAAGTGTTTCCAGGGCTCTATGCTTGCTTGTCGAGTCCAGACCTACCAGCTCTATATGGGCATGTATCTCTGAGACCTAGCTAAAGAAATTGCTGGGTTCTCTGCTGGTCTCTCCGAGGAACCTTTGCAGAGGTTCCAGGCCTTGTCTACTGGTATTCGTGAGTGCTCGAAATTTATCTCTCGAGCAGCCTACGATGGCTTCGAAGCATCGGCTCGAGTAGCCAGAGCCGGCTTCGGTGCCCGCCGACAGGCTTGGCTTCAGTCATCCGACCTCGAGCCATGGGTACAGGACAAGTTGGTCAATGTCCCCTACAGAGGTGAAAACCTCTTTGGCAAACCCATGGCTGAAAAGGCTGCACAGATCGAGACCGAGACTCTCACCAGGACTCGGCTGTCCAGAAAAATCTCTGCCCCTTCTCAGAAGAAGAAGGGCTCGGGGAAAAAGCCCTTTTACCCGAGGAAGGCAGCTGCCTATAAACACTACCCTCATTATCAGGCCTCAGCAGCTCCCCAACAGGGTCAGGAGGCCAAGGGACGGGGTAATGGGTCCCGTAGGCAGCAAGCCCCCAAGCCTGCAACACCGGCCCCTGCTCAGCAGGGTGGGGGTTTTTGACTCCATCAGCATAGCCTCTCCCCCTCAGCTGGTTTCTCTCAGCACAGGAGGCCGGCTGGTCCACTTTGCCCACAGGTGGTCAACCATCACATCAGATACCTGGGTGCTTCACATAGTTCAAAAAGGCTATCTTCTGCACTTCCACCAGGTACCTCCCTCTTACTTTCCAGGGGAGCCTCCCAGACTCCCTCTGCACAGGGACTTACTCCTTCAGGAGTTAGCAAGTCTTCTTCAGGAACAGGCTGTGGAACCGGTGCCCCACCACCTGAGGTCAAGGCTTTTATTCCAGGTACTTTCTGATACCAAAAAGAACAGGAGGCCTCAGACCCATCCTGGACTTGCGAAACCTCAACAAGTTCCTAGCAAGGGAAAAGTTCAAGATACTTACCCTTGGAATCCGGCTGCCCTACCTCCAGCAGGGAGACTGGCTATGCTCCTTGGATCTGAAGGATGCCTATACTCACATCCTTATCCATCCAAGCCACAGACAATATCTCAGGTTTGTTGTTGGAGGAAATCATTACCAGTACAGAGTACTACCCTTTGGCCTGTCCTCCGCACCCAGGGTGTTCACCAAATGCCTAGCAGTGGTGGTGGCCTATCTAAGACTTCAAGGCCTTTTTGTGTTTCCATACCTGGACGACTGGCTCATCAGAGCACAGTCTTCCCAAGAGGCCACTCAAGCTACGCATCGCACTGTGACACTGCTCCAACACTTGGGCTTTGTCATAAACTTCGCAAAGTCCACTTTGCTCCCCTCTCAGGATCTCGAGTTCATAGGCGCAAGGTTAAACACGCTTCAGGCGCGGGCCTTTCTGCCTCTCGACAGGGCAAACAGGCTCATGGATCTTGCCAGCCACTTTCGCAGCAATTCCCTGGTCTCTGCCAGGCAATTTCTGAGACTACTCGGCCATATGGCTTCCACAGTCCATGTGACCCCCAATGCCCGCCTGAACATGCGGCCTGCTCAGTGGTGCCTTCGCACTCAATGGCATCAGGCCACGGGGAGCCTAGCGGACTCAGTACAGATCTCCGACCCGCTGGTCTCTTCTCTGTGGTGGTGGCTTCATCTACCAAACCTAGTGCTCGGGATGGCTTTTCAGTCTCCTCCGCCTTCTCAAGTCCTGACGACCGATGCTTCTCTCCTGGGTTGGGGAGCACATTGCCAAGGGACATGTACTCAAGGCCTCTGAACTCCTTGGGAGTCTGCCCAGCAGATCAACTTCCTGGAGCTCAGAGCCATCCGCCTAGCTCTGAGAGCCTTCTCCCACCTCACTTCTCACCAGTCTGTGCTGGTCCAGACGGACAATCAAGTTGCAATGTTCTACGTGAACAAACAAGGGGGCACAGGCTCCTTCCTTCTCTGTCAGGAGGCACAAAAACTGTGCTCTTGGGCCGTCAGCCGCGGCATCCTCCTCAAAGCTGTTTATCTCCCAGGTCAAGAAAATTACCTGGCAGACAAGCTGAGCAGAATCCTCCAGCCACACGAGTGGTGATTGGATCCGTTGGTGGTTCAATGGATCTTTCTCAAGTGGGGCCTCCCCACCATGGATCTCTTTGCCAGTCCTCTAAACCGGCAACTTCCCCGGTTCTGCTCTCGACAACCGCATCCTCTCAGAGTAGCGGCGGATGCTTTTCTAATTTCATGGTCCACATGCCTCTTGTATGCCTTTCCTCCCATGCCACTGGTGTCTCAGATGCTCTTCAAGGTTCCCCGGGACAGAGCCTCGATGATCTTCATGGCTCCCCGGTGGCCGAGACAGCCCTGGTTCCCGCTTCTGATGCAGCTGGCGGTGGACACTCCTCTTCCTTTGGGGTTTCAACCCGATCTCCTGACACAGGATCAGGGGACTCTCCTACACCCCAACCTCCGGTCCCTTCATCTGATGGCCTGGCTGCTGAAAGGGTAGTCCTTGCTCCCCTCCTGCTGCCTCGGGAGGTGGAAGAAGTCGTCTTGGCCTCCAGGCGACCCTCCACCCGGAAGTCCTATGCTCTTAAGTGGCGTTGGTTCTCTGTGTGGTGTGCTCAGCAGTCTCAGGATCCCTTCTCCTGCTTGGTGGCAGTGGTCTTGCAATACTTGCTTTACCTCTCCAATCTTGGACTTAAGTCCAACTCTGTCAGAGTCCACCTCAGTGCTCTCTCTGCGCATCACACACCGGTGGACGGCAGGCCTCTTTCCAACCACCCTCTAGTGGCTCGTTTTCTCAGAGGCCCCCTTCTCCTTAAGCCCCCTTTGCGCCCACCAGCCCCTGACTGGGATCTGAATGTGGTCTTACAGCGGCTTACCTGTCCGCCCTTTGAACCTATGGCTACCTGCCCTCTTCGTTTTCTTTCTTGTAAAACCTTATTCTTGGTAGCCCTCACTTCTAGACGCGTTAGTGAACTGCAGGCCCTAGTGTCTGATCCTCCTTACACTAGGTTCTACAGGAATAGGGTAGTCTTACGGACTCACCCTAAGTTTCTTCCTAAAGTGGTTTCCCCTTTTCACATCAACCAGGAGGTGGTACTTCCGACCTTCTT
Source organism: Ichthyophis bannanicus (assembly GCA_033557465.1). NCBI lineage: Eukaryota > Metazoa > Chordata > Amphibia > Gymnophiona > Ichthyophiidae > Ichthyophis > Ichthyophis bannanicus. The sequence goes on from CM066038.1 coordinate 402,179,283, forward strand.
TCCCAGGCCACACTCCAGCCGAGCTGAAATGGTCCTGCATACCCTGGACTGTAGGAGGGAGTTATCCTTCTACCTTGACCGTACGCGGGAGCACCGAAGGGCTGTTCAGCTCTTCGTGTCTTATGACCCCAATAAGTTGGGGCTCCCTGTCTCCAAGCGTACTCTGTCCATCTGGGTTGCTGACTGTATCGCTTGGGCTTATGGGGCAGCCGGCCTCTCGTTGGAGAGTCGAGTCATGGCTCATCGTGTTAGGGCGAAGGCTGCATCAGTGGCTCACCTCCGCTCTGTTCCGTTGGCAGACATCTGCCGGGCCGCTACTTGGTCTTCAAGCCAGACTTTTGCGGCCCATTACTGCCTGGAGAGGGAGTCCCGCAGGGACAGTGCTTTCGGACAGGCAGTCCTCCATAATCTCTTTGAGGTCTAGGCAACTCCTACCCTCCGTCCCGGATGATGGGCTACCGGTTGGAGGCGTATTCAGAGAAGATTCCTTCCTTCTGTGCTGCTGAGCTTGAGGGAGCTCCTTTTTGTGCTTAGGGTCTCCGGTAGCCTTAAGCTTGGGAGTCCCATATGTGAGGACTGACTTCCTGCTTGGTCCTGGAGAAAGAGTAGTTACTCACCTGTAACAGGTGTTCTCCAGGAGCAGCAGGAATCAGTCCTCACAACCCTCCCTCCTCCCCTTGGAGTTGCAGTCCTATGATTTCGTTTTTGCTAATTTTTTTGCTGTCTTTTAGCTTTGTCATCAGACTGAGCAAGATGGCACCCTTGGGTGGGAAGGGGACCGCGCATGCGCGCTGCAATTCCCAAAGGCTTTCTTTGAAAGCTGGGGAAAATTGCTCCGCGAGGGCTCCGTCGGCGCCGACGTCACCCATATGTGAGGACTGATTCCTGCTGCTCCTGGAGAACACCTGTTACAGGTGAGTAACTACTCTTTCTCATTGGTATTTATGTCTAGTGGGCATCAGCACACTACTCTCTGTGAGCATGGCATCCACGGGTACATCACAGGGGTGGGCAGGATCCAAAATGTGTAACGTTTCAGAATATGGTGGGCATGGAGACGTCCAAAATGTTTACCCATGTCCAAGGCATGGGGCCGGCTGGCTAGAGCTTGCACGTGCCCGCCGAACACATCTATCTCCCCAATTCTGGCCCTGTGGGCATGTTCAGACCAGCGGATATGAAATTGGGTTCAAAGGGGGACCCAGTTTTGATTTAGACGTATCCACGGGCCAGACGTGCACGTTGTGGAATCACACTCGTCTCCTATGTGTTTCCTTACCATTCGCCTAGATATAGCCTTGTCCTCAGCTGTTATATGGTCTGTCTTGACTAGACTGTAAGTTCTAACAAGCAGGAACTGTCATTTACATGCACCTGTACAGTGCTGTGTATGCCTTGTAGAGCTATACAAATGAACAGTAGTAGTCAGGGCCGGATTTACCTATATGCCAACTACGCCGTGGCGTAGGGCCCACAGCTGACAAGGGCCCACAAAAACTGAAAAAATTGTTAGCGTTCTTAAAATTAAATAAAAAAAAAAAAAACGCTGGCTGCTGCCGCGGCAGCATGGACTGTCCCGTGGGGCCCCCTCTGCTGCTGCAGCAGCATGGACTGTCCCGCGGGGCCCCTTCTGCCCGGCTGAATCCGTCCCTCCCTCCCTCCCTCCGTGCCAGCTTTGAGAGGCGCAAAGGGAGAGTGTCTCCCTCGCGTCTCTGTTAAGCCCGCAGGGGCTGATGGGAAATTTCCCATCAGCCCCTGCGGGCTTAACAGAGACGCGAGGGAGACACTCTCCCTTCGCGCCTCTCAAAGCCGACACGGAGGGAGGGAAGGACGGATTCAGCGGGCAGAGGGGGCCCCGTGGGACAGTCCATGCTGCTGCGACAGCAGAGGGGGCCCCGCGGGACAGTCCATGCTGCCGCGGCAGCAGCCAGCGTTTTTTTTTTAAATTTAATTTTACTTGAGCCGATGGGGGGGGGGGGGGGCGGCTGGGACTGGAAATGGGCTGGGGCGGTTAAGACTGGAGGTGGACTGACACGAAGAAACCAGAAGAAAGTGGCTGGAGCAATTGCAGCTGAAAAAAAATGCGCAAAAGGTAGAAAAATATCTCTTTATTTTGAATTTAATTGGAATACGTCAGCTCTGGTAAATGTGCATCATTAACGTCTGCGCTTTGTTTAGTACAAGAGCAAAATTATTGTATAGTTTTATTTCTACAGTGTTGTACATTCCAAGTTTGGCTTTTGGGATTCCCAGTTTAATTATGACGTCAGGGCCAACAGCGGATCCGGCATGCTCGTTTTTATCTTTTCTGGGGGCCCACAATTTTTGTTGGTGTAGGGCCTCACTCAAGGTAAATCCAGCCCTGGTAGTAGTTGTAGTATCCCCCTGACTCTCCGCGCTCCCTTCCACCCCAATGACTACCCATGGGCATTGGTGGTCAGTTGGAGCAGGAGCGAGGCCCCATTTCAAAATGGCAGTATGGTGAGATTACCACTAGAGGTCACCAGCGCCATTTTGAAGAGGCTGTCTGTAGTGCTGTTTGCCATATAAACTTTAAATTAGCCAATGTGATGGCTTGATTTAATAGACATGTTCCTTCTCTTTGTATATCTATGGGGGGGGGGGGGGGGAGGCTTAGTAAACCAGGGCTTTGGTGTTTACTTGCAAAATAAGGATCCTGGCTCCGGTTTTAATAATTAGAGATTTTTCTTCTATGCATACTGTTTTAATAAGAAACAGCTGTCTTGTGTATGAGTATTGTGTAACCAAATTTCTATAATTTCAAGCTTTTAGACATTGCTCAATATCTGAACTGTCTGATTTTACTCATAATTAAATTGCCTAAGATATCCACAATGAATATGCATGCAATAGATTTGTGTACCAGGGAGGCAGTGCATGCAAATCTAACTCGGTGTATATAGCATGAAAATCCAACTGGCTGGGTATATCCCAAGGACCGGCTTGAGAACTATCTGTACTATGGAGTAAATTTTTGAAGACATGACCAGATATACTAAACATTTTCCATCAAGGCACAAAATGAGAAAATATTTCATGGATGGGGAGGACACAGTAGAGGAACGTGAGGTGTCCAAGGATAGAACAAGACAATCACATAATATTAAGGAAGAGGCTTTTATTCACAAAGCAATAGATGGTGCCCACCCGACACAGGCCGTGTTTCGTTTAACAAAACTTCATCAGGGGTACAGGGCAACTAAAAACAAAAACATTCAATAAATACACTCAAATATACATAATAAAACTTGCATTAAAAGAATATAAAAAATAATATAAAAAGAATAAATAAAATCATAATAAATTAATCACTATATAAATATAAACATTTATACAATTATACCAAAAATGGGTTGGAACGCTATATAAATAAAATAAGAGAGACTGAGGAAAGAGCAAAAGGGGAATAAGTAAAACAGGTATATGAACCAGAAGAAGAAGAGAAGAGGACCACATGTGCATCAATATAATTACTAACACTTAAAAAACTATTGAAATCATAAAAGAACTTAAAAAAAACAACAAATAAAAACCTTTTTACAATATGTGCAAAAATGGTGCTTAAAACCAAAGTGCAATCATGCCCATGGTGATGACAGCCAAGCTAACTGCGAATACCCATTGAATAATACCGTATTGGTCACAACTGTAGATATCTCCTCTGTGCAACTGTATTAAAAACAAAGAATCAACATTAACAATGTAGCAGGATAGCTAAAAACCAAATCAAGCCATCCTTCAACCTACTTACTTTTGCAAGCCTCACAAAGCTGCACAATTCGCGGCGCAATAACCGTGGAAAGTATTAAAAATAAGGTCAAACATAACAGCTTTATATAACAAAACCGAAGCCATCACAAACCAATTATTCTACCTTCAAGGCTGGGAGCCTTACCGTCTTAAACTCGTTATTCAGTCGTGTGGCACAAATTTCGCCAAAGCTGTGCGTCGTCGTGAAGACTCCTCTAAATAACGCCGACGCATGTGCAGCTGGAGTCATGAACGGCGCTCAATAATGACGTAAAAAATAAAGGACTAGAAAACCTAACTAAACAAATTAAAAACGCCGAAACTCCCTGCTTCAAAAAATGCCGGATTGCAACCATAACTTACAATAATAAAATAATGTAATAACATTTGCTAAAATCAATCTAAAAGCTGTGCAGCAAATAAAACCACTAATGTTTAAACAGAGTATTTCAACAAAGAAGGGAACTAAATAAATTATACCGTTACTAAAAACATATTGAAGCACCTTAACGGAGAGGGAAGCACTGATAAATTGTACCACTGCTGAATCCATATCAAAACGATAATCAAAGCTAATATGAAATCAAATCATATAATGCAAACCACCTCAAAAATATATAACAATAAATATCAACAAATCCAAATATTTAAAATGTGACTGCTTTGCTTATCAAACATAATTTTGTGTAAACCTTTTTTTTTATAAAAAATATTAAATAATCAATAAAAACCAAACATAAAACTATATAAAACAATCATCTAAACAAGTTAAAAGAAAAAACAAAAAACAAACAATATATAATATTAAATAATTAAAATATTAAAAACATAATAAATAATTGCTTATTAGTAGAAATAAAAATTATATATATGTATAAATAAAATAAATAAATGAAAATATAAATAAATATAAATATGTATGTAATCAAAGAAGTCACAAATTAATCTCACATAAGAAAGGAAGAACCTTGTTCCTTTTAATTATTGAATCCTTTCCACATAACCAAACTGAAAAATATATACATCTCTGAATGATTGCTCCAAGGACCCTGGGTTAATACATGAAAACGTCAACCATCATAAAAAAACAGAAAAATCTTGTTCCAAATTGAGCCCATTCGGTATCATTGAGTTCAACATAAAAATATATATCTCTGCTCTAGTTGTAAAATTGTTCTATTAATGTCACCTCCTCTCCAGTTCATCTTCACCTTTTTGATAACAAAAAACTTAATATCCGAAATCTTATGTCCTAATTGAATCGAATGCTCTACTAGAGGTTTCTCTATATTGCCTCTCCTAATTGCACTTCTATGTTCTATAATCCTAGTGCGTACACTGCGTGAAGTTTTACCTACGTACAGTTTATGGCATGGACATACAATAACATATATGACATGGGATGTCTCACAATTAGAGAAATCACTTAGTAAAAATTTCTTTTGAGAGCCGGGAAGAGTAAATTCTTTAATGGACAGGGCATGTACACAAACTGAACAGCGGCCACATTGATAGTGACCCTTGATCCTTGGAACAAAGGGCCGTTCTATCAGGGCCGAAGGGACCAGAAGGTTCTTAAGGTTAAGATTACGTCTGTGCGCTACCGTAAGTTTAACATCTTCAAACCCTTCCAACGACTGAATCAAATACCACTCTTTCTTTAAAATTTTTACAACATCACGAGACAAGGTAGTGTATAATAATGGACAAACCATTCCTACACTGTCTTTCCGCTGTTTGGAGATGAGCAAATCTTCACGTTCAGACATCCTTGCCCTGGTGTATGCTTCTGAAACGTACTTGTGAGGATACTTCCTATTGTTAAACCTATTCTCCATAGCTTGAGCGTGGATCTCAAAATCCTCGTTTTTGGTACAAACCCGCTTTGCACGAAGAAACTGTCCTACCGGTAGATTTCGTTTGAGAGCCGGATTGTGAAAGCTATCGAAATGCAGGAGTGTATTACGGTCCGTAGGTTTTCTATAAAGAGATGTAATTAACCGATGATCCTCAACTTGAATCAACAGATCCAGATACGGAATACGTGAAAAGTCATAGGTGAGCTGAAATCTCAAATTACTATCTAACCCATTAACCCATCCATTAAATTGAGACAAAACTTCTGCGGACCCTTTCCATAAAATAAAAACATCATCTATATAACGTACCCATAATGTGATATTCTCTTTATAAGGATTATCTTTAATAAATCTCTCTTCAAACTCAAACACGTAAAGATTAGCAATATCGGGGGCCATGGAAGAACCCATGGCCACTCCCTTGATCTGCTGATAAAACAATTCCCTAAAACAAAAAAAGTTATTACAAAGAGCAATCTTAGCTAGTTCTAACAGAAAGTATGTAGGAATGCGCTTATTAGAAAGTCTTGTAGATAAATATTGTTCAAGAATGAGAAGAGCTTCTGCTTGGGGGACGTTGGTATAGAGGGATTCAACATCCATGGTGACTAAAATAACATCAGAGTCCAAATCTTGAAATGTACTTAAAATCTCAATAACGTGGGCCGAATCCCTAATGTAAGACCACATAGATGTTATGAAAGGCCGTAAAAAAATGTCCAAAAATTTGGATATTGGCTCCAATAAAGACCCAATCGCGGCAACAATGGGTCTTCCGGGTGGCGACTTGAGAGACTTATGAATCTTTGGGAGGATGTAGATGGTGGGTGTGATGGCGATGTAACAGTAAGAAACTCTTTCTCCTTCTTCGTTATATATCCTATTTCAAAGGCGGTTTGGACTAAATTGTCTACCTTCTTTTTAAGTTCAATTGTAGGGTCATCCATTAATCGAACATAGAAAGTACGATCCTTTAATTGCCTTTCTATTTCATCAATATAAGCCTGTTTGTTCATTACCACAACCGCACCACCTTTATCCGCTGGTTTGATAATGATAGTATTATTCTTTTGTAAGGATGTAATAGCCTCTCTCTCATCCTTAGAGAGATTACTATATGCAGCAGTGGATTTAGAACATACCCGATGAACCTCTCTTAATACCGTTTTTTCAAAGGCAATAATCAGCGGATCGGTGGGTGCTGGTGGGTACCAAGTAGACTTTTTACTAACCACCGAACAATCCGACGGACCTACCGGTTGCCCATCAAAGTGATGTTTAATCCGAATCTTGCGGAAAAATTTATAAAGATCTAAATTGATTTCGAACCTATCCGGATTCCTAGTAGGGACAAAGGATAACCCCTTATTAAGCAAGGACTCTTCTCCTGGGGACAGCTGATAATCTGAAATGTTAATCACATTAGTAGTGGTACAAAACCTTTCTCGTTCGGCCGAACTTAATTCCAGAAATGTGGCCGCTGTTCAGTTTGTGTACATGCCCTGTCCATTAAAGAATTTACTCTTCCCGGCTCTCAAAAGAAATTTTTACTAAGTGATTTCTCTAATTGTGAGACATCCCATGTCATATATGTTATTGTATGTCCATGCCATAAACTGTACATAGGTAAAACTTCACGCAGTGTATGCACTAGGATTATAGAACATAGAAGTGCAATTAGGAGAGGCAATATAGAGAAACCTCTAGTAGAGCATTGGATTCAATTAGGACATAAGATTTCGGATATTAAGTTTTTTGTTATCAAAAAGGTGAAGATGAACTGGAGAGGAGGTGACATTAATAGAACAATTTTACAACTAGAGCAGAGATATATATTTTTATGTTGAACTCAATGATACCGAATGGGCTCAATTTGGAACAAGATTTTTCTGTTTTTTTATGATGGTTGACGTTTCATGTATTAACCCAGGGTCCTTGGAGCAATCATTCAGAGATGTATATATTTTTCAGTTTGGTTATGTGGAAAGGATTCAGTAATTGAAAGGAACAAGGTTCTTCCTTTCTTATGTGAGATTAATTTGTGACTTCTTTGATTACATACATATTTATATTTATTTATATTTTCATTTATTTATTTTATTTATACATATATATAATTTTTATTTCTACTAATAAGCAATTATTTATTGTTTTTAATATTTTAATTATTTAATATTTATATATTGTTTTTTGTTTTTTCTTTTAACTTGTTTAGATGATTGTTTTATATAGTTTTATGTTTGGTTTTTATTATTTAATATTTTTTATAAAAAAAAGGTTTACACAAAATTATGTTTGATAAGAAAAGCAGTCACATTTTAAATATTTGGATTTGTTGATATTTATTGTTATATATTTTTGAGGTGGTTTGCATTATATGATTTGATTTCATATTTGCTTTGATTATCGTTTTGATATGGATTCAGCAGTGGTACAATTTATCAGTGCTTCCCTCTCCGTTAAGGTGCTTCAATATGTTTTTAGTAGCGGTATAATTTATTTAGTTCCCTTCTTTGTTGAAATACTCTGTTTAAACATTAGTGGTTTTATTTGCTGCACAGCTTTTAGATTGATTTTAGCAAATGTTATTACATTATTTTATTATTGTAAGTTATGGTTGCAATCCGGCATTTTTTGAAGCAGGGAGTTTCGGCGTTTTTTAATTTGTTTAGTTAGGTTTTCTAGTCCTTTATTTTTTATGTCATTATTGAGCGCCGTTCATGACTCCAGCTGCACATGCGTCGGCGTTATTTAGAGGAGTCTTCACGACGACGCACAGCTTTGGCGAAATTTGTGCAACACGACTGAATAATGAGTTTAAGACGGTAAGGCTCCCAGCCTTGAAGGTAGAATAATTGGTTTGTGATGGCTTCGGTTTTGTTATATAAAGCTGTTATGTTTGACCTTATTTTTAATACTTTCCACGGTTATTGCGCCGCGAATTGTGCAGCTTTGTGAGGCTTGCAAAAGTAAGTAGGTTGAAGGACGGCTTGATTTGGTTTTTAGCTATCCTGCTACATTGTTAATGTTGATTCTTTGTTTTTAATACAGTTGCACAGAGGAGATATCTACAGTTGTGACCAATACGGTATTATTCAATGGGTATTCGCAGTTAGCTTGGCTGTCATCACCATGGGCATGATTGCACTTTGGTTTTAAGCACCATTTTTGCACATATTGTAAAAAGGTTTTTATTTGTTGTTTTTTTTAAGTTCTTTTATGATTTCAATAGTTTTTTAAGTGTTAGTAATTATATTGATGCACATGTGGTCCTCTTCTCTTCTTCTTCTGGTTCATATACCTGTTTTACTTATTCCCCTTTTGCTCTTTCCTCAGTCTCTCTTATTTTATTTATATAGCGTTCCAACCCATTTTTGGTATAATTGTATAAATGTTTATATTTATATAGTGATTAATTTATTATGATTTTATTTATTCTTTTTATATTATTTTTTATATTCTTTTAATGCAAGTTTTATTATGTATATTTGAGTGTATTTATTGAATGTTTTTGTTTTTAGTTGCCCTGTACCCCTGATGAAGTTTTGTTAAACGAAACACGGCCTGTGTCGGGTGGGCACCATCTATTGGTTTGTGAATAAAAGCCTCTTCCTTAATATTATGTGATTGTCTTGTTCTATCCTTGGACACCTCACGTTCCTCTACTGTGGACTGCTTCTGACGTGACTGTTTGCTCTGAGTTGGACCCATGGATAGGGAGGATACATACAATCAGAATGAACATTCCACCCAAAATAGACTACCTTTTCGTGTTCTTCCAAAAAAAAGACTTCGGAAGGTGCTCAGAGGAAAATAGGCTTTGTCTGGAGGGGAAAACCACCTGGATCTCAAAACTCTCTTTAGTGCAAAGGTGGGAGGAGGATGGGACTGTCCAACATAGAGCGGCACCATAGGAAGATCAAATTAAAAACATAATGAACAGAGAAAACAATGACTAGCCATCAAATAGCTTGAGATTCTACAAACCTCTATAGGCTTCTTCAGTGGATATCTCCATGAGGTAGGAGGCCAGAGTGAAATCAGCATCCATACAAACAAAATCATACTACAAACCTGGGATGAGTTAAGTAATAATTTAGGTGTGAGTAGAACCTCCTTGGAGGCAGGGACGGTGTTAGTTCTCCAGGACCAAGCAGGAAGTCAGTCCTCACTTATGGGTGACGTCGGCGCCGACGGAGCCCTCGCGGAGCAATTTTCCCCAGCTTTCAAAGAAAGCCTTTGGGAATTGCAGCGCGCATGCGCGGTCCCCTTCCCGCCCAAGGGTGCCATCTTAGCCAGTCTTCTTTTTTCCGCGGAGCCCTACAGACGTACCCGTCGTGTCCCCGCTGAAAAAGTTGATTTTCGTGAGTTTTTCTCTTTTTTCACTTCGGTTCGACGCCGGTCTTTTTCCTGCCCGGACTCGCGACGCCGTTGCGAGTCCTTCTCTTAATTTTCGGTTTTTCTGATTTTGGTCAGTTTCGTTTTCGGTTTTTTCGCTGGCAGCCCGGTCCTTTGACCTTGCAGGGGCCCTTTTTCCCCCGATGGCTGCCAGTGGGTTCAAGCGGTGTGGTCAGTGTGACAGAAATATGTCACTTACTGACACACACGATAATTGCCTCCGCTGCCTGGGCCCGGATCATGAAGAACTGATCTGTGGAGCCAGTGGCAAAATGTCCTCCAAAGCGTTGAGAAGTCGGCGGCACCAGCGGGATAGAATCTTCGCTGACCCCAGCCGTACCCGGACCTCGTCGGAGGCCTCGGCATCCAGGGGTTCCAGCTCTGACCATCGCCGAAGCTCCTCCGACAGGGGTTCTCCCTCCGGGGACCATCGACGGAAGGTAAAACCCGCGAGGGCGGCGTCGGTGGACGCTCCTGGCTCCGCGAGGGCCAGGTCGCATAGCCCCGATAGCCGTCCCGGGTCTTTGGAGAAGGAGCACCTCCCGAAGCGACCTCGCCTGGAGTCGGAGTTGCCTGCTCGGGTAAGTCCTGTAGTCCTTCTGGACTCGCCTCCGAGATGTCCGCCGTCGGGGCCCGAGTCGGGGGCTGCTGGGTCACCTGAGGTCGGACTCAGGTTGACGGCCTTGGAGAGCAGACTATCTGCCTTCATGGACCAGCAGCGGGCACTGATCGCTAGCCTCGCTGGCCCCACTGCCCCGACCGCCGGGACGTCGACGTCCAAGTCGACCCCGGAGACCGAGCCGATCCTCGAGTCCATGCGAACTCGAGTCGATCCTCGGTTGAGGTCACCCTCGGCCTCCCGTTCGGGACCGAGGTCGTCGATGCCGACTCCCTCGGCGTCGGGGCGGCCGACGCCTCCGCCTGCCCGAGCCGACCCCACCGATTCCTCCTCGGAGTCGGCCTGGGAGTCTGAAGTGGAAGAGTCACCTGATTCCTTTCGGACTCGGTGTGTCCCCTCGGACTCACCTGAGTCCGAGCCTCGGAAGCAGTCCCCTCCGGAGGATGCCCGGTTCTCGGACTTCGTCAGGGATTTGGCCAAGGCTTTGGCCTTCCCTGCGGATCCCGAGGAGGAGCCTCGAGCCGAAGAGCTCGACGCCCTTCAGTACGACTCTCCCGCCCGGGAGCACTTTACTGTACCGGTTCCTCCCATGCTGGAACGACTACTCTTCCGCATGTGGGAGAGTCCGGCCTCGTCGCCGGTGTTAAGCAATAGGGTCGATTCCATCTATCGAGTCCGCAAGAGTCCTGGCTTCCAAAAAGCACAGCTGCCACACCATTCCATGGTAGTGGAATCGGCCATGCATAGGCTTAAGAGCCAAAAAATGCACTCCTCGGTGCCTCCTGGCAGGGAGGCCCGTAACCTGGATGGCCTTGGTAAGAAGTGTTTCCAGGGCTCTATGCTTGCTTGTCGTGTCCAGACCTACCAGCTATACATGGGCATGTATCTCCGAGACCTGGCTAAGGAGATAGCCGGATTCTCCGCTGGACTGTCCGAGGAACCTTTGCGGAGGTTCCTGGCCTTGACAACTGGTATTCGGGAATGCTCCAAATTCATGTCCCGAGCAGCCTATGATGGCTTTGAAGCATCGGCTCGAGTAGCCGCAGCTGGCATCGGTGCCCGCCGACAGGCTTGGCTTCAGTCGTCTGACCTTGAACCCTGGGTACAGGACAAGTTGGTCGATGTCCCCTGCCGAGGTGAGAACCTCTTTGGCAAGCCCATGGCTGAAAAGGCTGCACAAATCGAGATGGAGACTCTCACCAGGACTAGGCTTTCTAGGAAGACCTCCGCCCCTTCCCAGAAAAAGAAGGGCTCGGGAAAGAAGTCCTTGTACCCGAGAAAGGCGGCTGCCTATAAACACTACCCTCAATATCAGGCCTCCGCAGCTCCCCCACAGGGCCAGCAGGCCAAGGGACGGGGTAACGGGTCCCATAGGCAGCAAGCCCCCAAGCCTGCACCACCAGCCCCTGCTCAGCAGGGTGGGGCTTTTGACTTCCTCAGCATAGCCTCTCCCCCTCAGCTAGCTCCTCCCAGCACCGGAGGCCGGCTGGTTCACTTCGCCCACAGGTGGTCCAACATCACTTCAGATGCCTGGGTGCTTCAAGTCGTGAGAGAAGGATATCTTCTCCACTTCCATCAGGTCCCTCCCTCTTATTTCCCGGGAGAACCTCCTCGACTCCCTCTGCACAGGGACTTACTCCTTCAGGAGTTAGCAAGTCTCCTTCAGGAACAGGCTGTGGAACCAGTGCCCCACCACCTGAGAGGTCAAGGCTTTTATTCCAGGTATTTCCTAATACCAAAAAGGACAGGAGGCCTCAGACCCATCCTGGACTTGCGCAACCTCAACAAGTTCCTCGTGCGGGAAAAGTTCAAGATGCTTACCCTTGGAATCCTTCTGCCCTACCTCCAGCAGGGAGATTGGCTATGCTCCTTAGATCTAAAGGATGCCTACACGCACATCCTCATCCACCCAAGCCACCGCCAATACCTAAGGTTTGTGGTGGCAGGAAATCATTACCAGTACAGAGTACTGCCCTTTGGCCTATCCTCCGCACCGCGAGTCTTCACAAAATGTCTCGCGGTGGTGGCGGCCTATCTCCGGCTTCACGGCCTCTATGTCTTCCCGTACCTCGACGACTGGCTCATCAGGGCATCGTCCTCTACGGCAGTCACCAATGCCACACACCGCACGGTGACTCTTCTGCAGTACTTGGGCTTTGTCATAAACTTCGCAAAGTCCACTTTGCTCCCCTCACAGGATCTCGAATTCATCGGCGCAAGACTGCACACTCCTCAGGCACGAGCTTTCCTGCCTCTCGACAGGGCTCAACGGCTCATGGACCTAGCCGGCCGGTTTCGCAGCCAGTCCCTGGTCTCCGCCAGGCGCTTCCTGAGACTACTCGGCCATATGGCTTCCACCGTCCACGTGACCCCCAATGCCCGCCTGAATATGCGGCCGGCTCAATGGTGCCTTTGCAAGCAGTAGCAACAAGCCACCGGCGGACTAGCAGACTTAGTGCGCATCTCCGGGCCGCTGGCCTCTTCCCTACAGTGGTGGCTCATCGGCCGAACCTGGTGCTCGGAATGCCGTTTCAGTCGCCTCAGCCGGCTCAAGTGCTGACGACCGATGCTTCCCTCCTGGGTTGGGGAGCACATTGCCAAGGGGCATGTACTCAAGGTCTCTGGACCGCGTGGGAGTCTGCTCAACGGATCAACTTCCTGGAGCTCAGAGCAATCCGTCTGGCGCTCAAGGCTTTCTCCCACCTGACTTCTCACCAGTCCGTCCTTGTCCAGACGGACAATCAAGTTGCCATGTTCTACGTGAACAAGCAGGGGGGCACGGGCTCCTTCCTTCTCTGCCGAGAAGCTCAGAGGCTCTGCTCTTGGGCCGTCAGTCACGGCATTCTTCTCAAAGCAGTTTATCTCCCAGGCCAAGAGAATTGCCTGGCGGACAAACTCAGCAGGATACTCTAGCCGCACGAGTGGCGTCTGGATCCTTTGGTAGTTCAGAAACTTTTTCTGAAGTGGGGCCTCCCCACGATGGATCTCTTTGCCAGTCCTCTCAACCGGCAACTTCCTCGCTTCTGCTCTCGTCAGCCACATCCCCTTCGGGTAGCGGCAGATGCTTTTCTACTCTCCTGGTCGGAAAGCCTTCTCTATGCTTTTCCTCCCATCCCGCTAGTCTCTCGAACTCTATTCAAGGTTCTCCGAGACAAAGCTTCCATGATCCTGGTGGCTCCTCGCTGGCCCAGACAGCCGTGGTTTCCACTCCTGTTGCAATTAGCGGTGGAGGATCCGTTCCCTCTGGGGCTTCAACCGGATCTCCTAACACAGGATCAGGGGTCTCTGCTACACCCCAACCTCAGATCTCTCAATCTAATGGCCTGGCGGCTGAAAGGGTAGTCCTTGCTCCCCTTCTCCTGCCGGCAGAGGTGGAAGAGGTCGTCCTAGCTTCTTGGCGACCTTCTACCCGCAAATGCTACGCCCTTAAATGGCGTCGCTTTTCTGTTTGGTGTGCACAGCAGTCTCAGGATCCCTTCTCCTGCTCGGTATCGGTGATCTTGCAGTACTTGCTCTACCTCTCTAATCTGGGACTTAAGTCCAACTCCGTCAAAGTCCACCTCAGTGCTCTTTCAGCACACCATGTGCCGGTGGATGGCAGACCTCTTTCCAGCGACCCTCTCGTAGCAAGGTTTCTCCGAGGTCTCCTTCTACTTAAACCACCTCTGCGCCCGCCAGCACCTGACTGGGATCTGAATGTGGTTTTACAGCGGATCACCTGTCCGCCTTTTGAACCTATGGCTACCTGTTCTCTACGTTTTCTTTCTTGGAAAACCTTATTCCTGATAGCCCTCACTTCCGCTAGACGCGTAAGTGAATTGCAGGCCCTCGTGTCTGATCCGCCTTACACTCGGTTCTACAAAAATAGGGTAGTCCTACGGACTCACCCAAAATTTCTTCCAAAAGTTGTCTCCCCTTTTCACATCAATCAGGAGGTGGTACTTCCAACCTTCTTTCCCAGGCCTCACTCCAGCCGAGCTGAAATGGTCCTGCATACCCTGGACTGTAGAAGGGCATTGAACTTCTACCTTGACCGTACGCGGGAGCACCGTAAAGCTGCTCAGCTTTTTGTATCTTTTGACCCCAATAAATTGGGGCTCCCGGTCTCCAAGCGTACTCTGTCCATCTGGGTTGCTGACTGTATCGCTTGGACTTATGGGGCAGCCGGACTCTCCTTAGAAAGTCGAGTCACGGCTCATTGTGTTCGGGCGAAGACTGCGTCAGTGGCTTACCTCCGCTCTGTTCCGCTGGCAGACATCTGCCGGGCCGCTACTTGGTCTTCGAGCCAGACTTTTGCGGTCCATTACTGTCTCGAGAGGGAGTCCCGCAGGGACAGTGCTTTCGGACAGGCAGTCCTCCGAAATCTCTTCGAGGTTTGAGCAACTCCTACCCTCCATCCCGGATGGGGGCTACCGGTGGGTGATAATTCAGTGAAGATTCCTTCCTTCTGTGCCGCTGAGCTAGAGGGAGCTCATTTTTGTGCTTAGGGTCTCCGGTAGCCTTAAGCTTGGGAGTCCCATAAGTGAGGACTGACTTCCTGCTTGGTCCTGGAGAAAGCGTAGTTACTCACCTGTAACAGGTGTTCTCCAGGAGCAGCAGGAATCAGTCCTCACAACCCTCCCTCCTCCCCGTGGAGTTGCAATCATCTGCTTAAGTTTTCTTGCAAATTTTTATGCTGTCTTTTAGCTATGTCATCAGACTGGCTAAGATGGCACCCTTGGGCGGGAAGGGGACCGCGCATGCGCGCTGCAATTCCCAAAGGCTTTCTTTGAAAGCTGGGGAAAATTGCTCCGCGAGGGCTCCGTCGGCACCGACGTCACCCATAAGTGAGGACTGATTCCTGCTGCTCCTGGAGAACACCTGTTACAGGTGAGTAACTACGCTATATGCAGGGACCCAGGGCAGAAAATGGCAAGGGGGTCCCAAAGTCTGCCTGCAAGTTATGCCTCCTTCAGCTTGAGGTAGACTTGAGGCCCCCTGTGGCATGGGGGCCCAGGGCAATTGTTCTGTTTGCCACCCCCTAACACTAGCCCTGCTTGGAGGTATCCCCAGTTAGACATCTGCTAGCTTCTGAAACAGTTAGATGGACTAAGCTACAGAAGATGAGGAAAGAAAGCGGTAATAAGATAGGGAATATTAAAAACAGGTCAGCAATTAAGTAAATTCAAGATGCAAAGTAAGAAGTACAACTTGAAACTGCAAGATCAGTATTCTTGTACTCAGGTACAACACTTTCTCAATAAGAAGATTTGCAAAGGAAAGAGAGAGACCTGAATCTGTTGTCAGGAAGCTAAGAGCAGGCCTCACTGCAGTAAGTGACTGCAGAAATGAGGGGCATGACCATGGGGTATGTTCTTTTAATGCCTCAGAAGAATGCTGAGAAGGGGAAAAGGAAGATGTAGTTAATATCTGTACCTCCTGGATGATCTTCAGTTATTCAAGGGCCTACAGCTAGGCACTTACAGTCACTCCTGAATCCAGAAGCTGTCTCATAACAGGTACCCTCTTTGTCTCCAGATTTCTGGGGCTTCTTTAAGCCCCAAAGTAAGGGTACTGTCACTTCCTCCTATGGAGAATAGATTGGGTTCTTCTGTGGGTGCCAGGATCTTCAGCCTTCTAAGGTTTCTTCTGCAATTGTTTTCTTACAGATCACTCCTTCTGACTTTAGGTTGGGCAACCCTTTTTCCTAAGGTGGTTTCTTTGCCTGTCTGTTTAAGGGATGTGCAAGGAGAGCTTGCTCTTCTACTGGTACATGATGTGTGTTTGCTTGGTATTTGTAAGTTTGTCTTTTTAACTGAAAGATACTGCAAGGGTGGATGAACATTGTCTATTTTCCAAAGTGTCAGTGACCAAGCTGGAAGATCACACTAGGAGAGTGGGACAAATTGAATCTTAGGTGCTTACAGTGGAATTCTAGGTTGTTCCTTTATAAGCTACTGGGTTGGCCAGTAATTAGGACGGGTTCTTTGCTGTCAGATGGAGTTGAATAGTATGTGGAGAACCTGAGGTTCCTGGACTTCCCAAAGGCTCATTTACTATCTCTCCTGGAACTGCTAAATAATATTTGCCTGACATGTTAAAGTTTCCTGAAACTGTAACTGCTGGTATTCTAAGGCATATTATGTTTCCTCTAATACTTTGTTGAGAAGTGATGCTGAAGAGGATGTGGTAACAATCCAGATTTATTTGCCTTTTTGGAGAATTCTGTGGAGAAATTCTCACAAGAGCCATTTTTGTTAAAAGCACGTTTTAGAAATTAAGTTGGCCATGATAGGGAGAGAGCGATCTAAGATGGCACCGATGGCCACGCCAAAATATGGGCAAGAGAAAGGGGAAAGCAGCTGCTAAACCCTCCACAGTTACTAAAATCTCTCCCTGCCTTACCTTTACAAAGTTCCTTGGATGCATTTTTGTGCAGCTGGAGCATGCAGCAAGCAGTCTCTGGTGGGAGCCAGGCTGTCTCGATGCCAGAGCAGGGTGACTCGGTGTGAGTTTGGGCACAGAGATCTGATTATCCCTAGAGGAGTGGTGCCCCCTAAAGCTACCAGCAGCCTGGACTGGAATCCTCACGCTGACAAAGAGCAGTGATGAAGGGGATTCTGCTGGAGGCAGTCCCCTGGAAAAAGCATGGTGACTGGATCCACGCCGTGTAAGCATCAGGAGGGCAGCTCTTGAGGGGCACAAGGTACTGGAACCACGATGCAGTGTTCCACAGTATCTGGAGTACAGGTTCCAGGCCTGTAGAGAGTCACCGAATCTGGTCTTAAGGGAAGTTCCCGTTTACTCTCGGGGGTTTACTCCAGCAAGACCTGCATAGTTTTCCCTGGAATCTATTTGGAATGCAATTTCCAGTCTGGATGATGCTTTGGTTCCACAGTTGCAGGTTTTAAATCAGCAGGTTCAAGGTAATATCTCTGATATTGCAAAAAAAAAAAAGTTGAGGAATTAACTGTGGTTAGAATTGCTATTTCTGATTTCAAAAAAAGTCTGCAGCTTGAAAACTGTAATGATAGTGTCATTAAAAATCTGACAAAGTTAAAATTTAAATTGGAATCCCTGGAGAATGCTTCAAGATCTTCAAACTTGTGTTTGAATCATTTCCCAAAGGAATCCATGGTTTCCCTTTGTGATATGTTTAAAAAATATCTGGTGGATGTCCTTGGGATCTCATCCTCCGTTGACTTGGCTGTATCATCTGTTGCTGAGAAGCTTCCTGGGACTCCACAGGGCTCCTTGGAGCAACAAATGGATGTTTTAGAGATGTCTGCAATATTAGAGAGTTTGAAATCAGAATCTGCAGTTCCTGCTTCCTTATTGGTGACTTTTGCCCTGACTTCAGACCGTGAACGGATGTTAAAAATGTTTTTTTAAGAAATGGAATATAGCTTTCAAGGATTACATGATATGTATCTGTCAACAATGAGCCGCCTGACTGAAGATCGAACACAATTTAGGATAGCTATCCAGAGGGTCGCCATGAGTCGACTCCGACTCGACGGCACTTAACAACATCATCTTTCCAGATTTGTCTAGCTAAGGAAACCCAGAAGAGTCACAGGGACTTTCTTTTGTTGAGACCGGCAGTTTTGCAGCTGGGGGTGGGGATGGGGCTCGTTTTTGATTACGTTTTCTTGTAAATGCTTAATTAAGCTAAGTTCTGTCAGTTCTGTTTTTCTTGAGCCTTCTCAGTTGCTTCCCTTTATTAATCCACTCAGGCTTAATGTGCCTACAGTACAGGACACCAGAATCTGCTGTAAGATAATTCTCGCTGTAATATCCAGATTCTTTTTCTTATGTAATACTTAGGGGTATGTCTATTAAGCTGGGCTAATGGTTAACCCGGGCTATCTGCCACTAGGTTCCACTGAATAGCAAGAGACCTAGTGGCAGATAACCCAGTTTAAGGGCTTGTTGGTCTAGGGGTATGATTCTCGCTTAGGGTGTGAGAGGTCCTGGGTTCAACTCCCAGACGAGCCCCTACCCTTCCCCTCTTGCCTGCAGAGAGCGGTGCTATAGGTTGGTAGTAGTAATCAACCTTTTTTTTTTCACTCAACATGTAATCAAACTCTGGAATTTGTTACCAGAGGATGTAGTAAAAGCTGTTAGTGTAGCTGGGTTTAAAAAAGGTTTGGACAAGTTCCTGGAGGAAAGGTCCGTAAACCATTATTAAAAAGGGATATCACTGCTTGACCCAATACGAGCATTGTGAAGCCTGTGTCTTTTGGGGGAACTGCTAGGTACGTATGACCTAGATTGGCCACTGTTGGAAACAGGATACTGGGCTTGATGGACCTTGGTCTGACCCAGTATGGCATATCTTATGTTCTTAATCAGTATCCCGGCTTAGTAGACATACCCCTTAGATATAATTTCCTTAGCTCTCCTCTCTTAAGGAGGGCTTTATAGATTGTGCACTTATAGTCAGTTATTGATTACTTCATAATTTTTTTTCTTTTCTATGGTATTTTTTCCCCCAACTGCCTTTCTGTTTCTTATACAAGTTGGGCATGCCTGCTTGGATATTGAATATTCAATAAAAGTAAAATTAAAAAATAAAGAAATGAGGTCCAGGTGCAGTCTGGGATGTCCAGGTCAACATGTGTTCAAAAAGGATGAGCACATCCAAGTTTGGGCACAATTTCAGAAACATGAACGTGCCTGATATGCACATCATCAGGCACGGCTACATACATGTCCCTGAGATGGTATTCTAAACAGAAGTACAGGCCAGTTAATCTGATCTCTGCGGTGAGTAAATTAATGGAAACACTGCTAAAACAGAGGATAGTGAGGTTTCTGGAGTCCAATTGATTGTGAGATCAGAGGCAGCATGGGTTTACTAGAGGCAGGTCTTGTCAGACACTTTTATTGATTTCTTTGACCAGAGAGTTGGACTGAGGGAGAGCCCTAGACGTGGCATATTTGGATTTCAGTAAAGCTTTCACACCGTTCTGCACAGGTGATATAAATAAACTGAGCACCTTAAGGATGGATCCTAAAGTGATTGACTGGGTAAGAAATTGGTTGAGTGGGAGGCGATAAAGTGTACAGGTAAATGGATCTCACTCTGAGGACGACGTTACTAGTGGTGTGCCACAGGGATCTGTCATTGGTCTGATTCTTTTTAACATCTTTGTTAGTGATATTGCAGAAGGGCTGTTGGGTAAGGTTTGCCTCTTTGCAGATGATACCAAAATTTGTAAGAGTAGATGCCCCAGAAAGGAGTAGGATCTAGCTAAGCTTGAAGAATGGTCAAGAATTTGACAGCTGAGAATCAATGCTAAAAACTGCAGGGTCATGCATTCAGGTTGCAAAAATCCAAGGGAGCAGTACAATGTAGGGGGGCGAAATACTTGTCCATGAAAGAAGAGCGGGACCTGGGCGTGATAGTTTTGGATGATCATAAAGTGGCTAAACAGGTAGGAAGGGTGATGATGGAAAGCCAGAACGATGCTTGGGTGCATATAGAGAGAGAATGACCAGCAGGAAAAAGGGGGTGATAGTGCCTCTGTATAAGCCTCTGGTGCAACCTCATTTGGAGTATTGTGTGCAATTCTGGAGACCACAGCTTCAAAGGGATATCAACATGATGCAGTCAATGCAGAGGGTGGTTACTAAAATGGTTAGTGGTCTTTGTTATAAACCATATGAGGACAGCTTTAAAGATCTTAATATGTATGTGTTAGAGAAAAGGCAGGATAGAGATGCGATAGACACATTTAAATACCTCCGTGGCATAAATGCACAGGGGGAGAGCCTCTTTCAATTGAAAGTAAGCTCTGCAACGAGGGGGCATAAGATGAGGGTGAAAGGGAATAGACTCAGGAGTAATATGCAGAAATATTTCTTTATGGAGAGTGGTAGATGCGTGGAATAGTCTCCCAGTGGAGGTAGTAGAGACGAGGACAGTATCTGAATTCAAGAAAGCATGGGACAAACACAGATCTCTAAAGGAAAAATGGGCCTATGGTAGTTGATATGGAAGGGCAGACTAGATAGGCCATGTGTTTTTTTTCTGCGTCATGTTTCTATGTAGGAGATGTGTCCCAGGATAACATTCTGATTAAAGAAATATTCAGCAGCACAAAAATCAAAAAACAGATGACCCCAATTCCAATCACTTGTTTTTATGGATATTAGAGTACCATCTCCTCTTGACCCCCAGATGTTGTACTGACAAAAACACACACTTTTCGGAGGCTTACTTGGAACAGGCATAAGCTTGGAATGGGCATGGACATATTGTCTGTCTATGATATTCGTAACACCCCCACCATGCCCAACGGCCCAGGCACGGGGATGCCTCCAAAACCGCTTTGTAAAATGGCTCCGGGGACATCCCTGTGCTTTGGACGTTTGTGTACCCGTTTTCAGACAATCAAAGCACAAATAGAGCTTTTAAAATGACCCCCTTAGTGTCCTCAAGGAGTGGAGTCGTCGTTTAGTGGTTAGAGCACTGGCTTTGTAACCACGAGACAGGGTTTGATTCCCACTAGCACTCCTTGTGGCTTTGGGCAAATCACTTAACCCTCCATTGCCTAAGAAGAAAGGCCTGGCAATCTACTTCCGGTCACACTGCCAAAAAAAAAAAAACCCCCACAGGAGCTGCTGGGTCACCAGGTGTCAGCATTGACTTGCATTGCAGTCTCCTCAAAGATTTTTAAATCTTACAAGCCAAAAGAGAATGTCCTTTTTCTGAACACAAACTATACTTATTCTCCATATATCCACTTCCTCTAACTGAAATCTTATATTTTAGTTATGGATGCAACTTTTTTTTTCTGAGATTTCCTTGTAAATGTTTAATTTTTCATAAAGGGAATATGTTTTCTGCATACAAATCAGTTGGAAAATTTTCTTTGGGAAACAGTGGATGAGGTTTAAAGTTTGATGTGCTATGGCTAATAGAAAAACAACTAAAATGAATATGATTGTCTATTTTTTTTTATTTATATTTTTATAGAATTTAACAAGAAAAACCAAGGAAATAACCTTGGATAGCAAAATAGACATTCCGTGATACATCACAAAGTTAAAAAAGAAAAACAGCCGCATCACCCAATGCATAGAGTCCACAATATAATGGAGGAGATCCAAGAGCACACAAACCATGGGGAGATGGAAAAAGAAAAAAAAAAGCACAGTATAGGAAATGAGCAGGAAAGGCAAAGATATAACAATTAAGCCCAATCAACCCACATTAGCTTTGCAATCGTTTAGAATACAAAAAGAAACGTAACTGTGAGGGCTCAAAGAAATGATAGATCTTACTTTGAAAGGAGAACATACATTTACATGGGAACTGCAACTGGAAGCTGGCCCCCAAGGCCAAAGCCTCGATTCGGAGCTCCAGAAACGTCTTCCTCCTAGCCTGCTTTCTTATCTTGAAGAAAAACAAATACAACCAACAAAGTAGCCCTAGCTTCCACCTTGTCGGAGGACTGCTCTAAAGCCTCAGACAGGTTACCCAAGTCCAAGGAAGCAGACTAAACATCCCTTTTGGGGTGTCCACCTACTGCAAAGCGTCCGTAGTAAATCTTCTGTAATGGAGGTACACGATTCAGGATAATTAAAAGTCTCTCTAAGGAACTTAACAAATAGGTCCCTAGGTGAAATCAAAGATAGACAGGGAAAGTTCAAAACCTGCAAATCCAGTTTCCTATGTTGATTTTCCAGGTTCTCAATTTTCAGCAATACCATTAGTCTATCCTGAACCAATATTTGTTGTGTCTCCTGAAGCTTCTGCACAGATGACTCAACCCCGACAACTGGCCATGCTGGGCCTCCAGGCTCCATTCCTAGGAGAGTGCTGGGCTGCAATCTGAAGAACACCATAGCATAGCTTATAAACTGATTCTACAGCGTTCCATATGGAGTCCAGGGTCACTTCCTTAGGATGATTCAGAGGTAGTAATACAGTAGGAACAGGCAAAGAGGATTTTAGATTCACTTCCGATGTACCAGGTAGCTCCCGGACACACACACACACACCCTCTCCTGCAAGGGAAATATTCCCACCTTTGGCGATGGAACCGACAACCTCTCCAGACGCTAACGAAGAAATTGCTGTGACTGGAGCTGCCCGATTCCCGATGCATACACTAACATCAGGTAACCCACACCTGAAAGCCGAAGGTGCAGGGGATGTGACAGGGCCTGCCGGACTGAGTGATGCATCGCTCCCCAAACCAGGGCTCTCCCCAGCACCGGTAGTAGGAATGCCCGCTGACTTCACCTGCATGAATGAGTCCAGTGTAGATTGCCCTGCCAGCAAAGCTTCAGGCTTTGGCCAAACACCGCCTCTGCCCTTTGCTTTGCGCTTCGGCATCAAGCGCCGAGGATAATCACTAACACAAATGCTTGACAGGAGCAGATGAGCATCCTACTCCTATAGCGCCATCTTGGATCTCCCCCCATTTTAGGTTTTTAATCATAATCTTTTGAATAGCAGCTTACCAAAATAATATTAACACTTTTGAGTACTTTCTCAAACATAAATAATGCTCCAAGTTTTAAAACAGGTTCACTGTTAAAAATCAAAAGCAACTATGCTTTTATTATAGCATTTTATTGGAATAAAAACATATCTAAACTGACAGCAAAAGAAGTTTTTACTTCAGAATAAACCAAGCATCAAAGAGTTTGAAGTTCGAAAACGAAATTAAAACCCAAGCAAGGGAAAAAAAAAAAAAAAAAATCACAGAAGACGACATTTAGAAAGCCTATGCATCACATTTATGAGATTATAATGTTACCATTATTTTAGTGGTAATAATTTATTAGACACATTCCGCATAAGTGACAGTTCTTATCTGAGAGGCACTACACAAAAGCGAGTTACAGTTGTCTACATACGCATCTATTAGTTTGCGCTTGCACAAACAGATATATATATATATATGTATATGTATATAGACCCCCCTCCCCCAAGGAGAACAGCAGTGCTGGCTCAGGATCCAGTGGGGGAGTTCATTACTCCACAGCAGAAGAGAGGCAAAAGGAGTGTTGCCTCGGCGCATCTTGGGTGATAGATGCATGGAATAATTTCCCATTGGAGGTAGTAGAGACAAGGGGGAGGGGGGTATTTTAGAAGACTTATTTGTGAGATGGATGTCTGAAAACGAGCACTTAGACTGCAAAACATGGAGACATCCTCAGAAGAATATTAGAAGCCGAGTATATAGATATCTCCAGCATGAGAATATCCATGTAGCACAGGGGCATGGCAAAGCAGCCTGGGAAGAGCAAGGGAAATACACCTAGCGGTAAGCTTTTACAATGGCACAGAAAAGAAAAAATCCCAATGAGGTGACTAACATGTGAATAAATACCAAAAGTCACCCACCGTGTCCTTCAGAAAACTTTTTTTTTTGTCGGGTGTTGCCGTGGGAGGGAAGAACTGGAATCACCCCCACCTGACTGCAACATTAATTTTAATCAAACAGGTTCCATTCGTCTTAATTTAATGCTCAGAAATGATGTTTACTTATCTCAAATAAGGAGCCTCAAAGTCCAATGATCAAGAAGCACGACGTGCACGTTTTGGATAACGCCTGTGTCAAGTGCTGTAACCTATTTGAATGCTGTAACCTATTCGTGCTTCTTGATCATTGGACTTTGAGGCTCCTTATTTGAGATAAGTAAACATCATTTCTGAGCATTAAATTAAGACGAATGGAACCTGTTTGATTAAAATGGATGTTGCAGTCAGGTGGGGGCGATTCCAGTTCTTCCCTCCCATGGCAACACCCAACAAAAATAAAAGTTTCTGAAGGACACGGTGGGTGACTTTTGGTATTTATTTACAATGGCACAAGCAGGTATGGCCTTGGTTGGTGAGAAGTCTGTTTATACCTGCTCCTGGGAGAGTCCAACGAGAGCAAATACACTTGCAGCAGAAGAACAGCAAAGCCAGAGCAAGGTAGCACAAGCAGGTGGAGTATGAGACAGCTTTATTAACAAAGAACCCCAATGTGTTTTGGCACTTGCCTTCTTCAGGGGGTTAACAAGCCTCAATAAAAACAAAACAACTAAAAACATAAAATTAAGACCCACAGATATTAAAAACCATCAATAAAAACTATGTACATCGAGATAAATAAATAGTTGATAATAAATAAAAACTACAAACAATAAGGCTAAAAATGAAAAATATAAAAAGTAAATGAACAATAAAATGTATCTGTGAAACAAGAGGACAGCTGAAAAAAAACACAGGGAACGTAGCTATTGATGACACTAGACAAAAGTTCCTCTCACAAACATGCATCTTAAATAAATCACTCAGATTTAGAAGTCTGAATGAACAGACTGAGGAGAAATTCTAAGGACTGATTCAGGGATAAAAAAAAAGGGACTGTAAAGCTTAGTATGGTATGAAAGGGCAGACTGGATAGGCCGTATGGTCTTCATCTGGCATCATGTTTCTATGTTCTCTGCTGGCTTTGTCTCAATAGGGAAGCCAGGCCTTGCCCCTCCCCCCCCCCCTTGATGGGAGAGAGCACCTTGGGGGAAGCTATGGAAGAACCAAGGCTGACAGTGAGGTCAGGCTTCCCTGATGAGAAAGCCAGCAGGGAAAGCCCCCAATGAAAGCAAAGAAGGGTGGGGGCAGGCCCCACCCACTGATGATGGAGAAGCATGCAGTGCGGAGCCTCCGTCATGGCTACAGAAATGGAAACTGTAGCTCTCAGAGCTAGAGTGAGTGATGGGAAGAGGAAGAGATGAGGGAAAGAAAGAGTGCAAGGAAGTGTGAGTGCAGGGGTCAGTGAGAAGAAAAGGAGATTGCAAGAGGGAGGGAGGGAGGGACAAGGAGTGTATGCAGGGCAAGGGAAAAATCCTACATGCTGATCACACACCTCTGAGGCAGCATCAACCTCACTCATTCCCTCTAAGACACACACAACACACCTGGATGCAGCCTGATCCTTGTCTCTCAACATACCCACCTCACCAAGATATATACTCTTGAACCCTCATACATTCACCTGACACACCTTCACCCACATCTCATTTTCACTCATGTCTCTTGAGAGGGAAGGAGAGTGGGAGCGTGCATGGCTGAGGAAGGGAAGGGAAGTAAGTGCAGGAGGGATATTATTGAAGGGGAGGGATGGTAAACCTTCATGATATACACACCCACTCCCCAGCACCCCATGACACACACAAATGCACTCCCCAGCATCTCCAAAATATCCACCATGACAAACACACGCATACTTTCTGTCATTCCCCATGACACTGCATACATACACTTGCCCTCCACAACACCTCCCATGAGACACACACTCATACCTGCATTCCCAATACACCCACATGACATACACCCACACACACACACAAAACTCTGACATCTCCATGACACACACATATGCATGCAGCCCCGACACCCCCTATGACACACATGTACATGTGCCCCATCCAACATATCCGATAGAAAGATACATATGCATGCATCACTGACACTTCACATGCACCTCCCCCCACATGCCTGATTTTGTGAACGGAGGGGGGGATGCGCCATTGTGTCATGCTACAAGCATACACTTTTCAACTTGTCTATTCAAAACATGTACAAACCACCCATTTTAACATCTGGGCCTCTTACAGTAAAACCTACATAATAAAATAAAATATACATTCAGATACTGAAAGAAAACAAAAACATATTAAAGAAAAATCAATAAAATGCTCCTCCAGCTACATACACGCAATACCTGGAAATGCCTGTAGGGGTGGGGACTGGGCAGACATGGGTGGATTACAGGCATTCCCTGCATATTGTGGCTAGCATGGGCATTAGTGGCCCACACCACAATAAGCATGCTTGACATTGATAGCAGAGTTGCAACTCTATGGAAGGCGTTATGATCCTGAGAATATACTAGCAGAATTTAAAGACTGCCTGCAAAATTGATTTGCTGCTTTAGATACAAATGACGGAGCTCCAGAAGAGTTATGGGGTGACATCAAGAAGGCTGTGTTGGAAGAAAGTGAGAAGTCTCTACAAAAGGTGAAAAAGCAAAAACGGTCAAAATGGATGACCGAAGAAACTCTGAAAATTGCCCAGAAACGCAAAGAAGCTAAAAGACAGAAGAGAAAGAGAGGCAATTGCAGAACTTAAGAGATTTCCACGCGCAGTAAGACGAGACAAGGAGAAAGTACTACATTGACACATGCAAGGAAATAGAAACAGAAACTATCAGAGGTAGAACAAGATCGACTTTCCTAAAGCTACAAGAGTTGAAGAAAAAATTCCAGCTTCGAACTGGAATGCTACAAGATGCTCAAGGATCCATATTGAATGATGCTGAGAAGATCAAGGAAAGGTGGAAAGAATATAGAGTCTTATACCATAAAGATCAAGTGGACAAACAGCCATTTGAACCTGTACCTTATGATCAGGAACCATTGGTGATGAAAGAAGAAGTAGAAGCAGCATTGAAAGCCTTATCAAAAAACAAAGCACAAGGCATTGATGGCATTCCCACTGAAGTATTACAGCAATCGGATGCAGCTGTTACTATACTTACAAGGCTATGCCAGGAAATTTGGAAGACATCATCATGGCCAACTGATTGGAAAAGATCGGTGTTTATTCCAATATTAAAGAAAGATCCAACTGACTGTGGAAAATATCGCACAATTGCTCTAATTCCACATGCCAGCAAGATTCTACTCAAGATTATTCAGCAGAGACTACAATCATACCTGGAACGAGAACTGCCTGAAGTGCAAGCAGAGTTCAGGAAAAGGCGAGGAACGAGAGACATCATTGGGGATGTGAGATGGATTCTTGAAAAGACAAAAGAAAAAAACAAAAAGATATCTACAGTAGTGGCCAAAAAATTAAAGCAGAGTCCAAAATATAAGAATTTTATTAGAAAAGTATATGTTATTGTCACTTTCATGGTCAAAAGCTTTAAGAACCAAAGATATATATGTCAGTTTCAAAGTTTTATTCAGGAAACAATATATGTGTCAATATTTGATAGGGTGTCCATGATTTTTCAGAAGAGCCTGGATTCTTGTAGGCATACTGTTAACTAGCGTTTTACAGTATGCCGAAGTGATTTTGTTGACCCATACAGTACATACTTGAGTATATCCTTTAAATCTACTTCTGAAGTTGGACGGTGTTCTGCCACCTTTTTCTTCATAAGATTCCAACAGTTTTCAATTACATTGAGATCTGGAGAGTTTGATGGCCAACTTGGTAGCAGTTCGATCTTGTTGCCCACGAACCATTTTTTTGACTGTTTTTGCAGTGTGGCACAGTGCCGAGCCCTGCTGAAATATAGTTGTGCCAGAAACATTCATGTGTATTTTAACTTTACTATTCAGGCCACATTATCCATTCGCCGAGATACTACCTCATACCATGACCGATGGTGAGTGTTTAACAGTCTTGATCGTGTACTTCGGATTTAGTCTCTCGCCTGCTGATCGATGGACGTAGTTGTAACCACTCCCACATACTTGTTGACATGTACTTTCATCTGTGAACATTACCCTCTCCACCATTCAGCAGATTTGTTTTTCATCTTGCTACAAAACTGTATGCGGGCAGCAATTTGTTTCCTGATCATCATAGGCTTCTTGGCAGGTCTTCTGGCCACGAGTATGAATTTATCCACAAGCCGTCGGACAGACCTGGCACTTATCTTTATTCCTCGATCATTAGCTAACTGAGCCACACATTGAGATGAAGTATGTGGACTAGATGTAATAATGCTTTTGAGGAATCGGTCATCTCGTCCAGTAGTTATCCATCTGCACCTACATTTCGAACAACGTGTACAGCCACCTGATGAGAACATTCTGAACTGCACACCTTGATATATACAAATGTTTTGCAATAGCACATTGCGAATATCCTTCAGCATGGAGTGTGACAACCTGTCCCTTTACAAAGTCATTAATATCGCACTTTCTACCCATCTTGATTGTATATTTTACATGTAACTTTCAATCTTTTCCTAGTTGTAAAAATTCAAATCTTCATCCAAGAAACCTACTACAGAGTGTAAGTAAACTAAAATGGACACCAGAAGCATGGTGTAACTAATCGCCATGCTGATTAAATAAGTAAGCACATGTGACATCTCCACAGTACATTATTTAACAATAAATTGTAGAAAAAGATACCTGCCTTAATTTTTTGGCCACTACTGTATATGTATTTTACCGACTACAGCAAGGCCTTAAACTGTGTAAACTATGAGAACCTCTGGACCACATTAAGAAGCATGGGTATACCAGAACACCTGATCGAACTGTTGCTTCTTGATCAACGTAAAGGTTGTGCAAGAGAACTAACGGAGCAAGGCGAAACAGAATAGTTTAAAATCAGCAAAGGTGTACGACAAACCAGTCAGTATTAGAGGAGATCAAACCTAAGCTTTCCTTAGAAGCTCAAACGACAAGACTTCAACTTTCATATTTTGGACACATTATGCGAAGAGAGGAGGTGGTTCAAAATTGTAGCTTGGCCAGGCAAAATTGTAGCTTGACGCAAGAGAAGGCCAACAGCGAGATGGATCGATACAATAACAGCAACGATGGGAGCATTTTATCAAGAACGAGCCGCCTGACTGAAGACAACTATCCAGAGGGCCGCCATGAGTCGACACCGACTCGACAGCATTTAACAACAGGTGCACCGGCATGGCTACTCGCGTGATGCTGCAGCCTGGGCCCACGCTGACTGCAGGAGGATGGAAGGGAGCGCAGGCCCCCCGCAGTTACCGCTGAGCCCTGCACGGGTAATGCGGTCCACAGTAAACACGCCCCTAATGCACTACGAAAGCAACAGGTGCAAAACTTAGCAATAAAAACATCTGAAGGTAAACAGCAGACGAACTCCCAGTGCGACGCGCTCCTCTCTCAGCACTCTCGTAAGTAACCCCATCCGAACGAAAGTGCTAAAAGCACGAAAAGCCGCCTCCATCAGCTCCCAGCGACTTCCGCCGGCCGGAGGCAGGGCCACTTCCGTTCCTGCGCAGTGCGGCCGCGCCAGTGTTTAGCCGTTCCCATGGTTACCGCCAGTCGCCCTTTCTTCCAGCCGGCTCTGCGGCGATGAAACTCAAACGGTTCCTGCTCCGTTATTACCCTCCAGGTTTGTATATCGCGGGGCTCCCGTGTCACTTAGGAAAGGGAGTGAGTGCCCGGCAGCGGGGTCGCGGTTCAAGGAAAGCGGGTTTCAGAAGGGCACCGGCCACCTGCAGCCTTTCCACAGGCAAAACCGTGTCCGCACGTAAAACAAAGCACCTCGCGGAGATGCCTCGTTTTATGCTTTACTCCGCCGGTGAGACGGTAACGTTTGTAAATTGTCGGCCCTCGTCGGAAAGAAGGAGCCCCGGCAGTCACCGCACATCAACTGATGCGCGTGCAGCCTGGACATTGCAGGATTCGGACCAGATGAAGAGAGGGCATTGGATTTCTTATTTTGTGTCCGTGGAAACAACACTCAGTGCAGTAACTAACTAACTAAATAAGTAATTACATGCATATAAATTGTGGTATCAAAAAATATAGACTTAGAAATTAGGTACAAGAGAAGCATCAAATTAAGCTGTTCATCATTTGAAGATTCCAGTTAGTATATCTTAGCAGTACATTAGAAAATTTGTTGGAGGGTTTTCTTTTTTCCCAGTGTAGGGCTCACATAGCTTTTATTTTATTCCATGTGAATAAGAAATATTGAAAGGAATCCTGATACTTTCAGGAAGATTAATTCTGGTTACTTGGTTGATGGGGAGGTGTGAAGGAAAGTTAGGGGCATGTTTACAAAAGGTCGTTAAGCATTTACCATGTTTTAATATGCAGTAACCATTAGTACAGACCCATACTAATAGCTACCGTATGGAAAAAATTTGAAGTGCTTACTGCAATCTAGCATGTGATCAGGGCAGGTTCTAGGTGGAGATTTGGCCT
The DNA here is from genome assembly GCA_033557465.1 of Ichthyophis bannanicus. Lineage (NCBI taxonomy): Eukaryota > Metazoa > Chordata > Amphibia > Gymnophiona > Ichthyophiidae > Ichthyophis > Ichthyophis bannanicus. Next base: position 402,209,862 of record CM066038.1, read on the forward strand.
GCCTTGTTCTGACAGCTGTTGCTTGGTAGGTTACCACATAGTAGCCATCATGACTGCCAAGTGCACAAGAAGTGGCACTATTGTAGATACAGCCATACTACAAGCTGTCTGGTAGCGTGGCCACTGCCCAAAGGATATAAAAAAACACGTCCTAGCCAATGCTTCCTCACCCTGATCTGCTGCCCCCTGAACAGACCTCTCTTGATCTAATCGTCTCCTCATCCAGAGCTCTCCAAGAGGATTGCATCTGAATTCAAGAAAGCATGGGACAAACACAGAACTCTAAAGGAAAAAAAGGGACTATAGTAGTTGCTATGGAAGGGCATACTGGATAGGCCGTATGTTCTTTTTCAGTCTTCATGTTTCTATTTAAGATCAAATCCCCCAGACAATCACCCCCCAACATGAATCCCTCTCAAGGTTAGCCATCCCCCCACAGGAGTGTCCCTAAGACAAACTGCCCCACAAATATCATACCTTGACAATACCATATCCCCCTGGGATTCACCCACAGTCAGGCCAACCAGAAGACAAACTAGGCAGTCACTTAGGGTGGCAGCATCTAGGGGCGGCAAAGAGCAGGGCATTCAATGCTAAACAATAGCTTCTGACAGCCAGGGGGAGCATAAGGCTTAAGATTTGCATATGGTGCCAACACCTTGAATAGAGTCAGTCCTGGACTTACTTGGGGGTCTCCCTGGCAGTAAAGCGGAGCAGGGCAGACGGAACCTTCTAGGTTCTTGCCCTGGTTGCTACCGGGGTTCAAAATGATGATGACCCCTAATGGTAGTACCATGAAACTACCACTAGGAATCATCGATCCTACCCTGGTCCACTATGCTACCAAGGAGACCCATGGGTGAGTCCCATGGGGGGTCAGGGGATCAAGGGTGTATAGGAGGAGAGTTAGGGTACTTGGCTTGGGGAGGGTTCCTGTGGGAGGGGGGCAGATCTTCGGGGGGGGGGCAAGTTGGGGGTGATTTGGCAGGAGGCTTATCGGGATGGTTTGATTTGGAAAGGGTGATACTTTCCAAGGGGAATTGATGGAGGTGGGGAGGGGTCTGGATCAAGGGGGGTATGTTTCTGCAAAGCTGTGTGGGAATCCTCTGCCTACACTGCTGCTGAGAGGAGGAGGTGCCTAAAAGTGTGAAATTGCAGAACCTCCCCCTACTGGCAGCTGCACGGGTGGAGAACTCCCATGCAGCTTCACAGGAATGTTGCTGTCCAGGGGGTTCTGGATCAGGGTACAATACTGTCTGGGGGATGATGTTTGTGGGGGGGGGGGAGGGAGTTAGTTAAATCGGAGGGGGGTGATCTTGAGGGGTAGATTGAATTGAGGAGGTGCTGATCAGGAGGGTACTGTCTAGGGAGGATTGCATTGAAAAAGTGGTTGGGTTGCACCATTGCAACTGCAGCTTTTTTTTTTTTTTACAGTTCAGCTGCGGCTGTAATGTGGGCCCATGCGGTAAGTGTCGGCCTAGTGTGCTAAATGCAGTGCAGATGATGGCTCCTGTATTTACCTTACAGTCTTGGCATTTACCACACCTTGTTTTACACTTAAGATGCAGTAAGTGCAAAACCTTATCGCACTTTAGTAAACTGGTCCCTCAGTTTTCCAATTTAACCTCACTTAAGGGCCTGACAAAAATGAAGGGTAAGAAGGGCACATAAATGTGTACATTCATTCCTTCAAATTCCACTCCCTTGGATCTGAGAGCATTAATAAACTGCTGCACATGGCGAGTCCCAGGTTCAAAATGATGTCCATGACCCCTTAGCAGTAATCTTGCAGTACTACTGCTAGGGGTCAGGCTGCCAAATAAGGGCAAAATGATCTTATTTGCAGTTTGACTCCTACCAGTAGTACCACAAGATTAATGCTAGGGGGCACCATCTTGAACCCGGGACTTATGAGCAGGAGCTACTGGGGATCACGTTTGCTCCTATTAGACTATCACAGACTCTGGTAAGAGCCAGGGTGGGAGGTCCAGTCGGAGGGTATGAATTTCATGATGGTGTCGCTAGTGTGTGTGTGTGGGGGGGGGGGGGGCGGCTTTGGATGTCAGGGGGTGTTAGAGGGAGATGTTGGGGCTTGGTTGCTGGGGGAGTGATCATGGAGGTGTTGAGTTGGTTATTGGACATCACAAGGGTTGTGCTGCTGGTAGGAGGGGATCGTGGGTTGCGTGGATATTGGGAGCGGCTATTTAAAAAGCTGCTCCCATGCACATATATTTTTCCCACGTGGAGCTTTTTAAATCGTTGCTCCCGCTGGATGTGTTGAGACATCAACGTGCAAGAGTGCATGTGCCTATCTGTATTTTACAAGAGGCTGTGTATTTGATAGCGCTTTTGTAAAATATAGTGGGATTTTCCATATCCTGACTTAGAAGTCTTAATTCCTCTCTTTCTACAACCTATCTAAAAAATTGACTTTCACATCTGTTTTTTTCTTCCAAGCCAATGAAAGATTGTGTGGTGCCATAAATGATTACTCCTGAAATCCTGTTTTGACAAAGTTAAAATTATGGGGGCTGTAATGTACAAGTACTTTAGAATTTTATCTCATATAGTTTAATTTATTTTTATTTTTTTAAAAAAGTCCTTTGATTTTGTATTTTTCCTTTCTTCCTGAGGGCTGGAAGTAAGATTCCTTGGAGATTGTTTTTCAGTGTTTCTCTGTAGCTCGAGCTTTGATCCAACACATACCTTGTTTTAACCTTTGAACAGACTTAGTAGATGCCTGTGTTGAAATTCTATACAGTAAATAATCCCTGTCTAACAAAACTTTTCTAACCTTTCTTTTTTCCCTCTTTTTAATTTGTTGATTTATAGATACGCATACATCGTGGGCATAAATTCTGAAGAAATATTTTGTTAGTGATTATTTGCTATATGGTTTGATACACATCACTGTTGTCTACCGTTTATTTTATTAAAACATTGTACACCTTCGAGAAATACATAACTTTAGAAGTGTATTTCTGTGTGATCTCTAGGTTTGTATCTTGATGTCACACACCTGAGTCCAATAAAATCCTCTGGGTATTCTGTCAGGAAATCAAAGTGCAAGTGTACTGATGCTAATAGTCTCCTTAGGGGATTGTAGGCTGTTAGAGGAGAAACTTACCTTGTTATATATAGGTCTCTTTTGAGGAATATTTTATCACTCTAATAACACTTCAGCCTAACCGAGGTTAAATCAGCTAGGTTGAAATGTCTTGTTAATTACACAGGTACACTACCAAAAAACTGCCTCCAGTTTTGCAACTGATTCCTATAGATTTTGGGGTGCTGAATCCAGGAAAAATAGCCAAAATGTTCCATCACGTCACGTTTTCTTGCAAAATTAGATTTCTTACCCATATAAGGAATGTTCACATAATTTCTTTTTAGCCGACTGCAGTTTATTTTCTTGGCCCAAAATAGAGGTTGTAATGGTTAACTAACTAGAAACACTCCCTCATGATATTTTAGAGTGTTTTGTATTCATTTTATACATTAACAGGACAATTGGGAGGCGGGGGGCTAAATCCAGTACTTGCGCTGGCGCATGTTCTTTCCTGTTCGCCTCGCCTCGTTCGCTCGCTCAAACACGGTGGTTGCGACATGAACGTTCCTGTCAAATTTCAGTTTCTTGCAAGTTCATTATTACCTTTTGTTTGCTCAGTCGTAATCCAGCTTTATTCCGAAGTGGTTCACTACAGTTGTAGTTTGCAGTGCTGTGTATTTGTGATGGCTCACAGAGCCAGAGGTTGCGTCAACTCTCCGGACAGTTTTTGTTTTATTTGTGGGGAATATACCGTGAAAAAGCGGCAGAGGAACATTTCTGCATTTATTAAAAAAGTATATTTCGCCTATTTCGGTTTGAAGTTAGGCGATCAAGACAAACCGTGGGCTCCTCACAAAGTGTGCAAGACATGTGAGGAAGATCTACGCTTATGGATGAAAGGTAAAAAACAAGCATTTTGTTTCGGAATACCTATGATGTGGCGTGAACAAAGAGACCACAGCAGTGACTGCTATTTTTGCTCTTGCATTGTGAAGGGATACAACTTAAAAAATAAGAACGTAATAAGTTACCCCAACCTTCCCTCAGCAATTAGGCCTATGCCTCATAGCAACGAAGTACCTGTGCCTGAACCACCAAAATCTTTGGATCATATTTGTGTGGACGGTTCTGATCATGATGAGACTCATCAGATGGCTTTTCCCGATGAGTCCAGTACTTCCGAGTTTGAAACTGAACCAGATCCGAAACCTGAACTTTTCTCTCAAGCTGAATTGAATGATTTAGTCCGGGATTTAGGACTCCCAAAAGATGCTGCCCAACTGCTAGGTTCTCGGCTTAAACAGAAAAATCTATTGTCACCAGGAACAACTTTTTATTGGTACCGCAACCGCGAGACACAATTTTTGAAGTATTTCAGCAAAGAGGAAGATTTGGTATTTTGCAACGATATATACGGAGTGATGGAAAAGTTTAAACTCAAGTATGATCCTGCTGAATGGCGGCTGTTCATTGATTCGTCAAAAGACAGCATAAAAGGTGTTCTTCTTCATAATGGCAACACATTCGCTTCAGTTCCTATTGCTCACTCTGTTATTCTCCAAGAAAAATACGAGAATTTGGCCCTGATTCTTCAGAAGATTTGTTATGATGAGCATAAGTGGATGATTTGTGGAGACTTTAAAATTCTATCCATGCTATTAGGGCAGCAATCCGGTTTCACCAAATATCCCTGCTTCCTTTGCTTGTGGGATAGCCGGGCCCGCGACCTACACTGGGGGAAAAAAAGACTGGCCAATTCGGGAGTATTTGAGACCCGGTGAGAAAAATGTTCTTCATGAGAGCTTGGTACCTCGTGATAAAATTCTATTACCACCTCTCCACATTAAGTTGGGTCTCATTAAGCAATTCATCAAGTCCCTTCCAAAAGATGGTGAGTGCTTTCGGTACCTTTGCTCAAAGTTCCCCCGACTTTCTGAAGCAAAGCTAAAGGAAGGAGTGTTTGTTGGCCCTGATATAAGGAAACTCATTTCAGATGGAGCATTCGCTGAAACGATGTCTGAGAAGGAAAAAGAAGCCTGGGATTCCTTCAAGGATGTTGTTCTCAAATTCTTGGGGAACAGGCGGGATGAGAACTATAAGGATATTGTTGCCAGGATGCTCAATGCCTTCAAAGAACAAGGTTGTAACATGAGCCTGAAAGTCCATTTCTTGCACTCCCATGTGAACTACTTTCCCGAAAACCTGGGGGCGTACAGTGAAGAACAAGGTGAAAGGTTTCACCAGGACATCAAGGACGCAGAGAGAAGGTACCAAGGAAGATGGAACACCACTATGATGGCTGATTTCTGCTGGTTGCTGCTGCGGGAAACCCCAGATGAAAAATATGCCAAGCAGCGCACCAAGAGAAGCATTCGGGGGAAGAAGAAACGGGCCCACCAGGAGATTGATTGACCCAAGAATGACTTTAAAATCTAAACTGTGTTGACAAATATCGTGTTTTTACTAAACTTTGAAATAAAAATTTGCTAGTTATTACCACAGTGTCGGATCTCATTTATTAGAATTTTATTTTCACACCATCGGGTGTTTGTCTTCATGTATTGCAATGGTGCGGTTTGCGTTTTCTATTCTTACATACATACCTGTACAACATTTTTTGCACATTTCTTTGCTTTGCTTTGTGTCTAACCTCGCTCTTATATGCTCAATGTTTGTGCACATGTATGTGGCTGTTTTAAGTGCAGACAATTTTGCTACCATCACAGTGTGTTTTGTTGACATTACTCTATTCTTATGTGCTGCCTTGTTACAATTTTCTTTATTCTTATTTGAATAACTACTAAACAATTAGTATAAAGAATTCATCCAATAAACTTTTATCTCGATCGCACTCAATCTGAAACGTTCACCTCAAACTGCTAACCCAATGTAGCAAAAAATCTGTACGTGATGGAGCAAATTGGTTACCAGATTTGGATTCAGCGCACCAAAAAACATAAAAATCAATCGAAACATTAGAGGCAGTTTTAAAAAAAATTTTTTTAGTGTACCTGTGTTACAAATTCTAAGATATTTTGGGTCCTGGCATGTATTATGCTTCCAGAAGCCCCAAAATATATAAATATTCCTCTTCCATTTATTTTCATGGAGAAAGTAGTGTGATAGCTGCGTTATTCTGCTTTAATGGTAGTTCATTTATTTTCATGAAATGAAGATATAGGCTCCCATCTATTAAGTTGCATTAAGGTTTTACAGTTAATGCATGTTAACTGCAAAAGTTAACTTATGGCAGATGCATAACCTCTGTGGTTACTGAGGGGGAAGTTCCCAGCACTAGGGGAAAGTCAACAATGCGAGGCAGTAGTCACTAACATAACGCAGTTAACTGCACCTCTGGAAGTATAGTTAATTGCTTTCTATGTTATCTACTCCATTGACAGGTAATGTGCATTAATGACATCTGCATTAACTGCAAGGCACACTCCCCACCTCTACCATGAAATTACGCGTTAGATGTTTAACATGGTAGTAAACATACACTAATATGGTGCATTAACTTTTTTTGAGTTCCACATTAATGATTAACATGCTTTAAACATTGCGTTAAACACCTAATGCAGTTTAGTAAATAAAAGTCAGAGTAGAAACTTGTTTCAGTGTGTCATATTGAAGGTTCAACAAGTTTGCTCTTAGAAAATGCTGTTCCTGCAAAGCAGTGCAAAGCTATGCAACAAGATAAATATGGAGGTAAATGTTATTTGTTTTGGTTCTGCATTTTGCAGGCATCATTTTGGAATATGAAAAAGGAGGTGAAATGAAGACCAAATCCATAGATCTACTAGATCTTACACCAGCGTAAGTAATTTCCAGACTGAAAGCACCTGTTTTTTTATTGCAACAGATGCCAACAGAGAAGAATGAATTGTAGAGATTAGTAGTTGGCATGGATGGGCAGATTGGAAAGGCCGTATGGTCTTTATCTGTCTTCATTTTTTCAAATGCTATATTTATGAAGTGATGACACACAACAACAACAATTCAATAATATCAATGCAGTTATGTCTTATTTGGTAAACAGCAAATGCTACAAAGAAAACAACAATACAAGTTTACATCTGTCATCATTTTTGACTTGAAAATAACTTTGCAGTAGAAGAATAACAAATTATATCACTCCAACTATATAATAAAAATTAATTTTATTTAATATCATTTATTATATTTATAAAATCATTTTATAATTATATATCATGCAGTGTGCAATATATCACATATAATATTATCACATAAAATATATAAAAATATATAAAAATATAATAAAGCCAAACTACATAAAACCCATTGCTGTAATAATATGTGACTCATTAACAGTTTATTCAAAACATCAAGGGAATTATTTTAGAAGCCTTATTTCATGCTTTGGAAGTTTGAAAACAGGCATGGAGACATCCAAAGCATGGAGATGTCCTGAGAGCCATTTTAGAAGTCGGCTCTGTAGATGTCCCCGGGGCGAGGACATCCAAGTTTGAATGGGGGCATTGAGTAGGTATGTCCAGGTTGTTCCCAGATGTTGGACGTCCTCACCTGATTTCAGAAACGCCCTGGATGTCCTGAGCAGTGCCGAAGCTTATTCCTGCTCAAGACATGAATAGGCATCGGAAAAGTGCTCATTTTATCAGATAGACATCTGGAAGGTGTGGAGAAGGAGGTCTGCTCAAGTCCCTTATATTTTCCATACCGATAATGAACACTCATGGGGAATGGGGCTTATGTTTTTGTTTTCCTACACTGCTGGACGACCCCTTATGCTAGCTTGAATGAGATGCACATCCTTGCCCCATGCTTTTCTAAGGCGGCTATCTTTGTTACTAAAATTGGGTGGAGATATAGATGTCCCAGGCGTTTCTCGGCATGTTCTGCCCTAGATGTCCCTGATTTGATTTGAATGTCCTTTCTAAAATGCCATTTCACATGTTTATAGAAACACCTCTGCAAAGAAATCAACCTTTAGTTTTTTAATGGAAAACTAAGGCAGATTGTTCCTGCCACAGATACAATGGTATTGCATTCTTTCAGCTTGGTCCTGCCATGGAGAATACTCTATTCTGTATTAAATTTAATCTAACCATAAAAGCAGAGGGAATCTTTAACAGCTCTTGATAACTTATAGTCCTGTATGGACATCATAATCAAGCTATCAATAATGAACAACATAAAAAGTAAACATAAGCATTTACAGTGAACTCTTGTCTTCACTGGCAAAAAATGAAGATCATGTAAAATTGTTGTAATATGTTCTGTTCTCTTGATTGAAGTAAGCAAAGGTATACAAAATAAAGGTCAGAAACTGTACTGCACATAGCATCAACAGTTACAACTCATACAGTCTGTTATAATGTTAGTGAATTCAAAATTTTGAAAACCAGTCAGTAGATTTAAAAACTTAAAGTGTGGTAAAAAGATCCTACAGTTATCAACTCTTAAATGGAATGAAAATGCTCTTGTAACAGTTGTCAAACAGGTAGTGATACCCCTCAGTTACAGCAATATATTATACAAATAGCATTTTATTAAGACGTTCATACACTGTGAAGTTCTGTCCTTCCACCCTCTTGAGTTGCCACTGCTACTTTCTCCCCTTCCCTCCTGAAGCTGCCTTTCTCCACCTCATTCTCCACCCTTCTAGCATTCCTACTACTGCCATTTATCTCTTCCAGTATCACTGGGAAAAATCATCACTTCTCTGCTCCCACCCCCACTGTAGATATTGTTTTTGCTTCTCTCTTTCTCAAGTCCCTAAGTCCCCCCTCTAGCTCATCTCTCCTGAAGCCTGAAAGCAGCAGTAGGTTAGGATGTTATGATTTACTCGTTAAGAAAGCTTCTAGAATTGCTCTCTGTGGCCAAGTTGTTTGTTGAACTATATGTTCAAAAGTCAGTAGGTATGCTTCTACATCATCCCTGACAATCCTTTTCTGCCCTCCTGGACCAATGTCTTCTATGTGTTCACTTCCTGAAAGGAATGGGTGAACTCGTCTGGTTTAGCATATCCTTCAGCATCTCAAAGTTTTGTGCCATCTGGCGAAAGAGACTTTGATTAGTCACCTGCTGAATTTGGTTGGTTGAACCACAGTAAATTGTATCAATACTTTCATTAATAATTCCATTTTCATCTAAGCCAAAGAGGAAAAACCCTCTATTCAAACCCCATCAGGCTGAGCCATTATTCTATATAATTCTAAGTGCAACAGCACATTACTGGGTATGCATTAGAGAATTTGAACATATTTTTCAGATGCTGAAGTTCAAACATCGCACAACATTCTGAGGTGTATGACAAAATTCTTTATTTTGTTATTGCCCACTTTATAATTTATAGTAAGTATGGGCCCGATATTCAGCTCACGGTGGTCAGCGCTTGTAAAGCGCCTGGCTGCTGTGAGCAAGAATGAAAATGGATATTCCATATCATCCTGCTAGACCAGTTAGACAAGTGGATTGTTTTCTCCTACTAGCAGTTTGGTGGAGACAAAGAACCAAAGAAAAACCAAGATTTCAATGACATCGCTCCCATGCCTCTATTCACTTCAGCCACCAGAGGTCCCTTCAGTATTTCTTTGTCTCAAGCAGATGGTGGATGGATTTTCTCCTGAAGAAATTTCTGAAAGTTTGAGAGGAAAACTCTTGTGAACAACAGCCTACAGGTTGATCTCTCACCAGAGCACGACATAGAGGCTCCACTGGACTGCTGTCTTTTTGGTAGCCATAGGAGGAGGGAAAATTGGTTCAGCTCCATGCTCTTACTCTAGATAAGAGTCTGTTGAGCAGCCAGAAATTGGAAGGATTTGGAAGGAAGAGTACAACTGCCTCATACAACCTCAACACCCCCTCCCTCCTCCTCTTTTTCCCCTCTGATCTCTTCCGAAAATTGCAGAAAGCTCTCAGAGGGATCTGCCTGAGAGTGCTGCAAAGCTAGAGAAACAGTTCCTGGGGAGTAGAACTGATCCTGGCACATGTTTTCCAGCCTGGGGCTCTCAGGAAGTGAGTACCAAGATTTGACCTTGTCACTGTCCTTGTTGGGGGCTCCCGATTCTGGCTTCCTGGGATGCAGTTTGGGGTGGACTACTGACAACTGTTGGCACGGTGTGGGCATTTTCTGCCATTTTTCTGCACGTGTTAGCAGTGTTTTTACCTATTGTGTGCCTTGCCCAAGTGCCTCCAACATGCATTCCTTCCTTAGCACCTATAATGCAAGCTGCTCTAAAAAGCATAGTTAATGCATGCCACAATAAATGCACAGTAAATGCAAACCACAGTAAAAGTGCAGATACCTTGTGCCTTCGGGCCACTGCGGCCTTAGTGCCTGTGGTTGTGATACTTGCCTTAACTCTCTGTCTTCTTCCAAGAAACATTGTTTGACCTGTGGCAAGCAAGGGGCCTCATCTCCTATTTCTGGAGTCTGCTCTTCCTGTATGGCAACCTCTGAGTCATCCATGGAGGGCCTGCTCCCCCTTTATGAGCCAGGGGACACACTTAGTCCAGCCTTGCCTGCCTCAGGGCAGGAGATGATGAATGGTATTGTGGGTAAGGATATCCAGCTGGCCTGAGGGTCTGCAGCTGGGCCATGAGCCTCTCCTCATCCTCAAGGGGATCTGTGGTGATGATGCCCCCTGGTACTAGGGAGTCTTTTCTGAGAGGTGAGCTTCTGGACTCTGGATTGTCTTCCCTGGAATTCTTTTCTTTCTTACAGCAGGCCTGGTCCTTTTGGCCTCTGGGTGCCCTCAGACACAGATTCATGGGGGACAGGCTGAGAGTACAAGCAACAGTCTTTGGCTAAGCATCCCCAGCAAGAGGTGTTGCCTGGAGATGGGAGTCATAGGAGTTGACTGGAGATAAGGTCTTAGATAGTGCTGGGGAGGAGTCTGCTGTCTTGATACATGTCGGTACCAATGACATAGGAAAATGTGGTAGGGAGGTTCTGGAGGCTAAATTTAGGATTTTAGGTAGGAAGTTGAAATCCAGAACTTCCAGGGTAGCGTTCTCCGAAATGCTTCCCGTTCCACGTGCAGGACCCAAAAGGCAGGCAGAACTCCGGAGTCTCAATGGTGGATGAGACAATGGTGCAAGGATGAGGGTTTTGGATTTGTTAGGAACTGGGGAACATTCTGGGGAAAGGAGGGGCTCTTGCGAAGGAATGGGCTTCACCTTAACCGGGTTGGAACCAGGCTGCTGGCATTAACCTTTAAAAAGGAGATAGAGCAGCTTTTAAACTAGATAATAGGGGAAAGCCGACAGTCGCCCAAGAGCGGATGGTTCGGAAGAATGTATCCTTGAAGGATACTACCAAAAGCAGAGAGGTTCCAAAAAAGAGTAAAGTAGCCCAAATGCCCTCGAGTATGGAGCAGACAGAGCTTAAAGATCCAAAATTACCCATGCCTACCAATAGCCAGATTAATATGAATAAAATACAGTCTCTAAAATGCTTGTATGCAAATACTAGAAGTCTAAAAAATAAGATGGGAAAGCTAGAAAATATAGCACTAAATGAGAGGTTAGATATGATTGGAATCTCAGAGACATGATGGAAGGAGGACAACCAGTGGGACACTGTGATACCTGGGTACAAACTATATCGTAATGATAGAGCTGATCAAATTGGTGGAGGGGTTGCTCTCTATGTTAGAGATGGCATTGAGTCAGAAAGGATTAAAGTTTTGCAGGAAACAAAATTTACTGTAGAATCTTTATGGATTGAAATTCCATGTAAAAAGGGGAAGGCAATGGCAGTGGGGGTGTACTATCGACCGCCTAGCCAGAATGAACAAATGGATGATGAAATGCTCAAAGAAATCAAGGAAGCTAACAAAAGTTTCAGCGCAGTAATAATAATGGGTGATTTCAGTTACCCTAGTATCGACTGGGTCAGTGTCACGGCAGGACATGCTAGGGAGATAAAGTTCCTAGATGAAATAAATGACTGCTTCTTGGAGCAGCTGGTTCATGAACTGACCAGAGGGGACCTAGTCCTTAGTGGAACACCAGATCTGGTGCAAGCAATAAGGGTGTTGGGGCCACTTGGCAATAGTGATCATAGCATGATCGCTTTTGATTTAATTAGTGGAGAAGAGATAGTACGGAAATCCACAGTACTACCTTTTAACTTTCGAAAGGGAGACTATAATAAAATGAGGGAAATAGTTAAGAAAAAACTAAAAGGAGCAGTTGCAAAGGTTAAAGACTTACATCAAGCTTGGGTGTTGTTGAAAAATACTATATTGGAAGCCCAGACCAGCTGTTTTCCATGCTTTAAGAAAAGTGGAAGGAAGTCCAAAAAACTGCCAGCATGGTTTAAAGGTGAGGTCAAAGAGGCTGTTGTTGCCAAAAAGCATCTTTCAGGAAATGGAAAAAAGAGCCAAATGACGAAACCTGGAAACAGCACAAGCACTGGCAAGTCAAATGCAAGGCATTGATAAGGCAGGCAAAGGGAGAATTTGAGAAGAAGCTTGCTGCGGAAGCAAAAACGCAAAATAAAGACTTTTTCAAGTACATTCATAGCAAAAAGCCTGTGAGAGAGTCAGTTGGTCCATTAGATGACAGAGGAGTTAAAGGGGCACTAAGAGGCGACAAGGCGATAGCAGAGAAACTGAATGAATTGTCTTTACTGAGGAAGATATAGGGATGTTACCCATGACTGAAGTGGTATTTAAAGGTGCGGAAGAATGGAAGGAAATATCGATACATCGGGAAGATGTATTACAACTATTAGATAAACTGAAGAGTAGCAAATCACCTGGTCCGGATGGTATACATCCAAGGGTGTTGAAAGAACTGAAATATGAGATTGCAGACCTGCTATTAGTAATCTGTGAATTTTCATTAAAATCATCGTTAATACCTGAAGATTGGAGGATCGCCAATGTAACTCCAATTTTTAAAAAGGGTTCCAGGGGTTATCCGGGAAACTACAGACCAGTGAGCCTGACGTCAGTACTGGGAAAAATGGTAGAAACAATCATAAAGAACAAAATTACTCAGCATGTAGATAGTCATGGCCTAATTGGAGACAGCCAACATGGCTTTAGACAAGGAAGATCTTGTCTTACTAATCTGTTATGTTTTTTTGAAGGTGTGAATAAACAGGTGGACAAAGGTGAGTCGGTTGATATAGTGTATCTAGACTTTCAGAAAGCCTTTGACAAGGTCCCTCATCAGAGACATTTGGCAAAACTAAATAGTCATAGGATAGGAGGCAGTGTACTATTGTGGATCAGGAACTGGTTAAAAGATAGAAAAGGTGAATAGTGGTGTACCCCAGGGATCTGTGCTGGGTCAGCTGCTTTTTGACATATTGTGGTAAGGAGAGTGCAGCTCAGCATGGAAATAAAAGAGAAAGAAGAACTTTTTCTTCTTTTTGGGGGATGGGTGCATCAGAACACATACACCACAGCAAAATCCCTGAGAGAAACCAAGAGGGTAGAGCTAGGTTTAAGCCACTCCCAGACTCCATGACAACCTCAGGTAAGAGTAGGAGGTACAAGTGGGTGGAGTCAGAAAGGGAGGTGCCCTGCTCAACGTTTAAGTTTGAGAAAACAAAGTTGAGAGAAGCAGCCAAGGGAGAAGCAGCCAAGAGAGAGGCAGTCAAGGGAGAAGCAGCCAAGCAAGAAGCAGCCAAGAGAGAAGCAGTCAAGGGAAACGCAGCCAAGGCAGGAGCAGCCACAAAGAGAGCAGCAGCAGAGACAAGAGCAGCCAGCACTGCAGCCAAGGAAGCTACAGAGAAGGTTCCAGGCAGAGGACCAAACAGACTGGCAAGAGAGAGGGAGAGAAAAGGTTGGCTTTGAGAAGGCTAAGGCAAGAGTGCTTAGACTCCTCTGATGAAGGGTCTGTCTGCAGGCAGCAGAAGCCCCAGGAAGGGAAGTGGAAATCTTACCCTGATTCCCTGTCTAGCTCAGAGGCAGAGAGAGTCACAAGCCACAGAAGCCTCAGCCAGGAAGGTGCTGCAACAAGACTCCAAGGTAGGAGAAAGAAAGCAGTAAAGCCAAAACCCTGTATTTCTTGCTCTGACTCTGAAGAGAGATTTAGGCCTGAGAAAACCCGGATTAGGAAGAAGGGGTTTTCAGGAGAAACTGAACAGGAGAAGCCCGTTGAAGTCCTACCTAGAGGAGAAGGGGCGATTCAGTGGAATAGGCTGTTTAAGCTGTTAAAGGACATTAAGCATAAAGTGCCCGAGCCTTTTCAAACTTTGCCAAGATACAGCTCAGCAGAAAGTATGGAGGTAGAAAGTAAAGAAACTGACCTGACTTCAGCTTGTTCTGAGATGGACTGTGATGTGTGCATTGTGGCTAAGTAATGAAAACCTGAGAGCAGTGAGAAATCAGGAATTGTAAATACATGTGCTTTATGATTACGGAAGTGAGAAGCATCATAAAGGGAAAAGAGAAGAAAGCCTGTGTAAATAATTCTACTACAACACTTGTTGTGAGCTTTACTTTAATGGGAGAAGATTGTCCTTTATTTTCCTTGACTTGAGTGTGCAACTGCTTTAAAGATTTGTTACCCGCTTGCCACGGAAGCTAATAAAATTCCTGTGTGCTTTGAAACAACCACTTGGTTCATTTATCTCTATACACAACTACAATCCTTGGTAAAGAGGAATTCAAGATGGCTGGGGCGCGACCGCCACAATATTCATAAATGACCTGGAAAAGGGAATAACGAGTGAGGTTATCAAATTTGCAGATGACACAAAACTATTTAAAGTTATTAAAACCCAAGAGGATTGTGTAAAATTGCAAGAGGATCTTGATAAATTGGAAGACTGCGCATCAAAATGGCAGATTAAATTTAATGTGGACAAGTGTAAAGTTATGCACTTAGGGAAGAACAACCCAAACTATGGTTACATGATGCAAGGTTTCACATTAGGAACCACCACCCAAGAAAAAGATTTAGGCGTCATTGTAGATGACATGTTAAAACCCTCGGCCCAGTGTGCAGTGGCGGCCAAGAAAGCAAATAGAATGCTAGGTATCATAAGGAAAAGAATGGAAAATAAAACAAAAGATATTATAATGCCTCTATATCATTCCATGGTGAGACCGCACCTTGAATATTGTGTGGAATTCTGGTCGCCGTATCTTAAAATGCTTATAGAGTTATTAGAAACGGTTCAGAGAAGAGACACCAAAATGTTTATTTTATTTATTTATTTAACAGTATTTCTAAACCGCCTTATCTTAATAATCAAGGTGGTATCACAGCAAGCAATCAGGTAAAGTGTGTGTGTTGTACATGCAGTGAGGATGAAACTTAGTTGTGTGAGGGCTGTGTTGGGTGCTTGATTTGTTTGAGCTATGTACAAGGTGGGCTATTTACAGTGGTGCTAAAAACACATTTTATATACATACAGTTGTTTAGGAGGATTGGAGTGCTGTTATCCATTCTCTTAGGTTATGTGATGTGACCATAGTGCTCTATGAACAGCATGGTTTTCAGTTGTTTTCTGAAGTCTTTGAGGTCTGGAGTTGCCCTTAGATCGTCCGGTAGATTGTTCCATATTGTTGGAGCAGCCATGGAGAGAGCTCTGTCTGTTGTGTCCTTGCGTGTGTGCTTGTATTCATTTGGGGTACTGACTCGGTTGCGTGTTTGACTTCTTCTAGGACGTGCGCTGGTTTCCGGTTGTATGAGCGTGTGGAGGCTGTTGGCTGATGTGTGCTCTTTTATCTTAAATAGGTTTATGATAGTCTTGTATCTGATGCGAGCACTGATTGGGAGCCAGTGTAAGTCCTTTAATGTAGGTGTGATGTGCTCCTGCCTAGCGGCTCCGGATATGATTCGAGCTGCAGTGTTTTGTGCCAGCTGGAGTGGTTTGAGAGCTTGTTTTGGTAGTCCAAGGTATATCGGATTGCAGAAGTCCAGTATTGGGGTTATCAGTGCTTGACAGACGGTACGGAAGTGTTCTGGAGCGAGGAGTGGTTTCAGTCTCCTGATGATTCGCATCCTGTAGTAGGCTTTTTGTATTGTTTTGTCTATGTGTGGTTTGAGGTTGAGTTTACTGTCCAGAGTAACCCCAAGGTATCTCACCTCTGATCTTATCGGTATCGTGGTGCTTTGTATCTTTATGTTTGGTGGGTGTATGAAGCTTTGGTTCCGAGTGATGATTAAAGCTTCAGTCTTGTTGTAGTTTATTGCGAGGTTGTTGTTTTGGCACCATTTCGCCATTTGGGTAAGGCAGTCTGTTATCTTAGAGAAGTCCGGGTTGTCGATTGATATCGGGGAGTATACCATGATGTCGTCTGCGTATATTGTGTATTGGATGTTGTTCTCTTTCATAATGTTGCATATTGGTTGGATGTAGATGTTAAAAAGGAGTGCTGAGAGTGCGGATCCTTGTGGTACTCCTTGTTGTACGTTTATGGATCGGGAGGTGTCATGTCCCACCTTGACCTGTAGCTGTCTTTCGGTTAGGTACGAGTGGAACCATTTCAGAGTGGTACCGTGTATACCAGTGTTCTTTAGTCTCTCCAGGAGCATATTGTGGTCAACTGTGTCGAAAGCTGAGGAGATGTCGATGAAGATCATTATAATTCCATTCCTGGTGTTGTCAATTATTCTTATGATGTTAAAGGGGATGGAAGGATACTCCTATGAAGAAAGGCTGGAAAGGTTAGGGCTCTTTAACCTGGAAAAGAGACGGCTGAGGGGAGATATGATAGAAGTCTATAAATTAATGAACGGAGTGGAACGGGTAAAAGTAGATCGATTGTTTATGTTATCAGAATATAGAAAGACTAGGGGACATGCAATGAAGCTACAGGGTAAACTATTTAAGACTAATAAAAGAAAATATTTTTTCACTCAACGTGTAATCAAACTCTGGAATTTGTTACCGGAGGATGTAATAAAGGCTGTTAGTGTAGCTGGGTTTAAAAAAGGTTTGGACAAGTTCCTGGAGGAAAGGTCCATAAATCATTATTAAGAAGGGACCCAGGATATCAATGCTTGACCCAGTACAAGCATTGTGGAACCTGTATCTTTTGGGGAAACTGCTAGGTACGTATGACCTAGATTGGCCACTGTTGGAAACAGGATACTGGGCTTGATGGACCTTGGTCTGACCCAGTATGGCATATCTTATGTTCTTATGTCATCTTGGACCGGTTCGATATTTGGACTGTGACTTGGATTCACATGTCTCGTGCTGGGCTTTGATGTGGACGTGGAAGTGCTCTTGCCCTCAGAGGACTGTGATGAGGCTGGAGGAATATGCCTCTTCTGGAAGGAGGAGCTGGCGGCGTTGATTGCCAGGGTTTCATCCACTGTGAACTTCTCAGATGCTCCAGGGATGGAGCAGGATCCAAAGGTGCACCCGCTTCTGCAAGGGGTGTGGAAATTCAGTACTGTCTTCCTGTTCCCGGAGGTGATCAAGGATATAATCCAGTTGGAGTGTGATTCTCCCGGCTCCTCGCCTCGGAGGTTAAGACTGTATAAGAAGATGTACGCTCTCCCGAAGAAGGAGTGCATGGTGTGGTTTGATATTCCCAAGGTAGATGCGCAGGTCATGGCAGTTACTAAGTGAACCACCATCCGTGTGGAAGGGGCTTGGCCTTAAAGGATCCTCTGGATTGAAAGGTGGATGCCTTGTTGAGGAGCTGTGGTGATGACTATTCTTCAGTTGTCAGTACACACAATCCTGACTTCCTGAGCCTTACTTCGGTGGATTCAGCTTCTTCTGCTGGATGATATTACCCCTCCTTTGGAGTTGGCTGCGGCCTTCCTTTCTGATGCCATGTATGACCTGTTTGGGGTTGCCAGCTGGCCAGTTTTTCAAGTTGGAGGCCGGTGGCTGGCAGAACGGCAACACCGGCCAATGAAGAGCTGGTTTTCTGCCAATCACCAGGATCCACCTAGTCATAAATTTATTTGTATTTATTTATGTATTTGAACTCATTTCTATACTGCCTTTCTATTATTCAAAGCGGTTTACATAATACAAAATCTAACAGAACATAGATATGCATCCTGTTGTACAATAAACTAAACTTGAGTATATGCTCTTAACAATAACATGAACATTTGATTACAGCTGAGTGTTATAACATATTGTAACTATATACAATCGGGGATGTGAAATGATCTTTGCTGGTAAAACAATGTGGATATAGCTTATAATCACATGAGTGTTCCTGTTGTCCATCATCATTAAAAGGGTAATGTACTATGTCGCCCGCTCACCCTCCCAGAGGCCACGGGCGTGAATAGAGTGAGCGAGGTAAAGTTCCTTGATAACTGTGGAATATTATAATGAGGCTTAGCAGAGCCTTCTGGGTACTGTAGTTCCACAGCCAGTAGAAATAAGTAGTTGCAGTCAGAGTGATAAGGTCAAATAGGATTTATTTCCCTTCCCAGGGTTGGATTCTTAAACCATGAAAACAAAGTAACACAAAGACTATGCGTCTGGAACTACAAACAAGGAATTAACTTGAACTCAGGCAATGCTTATCTTCAGCCAAAAAAAAATGAAAATGCAAAGAAAACAGTTTCTTTCCCAAAACTCCTTTGGTCTGTTTTCTCCTGTGAAACAGCCCTTGTAGCACTTTAACACAAAGATTGTATACTGTCAGAAAAAGTATATGTACAATCCATAAATACCTCAGTGTCTGGGTTCTCATAAAAATCACACTGCATGTGTTCAATGTCTTGACCAGTTTCCCGTGGGCTGAAACCTTTATCTTGCCTGCCGGGTTCCTCTTTATAGCCTAAGGTATTTCCTTCCCCCAACAGCTTAGAGGAGTATGGGTATTTACCGTAATTGCTGCTGTTTCTCTCAACTGAGTCACAGAGTTCCTGGTAAGTGCAGGGAATTTGGCTATACTCTTCTTTCCTGCTATTAGGGACAATACTCCTACCTTCTAACAGGTTTCTTCCAAGCTTCCTCCCTTGAGCACAACTTTGCACGGGGAAAAACTCTTCCCTTCGTGTTTGCTTAGCTATTCTTTTGGGCAACAAATTAGCCTCAGGAAAATAATCCTCTCTTGCTGGGTACCTTGAGCTGTAAGGCTGGAATTGCCTTAACTGGGCTTCAGAGCAATTATCTCTGCTTCCACGACAGCAGAGCTCTCTGGTGCAATGGTCAGCCTTGTACTGCTCTTCCAGGCAGTCTCCTTTGGGCTTCACAGCGCAGCACCGTCCTACCATTCTCCTCTGGTCAGCATGTCTCTCAAAGCTTCCTTCCTCATTGAAGCTTTCTCTCTCAATGCTTCTCCTACGACTGGGACTTCCTGTGTTTTCTGCCCTCCCTGTTCTCTCTGTTCTCTCCTGTAAGGGATTTTTAAGTGTGTTGCATTTGGTATTTGTTTGGGCTCTGCCCCCTATCAGCTGTCCCTTATCTCTTGATGAGCCACGAGGTAGCTTTTGGTTTGGGCGTTCCCTAGCACTACGTGAATTGGTTTGTGTACAGTTTCTATGCCAACCCTCCTCCATGTTTATTTCGGAGCTGTCAAAGTTAGCTTTATTCTGATCAAAATCTCCTGTCTCCACGGGCTCTGATCTCTGCACCTCATGACAACTAATGACTGTGCTTGGTACTCAGTGGTTCTGGTTTGAGGTCTGGTGGTAGATTGGGAGTTAGGTCTGTTCTAAAGTGATCCTAGAAAAGGTATGTTTTCAGCTTTTTGTGAAATTCTGTCTTGTCTGGGCTTCCTCTTAAAGCTGGAGGTAGTGAGTTCCATATTGAAGGGGTGAAAAGAGATAGTGCACAGTTACAAGTAGCTTGTTTGCTCTTAGTTTTCTGTGTGGGAATGGCAAGGAAGTTTAGGGAACCATGCCAGCGGAGTCTGTCATCTTTTGGCATTGAGATAAGAGGTTGGAGTCAGTTAGCTGATCTGTTGTGTATGATTTTGAAGATAAAGACAAGTGCTTTGTATTGTATTCTGGCTAGGATGGGTAGCCAGTGGAAGTGAATGAGTATGGGGGTGATATGTGATTGACGTGGGGCTCTGTTGATTATTCTTGCTGCCATATTCTGGGCCATTTGGAGGGGATGCAGAGTGTGTTTGGGTTGGCGTAATCCAGGATAGGCATTATCAGTGCCTGGCACACTGTCTGGAAGAGATCTGGACTTAAAAGGGGATGGAGGTTTTTCAGAATTCTTAATTTGTGGTAGACTGAATTTGTTGTTTTCTTTATTTGCGATTGCAAGTTTAACTTCTGGTCTAATATGATGCCCAGGTATTTTACTTCTAAATTTACTTTGATGGAGCAGTCGTTGAAATTTAGCAAGCATGAAAGTGTGAAGGAAGGGTCTGTGAAGATGTAGAGGGCTTAATTTTTTTTCTGGTTGATAAGTAGGTTATGTTGTTGGAGCCACAGCTTTATGTCTAAGAAGCAGTTATATATGTTTGAGAGATCAGGATGTGTGGTATTGAATGGAATGCAGAACATTATATCGTCCACATAAATTTGGTAGTGGAGCTTCTATTCCTTGAATATGGAACATATGGGTTGGAGGAATATGTTAAACAGTAAGGCTGATAGACTTGAGCCTTGCGATACTCTTTGTAATTGTTTAAAAGGGCGTGATACCTTGTTGCTTATTTGAACTTGTTGGCTTCTATCATCCAGGTAGGAGTGGAACTAGTTTAAAGTTGTTCCACATAGACCAATGTCATAGAGCCTCTGTATGATCTGTTGATGGGGGAGAGAATCAAATGCAGTTGTTATATCAAGGAAGATGAGGAAGAATCCTTGGGTGGAAGTTTGTATGCCGGTAAGGACTGTGTTGATTAGTGATGTAAGGAGGATCTTACAGAACTATGTTTTAGTTGATCTGGTACATGTCCCTAAGATAGTGACTTATGGATTATATTCTGTAGGTATATGCTGAGTTGTGTTCTAGTGATTTTAATCCAGCTCACAGGGCAGGGGGTCGAGGGTGGAGGTGGTTGTGTTGAGGTTCATTATAATGTCTTCGATGTTCTTCAGAGTTGGGAGGTTGAAAGCTGACCATTTGACTTGGGTGGGATCCTGAGATGGGGGAAGTTTGGGATAAGATTTCCGGTAAGTTTAGTCTTCTGTTTGGTGCTAAGATAGTTAGTCATTTCTTGTGGGCATATCTTTTGCGGTGAGTTGTGATTGCTGGATTCTCTGAGGAAGTTCTTTGTGATGAGGAAGAGTTTTCGTGGTTTGCTTATTGTTTTCATTATGGTCTTAGTATAGTACTCTTTTTTTTTTTTCTTCTTAAAGTCTCCTCACAATATGCCCTGTGTTTTTCTGCATATGTGTTCTTGGTGGACTGGTCTTGTGAGTGTTGCCATTTGCATTCCAAGCTGAGTACTAGGGGGCTATGTTCCTCCTTTTGGAGTTATTTCTTCTTGGAGGGGCTTGGGCTGCAGTATCCATGATTGTATTCCATTGTTCTTTGTGTGTCTGTAGGTTTTATTGAGTTTTAATTAGTATCAGTTGAGGGACCACTGTGCTGATGAATGCTTCATTGTCTAGCTGCCGGAATCTGCGGTTTGGGTAAAGCGCACTGTCGTCAGTGATTATGTGGAGTTTTTTGAGGAACGAGAAAAGGATTGTTGCATGGTCAGACCAGGGTACTGGAAGGATGTAGGCTCTGATTGTTGAAAATGTAGATGTCATAAGGTAAAAATATTAAGTCAAGTATGTTTTATTTTATTTATTTAACCAGTTTTCTATACCACCTTATCCTTCAATCAAAGCGGTTTACATTATGTAATCACTGCAAACAGGTACTGGATACATTCCCTTGTCCCCGAAGGGCTCACAATCTATGTGTACCTGAGGCAACGGAGGGTTAAGTGGCTTGCCCAAGGCCACAAGGAGTGCCTATAGGATTAGAAACCCCAGTCCCTTCAGCCTGAGACTGCTGTCCCCAGGTGAACCCCTGGCCCTCCGGCCTGAGGTACCGTGTCCTAAGCACTAGGCCACTCCTCCCTTTATTGCGTTCCCTTTATTATGTGTTGATTTTGAGACAATTTGGGTGTAATGGAGAGAATCCATAACTTCCAGGAATGATGTTGCTTGGTTAAAGGGAGCGGATGTCAGATTTAGGTCTCCAAGGAGGATGAGGGTTCAGTGGGAGGTTGTTCTCAGACAGGCCGTTTCCAGTATAGTCAATAATTCAGTGGTGTTTCCTTGTGGTGGTCTGTATGTTAAGCACATTGAAAAGGAGTTATTTGTTATTGTGAGGATGACATGGTGTCAGTTGTCACGAGGTTGAGGTTAGTTTTGTCTGTCATACAGACCTCTCCCACCTCTACTACTTCTGTTGCAGATGTGAATGTTATTTGTAGAGGGGCATAGTTGGTTGAGGAGGATGGTGTGAGTATCAGAGCCAGATTTCAGTGATACAAAGGATGTCCAGCCTGTGGTCCTGAATGAAATCAATTATTGTGGGGATTTTATTGCGTTCTGAACGTGCATTGATGAGGGCACATTGAATTGTGGTGTTTGAGTGCAGAGACTTGGTCTGGCATTGTATGACATTGTTGTGTAGCTTAATCTTGGCTAGGGTACAAATCTATTGGATTGATACATGAGTACCTTAATTGTTTGACTGAATGATTGAGTTTGTCTGATTTTGTGAATGATAAGAATGTATGAGAGATGGTTTGTTTGAGTTGCCTCAGCAGTGAGTGCTGCTATGATAAGCAGCAAGTTTATTTTAAAGAAAGTATAAAGTGCAAAAGTGCAGAAACTGGATCCCCATGGGCAGAAGCAGCTGTGATCCTGTGGCCGGGAGAGCTGGTGACTGCCAGCAGGGATCCCAAGCCCCGTGGGCGGAAGCGCAGAGAACCGGTGACTGCACACAGTAAACTTGGTAGCCTTTTTTTTTTGACAGGCTATGCAGTCACCACTTCTCCCAGCTGCCTCAGCATTGCTAGGAAGGGAAGGCAGAGGTGAGTGCAAGGGAGGGAGGTTACAGGGGAGAGTCTAGGGGTAGGGGAGGAACAGCAGGAGAGGGGTTGGAGTGGGGAGGGAAGCGATGAATGCATGGGAAGTAAGTAAAGGGCACATTGTGCATATACAAAAGGCACACCCCTGTCCCGCCACACACAAATGCAGGCACCCCATCTTCGCACCACACACACAGGTGTAGCTTAATGGGTCAGTGGGGGTGTTGGAAGAGAGAGGAGGAGTGGGGCCACTGTCTACTGTTGGCACTGTGCAGTGGCCCATTAAGAGCTTGATATAGTAAGCTTTTTTCCATAGAAAATGGGAAAACAGTCTTAGTAAATCAGGCCCTAAAACCTTAAACAAGTAACTGCGATACGCCTTGGGGGAGGTGGGTCCATCCACTGTGACCTAGGTTTCGGCGGCTGACCCCTGGATTCCAAGAAAATTTGTCAAGGCCTGGTTTAAACCATGAATGTGTGCTGAGACAACTCTTCCACGTCCCGACCCCCTCTAACGTCAGACATCAACAGATGGGGTAGGACGTGACAGAGCCGTCTCAGCATGAGCATGGTCTAAACAGAGGCCCCGTGCAGCACTTTTGCATTTTCTTGTGCCAGGTCTGCTAGGAATATGCAGTTACCCTGGTTGCTTTCCTCCTAATGGCAATCCTGACATCTGCTGTCTTTTGTTTTGTACAATATAGGAGGAAATGCATTTCTTTGAGCTTCTCTGATGTTGCACTGCATTCAGCGTCTGGCTTTCTGATATTTTATTTTAATTTTTGTCTACATATTTCTGTTTTCGCTTTGTGGTTACTTATTGATGAAGGTCTTTCTGTAATGTATGTAATGTATGTGTGGGCGTAAGCAAGACTGGGTATTCTGTTAGCATGGAATTTCTGTTTAAGAATGTTCAGTAATCTAGCTTGTTCAGCTTTCCTAATAGGTTTATTGATGTTTTAGGGCCCATTGAAGTATTTACAGTGCTGCCTTTTCCTAGATAGGGTCCTTGTGTGAGTTTTGGAAGTTAGTACTGGCATGGTAAATTTATTTGCTCTTCATCCCAAATGACTTTTTTGTATTAATTCCAGGGTCGGCTCAATGATCAGGCAATCTAGGTGATCCCTTCTGGGGGTTGGCAGAGAGTAGGGCATTCAAAGCTAAGCAATAAATTATGACAGCCAGGAGGGACATACGGATTAAGATTTGCTTAGGGTGCTACCACTTCAAATCAACTCTGGGGCTGGCCCTGATTAATTCATAATATGCTTGGTATTGAGAGGTTTTTTTTCTGATATGATAAGGTTTATGGGGAAGATTCTGGCTCTGCTCTGTATAGATTATTGGGGAATGAGTCAGGGGGCGGGATTTGGTGGATGCAGAATATACATTTGGATTTAATACCATATGGGAGAGCAGATGTATGTTGGAGGGACTTGAAAAGGGGACTATGGCTGAATAGGTGCTGAAAAATTCAAACTCTTGCGCCCCTCCCACTAAATATAGCTTGAAGACGTTAAAGCCTGCACCGTTGCCCTCTTTGCAATTATTTTTATGGGCTGGGCAGGGGGCAGGCATGGGCAGAGCATGGCTAGCCACAGGTGGTGGGTTTTTCTCTTTCAAAAAGTTGGCAAAACCTAGACCTGGTACGTTTGGCATCCAGGGACAGTACCCTGTCTATTGTGTCATGGAGGTATTTCTGCCTCTGGCACTGGGTGGTGGACTCCTCCAAAGCCCGGCTGGCCCAACTGGCCTTTAAAGGCAAGTTCTGCTTGGGTCTGATTTAGAGAAGCTGATGAAGGACCTGGATGTGATAGTCTTATTTATTTATTTATTTAACATCTCTTATATACCGCACTATTGTCATCAGCGCGGTTTACATGGAACAAACATATACATACAGAGAACTGTAATGCATTTTACAAATAACAGGGGTTTTTGAACTTGGGATTAAAGGTAAACTATATAGACTAAGTAACTATTTACAAAAAACTCTATACACATTAGTCATATTTGGTTATCATTTGGGATTATCTTGTTCAGAAACGTGTCGGTAGTATTTTCATATGCAAAGATTAGATTGGGAAATAGCTTAAGAAGAGGTGGTGTTTGAGGCTTTTTCTGAATTGTGTTAGGCTGACTATAGCTCTCAATTCTGGTGGGAGGGCATTCTAGGCTATTGGGGCATGGATACTGAAGGCTCTTTTAGTTGTTTCCTTAGTGTATCTGACTGCTTGTTTCGGGATTGTTAATGTATTTATAGCAGTTGATCTTCTGGATCTATTGGGGGTTTGTAGATGTACGAGGTTGATGATGGTTGATGGTGCTTGGTTGTTTAGGGCTTTGAATGTAGTGATCAGGATCTTGTAGTGAATTCTCGCATTGGTTGGTAGCCAGTGGAGTCTTTTTAGGACTGGGGTTATGTGATCTGTCTTTGATATACCTTCAAGTACTCTGGCAGCGGTGTTCATCGCCAGTTGGAGAGGATTTAATGATGCTTGAGGGAGCCCGTATAGAATTGCATTTGCGAAGTCGATGTGAGGCATTATCAAAGCTTGATAGACGGTTCTGAAGTCTGAGGGTTCCAATAAGGGTCGAAGGTGGCGTAGTGTGCGTATCTTGTGATATATTAGTTTTGTTATGTTTTTTATGTGGACTTTCATACTGAGACGCTGGTCGAGGGTGATACCTAGGTATCGTATTGTAGGTTTTACTGTTAATTCCTTGTCCTTTATCTTTAAGGAAGTAGGAGGTATGAAGCTTTGGTTCTTTGTTATAAACATCACATCAGTCTTACTGTGGTTGATTCTTAGGTTTTGTGAGGTGAGCCAATCTTCTACTGATTCAAAGCATTTTGTCAATGGTGTAAAATCAGGGTGGTCGATGGAGAATGGCATGTACCGCCTTCTGGAAGATAGGTCCAAGGGGCATGTGACGTGGCCAAGAGTCCCTTTCTAGTCAGCCTCCATCCGTCCACTGCAGGCCCGCCAGGAGGACTCCTGGGGATCTCGGGACTTTCGGCGCTACCAACCTGGAAAACCTTTCTCCTCTGCTTTTAGACTTCGAACTCACTCTCAGTCCTTTTGTGGGGTCTGCTCAATAAAGGTTTGGGGGTCCATTCCCTTGTTCCTTCGGTTGGAGAGAGGCTTCACCTTTTCTCTCAGGAATGTGCCCAGGTTACCAAGGATCTCTAAGTGCTAGACATCATTCAATTCGGCTGTGTCTTGGAATGCAAGGAGCTGATTCTTGATGCTTTCATCATTTCCCCTTATGGATCTGCAATCAAAAGTGCTGCGGTGCAGTCCACTTTGCGCAAGTTGCTGCTCCTAAGGGCTGTAGTGCAGATACTCATTTGTGGTGCCAAAAAAGGATGGTTCCTTCCAGCCCATTCTGGACCTCAAGGGGGTCAATGAGCATGTGCGCGTCCTGCACTTCTGGATGGAAACCTTGCGCTCCGTAATTCAAGCAGTGTGCTGAGAGGAGATCTTGGCTTCTGTGGATCTGGTCAAAGTGTACTTTCACATCCTGATCCGGGCAGATCAACAGATGTATCTGCGTTTTGCCAGGTATGCCTCTCACTATCAGTTCTTTGCCTTCCTCTTTGGGCTATCCACCACCCCGAGGACCTTCTCCAAGGTCATAGTGTTTGGGGCTTCGGTGCAGTGGTTCAAAGGGATCTGTGTTCTTCCATATCTGGATGACTGACTCATCTGGGGCTGTTCCCTTTCAGAAGTGTCTTGGGTGGCATCCCGAATGGTGTCCTTTTAGGAAAGCCTCTGCTGTGTAATCAATTGAGGAAAGAGCCTGCTGCTGCCTTCTCAGTTCCTGAAGTTTCTGGGAGCACATTTCAACATTCGAGTGGGCAGAGGTTTCCTGCCAGAGGAGAAAATCAAAAGACTGTTGGATATCCTAGCGCTATTCTATGCGCAGCAGGCTCCCAACGATCATAGAGATTGCACCATGGACACGTGCAACCGCTCCAGTGGTCTTGCTGGCTTGGTGGTCCCTGAGTTCTCAGGAATTTGAATGCAGGCTCCCGCTACCATTGATGATGAAGTCCAGCTTGTGATGATGGCAGCAGCCCTATCATTTGAGGAAGGACATGCCACTGGATGATTTCTCCTGGATCCTCCTCACGATAGATGACAGTCTCTTGGGTTGAGGAGCCCATTGCCAAGACCAAATAGCCAAGGGTCATTGGAACCACAGGGGTGTGCTCGATCAACTGCCTCGAGGTGAGGGCCATCAGGTTGACTCTTCTGTGTTTCCAGCCCTTGTCGAGGGTCGGGCGATTTGAATGTTTTTGGCCAACACCATGGCAGCAGTGGCTTTTGTCAATCAGCAAGGCAGCATGAGGAGTGCTGGACTAGCTCTGGAGATGGCTCTCCTGTTTGCCTGGGCAGAGAAGAACTTCCTAGCCTTGTCAGCTCAGCACATTGCTGAGGTAGACAGTGTAGAAGCAGACTTCCTCATCCAGCATTCTTTGGATCCTGGATAATGGGAGTTGAGTCAGGAGGCGTTTCAGTTGATTCTGTGCCACTGGGGTTGCTGCAAAATGGATTTGATGGTGACCCCCTCCAGTGCCAAAGCTTGCTGCTTCTTCAGTTGCCACACGGAGATGGCGTCTGAGGAGGTCGATACCCTGACCCAGCCTTGGCCAAGTCAGTGCCTGCTGTACGTGTTTCCTTCATGGCCCCTGGTGGGGCGTGTGATTCGGCACATAGAGCGCCACCTGGGCAGGATTGTTCTGGTGATTCCAGATTGACTGAGGAGAGCATGGCTCGGAAATCTGATGCAGCTCCTGCAGGATCCTTCTCTTCACTTGCCTCCATATTGGGGCCTATTGTGGCAGGGACTGATCGTCCTGGAGGACCTGGCTTCCTTCTCGCTTCTGGCTTGGCTCTTGAAAGGAGATGGATAGCACATAAAGGTTTCTCTCTGGCGGTGGTCTGCACTTTACTCGGAGCCCAGAGGAGGTCTACCAAGCTAGCATACGTGTGTATCTGGTGCCTCTTTGAATGATGGTGTGGCACTCAGAAGTTGGCTTCTGAGGCAGCCAAGCTGCCATATCTGCTGGCCTTTCTACAGGATGGCCTGGAAAAAGACCTCTCCCTTAGTTCCCTGAAAGTTCAAGTAGAAGCTCTGGCCTGTTTCCAAAGTCTGGTGGATGGTAAGTCTCTCTAGTCTTGCACCCTGATGTCTCGCGCTTTCTTCAGGGAGTTTGGCATTTGTATCCTCCCCTTTGATCTGTGTTCCCTTCCTGGGATCCAGGTCTTGTGCTCAGGGCCCTGATAGTGGCACCCCTCGAGCTGTTTAAGCACACTTCTTTAAAGGATTTGAAGCTCAAGACAGTTTTCTTGGTTGCGATTTGCTCTGCAAAGTGGATTTCTGAGCTGCATGTTCTGTCTTGCCAAGATCCTTATCTGTCTTTTTCAAAGGAGGCCATTTCTATTCCGCCTGTGCTTCCTTCTTGCCTAAGGTGCTTTCTCCCTTTCACGTGAACCAGGTGGTTTGCCCTCCTTCTCTAAGGAGCAGTGCCGGGGGAAGGATAAAGATCTTTGCCTTGTGGATGTCTGAATGGTGCTTCTCTAGTACTTGGAGGTTACAAATTTCTTTCATAAGTCTGACCATTTTTTTGCGCTCTTTGTCGGCTCAAGCAAGGGTGAGGTGGCGGGTAAGTCGACTTTGGGGCGCTGGATTAAGGAGGCCATTGCCTCAGCATATCTGTTGTGGAACCGGCCTGTTCCGGGGCGGTTTGCGTGCCCATTCTATCCGAGCACAAGCGTCCTCATGGGTGGAGCGGATATTTGTCAGGCAGCAATGTGGACATCACTTTCCACTTTTGTCAAGCATTACTACTTGGATATCCATGCACGGGCAGACATGGCCTTTGACTCAAGGGTTTTGCGAGCTGCTGTATCTTCTTCACGCCTAGTGGAGTTGTAGCTTTGGTACATCCCACTTTCTG
The DNA here is from genome assembly GCA_033557465.1 of Ichthyophis bannanicus. NCBI lineage: Eukaryota > Metazoa > Chordata > Amphibia > Gymnophiona > Ichthyophiidae > Ichthyophis > Ichthyophis bannanicus. The sequence continues at coordinate 402,238,753 of CM066038.1, forward strand.
GATTGGTCTAGTAGGATGATGTGGAAGGTGACATTTTACTGTACTTACCAGTTAATGTCCTTTCCTTGAGTCCTACTAGACCAGTTCAGGGCCTGCCTCTAGAACTGTATTGCTCTGTTCTTCTGTTGCAGTACCCTTGGTTCTGCTATGATTTTATATTTGACTCTGCAGGTTCATCTACTGACATCCTTATGTTTATGCTTTCCTGTATATAGTTCTGTACTGTTTCATTACATCTGGGTTTTTCATTGGTTCTTGGTCTCCACCAATATGCTGGAAGGGGGAACACAACCCACTTGTCTGGACAGGTCTTGGTGGGACTCAAGGAAAGGACATTAACTAGAAAGTAAAATGTCACCTTCAGCTCCGAATACTGGATATCCATTGGTGCTGAATATCCGGTTTCACCACTGACTCCATTGCTATCTGGTCAGCGGTGAAATTCAGCCACTAACTGAATAACAAACCACATAAAGTTAGGACAGCTATTGACCTGTCCTAACTTTATGTGTGTACGTGTTCATTTAGCAGGCTGAAAATCACTACTGACAGGATAGGTGCTGGGACTGCCCCAGTCCTGTCCATCGACTGTCCGGATTGTGCCAAGGCAGTTTGTGGGGATATTCAGCTGCAGTGGACAGATAATGCTACTGCATATTGGGCTCAGAGGGGTTTTATGCAGTTAGCAGGTTCTGCTAATTGCATAAACCCTTTTGAATATCAGGCTCTGTATATACAACTGTGAAACATAACAGGTCAAAAGGAAACGTCAATTTTTGCATTATGCTTCCTCAGATGGTACACATGAACTTCTGCCAGCCTTGGCATGCTGTAATTACCCCTCTTCTCAAGTCATTTCATTGGCTCCCTATCCGTTTCCGCATCCATTTCAAACTGCTCCTGCTGACCTATAAGTGCATTCACTCTGCAGCTCTTCACTACCTTTCCTCTCTTATCTCTCCCTACGCCCCTCCTCGGGAACTCCGCTCTAATGGCAAATCGCTTCTATCTGTGCCCTTCTCTTCTAATGCTAACTCCAAACTTCGCTACTTTCGCCTTGCTTCATCTTACGCCTGGAACAAACTACCTGAGTCTGTATGTCAGGAGCCTTCTCTGACTCTTCAAATCCAGGCTGAAAACTCACCTCTTCGCTGCCGCTTTCAGCTCACCTGATCTCCCTTGTGTTTCTTTACCATTCCCCTAGATGTATCCCATGTCTACAGCTACTGTGTTGTCTGTCTTGACTAGATTGTAAGTTCTGATGAGCAGAGACCATCTTTTACCTGTGCGGTGCAGCGCTGCGTACGACTTGTAGCACTATACAAATGTACAGTAGTAGTAATATTTTAGATAGTATCAGGAGACTGTAAGTGAGCTGTTAAGTTGGTACGTACAAAATGCTGACAGTATTTTAGAAAAAGCTCAACACATAGAGTCTTTTCTAGAATATATATCAGGATGTGTGGGAGTGCATGTGCATTTGCCTCCACCTGCTGGCTGGGAAGCATAAACCCACTCGTCTGGATTGCTCTATCAGGATGCCTGGAGAGATTTCAGGCACAGAAAGGTAGATCTGTGAGTCCTCAGCATAAAGATGGTACTGAAAACCATGGGAGGAAGTAAGTGCACCAAGGAACTGAGTGTAGAGAGAGAAAAGAAGAGGCCCCGAGACAGAGCCTTGAGGTATACCAATTGAGGAGGAACCACCAGAGTATGCACTAAAAATGCGATGGGAGAGATAAGAAGAAAACCAGGACAGAACAGAGCCCCTAAACAGAGTATCAAGGAGAAGGTGGTGATCAACAATGTCAAAGGCAGCAGAAAGGCCAAGAAGGAAGGTCTTTGAATTTGGCAAGAAATAAGTCACTGGAGACTTTGGCAAGAGCCATTTCTTTGGAAAGTAGAGAACAAAAGCCAAAGTGCAGTGGGTCCAGAAAGTCTTGAGAGGAAAGAAAATCAAGATAGTGGCAGTGAACCTCTCGTTCAAGTAGTTTTGAAGCTAAGGGGAGGAGAGAGAGAGATAACTGGTAGGATCTAGTGAAGGCTTTTTGAGGAGAGGTGTAATCACAGCATGTTTGAAGGCCACAGGAACAGTTGCAGTGGAAAGTGATAGGTTGAGGATATGGCAGATGGAAGGGGAGCAAAACCCCTTGCTGAGATGAAATACATTTTCCTTCAGAGACCCTATTATTTGCTGTAATCCAGGCCTTGACAAATGTTTTCCAGATTTTAGGAGCCAGGCCAAAATCTTAGGAGTCAGTGCTTGTGACCTCCTCATCCTCCTACTCCTGTTCTCTCGCAATCTTCTCATGTTCTCGTGAGACCAGTGCCAGAGTTCCTACACCATGTGTCATCTTTAGATAACACAGGTGTCTCTGTGGATGTGTGCTGCAGTGGTGGTGTGCCTTTCTTTGTGTGGGATGTGGCGGTGGGTGCCTTTGTGTAGGTGAGATGCAGGACTGTATGTGGCACAGAGGTGGGTTGCCTGTGTGTGTGAGTGTGTGTGTGTGTGTGTGTGTGTGTGTGTGTGGAGGCAAGGTGTTTGTGTGAATGTGTGTGTGTGTGGAGGCGAGGTGTTTGTGTGAATGTGTATGTGTGTGGTGTCTCTGTGTGTGTCTGTCATGCGAGGTGGGATGCGTGTGTGTAATGTAGGGATGGAGTGCTTGCATGTATGTTTGGGAGGATGCACCCTTTGGCATATACAGATTGTCATTTTTGTCCTCCACCTTGCACCTTCTCTCCCCACTCTCTGTTCCCCTTCTGGACTCTCTCCCCTTCTTTCTTCGCCCAGCACTCCCACCCCTTGCCCTCCATTCCCCCATCTTCCTTATGTTTTTTTTAAGGTACTACCCCTTTACATTTTTTCTGCCTTACTCCCTGTCTTTTTTTTTTCAAGGCTTCGATCCCTGTTGGCTATCTGCTGCTTTGGGCTTCCCCTCCTGTTCTGCCCACGGGGATCCAATCCGCTGCAGGCTGTCTGCTGCATTTAAGCCCCAATCTTGGTAAAGATCCCTTCTGTTCTGCCCGTGGGGATCTGATCTCGTTTCGGCACAATAGAAGGGATCTTTGCCACAATTATATTTAAAAAAATATAGGGAGGAGGAGGGAGTGGAGAAAATCCCAGGCACCAGGTGTAAACTTCAGAACATGTCAGTTGTTGCCATTTTGCAAGATGGCGGCACTGGAGACTGGAGCTAGTGGGCATTGCTCCTGACCAAAGTATGTGGGTGGGGGGGGGGCAGAGTTGAAGAGGGAAGTGGGTGTTTGGGACGTACTTGGGACACAAGGCATTTCTTCAGAGTGGGGTGGGAGAGCTTTGGGGTCCACCAGGAATTTCTTCTTAACTAAAGGAATTCTTTTTTTCTTCTTAAATGGGGATTGACTTACATTTTGACAGGAAGGGAGAAAAAATGGAGCAAACAGCATCAGTTTACCACAGTGGGATGCGCTGTTTTTTCTGACCATACATATTTTGTAACTTCTCAATAATTTGTCTACCATTTGTTTACTGCATCATGTGTAGATGTTTGTTCAGAGTGTGTGTTAGGAAACCACTGAATCTCAGTACACCATTCTAAAGTTCAGCTTAATACATCAGCCCCTCATGATATTGTCTCCCCTTTGATTTCTGATGTTTTTATACTTGTTTTAAACAACATTGAAGGTATCTGTTTAAATTATACAGTGGAATAAAAGATATTGATTATCGCTGTTTTTGATAGCATTAACACATTGTTTTTCATATACTCTATAGCACAGATATAGACACATTAGTAGAAGAAATCAGAAAAGCTGAACCTCTAGTTACAGTTTCTCGCACTCAACAAGTCAAATATTTAATACTGAGATTGCAAGAGAAGCTTAGCCAGCAAGATGACCACAAGTTTTATCTCTTTAAGGTAAGAAATGTGCTTAAAATAGTGTTAGATGTGTTACCTAGATGTGTTACCTTGTTCTATGTTTTATGTAACGTTTAATGTAATCCAGTTCTTGTAATATTGTTCCATGTATGGTTGAAGTTTGGTTCTCTCTAAACTGCATTGATCCTTAGAAATGCAGTATAAAAGAATAAATAAATGAAATGTGGATAGTAATGCTCAGTTTTTATAGTCATGATGCCAATGATCACTAACAAATTTATGTATCATTTTATTTATTTAGGCTTATATACCGCTTCCCACCAGGTCAAAGCCGTTTACATTGAACAAGACATTAAGTACATAGAACAAGAGAGATCTTAGTTAACAAATAACAGAGTTATCTGAACAATTAATTTACTGGTTACATAGAGCCCGATTCAGAGAGGGGCACGTCCAGACCATCTGGATGGCCCCAAGCAAGATGGGCCCGTTTGGACCCGGTTCTGGACCGTGGGAACAAAACGTTCCTGCGGTGGCCAGAATTGGGCCTGAGGATGACTTGGCATGCCCCTGCCGCAGGTAGGATGTCCTCTCCGCAGACACCTCTGACTCCCGCAGTTCCGGCCCCCTTTTCCCTGCTGCCTGACCTAAGGCTGGCCTGCCGTGGCCTGGATCGGGCGGCAGGGACCCTCCTGCACCCAGCCCCGATTCCAGGGGGAGATCCTTGGGCCCGATCGCCAGGTTTTTGTTGCTTAATACACCTTTGAGGTGGAATAAGCTGCGTGTCCCCATGGGCCCGGCGGGATGTACAGGACCGTGACCTGAATTGGCCCTGTATGTCCTGCCAGGCTTTCCTGCCCCTGCTCTGCCCCGAAACCTCCTCCCACCAGCTCTCCCCATCCAGAGCATCAGGACATACAGGGAGAGCCAGAGGGGGAATCGGGCACGGATGGCTTGTGGGGCTGTACATCCCACTGGGTGAGATTCTTTCTGAAACAGGGTTGGACTCCTGGCCAGTGGAATTGGAGAAAGGTGAGATTGGGCCAGGCGAAGACCCGAATGTATTCCGGGTGTTTCCCAAGGAAGAGCTGGGGGCTCTAATCTCTCAATCCCTTGCAGCGTTGAATATAGTGCTCCCAGCGGTGCAGCAGGAGCCACTGGAGGATCCATTGTTGCAGGGCTTTAAGGCTGAACAGCGCTGTTTCCCAGTGCATAGAGTGATTAAGCAGATGATAGAATCAGAGTGGGAATGCCCGGAGGCTACCCTGAGAGGGGGTCACGCCTTGGGCAGCTTTACCTGTTTCCCCAGGAGGAGAAAGACTTGTTATGGATGCCTAAGGTGGATGCGCTAGTGGCAGCTGTCACCAAGAAGACGACAATTCCGGTAGAAAGAGGTGCAGCTCTTAAGGATCTTCAGGATCGTAGGTTAGAGGCGCTTTTGAAACAGTTCTTTGATTCCAGTGCCTTAGCTCTGCAAGCCTCTATTTGTGGGGCGTATGTGTCAAGGGCTTCTATCCGGTGGCTGCAGGGGGAGCCAGGGCCGGATAAGGAGGAGGATTTTTCCACGGAAGGGGCAAAGCTAGAGTCGGCAGCTGCCTATCTAGCTGATGCCTTCTATGATTTGGTGAGAATATCAGCGAAATCCATGGCATCTGTGATTGCCGCTAGGCGTTTTCTCTGGTTAAGAAATTGGGCAGCGGATGCGTCTTCAAAGTCTCACCTCAGTAAACTTCCTTACAAGGGCAAGCTGCTTTTTGGAGAGGCATTGGAGAAAATTGTAAAGGATTTGGGTGATTCCAAGGGAGGTCGCCTGCCAGAGGACCGTCCGAGAGTGACAAAGTTGGGATCCATACCGAGAGGTCAAGGTAGAGAATTTTGCAGGTTCCGAGGACCTCAGTTTGCGCCTTATCAAAGAGGCCGTTTTGTAGCCAGGGGGCAGTCCTTTCAAGGAGCTAGAGGGTTCAGCAGGGGCTATTTTAGCTCCCAGCAGAACTTGGCTAAGAAACCACAATGAAGGATGGCTGGTCCAGGCGGAGATTCCTGCAGGAGGACGTTTGCAGGAGTTTCTCTCCGCCTGTACCGCCATAACTACGGACCGGTGGGTGCTGGAGATTATCCGCGAAGGGTATGCGCTAGAGTTTGCAAATCCGCTAGCGGAGGCTTTTGTTTTGTCCCTGTGTGGGCTGCAGGCAAAGAGGACAGCGGTCAACGACACGCTGCAGAGCTTACTGCGACTTCAGGCGGTGGTGCCAGTGCCCCAAGACCAGTGCGGCTTAGGTCGATACTCGATTTATTTTGTGGTCCCAAAGAAGGAAGGATCTTTTCGGCCAATTCTGGATCTCAAAAAAGTGAACCGCTGCTTGCGGGTGCCTCATTTTCGGATTGAAACCCTAAGATCGGTTATTCGAGCGGTGAAGCCAGGAGAAGTGCTTTCGTCCATAGATCTAACAGAGGCTTATTTACACATCCCGATCAGAAGAGATCATCAAAAGTTCTTGCATTTTGTGGTTACCAAGGGTCATTTTCAGTTTCGGGCATTCGGGTACATGAGATAAGGTGATGGTAGTGGCTGTGGCGGCGCTGCGAAAGAAAGGGATTTGAGTACATCCCTACCTGGACGACTGGCTGATCCGAGCGGGATCTCTTGAGGACTCGATCGCAGCAACCTCTCGAGTAGTAGAATTCCTGGAACAGCTAGGTTGGGTCATCAACCATGCAAAGAGTCAGTTGCAACCGGTGACGTGGCTGACGTACCTCAGGGCCGTGTTCGACACGGAGATAGGGTCGGTGTTCCTACCGGCGGACAGGGTGCAGAAGATTTGCTCTCAGGTAGGAGCGTTCTTGAGAGTAAAGGCACCAACGGCTTGGAGATACTTGCAGTTGTTGGGTTCAGTGGCAGTGGCCTTGGACCTTGTTCTGTGGGCAAGGGCGCATATGCGTCCGCTTCAACAAGCGTTACTGTCCAGATGGTCTCCACAGGATCACCCTCTCGGAGATTGGCTTGCCCGGAGGAGGTGCGTAGCAGTCTGCAGTGGTGGTTGGTTCCACAGCATCTTCAAGCTGGGGTGCCTCTGGAACATCCAGAGTGGGTGTTGGTAACGATGGACGCCAGTCTGTCCGGTTGGGGAGCTCATTGTCTGTCTCAGGTAACGCAGGGAACATGGTCTACAGAGGAGAGCAGTTGGTCGATAAATCGTTTGGAGCTGAGAGCAGCTCACTTCGCCCTGCAGGAGTTTGTCAATCTGCTCGAAGGTCAAGCAGTTTGGGTGTTCTCCGACAATGCGGTGACGGTTTCTTACATCAGCAAGCAAGGAGGTACGGGCAGTGTGATGTTGCTGGATGAGAGTCAACAGCTGTTGCAGTGGGCAGAGGTCCATCTCATAGCGCTTTCGGCGGTACATGTAGCAGGGAAGGACAACATTCAAGCCGACTACCTCAGTCGAAATGTCCTGGATCCCAGAGAATGGGAGCTGAACATGGCGGTCTTTCACGAAATTACGGCGCGGTGGGATCAGCCAGTCATGGATCTCATGGCGACCCTTGCCAATACCAAGGCGGCCAGGTTTTAGAGCAGGCGCAGAGAACACATGTCGGAAGGGCTCGACAGCCTGGTACAACCCTGGCCGTCGGGCGAACTGCCTTATGTGTTTCCACCGTGGCCGCTGATAGGACGAGTCATTCGGAGGGCAGCGGGCCATGACGGAAGGGTTATTCTGATTGCCCCGGATTGGCCCAGACGTCCTTGGTATGCAGATCTGGTGCGGCTTCTGGTGGATTCGCCTTGGAGGCTGCCCAATCGAATCAACCTGCTGAGCCAAGGGCCTGTGTTAATGCCGCAGGTGGATCAGTTCTTGCTTACGGCTTGGCTCTTGAAAGGGAATGGTTGAGACGGCGAGGCTACTCACGGTCCGTGATAGCCACTATGTTAAAGTCCAGGAAGAGATCGACGTCCTTGGCTTATGTTTGAGTGTGTCACATTTTTGAAGCGTGGTGTGAAAACCGTTCCGTTTGCGGGGCTTCCCGAAATCCTGTCGTTTCTTCAAGGGGCACAAGGAAGAGCACTGGCTCACAGAGAGTCCAAAAAACCACCAAAGGGGCAAGCAGAGTGTGGGTCACTTGCGCTTTATTAAATACCAAAACCCCGACGCGTTTCGGCAGAAGCCTTCATCAGGGGGCTAGAGGACTGCAAACAAATACAAACAATATATCTCAATAAAACATAATAAAAACATAATAAATATAAACAATATATCTCAATAAAACATAATAAAAACATAAATGTATAAAACAACATAAATAGTATAAAAGGACAAACATCAAGATTGTGTATATCATATTATACTCACACAATGTATATACCCAAAACAGTAGATGAAGAGCATGAGAATGTGTAACCAATAATGTGGTTGATAATGCTGAAAGACAACAACTATATTAAAATACAGATGCAAAATAAGGTGCAAATAGTAAACCAATAAATTAAACAATGCAGTAAAAAAGACAGTAAAAAAGACAAATGGGAAACCCAGACCTAGAAGAACGAAAATACATACATTTAAACTACTAAAAAATCCTAAAAAAACGAAAACAAACAAGACCTAATGCATATATGTAATTAAACCATAAGAACTTTAAATCATATCATAAATACATAGTGAATTTAGAAATAAAGTAAAATCAACTAAAAAACAATAAAACAAAATTAAAAATAGGTCACGAAATCAGACCTAAATGGAAGCCAAGATACGATGTTGTAAAAATGTATCGTATAAATGTATTATATAAAGGGGCGTATTAAAATGTAAGTGTTAAACTAACCTATCTGTGCAACCACAGTTTAGAAAAAAAGAAAGAAAGAACAAGATGTCATACCGGGTGACCATAAAATGTGTGAAAAATCAAAAAAGAATAAAAACATTGTATAAAATTTAAAACCAAATGCTCGGCTGATAAAACAGCAGCCTATATTAATTATACCATGTAAATTAAAAAGACCTCTAAAAAAAGGGGGGGGGGAGAGGAATCACAATAATATGGTTAAAATAACTAAATTGAGCCAAGCGCTGCATGCTCTTTCGATACTGACAATGAAACCACAACCTTGCATGATACGCTGGACTTAAGCGCGCTTAAAAAACTCAACCAAACACAAGATAGAATTAAATGTCCTGTAGTGAACACTCTTAAGGTTCAGTTGGTGGCGTTGGCTTGTTATAGAGGAAGAGCGCAGGGGGGCACTCTCTCGTCACACCCGGATGTTCGCCGATTCCTTAGAGCAGCAAGGAATATTAGACTTCCGGTTAGGCAGATAGTACCTCCTTGGGACTTGAACTCGGTGCTGGAGGCGTTGACGCAACCACCTTTTGAGTTGACGTTGACAGTGAATCTGAGAGAGCTATCATGGAAAACGGCTTTCCTCGTGGTGTTGTGCTCCGCGAGAAGAGTTTTGGATCTGCAAGCGCTTTCATGTCGAGAGCCGTACATTCAGTTTATGGCAGAAAAAGTGGTGTTACGGCTTGTGCCATCCTTTTCTTCCTAAGGTGATGTCCGCGTATCACATAAATCAATCAGTCTCGCTTCCCAACTTTCCGTATCAGGAAGGGAATAAAATGGATCGCTCGCTTAGAAAGTTAGATTTGGGTCGTGTGCTTCGGCAGTTCCTCAGAGCAATGGAGCCGATTCGGAGGTCCGATAGGTTGTTCGTGCTGTTTGGGGGAACTCGTAAAGGGGAAGCGGTTATGAAGGCTTCTATTGCCCGTTGGGTGAAGCGGGCTATAGGGGTGGCTTTAGAAGCGGAGGGGAGATTGCCTCCGCAAGGACTCAGGGCGCATTCTACTCGAGGGCAGGCAGCGTCTTGGGCTGAGTTTGCGTTAGTTCTGCTGGTGGATATTTGTCGAGCGGCAACGTGGTCATCCCTTCATAATTTTGTGAAGCACTATAGGTTGGATGTTCAGGCTAGAGGGGATGCGAAGGTTGGGGCCTCAGCTATTGTGGCGGGGCTCGCAGGACCCTCCCGAATTTAGATACTGCTTTGGTACTGCCCTGAGGTACCTGGACTGGCCCAGAGAGACGAATAGGAAGGAGAAATTAGGCCTTACCTGCTAATTGTCTTTCCTTGAGTTCTCTCCGGGCCAGTCCAGTTCCCACCCAGTTCGTCTGCGAGTTATTGCCAGGTCTGGAGGCGCAGCCTTAGTGCGTAGTTGGAGTTTACAGAAGTTTGTTGACTGTAGTCAAAGGGGAATTTGGGGGTTCCTCTGGGAATAGAAGCAGTCTCTTTGTATTTCAAACGAAAAAAAAAAATCATATACAGAAGTAAAGGATCATAAAGGATGCTTCTTAAAGATATAGGGAATGATCATAGATAGCTAGGGATAGCTAGGGTTATGGTTAGCTCTCAGGTCAAATTTGTTATTTTTCAGAGTTATAGTGTACGTTTCCGCTGCTTGGACAATAGTGGACTGAGTCTCTGATGCCAGAGGGAGCTAGATAGGCTGTCAGCAAAGAGTTTCAGTATTCAGTCCTCAACTGCTGGAGGAGGCTGACTACCCTAAGTTACCTGGACTGGCCCGGAGAGAACTCAAGGAAAGACAATTAGCAGGTAAGGCCTAATTTCTCCATGAGCCTTGTCAGGGGTTCAGATCACTGTCACTCCATTCCTCATTATAGAGATTCTCTGTGTTGACAGAGGGTTGGCAGGAGTGACATGTATAAAAGCAGAACCCCCATCTACTACGACATGACTGGTGGGAATGCAGAGTGGGTGATATAGTGGTCAGTAGGTACATGAGACAGACTTACATTAAAGTGTGGGCAGTTATGTTTGGATTCTTGCCTTTTGTACTGATGTTACTTACATTTCCCCATTTATTTCTATGGGAGATTGACATTAGTTGAGCAACTTTGTATATTGGAAAAGTGATAATGTTGATATTCATATTTTAATGAGGCTGAAATGAACAGAGTTTATTTCAGCCAACCCAATACAACGCCTTATTGTATGCTCCTTATTGCTCAAACTGCCACAATTTGAGTTCCCAAGCAACCACTGCTCAAGATTTGAATTCCATTAGGCAAGTTTCATATATTTTGGAAAAATCTGTTAGTTTTGATAGGTTTATCTGTCTTTCTGTAGCCATCTGTATGCTGCACCTTGTTGCAACAAATTTGTATCAGTCCTGGTAAGTTAAACTAATGATAAAACCTGAAATTGAAAGAGAGCATTCATGTGTGCAATTCTGGTTGCCGTATCTTAAAAAGGATATAGCGTTATTAGAAAAGGTTCAGAGAAGAGCCACCAAAATGGTAAAGGGGATGGAAGGATACCCCTATGAAGAAAGGCTAAAAAGGTTAGGGCTCTTTAACCTGGAAAAGAGACGGCTGAGGGCAGATATGATAGAAGTCTATAAATTAATGAACGGAGTGGAACGGGTAAACGTAGATCGATTGTTTACGTTATCATAATATAGAAAGACTAGGGGACATGCAATGAAGCTACAGGGTAAACTATTTAAGACAAATAAGAGAAAATATTTTTTCACTCAACGTGTAATCAAACTCTGGAATTTGTTACCGGAGGATGTCGTAAAGGCTGTTAGTGTAGCTGGGTTTAAAACGGTTTGGACAAGTTCCTGGAGGAAAGGTCCATAAACCATTATTAAAAAGGGACCCAGGATATCAATGCTTGACCCAATACAAGCATTGTGGAACCTGTGTCTTTTGGGGAAACTGTTTGGTACTTATGGCCTAGATTGGCCACTGTTGGAAACAGGATACTGGGCTTGATGGACCTTGATCTGACCCAGTATAGCATATCTTATGTTCTTATGTTTAGAAAATGCATCTAAAATGATAATTGATCTGTTTATATTTTGCATATTATGAGCAGTATATAGACTGGTCATTATAACTTTCACTATTTGAGCCAGTTTATGTCATGCTGATGTCACAGTGGTAACCTCTTCCATACAGTGGCCCTGCTTACACCGGGTTATTGAAGAATTACCCATGAAGAGTATGAAATGTGCCTGCTTTGTTTTATGTTGGAATGATACACTTTTACTACTTGTTATTTTTCCCAATGGTATGGTTTTATTGTTTTATGTTATTGATAATATAAATGTTTAATATATCATGCTTACTACTGTAAAGAGGTGAGCATGTAATATAAACGAATAATCATAATTTATCCTACCGTCTTTCTGACCTCAAAACTGGGAAATTGACTCTATAATACTTTCTGGGGCAGTTTACTGAAGTGCACAAACATTTACTGCACGCTTAACAGCATGGGACTGTGGTAACTGCTACCGTGCACTAAAGTAGCCTGCACCTTAAAAATCCCATGCCAACTGCTTAGTGCATGGTGGGGCAGTTGCGGGGACTGGGCAGGGTAGGAATGGAGAGTTGGTATTGATTGCACATTGCGGTTAGCGTGGGGTGAATAGCATGTGTTAACTGCTACTGTGACAGTACAGATACATTTACTGTTACCTCAATGGGTGGCATTAAGTGTATCCGCATTAGTTGCGATTACATTTTTAGTGCAGTGAGATGCTTCTCACCGCAGTAATTGCAGAGATCATGCTGGGTACCCTCCCAACAGTGTGGATCTGTTTCACCTGCCATTCTAATTTTTGCCTCTGAATACACACTAAGGTGCTAAACTTTAACACTCCTTAGTAAACATGCCCTTTTATATTTTGCCTATTCCTTTTCGTCCCTCCAGTCCAGTCCCGGAACCTCTGGGGATTAAGCACCTCCTCCAACAGCTTTGGAGACTGAATACGTCATCTGTTTTGATAACACTGGCATAAGTAGGCAAGGATCGCCTCTCCACTCCAGTACTTTCAGTCTCCAAGCAGCCGGAGACGGTGGTGAGCCTGGGGTCCTGGGCTCATTCAGCAACAACTAAGGAGAGTCTTCGGTTTTGATAGTTGAGAGATTAAATATTAGTGCAGATTGGCAGGGGGGGTGTATTTTGAGGGCTGCAGAGGACTGGTTTTTACCTCCTTCTTCCCCTTGCCACCTTTCCTCCCCCCCCTCACTCACAGTTCGGCCTCCGGTGCGATGAGGACCTGAAGGGTAAACCTTCCTGCTCCCGATCCCGCATTAACAGGTGAGCAGCAGGTAGTAGGTACAGCCGACGAATTCTCTGAGTCAGGAGGGTTCAAGACTCTGTCTGGAGCTATGCGGTGTGTCTCTCCGCTCACACCAGAGGAGGATCGAGACGGCGGATGTCCGGTGATTCTCCAGGACCAAGAAGGAAGTCAGTCCTCACATATGGGTGACGTTGGCGCCGACGGAGCCCTCGTGCGGAGCATTTCCCCAGCTTTCAAAGAAAGCCTTTGGGAATGCAGCGTACATGCACGGTCCCCTTCCCGCCCAAGGGTGCCATCTTGCTCAGTCTTCTTTTTTCCGCGGAGCCCGACGGACGTGTGTCGTCACCCGGTAAAAAGTTGTTTTTTCCTGCGTTGGATTCATGGTTTTTGCCCGGTTTGACGCCGGTTCCCCTTCCCGCCTGGGCCCAGTACACCAGCAGATGCGTTTCTAATCTCTTGGTCTACGGGCCTACTGTATGTGTTTCCTCCCACGCCTCTAGTGGCCCGAACCTTATTCAAGGTTCTTCAGGACAAGGCCTCGGTGATTCTGGTAGCCCCCAGATGGCCGAGGCAACTGTGGTTTCCACTCCTTCTACAGTTGGCGATGGACAATCCACTCCCTCCGGGGGTGCAACCCGATCTCCTGTCTCAGGATCAGGGATCTCTCCTACACCCCAACCTCAAATTCCTCAATCTGATGGCCTGGTTGCTGAAAGGGTAGTTCTAGCCCCCTTACTTCTTCCTAAGGAAGTGGAAGAGGTGGTTTTGGCCTCTAGGAGGCAATCCACCCGGAAATCTTATGCCCTCAAGTGGCGTAGGTTCTCCACCTGGTGTGCTCAGTGCCAGGAGGATCCTTTCTCGTGCCTGGTTCCAGAGGTGCTGCAGTACTTGCTCCACCTCTCGGATGTAGGCCTTAAATCCAGCTCTGTTCGGGTCCACCTCAGTGCTCTGTCGGCATACCACTCACAGGTAGAGGGCCAATCTCTGTCAGGCCACCCCTTGGTGTCCCGCTTCCTCAGAGGCCTGCTTCTGCTCAAGCCTCTGATCTGTCCACCAGCCCCTGAATGGGATTTAAATGTGGTCTTGTAGCAACTTACTTGTCCACCGTTTGAGCCGATGGCTACCTGTCATTTACGCTTCCTTTCCTGGAAGGCGTTGTTCTTGGTGGCTCTTACCTCGGTCAGGTGTGTGAGTGAACTACAAGCTCTGGTTTCTGATAGACCGTACACACGGTTCTATAAGAACAGGGTGGTCTTGTGGACTCACCCTACCGAAGGTTGTCTCCTCCTTCCACCTCAATCAGGAGGTGGTTCTTCCAACATTCTTCCTCAGGCCGCATGCCAGCCGGGCTGAAACAGTCCTGCATATCCTGGACTGTAGAAGGGCATTGTCCTTTTACATAGACCGTATGCAGGGGCATCGAAGGGCTGCTCAGCTCTTCGTATGGGATTGCCTGTCTCCAAGCATACGTTGTCCCTTTGGGTAGCAGATTGTATCGCCTGGGCGTACAGGGCAGCCGGCCTCTCCTTGCAGGGTCGTCACGGCCCACCGTGTCAGGGTGAAGGCCGCGTCAGTAGCCCACCTCCGCTCTGTTCCGTTGGTAGACATCTGCCGGGCCGCTACCTGGTCTTCAAGCCAGACTTTTGCGGCTCACTACTGCCTCGAGAGGGAGTCCCGTAGGGATAGTGCTTTCGGACAGGTGGTACTCCGTAATCTCTTTGAGGTTTAGGCAACTCCTACCCTCCGGCCCTTGTGTTGGGCTACCGTACGGGGGCGTTCTCAGAAAGGATTCTTTCACGGATGCTGACACTCTAGAGGGAGCTTATTTTTCAGCTTGGGTTCTCGGTAGCCTGAAGCTAGGGAGTCCCATACGTGAGTACTGACTTCCTGCTTGGTCCTGGAGAAAGAGTAGTTACTCACCTGTAAGAGGTGTTCTCCAGGAGCAGCAGGAATCAGTCCTCACAACCCTCCCTCCTCCCCTGGAGTTGCAGTCATATACTTTATTTTGATTTTTGCTGTCTTTTAGCTGTGTCATCAGACTGAGCGAGATGGCACGCTGCATTCCCAAAGGCTTTCTTTGAAAGCTGGGGAAATGCTCCGCACGAAGGCTCCTTCGGCGCCGACATCACCCATATGTGAGGACTGATTCCTGCTGCTCCTGGAGAACACCAGTTACAGGTGAGTAACTACTCTGTGCATCGGGGGAAGCTTTGGGCATTGTTCTTCTGCTCAGCTGGTATTTTGTTTGGTCGTAGCGAATTTCGCTAGCGGGGATGCTCTGGTACAGGCTGCGAGCATTTAGAGCAGGCCAGGCCACATGGGTTTATGCGGGAACGCGATCGGCGGCATTGGGGTTGTTTTCCTTCACGGGCCGGTTTAGGGATCGTGGTTTGTTGCAGCAGGGTTTTTGAGCCTCGTTTTCGGCGGAGGTACCGTTGCTTAGGCCGGGCAGCTGAGTCAAAAAAACAAAACAAAAACAGGGCTGTTCAAGGTTCTGCAAGCATTAGTTGTGCCTGGCTCTTCTGTGGTGTTTTCAGGCATTGGTAGTGGCTGGCTCTTCTGTGATATTCTTCTTGTCCAGTGAGTAGATTTGGCTTCAGATCTAGCATGCCTGCTCGGCCTCAGTGCTTAGTTTGTAGCACTAGGCGAGGCACAGTTTCCGACACGGGGGTGTGCAGGGGCTGCACTCAGGAGGCGGCTCTGATGGAGCATGCGCTAGAGGAGAGGGCCGAAAAACAGAAGATGCGTCCTTAGGGGCACACGGAGGCCCTGGCCCTTGCTCTATCTCCTGAGCTACTCCTCCCGGAGCCGACAGCTGGGCCGTCCATGGCACTGGGACCAGCGCCTCAGCAGGGACAGGGTCAAGCGCTTGCGCCATCCGTAGTCCCTCCGGATTTCTCTCTTTTGCTTCATCAGGCTTTATCTCTGCTACAGCCGGGGGTGGTATCCCCTCCCACTGGGGCATGGGGGGATAAATGCCTGGGAACCCTGGTTAATATGGGAGCTGGCGGCACCCCTGCAAAGAAAAGTATTGGAGGAGGGGCTTGAGAGTTCAACGCCTCTAGACGGCCTAGAATCTGTGGAAGATGATCTCGAGGATGATTCGTTGGAAGAGTTAGAAGAAGGTGAGCTACCTGATCCTGAGCAGCAGGCTAAAGTGATCAGGGTGTTTAGGCGTGAGGAGTTACCAGCGCTTATTGCTGAAATACTCAAGGCTTTGAACATGCCTTCTGCTGTTCTGGCAGCAGATGAGACGTTAGAAGACCCATTACAGGCCGTGCGAACTACGCAAAGGGTGTTTCCGATACACAGAGTGGTGCGGGACATGATTCAGGAGGAATGGAATCTGCCCGAGGCAGGCCTTAAGGGGTCTAGAGCAATAGCCCGACTCTATCCTTTGTCAGACTTGGATAGGGAGCTCTTTCATTCTCCAAAGGTCGATGCAGCAGTGTCGGCGGTTACCAAGAAGATGACGATTCCGATTGAGGGCAGTGCAGCTCTCAAGGATGGTCAGGATAGGAAATTGGATACATTGTTGAAGCCGGTTTTTGACATCAGCGCCCTGTCCATACAAGCCTCTATCTCAGGTGCGTGGGTAGCTAGAGCCTGTCTTCGTTGGTTGCAGTGGCTACAGGTTGATCAAGCGGGAGAACAGGTCGAGGAGGTAGCCCATTTGGAGTCAGGGGCCGCCTATTTAGCAGACATCCATTATGATCTTATCTGAGGCCTTTCGAAGAGTATGGCTTCGGTGGTGGCAGCTCGGTGATATATGTGGTTGCGCAACTGGTCAGCAGACAGTTCTTCTAAGGTTCATCTGAGAAAGCTTCCCTTTAGGGGAAAGCTTTTGTTTGGAGAGGATTTGGACAAATTAGTCAAAGACCTCGGGGAATCCAAGGGAGGTTGTTTGCCCGAAGATAAGCCAAAACAGGACCAGCCTAGTCTGGCTTCCAAGGGGACACAGAGAGAATTTCAGAGGTTTCATTCGCCCCGGTTCAGTCAGTTTCAGAGGGGCAGGTTTCCTACGAAGAATCAAGTTTTCCAAGGTTTTCGGGGGGGGCAGGCAGAGGGTTTGTGGCGACCTCATCCTCAAATTTTCGGAAGTCACAATGAGATGAGGGGGACTCAGGTGGGAGACGAGCCTGTAGGAGGGCGGTTACGGGACTTTTATCTTGCCTGGGTCTGTAGGGTATAGTAGTAGCACAAAAATAAGTTAGACTCTCTGTTGTTGTCTAGGGGAGATAGCTACTAATATACAGCCCAACGTTCGGTGAGTTATTCTGGCAATGAGCCACGAAAGAATTCTGGTTTGCAGATACATATATTAGACTTTATTATAGGCAACCAAATAGAAAAATATACATACACATATATAGCTAATTAGAAACATGAGATAAAAATTTGTTATGGTACAGATGTACACTTGGACAACGTAATATATCTCAGATTAGTAACCAGACATCACTGATTCGCTCTGCACTGAGGAAAAGCAAGAAATATATTGCTAACCCCTTTTCCCATCCAGGAGAGGAGAGATAAGCCAGTACCTTAGCTCCATCGGGCTCTCAGGAACAATGCAGTCCAAAAAGACAGCTCCTAGCTAATGCGGGCTCTAGCCTCGTCAGGCGAGCCGCAGTCAGTCCGAACCGGAGGGATCAGTGAAAGTCTTATCTCAGACCTGTGGAGGACGGCCTAGCCCACACGTAGGGGCCGTCTGGCGGAAGGATCAAGTTGCAGGAATCAGGTACGCAGTGCACAGCAGCAGGACCAGTGCAGAAGTCTGTATGTCCAGGCGGGGAAAAGCCCCCAACTCCTTCTCTCACTACTTACAACTACAACTAAAGTTTCCAGCGCAGAATGCCGAATTCTGTGTGAGAATCCTCCGTCATAGGTCCGATGATTGGTTGGCAGCAGGCAGTCTGAGGTGTTCTCAGCGAATCAGTAAGTAGATGATGATCAGCTTCTTGCAAAACAAAGGAGCCATAGTCAGAAGTCAGGCAGAAGCAACAGTATGTATCTTCTGGGCATGTACAAGTGTCCAAGGCCAGCCACGGACAATAGCCTCTGTATGCATGCTTAGAAACGCTGATCCAGCAGTAGTTTGGAGGACAGGCTTATAGCTGAACACAGCAAAAGTGAAGTGAAGAATCCATCTTGTTTGTGCAGGTTGGTTCAGGCCTGAGTTGCTGAGCAGGCCAGAGATGGGCATGTAGAATTGCAGGGGTACCAGCCCTACAGGTCCAAATCACGTCAGACCAGTGGGTGTTGGAAGTCGTTCAAGAGGGCTATGCTCTGGAGTTCCAACAGCCAGTGGTAAGCTCGTTTGTTCAGTCTCTTTGCAAAGCGATACTAAAAAGAGTAGCGGTTCAGGAAACATTACGGGCTCCTGCAGCTCAAGGCGGTGGTAACGGTGCCGCCGGAGCAGTGCGGGTATGGTCGCTACTCCATATATTTCGTGGTCCCAAAGAAAGACAGAACCTTTTGGCCCATCTTGGACCTAAAAAGGGCAAATAGTTGTCTTTGCGTACCTCATTTCCATATGGAAACCCTTTGTTCGGTGATAGTGGCGGTCAGGGAGGGAGAGTTCCTCACGTCACTGGACCTGACGGAGGCTTATTTGCACATTCCAATTCAGCAGGAGCATCAGCAATTTCTACGGTTTGCGGTACTCATGGGACACTTTCAGTTCCGTGCATTGCCGTTTGGCCTAGCCACGGTGCCCAGGACCTTCACCAAGATAATGGTGGTGGTGGCGGCTCTCTGAAAAGAAGGAGTGTTGGTGCACCCCTATTTGGATGACTGGTTGATTCGAGCAAAGTCAAGGAGCGAGAGCAAGGCGGCCACAGCCTAGGTGGTACAGTTGCTTCAGAGCCTGGGTTGGGTGGTTAGGACAGCCGTTATAGTTGGTGATTCGATCATTAGGCATGAAGATAGCTGGGTGGCTGGTGGACGTGAGGATCGCCTGGTAACATGCCTGCCTGGTGAGAAGGTAGCGGACCTCACGCGCCACCTAGATAAGGTCTTAGATAGTGCTGGGGAGGAGTCTGCTGTCTTGGTACATGTCGGTACCAATGACATAGGAAAATGTGGTAGGGAGGTTCTGGAGGCTAAATTTAGGCTTTTAGGTAGGAAGTTGAAATCCAGAACTTACAAGGTAGCATTCTCCAAAATGCTTCCCGTTCCACGCGCAGGACCCAAAAGGCAGGCAGAGCTCCGGAGTCTCAATGTGTGGATGAGACAATGGTGCATTGATGAGGGTTTTGGATTTGTTAGGAACTGGGGAACATTCTGGGGAAAGGAGGGGCTCTTCCGAAGGGATGGGCTTCACCTTAACCGGGATGGAACCAGGTGGCTGGCATTAACCTTTAAAAAGGAGATAGAGCAGCTTTTAAACTAAATAATAGGGGAAAGCCGATAGTCGCCCTAGAGCGGATGGTTCGGAAGAATGTATCCTTGAAGGATACTACCAAAAGCAGAGAGGTTCCAAAAAAGAGTAAAGTAGCCCAAATGCCCTCAAGTATGGAGCAGACGGCGCTTAAATATCCCAAATTACCCATGTCTACCAATAGCCAAATTAATACGAATAAAATACAGTCTCTAAAATGCTTGTATGCAAATGCTAGAAGTCTAAAAAATAAGACGGGAGAATTAGAATATATAGCACTAAATGAGAGGTTAGATATGATTGGAATATCAGAGACATGGCGGAAGGAGGACAACCAGTGGGACACTGTGATACCTGGGTACAAACTATATCGTAATGATAGAGCTGATCAAATTGGTGGAAGGGTTGCGCTCTGTGTTAGAGAGGGCATTGAGTCAGAAAGGATTAAAGTTTTGCAGGAAACAAAATTTTCCGTATAATCTCTATTGATTGAAATTCCATGTAAAAAGGGGAAGGCAATGGTAGCGGGGGTGTATTATCGACCGCCTGGCCAGAATGAACAAATGGATGATGAAATGCTCAAAGAAATCAAGGAAGCTAGCAAAAGTTACAGGGCAGTAGTAATAATAATGGGTGATTTCAATTACCCCGGTATCGACTGGGTCAGTGTCACGGCAGGACATGCTAGGGAGATAAAGTTCCTAGATGAAATAAATGACTGCTTCTTGGAGCAGCTGCTTCATGACCCGACGAGAGGGGAAGCCATATTAGACCTAGTCCTTAGTGGAACACCAGATCTAGTGCAAGAGATAAGGGTGTTGGGACCACTTGGCAATAGTGATCATAGCATGATCGCAATTGATTTAATTAGTGGAGGAGGGATAGTAAAGAAATCCACAGTACTACCTTTTAACTTTCTAAAGGGAGACTATGATAAAATGAGGAAAATAGTTAAGAAAAAAGTAAAAGGAACAATTGCAAAGGTTAAAGACTTACATCAAGCTTGGGTGTTGTTGAAAAAATACTATCTTGGAAGCCCAGACCAGCTGTATTCCACGCTTCAAGAAAAGTGGAAGGAAGTCCACAAAACTTCCAGCATGGTTTAAAGGTGAGGTCAGAGAGGCTGTTGTTGCCAAAAAAGAATCTGTCGGGAAATGGAAAAAAGAGCCAAACGACGAAACCTGGAAACAGCACAAGCACTGGCAAGTCAAATGCAAGACATTGATAAAGCAGGCAAAGGGAGAATTTGAGAAGAAGCTTGCTGCGAAAGCAAAAACATTAAATAAAGACTATTTCAAGTAC
The DNA here is from genome assembly GCA_033557465.1 of Ichthyophis bannanicus. Classification (NCBI taxonomy): domain Eukaryota; kingdom Metazoa; phylum Chordata; class Amphibia; order Gymnophiona; family Ichthyophiidae; genus Ichthyophis; species Ichthyophis bannanicus. The sequence goes on from CM066038.1 coordinate 402,259,395, forward strand.
ATTTGTAGCAATAAACCTGTGAGAGAGTCAGTTGGTCCATTAGATGATAGAGGGGTTAAAGGGGCACTAAGAGGCTATAAGGCGATAGCAGAGAGACTGAATGAATTCTTTGCTTCGATCTTTACTGAGGAAGATGTAGGGATGTTACCCATGACTGAAGTGGTATTTAAAGGTGCAGAAGAATTGAAAGAAATATCGATACATTGGGAAGATGTATTACAAATATTAGATAAACTGAAGAGTAGCAAATCACCTGGGCCGGATGGTATACATCCAAGGGTGTTGAAAGAACTGAAATATGAGATTTCAGACCTGCTATTAGTAATCTGTGAATACCTGAAGATTGGAGGATCGCCAATGTAACGCCAATTTTAAAAAGCGTTCCAGGGGTGATCCGGGAAACTACAGACCGGTGAGCCTGACGTCAGTACCAGGAAAAATGGTAGAAACCATCATAAATAATAAAATTACTCAGCATGTAGATAGTCATGGCCTAATGGGAGACAGCCAACATGGCTTTAGACAAGGAAGATCTTGTCTTACTAATCTGTTATGTTTTTTTTGAAGGTGTGAATAAACAGGTGGACAAAGGTGAGTCGGTTGATATAGTGTATCTGGACTTTCAGAAAGCCTTTGACAAGGTCCCTCACCAGAGACGTTTGGCAAAAGTAAAGAGTCATGGGATAGGAGGCAGTGTACTATTGTGGATCAGGAACTGGTTAAAAGATAGAAAGCAGAGGGTAGAGCTAAATGGCCAATTTTCCCAATGGAGAAAGGTGAATAGTGGTGTACCCCAGGGATCTGTGCTGGGTCTGCTGTTTTTTGACATATTCATAAATGACCTGGAAAGGGGAATAACGAGTGAGGTTATCAAATTTGCAGATGACACAAAACTATTTAAACTTGTTAAAACCCAAGAGGATTGTGTAAAATTGCAAGAGGATCTTGATAAATTGGAAGAATGGGCATCAAAATGGCAGATGAAATTTAATGTGGACATGTGCAAAGTTATGCACCTAGGGAAGAACAACCCAAACTATGGTTACACGATGCAAGGTTCCACATTAGGAACCATCACCCAGGAAAAAGATTTAGGCGTCATTGTGGATAACATATTAAAACCCTCGGCCCAGTGTGCAGCTGCGGCCAAGAGAGCAAATAGAATGCTAGGTATCATAAGGAAAGGAATGGAAAATAAAACAAAAGATATTATAATACCTCTATATCGTTCCATGGTGAGACCGCACCTTGAATATTGTGTGCAATTCTGGTCGCTGTATCTTAAAAAGGATATAGCGTTATTAGAAAAGGTTCAGAGAAGAGCCACCAAAATGGTAAAGGGGATGGAAGGATACTCCTATGAAGAAAAGCTAAAAAGGTTAGGGCTCTTTAACCTGGAAAAGAGATGGCTGAGGGGAGATATGATATTAGTCTATAAATTAATGAACGGAGTGGAACGGTTAAACGTAGATCGATTGTTTACGTTATCAGAATATAGAAAGACTAGGCGACATGCAATGAAGCTGCAATGCAATACAATGTGTGCCTTCGAGTCATTCCTGACTCCTGGCGACCCAGAAGCTCCTGGGTTTTCTTGGCAGTGTCACCGGAAGTAGATTGCCAGGCCTTTCTTCCGAGGCAATGGAGGGTTAAGTGACTTGCCCAAGGCCACAAGGAGTGCTAGTGGGAATCGAACCCTGGTTGCTTGGTTACCAAGCCAGTGTTCTAACCACTAGGCTACTCCTCCACTCACAGTGGAGCTACAGGGTAAACTATTTAAGAGTAACAAAAGAAAATATTTTTTCACTCAATGTGTATTCAAACTCTGGAATTTGTTACCGGAGGATGTAGTAAAGGCTGTTAGTGTAGCTGGGTTTAAAAAAGGTTTGGACAAGTTCCTGGAGGAAAGGTCCATAAACCATTATTAAGAAGGGACCCAGGATATCAATGTTTGACCCAATACAAGCATTGTGGAACCTGTGTCTTTTGGGGAAACTGCTAGGTACGTATGACCTAGATTGGCCACTGTTGGAAACAGGATACTGGGCTTGATGGACCTTGGTCTGACCCAGTATGGCATATCTTATGTTCTTATGTTAACTTGGCCAAGAGCAGGTTATTTCCGTCGCAGAGTTTAGAGTATCTGGGAGCTCGCTTCGATATGGCTCAGGGGCGAGTATTTCTACTGGTACTACGAGCGCAGGGTCTGAGGAAACTCATGCGCAGTTTTCTGGTCGAGAGGGCTCCCACAGCTTGGCAGTATTTGCAGTTACTCAGAACGATGGCGGCCACACTCGTGTTAGTACCATGGGCCAGAGCTCATATGAGGCCGTTGCAGAGGGCTCTGCTACGGTGGTGGTCACATCAGAAGGACTCGCTGTCTCTATGGCTCCTCTGTCCACCAGAGCTGAGTCGGGAGCTTCAGTGGTGGTTGTTTCCAGGGAACCTGGAGAAGGGAAATCCATTGGAGGCTCCGGCCTGGAGGCCATTAGCAACGGATGCCAGTCTAACGGGCTGGGGGGCGCATTTTGAAGGACGTCTTGCTCAGGGTCTCTGGACATCGCTAGAGAAAGAGTGGTCCATCAACAGGCTGGAAATGAGAGTAGTGACTTTAGCTCTCCAAGCGTTTCGGTCATGGCTGAGACTTACAGCAGTTTGGGTGCTGTCCGCCAATGCGACCACCGTGGCGTACATCAATCGGAAGGGCAGCACGGGAAGTGCAGCTCTAGAGTCAGAGGCAAGTCAGCTATTGGATTGGGCCGAACAAAACCTGCTTGCTCTGTCGGCTCAGCATGTGGCAGGTGTGGACAATGTAGAGACGGATTTTTTGAGTCGCTTCAATGTGGATCCAGGAGAGAGGAGGCTTCACCCGGACGTGTTTGCGCTACTTACAAGGCATTGGGGAACACCTGTTATGGATCTGATGGCGACGTTCGAATCGGCAAAGGCCTCATGATTTTTCAGCAGAAGGCGAGAAATGATGTCGGAAGGCCTCAATGCTCTGATGCAAAGGTGGCCAGTTGAAGGTCTGCTGTACGTGTTCCTGCCATGGGCCCTAATAGGGCGGGTAGTTCAGCGCATAGAGCTGCACCAGGGACGGGTGATTCTCATTGCACTGGACTGGCCAAGAAGACCATGGTATGCGGATCTGGTTCAACGTCTGGTAGACAGGCCGTGGCTGCTCCCATCAAAGGAAGATCTCTTGCTTCAGGGGCCGGTCCGCATGCCGCAGGTGAGTCTGTTCTCGCTTACGGCTTGGCTCTTGAAAGGGCAAGGATGCGAGCCAGGGGATATTCGGCAGCAGTCATTTCTATGCTGTTGAAGGCCAGGCGGAGGTCTTCATCGTTGGCGTATGTGTGAGTCTGGCGTATTTTTGAGGCATGGTGTGCGGACAGACAGGTGCGACCTCTAGCAATGTCTATTTCGCAGATTCTTTCCTTCCTGCAAGATGGTTTCTAGAAAGATTTGGCAGATAGTTCCTTAAGAGTTCAGCTAGCAGCGCTCTCTTGTTATCAAGGTGAGGCTTTGGGGGTGCACAGAGACGTTAAAAGGTTTCTAAGAGCCATGTTGCTCATTCGGCCGCCATGCAGGTTCACGATCCCATCTTGGGACTTGAATCTGGTGCTGGAAGCATTGGTTAAAGAGCCTTTTGAGCCGTTGGGTAAGGCTTCGTTGAAGGATCTGATGTTAAAAACGGTGTTTTTGGTGGCCATTTGCTTGGCTTGTAGGATTTCAGAGTTGCAGGCGTTGTCATGTAAGAAGCCTTTCCTTTCTTTCTCTGATTAGAAGGTGATCTTGCGCCCAGTTCCCACCTTTTTGCCTAAGGTGGTTTCTGTCTTTCACGTCAATCAGGTGGTTTTGTTACCGGTATTCAATGAAGATGCGAAAGCGACGACTGGGGGAAATTGCATCTCCTGGATATTCGTCGGACACTCAAAAGGTACCTTCACGGTACAGCGTCCTTCCGTAAGTCGGACAGGTTATTTGTGTTGTTTGGAGGACCTAGGAGAGGAGAAGCTGCGGCTAAGTCTTCTATTTCCAGGTGGCTAAAAGAGGCCATTGCAGCGGCTTATATTTTGAAAGGTAAGGTGGTGCCGGAACGGCTGCGGGCACACTCGACTAGGATGCAGGCGGCTTCCTGGGTGGAATACAGTCTGGTGCCGGCAGTAGATATTTGCAGGGCGGCGACCTGGTTGTCTTTGAGTTCTGTTGTCAAGCATTACCATCTGGATGTGCAGGCGGCGGGGGATGTCTGGTTTGGATCAGTGGTGCTTCAGGCTGGTCTGACAGGTTCCTCCAGTGGTTGATGGTTACTGCTCTGTTACATCCCCAGAGGTTCCGGGACTGGACTGGAGGGACGAAAATGAAGGGTAAATTAGACTTACCTGCTAATTGTTGTCCTTGAGTAACTCCAGTCCAGTCCCAGATCCCTCCCTTGGGTTCAATTTTGGATTGCAGTCGGAAGCGGATTAACTCTAAGATTAGGATAAATGTTCAGTTTCGGAGGTGGACAGTCCATTAGCCTACAGGTGGGGATAAGAATGGGATTCTCTGTCCTCAAGAGGAAGGATGGGGACTTCCCTATGCAGCATTTCACGATTACATACTTTCCTTCCGGGGAAATTTAGTTTAGTGTTAGAGTGTTAAGTTAAAGTGGAGTTTGACTGCTTTGTTTAAAAAAGAGTGGGCAGAAGCGTGTAGAGAGCATTTGATTATATTAGCTACTTATTTGTTGCTCTGCTGAGTCTGCTTTGTCAGTAGGTATTGGAGTGGAGAGGCGGTCCTTGCCTACTTATGCCAGTGTCATCAAAAGAGATGATGTATTCAGTCTCCAAAGCTGCTGGAGGAGGTGCTTAATCCCCAGAGGTTCTGGGACTGGACTGGAGTTCCTCAAGGAACAACAATTAGCAGGTAGTCTAATTTACCCTTCCCTTTCATTAGATTTCCTAAACTTTGATGGACTACATCTGATTTCAAGCACAGGCAGTAGTCTTGTAATAAAATCTACTACCAGGGTGCTATAATTTCGGTATACTACAGACAGCACCTGCATGACTTCTGTTGATACAGTATTTGAATTTAGAAATGTTGTCCCTGAAGGGCAAATCAGAATTATTGGAGGGGTGGGGAAGTCAGTTCCGTTTTGGAGACCATATCTTGCAAAGGACATAAAAAGGCTAGAAACAGTTCAGAGGAAGGCGACCAAAATGATTTGGAGTCTGCGGCAGAAGACTTATGAGAAGAGACTTGAAGACTTAAATATGTATACTCTGAGGAGAGGTGGGACAGGGGAGATATGATTCAGACCTTTAAATACTTAAAGAGTATTAATGAACAAACAAACCTCTTCCAAAGACGAGGAAGCTGTAAAACTAGAGGACTTAACATGAAGCTGCAAGGGGGTAAATTGAAAGGCAATGTCAGCAAATACTTCTTCACTGAAAGGGTGGTGGTCTTTATCTACCATGATATACTATGTTACTATATTACAAAAGTTACAATCTTTCCTGTAATTATAACATTTCACATGTTATAAATTAAACTTCTCTAATTTCTAAGTAAGACTGCCTCTTCTTTGGGCTGAGACCTGCATTACTCCAAAGGGATACTCCCTCCCCACAAAAACATATGCCTGAATTCAAAACTGGTTGCATATTATAAATATAACTGTTCACAATCCTCCCTTCTTTCTATTTGAAAAATAATTCTACTTTCCTGATGACTATGAGGATGAGGAGTATAATGAAAGTTAAATATGGTGGAGAATCCAGTGAGTTATATCAGTTTTGATTTTGTAGTCAAAATCAATGCTTTTGTTCTGTTTTTCAGGTACTACGAGCTCATATATTACCATTGACTAATGTGGCATTCAATAAGTCTGGCTCTAGGTAAGTTTACAGCTGAAACTAATTACAGATTTTCATTTTTGAGTTATGTGTTATGATAAAAAATCAATCAGAATGAAGGTAAACTTAGTTTGTTTTACTGATGGCCCTGAAAGTTCAGCTATACCACATTCCTAGTTATGTGAAGACACATTTTACAAATGACGTCCAAATGCGATCTGAGATGTCCAAGCCAGAAGGTCTGAAAAAATCCACACATGTCCATAGTCAGGGATGATTTCACAAATGTGGATGTGCCCGACATGGATGTCTGTAGGGCTATCTACATAGACGTTCCTAGAATAGTATTCCAGACCAGGAACTTCTAGGAATAGCCTAATGGTTAGAGTAGTGGGCTAGGACTAGGGAAGCAGCTATCATTGTGATTGTGGAGAGCGCTGGGGATGGTGGAGTGTCATCTTTTCTACACCCTCTGTAATTTTTACAGCCAGACCAAGCACTTTCCCAATCCCTATTCCTTATCGTTCCTCCAGTTTAGTTCCTCCAGTTTAGTCCTCCTCCTGCAGCTTGGAGACTGGGCATGTCAGAATCGTGACATCATTGGATGTAGCCTGCTGGTCTCTCCCATCAGCCCCAGTGTGTCCAGTCTCCATGCAGCAGGAGTACGTAGTGAGCCTAGGTTCTGGGCTCACTTGAGGAACAGATAAGGAGCATTTAGTCAGGCCTTAGTGTGGCAATTTTTAATTTTAATTTCCATTTACGTGTTACTTGTAATTCTAATTGGCGAAGATGGCTTAAAATCCCTTTAGTTATTGGGAGCATATTTCTTTAAATCCAATTTAGTTTAATGTAATCTTAAATTTGAGGGCTGTCTCTTTAAGTTAATAGCAGCTCCCACCTAGCTTCTCTGTCTGTCATTTCAATTCACTGCAGGCATTCGCCGGTTCGGATCTTTCTCCCTTGACAGTACAGGAGAGAGCTCCGGGACCCGTACAGCCGCACAAGAGCTGTCCGCAACGGAGGCCCTCCGTCCCGCCGGGATCTTCGGCTTTCTTCTGTTGAGCCGGCAAAGCTGCCCTCGCCACGGCTGCTGATCGCGGTACCGCAGCTTGAGGGTCTGCTGACTTTGCGGTGGTAGGAGCGGGCTGCTTGGCTTTTTGGCCCTGCAGGTAAAGCCTTCGGGCTCTGTCGGGGTGTTGGGAACTCGTTACTTCAGCGGCCGGTTTTGGCGCCAAACTTCACTGGCAGTGAGAGCGGCCATTTTCCCTGCACATTTGGACCGCGTGGCGGGAATTACTGTGGCCTGCGTGTTTAGGACAGGCAACAGACCGCGCAGCTCGGTTATTATTCTTGTTGTTATTTTTTCATTTAGGCTCTTCTGGTTTGGGGGGTTCCTCAGCGGGGGGGGGGGGCTGTTTGCAGTCTTTTAATTTTAATCTTAATTTTAAATTTAACTTTATAACCTTTATATAAGTTGCTTTTGTTAAAAAAAAAAAATAAAAAAAGACAAGCCGTGCTTGGAGGCTTAGCCAATGTCTTCTCGGCCGCAGTGTGTGGTCTGCGGGTCACGCAGGGGCACAGTCGCTGACACCGGCATCTGTCGGGGCTGCATTTTATTTATTTATTTTATTTATTTACATTCTCTTATATACCGTGCTATTCTGCATCAGTGCGGTTTACATTGAACAAACTGAAATTACATTGAACAGGGCATTATTTATTTATTTATTTAGCTGTATTTATATCCCGCTTTTCACCGGGTCAAAGCGGTCAATTGGGAGATACATTTAACACGAGGGGATATGGCACACATACGCTAATACTTACAGGGAACATGGGCATTGGAGGGTTAAGTGGCTTGCCCAAGACCACAAGGAGTGCCTATAGGACTAGAAATCCCAGTCCCTCCGGCCTGAGATTGCTGTCCCCAGGTGGGGCTTGAACCCCCAGCCCTCCGGCCTGAAGTACCTTGTCCTAACCACTAGGCCACTCCTCCCATTATAACTTGGAGATAACTATTTCACAGGGAACATGGGCTATGGAGGATTAAGTGGCTTGCCCAAGACCACAAGGAGCACCTGTGGGACTAGAAACCCCAGTCCTTCCGGCCCAAGGTTGCTGTCTTCTAGTGGGATTTGAACCCCCGACCTTCCGGCCTGAAGTACCTTGCCCCAACCACTAGGCCACTCCTCCACTCCACCCCAACCACTCCTCCACTCCACCCCGCATTTCTGTTTCCACAAGCGTAGAGCAGCAGATGGAGAATACTGTGGTGATGGATTGTTTGGCTACATCGGCTGTGGCCGGTGAGGAAGCGCTTCTAGTATCTCAGCCAGGGACCCCTCAGGAAGATCTGCCGGGACCCTCAAGTGTGTTAACCACAGTAGGGTCAGGACCACAGCTCGGGGACTTCTGTCCGGATTTTGTGTTAATTATGCATCAGGCATTCTGTTTGAGGCATCAGGGGAAGTTGCCCGAGCCATTACCGACGACAATTCCCATGCAGCAATCTCACTCAGGGGAGCCGGATAGCATTTCTCCAAAGCCCCCAAAGAGGTCAAAGACTCGGGAACTGGCTTCCCCAGATTTGGAGTGGCACGAGGCAGATGAGGCAGAGGCAGATCTGGAAACCGGTGTGGACGAATTGGAGGAAGGAGAAATTCCTGAGCCTTAGGATCAGGCGAAAATCATTCGCGTATTCCGGAAGGATGAGCTCACGGCACTTATCATGGAATCTCTCCAGACGCTAAATCTCACTACAGCACAGCTGCTGGACGACGAGGAAGTAGAAGTTCCCATTATTCAGGCAGTGAGACAGACTCAGGTGGTCTTTCCTGTCCATCGGGTGGTAGATCGGATGATCCGGGAGGAGTGGGATCAGCCTCAGGCAGGTCTACGAGGGGTAAGGACCATGAACAGACTCTATCCCCTCGCAGATAAGGACAAAGAGAGGTTCCGTTCTCCATGAATTGATGCAGCAGTCTCAGCGGTCACAAAAAGACCACTATCCCGGTGGAAGCTAGCGCAGCCTTAAAGGATGCACATGATAGAAAGGTAGATGGGTTGTTGAAACAATCGTTTGAAGCAAACGTTTTATCCTTGCAGGCCTCTATCTGTGGTGCTTGGGTGGCGAGAGCATGTCTCAGATGGTCTCAACACTTATGCCAGGCGCCACAACTAGAGCAGGAAAGTGTAAGCAGGGGCGGCTCAAGGCAATCTGCTGCCTGAGGGGGATGAGCTGGCACGCCCCCCCCCCATGCACTTCTCCCACCCCGCACCCCCCCCCCCTGGCACGTGCCTCCCCCCCGCACACACCCCCGAGTGGGGATCTTTCTCAAAACTCCAGTCAGGGACTGAACCAAATCAAAAAGTCAATTAGATAATGTAGAGCAAATGCAACATGTTCACACACCAAGGAACTAAAAGAAAGAGCAAGAACCACAGCAGTTTATAACTCCAAATTATAATTCATTTGTATTTTCTTAAATAAAGCCGATTCTGGTCATCTCACCAGAACAAACATTCTCCAGTACCAGGCATCTTGGGAACTAATATAAATCCCTATTAAATTCACTAAGATCTGCAAGGCCAAATCTACCATACCATACCAACATACACTTCCAAAGCTCATACAATAAGGGGCCTACCAAGAAAAAAGCAGCACTATAAACACTGCAATGGGCCTCAAAACATCCATACACCTATTTGAAAAGCTGAACAAGTCAAATTACTACAGTACAGATCTCTACATACAAACTCCATGTTAACAGAACACCTGGCCTTGATCGCACACTCAGAACACAGACCCTCACCAAGTACAGAATAAGTGACCACAACCTAAAGCAAAAATAAAAATATGTAGACAAAAATTAAAATGAAAACCCAAGAAACCAGACTCCGCATGCGGTGCCACACCAGATAAGAGATGCAGTTCCCCATACTGTGTGAAATATAGATAGCACAAAGTCCAATCACTAAATTGAAAATAAAATAATTTTTTCTACCTTTGTTGTCTGATGATTTTGATCATGCTGGTCCCAATCTGAGGTTTCCGTTTTCCTCTGTCTTCTCTTAGCTCTTTTTTTCTATGGTCTACAGTCCATCTGCCATTTCTTGTCTCTCCTTTTGCTTTCTTCATTTTCTTCCATCAGCCTTTTTTCAGTCCCAGTAGCTATCCCTAGTATCAGCCCCCTTTACAGCCTCCCCTCCCAGTACCAACCCCTTGCCTTTCCAGTACCTCCACTGGTGTCTATTCTCTTCCAGTCCCCCTCCTTCCCCATCGTCCAGCCCCTTCTAGTTAAAATACCATCCCAGGTATCAGCGAACTTCCAGTCCCAGTGCCCCCTCCCATGTCAGCTCCCTTCCAGCTCCCCCTTTCCCCTGTCCATCTGCCTTCCAGTGCCATCCCCAGGTGTCAGCTCCCTTCAAGCTCCCCGCCATGTCTGCTCTGCTCCTTTCCTGCTCCCCCATCTGCTCCCCTCCAGGCCCCCCTGTCTGCTCCCTTCCAGCTCCGCCCCATGTCTGCTCCGCTCCAGGCCCCCCCCCATGTCTGCTCCCTTCCAGGCCCCCCCTTGTGTCTGCTCCCTTCCAGGCCCCCTCTTGTGTGCTCCCTTCCAGGCCCCTCCCTTGTGTGCTCCCTTCCAGGCCCCTCCCTTGTCTGCTCCCCTCCAGGCCCCTCCCTTGTCTGCTACCCTCCAGCTCCCCCTCCTCATGTCTGCTCCCTCCCCCCCTCCCCCCCCCACCCTCACCTCACTGATTCATCCTTTAAAATGAAAGCAGCTGCAGGAACATTTCTCCGTTCCTGCGGCTCTGCTTTCAAACTGCTGGGTCGCTGCCTTCAATCTTTCTGGAGCCGGCGGAGTGGGAGGGGCACGAGGTCATCGCTTCCGCTGTTCTTCTGCTTCCGTTGCTGAAGCAGCCATCAGCAACAGAAGCGCAAGGGCGGCGGAAGATGACCTGGGCCCCCCCACCCCACTGGCTCCAGGAAGATTGAAGGCAGGCAGGCAGCAACCCAGCAATTTGAAAGCAGAGCCATGGGAACGGAGAAATGTTCCCACGGCTGCTTTCATTTGACGGCGGTTCTATCATAGGCAGTTTCCAGGGAGCGGAAAATAGTGCCGCCTGAGGCCACTGCCTCAGTTCGCCTAATGATAGAACTGCTCCTGAGTGTAAGGGAGCTAGATCGTCTAGAGTCTGGTTCGGCGTATTTGGCAGATGTGCACTACGACTTGATCAGAACGCTGGCAAATAGTATGGCGTCCTTGGTTGCTGCCCGGAGATCCTTGTGGTTGAGGATTTGGGCGGCAGATGGCTCATCTAAGTCGCGTCTCAGTAAACTTGTTGTTTGGAGATGATCTTGACAAGTTGGTTAAGGATTTAGGAGAGTCTAAGGGCGGAAGGCTCCCGGAGGATAAACCTAAACAAAGGAAATCTTTGCCAGCCTTTTGGGGGCAGTTTTGAGATTTCAGAAGGTTTCGTACTTCCCGCTTGGGTGGCTTTCAAAGAGGATGATTTGCTTCTAGAGCCCAGGGGTTTCATGGGTTTCGGGGAGCAAGTAGAGGTTTCCCAGTGGCTTCCGCAGCGCCTACTCGAAAACCACAATGAAAGGAGGCGGGTCCCGGCGGGAAGTCATCCGAAAGGGGGACGTCTTCGATCCTTTCTTCCCGCCTGGACCCAAATCACGTCCGACCAATAGGTGTTGGAGATCATTCGTGATGGTTACACGCTGGAATTGGCAAGGCCCATGCTGGACTTGTTTGTGATGTCTCCCTGCAAAGGGCAGCAAAACCCTCTTGTGATTCGTTGTATGTTAGACCGGCTTTTACAGTTGGGAGCAGTAGTGCCGGTCCCTATAGCGGATTATGGCTTGGGTCGATACTCCATCTATTTCGTGGTAACAAAGAAAGACGGGTCGCTCCGTCCTATTCTGGATTTAAAAGGGGTGAATCACTGCCTTCGAGTGCTGCATTTCAGAATGGAAACGTTGAGATCGGTCATTGTGGCGGTTCACCAAGGGGAGTACTTGACTTCTCTCGATCTCACAGAAGTGTATTTGCACATACCCATCAGAGATTGTCATCAAAAGTTTCTGCGGTTCCCTCTCCCTTGGGGACATTATCAGTTCCAAGCATTGCCGTTTGGTCTGGCGACGGCTCCACGCACATTCACCAAGATTATGGTGGTGGTAGCAGCGGCGTTACGGAAGGAAGGGGTTCTGGTTCAGCCTTATCTCGATGATTGGCTGATTTGGGCGAACAAGGTGGTGAAGTTCCTACAGAACCTCGGATGGGTGGTCAATGTGACCAAGAGCCACTTAGTTCCAGCCCAGGATCTCGAATATCTGGGAGTTCATTTCGACACCAAGAGCAGAGCTGTGTTTCTGCTGAATCATCGAGTGCTAGTACTTCAGTGGTTGGCGCGCAAGTTCAGGTCCGTTCCGGTGCCCTCAGCATGGACTTACTTGCGAGTACTGGGAACTATGGTGGCAATGTTGGAAGTAGTTCCATGGGCCAGATTTCATATGTGACCTCTACAGAGAGCTCTACTTTGTCAGTGGTCACATCAGTCCGACTCGCTGAACAAGCTTTTTCCTTTCCTGTCCGGGTCAGGCAGTCCCTTCGGTGGTGGCTACTACTGGGATCTCTGACAGCAGGGATGCCTCTGGAACAGACAGAGTGGCTTCCCTTGCTGACAGACGCAAGCCTGGCAGGATGGGGAGCATATTGCAGAGATCTTTTCGCGCAAGGCACTTGGAATGCATGGGAGAGCCAGTGGTCAATGAAGTGGCTGGAACTGAGAGCGGTCCGCCTGGCATTACAGGCGTTCGTAGCTATGGTGACAGGTCGAGCAGTGCGAGTGCTGTCCGACAACTCTGCGACCGTGGCCTACATCAATCGACAGGGCGGAACAGGAAGTGTGGCCATGGAAGCCGAAGCAGAGGACCTGTTTGCTTGGATAGAGCCTCGACTTCCAGTGATCTCGGCGGCGCATACTGCGGGAAAGGACAATGTGATGGCAGATTTCCTCAGCAGGGTCCGAGTAGATGCCGGAGAATGGGAGTTGCATCCGGACGTGTTCTTACAGATAGTTCGCAAGTGGGGACCGCTGATAATGGATCTCATGGCGATGTTTCAATTGGCGAAAACGGGTTGCAGCATACGACGCGAGAGGATTCGGAAGGAATCGACGCACTGATACAACGGTGGCCATCCTCAGGTCTACTCTGTCTTTCCTCCGTGGGCACTCATAGGTCGAGTGTTTCAGCATATCGAAGCTCATTGGGGAAAAGTGTTGTTGGTGGCCCTGGACTGGCCGAGGCACCCGTGCTACGCCAACCTCATACGGTTGCTCGACGGGAATCTGTGGAGATTGCCGACGTGGGAGAATCTGTTGCTACAGGGTCCCCTTCGAAGGCCTCAGGTGGATCGGTTCTCGCTTTACGGTACGGCCTTTGAAAGGGCAAGGTTAAGGAAAAAGGGTTACTCGGCAGCAGTCATCGCCACCTTGCTTCGAGCTAGGAAAAAGTCGACGTCCCTTGCATATGTACGTATTTGGCATATTTTTGAGGACTGGTGCTTGCGGAGGCACGTTCGCGTAGCAACAGTGTCTGTTCCCTTGGTATTGAGTTTTCTGCAGGACGGATTTGATAAGGGTCTAGCGAACAGTTCCTTGAGAGTTCAGTTAGCAGCCCTGTCTTGCTATAGGGGCAAAGTCCAGGGAGTGGCTCTCGGTTCGCATGCGGATGTGTTACGTTTTCTTAAAGCAGTTACCAGACTGCGGCCCTCTTGTAGAATCATGGTTCCACCGTGGGACCTCAATTTGGTTTTAGGAACGTTGGCTAGCGCACCGTTTGAGCCCTTGCAACAGGCGTTGGTTAAGGATTTAACCTTAAAGACAGTGTTTTTGGTAGCCATCTGTTCGGCGAGGTGAATTTCGGAGTTACAGGCATTGTCATGTCGAGAACTGTTTTTGTCTTTTTCCAGAAAAAAGGTGGTATTGCGACCAGTTCCGTCTTTTTTGCCAAAGGTGGTTTTTACGTTTCACCTAAAAATCAAACGGTTTCTCTTCCAGCTCTAGGTTCGGCGGAGGAGAACATATCGGACCATAGCTTACGCCGTTTGGACATCAAGAAAGTGCTGCGGCAGTATTTAAAGGTTTCAGAAACTTTTTGCAAGTCTGACTGCCTCTTCGTGTTGTTTGGAGGGCCCTGCAAAGGGGAAGCGGTGGCGAAGGTGTCCATTTCTAGATGGATTTGAGAGGCAATTGTGTCAGCTTATCTTTTACAAGGTCATACAGTCCCAGCGGGCTTACGGGCTCACTCTACCAGGGCACAAGCAACTTCCTGGGTGACAGGGCTGGCCCGTCCATTGAGCAAGAATGTTTTTTGCACAGGGCCCCGCGTTTCAGGGGGCCCCGTGCAAAAAACATTCTATATTAGCCCAAATAGATTTAAAAAAAAGCAAACCGACTGCTGCTGCCGCTGCTGCCGTGGCAGCGGCAGAATCAAGCGTCCCGCCGCGGGGCCCCCCTGCCCGGCAAAGCCTTCTTGCAGCATCAGCTCTGGAGTCCCAAAGCGCAGGCTTTCAGAGCTGCGAAGGGAGAGCGTCTCTGACCTCTCACAGCTCTGTTAAGCCTGCCGGGGCTGATGGGAAATCTGTTAATCCCATCAGCCCCGGCGGGATTAACAGAGCCGCGCGAGAAAGAGAAACTCTTGCGGCTCTGAAAGCCTGCGCTTTGGGACTCCGTCCGGAGTTGATGCTGCAAGAAGGCTTTGCCGGGCAGGGGGGGCCCCGCGGCGGGACGCTTGATTCTGCCGCTGCCACGGCGGCAGCGGCGGCAGCTGTAGCAGCAGCCAGTTTGCTTTTTTATCTACTTGGGCTGATGGGGGGGAGGGGGTTAGGACTGGTAATGGGCTATGGGGGGGCAAAGACTGGAAGTGGGCTAATGGGTGGGTTAGGACTAGTAATGGGCTATGGGGGGCTAAGACTGGAAGTGGGCTGATGGGGAGGTTAGGACTAGTAATGGGTTATGGGGGGGGCTAGGACTGGTAATGGGCTGATGGGGGTAGGACTGGAAATGGGCTGATGGGGGGGCTAGGACTGGTAATGGGCTGGGGGGATTGCTAGGACTGGAAATGTGCTGAGTGGAAGGAGGGCTTGAACTGCAAATAGCTGATGGGGACGGGGGCTTGGAATGGAAATGGGCTGTGAGGGGAGGGAGCTAGGACTGGAAAAGGGCTGAGTGGGGGGGGGGTAGGACAGGAAATGGGCTGATGTAGGGGCTAGGATAGGACTGGAAATGGGCTTTTGGGGGTTTGGATTGAAATGGACTCATGGAGGGGCTAGAACTGGAAGTAGGCTCATGGGGGGCTTGGATTGGAAATGGGCTGAGTGGAGGGGAGCTAGGATTTGACATGGGCTAATGGTGGGGATAGGAAAGGACTAGAAATGGGCTGATGGGGGCTGGGATTGGAAATGAGCTGATGGAGGGACTCGGATAGGACTGGAAATGGATGGGGGAGCTAGGACTGGAAATGGGCTGATGGTGGGGCTAGGATAGGATTGGAAATGGGCTTATGGGGGCTAGGACTGGAAATGGGCTGATGCGGGGACTAGAAGGGAGCGGATGCTGGATGGGGCTGGAACTAGAAGGGAGCTGGGAGCTGATTCTTGGAGCGAGTTGGAGGAGTGTGTGCCTTGCCGAGGTTGGAGGAGTGCTGTGACTGCTCTTCCCCTCTGCCGTGCTGCCGGACCATCAGGCACTCCGGGGACAGCCTGTTGCTTGAGGGGGCCTGGAGCTCTTTAAATTTCCCCCGGTGTCATTCTGCCGCGGAGCTGATTCTTGGAGCGAGTTGGAGGAGTGTGTGCCTTGCCAAGGTTGGAGGAGTGCTGTGACTGCTCTTCCCCTCTGCCGTGCTGCCGGACCATCAGGCACTCCGGGGACAGCCTGTTGCTTTAAGGGGTCCTTTTTTTTTTTTTCTCTCTCTGTCTAAATTGTTGGTAGTTCCCCCTCCGCGACCGTGGAGCGCGGCCGTGGGGCGTTTTATAAGGGGCGTGTCTAAAGGGGCAGGTTCTGCCCCTTAGACGCCCCTTCGACGCCGTCTCGACGTTATCTGATGGTGGAGGAGGATAACATCTAGTTGCAGCTTGGTGAGAGGGTTTAAAGCTTTCCTTTCGTTTAGAATTAGTTTTGTTCTGATTGTATTTCCTTTTGAGTTATGGGTAAGAGGAAGGCTAAACCACAAGGCAAAACCCAATCGGCTGATACCGGTGCATTGAAACCGGCCGGCCCATTGGACAAGCATTTTGCCCCCCTCCCCCTCGCGCAGTCCTCTCCAGAGGGGGCATCCTTGAGCCCTGGGGGGAGATTTCCCCCTCCTTGTCCTGTTGTTGCAGAAGTGTCTAATGTAGGGGTTTCCCTAGAAGTTTCAGAGAGAGATAAGATTGTTGTTACAATGCCTATTCCTATTCAGACGGTGGTACTGGATACTGCTTTCGAGCTTCCAGCCCTTCCTTCTGAATCTGACGTTACTATGAAAGATTTGTGGG
This sequence comes from Ichthyophis bannanicus, assembly GCA_033557465.1. Taxonomy (NCBI): domain Eukaryota; kingdom Metazoa; phylum Chordata; class Amphibia; order Gymnophiona; family Ichthyophiidae; genus Ichthyophis; species Ichthyophis bannanicus. Next base: position 402,275,788 of record CM066038.1, read on the forward strand.
GGGCTCTGAAGTGCATAGACTCTAAAGTGTCTACGGTTATTACTTCATTTACTTGTTTCTCACAGGAAGCTGTAACAGCAGTTCAGCAACTTGATGAGAAACTGTCTTTAATGGATAAAGCAGTTGTTAAATTAGAGTCTCAAGTCCATTCTATACAAGCTACAAATGTGATGGGAATTAAGGATTCTCTGGTTTTTCACTCAAAGATTGAGGCGCTTGAGAACTCCATGCGAATTTGTAATTTAAGATTTTTGAATTTTCCTTCTACCTCCCTTTTAACACCAAAAGTTCTTTTTGATAAGTATGTTAAAGAAATACTAGCTATATCTGAGGTTATTGATGTTTTGCAGATATATTATATTCCTTCTGGCACTAAAAAGGTTAACCCCATAGAAGGTGAATTAGATGAACTTGTTCCCAATGTTGCAAATCTCACTAATTTTCTAGAGGACTCCACAGATACTATTAATACCCGGTCCACTTTGCTGGTCACCCTACCGTCAATTTTGGTTAAACAGCGTATTTTAAAGGCTTTTTTTAAGGTGAAGTCAGCTGTATTTTGTGGACAAAAAATTAATATTTTCCTAGATGTGTCTCGTAGCACTCAGATGCGTCGCCGACAGTTTCTATCTTTAAAGTCGCGCGTTTTGGCTCTGGGTGCTACATTTTTTCTAAAATTTCCTTGTAAGTGCCTAATATCTTATGAAGGCGCTTCTTTTGTATTTCTTGAGATTACACATTTGGAAAGGTTTTTGCTGGACAAACAAGGTTCACTTGGGTCTCATAGTGTAGTTATTTCCTCCTAAGGTATGGTCAATTGACTTGGTTTCTATATTATGTTTCTTGTTATTTATCAATGGTCAGCTCCCATGATGTGGACTGTGACATCTGTTTATATTACATTCTGTTCTGTTTATTTTTCCTTTGCTCATGTTTTCTTTATTATGTATTATAGCAGTGATTTATCTTATTCTGATTTGGTTATTGTATATGACTAAAAGACTTTAAATTAAAAAAAAAAAAAAAAAGAGGAAGGGAGCTGATGTTGGGGGAGGATTAGAATGGGATGGAGCTGGGAGAGTGAAATGGAGAGGGGAAAAAATATTTTGTGTGGGAGGGAAGACAAATCTACAATTGGCTGGATATTGGGAGAGTAAGTGGGGATTGAGGATGGAGGTGTAAAATTTGAGTGAATGAAATAGGAATGAGGAAAGAGCAAAAGGAGAAAGATTAGTATGTTAAAGCAGATGTAGAGAGAGAATGGAAAAAAACTAGAAGAGAGAAGAAAGGACAAATGGACAGCAGACGATGGAGAGTTAGCAGAAGACACGAAGAAACCAGGAGAAAGTGGATGGAGCAATTGCAACTGAAAAAAAAAATGCACAAAAGGTAGAAAAATATCTCTTTATTGAATTTATTAACTGGAATATGTCAGCTCTGGGAAATGTGCATCATTAACATCTGCGCTTTGTTTAGTACAAGAGGAAATTAATTTATAGTTTTATTTCTACAGTGTTGTTGTACATTCCAAGTTTGGCTTTTGGGGTTCCCAGTTTAATTATTGTCTTCGTATTTCTAAATTGTGATTCCTTGTTTGGTGATGGTCTATGTGTAATTGAGCTGAGGTATTCTGTTTATGTAATTCCTATTTGACATTGCCACTTGTTCTCTTTCCCCAGTAGGTCATGTATTGTTATTCTCTGAAATGTATTGGTTTAATATTTGCAGTGTTTCCTTTTGATAGGTAGGGTATGGTGCTTTTGTGAGTCCTGGTAGTGCTGTTAGGATATGGCGGGTTTGCTATGGGTTCTAAATGGGCAGTGTTTGTAGTAGTTCCTAATGTGCCTGGCGGTTGGCACTGGATTATTGTAATGTAGAAATCTTTTAGTCTTTCTTTATCCGTACACTCATTAAGAGGCATGTTTACTAAAAGTTAGTGTATGGTAACATTATGCAAATATTTATGCAAATGAGGCCCCTTATGCAAATGAGGCCCCTTATGCAAATGAGGCCCCACACCGAGTCTCCGCACATGGCCCCGCACCCCCCTTGGGCCACCCCTGCTGGGCGGAACACAGTTTGGTTCCGCCAGTAGAAATCTGTAGAGCGGCCACTTGATCGTCTCTACATACTTTCAGTAAGCACTACCACCTGGATGTTCTGGCGGCTAAAGATGCCGCTTTCGGGGAGGCGATGTTGAGATCCGGCTGGAAAGGTCCCTCCCAATGATTACTGCTCTGATACATCCCAGAGGTGGAGGACTAAACTGGAGGAACGATAAGAAAATAGGAATTACACTTACCTGGTAATTGTGGATCCTTGAGGGACTCCAGTTTAGTCCTCATTCCCGCCCGGGGATGGTGTCATTAGCAGTGGTTCTTCAGTTGGAGGAAGTGCAAGGTTGCAAGTGGGTATATCACCCATTAGTTTGCAGTCGCCTTGATTTTTTTCTATCGCTTTTCGCTCTGTCCCTGCTCTATCTTGTTTAGGGCTAGGCATAGGGCGGAAAGGAGAGATTGCAGAGAGGGGGAATAGTAGTTAGATATGTTACGTGTTATGCGTTCAGTTGAATATAGCATTCAGATTTTAAAAATATAAAAAATAAAAGCTACTTATTTGTTGCTCCTTTGAGTCTGCTTTGTCAATAGTTCACTGGGGCTGATGGGAGAGACCAGCAGGCTACATCCAGTGATGTCACGATTCTGAGATGCCCAGTCTCCATGCTGCAGGAGGAGGTACACTACCCAGAGGTGGAGGACTAAACTGGAGTCCCTCAAGGAACCGCAATTACCAGGTAGTGTAATTCCTATTTTGTGCCTGTAACAAGTCTAAACTTGGACTAGGTTGCAGACATCCCTGACATTTCTGAAATCGAATGAGGATATCTAAGTCCATTGCACTGCCTCAGAAATGTCTCCACCATGACCCCTGCTTACTTGACCGTCCCTGCAGTAGAGATGTCCTAAAAAGCCCTGTTTGAAATGTCTTCAGGGACATCTCCATACATGTTTTCGGATGTCCAAATCATGACTAAGGCTTTTAAAATGACCCCCATAGCCTGATTGTTATAAGGTACCTCCTCCTACTTACCCTCACTTTTTTCCATTGAAAACATGTGGAGGCCGATTCCATAACATTCACATCCAGGCCGTGGACACGTCCAAATCGGAGACGGGGATGTATCAAACCCAATTCTAGTATGGATGCATCCACCTGTCTGGAATTGGAGATGTAGATGTATTAAACAGCTTGGATGTCCCTGCCCTCTCTTAGTGATGTGTTCATACAAATAACACATGACTACTGATCATACCTAAATGCAGATGTCAACAAGACTAAATTTACTAGTCTCTTGGGAGTCCAGAACTCTGCAAAGTAAGCTCAGTGCAGTCATTGATATAATAACAGCAAGTCTAATGTGATATGTTTGTCCTGACTTAGCCGCCATCAGAGCATACATGGCAGTAGAAGAACTCCTCAGTCAATCGTGATTGGTCATCTCTGAAAACAGTCTCTACAATGCTAATTATGGACCTGTAGAAATAAGCAAAGGGTCTCTGTAGCAAACTGTGAAAACATATCCCTATCAGGAATAAGGGACCAGTAAAACAAAATGCCAAAAATGGGTCAAAACATCAACTTGCCCTAGAGCAGGGGTCTCAAACTCAAATTGATTTGAGGGCCAAATGAGGACTTGTAAAGTAATCCGTGGGCCGCATAAGATGCGGGCCTCATTTGCATAAGGGGCCTCATTTGCATAAATATTTGCATAATGTTGCCATACCATGATGCACATTTCCCAGAACTGACATATTCCAGTTAATAAATTCAAAATAAAGGAAGTACTTAGCTTCTCTTTAATTTGATGTTCAAAGAGGAATGGCAATTAAAGAGAAGCTAAGTACTTCCTTTTGAAATTCCGACAATATAATAGTCGTTGTTGGAGGAATGTTCTAAGTATGAAAATTAAAATTTATATGTACCCAGTGTAGAGGTCATTGATGTCAACTGGCACATAAGTCGGACTTATATAATGTCCATATAATAATGCCTTAGTTTGTCTGAGACCTCAGGAATACAACAACGGCAGATGAAATTAAACTAATGAGGTATTTTAGTATTACCTTGGTCAGTTCAGTGAAGCTAATTGCTCAGCCTCCATGCAGTTGAGTAACGTCACTTCCTCTCTCATTAGCCCCTTTCTAATCCCAGCCCCCCATGTCAGCTCCCTTCTAAAGTCCCACTACTCCCTCAATTCTAGCCTCTTTCCAGTCCCAGCCCCCCCCACAGTGTTAGCCCCTTTCCAGTCCCAGCCACCCCCCTAGTTCCAGCACCCTCCCTTCCAGCTCCCAGTAGCCTCCCAGTGTTAGCCCCCTTCCAGTCCCAGTCTCCTTCCTAGTTTTAGCCCCCTTCCAGTCCCAGTCCCACCACCAAATGTCAACTCCCTTCCAGTTCCAGTCTCGCCCCCAGTGTCAACCTCCTTCCAGTCCTGGTACCACACCACTGTCCAGTCCTGTTCTATTCTGTGTCAGCTCCCTTCCAGCCCTCCCTCGACTATCAAGCCCCTTTCTAGTTCTATCCTGTGTCAGCCCCCTTCCAGTCCTGCGCCCCCCCCCCCCCCGCATGGCAGCTGCAGTCCCAGCCTGCCTCTTCTCCCTACTCTTCGTTTTGTCTTGTAGTTGCAGCTGATATACACTGCCACGGAAACATTCTTCTTTGCTTCTGCGGTTTAGCTGCCTTAGATGCTGCCAAAAACATAGCGATTTTAAAGGCAATAGCACGCACTTCCGGTAGAGCCCTCAGTCAGCTCCATCAGTGGCGGGCTTTTTAAGCCGCGAAGAGTATTTCTCTCTTGCGTGGCTCTGTTAAGCCTGCCGGGGCTGATGGGCATTCCCATCAGCCCCGGCAGGCTTAACAGAGCTGCGCAAGAGAGAAATACTCTCTTCGCGGGCGGCCCTGAAAGCTGCCGCTGATGGAGCTTAGCTGAGGGCTCTACCGGGCAGACGGGAAGGGGCCGCAGGACAGCTGATTCTGCCGCTGCCACGGTGGCAGCGGCAGAAGCCAGGGTTTTTTTTTTTTTTTGAAACTTTTATTTTCATTTTGCAACAAACAAAGAAACAACACACCAAAAGATACAAAACAAGTATACAATAAGGAAAAGTAAACCCATTACCCCCCACCCCGGTGCTTCTTCTCTACCCGTTTGTATCAGCATGTGAGCGCTTCCAGTTAACAGTGATTATACATCAAACAATCAAAAAATATCCACAATACAGCATGATCATGAGACAGAGATATATACAAAGTTAGACAGTCAGATGAGAGCATTTAGCAAAATGTACATATTCATTGAACATCTTCCATTAAGACCAATAAGAAGGAGTCTGAACGGAGGAAGGGAAGTACACAGACGAGGTATTTGTTCATATTTACTGTAGAGACAGGCATGATTCCACCATTCATTGAGGCTCAGATGGGAACTAATTTCCCAGTATTACTCAATGAGGGAAACAGCAATGCCAAGCATAAAGTTCAAAAGGAGATAAGCCATTTCTTGGGAGAGAGGGGATCCCCGCAACTGGGCGAAGTCCCACTACCCTCCGAGAAAGGGACTCCTGAGAGTGCAATATAGACTAAATACGACCCCAGACCCGACGCCAGTTATACTGTAGTGCGGGATATTCATGCATAACATGAAATGAAGTAATAAACCAATGGCCACAGGACGTGTCCAGCAACCATTACCCTGAGTAGTGTTCCATATGTCTAAACTGTGAGGAGTGTAAAAACACCGGTGGGCTAGAAAGAAGAGGGTCTGAGTGAGTGAGGCGGGTCAGAAACCCGTGTCCCTCTGCTCCAGATAAGGCTCCATTGCTCCGAGGTTAAAGTCACATGCAATTCTCTCTCCCATACTTTCTGCGCTATAGAGGTGTCTCTAGTGATAGCATTACATAAGGTTTAGTAAAATTGGATGCTACACCCGGTAAACTAAACTACCGAGAGATCGGAAGTTTCCAATCAACCTTATGCAGAGAGTGCCGATGGCGGGAGTACTCTAGTGCTCCGAATGCAATGCTGAAGTTACACTGACCAGAGTCGGGAGTCGAAAGGTTGCATAGGAATATTAAAGGCACCTAAAGTGTCGAAAAACATTGGTGGATAGTGGGAGTCTAATGGGAGAGTCATACCAGGGAGTAAGGTAAAAGGAATCGGTGAGCAAAGGCCCGCTACTATATCTAGCCACACAGGTCTGCTCGGTACTGGAGCTTCCAACCAACAAGCACCTTGTTTGAGAAGAAAAGATTGAGGGAGCACTTGAATAAAATCGCCACCAAGTATTAATGGAGCATTAGCGGAGGCCGAGGCCAACTGCGCAAAACTTGCATAGTGAGCAGGGTTGTCCACATTCGGGACATAGTGCAAATACACGTGAATTCACTATCTCCAACCTCAAGGTGTACACGGGCCCATCTACCCTCCATGTCAGCGCTAATATCAGGTACAGTAGCGTGCAAAAACTTCTTGACCAGAATGACTATCCCGTACCATTTGGAAACGGTGGGAGAGTAGGCAGCTACCAAGTGAGGCCTAGCATTGAGTTTCAGTGTTTCAGCAGAGTGTAGTGCGTTTCCTGAAGAAACACCTAATCAACGTGCTCGTGGCTAAGATAGCTAAGGATTTTCTTTCTGCTGAGTGGACCAGCAATGCCTTGTACGATGAATAATAAGATTTTACATGAGGCCATTCAGAAAAGTTAAAATTCTGAGCATGATAGCACACATAATTTCACTGTGTCCCTCAAACTGACTGTATCTGGCTGTACACATGACATAGGAAAATAAGCTAATATAATACAATGAAGCGCCCCACATTAACAAAGATAACCGCAGTACGGTAGAGGAGAAGCAAAACCCCAAAATTACTGGCGACCATGTGTCTGCGGGGAGAAACCCCAGAGAAGGCCGGAATTGAAAAAACATATAACCTGTAGGACTGTGCGTGCTCCGAATCCGACCGAGGCACACATCATGAAGGGATAGGAGACCAAAGACAAAAGTCATACAGAGAAAGAAAGAAAGTCCAGGCTATTTCTGTGCTGGGCTATGATCGCCGCATCGGGCCCTTCAAAATGGCGGACAGAGCCGGCAGATAAGAGTCCAAAATTTGGGATTAGCGCATCTGTTCTGCTTCTTTGGAGTCCAAAAATGTTGATAATAGATCAGGATCCTCGAACGTCCTGGTCTGGTTATGGAGAGTCACTCGGAGCTTCGCTGGATACAACAGGCCAAAGCGAGCCTGTAGCTGTTGAAGTCGAGGGCGAAGAGCAAGGAGTTTCTTCCGACGGTCAACGGTAGGCTTTGCCAAATCAGGAAAGAAGGAGACCTTACGACCTTCATATTCCAAATGATGATTCGCTCGGGCAGCATGTAAAATTTGTTCCACTTGTTGATATCGTAGCAAGCTAAAGATAATAGGCCGGGGGGTCGTGCGGTTGAGCGCCATGCGGACAGGAACACGGTGTGCTCGATCGATTTCCAGTTCTCTGTGAAAAGTAATCTTCAGCAAGGAGGGAAGAGTTTTGAGCAAGAATTCTCTTATATCTCCTGCTTCCACTCCCTCCGGCATTCCAAGGAGCCTCACATTGTTGCGACGGGCGCGATTATTGCTATCTTCCAACTCCTTTTGAAGATTCTGTATCTGGCGCTCAGCCTCGTCCAGTTTGCCCAAGCGCACCTCGTGCGAGTCGAGGACCCCCGCCATATTGTCCTGCCGTAATGAAAGACCTTCAAGTCGGTCTTGGAGCACTCCAAAGTCTTCTCGCATGGCTCGAAGCGCTTCTCCATTAGACTGCACCAATTCCTTCACGCCGCGTATTTCCTCCAAAATCTCCAGGTGCATTGCGGGGTTTTCACGAAATGGAACCATCTTCTGCGGGGAGGATACCTCCGTTTTGGAGCGTTTTTCCGTGAGAAGAAGAAGGAGACCCGAAGTCCAAGCGCGCTGGTTTGTGGGCCGCCATCCCCCCCGAGGTGCCCCGGTCAGCTCGGAGCAAAATAGTAAATTTATATAGGTATTAAGTCAGGATTCTGAGTAGGCCTCTCGGGAGCTTCAACGCAAAGCGTCCTACCCGCTGGACATCAGGCTCCGCCCCCAGAAGCCAGGGTTTTTATGTTTTTGTTTCCTCTCCGTCGCGGGCTGCACAAAGTTCTCTCGCGGGCCGCATGTTTGAGACCCCGGCCCTAGAGTAAAAGTGCTCCCTTCTAAGTATAAGCTACATTTATTTAACGTTTTTTATACCGCCTTATCATTAATTCAAAGCGATTTATATTGAACATCATAGCAACAAGCTTTTACATAGAACAGGGTATTACAACTTGGAGGATTACATAGGACAATTAATACATTTAACTATATACAGGTACATTGTGACGTATAGCAGAGTTACATAACAGATATAAGTTATGAAGTTGTATTATTGGTTTCTGGCACTTGCTCTTCTGAAGTGGGACCATAGTATTCATGGAAAAGGTGGGTTTTTATGGCTTTCCTAAAGTCCATTAGGTCTTTAATTGCACGTATTGCGGCAGGGAGGTCGTTCCATGGTTGGGGGACATACATGGAGAAGGCTCTACTACAGGTGGATGGTGTTGACTGCTCCTCTTCTCGTTCTGGTTGGGTGTGCTTTTGTGATCAATGGTTGAAGGGCCGGTGGAGATAGGTTGTTTAGTATCTTGAAGATTATTATGATGATCTTGTATTTAATGCGTGAGTTGATAGGGAGCCAGTGTAGTTGGTGGAAAGGAGGGGTTATATGGCTGTATTTAGCAGTTCCAGTAATAACTCTTGCAGCTGTGTTCTGCACCAGTTGGAGGGGGAGCAGCATTTTCTTGGGTAATCCATGGTAGAGGATGTTGCAATAATCTGTTATGGGTGTTACTATGGTTTGACTGATGCCTAAAAGAAGGAGCACTTTACTCTAGGGCAGGGGTATCAAACACGCGGCGGCCCGCGAGAGCATCTTGTGCGGCCCGCGAAGCACTTACCGGCGTGTAAAAAAAAAAAATTCCAAACTTGCCGCTGCCGCCTGGCAGAGTCCTCTCCTCCCTGCAGTATCAGCTCCAAAAGCGGCGGCTTTCATAGCCATGAAGAGAGAGAGTTTCTCTCGCGCGGTTCTGAAGAGCAGCGAGAGGGTCTTCAGAACCGCGCGAGAGAAACTCTCTCTCTTCGCGGCTCTGAAAGCTGCCGCTTTTGGAGCTGATGCTTGTCACCCTGCACCCACTCCCTAACCTTGAGGGTTAAGGAGGGATGGGCCTTGTATAGTTGTGGGGGCCAATGAAAGTCGGGAACAAGTCATTTATATTTACAAGGATTTTATTTTCCCCGCTCCTTGGTGGACAGGAACAGGTGAGAAGGATAACCAAATCAAGAACAACGCAAATTACAGGCTTTCAATACTGTGCTTCAGCCAAATCTCCACTGAGGAAGCACATTACCTCATGTGTCTTCTCTGTGCTGTATTTACAAATACGCCGGTAAGAAATAATACTGCTTTTCTCTTGCAATCAGGTTACAGTCCAGCTTATATCAGTGCTTCATAAGCTTCCCTTTCAGTTGCTCAAACAGTATTCATTTCATAAGCTTTTCACATCTCTTTGGTTAACATAACCAGAATAAAATATCAGGTATAAACATTCAAGCTTGGCTCTTGTCAGCTCTATCCTATTAGACCAATCGAGCAGTCCATCGGCTGGTTAACATCAATCATGGGAACTGGAGCCGGTGTGGGAATTCCTATCTCAGGATTACTTCCTGCTTGAATGCAAGTCTGTTCTGAAACAGCTCTTCTATTTAGAAATTGTTTGAATTTATTCAGGAGTAGTTCTGCCTGTCTTCTAGCAGGACTACTGGGAGAACCTTCTCCTTGCTTGGGCAAGTAATTATCTGCTTCTGGTGAACAAACAATGCTCTCCCTGTTTAGACACTCTGTGCCCGTGGTGGAGTTACCCCTCCCCCACTTATCTCTGTTAGTGAGTGTTGGAATCACACGTTCCTCTGCACGAGCTCTGCTCTTAAAGAAAGCTTCAAAGGTAGGACCTTCTGTATCAGTGTAGCCTAATTCTCTTGTAAACAGTTTAGCTGAATTCCTCTCGTCAGCTTGCTTGTTAAAAGCAGGAACTGCTGGCTGAGAAAAGCTAGGCTTAGTTAAAGAGCTTTCAGGCTGTAACCAACGTCTCTCACATTGCCTGAAACTATCCTGTACTTTAAAATCAGGATTCCCTCTTTCTGGCTTATAAAACTTGTTAAAGGTATTAAGTGCAGCAGGTACCTTAAAATGAGGCTTGTCAGAAAATGCCTTGCCAGCGTGCCTTTCTCTCCAAGGGTAAATGCTGTCTCCCAACAACCTAGGCTTTATTCCTGGTTCTGAATCAGTTTCCCTTCTGTTGCAGCTGGGCAGTATTTCTGTAGCAGGGTCAAAGGGTTCTGCATTCAAGAGAGCTTCTTGCCTTCCCAATGTCTTTTGCCTTCTCCCTTGTGGATTCAAACCACCTCCACTTCTCATTCCATTTGTAGTGCTCACTTCTCCATTCCTTCTCATCACCGTCCTACTCCTTCTCAATCCACTGTCTTCCCTCTCTCTGCTTAACAAGGGGCCCCTGCTCTGGGAAGCCCGCCTCCTACTAGGGCGTGCCCAATCCACAGCTCTGCTTCTCTCCTCCCCTGAGGTGAGCTGATTAGTTGCCTGTAGGTTATGCTGAGAATGGAAAACCCTGTCTTTACTTGCAATACCTGAACCAACCAGAGGGTCAGTATCAGTTTCCATGGCTTCTGAAGTTGCCACTGCGTCACATGCTGCAGGGAGGAGAGGACTCTGCCAGGCAGAGGGGCCCGCGGGACGCTTAATACTGCGGCAGCAGCAGCAAATATACATTTTTTTTAAAATCTACCTTGGCTGATGGTGGGAGGGGGGTTAGGACTGGTAATGGGCTATGTGGGGGGGGGCTAGGACTGGTAATGGGCTATGGGGGGGCTAGGACTGGTAATGGCCTATGAGGGGGGTAACTGAAAATGGGGTGATGGGGGTAACACTTAAAATGGGGTGATGGGGGGGTTAGGACTGGAAATGGCCAAAGAGGGGGTAACTGAAAATGGGGTGATGGGGGTAACACTGAAAATGGGGTGATGGGGGGGGGTTAGGACTGGTAATGGCCTATGAGGGGGTAACTGAAAATGGGGTGATGGGGGTAACACTGAAAATGGGGTGATGGGGTAACACTGAAAATGGGTTGATGGGGGGGGTTAGGACTGGTAATGGGCTATGAGGGGTAAGACTGGAAGTGGGCTATGGGGGGTTAGGACTGGTAATGAGCTATGGGGGGGCTAGGACTGATAATGGGCTGGGGGCTCTGCTAGGACTGGAAATGGGCTGAGTGGAAGGGGGGCTTGAACTGCAAGTGGCTGATGGGGAGGGGGGCTTGGAATGGAAATGGGCTGTGAGGGGAGGGAGCTAGCACTGGAAATGGGCTGATGGGGGGGAGCTACGATTGGAAATGGGCTGATGGGGGGCTAGGACTGAAAATGGGCTGATGCAGTGACTAGAAGGGAGGGGGTGCTGTGTGGGACTGGAACTAGAAGGGAGCTGATGTTGGGGGAGGATTAGAATGGGATGGAGCTGGGAGAGTGAAATGGAGAGGGGAAAATATTTTGTGTGGGAGGGAAGACAAATCTACAATTGGCCAGGTATTGGGAGAGTAAGTGGGGATTGAGGATGGAGGGGTAAAATTTGAGTGGATGAAATAGGAATGAGGAAAGAGCAAAAGGAGAAAGATTAATATGTTAAAGCAGATGTAGAGGGAGAATGGAAAAAGCTAGAAGAGAGAAGAAAGGACAAATGGACAGCAGACGATGGAGAGTTAGCAGAAGGCACGAAGAAACCAGAAGAAAGTGGCTGGAACAATTGCAACTGAAAAAAAATGCACAAAAAGGTAGAAAAATATCTTTATTTTGAATTTATTAACTGGAATATGTCAGTTCTGGGAAATGTGCATCAATAACGTCTGCGCTTTGTTTAGTACAAGAGGAAATTAATTTATAGTTTTATTTCTACAGTGTTGTTGTACATTCCAAGTTTGGCTTTTGGGGGTCCCAGTTTAATTGTCTTGTTTCTAAATTTTGATTCCTTGTTTGGTGATGGTGTATTCTGCATGTGTAACTGAGCTGAGGTATTCTGTTTATGTAATTCCTATTTGACATTGCTACTTGTTCTCTGTCCCCAGTAGGTCATGTATTGTTATTCTCTGAAATGTATTGATTTAATATTTGCAGTGTTGCCTTTTGATAGGTAGGGTATGGTGCTTTGTGAGTCCTGGTAGTGCTGTTAGGATATGGCGGGTTTGCTATGGGTTCTAAATGTCAAAGATATAAACCTCAAAAATCATCCAGTGACTCATATAAACACTCATGAATAAAAAGTCATGGGAAACAAAGACATTGAGTTCCGATTGTTAGTGAATCCACACTGATGTCTTTTTCGGAAAAAACCTCAACACGTCAAATCTTTTAATGTCGGGCCCCCCCGGCAAGAGAGAGAAGGAGGAAACCTTTTCCCTCCGCTCCGGGAGGTCCCTTTTAGTGATAGAATGGGTGATAAAAACCAAACTATAAAAGAGTGAAGAATCACTTAGCTCAATTTGCGGCAAAGTGTGCAAGCAGTATTTTCTCACGAAGACCACACTTCGCCGCAAATTGAGCTATCAAAAGAGGGCTGCTACACAGTACCCTGTCTTGTGCTGCTGAGGTAAGCTATATTCTGATTTGATTTAAATTATAGCTCTTAGGTGCTGCTAGGCTCTAACTTCTTATGAAATTTAAACTACAAGCTCTCTGCTGGGTATGAAATGTAACCAGAAAGTTCTCTCTCCCTTGGAAAAGGAACCGAGGGTGGAGGAATTGGAGATAATCCAGTACCCTCCCACGCCAAAGGAGACAGCTTTTTACCAGTGCATCGTATCCTGCAAGATCTTATGCTCCGCATGTGGGAGGCCCCTCACACGGTTCTGCCTGCAGGCAGGGGACTTGATAACATGTACCAAGTACCAGACTTCCCAGGCTTCCAAAAAACTCAGCTCCCCCACCACTCAATGGTAGTGGAATCAATGATGCACCGAATAAAAAGCTTAAAGAACCATTCATCCATGCCTCCTGCATCCATGACTTTGGGCATCAATGTTTTCAGGCATGCATCTTGGCCTCCAGAATCAACTCTTACATTCTGTACATAGGCATGTTTCTGAAGGATGTCACCAGGGATCTGGAGACTTTTGCCCCCCAGCTTCCTGAGGATAAGCGGAGTGCATTCCAGACACTCATCAAGCAAGGCCAGAACACTTCTAAATTTCTTACCAGGGCCTCTTTTGATGCTTTTGAATCCACAAGCAGAGCTTCAGCAATCTGCCGTGAGGCTCGCAGAAACAGGCATCAGACCTCAAGCAATGGGTCCAGGATAAGCTGGCCAATATCCCATGTACTGCAGAAAACCTTTTTTGGCAATGATTGGAGAGAAAAAGCAGGGGAGATTGAAACAGATGATCTCACCCTAAACCATCTTTCCAGGAAAACAGCTGACCCATCGAAAAGGAAGGCTCTTCCTATGAAATCTTTATATTCTAAAAAGAAGAGACCACTATCCTTATTACCCACCTTCTGCTGCCTATCATCCTCAGAATCCTTAGCAGAGGCAGCAGGGTCCTCGCCAACTCAAGAAACCCAAGGCTCCTAAGCCTAAACCAGCTGCACAGGCACAACCTGCACTTGTTTTTTGACTCCTTCCTAGAGAGCATTGCCAATCTGCCCCTGGAGGGCTCCCAGTCCCTCCACATAGAAGGCAAACTTTGTCACTGTCCCTACACGTGGCACCTCATAACATCATAGCACTGGACACTCCAGATTGTCCAAAGGGGTTATCAGCATCATTTTGAAACCAAACCGACCATCTGCATCACAGGGGATTCTCCCATACAACCCCTTCAAAGCAATGTCTTAAAAGAAGAGGTCACCACCCTGTTGTCTCATGGCACCATAGAAAGAATTCCTCCTCCTCAAGAGAAGTTGGGCTTCTACTCTCCATACTTTCTCATTCCAAAGAAAACAGGAGGCCCATCTTGGATTTCAGAGATCTAAACAAGCTCATGGTCCGAGAAATATTCAAAGTGATTTCTCTAGGAACTCTTCTTGCATATCTTCAGAGATACGATTGGCTATGTTCTCTATTTGTATTTGAAGCATTTATATACCGCCAATCTGTGAAACAACTCAATCTAGGTGGTTTACAATCATGTACTGTGTAGACATCCCCACGTTCCCAAAGGGCTCACAATTTAGACCTAAAAGAGGCATACATGCATTTACTGATACATCCCTTGCAGAGACAGTATCTGTGCTTCATGTTTCAAGGAAACCATTATCAATACCGGGTTCTCCCCTTCGGTCTAGTCTCTGCCCCAAGGGTCTTCACAAAATGCATGGCAGTCATTGGTGCCTACCTACTGTGGGACCCTAGCCTGGGCCCTAGGGCTTACAGGCTTAGGGCTGCCTTGTAATGTCCTTAAATAAAGCTTTTCTGACTGTCCCCAGTGGAATTCTGGGACTTGTAGTTAGACTTTTCTTGAGCAAGGACAAAATGTAGTGTGAGACCGTTGGTAAGGCATACAAGAATATTTATTTTTCTATGGGGATTTCCAAGGCATTGAAATTCAAACACAAGGCATTAGGATACTTCTTCAACACAAAGCATAACTGGCAACTGAGGTAAACGGAAACCAAAAGTCCTGCTAACCTTAGCAGCTGTTTTTCATTAAACAAAACAGTACTCAGCACACCTTCTTCTATTTCTTTCAAACAAAAGGTAAACTTTCTTCTTGGCACAACTGTTGTTTTCCCTTTTAAACAAACTTCTGGTAACACACAGCTTTTGCACAACTGTGGTTTTCCCAGTTCAAACAAACTTCTGGTAACACACAGCTTTTTTGCTTTAGAAGAAAATTCTCACTTGGTAAAACACATCCTTGGCTCTAGAAGACTATTAGCAGTTACAGAGTTATGCACAATACAGCTTCTCACTCTTTCTCAGCTCTGCTTAGTAAGGCTCAGTCTTCTTTTAAACAGAATGAGCAATCCATTGGAGAGATTCCTAGGTCAGACTCTGGCACATAAGAATTGACCTGCATTTCCTCCTGGGCTAAAGAACGTTCATTGCCTTGTACAGTCTTAAAAGCTTCCTCAGCTTCTCTGTCTTGTAGGAACTTTTGAAACTGGCTCCACAGCAAATCTTTCTGATAGGGCACAGTTACTTTGGGAGAATAAGCCTTTCTCTCAAGGAACACTTGTGCTATTGTTTCTAGTGTTTTTAGCTCAGCTGCTCTGCTTACTGCTGGGGTTTGGCTTTTTCCACACTCAAGCATCTCCACGCACCTTCTGGCAGTTGTAGGGCTCAGGTCTGGCTCTTGTACACTAGCTGTTGCAAACTGTTCCTGTTCATCTGTAAGCTGTTCAGCTATACATCTGTTGGCTTCACTTCTAGGAGCATTTCTCAGACATCCACTGCTTCCTTTTCTACTGACCTCTTTCAGCTTCTGGAAGTCAGACTTCTTGTGCCTTCCTCCACTCCTTCTCTCATGAGATCTCTCCTGAAAACCTTCCTGGAATCCTTCTTCCTCTCCAGGATCTCCCAGGGCTCTGGGATATCTCTTCCCACTGGAATCCTCTTGCTCCAGGCTCTCTCCTTCTCCTGTGGAAGTGACTCTCCCTTCCTTCCTCCCTCTCTGGTCAGAGTGAGGTTTTAAAAACCGTTTCTTCCCTGCCACACCCTTGCCTTCACATAGGCCTTTCCAATCAGTATCTAAGCCTGCCCCCACTTCAGAGTCTGGGCGTGGGTTAGCCTCAGCAGAGACAGGATTTTTTTTCTTTCCTGCTCTGCAAGCTCTGTGCACAGCTTGTCTGTCACTTGGTTTAAAGGCAGAAACATGGTTTTCTTCTATCTGCCTCTGTTTTTGGCTGCTCTCCTCATCACACTACGCACCTTGGCAGTATTCATCTTTCCTTACTTAGATGATTGGCTGAGACTCCCCCAAGAGGGAAAACTTCTCTTTCATCACACCATCATGGTTCTCCACACTTGGTGTTCTCATAAACATCCCAAAGTCCCACCTCACTCCAACCCAATGTCTGCAGTTCATCGGAATGCTCTTAGACACTTGACAGGCCTGAGCTTTCCTCCCACAGGATCGCTGTGCCTGTCTCTTCAAGCTGGCAAAAGGGGTACAACAGCAGAGCTGAGAAACAGCTCAAGAGATGCTAAGACTATTAGGACACATGGTCTCCACAGTCCATATCGCCCCTATGCTCGATTACACATGCGACAAGTGCAGTGGACTGTCTTCCCAATGGTTGCAAGTGAAGGGTCAACTCAGAGTCAAGATCCACATCACCCCTCAATTGATCAAGTCCCTTTAGTGGTGATGTCTCCCACAAAACCTACTAGTTAGGTCACCTTTTCAGATGCCTCCACCTCGATGTGCCCTGACGACGGATGCTTGAAAGGTGGGTTGGGGGACACATCTGAATAACCTGACCACACAGGGACTGTGGACACAGCAGGAATCTACCCTGCAGATCAACCTGATAGAACTACGGGCACTGACAAATGCTCTTCAAGTTTTTCAACCCCAACTATCGGCGCAACCTGTTCTAGTTAGAACAGACAGCCAAGTTGTCATGTAATACATAAACAAACAGGGGGGGGGGGGGGGAACTGGGTCCTGTCCCCTCTGCAAAGAAGTGATTCATCTATGGTCCTTTGCCATCTCTCACTGCATCCACTTCAGAGTGGTGTACATTCCAGATGAACTCAGTGTCCTAACAAACAGGCTAAGCCATATCCTTTGTCCACACAAATGGACCTTGCATTGGAAGAAAGCTGCTCGGATCTTCCAAATGTCAGGAACCACACTCATAGATCTTTTTGCCATTCCACAAAGCACGCAGCTTCTGCTGTTCTGCTGCAGGATTCCGTCGCTACACCGACAGGCCCCGGATGCCTACCTTCTCCAATGGGAACAGGGACTGCTCTATTCATTCCCTCTCATTCTCTTGATACCAAAGTCACTGTTCAAGCCACAGGCTGACAGTGACTCGATGATTCTCCTAGCCCCCTTTTGGCCCCGTCAACTGTGGTTTCCTCTGCTTCTTTGCCTTGTGCAGACTCAGACACTTAACCTGGGACATGCGCCTAACCTCCTCTCTCAGGACCACAGGATGCTCCTACATCCCAATCTTCATTCCCTATGCCTGATAGCATGGCTGCTAAAGGGCTAGTGTTTGCTGACCTCGAACTACCACAGGAGGTCAATGATGTCCTTCTTGCATCTCGTAAGGATTCCACCAAGCAATCTTATGCCTTTAAATGGCATAGGTTTGCCCTTTGGTGCTTCCCAAAGGACCTTGACCCCTTTTCTTTCCTGGTGGAGTTGCTTCTAAAATATCTCCTCCACTTATACTTGACAGGTCTTAAGACTAACTCAGTGAGAGTTCACCTTAGTGCCATTGTGGCCTCTCACAGACCAGTGGATGGACAGCCTATCTCCTCACACTCCTTAGTAGTACTCTTCATGTGGGGGTCATTTGCTGTCCAAGCCACCCATTAAGCCACCTCCGCTGGCCTGGGATCTGAATGTGGTTCTGGCGCAACTTCTAAAGCCACCTTTTGAACCTTTAGCCACCACTTCACTGAAGTTTCTATCTTGGAAGGTGATCTTCCTTATTTCCCTCACTTCAGCTCGCCGCATCAGCGAGCTGCAGGATCTAGTAGCAGATCCCCCCTATATTTATTTATTTATTTAGCTGCATTTATATCCCACTTTTCACCGGGTCAAAGCGGCGTCACACAAAAAAGGGGGGAGGGGGAATTACGTGTAGGGGTGGGGCCATCACCGGGAGGCTACATTGATGATTTCAACATAAGATATGGGACATACTTTGGACATGGACAAATTTTTGGACATGGTTGGTACAGTACAGCTTAGGTTGAGTGGTCATGGTGGGGGGATCAGAGGTTATTTCGCTTTTTGGTGGGAGTCATGTTGAGGTATTCGTGAAACAGGATGGTTTTCAGCTGCTTCCTAAAAGATAGTAAATCAGTGTTATTTCGGAGACAGCTCGGTAGAGAGTTCCATAAGGATGGTGCGTACAGTTTGAAGGCTCGATTGCAGGTTCGTTGCGAGCATTTGGTTCTTTTATGAGGGACGGTGAGGGAGTTGCTGAGGGCCTGTCTGGTGGTTCTGCCGTGAGCTGGATGAGATAGTAGGGTGTGAAGTTGGGAGTTTCGGGCTTGATGTATGGCCTTGTGGGTGAGTAGGATGGCTTTGTATTTAGTCCTATACTCGGTTACACCATGACAAAGTGGTTCTGTGTATCCATTCGCATTATTCTCGCAGGTGGTTTCCTTCTTCCATCTAAACCAGTCGGTAATCCTACCGATTTTCTTTCCTAGACCACATGCGTCTCAGGCTGAAGCAGCACTACACACTTTAGACTGCAAGCGAGCGCTGGCCTACTACTTAGATAGAACTAAAGATGGAGTGGAGGAGTGGCCTAGTGGTTGGGGCAAGGTACTTCAGGCCGGAAGGTCGGGGGTTCAAATCCCACTAGAGGACAGCAACCTTGGGCCGGAAGGACTGGGGTTTCTAGTCCCACAGGTGCTCCTTGTGGTCTTGGGCAAGCCACTTAACCCTCCATAGCCCATGTTCCCTGTAAAAAATAGTTATCTCCAAGTTATAATGCCCTGTTCAATGTAATTTCAGTTTGTTCAATGTAAACCGCACTGATGCAGAATAGCATGGTATATAGCAGAATGTAAATAAAAAATCACAGAAAATCCTCTCAGTTATTCATCTCCTTTGATCCTAGTCACCTAGGCCTACCGCTAACGAAACATACTCTATCTAGATGGATAGCAGATTGCATTTCTTTTGCTTATGCACAAGCAGGACTCTCATTGGAGGGTCATGTCACTGCTCATAATGTGCAGGCTATGGCAACATTTGTAGCTAATCTCCATTCAGTAGCAATTGAGGACTTTGCCGGGCAGCTACCTGGTCTTCCATTAATACTTTTGCTGCAGACTACTGTCTGGACAGAGACTCCTGTCGGGACGCTGTCTTTGGCCAAGCTGTACTCCAGCACCTCTTTGGAACTTAAACTCAGCTCCTATCCTCTGTCCCGGACTTATACAAGATACCAGACTATTATTGGGGGAGTATCGCCACCTGGAATCGAGTCCAATGGCCCACAACTCTTCCAGGGTCCACAAAAAAACAGCACTAGCCACTCAACCGAGCAGGAGCAAAAAAAAGAAGCGGCAGATACACACCCAATAAACTTAAAAACTTTATTAAACCCCTTGGTTTAATAAAGTTTTTAAGTTTATTGGGTGTGTATCTGCCGCTTCTTTTTTTTGCTCCTGCCACAACTCTTCCAGTCTCTTCAGTTACACATTTTTTGCCTCGGGTCGCACTACTCTTTCCCCCATACCAGTCTGGTACCTGGGAGCTAGTGAGTCTCATATGTGAAGACTGCATTCCTGCTTGTTCCTGGAGATAGTGTACTCACCTGTAACAGGTGATCTCCGGGAACAGCAGGAATCAGTCTTCATAACCCACCCTCCTCCACTAGGAGTTGTAGGAATTTTTTATTTTCTTCTTCTTCTCAGTTACAAACTCAATTGAGGAGAGGAGTTGGGAAGTCAGGCATGCAGACACAGTGGAATCCTCCCAAAGGCTTTCCTATTAGACGCTGGGGAGCATTCCTGCGCGGGCTCCATCTGTGATGTTCCCCCATATGTGAAGATCGATTCCCGCAATTCCTGCAGATCACTGGTTACAGATAGGTAACTACGCTACGCTGCATTTCCAAAGGGCTTATTCGTGTTCTGGAATGACCTCCATAGTGGTTGGTGCCTTCTTGGCCATACTGGGGGCATCTTTCAAACAATGTATGTGTAAATTCTGCAGGTATGCTTTATTGGTTGACTTTACATCATTTTTCAGAGGCAAAAATTTCCTTTTCAAAATAATGCAGAAAAAGCACACATACAAATTTTCATCTTTTATTTGTGTGGGCATTTTTGTCTTGTACAGTATACTTACACATACTTTTGAAAATAAAAAAAATATGCACGTAGTATAGTCTTCCAATCTATCCCTGCCCCCAAAAGCACCTCTTCAGTATAGGGGTATGATTACTAAACCAGGCTAATGGTTAATCTGTGCTTTTTTGTAGCTAGGTTCCATGTTATTCAATGGGTTCTAGTTACTTCACAAAAAGCCCGGTTTAACTGTTAGCCCAGCTTAGTAAACACTCATAAGTGTTCAATTATGTGGAGTGCAATTTTCAAAAACCCCATTTCTGCCCTAAACACCCCAGGCTCTATATTCATTTGAGACAGTTATTTATTTATTTATTTAACCAGTTTTCTATACTGCCTTATCCTTCAATCAAAGCGGTTTACATTATGAATCACTACATTCCCTTGTCCCCAAAGGGCTCACAATCTATGTGTACCTGAGGCAAAGGAGAGTTAAGTGGCTTGTCCAAGGCCACAAGGAATGCCTATAGGACTAGAAACCCCAGTTCCTCTGGCCTGAGATTGCTGTCCCCAGGTGGGATTTGAACCCCCGGCCTTCCAGCCTGAGGTACTATGTTCTAACCAACGGCTATGCATTGCTACGATGCATAGCTGTTGCTGCCAACCTCTAACCCTGGATATTCATTGCTGAGGTCATATATGTGGCCCTGGCATTGAATATCTGGGGTTACCGCACAGCCTCCGATGCTGCAGAAACTACCTGGGTAGCGGCGATATTGCACCGCTACCAGGTTAGCTCCTGTAGGTAAAACTAGGCCAACTTTTGCAGCACCTAGTTTTACTCGCAGGTTGCTAACTGGGTAATGATGCAATATTACCGCTACCTGGTTAGTGACTGTCGCTGCCCCCCGTAACACCGATGACACACCCTGATGCTAAGTGGTTAGCATTGGGGCGTATAGTGGCATTAGCTGGGGATATTCAGCAGCACTAACCTGTCCATTTTTTACCCCAACCTGTGCTAAGCAGTCACTGCAAGATTTTTAACATGGATGCATTTTTAGCTTGCGCTAATGGTTACCGCAGTTGGCTTGGCACGCAGTAAACCCCACACTACTACTACTACTACTACTACTATTTAGCATTTCTCATCAGCCCCGGTGGGCTTAACAGAGCCGCGAGGGAAAAACTCTCCCTTCGCGGCTCTGAAAGCCGGCACGGAGAGGGAGCTGATGCTGCAGGGAAGGCTTTTTTTTTGTTTAAATTTTCCCTGGGCTGATGGGGGGGGGGAGGGGGTTAGGACTGGTAATGAGCTGTAGGCTGATGGGGGTTTAGGATTGGTAATGGTCTATGGGGGGGCTAGGACTGGAATTGGGTTGATGGGGGGGTTAGGACTTGAGGTGGGTTGATGGGATTAGGACTGGTAATGGGCTATAGGGGGGGGGGGCTAAGACTGGAAATGGGCTGATGGGGTTAGGACTGAAAGTGGACTGATGGGGGTGTTAGGATTTGAGGTGGGCTGATGGGGTTAAGACTGGTAATGGGCTGTGGACTGATGGGGGGTTAGGACTGGTAATGGGCTATGGGGGGGCTAAGACTGGAAATGGGGTGATGGGGGGTTAGGACTGGTAATGGGCTATGAGGGGCTAGGACTGGTAATGAGTTGGGGGGTTGCTAGGACTGGAAATGGGCTGAGTGGAAGGGGAGGCTTGAACTGCAAACAGCTAATGGGGACGGGGGCTAGGAATGGAAATGGGCTGAGTGGAAGGGGGGCTTGAATAGAAATAGCTGATGGGGAGGGGGGCTTGGAATGGAAATGGGCTGTGAGGGAAGGAAGCCAGGACTGGAAATGGACTGCGTGGGGGGGAGCTAGGACAGGAAATGGGCTGATGGAGGGGCTAGGATAGGACTGGAAATGGGCTGTTGGGGGGAGCTAAGATTGGAAATGGGCTGTAGTGGGGGCTTGAATTGAAATGGACTCATGGAAGGGCTAGAACTGGAAGTAGGCTCATGGTGGGGGGGCTTGGATTGGAAATGGGCTGAGTGGAGGGGAGCTAGGATTTGACATGGGCTGATGGTGGGGCTAGGAAAGGACTAGAAATGGGCTTATGGGGGACTGGGATTGGAAATGAGCTGATGGAGGGACTCGGATAGGACTGGAAATGGATGGGGGAGCTAGGACTGGAAATGGGCTGATGGGGGGCTAGGACTGGAAATGGGCTGATGTGGGGACTAGAAGGGAGCGGATGCTGGGTGGGGCTGGAACTAGAAGGGAGCTGATGTTGGGGGAGGATTAGAATGGGATGGAGCTGGGAGAGTGAAATGGAGAGGTGAAAAATATTTTGTGTGGGAGGAAAGAAAAACCCGGGTATTGGGAGAGTGAGTGGGGATTGAGGATGGAGGGGTAAAATTTGAGTGGATGAAATAAGAATGAGGAAAGAGCAAAAGGACAAAGATTAGTATGTTAAAGCAGATGTAGAGAGAGAATGGAAAAAAAAACTAGAAGAGAGAAAAAGGACAAATGGACAGCAGACAATGGAGAGTTAGCAGAAGACACGAAGAAACCAGAAGAAAGTGGCTGGAGTAATTGCAACTGAAAAAAAAATGCACAAAAGGTAGAAAGATATCTCTTTATTTTGAATTTATTAACTGGAATATGTCAGCTCTGGGAAATGTGCATCATTAACGTCTGCGCTTTGTTTAGTACAAGAGGAAATTAATTTATAGTTTTATTTCTACATTGTTGTTGTACATTCCAAGTTTGACTTTTGGGGTTCCCTGTTTAATTATTGTCTTCCTGTTTCTAAATTGTGATTCCTTGTTTGGTGATGGTCTGTGCTCTGCATGTGTAACTGAGCTGAGGTATTCTGTTTATGTAATTCCTATTTGACATTGCCACTTGTTCTCTTTCCCCAGTAGGTCATGTATTGTTATTCTCTAAAATGTATTGGTTTAATATTTGTAGTGTTGCCTTTTGATAGGTAGAGTATGGTGCTTTGTGAGTCCTGGTAGTGCTGTTACGATACGGCGGGTTTGCTATTGGTTCTAAATGGGCAGTGTTTGTAGTAGTTCCTAATGTGCCTGGCGGTTGGCACTGGATTATTGTAATGTAGAAATCTTTTAGTCTTTCTTTATCCATACACTCATTAAGAGGCACATTTACTAAAAGTTAGTGTATGGTAACATTATGCAAATATTTTTATTTATTTATTTATTTTATTTATTTGATTACATTTGTATACCGCTTCTTCCATTGATCAGTAGCGGTTTACATCACATTAAAATTTTGGCACAGCAAACATTTTTTACAATGATTAAAGAATCTACATCTGGATTTTGGTGATTAGAAATTAAACAGTTTAGGGTATTTACAGTTGCATTTATGCGTTTGGTTTGTACAGCTTGAGTCATTTACAGATTCATTTATACATCGTGCGCTAGTTACAGTATGGATTATTTACATTGTGCACTGTTTACAGTATGGTTTATTTACATTTTCTTTTGGCTAAACACATCTTGGTCTATTTACAGTTTCATTTAAACTAATTACTGTTTGTTTACAGTCATAAGTTCTTTGTGGCATTTTTGTGGTGCGCTGAGCAAATGGTTTCTTTCTGTTTTAAGTTACATTGTAGTATTCTTGGAAAAGGTAGGTTTTCAGTTTTTGCAAATGAGGCTTCGCACCGAGTCTCCGCACATGGCCCAGCACCCCCCTTGGGCCGCCCCTGCATACCAAAGACCTATTATACAAAAATCTAAACTACCCTTACAACGGACTCAATCCTACTACTTATAGTAATCGTGGATGGATAAATACGACTAGCTAGGGTAGGAGAAAAAGCCTCAGATTAACTTATCGTTCCTCTATGTGACTACTCAAAGCCATACGGGAAAGAACACTGCCCCACATCACAGACTTAAAAAACTCCTCCCTGCACAGACATACCAATTCAAGAAATTAATTAGAAAAGTTATTTAAAAATGATTCTAATCACTCTAATATGAGTACAAATAAACAGCTGAAGATACCCCAAGGCCAACCACTCAAATGATATTAGAGCATCAACAATACTGGAGCTGCTTAAAGAACCAACGTAATAGCCACCTAGGGAGGAAAAGAAGGAAAACAATTGCAAAATTACAGAATAGCGACCACCTACTCTCCGTGCATATAAGTGCCCATCCTCGCATGTAAGTCATTTAAAATAGGTGACTTACATACGTAGATGTTGCACAGATGGCCGTGACTCATTATAGAATTACCTTCTTGGTGGATAGAGCATTCTAGACATCTTTAAAATGTTTTCAGTTACATTTTTGCTTGAAAACCGTTTTTAAAGTTCATTTAGACTGGATATTAATTTTTAAGTTCTCCTGCAGCTAATTAAGTTCTAGTTAGAAACATAGTCAGCCTCATAAATGTCATCCATAAAACATGTCTAGCATTCAGTTTTTAAAATGATTATTTACAATTATTTATTATGTGCAGTGCTCAATACCTAACAGAAACTGGTAGCAAAATAATACTAATAACTGGAGAATATTCAGGACTGGAAATAATGGGAGTACTGAAAATCGAATGTAATATACTGTATCTTGAGAGTGAGATTCTTAAGAAGCACTATAACATGAAAGGCCCCTTTTCACTAATAGTAAAGTTTGACAGCCTTTTATAAATTGATTATTGGACACTGGGGAAATTTCCTGTGTGGTTTCCAGGTGTTACAGCTTTCCAGTCTCTTCATCACACTGTCACTCATGATAGAAGTGTATGTAATACACACTAGAGATTATAATTCTTCAAAGAAAGACCGTAGCACTCTGATTTGTGATGGCTATGACATGGTCAGCTGTACTTTTTTTGTTCACTAACAAAATGTCATTACAAAACTCACTTTGTTAGTACTAGAGGTGTTATAAGAATCTATCAACTATCTGCAATTCACAAACATATACCTTCTTGTTATGCAGTCGATTTGGTTTCATTTTCTTCATGATTGTGTTGTTTTTATTCAGTACTGGCAAAGAATAGCTATGTGGCTATTCAAAGCAACTTTTATGTGAATTATTAAGGGTAAATTTTCAGTAAGGTTCCTTACAAGCACTCGGTGTACCTATTTTTTATCCTGTACAAATTCAACTGATATACAAATATAGAATACACGTTTTTTGTATTTGCATATTGGTTTGTTATTCATGGTAAAACAATGGTGTAATATGACGTCTGCTATGTGTGTACAAGTTATACCACCAGAAACTCTATTTTTTCTGCAGCTGAAAGTATGAATGTTGTGAAACTATGCATGCACTTTTAGCAGCCAAAAATGGCCATAATCAAATTCAGCCATGCTCGTACCTGTGTAAATCCTGTTTTTACTCACATAGTTCCTGAACAGTCCTTTGAAAATGTATCCCTTAAAGATTTGCATTTATGTTCCCACTTATAATGCTGCTAAGTATGCTGTCCCATGAAAAAGAGATCTTGTTTGCAGTATCTGGCTCTGTAGCAGTGATTCATGCTTTATGTAATTCATTGCATTAGTTTCATCACTGGAAGCTATGACAGAACATGCAAGGTGTGGGACACAGCATCAGGAGAAGAACTACATACACTAGAAGGACACAGGAATGTAGTTTATGCAATAGCCTTCAACAACCCATATGGGTAAGTATGCCTGTGAAAGGCTATGTAGGCAGCTCCCTGTGGCTATTTTAAAGAGACATATAAGCACCCATGTGCCTTTATAAAATACTAACACAAAACCTGCCAAAAATCATAGGTGCAAAGTGGCCATGCACATTACACCAGCATGGGAGCAGTTGTAAATGTATGCGGCTGAAGTGAGCAAGAGGATTTAAATTTTATAACCTATGTGCAGGGCTGGCGCTACCATTAGGCAAACTAGGTCGTCACATAGAGCGCCAGTGGTTCAAGGATGGCTCATTGCCATCACTGCCACCCCTCTCCAGGACCAGCAGCAGAGACAATGGTTTTAAACAGCTCTACAGCGCTTACCTAAATATTACAATAACTAGTATTAATGTAAGCCAGTTTAGGTAGCACTCTGGAATTAGTTCTATCCCTTTGGTCATGAGTTCATCTTAGGTCTGAGGGAAAATCCTGAGCGAGTAATAGATTTTATAATTTCTTCATTGAGGTGACTAACTTCAGGAGCTAAAAGAGATACAAACTAGTTATAAGTGCATTTATGTACAACAAAAGCTTAATCGGAGCATTCAAGTATAGGAGAATTACGTTAATCATTTATCCTGACTTTCCCATCTGCAAGCAAAATACAAACACATCTGTCTAACTAGCCCTAAGACAAAGCAGGCAGTTCACCTCACTGGCAGGATGCTGAAGACGGCTCTGTCGGGTAGCAGCAGAGATAGGACATACACACACACACACTGACGCAGGCTAGAAGTCTACAGGCAAGTCTCTCAGCAGAAGATGACAGCTTGGAAAAAGAAAGCAAAGGGAAAGGTATACAGCTTGGCACAGGCCCACTGGATACATAGTCCTTGGCCACGTGCAGTGCAACAGGTCTCTCTCACACAAGTCTTTTTGGTCAGGCAGTGGGTGGGTGAAGAGCCCAGCTCTTTGTTCTCCAGGTCCATTTATACCTCTTCAGGAGATATTAGAACCTTTCCTGAGGCGTCGAAGGATTGGCTGAAGGTGTTATCCAGTAGCTGATTCCACAAATCCAAAAGTTGCTTTCATTTCTCTGGCTGAGGCAGAGAGACCCTAATTAATAGGCCAAAGCTGTCTTGGCTCCTTAATTTATGACAGCTTGGTTCCTTCGGAGGCTGGTACATTTCTTTGTGGGTCTTGTGATTCTCACTGCTGCATGGGTATAGGCCTTAGTTCAGCCTCATGGTAGGACAGAATGCAGAGATTCCATTTTGTCTTTGTTTAAAATGTGCAGCCATACCATGCATCCTACATGAACAAATATATAATAATAATAATAATACATAAGAACGTATTTATACACACCATAGTTTTAATAATATAATGCAATGCAATGCAGTGCATGCTGTTGAGTCAATGCTGACTCCTGGCGACCCAGCAGCCCCTGGATTTTCTTGGCAAGGTGTGACCAGCACTCTTGTGGCCTTGGGCAAGTCACTTTACCATTCCTTGCCTCATAAGAAAGGCCTAGTAATCTACTGCTGGTAGAATATTGTGTGTGATATTCCAGTAGGCGAATATCACATGCAATTCCCACTAACTGCTCTTCTACAACAAGATGTGTCTTCTATCCCAGGGTGCCATAGAAAATGTCTCGATACCCCAACAGAGAATGGGGTTCTACACGCCGTACTTTCTCATACCAAAGAAGACCGGAGGGTACAGGCCCATCCTGGACCTCAGAAACTTCATCAAGTTTCTAGTCCGTGAGAATTTCAAAATGATCTCTCTAGGGACTCTTCTTCCCTACCTCCAGAGTCAGGATTGGCTCTGTTCTCTAGATCTAAAAGAAGTGTACACACATATCCTCATCCACCCAGGACATAGGAAATATCTAAGTTTCATCTTTCAGGGAAGACATTATCAGTACAGGGTCCTTCCTTTCGGACTTGCTTCTGCCCTAAGAGTCTTCACAAAGTGCATGGCAGTCATAGCCGCATTTCTAAGATCTCTTGGGATATTTGTCTTCCCTTACTTAGACGACTGACTCATAAAAGCAAACACCTCCCAAGAGGTTCAGCTTTCCTTACATCGTACCATTATAGTACTGCAACACTTGGGATTTGTCATAAACTTTCCAAAATCCCACCTAGCTCCAGCTCAAAGACTAGAGTTCATCGGAGCTTTACTAGACACACAACAGTCCAGGGCATTTCTGCCCCCACTCCATTGTGCCTGTCTCATCGAGCTAGCGTCCCAAGTGCTACTCTGAGACCATCTGACTGCCCGAGAAATGCTGCAGCTTTTGGGGCACATGGCCTCAACAATATATGTTGTCCCATATGCCCGTATACATATGCACACCGCCCAGTAGACTCTTGCCTCCCAGTGGACGCAAGCCTTAGGGACAAATCCAAGTCACTACCCCTCTCACCACTTCTCTCCAATGGTGGTTTTCTCCAGAAAATCTCCTCATCGGGTCACCTTTTCAGATGCCTCCACATCAATGCACCCTAACAACAGATGCCTCTAAACTGGGTCGGGGAGCTCACTTGGGCACACTGTCTACTCAAGGCCTCTGGACAATGGAGGAGTCACAGCTCCAGATCAATCTCCTGGAGCTTTGTGCTCTCTCAGATGCCCTCAGGGTGTTTCAAGATCACCTCAGGGCACAAAGGGTCCTCAGGGTGATTTAGTATTAAGTAAAGTCCTGATGTACATAGTATTAGTATTAAAGTAAAGTCCTGATGTACATAGTATTGTAAATAGTGCACGTTGTAAATAGCTCACCAAGAATCAATATCCATCTACACACACACACGCACTCACTGCTCAATGCATGCGCACACTAGACACTGTATCTTGTTGATTGTTTGCTGTGTAGACCGCCTTGATTGTAGGAAATCCGTTTAAATAAATAAATAGTCAGGACAGACAATCAAATGGCCATGTTCTATGTGAACAAACAAGGTGCGACAGGGTGTACCAAGCGGTTTATCTCCCAACAGAGCTCAATGTCTTAGCAGACAAGCTCAGTCGGCTTTTTCTTCCTCACGAATGGTTTCTCCATCCAGACACAATGTCTTACGTCTTTCAGACCTGAAGAACTCCAGACATTGATCTGTTTGCCACTTCGCAGAATTTCAGGCTTTCCCACTTCTGCGCCAGGAATCCAACGTCCAGCAACCAGCAGATGGATGCTTTTCACCTGTATTGGGGTCAGAGTCTCCTTTATGCTTTCCCTCCCATACCCCTCATTCCCAAGATGCTTTTCAAGCTACAGGCTGACAAAGGCTACATGATTCTCATAGCCCCTCACTGGCCACGTCAACTGTGGTTCCCTCTGCTGTTATGTGTGACTCAGACTCATCCTCTACGATTGGGATCTGCTCATGACCTCCTCTCCCAGGAAGGACACTGCTCCATCCCAATCCACAGTCTCTCCGTCTCACAGCTTGGCTGCTGAGAGCATAGCTTTACAAAATTTTAACCTTACAGAAGAGGTAAAGGAGATCCTTTTGGCTTCCAGGAAGCCATCCATCAGGCGTACCTACGCTTTCAAGTGGTGTAGATTCTCTGTCTGGTGTTCCCAAAGAGATCTCAATTCCTTCTCTGCTCCTGTAGAGTCACTCCTTCAGTATCTCCTCCACCTGGCCTCCTCAGATCTCAAGACCAACTCGGTGAGAGTTCACCTCATTGCCATTGTGGCCTTTCATCATCCACTGGAAGGAAAGCCCATCTCCTCACAACCACTCATAGCGCACTTTATGAGAGGGCTCTTGCTGACCAAGCCACCCATTAAGCCACTTCCGGTAGCCTGGGATTGCAATGTTGTTCTAGTGCAGCTTCTTAAGCTGCCCTTTGAACCATTGGCCACAACCTCACTAAAGTTCCTCTCTTGGAAGGTCATCTTCCTTATTGCCCTCACTTCAGCTAGACGCATTAGTGAGCTTCAAGCTTTGGTGGCGGACCCACCCTATATCCGGTTCACCATGACAAGGTTGTCCTTAGGATTCACCCGCATTTCATGCCATAAATGGTCTCTCCTTTTCATTTGAATCAGTCAGTTTACCTTCCTGTATTCTGCTAGAGCACATGCGTCTGGAGCAGAAGCAACCCTGAATACTCTTGACTGCAAGTGTTATTGGCTTTTTATCTCCAGAGTACTCGAGATCACCGTAAAGCCTCGCAGTTGTTCATTTCCTTTGACCCTAGTCACCTGGGTCTCCCGGTATCTAAACGTACACTCTCCAGATGGATAGTGGACTGCATTTCATTTGCTTATGACAAAGCAGGACTCTCCCTGGAATGGCATGTCACTAATCACAATGTTCGTGCCATGGCTACCTCGATGATAAACCTACACTCTGTAGCCATTGACGAAATTTGCAAGGCAGAAAATTGGTCTTCTATCCATACCTTTGCTGCCCATTATTGTCTGGACAAGGACTCCCACTGGGATGCTATGTTTGGTCAGGCTGTTGTCCAACACCTCTTTAAGACTTAGGGGCAACTCCTACCCTCCGTCCCGTACTTTGATGATACCAGACATCCATGAGGGATCCTTGACCTCTTGAAGCCTACTCCAAGGCAAACTTCCACCAGTTCTGAGGTCACTTCATCTGGCATCTGGGAGCTAGGGAGTCCCATATGTGAGGACTACATTCCTGCTTGTTCCTGGAGATAGCATAGTTACTCACAGGTGATCTCCGGGAACAGCAGGAATTTAGTCTTCACAACCCGTCGACGCAATGGAGTGCTCCCAAAGGCTTTCCTATTGGATGCTGGGGAGCGTTCCTGCGCGGGCTCCGTCAGTACTGACGTCAACCCATATGTAAAGACTAAATTGCTGCTGTTCCCGGAGATCACCTGTTACAGGTGAGTAGCTATGCTTTAGTAAAAGACTCCCTTAATGATAATAACTAACATCTTAAATTTAATGCATGCTTCTACAGAGAGCTAATATATGTTTTTT
This sequence comes from Ichthyophis bannanicus, assembly GCA_033557465.1. Taxonomy (NCBI): domain Eukaryota; kingdom Metazoa; phylum Chordata; class Amphibia; order Gymnophiona; family Ichthyophiidae; genus Ichthyophis; species Ichthyophis bannanicus. Next base: position 402,306,535 of record CM066038.1, read on the forward strand.
ACAATTGGGGACATATGGTACCAAGCACTGTCTCCCCTTAATAAACAAGCTGCAGAATTTTGAACCACTGGGAATCTTCTCAGTTGATTTCTTCTTAACCCAAGCAACAATCCAGTACAGTAATCTAGTCTAGAGATAATGTTTGCATGAATAAGTAAAGCCAAAATAAGTATAGCAAACTTATCATCATTAAAATAAACATACAGTTCTCAGTTGCTTCCATTGCCAAAAGCAAGTCCATATTACATTTGCTATTTGGCCCCCATATAAGAACTGAGAATCTACAAGGACTCTCAGATTTTCAATCTGATTCTTCACTTCCAGAGAGATCCCTCCAATAAACAAGGAAGGCTACCAAAGTGTTACCTCTCACCCACAATACCTCATTTTTTAGTGAATTTAGTAAATTCTGCTATGAAAATCTTAGTCACTGTGGTGAGGCTATGGTCACCTAACCCTCACCAGCCAGAAATGGGTAGAAAAAAGGATAGAAATGAGGAAGTGATGTATTTATATTTGGAAAGACTTTAATTCTTGTTATTGGTATAAAAACAAAACATTACTTATTGTTCTAGTGACAAGATTGCCACTGGATCCTTTGATAAAACCTGCAAACTATGGAGTGCAGAAACAGGAAAATGTTACCACACATTTCGAGGTCATACTGCGGAAATAGTGAGTGTTTCTAATTCTTTTCTAATATCATCTTGCACAGCATTTAGTCTTGTTGGGCCCGATATTCAAAAGCATTTACATGGTTTACAGACCTGTAAGCCGTGTAAATTCCCCTAAGCGGGATATTCAGTGGCACTAACACGGTTAGTGCCACTGAGTATCTGCAGCCGCCGGTTCTACACACCCCGATGCTAACCACTTAGCATTGGGGCGTGTTGTAGGCAGAGCTGATTGCAAACTGGTCAGTGGCGATATTGAGCTGCTGCCCGTTTGTGATATGCAGTAAAATCCAGGCACAGGAAACCCTGGCCTAATGTCTGCTGCATGTTTTTAACCGGGTAGCGGTTCAATATCACCGCTGACCCATTTGCAATTGGCAAGAGCGACAAACCCGGATATTCAGTGCCGGGGTTGGATATGACCCTTACACTGAATATCCAGGTTTATTGTTCAGTGCCGGCGGCCAGCTTCATTAGTAGCGCTAGCTGCCAGAGTTGAATATTGGCCCGTTATGTCTAATCTAAGAAAAAATAATAGGTTTGGCAGAAGATGGCAATTTAAGACACTCAGGGGGTCTTTCACCAAAGGGTACGAGCTGGCAGCATGTGTCTGGCACATGTTAAAAGAGTACCTTGGACATGCATTGCCCGCTAGCGCAAGGTTATGACAGTTGGCATGGACTGGAGTCCCATGGTAACTGCATCCCATGTTAGGGATACGAATGGGTGGGTTAGGGGTGGAGAATAGGCATGGGGAGCTCTGCAGAGTTAGCACAGAGTACACACCGCGCAATAACTGCATTCTGCGTGATTAATATGTGTTCACCTAATGCCACATCAATAGCTGAAGTTAAGTGCACCCACAGTAATGTCGAGCGCATTAGGTGACAGGGCTCTCTGTTGACTGCTGGGAAAATTCTGTCCACACTCCTAACAGTTAACATGGTGGTATTGCCCCTAATGCACCATGGTTTTGGGGCAATTGGCATGTTACATGCAAAACCTTTGCGCCCTTTGGTAAAAGACCCCCTCAGTCTCTAATGCTGTGGTCTCTCCTAACCTGAATTTTATTTATTTATTTATATTCTCTTATATACCGCGCTATTCTGCATCAGTGCGGTTTACATTGAACAAACTGAAATTACATTGAACAGGGCATTATAACTTGGAGATAACTATTTTTACAGGGAACATGGGCTATGGAGGGTTAAGTGGCTTGCCCAAGACCACAAGGAGCACCTGTAGGACTAGAAACCCCAATCCTTCCGGCCCAAGGTTGCTGTCCTCTAGTGGGATTTGAACCCCCGACCTTCCGGCCTGAAGTACCTTGCCCCAACCACTAGACCACTCCTCCACATGAATGCATTTGGGGGCCACTTATTAGAGGTGTGCATCACAGCTCCTGCACACATACCTCTTCCAGCTCACTGGAGACTCAAGGGATGGGATGCCACAATCCTTTTCTGAAGATGTGACAGATAGATAACGGCTTTTATCATATAGGATAGTACATTGAATGAACGAACGTGTCAATAAAGTACCCAAAATAAGTAATCATAGATGGTTACTGAGGTGCCGAAACCTGGCCTCTCATTTCACAAAATTATTTATTGGTTATTGTAGGGTAGGTAATATGGTAGTTTTTAAACTATAAACATATTTGCTTATATTACCAATTTATTCCACTCTTCTAAGCAGTATTACTGTTTTCATTTTCTGCAGTGACCAACTGTAATTGAAAAGAAAAAAAATGTCTTCCTTGCATTAGAAATGTCTTTTATATTTGTATATTTTTAAACAGGTATGTTTATCGTTCAATCCTCAAAGCACTCTTGTAGCCACTGGAAGTATGGATACAACTGCAAAGCTCTGGGATGTACAGACTGGAGAAGAAGCTGTCACTCTCACAGTATGTCTGGTGTTTTTATAATGTTGAAATGTTTTGCTGTTGATATAATTCGTTATTAAAATAAATGTGTGTTTGACTAACGTTCCTGAGTAAGCAAACAGCTGAATAATTGATAAAAGAACTAATTTTTCCTGTTTACTGTAGTTCTGTGCTGTGTATAGGTGAGAGCAAGGAAACCCTGATTTGTTCAGCAATGGTTAGCACTTCTGTAATGACTTGTAGAAAGCAAAAGGTTTAAGAAGTTTTCTTCTGTCAACATTGCCCTGTATTGTCACATGACCCTCTGTATTATTCTGGCACTTAGCTTATGGAATTAAACCTGTAAGAAATGTTCCCAGCTAAGTTGTAAAGAAAAATTATCTATCTTGCTGTCCAAGAGGAAATACACCCAGTCCAAATGCATGGTTTAACAGGAAGGAATACTTTATTAAAATTCTGAAAACTTGACAGCATTAAGCCCAAATAGCCTGACTCAGGCCGTGTTTCGATTTCACTTCATCAGGGGTTTCGGGCGCGCTTAGTTGTCAATTTGGTTGGTCTGTACACTCCATTTTTTATAAATGACAGTCAATCAGAATCCAACTAAAGCAGCAGCACACCTTGGCATTGGAGCGGGTTGCCATCAGATCATCTTGGGGTGACCCCAATGGTGAAAAATCAACTGAAACACCCCCTGACTCAACTCCCACACTCTGGGATCCAGAGAGTGCTGGCTAAGATAGTCCGCCTCCACATTGTCTGTCCTGGCAATGTGTTGCACCAACAGAGCTAGGAGGTTCTTCACTGCCCAGGCAAACAAAAGAGCCATCTCCAGGGCTACTCCAACACTCCATGTGTTGCCTCGCCAGTTGACATAAGCAACCACCATTTTATTATCCGAAAACACTCAAACTGTTCAGTCATTGACCAGGGGTCAGAAACGCAGAAGAGTCAACCTGATGGCTTTCACCTCTAGGTGGTTGATGGAGCACACTGTCTCTCTGTGATTCCGACAGCCTTGGGCCATTCACTCTTGGCAATGGGCTCCCCAGCCTGAGAGACTAACCTCTGTCATCAGAAGGATCCATGAGTTACAGTAAATTGAAGTGAGGAGAGCTAAAGGGCCAACTGGGGGGGGGGGGGGGGAGAGAGAGCAAACTGGGGGGAGTATAAAAAAGCTGGAGTCCTGATGGGGTGGGGGGTAGAGAAAGAACTGGAAATCTTTCAGAGATGGGGGAAAGAGCTGAAATCTTTTTGATAGGTTGAGGAGAGAGAACAGAAAAGTAAAGAGATAAGAGCTGGGGGAAGGGAAGAGAAAGAGAGAGAATGAAAACAAGGAGCAGAGGCAGGAGAAAGAAATAGGGAGCAGAAAGAGAGAGAAAGCTGGGGGTGACAAGCCTGGAGATGAGGGCAAAAGAAGTTGGGGGTTGAACCTGCATGGGGAGGCAGATCAAGCTGAAGTTGGGGGCAAGAGAGTTGGGGAGGGTTGCGCCTGGGGAGGGAGAAAGCTGGGAAAGTGTCAGGCCTGAGACAGGAAGGAGCTAGGTCTGATGTCATGGGGCAGGGGGGACTTCTGCACAAAAACAGTACGCAGAATATGAAATAATTCTGTGCAGTTCCCCAAGACTACACAATCTCATCTGCCCCTCTTCTGGCAGAGTCATTTTTCCACATTTCCTTTCTGCCTTCCCCCCCCCCCTTTTTATTGAACCATTTAGTTCATGGCTTTTCTCAGAAGTGAAGGCAAATTACATTCAGGTATAGTACATATTTTCTGGTTCTTAAAGGACTTACAATCTAAGGTTTTTTTAAATATAAATTTGTATTCTTTTCCCAACATTCAAGTGGAACAGGAATGACAGAAACAAGATGATACACTGTAATCAAGGAAAACAAAAAAGAAAATACAGAAAAATTCTATCATCATATTTAGACCACAATAATAGGCAATCACCAAGGGCTCCATGTAAAATAAAACATCATAGAAAAAAAAACCAAACTTAAAGCAAGGATGAGACTTATACGTCAGCCGTGTTGAGCGCGGTGTTCACCACTATTTCCTCCCTAGCTACCAGAAAGTCCCAATAGCTGACTAGGCTCAAAGAAAAGAAAAACTTTATTTTTATAAGTAATTATACAACGAGAAGGAAACCGTAACACAAAACTCCCCCCTAGAGAAAGGACCCTAGGTCTAAGACCGAGGAATTCCTTCCTCCTCAGCTGGATTACACATAAGAGATCAGGAAACATATAAACTTTAGAACCTAGAAAGATTACATTGAAATTTCTAAAGAAAGCCCGAAGAACTAGAGACTTATCCAGCTCTACAGCCAGGGTTACAAGCAAGGTTGTCCGGTCAGTCACCACTTCCAGAGAAACTTCCAGAAACGCAGTAAGGTCTCCAGATCTCTGAAACGGATTCTCAGAAGGAGAGCCACGAGAACCGGGGCCCACAGACAAATGCTGTGCTCTCACAATGGGAGGCAAATTATCTCCAGGGAGTTTAAGCACCTCCAGGAAATATTTGTGAACTATCTCTGAAGTGGACATAATAGGGGATTTAGGAAAATTCAACAATCTCAAGTTATTTTTACGAACTTGGTTCTCCAAGTATTCAGCTTTCCTGGACAGCAAAGTTTTGTCCTTAAGTTGGGCCACACACAGCCCTCGAAGATGCTCCAGCTCTGCTTCGATGTTGGTCAGACGTCTAGCCTGTTCCTCCTGGCTCTTTTTCGCCTCAGAAACAGCAGTCCTGAAAGAAAGTATATCAGCACTTACTGCACCCACAACCATCTGTAGGGAAGTATTCATGGTCGCCACCACATCCCACAGTGCTTCTAAATTCACAACAGCAGGTTTGATCAAGCCTCCCAAACCTGGAACAGCACCAAAGCCCACAACCGCAGCTGCCGTACCCCCAACGGGGGGAACAGGCCTTACTCCACCTCCAACACCCAATGCAGCCTCAAAGGAAGGGGACGAGGCGTCTATTACCACACGGGAGCCCTCTTTACTCTGACTCACCGGTGAGCTCGTCGGCAAACCGGCAGGGAGCCCTCCATCAAGTGGCAAACTACTTCCAGGTCGAGGCAGGGGGGGGGCTCGCTGTTCTGGGGACAGCCAAATCCCGGATGCACTCAGAGCCGACGAGATTTCCGCTGGAGACTCTGCCGAAGACACTGCTCTAACTGCAGCTGAAGAGAACCCACACACCGCCAAAGTCAACTGCCCGGGGATGTTACTAGATGCCGAGCCCGAGGGTAGGCTGGCTTGCTTTCGCTTCCGCCGTCCCATCGCCTTCAAGGAACCGCAGGAAACACCCGGGTAGAAGAGGTAAGTGTAGAGAGTCTCAGCCACAGAAACACCCTGCTGCTATCTTGCCCCTGGTCGCCGGCCCCATGAAAACAACTTTTCACAATATAAGTTTACTTATCATCCTGCTTTTCCTCTCAATTACTCAGATCTTTTTCAGCGCTGAGAAAATCCAACCACCATCTGCTGGAAACAGAAAAATACTGAGTTACTCCTAGTGATTCAGGCTGATAGAGACTTGAGAGTGATGTCATTGAAACCTGGGCATTTCATTGGCTCTCTGTCTCCACTCATCTGCTGGTAAGGGAACACGACTCGCTTATCTGGACTGGTCTAGCAGGACTCAAGGAAAGGACATTATCTAGTAAGTAAAATGACACATTCCTTATCATCCTGTAAAACCAATCTAGATGAGTAAGTCAAATGGATTATGCTCCCCAGCCAGCAAGTGAAGTCAGACCAGAGAAACTTTCAGTGATCTCATCACTTGGTGTATCTACTGGTGCAGCACTGACAGAAGCCAATATTGTCTGCCTCCAGCAGATGGCAAGGTGCCTGGACTGGTACAGCAGTGAAGATATGCCTGTTCCCTCTGGCTCAGGCCACAGCCCTGTGGCCTATGAGATGGAGACTGTTGGGCTCAATGTTGGCTCAAAACTTAGGTATGTACCCTGTCTCATTGAGTTGACAGCTGCCCTGTATCCAGCGCTGGTGGGTTAGAGAGTGGACAGGAGAACCCCATGGGGCTCCTGAGGGTGGTTGTTAAGTTGGGCCCGGCCCCTCCTCCCTCTTGCTGTCCTCCATCTGTTTGCTGTGATTTTCTGTTATTTTTTTATTCTCTCCATTGTTTTCAGTTGGCTTCATTTGGCTCTTTGCTGCTTGCAATAAAACAGTTCTAGATTAAAAAAAAAATATTTGTTTGCTTCTCTGGCAGCTGGGTTTCTCAGGCCTGTAGAGGTAGCTGGGGCAACCTTTCTATGGTTTCTCTGGCCAAATTGGTACATGCTGGGATTCCCTTTTTGCAGTTCTCTTTTCATTGCAGTTGGGTTTTTTTGCTGGCAGTTCCTTTTTCTTCACAGTTTTTTCTTTTTGCTGCATGCAGCCATGCCAGGTGCTTAGTGCCGTGCCTCTTGTGGCTCCTGCCAGGTCAGCTCCATGGCTGGCAGAATGCAAAGGAGATACCTTTGTGTCTGGTTTTTTTTGTCAGTATTTTTGAGACTCCCCATGGTGGCCCAGAGCCTGAAGACTATCTGCATGCTTCTGCTGCATCTCCCATAATTTTCATGCCGGTGGGAGCAACAGCCATCTTGGATTGCTCCATGGTCTCAATGGAGGGGGAACAGGGTGAGGAGGCCATAGGCTCAATCCAGCAGTCTCTCTCGGGCCTTCTAGGGCTCCAGGGCTCTTTCTTGGCTGGCTGTGAGCAGCAGCTGCTGAAACAGCTCACAGGCTATTTTCACTCTGTGCCAGCTGCATGGCAGCCTCCCCCAGGGGTCTGAAGCCATGATCTCCCCTGTGGGTGACTCAGGTGCCTCTGGCACCTCTCTCACTTGCAGCAAGAGGGTTACATGGCCCCATTCTGCCCTTTCGCCTGTCTGTTCATCTGGGAGCCCCACCTTATCCCCTATGAGGGATCTGTTTGTTTCACAAGAAGGATCTCTCCATGCTCATTCAGGAAGCCTTAAGCATTGTGAAGCCTGCATCTGATCAGGTCTCCCAGTTGGACCCTATGTTGGAGCCTATGCGACCACTTGTAGTCTTCCAGTGGGAGATACTGGAAATGGGACTCAAAGGTCCTAAGGTTCTTACTTGGCTGTATCAACTGCCTTAGGGCAAGCTGCATCAGCTTTATGGACTTCCTTGGGTGGATGTTCTGGTTCACGGCAGTGACAAAGTATACAACTATCCTAGTGGAAGGGAGCACTGCATTGAAGGAGTTTCATGATAGAAGGGTGGAAACCCTTTTCAAAAATGCCTTTACAGCTTTGGCTTTGGACATTCAGGCAACTTTATGTGTAGGTTTGGTGGCCAGAGCCCTCCCACACTGGATCCAACAGTTTCTGGACAGCCCTCAGATGATGGGACTAGAGTCTAGAGCTTTGTACACAAGTCCATAGCTGCGGTAGTAGTGGCCAGACAGTGGCTGTGGCTCCACAATTTGGCTGCAGATGCTGCTTCCAAGTTACGACTGAGCAAGTTTCCCTTCAAGGGCAGGTTACTCTTTGTGAATGGCTGGAGAGGTTGGTGAAAGATCTCGGAGAGGCTTTCCCACAGAGGCTTCAGCAGGATAGGTCCAAGGGTTCCCCATGTGCCTAGTGGAGGACTCTGTATGGTTTTTGAAGATGCCCTGAGATGGGTAAGAGTTCAGGCAGGACCTGCTTCTCTTATGGGTCTGAAGTCAAAAAGTGTCAGTCCTTTCATTGCTCTCACCACTCTTGGAACTCAACAATGTCTCACTTTGTAGCCAGTAAGCCCCCTCAATGATATCTGGTGGGTCCCTTCCAAGGTATAGCCAGTTGGGAGACAGCTCCAGCTGTTTTATTCAGAGTGGACCCATCAGATTAATGGTTCCCAGAGGTCCTTAGTCAGGGTTATGCAATGGAGTTTGCAGAACCTCTTTAGGATGCCTTTTTGGAGTCTCCCTGCTGCTCCCCACTCAAACAGGTGATGATTGAGGAAATTCTGCAGCATCTCCTGAAATTGCAGACTTTGCACCCATGCACTGCACAGAGCAAGGACAGTGCTGTTACGCTGTTACTCTGTCTACTTTGTGATACCCATGAAGGATGGCTCTTTCCATCCCATTATGGACCTGAAGGTGGTCAGTGTTAGATTTTGAGTGCCTCACTTTGCCATAGAGACCATCAGATCAGTCATTGCATCGGTCTGACAAGGAGAATTTCTATCCTCCATGAACTTTGCTGAAACATACTTCTACATTCCCATGCATGAGCACCATCAGTGGTTCCTCCACTTCTGTATCCTGGGCTGCCATTCTCCATGTCAAGCTCTGCCCTATGGTCTGGCCACAACACCTTGCATCTTCCCCAAGGTGATGGTGGTGGTGGTGGCATTCCTGCAAATCAGTGCCTCCTCATCATCCCTCCAATCCAGTCCAGACGCACTGCTAACAGATAAAGGCTAAGAACCACTGGTTTGATGATGTCACAGTATAAGGGTCATGTGTCATCCTCTTCTCACCAGTATTTTTCAGTCTTCAGCAGATGGAGCTTGTCTAAGCCTGTGCAGTCTGAATTGGATTGCAGGGATGTTTCTAAAGAAGATACTTAGAGTGGTGGGCATAGGAGGGCTGAGGCCTCCTACAATGCTCTGGGGTGCAGAACCTGATGATAGTGAGTCCCTCCTCCCTCCCCACCCACTTATCTTCCCTCAGAGGGGGAATAAAAAAAAAAGGGTGATGCGGAACTCTTGGGGTGCAGAACCCGGTGATGCCGGGTCCCTCCTCCCCCAAGGGCCCTTGACTGGGCTACCCTTATGCATTTGTTTGGTGAAACTGTGGTCCATCCTTGTGTCTTCTCAGGACAGTTTCTCCAAATGGGTTAGTTTTGTGCATACCATGACAGTTATGAACCTCGCTTCTAAGCCAGGTGAGGAGCCTGGTGAGGAGTTTTGTTTTATGTCGGGGTACTTCAAATTTTCAATTGGGAAAAAAAGCCAGTGCTCCAGGGCCTTGATGGAAACAGATTTTCCGGGCAGCAGAGGCCATCAGCTCCTGTAGGGGAAGTAAGTGACGGCTCTTGGGGGGGGGGAGGGGGAAGTGAACAGCATACAGGCTCCTGACGGCTATTATTAGCTCTCTGTGACCTGTGCCACAATTGCCTGCTGCCACGGTTGCACCGAAAGAGGGATGTCGGAATTGTTACTGCCTGTCTGTTAGTGTGGGACTGTATAGCCACAACCGCGAGGTCAGCATCTAGAGGTGTAGAAGCCATTTCTTTTGACAGCTAACGATCTTCAACAGCAGAAGCATGGCACATGGTGGTGATGGGACTATTAGGGTCCTGGTTATGTTGGGGGCTGGAGTACAATTTTGCTTTAATCTCTCCTTAAAAACATAAGATATGACATAATGGGTCAGACCAAGGGTCTATCAAGCCCAGTATCCTGTTTACAACAGCAGTCAATCCAGGTCACAAGTACCTGTCAGGTTCCTTCCAGGTATGGTATGAAGGTGTGAATCAGACATTTCCACTGATCACAATAGTTTCTTTCTTCAGATATATTATACATGCCTTCTCTAGAAAGCAGTTTAGATGTGCTTTATTGATAGAGTACTGTAGGAAGATCTTGTGCACATGGCAGTGTATGGAATTCTTTTCCTTTTCAGCAGGGCAGAAGGTCTCTGGTTGGAGAGAGCTCCTATTGGGGCTTCCAGCAAGATTCCTGTCCTCTATTCCAAAGATTGCTGTTTTAAGGCTGGCCTCTGCCTATATATCTTGAAAGAATATAAGAAAATGTTTGGTTCCTGATCGTCCCTCCAGTCTAGTCCCGGAATCTGTGGGTTGTCAACCTCCTCCAGCAGCTTTGGAGACTGAGAAACTTCACACTTGTGATGTCACTGGTATATAAGCACTGGAACCGCCTCCTCACACCAGTTATCAGTCTCCAAAGCAGCTGAAGGGGTGGTGAGCCCAGAGGTTTAGGGGCTTACTAGAGGAACGATTAAGCAGACTTTAAATTGATTTAAATTGCTGTGCACTTACTTTATCTTAATTCTATCCTGATTGGCACTAAGCATAGGAGAAGGCTGTGAGCAGCACTTTGAGAGAGGGCTCCATTTAGCTTGGTGCGAGCTGTTCTGCCCTCCGGGGCCCTGAGGTCCTCCTTTCTTTGTTTTCTTTGCTTCCCTGGGTCTATCGGAGACCTGCTGTTTTGTGGCAGCAAGTGGAGGGGAGGACCGGCTCAAGGCTCGTCTGGTTACTCTGCTGGTAGAGCATGGGCCATGGACTTTTTTTTGACTATTTGGAGGTTCTCTGGGGTGGGAACTTAGGGCTTCTCTTGCTTTAGGGAAATTTGGTGCTCCAGGGGTATAGCAACAGAGCTCCTTCAGCATGAAAGTTGAGCTCAGTGCTTTTTTGATGCTATGGCTGGATCATTCCTTGTCAGAAACAGTTGCTGCAGAACAGGTTTTGAGCCCTTGAGGTGATTGTGAACTCCTTACATCATATTTATTGTATGGCAGGTGTTCCAGCAGAGGCTGTTCACTTCCAGGTTTTCTTCAGACTACATGAAACTTGAGGGTACACCTAGAGAGGTTCCAACCTGTTGAGACTTATGCTGCCATTCAGGGGCGGCCCAAGGGGGGTGCGGGGCCATGTGCGGAGACTCTGTGCGGGGCCTCGTTTGCATAAATGGCCTTATTTGCATAAATATTTGCATAATGTTACCATACACTGACTTTTAGTAAACATGTCTCTTAATGAGTGTATGGATAAAGAAAGACTAAGAGATTTCTACATTACTATAATCCAGTGCCAACTGCCAGGCACATTAGGAACTACTACAAACGCTGCCCATTTAGAACCCATAGCAAACCCGCCGTATCCTGACAGCATTACCAGGACTCACAAAGCACCATACCCTACCTATCAAAAGGCAACACTGCAAATATTAAACCAATACATAAGAACATAAGACATGCCATACTGGGTCAGACCGAGGTCCATCAAGCCCAGAATCCTGTTTCCAACAGTGGCCAATATAGGTCATACGTACCTAGCAATATCCCCAAAAGACTCAGGTTCCACAATGCTTGTACTGGGTCAAGCATTGATATCCTGGGTCCCTTTTTAATAGTGGTTTATGGACCTTTCCTCCAGGAACTTGTCCAAACCTTTTTTAAACCCAGCTATACTAACAGCCCTTACTACATCCTCCGGTAACAGATTCCAGAGTTTGATTACACGTTGAGTGAAAAAATATTTTCTCCTATTTGTCTTAAATAGTTTACCCTGTAGCTTCATTACATGTCCCCTAGTCTTTCTATACTCTGATAGCGTAAACAATTGATCCACGTTTATCCGTTCCACTCCATTCATTAATTTATAGACCTCTATCATATCTCCCCTCAGCCGTCTCTTCTCCAGGCTAAAGAGCCCTAACCTCCTTAGCCTCTCTTCATAGGAGTAACCTTCCATCCCCTTCACCAATTTGGTGGCTCTTCTCTGTACTTTTTCTAATAACGCTATGTCCTTTTTAAGATACGGTGACCAGAATTGCACACAATATTCAAGGTGCGGTCGTACCATGGAGCGATACAGAGGCATTATAATATCCTTTGTTTTATTCTCCATCCCTTTCCTTATGATACCTAGCATTCTATTTGCTTTCTTGGCCGCTGCTGCACACTGGGCGGAGGGTTTTAACATGTTATCCACGATGACTCCTAAATCTTTTTCCTGGGTGGTGGTTTCTAATGTGGAGCCTTGCATCGTGTAACTATAGTGTGGGTTGTTCTTTCCTAGGTGCATAACTTTGCACTTGTCCACATTAAATTTCATCTGCCATTTGGATGCCCAGTCTTCCAATTTATCAAGATCCTCCTGCAGTTTTCCACAATCCTCTTGGGTTTTAACAACTTTAAACAGTTTTGTGTCATCTGCAAATTTGATAACCTCACTAGTTATTTCCTTTTTCCAGGTCATTTATGAATATGTCAAAGAGCAGCGGACCCTGTACAGATCCCTGGGGTACTCCACTATTCACCTTTTTCCATTGGGAATATTGGCCATTTCTTTCTTGCTTTCTATCTTTTAACCAATTCCCGATCCACAATAGTACACTGCCTCCTATCCCATGACTTTTTAGCTTCGCCAAAAGTCTCTGATAGGGGACTTTGTCAAAAGCTTTCTGAAAGTCCAGATACACTATATCAACCGACTCACCTTTGTCTACCTGTTTATGCACACCTTCAAAAAAACATATCAGATTAGTAAGACAAGATCTTCCTTGTCTAAAGCCATGTTGGCTGTCTCCCATTAGGCCATGACTATCTACATGCTGTGTAATTTTGTTCTTTATTTCAGAGAATACTGGGGAAAGAGAACAAGTGGCAATGTCAAATAGGAATTACATAAACAGAATACCTCAGCTCAGTTACACATGCAGAACATAGACCATCACCAAACAAGGAATCACAATTTAGAAACAGGAAGGCAATAATTAAACTGGGAACCCCAAAAGCCAAACTTGGAATGTACAACAACACTGTAGAAATAAAACTATAAATTAATTTCTTCTTGTACCAAACAAAGCGCAGACGTTAATGATGCACATTTCCCAGAGTTTTCATATTACAGTTAATAAATTCAAAATAAAGAGATATCTTTCTACCTTTTGTGCATTTTTTTCAGTTGCAATTGCTCCAGCCACTTTCTTCTGGTTTCTTCATGTTTTCTGCTAACTCTCCATCGTCTGCTGTCCATTTGTCCTTTCTTCTCTCTTCTAGTTTTTTTTCCATTCTCTCTCTCTACATCTCCTTTAACATACTAATCTTTCTCCTTTTGCTCTTTCCTCATTCCTATTTCATCCACACAAATTTTACCCCTCCATCCTCAATCCCCACTTACTCTCCCAATACCCGGCCAATTGTAGATTTTTCATCCCTCCCACACAAAATATTTTTCCCTTCTCCATTTTACTCTCCCAGCCCCATCCCATTCTAATCCTCCCCCAACATCAGCTCCCTTCTAGTTTCACTCTCACCCAGCATCCATTCCCTTCTAGTCCCTGCATCAGCCCATTTCCAGCCTAGCTCCCCCATCCATTTCCAGTCCGAGTCCCTTCATCAGCTCATTTCCAATCCTAACCCCCATCAGCCCATTTCTAGTCATTTCCTAGCCCCACCATCAGCCCATGTCAAATCCTAGCTCCCCTCCACTCAGCCCAATAGCAGTCCAAGCCCCCCCATGAGCCTACTCCCAGTTCTAGCCCCTCCATGAGTCCATTTCAATTCAAGCCCCCACCACAGCCCATTTTCAATCTTAGCTCCCCCCAACAGCCCATTTCCAGTCCTATCCTTGCTGCTCCATCAGCCCATTTTCAGTCCTAGCTCCCTTCCCTCACAGCCCATTTCCATTCCAAGCCCCCTCCCCATCAGCTATTTGCAGTTCAAGCCTGCCCTTCCACTCAGCCCATTTCCAGTCCTAGCAACCCCCCAATCCATTCCCAGTCCTAGCCCCCCATCAACCCACTTCCAGTCCTAACCCCCATCACCCCATTTTCAGTTTAAGCTCCCCCTATAACCCATTACCAGTCCTAACCCCCCATCAGCCCACTTCCAGTCCTAACCCCATCAGCCCATTTCCAGTCAGCCCCCCATAGCCCATTGCTAGTCCTAACCCCCCCATCAGTCTCAGCCCATTACCAGTCCTAACCACATCAGCCCACCTCAAGTCCTAACTCCTCCCCATCAGCCCATTTCCTGTCCTAGCCCCCCATAGCCCATTATCAGTCCTAACCCCCCCATAGCCCATTACCAGTCCTAACCCCCATCACCCCATTTCCAGACAGCCCCATCAGCCCACAGCCCATTACCAGTCTTAACCCCCCCATAGCCCATTACCAGTCCTAACCCCCCCAACAGCCCACAGCCCATTACCAGTCCTAAACCTCATCAGCCCACTTCAAGTCCTAACTCCTCCCCATCAGCCCATTTCCTGTCCTAGCCCCCCCATAGCCCATTCTCAGTCCTAACCCCACCATAGCCCCTTACCAGTTCTAACCCTCCATCACCCCATTTCCAGACAGCCCCCATCAGCCCACAGCCCATTACCATTCTTTACCCCCCCCATAGCCCATTACCAGGCCTAACCCCCCCCCGCAGCCCACAGCCCACCTCAAGTCAAGTCCTAACCCCCTCCATAGCCCTTTACCAGTCCTAACCCCCCCCCCCCCATCGGCTCATGGAAAATTAAAAAAAAAATTTCCCACCTGCCCCTGCGGGCTTAACAGAGACGCGAGGGAGACACTCTCCCTTCGCGTATCTGAAAGCCGGCGCAGAGGGGCTCAGCCAGGCCAGGAGAGCTCAGCCGGGCAGAGGGGGCCCCGAGGGACACTCCATTCTGCCGCTGCCGCTGCCGCCGGCAGTGGCAGCAGCCAGCTTTTTTTTTTTTTTTTAAATTTAATTTTTAAAAAAGCAGAATTTTCTTTGCGCGGGGCTCCCTGAAACGCGGGGCCCTGTGCAGAAAACATTCTTGCTCAGTGGACGGGCCGGCCCTGCTGCCATTGTGTGGAGAGCTGTGTGGCAGTTATTACCTTCGGAGCTCAGTGGTGCATTTTCATCAGAGGGCTGCAAGGGGAAAGCCTGGTTAGGCTAAGGATTTTTCAGCTGTTTGTCAGAAACAGTGCAGAGACAGTTGAGTCCATAAGGCAGCACCCTGTCGGTTGAGTTCCGATGAGGTCTTTGAGCTGGTGGTAGTTTTACGGGCTATCAAAGTCTGAAGTGTTGGTCACCCTAGGGGTGAAGAATCTTCTATGTTTAGCAGGTGTTTCAGACCATTGGATGTCATCTGGAAGTCCTGAGGAATTTTGTGAGATGCCAGGTTGGCGCTGTGGTTCTTATTGGATTCTGTTTGGCTGACTGCTTAGAAGGGTGAGGCTATCTGAGGTCTTGTGTGCTGGGATTCTAGACTGGTCAAATTGGCTATCATTGGGGCTGTCAGTGCCTGGGACAACAGATAGCCTTCTTTCCCGTGGCAAGTGTAGGATGAGCTTCTGTCAGGGTCTCTTTCTTAAGCTGGAAGGAGCCTTCTTCTCTTTTTTAGGTGGTTCTTGAGATAGCTGGGCTGTACCAGAGAAGTCCTACTTTCCTTGATTCTTAATAGCTCTTTTTGGCAGTGCAAATATAAGTCCTCGCTGCCTTAGGTCACATAGCGAGACTTTAGTATGGTGAACCAAAGAATTGGGCCCTTTGTTCTTTGAAGTTTGGTCTGGCAGGACATTTTGGTGATGGGATATGCAGCGCATGCTTAGGTGCTCGCATGTTTTTCACTGCAATTGTAGGAGCCAGAGTTGTCCTCTTTCGGAGATAGGATGCTTGTCTTCCTTCTTGGGCAGCTGTGAACCTTGGAAATGGTTGGTTCCTTATCATTCCTCCAGTCCAGTCCCGCACTTTTAGGTAGTGTACCTGTTCCAGCAGCTTGATGACACCAGTACTAATGTAGCTGGCACTGCCCACCAGCCCCCAGTATGCTCAGTCTACAAGCAGCTGGAGGAGGTAGTGAGCCAGGGTGCAGGACTCACTGAAGGGGAAAATAAGGAGCAGATTAGCTGGATTTCTTATTTTGATTTGCTTTAATTTGGTTAGTTTAGGGTTTTTAAGAAAAATACAACAACCAGATTTAAGGATCATTATTCTCAGGAAGAGGACTGCTGAGGAGGACCCCCCCCCCAGAGGGCCGCGGGGGTGTTTGGAGGTTTCGATTGCATCCCGGTACTCTGGTGGCTCCCAAACCCATTGTTGGGTGAGGAGCTGCTACTCAGACACAGCGCAAGAGTGAAGAGCATGTTCCTGGCCCCGCCCCCTTGCTGCCAAAGCTGCCGAGCAGGCTGAGCATGAGGAATGCAGGGGTGAATTTGGCAGGGTGCGATCAGCAGAGGTGCCACTCAGAGCCAGCACAAGTGAGGTAAACTCTATCAGGGGACAGCGCTTTCACAGCTCGAGGCATTTCAGAAAGGCCGGGAGTTGACGCGCGAGTTTTTTCTTCGCCGGCGGCCCGGCCTGCAAGGTGAGGCCTTGTGCCATGTGGCCACTGCTTATGCAGCTGCGCGGGAATGGCAGATGGCACAATTTCTTTCTTCTTCTCTCCCCTTCTCAGTTTCCCGCCGAATTCCCCTAGTTTTCTGTCTCTCTATGTGGCAAGAGCCCTTCTTGTTTAAGGGTTGTTGTTTTGGGTTAAAAAAACAAAAAAAACAAAAGGGGAGACAAATAAAAAGCAGTTCAAGGTCCTGCTTTGGGCAGATTTTCCTTTACTTGGCTGTATTTCTCTACCAAGTTGCTGGTCTAGGGGGCTCTCTCTGTGCAGACAGTTAAGGAGTGACTCTTCCTGGGCAGGCAGGTAGTGAGGGACCTGCTGAGAACAGATGTTGCACCCATGCCGGACTGTCCGCAGTGCCTTGTGTGCAGAACCCGGCAGGGAGCAGTGTCAGATGCGGGGGTTTGTCGCGGCTGTGCTCTGGAAGTCACCTCCATGGAATAAGCTTTGCAGAGCACATCACAATAGGAGATTACCCTCTTTCCATCCAGGGAGGCTCAGGATGCGGGGGAGTTCCCGCCTCCACCTCTAGACACGGCTTCCTGCTCCACGGCCGTTCCTAGACCCTCCACATCTCAGAGTCTGGGGGAAGGAGGGCTTCCGGAGGTGTTTTCACCAGAGTTTGTCCTGTTGCTCCACCAGGTCTTCTACTTGTGCCAGTAGGGATCAGTGGGTGGTTCCTCGGTGTCGGAGTGCAGTAGCAAATGGATGGCAGTCGTGAAGGAGAGCGAACCCAGGAGTGGTGCCTTCGAAGAGGGCTAGATCCAGGGCAATCTCCCTTGTCCAAGGGGCTGGAAGCAGAGGACTTGGACACAGAGCCGGATTTGGAGGGTGGCAAACTCGAAGAGGGTGAGATCCTGGAACCAGAAGACCAGGCTCGCATTGTCCGGGTGTTTCACCAGGAAGAATTGCCTGCCCTCATCATAGAATCCCTCAAAGCCCTTAATATGCTCGCTAGCCTACCGGCTGAGGATGAGTCGCTAGGGGATTTCTTGCTCCGAGCGGTATGGAAGACGCAGAAGGTTTTCCCAATGCATAGGGTGGTCCAGCAGATGATTCAGGATGAATGGGACCAGCTGGAGGTGGGTCTCAAGGGAGTGAGGACTATGATGCGCCTCTATCCCCTGCCGGATCAGAATCGCAAGCTATTTCGGTCCCCCAGGGTGGACGTGGTGGTGGCTGCAGTCACAAAGAAGATGACGATCCCCATTGAGGGTAGCATGGTGCTGATGATGTCTCTTGATCTCACGGAGCTGTATCTGCATATTCCCATATGACCAGAGCACCAGCAGTTCCTCTGGTTTGCGGTGCCGATGGGACATTTTCAGTTCTGGGCGCTGCCATTCGGCCTGGCAACAGCACCTTGTACTTTCACCAAGGTTTTGGTGGTGGAAGTGCGGTGCTCCGCAAAGAAGAAGGGGTTCTGGTGCATCCATATCTCAACGACTGGCTGATCCGAGAAAAGTCCAGGGACAAGAACGAACAGGCGTCGTCACACATGGTAAAGTTTCTGGAAAGTCTCAGCTGGGTGGTCAACGTGGTCAAGAGCCAGTTGGTCTCATCTCAAGAGCTGGAGTACTTGGGAGCGTGCTTCGGCACCTGGGTGGGAAGAGTCTTCCTGCTGGAGCAGCGAGCTCAGGGGCTACAACTCTTAGTGCGTCAGTTCCTGAGACGGCCGGAATCTATGGCCTAGCATTATCTGCAGGAACTGGGAACCTTGGCAGCCACTTTAGAACTGGTGCCATGGGTGAGGGCACACATGTGTCCACTGCAGAGGGCCTTGATCCGTCATTGGTCGCATCAAACGCATCCCCTGTCCAAAAAGCTCCCCTGCCCGTGAAGGGCCAAAAGGGCGCTCAAGTGGTGGCTTTGCCCAGGGAATCTGGAAGTGGGCATGTCCCTCGAGTCACCGCACGGGATCCCGTTGATAACCGACACCAGTCTGTCTGGTTGGGGAGCCCATTGCGAGAGGCGTTTTGCTCAGGGGCACGCCGGCTGGTAATGTGGGCAGTAGCCTGGGCACTCCGGAGCTTCGAGACCTGGCTGCTGGGGAAGATGGTCAGAGTCTTTTTGGACAACGCAACCATGGCGGCCTACATCAACAGTCCAGGAGGCACGGGCAGCAAGGTCCTGGAGGAAGAGGCAGAACTGCTGTTTGGCTGGGCAGAATGTCACCTCCAGGTGCTGTCTGCAGCTCATGTGGTGGGAATCGACAACATGATGGTGGACTACCTAAGCTGGGTGCACATGGACCTCAGTGAGTGGACGCTCACCAGGGTCCATATGCACAGGTGGTGCACAGGGAGTGGGCACTACAGTCATGGACCTGATGGCAACGTTCGAGACTGCTAAAGCGAGTCAGTTCTTCAGCAGAAGGGAAAGGATGTCAGAGTCTGGACGCCCTGGTGCAGCAGTGGCCCGCGGAAGGACTTATCTATGTGTTCCCCCCGTGGGCCCTCATAGGCCAGGTCGTGCACCGGATTGAGGCGCACCAGGGTTGGGTCACTTTGGTCGCCCTGGATTGGTCGCGATGCCCGTAGTATGCCAACTTGGTGTGTATCCTAGCAGATTGACTGTGACATCTTCCGGCGCGGGAGGATCTCCTGATGCAAGGACCGCTGTGCATGCCCCAGGTGGATCGGTTCTCGCTTATGGCTTGGCTCTTAATAGGTTGCATTTAAGTAAGAAGGGTTACTCGGGGCTGGTGATCTCAACTTTGCTGAAGGCAAAGAGAAGGTCTACCTTCCTAGCTTATATCTGGATATGGCATATTTTTGAGGCCCGGTGTGCAGACAGGCAGGCTCAGCAGGCTACCACATCCATTCTGGACATCCTAGTCTTCTTACAGGCCGGTTTCAATAAGGGCCTAGAAGCTAATTCCTTGAGGGTGCAACTGGCAGCAATCTCCTGTTATTGAGAGAAAGTGCAGAGAGTGTCGGGGATGCACCCAGATGCGGTGTGCTTTCTGAGGGCGGTAGCCCACCTTTGCCTGCCAAGGAGGTTGATGGTACCACCGTAGGATCTCAACTTGGTCTTAGCAGCGCTGACTGGGGATCCCTTTGAACTATTGAGCCGGGCTTCGCTGAAGGACTTAAGACGGTATTCCTCGTGGTAATATGCTCCGCGTTCAGGATTTCAGAGCTACAAGCCATATCGTACCAGGAACCATTCTTTTGGTTCTCGAGGGAGAAGGTGGTCCTGCGGCCAGTACCTTCCTTTTTGCCTAAGGTGGTGTCAGCATTTCATGTGAATCAATCTGTTTTCCTACTGGTGCTGGAGGACGCTGGAGAAGACGCCGCCAAACCTCAGTTGCGTCTGTTGGATGTTTGACGCGTCCTGCTGTGCTCTTTGAAGAGGACAGTGGCCTTCCGGAATTCTGATCATTTGTTTGTGCTGTTTTGGGGGCCACGCAGGGGTGCGGCGGCTGCTAAGGAATCTATCTCCAGATGGATCCAGGAAGTGATCGCATCAGCAGACATCTTGAAAGGATGGCAAATGCTGGTGGGTTTGTGTGTTCATTCCACGAGGGCTCAGGCGGCCTCGTGGGCCGAGTATAGTTTGATGCGCTGGTAGAAATCTGTAGTGTGGCATCCTAGTCTTTGCTTCAAATTTTCAAAAATTCAGTCTTCAATTAAAGAGCTAAAAGAGAGCTTAGAAACTCAAGCTACAAGATTTCAAAGAGCAAAGAGCAGAGGACAGAATTTCAATGCAAGACAGAGATGGACGTCTGGCTACGCACACTGGATGAACTTTCCCAGAAGCTAGTGGAGTCTGTGGAAGATCAAGAGAATAGAAGGAGAAGGAATAACTCTGGATCACTGGCCTCTCGGAGGAGGTAAAAGAAGGTGACTTATGTGAGTTTGTGGAAGTGTGACTCCCAAAGGCCTTGGGGTGGTCGGACTCAGAAGTGCCAGTGAATTTTTGAAAATGTATCTTCCAATACCGCCATAAATTGCTGGGTTAACTCCCTCATTAAGTCATTGTGCAAGGTTACCACCGGCTGGAATCCATCGGCCATCATCTTTACATCAGGAGGTTGCAGCTTGTTCTGCACCACTTTTCTAGTCTGAATTGACATTCCCTACATCCACCAACTTGTTCCAGCCAACACATCCTGCGCCCACTTGCTCAACCCAGATCTGCTTTTTTGACCACAGTGGCTCATTTAGTGGATTTTTATAAAGCATTGGGGTTAACTCCTGGGAGCTCTCCTCCTGGGTGTCCATTCACACTGAGTTCATCGTGTGATCTCCCATAATAATTTCTATTGTCAATCTTGATTTACATTTACTCTGAATTTATTTTATTGAGTTAGAATGGAATCATTAATTTTTGTCACTTCTATGAATGTAATCAGATATTGTATAAATGAACTAATGACTAAATACTATTTTCATAACCCTCCTAAAAAATTTTGTTACTTAATTTTAATGTCAAATTATTTTAATAAATCATTTCTAATATATGAACATAATGTTATTTTCTTAATAGGGGCATTCAGCGGAAATCATCTCATTATCCTTTAACACCACTGGTGACAGAATTATCACAGGTTCTTTTGACCACACTGTCTCAGTATGGGATGTTGGAAGTGGCAGGTACTGAGAATTTATAGTTTCATTTTTTATATGTGTCTAACAAATATAGTAGATTTGCTTATACAGCTGAATTCCTTATTGTCCTGCCAGACCAACCCAGATGCATGGGTTTATATCCCCTTACCAGCAGATGGAGACAAAAAACAAACTTCTTTGCTGACATTATCAGCCCTTTATGTTGTGGTACAGCAGAGCTTTTGGTGCCAGCAATGGTAAAGCAGAACTTTTGGTGGATTGCTTTTAGTAGAGCTAGGGCCAAGATAGGGGGATCTCTTAATGGTCATAGGTTTTTTTATGGCAAATACTCCCCTTTCCCCTAAGAAATTGTGCTCTGGTTGGGCTGAGAGCTCTTTTTGGCCATTGGTGAGAGTGCATTGAAGAGCACTTAGATCCAGCATAAGCTCTGGATTAGATACAATCCCATTCTGTTGTGACTAATAAAGCTATTCAGGAAAAAATAAGAGCTTAATTGCAGGCAGCTTGTTTGGCTGTGGTTAGTGAGGAAAGATTCAGTGACAACGTCAACCCAGAGATCAGTTGGGAAAAGTCCTGATGTGCAGAGATATGGTGGAGAAGGAAAGGCAGTGCAAAAACTGTGGATAGTGCAGTTGGCTCCCTTTGCCTTATTTACAACAGAGAGACTGCCAGAGTTCAGGGGGATAGTTTGTCACAGCTACAGAACACATCTATATCTTCCAGTTGGGTTCGTGAAAGGGAGCCCAGGGGCTGTGGAGATGGGGAAGCCCCATGGAGGCCAAAGAAGAAGCTGATGTTTTGGTGTCCATTTTACCCACCAAGTACTTCATCCATAGCAGCCCCAACTCGATCCAGCCATGAAACTTGCTACTTGGACAGTGCACTTCATCTGGTTACAGGGCCTGTGGGGACTGCAGTTGCATATTTGGGATTCCTTTTGCTTGCCTTCACACTTTGTTTTACTCCTCCATTATCCCTTCTTCACCATGAAGGAGCAGGTGGGAGAGGGAAGTAGCCTAACCTGATCCATTCTTCTGTTCCTGCAGGAGCACATACTTTCTAACATTCAAGCCGAGAGATCCAGTTGGAACCCAGATAAAGAAGAGTCCAAAATCAGTGAATGAAGGATGGTGGAGAAGGGAAAAATTTCCTTGAAACCAGAGGATGATTTCTTGGTTTTATGGCTATTTAGGAAGGAGGAACTACTGAATTTGATCACCAAGGTGTCCAGGCAGAGGTAATCTCTGCACTGGAAGATCTGATATTGGCAGGAAATTTGTATCCAAATGGGAAACTCCTGAAGCAAAAAATCTATGGAGAAGGTGTATACAGTTCCACAAGTTGAAAACGGCAGCTTGTTTCAGATGATTAGAGTGGATATATCAGTCTTGTTGGTGATGTACAGGACTACTATTCCAATAGAAAGAGGACTGCTTTAAGGGGCTTCTAGGACAAGAGGATTGAATCCTGCCTCAAACATTCATTTAAAATGTCTTATCTCTTGTTGAAGGCAGCTGTTTGCAAAGATAACCTTACCAGTGCTTTCATGCAGTACATTCAACACTTCCTATGGGAAGTGGGGGAGGTGAGCAGGTTACCCTTCAATGGTAAGCTACTGTTCAGAGAAAAGATAGAGAAGTTGGTAAAGGATTTCAGAGAGTCAGAGACCCAAAGGCCCCCTTGGAGGATAGACCCAAGGGATTATCTCCAGGAACAAGCAGGAATGAGTCCTCACATATGGGTACGTCGGTACCGACGGAGCCTGCGCGGGAACGCTCCCCAGCTTCCCAAAAAGGAAAGCTTTTGGGAGCATCCCACAGCGCCTGCGCGCTGCCTTCCCGCCTTTCCTAACCAACTCTCCTCAGTTCTTCTTTTCCGCGGAGCCAGCAGGTCGTGTTCCTGTCACCGCTGAAGAAGTTCTTTATTTTAATTTATTTCTTTGGTCGCGTGTCTGCCTTCTCCGACTCCGGACCGGTACCGCCGGTCTTTTCTTTTCTTTTCTTTCTTAAAAAAAAAAAAATATATATATTTTCCTCACTTGGTGTATTTTTCTTCTTAGGCCTCCAGGCCCACAAGAAAATTTTCCCTCATGGAAAAACCAGCCTCCGGATTCAAAAAATGCACTAAGTGTAGCGGTACTATTTCTGTTACAGATACCCATGAATGGTGTCTTAAATGTTTGGGTCCTGAACACTCCATTCCGGATTGCCAGTCCTGCTCTCTAATGTCTAAACGGGGGTTACAGAACCGAGCAGCCAAGCTCCATGTGCTGTTTCCCACAGATGCACCGGCGGTGGCATCGACATCTTCCAGGTCTTCCTCTCCTGATGGATCTCAGGTAACCAAACATAAACCTAGCAGGTCCTTGAAGGGTAAATCTCCCTCTAAGCATCGAGATGCCTCCGGGCTTGCCCTCGAGGATCCTGCCCCAGCCAAACAACCCCGGCGGGAAGCTCCGGCTTCCAAAGCTCCTCCTATGGGGTTACAGGTTGACATCGATGGCACGGCCTCGACCGATCACCTGTTAGATTGCTCTGGGGTACCGGCACTTTCTCCCGGTACCGACATCCAGGCAGTCATGGCGTCCATGGATCACACTGTTCAATCCATGCAGCAGGCTATAACGGCCTTTATTAAAGCTGCGACGCCGATGGTACTGCAACGAGTTCCGTTGTCGGTACCGGCCCCAGTACCGGTACTAGCGCCGATACCAGTACCGACTGCATCGACATCGACCAGGATACCGACTCTGGTTCCTTGTCCAGGGCTATTTCTTGGTACCGATCCGGTACCGGGAACGCCCGATGCCGGTACCGATCGATACGCGTATCGATCGTTAGAAGCTGACAGACGATACTTCGATTCCTCTGATGACTCTGATTCATCAGATGAATCTCCTGAAGTATCCATTACCCTTCCTGAGGAGCCTACTTCTCCAAAAAGGAGAATGTCTCCTCCAGAGGATTTGTCCTTTCAAGACTTCATAATAGAAGTGGCTAAAGGACTCTCTATTTCAGTAACCTCTGAAACAGAGCCTAGAGCAAAAAAATTAGATATTTTAGGATACTCTAAGGCTCCTAGAGAGGCAGTCACCTTGCCAATTCATGAAATTCTTCATGAACATATGATTGACTTATGGGAGACTCCTCTCACCCTTTCTCCTCATTTTCGCAGATTGGACACTATGAACCGTGTCCCTCCTTGTCCTGGATTTCAGAAAACTCAGCTTCCTCACCATTCCATTGTGGTGCAGTCAGCTATGAAAAGGATAAAGAGTACCAAAAGACACTCTTCTGCTCCTCCAGGAAGAGAATGCAGGACCTTGGATGCTTTTGGTAGGAAAATCTTCCAAGCCAGCATGCTTATTGCCAGAATCAACTCATATAGCCTTTACATGGGTATGTTTCTCAAGGAAGTTGCACAAAAGCTGCACAACTTTCTCCCTTTTCTTCCAGAGGATAAAAGGGATGAGTTCCTCCTTTGGCTTAAGCATACTCAAGACATTTCAAAGTTTTCCAACAGGGCAGCCTTTGACTCCTTTGAAGGTGCCAGCAGAGCCTCAGGCATTGCCATAGCTGCTCGCAGAATTGCTTGGCTCCAGGCTTCTGATCTAGAGCCCTGGGTTCAAGATGGCTTAGGAAATCTGCCCTGTACAGGTGAAAATCTCTTTGGCAAAGAGTGGCAAATAAAAGCCACTCAAATGGATGCAGAGAATTCTGCTCTGGATAGGCTTTCCAAGTCAACCTCCATTCCAGCCAAGAAAAAACCTTTCAAAAAGCCTTTTTACAAAAGGAGCAGATTTCCTTCCACTTCTGGCCAACAATCTTCTACAGGTCGCTTTGCTACTAAGCGTCAGCAACCTAAACAGGCCAGGCCTAAACCTGCAGGGACTGCTACAACCCAGCAGTCCCAACCTCCTCAGGGTTTTTGACTTGATACTAGAGAACTTAACCTTTCTGGCTCTACAACAGCCAGAACCTCTCACCATTCCAGGAAGGTTAGCTCATTTTGCTCCCAGATGGGAGCAAATCACATCAGAGCAGTGGACCCTCTCCATCATTAGAGAGGGCTACAAACTTCATTTCTCAGACCTTCCTCCCTACACCATGGTGAGACACTTCAATTCTCCCACATCTCTCCTCGACCTTCTGGATCAGGAGGTGACTATCCTTCTTGCCCAAGGGGCCATAGAAGAAGTTCCTCTTCTTCAACAGTGATCAGGGTTCTACTCCCCCTATTTTCTCATTCCAAAGAAAACAGGGGGATACAGACCCATTTTAGATCTCAGAGAATTGAACAAATTCCTATGCAAGGAGAAGTTCAAGATGCTTTCTCTAGGCACTCTCCTTCCATACCTGCAGAGTCAGGATTGGCTTTGTTCTCTAGATCTCAAGGATGCGTACACTCATGTCCTCATCCATCCATCTCACAGAAAATTCCTACGTTTTCTGTTCCAGGGAAAACATTACCAATAGAGAGTGCTTCCTTTTGGTCTGGCCTCTGCTCCGAGAGTGTTCACCAAATGCATGGCAATAGTTGCTGCATTTCTACGCACTCTGGGAATATTTGTCTTCCCATACCTGGACGACTGGCTCATCCGAGCTCCAACCCAGTCAGAGGCTCAGATCTCCTTGAACCGCACCAGGCGCATTCTGCAATACCTGGGACTTGTGGTAAACCTCCCAAAGTCCCAGCTCACCCCTACTCAGTCCCTGGTATTCATAGGGGCCTGGTTGGATACCACCTCTGCAAGGGCCTACCTTCCTCTGGCCCGTTGCCAACGTCTAGTGCAGTTAGCCTCCCAGATTCAGTCAAAGAGCCACTTAACTGCCAGGGAGATGCTACAGCTGCTAGGCCACATGGCTTCCACAGTACATGTGGTACCCTATGCTCGCCTACACATGAGAGCAGCTCAATGGACTTTGTCCACCCAGTGGACTCAAGCTTCAGGAGCTCTCTCAGACCAAATAGCAACCTCCAAACGTCTCTTTTGGTCTCTCCAGTGGTGGATGTCCACTCAAAATCTGTTGCTGGGGTCCCCCTTCCAACCTTTGTTACCCCAAGCAACCCTCACAACAGATGCCTCCCAAACAGGTTGGGGAGCTCATCTACAAGACTTCTCCACCCAAGGCACTTGGTCCCCACAGGAGACCTCTCTTCATATCAACCACTTGGAACTTTGAGCAGTGTTCCTAGCTCTCAAGGTCTTTCATACCCTCCTCAGCTACAAGACAGTCCTCATTCATACGGACAATCAAGTAGCCATGTTTTACATAAATAAGCAAGGAGGAACTGGCTCTCTGTCACTTTGCAACGAAGCTCTAAGATTATGGGCCTTCGCCAGAGAGCATCAAATCCATCTCCTGGCAGTATACCTCCCAGGAATCCAAAACTCTTGGGCAGACAGACTCAGTCGAGTTCTGCTTCCACACGAATGGTCCCTGGATCAGGTACTCAGAATCTTCCAAGAATGGGGAACCCCGGACATAGACCTCTTTGCAAGTCTGTGGAATGCCAAACTTCCCGGTTCTGTTCCAGAATTCCGTGTCAGGGAGTTCAGGCCAAGGATGCCTTCCTCCTTCATTGGGGTCAGGGCTTCCTGTATGCCTTTCCACCCATTCCTTTGATTCCCAAGACTCTGTTCAAACTCCAGAGGGATCAAGGATCTATGATCCTCATAGCTCCACGCTGACCACGCCAATTGTGGTACCCTCTACTTCTGCATCTTTCCCAAGCCCCCTCCATGGACTTGGGAGCTGCTCCAGACCTTCTGTCCCAGGAGGAAGGGACTTTGTGGCATCCAAACCCCAAGTCCCTTCACCTCAGAGCTTGGTTACTGAAGGCCTAGACCTTCAAGACTTAAATCTTTCTCAGCAAGTGAAGGATATCCTCCATGCTTCCAGAAAACCTTCCACTAGGCGTTCCTATGCTTTTAAGTGGAAAAGATTTTCCGTTTGGTGTGCTCAAAAGGGTCTTGACCCTCTTGCACTTCCTGTGAATTCTCTATTGGAATATCTCCTGCATCTCTCCAATGCAGGCCTTAAGACGAATTCAGTAAGGGTCCATTTGAGTGCTATTGCAGCATCCCTTAAGCCTCTCAATGGACAACCTATTTCCTCTCATCCTCTTATTGCAAGATTCATGAGAGGCCTAACTTTAACTAAACCTCCCATTCGACCTCCTCCGGTGGCATGGGACTTAAACTTGGTTCTTGGTCAGCTTATGAAGCCACCTTTTGAACCCTTAGCCACTACCTCCTTGAAATGTCTTTCCTGGAAGGTTATTTTCCTTATTGCAATCACTTCTGCTCGCCGCATCAGTGAACTGCAGGCCTTAGTGGCTAATCCACCTTATACAAGGTTCCATCATGATAAGGTAGTCCTTAGGACAAATCCACACTTTATGCCTAAAGTGGTCTCACCTTTTCATCTTAATCAAGAGGTATATTTACCTGTTTTTTTTCCAGCTCCTCATGCATCCAGTGCAGAGAGGAATCTTCATACTCTTTATTGTAAAAGAGCTCTTGCTTTTTACTTACACAGGACACAGCAACATAGATAGTCTTCCCAGTTTTTGTTGCTTTTGATCCTTCTCATTTAGGATTTCCAGTCTCTAAAAGAACACTGTCCAATTTGATTGCTCAGTGTATTTCTTTTGCTTACCAGAGTAAGAACCTTTCTCTGGAGGGCCATGTCTCAGCTCACAATGTGAGGGCCATGGCCACCTCTATGGCTCATCTACATTCTGTGTCCA
The DNA here is from genome assembly GCA_033557465.1 of Ichthyophis bannanicus. Classification (NCBI taxonomy): domain Eukaryota; kingdom Metazoa; phylum Chordata; class Amphibia; order Gymnophiona; family Ichthyophiidae; genus Ichthyophis; species Ichthyophis bannanicus. Next base: position 402,334,511 of record CM066038.1, read on the forward strand.
TTTACCAGATCTGTCGAGCAGCCACCTGGGCCTCGGTTCATACCAACTAGACTTCATTAATATAATCCAAGCTACAATAACACCGCACTTTGATTTTGCCAACCTAATTCTCTTAGGTATATCGAAACAAAACATAAAAAGAATCCAATTAGCACAAAACGCAGCAGCCAGAATTGTAATGAAAGTACACTCAATCCAGCACATAACTCCAATATTAGCTTCCCTACACTGGTTGCCAATTCAAAGTAGGATAATATATAAAACCACAATAACCACATACAAAGCTTTAAACAACATGGCCCCAATCCCATTAAGCAATCTTATTAGCATGGAATCTCAAAAAACTACGCACAGAAAAGGATACTCAAACAAACTAAATACCCCTAATGATTTCATAAAAGCAAATAAATTAACTAACAAAAGAGCTTTTTCTCATGCTGCCCCCTCTATTTGGAATTCCCTTCCGGAGGACTTACGAACTATAACTGAAATCATGGAACTCCGTAAAAAACTAAAAACCTATTTATTCTCCATGCACTACGGCAACATAGATAACCCCTGGATACACTCAGATAAAGGTTAAAAATATGACAGAGTAATACTTATCCCAAAAATTTAACAGACATTACGCTATTATATAAACTCTATGATCCAACTCTGAGTACCCCCAACATGTACCTGTATATAGTTTTTTGTACATAGTTTAATAAGCCAGTTTTGCTATTTTGCATTAGTTCAAGCTGTTACCCATTACTTTTATTGTTACAAAAATGTTCGATGTAAAACTAAGCTTTTGCTATGTGGAATGTTGTTTTATTGTGAACCGCAACTGAACTCTGGAAGTTGCGGGTTATAAATATATGTTAAATAAAAAATAAATAAATAAATAAAATACCTTCACAGCCCATTACTGTTTGGACAAGGACTCCCGCCAAGATGCCTTGTTTGGTCAGGCTGTCCTCAGACACCTGTTCCATTCTTGAACCACTCCTGCCCTCCTTCCCTGGATGGATGCCTGAGATCCATAGGAAGACGAGGAATCCTTCAGGGTCTCATATCCTTGGGGATCTCCCAGGCATCTTAGCTAGGGAGTCCCCATATGTGAGGACTCATTCCTGCTTGTTCCTGGAGATAGCACAGTTACTTACCTGTAACAGGTGATCTCTGGGAACAGCAGGAATTAGTCCTCACAACCCTCCCACCTCCCCTAGGAGTTGTATCTATCTCTATCTTTCCTTTCCTCTCTCTATTGTTTCAGCTTTACACTTGAACTGAGGAGAGTTGGTTAGGAAAGGCAGGAAGGCAGCACGCAGGCGCTGTGGGATGCTCCCAAAAGCTTTCCTTTTTGGGAAGCTGGGGAGCGTTCCCGTGCAGGCTCCGTCGGTACCGACGTACCCATATGTGAGGACTAATTCCTGCTGTTCCCAGAGATCACCTATTACAGGTAAGTAACTGTGCTTTCCTGAAGGGTGCAGGCAAAGACTTAACAGGGCTCTTGGGATGGCTATTGCCCCTATAGTTTCATGATGAAGGTCTGGGCATTCAAGCTTTGATCACTCCAGTAGAAGGCCACCTCAGGCTGTTTTATAAGGAGTGGGCCCGTAATAGCTTGGCTTGGCAATTTCTCAAGATTATCCAGAATGTATATGCCAACACAATTTCAGAAGCTTTTATAGTGTCTCCTTATCATTCAGCTATGAAAAAGAATGCACTAAGAGTAATACTGGATTGACTGATCCAGTTTAATGTGTTGGAGCTCATCTCAAATTTAGAGTGGAGGCAGGGATGCTACTCCATTTATTTTGTTGTGTCCAAGAAGAAGGGTACATTCATATCTATTCTAGTTCTCAACAAGTGATTAGAGCATTCTGGGTCTTTCAGTTTTGAATAGAAGCGCTGCACTCGGTAATTGTGATTGTGAGGAAGTTCAGTTTAGTTTATTTGTTTGTACCTGATATACTGCCTTCCATTTATACAACAAAGCAGTTCACAAATCAATCAAATACTAATCAAGGGAATAATAGAACCATGAACATGTAGGCCAAGGGTTCTCAACACAATCCTTAGGACACACCTAGCCAGTAAGGATAACCATAATGAGAGAGATTTCCATATTATAGAGACAGTGCATGCAAATCTCTCTTATGCATATTCCTGAAAACCTGACTGGTGAGATGTGTCCCAAGGACTGGGTTGAGAACCTCTGTAGACTAAAATTATACACAATGGGGTAATTTTATAAGGTATGTCTATATTACTGCATGTGTGGATACATGTAAATCATGATATTTTAATTGTTTATGTACATAAACGGCCACTTAACACGCGTAATGTAGGCAGTTACTATTCAGTAAGTCCATGTATTTTCACTATGGGCATGCACAGGGGCATATCACTAATTTATTTGCATAAGTTATAAAATACTATCACCTTACATGCATTCTTGCAAAATCTAAGGGGGGACATTTATACCAGTCTAGGGCTGGTGTAAGTGCTTGTGCCTGGATTTGCTGCGCATATCCCATCACATAAACCTGTTTTATAAAGTAAATTACGCATATGCTTCACTTTATAAAATAGGCGCACAATATGTGCATTAAAGCATATGTAAATCTAGTGGACACTTATAAAATCATCCTCGATACTGAGGACTCCCTGGGCTGCTGAAGTAATCCCCGAGAGCCAGACGCCTCGGTTAGATACTCAGCGAAGGTCTCGATCTCGCTCCCGCCTCTTGGGGGTGAGGTCTTTGCAGGTGAGGGCCTCTGGCTCTGGCCATGCCTCAAAGCATCGAAGACTGGAACCAATAACGCCCTTGGAGCCACCAGGCCTCGAGTCTTCCTCGGAGTACTTGACTTGGGAGTTTGACGCTGAGACATCCCTGGAGTCCCTGGCCCACCTGAGGACATCTCATTCCTTGAGTTTGTCCGGGACATGGTGCGAGCTCTCTCCCTCACTACGGAGTCAGAGGAGGACCCTCGTACAGAGGAACTCAACACCCTCCAGTACAAAGAGCCACCGAAAGAGCCCTTGATGTTCTCAATCCCTTCCACTCTTAACAGACTTCTTCTCCAGATGTGGGAGGCCCCAGTCTCAGTGCCAATTGTCAGCTGCCACCTGGATACCATGACAGGGTGCAGCACGGGCCGCGTTTACAGAAGACCCAACTCCCCCACACCTCCATGGTTGTGAAGTCGGCCATGTGTCGACAAAAGAGCTCGAAGACACATTCTTCAGTGCCCCCGGACAGAGAATCCCATGCCCTCGATAACCTCGGGTGAAAATGTTACCAGGGCTCGATGCTTGTGTGCCACATTCAGACGTACCAGCTTTATATCGGTATGTTCCTCCAAGACCTGTCAAAGGAACTCGGAGGCTTCACAGCTGGCCTCGATGGGGATCACCTCTGGCACTTCCAGACTCTTACGAAGTCCGTCGGGGAGTGTTCCAAGTACCTCTCCCGGGCCGCTTACGACGGCTTCAAGTCCAGCGTGCGAATAGCAGCCGCGGGCATCAAGGCCCAACGCCAGGCTTGGCTTCAGACATCTGATCTTGAGCAATGGGTGCAAGAGAAGCTTCTGGATGTCCCATGCCTTGGGGAGCAGCTTTTCGGCAAGCCCATGGAGGACAAGGCCGTCGAGATCGAGTACGTGACTTGGACTTGACTCTCGAGGAAGACTTCCACTTCCTAGGAAGAAGCCTCCAGGAAAGAAGCCCCCTTTCCATAGAAAGAGCCAACCCTATCAAGGTTATCCTCCACACCTGGCCGCCCAGACCTCTCAGCAGGGTCACCAGGGCAAGGAAGTGGGTCAGGGCCCATGCAAGCCCAAGGACTCCAAGCCCCAGACTCCAGCCCCAGCCCAGCCTGCGTCAGGGTTTTGACGCCCCCAGCATAGCCTCTCTCCCCCTGGAGGATCAGCTACCCATGGGGGGGGGGGGGAGCGTCTGGTCCACTTTGCCCACAAGTGGCCTTCCATCACCACCAATTCGTGGACACTTCAGGTGGTCAGGGAGGGCTACCTCCTCCACCTAGACCAGCTGCCTCCACTCTTCTTTCCAGGGGAGCGCTCTCTGTTTTTCCTGAACCAGGCTTTGCTCATACAAGAGCTTTCAGGCCTTCTCAGGGACAGGACTGTGGAGCCCATATCTCACCACCTGAAAGGAAAAGGGTTTTACTCCAGGTACTTTCTGGTCCCAAAAAGAACAGATGGACTAAGGCCCATCCTGGACCTGAGAAACCTGAACAAATTCCTGGTGCGGGAGAAGTTCAAGATGCTCTCCCTAGGAATATTGCTTCCCTACCTCCGGCAGGGAGATTGGCTATGCTCCTTGGACCTAAAGGATGCTTATATCACATCCTTATCCATCCCAGTCACAGACAGTACCTGAGATTCATGGTCGGAGGCGATCACTACCAGTACAGGGTACTCCCCTTTGGTCTGGCCTCCGCCCTTAGGGTATTCACGAAATGCCTAGCTGTGATGGCGGCCTATCTCTGCCTCCAAGGGGCCTTCATCGTCCCTTACCTGGACGACTGGCTTGTAAAAGGGGACATAGCCACAGAGATGCTGCAGGCCACAGGCCACATCAGTGTCCTGCAACACCTGGGCTTTGTGGGAAATCACCCAAAATCCCATCTTACCCCAGCTCAAGACTTGGAGTTCATTGGGGCCTGGCTTTCCTTCCCCAAGATAGGGCGGATTGCCTCGCAGGTCTGGCATCCGAGGTGCAGTGCTGTCGCACCTTATCAGCGCAGTTGATGCTTCACCTCCTTGGCCACATGGCCTCCACAGTCCATGTCATCCCTGACACCTGTCTCCACATGCAGGCATCTCAGTGGTGCCTCCACTCATAGTAGGCCTAGACCATGGGCAGGCTATGGGACAGGGTCTCGGTGTCCCGTCAACTGGCGGAATCCCTCAGTTGGTGGCAGGTTCCACAAAACATGCAGAGGGGCATGCCCTTCCAACTCCCGTGTCCCCAGAGGGTCCTTATGACAGATGCTTCCCTACTGGGCTGGAGTGCCCATTGTGAGGAATTGTGCACCCAGGGCGCCTGGTCCTTCGAGGAGAGCCAGCAGTAGATCAACCTGCTGGAGCTCCGGGCTGTTTTCTTGGTGCTCAAAGCTTTCCAGCACTGCCTGCAGTACCAGTCAGTGATTGTTCAAATGAACAACCAGGTCACAGTGTTCTACCCGAACAAGCAGGGAGGCACAGGCTCCTACCGCCTTTGCCAGGAGGCAGGAGCCCTCTGTTCAAATGCAACCAGATGGGGGATGCTCCTCCAGGCGGTATACCTCCCGGGCCAGGACAATGCCCTGGCAGACAGACTGAGCAAGGTCCTCCAACCGAATTAGTGGCACCTGGACCCTGGGGTGGCACAACGGCTCTTCAGGTAATGGGGCACCCCGAGCCTCGACCTCTTTGCCAGCCCGACCAACGCTCAGCTAACATTATTTCTGCGGCCCATAGCTGCATCCAGCCCGGGTGGCACCGGATGTCTTCCTCATTTTGTAGTCAGAGGGCCTGTTGTATGCCTTCCCTACTACTACTACTACTATTTAGTACTTGTATAGTGCTATGCACGCAGCGCTGTACAGCTAACCTACAAAAGGCAGCCAACATACAAGAGACAGTCCCTGCTGGTCAGAGTCATGCTCATCGGAGCTTACAATCTAGTCACAATAATACAGAACATTAGTCAATTCGGTACAAGGCACGGTATGGTCTATACAATTTGGTCATGAAAAGTGACAGGGGTTAGGATAACATAGGGATAGAAGTCGCAACAGTGAAGAGGTGGGTCTTCAACCTGGATTTGAAGAGGGCCAGGGAGGGAGCCTGGCGTATAGACATGGGTAGGCTGTTCCAGGCGTAAGGTGCAGCAAGGTGAAAGGAGCGAAGTTGGAAGTCAGCGGTGCGGGTGAAAGGCCTGGATAGAAGTAATTTGGTAGCGGAGCGCAGTTCCCGAGAGGGGGCGTAGGGAGAGATAAGAGATGAGAGGTATTGAGGGGCCGCAGAGTGAATGCATTTATAGGTCAGTAGGAGAAGTTTGAATTGGATGCGGGATTGGATAGGGAGCCAGTGAAGTGATTTGAGAAGGGGAGTAATGTGGGCATGGCGAGACTTGCGGAAGATTAGTCGAGCAGCGTGATTTTGTATAGATTGAAGGGGGAGGAGATGGCTCACAGGGAGACCAGCAAGGAGTAGGTTGCAATAGTCGAGGTGAGAGGTGATTAAGGAATGGATAAGCGTCTTAGTAGTGTGTTCAGAGAGGAAGGGGCGGATTTTGCTAATGTTGTATAGAAAGAAGCGACAGGTCTTAGCTATGAGCTGGATATGTGCGGAGAAGGAGAGAGAGGTGTCAAAAATGACCCCCAGATTGCGGGCAGAGGGAACAGGAAGGATAGTAGATCCATCCACATAGACTGAAAAAGGGGGAAGAGAAGGGGAGGAGTTGGGGGGAAAGACAAGGAGTTCAGTCTTGGCCATGTTCAATTTCAATCGGTGATGAGACATCCAGGCAGCAATGTCGGAAAGGCAGGCAGAGATCTTGGACTGGGTTGATGGATAAATATTAGGTGTAGAGAGGTAGATTTGGGAGTCATCGGCATAGAGATGGTACTGAAAGCCATGGGAGGAGATAAGCGCGCCAAGGCCTTGGGTATAGAGAGAGAAAAGGAGGGGGCCCAGGATGGATCCCTGGGGTACATCAACATGGAGCGGGGTAGCAGAGGAGGAGGAGCCACTGGAGCATACACTGAAGGAGCGATGGGAGAGTTAGGAGGAGAACCAGGATAGTACAGAGTCTTTGAAGCCAAGCGAGGAGAGGGTGGTGAGGAGGAGATTATGGTCAATGGTGTCAAAGGCAGCGGAGAGGTCAAGAAGGATGAGGATAGAGTAGAGGCCCTTAGATTTAGCCAGGAATAGGTCGTTGGAGACTTTTGTGAGAGCCGTTTCAGTGGAGTGTAGGGGACAGAAGCCGGATTGTAGTGGGTCCAGGAGAGCCTGGGAGGTGAGGAAGTCGAGGCAGCGGCGGTGTACTGCTCGTTCAAGTAGTTTAGATATGAAGGGAAGGAGATGGGTCGATAGTTAGAAGGACATGTGTGATCGAGTAAGGGTTTCTTGAGGAGGGGTGTGACAACAGCATGTTTGAAGTCTACGGGGACCGTTGCAGTGGAGAGTGAAAGGTTGAGGATATGAGAGATGGGGGGACAATGGTGGGGGAGATGGGGTGTAGGAGATGGGTGGGGATAGGGTCGGAGGAACAGGTGATGGGTTTGGAGGAGGTAAGAAGGAGTGCGGTTTCTTCTTCAGAGATCGTAGGGAAGAAGGAGAGGGTAGCAGAGGAGAGGGTAGCAGAGGAAGTATGGATGGGGGGAGAATTGGGGAGGGGGTGGGGAATTAGAGGGCAATCTTGTGGATTTTGTCATGGAAGTAGTCGGTTAAGGTTTGGGCAGATAGGGAGGGCAGGACCGGGAGCGGGGGGACCTTGAGGAGAGAATTGAGGGTATTAAAGAGATGGCGAGAATCAGAGGCAAGGGAATTGGTCAGATGGATGAAGTATTCTTGCTTGGCAAGTGCTATGGCTGACTGGAAGGAGCCAAGCATGAATTTGAAGTGTAGAAGGTCCACCGGGGAGCGGGATTTGGACCAAGCACGTTCAGCAGAATGGGCACAGGTGCATAGATAGCGGGTTGTGGGCGAAAGCCAGGGCTGGGGAGCAGATTGTTTGACAGGATGTGGGGTGGGTGGGACAAGAGTGTCAAGAGCTGAGGATAGTGTAGCATTATAAGAGGATACTGCCTCGTCGACGGACTTGGAGGACATAATGGAGGATATAATGGAGGACAGAGATGGGGAGATGGTGGAGGAGAGAGTCAGGGGGGCAATATTATGGAGGTTTCTAAATAGGTTGGAGGAGACAGGACGAGGTTGAGACAGTGGGAGCTGAAGAGTAAAGGTTAAAAGGTGATGGTCAGATGAAGGAAGGATTGAGTTGCGGAAGTTTGAGGGAGAGGAATTAGAGAAGAGTATTAGGTTGAGGCAGTGGCTGTGTAGGTGGGTGGGGGCAGTGGAGCAAAGTTGGAGGTCGAATAAGGAGGTGAGGGCGAGGAACTTTAAGGCATGGGAGTCGGAGGGGTTGTCAACGTGAATGTTGAAATCGCCAAGAATAAGAGTGGAGAAAGAGGGATCTAGAAAGATGGAAAGCCAGGAGTCGAAGTCAGTGAGGAAGGTTGATTTGGATTTGTCGGGTGGGCGATAAATAGCAGCTACTCGGAGGTGAAGTGGTGTGAGGAGGTGAATGGAGTGGACTTCAAAAGAGGGAGGAGTGTGACTGAGGTAGCAGGAGGGGTTGGAATTGGCAGGAGGGAGAAAGTAGGAGGCCAACACCACCACCGCGACCAGTAGATCGAGGCGTATGGGAGAATTGGTAGCCCCCATGGCAGAGAGCCGCAATGGATGTGGTGTCGTCTGGATGGAGCCAGGTCTCAGTTAGGGCAAGAAGGTGTAACGCATTTGAGATAAAGAGATCGTGGGTAAAAGGAAGTTTGTTAAAGACTGAGCATGTATTCCATAGGGCACATGAAAACGGGAGAGTGGAGGGGGAAAGGAGAGGGATATAGATAAGGCTGGATAGGTTACGCAAGGATTTCTTTCCAGAGTAATGTGAGGCTCTATTTCTTGAGTAGCACAGAGATTGAGGGGCTAGGGTGCGGGTGGGTATGTCTGGATGTGTGTGCCCTCCAAGAGGGACATGAGGGAGGGGAAGTGAGGGGTGAATGAGAGGTGGTGTTGATGGTATCAGAAGTGGGGGGTGAATGAGGGGTGGTGTTGATAAGAACATAAGAACATAAGATATGCCATACTGGGTCAGACCAAGGTCCATCAAGCCCAGTATTCTGTTTCCAACAGTGGCCAATCTAGGTCATATGTACCTAGCAGTTTCCCCAAGAGACACAAGTTCCACAATGCTTGTACCGGGGTCAAGCATTGATATCTTCGGTCACTTCTTAATAATGGTTTATGGACCTTTCCTCCAGGAACTTGTCCAAACCTTTTTTAAACCCAGCTACACTAACAGCCTTTACTACATCCTCCGGTAACAAATTCCAGAGTTTGATTACACGTTGAGTGAAAAAAGATTTTCTTTTATTAGTCTTAAATAGTTTACCCTGTAGCTTCATTGCATGTCCCCTAGTCTTTCTATATTCTGATAACGTAAACAATTGATCTACGTTTACCCATTCCACTCCGTTCATTAATTTATAGACTTCTATCATATCTCCCCTCAGCCGTCTCTTTTCCAGGTTAAAGAGCCCTAACCTTTTTAGCCTTTCCTCATAGGAGTATCCTTCCATCCCCTTTACCATTTTGGTGGCTCTTCTCTGAACCTTTTCTAAAATCGCTATATCCTTTTTAAGATACGGCGACCAGAATTGCACACAATATTCAAGGTGCGGTCTCACCATGGAACGATATAGAGGCATTATAATATCTTTTGTTTTATTTTCCATTCCTTTCCTTATCATACCTAGCATTCTATTTGCTCTCTTGGCCGCTGCTGCACACTGGGCCGAGGGTTTTAACATGGTATCCACAATGACGCCTAAATCTTTTTCCTGGGTGGTGGTTCCTAATGTGGAACCTTGCATCGTGTAACCATAGTTTGGGTTGTTCTTCCCTAGGTGCATAACCTTGCACTTGTCCACATTAAATTTCATCTGCCATTTTGATGCCCAGTCTTCCAATTTATCAAGATCCTCTTGCAATTTTTCACAATCCTCTTGGGTTTTAACAACTTTAAATAGTTTTGTGTCATCTGCAAATTTGATAATCTCACTCGTTATTCCACTTTCCAGGTCATTTATGAATATGTCAAAAAGCAGCGGACCCAGCACAGATCCCTGGGGTACACCACTATTCACCTTTCTCCATTGGGAAAATTGGCCATTTAGCCCTACCCTCTGCTTTCTATCTTTTAACCAGTTCCTGATCCACAATAGTACACTGCCTCCTATCCCATGACTCTTTAGTTTTGCCAAACATCTCTGATGAGGGACCTTGTCAAAGGCTTTCTGAAAGTCCAGATACACAATAGCAACCGACTCACTTTTGTCCACCTGTTTATTCACTCCTTCAAAAAAACATAGCAGATTAGTAAGACAAGATCTTCCTTGTCTAAAGCCATATTGGCTGTCTCCCATTAGGTCGTGACTATCTACATGCTGAGTAATTTTATTCTTTATGATGGTTTCTACCATTTTTCCCGGTACTGACGTCAGGCTCACTGGTCTGTAGTTTCCCGGATCACCCCTGGAACCCTTTTTAAAAATTGGTGTTACATTGGCGATCCTCCAATCTTCAGGTATTAGAGATGATTTTAATGATAGTTCACAGATTACTGATAGCAGGTCTGCAATCTCATATTTCAGTTCTTTCAACACCCTTGGATGTATACCATCCGGCCCAGGTGATTTGCTACTCTTCAGTTTATCTAATAGTTGTAAGACATCTTCCCGATGTATCGATATTTCCTTTAATTCTTCCGCACCTTTAAATACCACTTCAGTCATGGGTAACATCCCTACATCTTCCTCTGATGGTATCAGATAGGTTAGGCGAGGATCTCTTTTTGGAGATAGGGTTGTTATCTCTGGATGAGTGATTGGGGCATGAGTGAGGAAGGGTGGAGGGGGAGAGGAGCGGGATATGGATGAGGTTGGATAAGGTATGTGAGAAACTATTTTTAGAGTGAGAAAGAAATCGAGGGGGGCCAGGGTTGGGGTTGATGTTACCTGATGAGAGAAGGAGAAGGAGTAGTAGAGAGCGTGGAAAAGTGGAGGCAGTATGGCAGAAGCGAGGGTGGGGTTGCCTTAAGGAGAGAGGGGCTGGTTGAATGCGGGGGAGGGTGTGATGAAGCTCAAGAGCAGAAGCTAGGCTAGAGGACAGAATGGAGGGAGAAATGAGGAAGGTAGAGGGGGAAGTGAGGGAGGAAGAGGGGGGATAGGAGTTAGAGGAAGATGTAGGGTAGGGGAAAGAGGAAGAGGGAGGGTGGGGGAAGAGGAAGGAGGGTGTTGGTAGGAGGAGAGGCAGTTGGGGAGGATGAGGAAGAGAAGGACAATGTGATGTGGGGCCATGGCAGTGAGTAGCAAGTTTTATGCAAGCAATGGGTAGCAAGTTCTGTGCAGGCAATGGGTAGCAAGTTCTGTGCAAGCAATGGGTAGCAAGTTCTGTGCAGGCAATGGGAAGCAAGGTCATTGCAACAATGGGTAACAGGTTCAATGCAGACGATGGGTAGCACGTTCTATGCAAGTAGTGGGTGGCATGTTACTACTACTACTACTGAGCATTTGTATAGCGCTACAAGTCGTATGCAGTGCTGCACAGACATGTAAGAGACAGTCCCTGCTCATCAGAGCTTACAATCTAGTGCATGTTCTATGCAAACAATGGGTAGCACGTTCTGTGCAAGCAATGGGTAGCACGTTCTGTGCAAGCAATGGGTAGCAAGTTCTATGCAAACAATGTGTAGCAAGTTCCATGCAAACAATGGGTAGCACGTTCTATGCAAATGATGGGTAGCATGTTCTGAGCAGGCAATGGGAAGCAGGTTCTATACAAGCAATGGGTAGCAAGTTCTGTTTAGGCAATGGGAAGCAAGGTCATTGCAACAATGGGTAACAGGTTCAATGCAGACGATGGGTAGCACGTTCTATGCAAGTAGTGGGTGGCATGTTACTACTACTACTACTGAGCATTTGTATAGCGCTACAAGTCATATGCAGTGCTGCACAGACATGTAAGAGACAGTCCCTGCTCATCAGAGCTTACAATCTAGTGCATGTTCTATGCAAACAATGGGTAGCACGTTCTGTGCAAGCAATGGGTAGCACGTTCTGTGCAAGCAATGGGTAGCAAGTTCTATGCAAACAATGTGTAGCAAGTTCCATGCAAACAATGGGTAGCACGTTCTGAGCAGGCAATGGGAAGCAGGTTCTATACAAGCAATGGGTAGCAAGTTCTGTGCAGGCAATGGGAAGCAAGGTCAATGCAACAATGGGTAACAGGTTCAATGCAGACGATGGGTAGCAAGTTCTATGCAAGCAATGGGTAGGAAGTTCTATGCAAGTAGTGGGTGGCATGTTACTACTACTACTACTACTACTGAGCATTTGTATAGCGCTACAAGTCGTATGCAGTGCTGCACAGACATGTAAGAGACAGTCCCTGCTCATCAGAGCTTACAATCTAGTGCACATTCTATGCAAGCAATGGGTAGCACATTCTATGCAAACAATGGATAGCAAGTTCTATGCAAACAATGGGTAGCATGTTCTGAGCAGGCAATGGGAAGCAGGTTCTATACAAACAATGGGTAGCAAGTTCTGAGCAGGCAATGGGAAGCAGGTTCTATGCAAACAATGGGTAGCAAGTTCTGAGCAGGCAATGGGAAACAAGTTTGTTGCAAACAATGGGTAGCACGTTCTATGCCAACAATGGGTAGCACGTTCTATGCAAACAATGGGTAGCAAGTTCTGAGCAGGCAATGGGAAGCAGGTTTGTTGCAAACAATGGGTAGCACGTTCTATGCAAACAATGGGTAGCAAGTTCCATGCAAACAATGGGTAGCACGTTCTATGCAAACAATGGGTATTAAGTTCTGAGCAGGCAATGGGAAGTAAGATCAATGCCAGGAGTGAGGCTAAGCAGCATGTATTTTATACAAGCGTTGTGGTGAAAGAGGAGGAAGAACATATGAGTGCTCCAGGGAGAGGGCTCCCACCTAAGGGCCATGTCAGAGGGCCCTCTGGTGAGGCCCTCAGGCGCGGGGGCACCCCGATGGCGCACTTCTTTTAAAGGGCCGCGGTAGGCGGGACTCTGCCTCGGGCATCCGCTCCACCCCGATCGCTTGAGGGAGCTCACTGGTGTTACCGGCGGCTGAAGAGGAGTCCTGGGATGATGGCGCCCTTCTTTTAAAGGGCCGCGGGATCCCACGCCTCTGGTAGCATGGACCCTCTTCAAGGCCCAGCGAGAGAAGGCTTCCCTGTTGCTGGTGGCCCCGAGATGGCCCAGGCAGCCTTGGTTTCCTCTCCTGCTTCGTCTTACGATGGAATCCCTGGTCCCTCTCGGGAGCTCGCTGGGGTTTCTCACTCAGGAGGAGGGCTCAGTCCTCTACCCTGACTTGGGTTCTTTGTCCCTTGCAGAATGGCTGCTGAGCGGGTCGCCCTAGCGCCCCTCAACCTTCCCAAGGAGGTGCAGGAAATCCTTCTCGCCTTCCAAAAAGACTCCACAAGGTGGGCCTATGCCTTCAAGTTGTGCCGATTCTCCTTATGGTGCAGGGAACAACAGGTGAACCTATTCTCCTGCCTGGTACAGGCGGTACTGCAGTACCTGCTCCACCTTTCTCATTCTGGGCTCAAATCCATCTCCGTGAGAGTGCATCTGAGCGCACTCTCCGCGAACCACCGCTCCATAGAAGGCAAGCCTCTTTCTGTGCAACTCCTCATCACTCGATTCACGAGGGGCTTGTTGCACTCGAAACCTCCCATCCAGCTGCCCCTGGCGGAATGAGATCTCAATGCGGTCCTGGCACAGCTTACTAAGCTGCCCTTTGAGCCTTGGCTACCTGCCACCTCCGATACCTATCCTGGAAGGTGGCTTTCCTGGTGGCACTCACCTTGGCACGCAGAGTCAGTGAGCTCCAGGCCCTGGTGGCTGAGTCACCCTACACCAGGTTTTACCAGAACAGGGTCATGCTCCGCACTCACTCAAAGTTTCTTCTGAAGATGGTATTGAATTTCCACCTCAATCAGGAGGTGGTACTCCCTACCTTTTTTCCACGGCTCCACATTAACAAGGTGTTGGCCATTCTCCATACTTTGGACTGCAAAAGGGCCCTGTCCATTTATCTATAGCGCACTCAGAGCCACTGCAAAGCCTCAGAGCTTTTTGTGTCATATGACCCCACTCGTCTGGGGGAGGCTGTCACCAAGCAGACCCTGTCTATCCGGGTGGCGGACTACATCACTTTCGCCCACAACTGGGCTGGGCTATCATTGGAGTGCTGGGTCTTGGCACATAATGCCAGAGTTATGGCAACCTCGGTTGCCAGCCTCCACTAGGTTCCCATGGCAGACTTCTGCCGGGCTGCCACCTGGTCTTCGATCCACACTTTTGCTGCTCACTACTACCTGGAGAGGGAGTCCCGACAGGACAGTGCCTTCAGCCAGGCTGTACTCCATAATCTATTCGGGTTTAGGCAACTCCTGCCCTTTGACCCTTCTTGTTCAGGCTACCAGAGCCATGGTTTTCCCTAGACACTAGGGTCCTCCGTGTCTGTCCTCAGATGCACTTGCAGCTGCTTACGGCTGGGCTGTGTTTTTTTCTACTGGTCCTGCTTGTTCCTGGAGAAAGTGTAGTTACTCACCTATAACAGGTGTTCTACAGGGACAGTAGGAATCAGTCCTCACAACCCTCCCTCCTCCCCTTGGAGTTGCTCTTAATTTTGGCCAACTTTCTTTATCAGTTCTAACTATGTCATCTGACTGACTAAGATGGCACCCTTGGGCGGGAAGGGGACCACACATGCATGGTGACATCTCCCAAAGGCTTTCTTTGGAAGCTGGGGAGATGCTTCGGTGAGGGCTCTGTCGGCTTCGATGAGGATTGATTCCTGCTGTCCCTGGAGAACACCTGCTACAGGTGAGTAACTACGCTATATGGCAATTTTACTTTTATCTAGAAAACAGTGGAATTCACTGATAACTCATGTAATGATGGTTTTGGTGCTATGTCCGGGGCGGCATCCTGATTATCGGGAGTGGAGAGCATTGGCATGCTCAAGAATGAGATATACTCCACCTTCGAAAGGATGTGAACAGGATGGAGTCGGTGCAGAGGGTGGCTACTAAAATGGTTAGTGGTCTTCATTATAAAGCATAAGAGGACAGACTTAAGGATCTTAATATGTACACCTTAGAGGAAAGGCGGGATAGAGGTGATATGATTGAGATGTTTAAATACCTCCGTGGCATAAATGTTCAGGGAGAGAGCCTCTTTCAATTGAAAGCAAGTTCTGCTACAAGGGGACATGGGATGAGGGTGAAGGGGGATAGATTCAGGAGTGATATGCGGAAATATTTCTTTGCGGAAAGAGTTGTGGATCCGTGGAATAGTCTCCCAGTGGAGGTGGTAGAGATGAGGACAGTAACTGAATTTAAAAAAGCATGGGACAAACACAGAGGATCTCTAAAGGTAAAAAGGGGACTGTTGTAGTTGTTGATATGGAAGGACAGACTAGATAGGCCATGTGGTCTTTTTCCGTCGTCATATTTCTATGTTTCTATGCTAAGGTGATAAGACCAAGAGATTGTTCGGCAAGCCAGACAGATAGAATAGAATCGGTTAGACAAGTTGTTTTATGGGATACTGAAATAACTTTAGATAGTGAGGTATTAGAGGTGAGGGTAAATGAGGACTATGTATGGATTGACAGAAGATGACTGACTTATGTGAGAATGGTAATTCAGATGAATCTGAAGGCAGTGTGAAGGTTCCTGATAAATTTGAATAGATGAGTGGACTAGAGAGGCTTTTCATATGATATTAATTTTATTACTGAAATATTAACTAATGTATTTGGGGATTGACCATGCCAGGATGAGGATATATCAGCAGAATTGAGAGAGGAGAGTTATGAAACGATGCAAAAGAGTTGCTTGGGATGATTAGAGATCAAGGTGGTATAGTATTGCTTCTTAACTTAGATCATTTGCATAACATAAGAATGATGGGCCCGATATTCAAAGGTATTTACACGGTTTGCAAGCCTTCAAATAGTGTAAGTGCCACTAAGCTGAATATCCGCAGGTGCCACTGCTGCACACCCCAATGTTAACCGGTTAGCATCAGGGTGTTCCAGGATCAGCGCCTGGGCATAACTGGGCAGCATTGATATTGAACCATTGCCTGGTTATGACTATGTGGCAAAAATAAGGCTGGCCTTAGTTTCGCTTCGCGTATGACCCCGGCATTGAATATCTGGGTTTAAAGTTTAATTATGGCAGTTAGCCACATTAGATCAGCTAGTGCCGCTGCTGAATATCGGGCCTGGCATTCTTTGAACTGTTATAGATTGTGAGGTGTTTTGCGTTTCCACCATCTCCGTTCAGATCTGAATCTTTGTTGTTTCAGAAGATTTATCTAGTTGTTACAGTTTTCTATATTTCCCCTTCCAGAGATCAGGGGCGGTTTACAAATAACTTAACATGTTACATAGAACAGCTTTTGGAACTTTTACATTATAAGATTTGAACTTTTATGTTAAAACTATTTACATTATAATTTTGAACAGTTTGGAGTCTTAACATGTTCGAACTATGTACAGTCAGGTTGTGGCAAGGGATGCCTAGTTAATAGTAGGATGGGGTTCAGCTCTGGGAGAGGTTAGGTGGTAGCCTGTCAGGTCTATGTGTGAGGCGTGGTGTTGAGTCGTGTTCTATGTTCCATAGTGTGCAGTGAAGAGGTGTGTCTTGAGAGATTTTTTAAACAGCTGGAGGTCTTTAATTGAACGGATTGATAGTGGTAGGGAGTTCCAGAGGGAGGGTGCTGTGTATGTGAATGCTCTTGAGCTCGTAGCCTGTTTTGTTTTCCTGATTGTGGTGGGGGATTACAAGGGAATGTAGTGCATTTTCTCTTCTACTTCTTGTTTCTGTTGGGGTTTGTATGAGTGTTGTGAGTATGGATGGTGCTATATTGTTAATTAACTTGAAGGTTGTCATGAGTATTTTGAATTTTATTTGACTCGTTATTGGGAGCCAGTGAAGGTTAGATAGTATGGGTGTGATGTGGTCTGTCAGTGGGGCTTTATAGATAATTCTCGCTGTGATGTTTTGTGCCCTTTGGAGGATATATAGGTTTTTGGCAGGTAGACCCTGTAACAGTAGTCGAAGTGTGGTGTGACAATTGCTTGGATTATTGATCTGCAATCATTTTCTTCTAGGAATGGTCTTATGTGTTGGATTGTCTTTAGCTTGAAAAATATGTTTTTTGCTGTTTGTTTTAGGTGGGGGAGTATGCTGAGGGTTTGATCACAAGGGTTATTCCGAGGTATTTGACCTTATTCTTGATTGGGAGGGTAGCGGAGTTTAGGCTGATGTTTTGAGGGAGGGTGTGATTTTGTTTTTTAGTGATGTACATGGCTTCATTTTTTTTAAAGTTAATGCTAAGATTGTTAGCTTGTAGCCATGATTCAGTTTCAATAATGCAGTTGGATAAGTTGTTGAAAGTGGGGTTATCCATATCCACGGGAAGGGATAGTAGGATATCATCCGCGTAGATATAGTAATTGATGTTGAATTTTTTAAATATGTCGGTGATTGGTTGTAAGTATAGGTTAAATAGTAGGGCTGAGAGGGCAGACCCTTGGGGGATTCCTTGGCCTTGTGGGAATGTAGCCAGTGATTCGTTTCCTAGTTGGATGCATAGTCTATGGTTCGAGATGTAGGACTTGAACCACTGTAGTACTTGTCCCTCCTATTCCAATTTGTGTTAATCTAGTGATGAGGGTGTGGTGGTTGATATTGTCGAATGCTGCGGCGATGTCTATGAAAACTAGTAGGAATGTGGATTTGGGGTTATCTAGGCCTCTGATGAGGTGGTCAAGTAGGGATATAATCAGCGTTTCAACTCCATGAAAAGGTCGGAAGCCGAATTGTTGAGTATCTAGAGGGGCGTAGCTGTCTATGTGATCTTGTAGTTGTATTTGAGTTATCTTTTCGATGATCTTGGTGACAAATGGGATGCTTGCTATCGGTCTATATGAGCTGGGTTCGTTTCTGTTGAGTGTGCTGTTCTTTAGTATTGGGCATATGGATGATATCTTTAGTTCTGTAGGCATGGTACCTTGTTGTAGGGATTGGTTTACTATGTGGAGTAAGTATGGGGCTAGCTCCGCCTTTGTATGCTTAATCCAGGAGACCGGACATGGGTCTAGGGGGGATGTGGTTGTGTTAATGTTTGTTATTGTGTTTAATAAGTGTTTCTGGTCTATTTGGTGGAAGTTGCTCCATGTGTTGTGGTTGGTTGGTGGTTCTGGTGTGGGGGGGGGGGTGTTAGTTATGCTTTTGTTTTTCAGCTTAGTTTCAAAGTAGTCAGCGAGCATTTGGGGTGTTATGTTGGCTATGTCTAATTCATTTTGATTGGTTTTAGTTAGGGATCTAACGATAGCAAAAAGCTCCCTGAGTCGATTGATTGCATGGTTTAGGATTCTCGTGTGGTAGTCTCTTTTGGCTAAGTTGATTGCATTCTTGTACGTATTGAGCATAGTGAGGTATAGTTGTTCGTTTTCTTGGTTTTTAGTTGACCTCCATCTCTTTTCTAAGTTTCTCAGTTGTATTTTTAATTTTGTGAGGTCAGGGGTGTACTGATTCTCGGATTTTCTGGGTGGGTGTTTAGTGGGTTTGTTGTGGGGTGTTGATGCTGTTTGTATGACCTTGTTCCAGGTGTCAATTATCGTGTTTGGATCAGAGGAGTCCAACATAAGATGTGGTAGTGTGTTTTCAATGAATGTTTCTTTATGGAAGTGTGTGAAGCGCTTTTTTGAGGGTGTTTCGGTAGGTGTGGTGGCGATTGTGGTATCGATTGGGAGTTAGAAGATTATAAGGTGGTGGTCAGACCACGGGACTTCTAGTGTCGAGTGTGGGGTGGCTTTAGGGTGGTTTGCAATTGAGGTAGGTAGAAAGATAAGTTCCTTAGCGTCCCTCTAGTCCAGTCCCGGAACCTTAGAGTTGTGAACCTCCACCAGCAGCTTTGGAGACTGAACATCTTCATCTCTTTGATCATCCAGCTATATGCAGCCCCAAGGACCGCCCACACATCAGTATCTCAGTCTCCAAGCAGCTTGGAAGTCAGAGCCCAGAACTGGGCTCCTTAGGAACAAATAAGCAGAGCTTTAGTGTTTTATTATTTTCTAGATTTAGGTGCTGGGCTGCTGCTGTGGAGGAAATCTTTGACTGTGTCCCTTCTGTCTTTCTCTAATCTGTTTTTTTTCTCTCTGTCTCTCTCTGTCAGTCTCCCCATAGGTCAAACAAGCAGGGGAGCTGCACAGGACACAGGACAACTATCAACCAAACCCCCAAGGAGGGTCAGGCGAAGGTTGAAGACACTTACAGGCAGCAATTAAATACAGCAGTAGGCTCTGAGGGTCCCCTGACTGATTTAGGGGTTCCCCGAGCTGCCCTGAGCGGTTATTACTCTGTTATTGACTCTGATAACTGCTACTCAGAGCTTGTGACAGGCACGCTGGACTGCACTCTCAGTGTTTTGACCCCCCCCCCTCCACTCCTGTGTGTGGGTGAGTAGAGTTTGAAGCTTTTTCTTTCTAAAGGCAGTGGTGGAGGCCTTGGGTTGGCCTGGAATCAGCTCTGGGGAGTGTTTTAGACCTTTTGGGTAATTTTTCTGGTCCTTTTTTTGGCGGGATCGGGTCCGGCGGCCATTTTGGATTTTTTTCAAAGTTGTTTTTCTTCGTGTTTTTTTTAGGGATAGGAGCTTCGTTTTTGCATTTCTTGGTCAGATATCAGCTAATTGACTCCAGCTCTATCTAATCCTGCAATTTGGAGCGTTTTTGAGCACTTTTAAAATCGCAATTTTTTTTTTTTTGCTCTGTTTGCTTCAGCAAGGTGTTCCTGCTTTGCTGGCAAGGGGCTGTGTGCATAGTCTTTGTGGTTATCCTAAAACCTATCTCCAGGAACAAGCAGGAATAAGTCCTCACATATGGGTACGTCGGTACCGACGGAGCCCGTGCGGGAAAGCTCCCCAGCTTCTTAGAATAGAAGCTTTTGGGACCTCCCACTGCACATGCGCACTGCCTTCCCGCCTTCCTGAACAGCTCTCCTCAGTTTCTCTTTTTCCGCGGAGCCAGCAGGTCGTGTTCCTGTCACCGCTGAAGAAATTGTTATTTTATTTGTTTCTTTAGACCGCGTACCTGCCTTCCCCATACCGATACCGGTATCGCCGGTCTTTTCTTTCTTTCTTTAAAAAATTATAATTCTTTTTTCTTATTTTTTAGCTTTTTGGTCACTTCAGAGAGGCCTCTCGGCCTACTCAATTTCTCCTCATGGAGAAGCCAGCCCCTGGATTTAAGAAGTGTACCAAATGTAATGCTGTTATTTCAGTCACAGACACCCATGACTGGTGTCTGAAATGTTTGGGGCCTGACCATTCCATACCGGACTGCCCATCTTGCTCCCACATGTCTAAACGTGGGCTGCAGAACCGGGCCAACAAATTCCATGTGCTGTTTGCTTCAGAGAATACAGCATCACAGTCATCCAGGTCTTCTTCTCCGGATGGATCTCAGGTAACCAAACCTTCTGTGGGCAAGTCCTCAAAGAGCAAATCTCCTTCAAAGCATCGAGAGGCTCTTAGCTTAGAACTTGAGGACCCTGCCCCAGCCAAACAACCCCGGCGGGAAGTCCAACTTCCAAAAACGCCAATTCAGGGGTCTCAGGTTGATATCGATGCTACGGCCTCGACAGATCACCTGTTAGCCTGCTCTGGGGTACCGGGTCACTCCGGTACCGACATCCAGGCAGCTATGGCGTCCATGGGCGATACTGTACAGTCCATGCAGCAAGCCGTCATGGCTTTCATTAAAGCTGCGACGCCATCGGTTCCGCTTTCAGCGGGTTCCGGGCCCGATACCGGTATCGTCCGCCATGCCGGTATCGAGGCCGTCCACCTCTAAACGCAAGTCGGTACCGTATGGGCTTTCGCTCCATACCGGTTCCATACCCGATACGCCCGATATCGATACCGATCGGTACGCGTATCGTGCGTTAGAGGAAAGCACCGATTCCTCTGAGGATATTCACTCCTCTGATGATTCTGCTGAGTTTTCACTCAACTTACCTGAGGAGCCCTCTTCTCCTAAAAGGAGAATGTCCCCTCCAGAGGATTTGTCCTTCCAGGACTTTGTTTTAGATATGGCTACAGCCCTTTCTATTACCACATCCTCTGAAAAGGAACCCAGATCCAAAAAACTGGATATTTTGGGATACTCAAAGGCCCCTAAGGAGGCAGTTACCCTGCCTATCCATGAAATCCTTCAAGAACAACTGATGGATTTCTGGGAAAATCCTTTGACTTTGTCTCCTTATTCCCGTAGGTTGGACACCATGTATAGGGTCCCTCCTTCTCCTGGTTTCCAAAAGACTCAATTGCCCCACCACTCTATTGTGGTGAAGTCTGCAATGAAGAAGATTAGGAGTACCAAAAGGCACTCTTCCACCCCTCCAGGACGGGAATGTAAGACTTTGGACTCTTTTGGTAGGAAAATTTTCCAGGCTAGTATGCTTATAGCCAGGATTAATTCCTACAGTCTCTATATGGGCATGTTTCCGGGAGGAACTTGCCAAAAAGGTGCGGCATTTTGCCCCCTTTATCCCTGAGGATAAAAAGCAGGGTTTCCTTTCCCTAGTGAAACAACTCTTAGAGGTTTCTAAGTTCTCTAATAGGGCAGCATATGATTCCTTTGAGGGAGCCAGTAGGGCTTCGGGCATTGCTATTGCAGCCCGACGTCTTGCTTGGCTCCAGGCCTCTGATCTGGAACCTTGGGTTCTAGATGGCTTACGTAATCTGCCCTGTACAGGTGAGAACTTATTTGGGGAAGAGTGGCAAATCAAAGCCACCCAGATGGATGCTGAAAATGCCACCTTGGAAAGACTTTCAAAGTCCACTTCAATTCCTACTAAGAAAAAGTCTTTTAAAAGGCCTTACTATAAGAAGGCCAGAGTTGCTTCAAATACTGGCCAGCAGTCTTCTCAACCTCGCTATACTGCTAAGCGTCAGCAATCCAAACAAGCACGAGCTAAGCCTGCAGCAGCTACTGTAGCTCAGCAGGCTCCAACCCCTCAGGGGTTTTGACTTGCTCCTAGGGAACTTGCCACTTCTGGTTCTAACACAACCAGAACCTCTCACCATACCCGGAAGGTTGGTTCACTTTGCTCCCAGATGGGAACAAATCACAACAGAACAATGGACCCTCTCTATCATTCGAGAGGGTTACAAACTTCATTTCTCCAGCCTTCCTCCCCATCATATGGTGAGACCATTCAATTCTCCCCCATCTCTCCTAACCCTGTTGGGTCAAGAGGTTTCCTCTCTTCTTGCCCAAGGGGCCATAGAAGAGGTTCCTCTTCCTCAACAAGGGTCCGGTTTCTACTCCCCTTATTTTCTCATTCCAAAGAAGACAGGGGGATTCAGACCAATCCTAGATCTGAGAGAATTGAACAAATTTCTCTTCAAGGAGAAATTCAAAATGCTGTCTCTCGGCATTCTCCTTCCTTACCTCCAGGGTCAGGACTGGCTTTGTTCTCTAGACCTACAGGATGCGTATACACATATACTCATCCATCCATCCCACAGAAAGTATCTTCGCTTTCTGTTTCAGAGAAAACATTTCCAATACAGAGTACTCCCCTTCGGTCTAGCCTCTGCTCCAAGAGTATTCACAAAATGCATGGCAGTCGTAGCCGCATTTCTAAGAGGCATGGGAATCTTTGTCTTCCCATATCTGGACGACTGGCTCATCCGAGCTCCAACTCAGTCACAGGCCCAGATTTCCCTGGACCACACAAGGAGCCTTTTGCAGTATCTGGGACTGGTAGTAAACCTTCCCAAGTCCCAACTCGTCCCTACTCAATCTCTAGAATTCATAGGGGCCCAGTTGGACACCATCACTGCAAGGGCCTACCTTCCACATGTTCGAGGCCAGCGCCTCCTGAGTTTGGCCTCCCAAGCTCAGTCCAGCACTCACTTGACAGCCAGGGAAATGCTACGCCTACTGGGTCATATGGCCTCCACAGTGCATGTGGTGCCCTATGCTCGTCTTCATATGAGAGCAGCTCAATGGACCCTGGCCACTCAGTGGACTCAGGCGTCAGGAGCGCTCTCAGACCAAATACAAACCTCCGATCGTCTGTTTTGGTCCCTCCACTGGTGGACTTCCACCAAGAATCTGTTGTTGGGGGCTCCATTTCAACCATTGCTACCCCAAGCAACCCTCACAACAGATGCCTCCCAAACAGGGTGGGGAGCCCATCTGCAAACTCTCTCCACTCAGGGCACTTGGTCTCTACAGGAGACCACCCTTCATATCAATCTTCTGGAACTGCGAGCAATTTACCTTGCCCTCAAGGTCTTCCACTCCCTCCTGGCCAACCTCACTGTCCTAGTTCAGACGGACAATCAGGTGGCCATGTTTTACATAAACAAACAAGGAGGGACGGGCTCTCTGTCGCTTTGCAACGAAGCTCTAAGACTATGGGCCTTCGCCAGAGAGCATCAGATTCACCTGCTAGCAGTGTATCTCCCAGGAGTTCAAAACTCTCGGGCAGACAGGCTCAGTCGAGTTCTGCTGCCACACGAATGGTCCCTACATTTGGACCAAATAAACCGAATCTTTCAGGAATGGGGGACCCCGGACATAGACCTCTTTGCAAGTCCGTGGAATGCCAAACTTCCCCGGTTCTGTTCCAGAACTCCGTGTCAGGGAGCTCAGGCTACGGACGCCTTTCTCCTGAATTGGAATCAGGCATTCCTATATGCCTTTCCACCCATTCCTTTGATTCCCAAGACTCTGTTCAAACTCCAGAGGGATCATGGAACTATGATCCTCATAGCTCCACGCTGGCCACGCCAAGTGTGGTTCCCTCTACTTCTACAGCTCTCCCAGGGATCCTACTTGGATCTGGGAGCTGCGCCAGACCTCCTGTCTCAGGAGGAGGGGACTTTGTGGCACCCAAACCCCAAATCCCTTCACCTCAGTGCTTGGTTACTGAAGGCTTAAGCCTTCAAGACTTTCATCTTTCCCAACCAGTGAAAGATATCCTTTCTGCCTCTAGGAAACCCTCTACCAGGCGTTCCTATGCTTTCAAATGGAAACGTTTTTCCATTTGGTGTGCTCAGCAGGGTCTTGACCCTCTGGCACTTCCTTTGAATTCTCTTCTTGATTATCTCCTGCATCTATCCAATGCAGGCCTCAAGACGAATTCGGTAAGAGTCCATTTAAGTGCTATTGCAGCATCCTTGAAACATATAAATGGACAACCTATCTCCTCTCATCCTCTTGTTGCAAGATTCATGAGAGGCCTGACTCTCACTAAACCTCCCATCAGACCACCCCCGGTCGCATGGGATTTGAATCTAGTGCTCGGTCAACTTATGAAGCCACCTTTTGAGCCAATGTTTTCCACCTCCTTGAAATTTCTTTCCTGGAAGGTCATCTTCCTCATTGCAGTCACTTCCGCTCGCCGCATCAGTGAGCTGCAGGCTTTAGTGGCTAATCCACCTTACACAAGATTTCATCATGATAAGGTGGTCCTTAGGACGAATCCCCACTTTATGCCTAAAGTGGTCTCGCCTTTTCATCTTAATCAAGAGGTATATCTACCTGTCTTTTTTCCAGCTCCTCATGCATCCAATGCAGAGAGGAACCTTCATACTCTGGATTGTAAAAGTGCTCTCGCTTTTTACCTTAATAGGACTCAGCCACATCGAAAGTCTTCTCAACTTTTTGTGGCCTTTGATCCTTCCCATTTGGGACTTCCAGTCTCCAAGCGTACACTTTCCAATTGGATTGCTCAGTGTATTTCTTTTGCTTACCAGAGCAAAAACATTTCTCTGGAAGGCCATGTCACTGCTCACAATGTGAGGGCCATGGCAACTTCTATGGCTCATCTGCACTCTGTTTCCATAGATCAGATCTGTCGAGCCGCTACCTGGGCCTCGGTTCATACCTTCACAGCCCATTACTGTTTGGACAAGGACTCCCGCCGGGATGCCTTGTTTGGCCAGGCTGTCCTCAAGCACCTGTTCCATTCCTAAACAACTCCTGCCCACCTTCCCAGAATGGATGCCTGAGATCCATACGAAGATGGCGAACCTTTACAGGGGATCCCATGCATCTAAGCTAGGGAGTCCCCATATGTGAGGACTTATTCCTGCTTGTTCCTGGAGATAGCACAGTTACTTACCTGTAACAGGTGATCTCTGGGAACAGCAGGAATTAGTCCTCACAACCCACCCACCTCCCCTAGGAGTTGTATCTTTTATCTATCTATCTTCCTGTCCTCTCTCTGTTGACTCAGCTATAAACTCGAAACTGAGGAGAGCTGTTCAGGAAGGCGGGAAGGCAGTGCGCATGTGCAGTGGGAGGTCCCAAAAGCTTCTATTCTAAGAAGCTGGGGAGCTTTCCCGCACGGGCTCCGTCGGTACCGACGTACCCATATGTGAGGACTAATTCCTGCTGTTCCCAGAGATCACCTGTTACAGGTAAGTAACTGTGCTTAATGGCTAGGTGTGTCTCAGACTGTCTTGAGATCCCCTGCTTTAGGGAGAAGCTTCCTTTTTGAAGAAGATTTGGGGGAGATACAGGGACATATTACTTGGAGAAGGGGAAAGTCTTCCAGGATATGCTTTTTGTCATTCAGTGTCTATTTTCAATGTAACTGTTATGAGACTTGTGGGACCCTAAGTGATCAGTTGCCTAAGGGACCCCAGTGAGAATTTGTGAGTCACTGCCTCACTAGAGCAGATTGGTGGATACCTGTTGGTGTCAACAAGGAGTGGACTTGGATTGCTTCAGCTAACAGATGCTTGAAGTAGAGAAAAGAGGATGCAGATTGGCATTTTTCCACTGGTTTGCTGATTTTTGTATACAGTTTCTCCCTCTTGCACTTGAGTCAATGGGCAGCATTGGCTTTCACACTAGAGAATCCTGCTATTCGTAATGGTGGTCCCTGTTCCCACTGAGGAGCAGTGAGCAGATTGGCATTCTATTTATTTTGTGATCTGAATGGCTGCGGAGGGATCACACTCTAATTTCACAGGAACAGAACCACAGCACAATGGTTAAGACACTAACCAATGGTGCAGGGATCAGGGGTTCAATCCCCACAATGCCCAATGGACAAGGCTGGCTGAGGCATTACCTATCCTACTTTCAGTCACTGTAATTGCCTTACCCTGATTTCGAAAGTTTCTCTGTGCCAGCACAGTGAATGACTGACGGTTCCCTTCTCAACTCAGTGAATACCTGACAGTTTTTCTGTGCCAGCGGCCGTTTTGTTTTTCTCTTCAGTGTTTCTTTTTGGAGGAAACAGCTCTAAACAGCAGTTTCCACACATTTCAACATGCTGTGGAGGCACATGGAGTTTCAACAAGAGGCCGCGGGGTCCAGATTGGAGTCGGGTACCGCTTATTTGGCGGATATCCACTATGACCTCATAAGGGGGTTAGATAACGGCATGGCGTCGGTGGTGGCGGCGCGTCGTTCTCTTTGGTTACACAGTTGGGCGGCTGATGATTCTTCTAAAGCTCGCCTTAGTAAGCTGCCGTTTAAGGGCAGGCAGTTATTTGGGGAGGACTTGGATAGGTTGGTAAAGGATCTTGGGGATTCTAAGGGGGGTTGGCTTCCGGAGGATAAACCCAAGCAGGACCTTCTCCTTCCGGGGGTCTCAGCAGTCCTTTCGGAGATTTCGTGCCTCCCGCTTTGGTCAGTCCCAGCGTTCCAGATACCCGGGGCGCGCACAGAGTTTCCGCGGATTTCGGGGGGCAGGTAGAGGTTTTCGCTCCTTCCAGGTGCAGGTCCCCAAAAAGTCAATGAAGCGAGGCCGGCTCCGATGGCGGTGATTCCCGTAGGGGGCAGACTGCGGGATTTCTACCCTGCCTGGGCCGCTATCACATCCGATCAGTGGGTGCTAGAAGTGATACGAGAGGGGTATGCGCTCGAGCTGCATCGACCGGTGCTCGATTCCTTCGTTATGTCCCCATGCAGCGCTCCCTGGAAACGACGAGTCGTATCCGATACACTTTCCCGGCTGCTTCGGCTCCGAGCGGTCGCCCCCGTGCCGGAGGGGCAGTTAGGGTCCGGTCGATACTCCGTCTACTTCGTAGTGCCGAAAAAGGAGGGCACCTTTCGACCAATCCTGGATTTAAAAAGAGTGAATCGGTGCCTCCGGGTGTCGCATTTTCGCATGGAAACGCTGCGCTCGGTCATAGCGGCGGTCCGCGAGGGGGAATTCCTAACGTCCCTAGACCTTACGGAGGCCTATTTGCACATTCCCGTTCGCCGGGAACATCAAAGATTTCTGCGGTTTGCGCTGCCGATGGGCCATTTTCAGTTTCAAGCCATGCCCTTCGGCCTAGCGACGGCGCCACGGGTCTTCACGAAGATCATGGTGGTGGTAGCGGCGTTCCTGCGGAAGGAGGGTGTCCTCGTGCATCCCTATCTCGACGGCTGGTTGATCCGGGCGGAGGAGAGTCTCCGGGCGACGGCGCGGGTCATACAGGTTTTGCAGTCGTTAGTCTGGGTGGTCAATCGGGCGAAGAGCAGCCTTCTTCCCTTGCAGACCTTGGAGTATTTGGGGGCGCGTTTCGAGACCGGCAACGGGAAGTTTTTTCTCCCAGTGCACAGAGCGCGGGCCCTGAGGCGGCTGGTGGAGCAGTTTCTAGCGAGACGGGCGTTCTCGGCTTGGCAATACCTTCAGCTTCTCGGCACGATGGCGTCGACCATCGAGGTAGTTCCGTGGGCAAGGGCGCACATGCGGCCTCTGCAGCGAGCACTGCTGCGTCGATGGTGTCATCAGTCCGACTCGCTAGCTCGTCAGTTAGTTTGCCCCTTGGAGGTTCGGCGCAGCCTTCGCTGGTGGTTGCGTCGGCGCTCTCTGGCGAACGGTATGCCCTTGGAGTCTCCCATCTGGCGTCTGCTGATGACGGATGCCAGTTTGAGCGGCTGGGGGGCTTATTGCGAGGGCCAGATTGCTCAGGGCCAGTGGTCCTCGTGGGAGAGCCGGTGGTCCATCAGCCGACTGGCAATGAGGGCCGTGTGGTTGGCTCTGACAGCGTTTCAGCCTTGGCTGCAGGGAGCGGCGGTCAGGGTGCTATCCGACAATGCCTCCACGGTAGCCTACATAAATCGCCAGGGAGGCACAGGCAGTGCGGCGTTGGAAGCGGAGGCAGATCTGCTTCTGGATTGGGCAGAGCGGCATCTTCAGTGTCTGTCGGCCCAGCATATCGCGGGGGTTCACAATATGGAGGCGGACTTTCTGAGTCGTCGCAGGGTGGACCCCGGAGAGTGGTCTCTACATCCCGAGGTATTTGCGTTGCTGGTCCGTCGTTGGGGTCTGCCGATAATGGACCTCATGGCGACCTTCGAGTACGCGCAGGTCGAAAGGTTCTTCAGCAGGCGTCGGGAACGCAGGTTGGAAGGCCTCGATGCATTGGCACAAAGATGGCCAAGGTACGGCCTGCTCTATGTCTTTCCTCCGTGGGCTCTGCTGGGTCGCCTGGTACAGCGGATCGAGCGGCATCCGGGTCCCGTGGTTCGGATTGCCCCGGGCTGGCCTCGTCGGCCTTGGTATGCGAATCTGGTGCGGTTGAGTGTGGCCGATCCGTGGCTCCTTCCTCCTCGGCCAGATCTCCTTCGGCAGGGTCCGCTGCAGATGCCTCAGGGGGCTCGATTCTCGCTTACGGCATGGCTATTGAGAGGGTGCAAATGAGAGCCAAAGGTTATTCTCCGGAGGTCATTGCTTCCTTGTTGCGGGCGCGGCGTCGGTCTACGTCGCTAGCGTATGTCCGGGTCTGGCGTATTTTTGAGAGCTGTTGTGCGGCTCGCGAGTTGCGGCCTTTGCGGACTTCCGTTCCTCAGATCCTCTCCTTCTTGCAAGCAGGGGTGGACAAGGGCCTGGCGGCCAGTTCGTTGAGGGTACAACTTGCAGCTCTTGCGTGTTTTCAAGGCAAGGTTCAGGGCCAGTTATTGGGGTCCCATGCGGACGTGAAGCGCTTCTTGCGAGCGGTGTTGCTTATGCGTCCTCCGTGCAGGGCTTTAGTGCCCTCATGGGACTTGAATTTGGTGTTGAGGTCTCTGGTGGCTTCGCCATTTGAACCCTTGGCGCAAGCTTCGTTGAAGGATTTGACGTTGAAAACGGTGTTTCTGGTAGCGATCTCGTCAGTTCGCAGGATCTCGGAGTTGCAGGCTCTTTCGTGTAGGGAACCCTATCTGTCTTTCTCTGCCGACAAGGTGGTATTGCGACCTGTTCCCGCGTTTTTGCCTAAGGTAGTTTCAGCGTTTCACATGAATCAGGTGGTGTCTCTCCCGGTGTTTGCCAAGGAACGGGGCAAGCACGCGGATAACTCCTTGCACGCGTTGGATGTCCGTCGAGCTCTTCGTCGGTATTTGAGGGAAACTGCGGCCTTCCGTAAGTCCGATCGCCTATTTGTCGCATTTGGCGGTCCGCGCAAGGGGGAAGCGGCGTCTAAGTCTTCCATTTCCCGCTGGTTGAAAGAGGCGATTTTGTCGGCATACCTTTTACACGGCAGGATGGTTCCTGCCGGGCTTCGGGCTCACTCGACTAGGGCGCAGGCAGCGTCTTGGGCAAAAGTTAGCTTGGTACCGGCGGTGGATATTTGTCGGGCGGCGACGTGGTCGTCCTTGCACACCTTTGCTAAGCACTATCGTCTGGATGTGCAGGCGGCGTCGGATGCGTGGTTTGGGTCTCGGGTGCTTCAGGCTGGACTAGCGAGGCCCTCCCGTTGAGATTTACTGCTCTGTTACATCCTCTATGGTTCCGGGACTGGACTAGAGGGACGCTAAGGAAGAGTAAATTAGACTTACCTGCTAATTGTTGTTCCTTGCGGAACTCTAGTCCAGTCCCGGATCCCTCCCTGTCTATCTGTTCTCGCTGCCAGCCAAGAAGGTACATTCATTATAGGAGTCTGCCAGGGTTTTTGTTTTCTATGCTTTCGGTCAGAGCTCCTTTGCTTGCAGCACGCCTTAGTTTCCTTTCGGGGTCAAATCTTGGGGGTGAGCGGTGGCGCCTCTTGTTGCATGCGTTTTGCACAAGGGTCGCCACGGCCGTTCTGGTCCGCCTTCCCGTAGGTTGTTCTTACGCAATTGGAAAAAAAAAAAAAAAAGAAAAAAAAATAGTTTTTGCTAGTAGTGGGAACTTTAGGGTCAGGATCCTTTTTTCCACTGTGTTGTTATATCTACTTATTTGTTGCTCTGCTTAGTATGCTTTGTCAATAGGTACTGATGTGTGGGTGGTCCTTGGGGCTGCATATAGCTGGATGATCAAAGAGATGAAGATGTTCAGTCTCCAAAGCTGCTGGTGGAGGTTCACAACTCTAAGGTTCCGGGACTGGACTAGAGTTCCGCAAGGAACAACAATTAGCAGGTAAGTCTAATTTACTCATTGAGGGAGTTTCCTTTTGCGTGGGTGGATAAGTCTACGATTTTATGGTACCGCATGTCAGCCATTGCTTCGAGGAAGGATGTGGAGTGGGAGGGGTGAATTGATGGGAGGTTGAGGTGTCCCAGGATGATATGCGGCTTTCTGAGAGAGGTTGAACATGCTAATTCTATGATTGCGGCTAGGCTGTTGTGATCTGTGGTGGGGGCTCTGTAAATAAGGCAAAGTGAGAAGTTTTTGTTTGCACTTTTGATAATGTCTATCCCGTCTAGGCTGGTGGATGGGGAGGGGGTGGCATTTAGAAGATGGAGATTGGGGCGATATCCTGCCTGGTAAAGTTTATAGGGGTGGTATTTAGGATTTACAGTGGCAATCATGAAAAAGGCATCAGATAAGGCATTGGATACCAGAAGTCTGTTTGATGGTCTAAGGAAAAAGTAGTAAAATCTGCAGGAAAAAGAGCATCTACTGCAGGAAATTGCGAAAGAGTGTCATGGGGAATTTGGTGTATTTTGTGAGAAGGATGAACACATTTAGTTGAGGAACTTTTACCTGATAGTGCAAAGGGCAGAGTAGGAGATGTTATTAGAAGATGGTCAGACCAAGGTAAAGTCATGGAAGAAAAGTCATAGCGGCCTAAGGTGGAATCATGGGTGGTGAGCACAAAATTAAGGGTATGCCCCGCTACTTTTGATGGGCTGCTGCAGGTTAAGCTCCAAAATAAGTGAAACAAATAATTTTTCATATAATTTCTGGGGATACTCTAAATGGACATTAAAATCACCTAAAATGATCAAATGAGAGTGAGAGATGAAAGTCTCACTTGTAAATTGACAGAAGCAATATTTAGGATTCACAGTGGCAATCGTGTAAAAGGCATCAGGTAAGGTTTCTTTTCTGGACTGGGCAGAAAGGCAATCGGCAGCACTCTTAGTGGCTCACATAGCAAGAGTCAACAGTGACCAAATAGGTTGCTTCAACTGGCACACTCTGGATCCAGAAGAATAGGAACTGGTAAACTCAGCATTTACACTGTAGTGGTCCAATAGGCCTGCTTCATAATGGATCTGATGGCGACTTTACAGAATACTAAGGCAACAAGGTTCTTCAATTGCTGGAGAAAACCAGTAGTAATGGGGTTGGATGCTTTATCTCAGTCATGGCTGAATCATAGATTTCTTTCTGTGTTTCCTCAGTGGCCTCTGATAAGGTGAGTAGTCCAAACAATAGTAGATTACCCTGTTTTAATGGTTTTAGACCCTGGAATACTGACCTGATAAAGATCAAAAAGAGAGTCTCTGCAACTTCCACTAGCCCGAAGGCTGCTTCATCAAGGCATGATAGTCATAGGACTCCTCTCTCAGTTCTGTCTTATGGCTTGGCTCTTGAGAGTGTGAGGTTGACAAAACAGTGATACTCAACATCAGTGATAGAGATAACCTTAAAAGCAGAGAAACAGTCTATGTCTCTGGCATTTGTCAGAGTATGTAGGATCTTGGAGACTTGCAACGCCTTCCTGTACAATATTTTGTTCTTTTTCCAGACGTGTCTGCAAAAAGGGTCTCTCTCAATTTGCTCAAGGTGCAAGTAGCAGCAATATCTTGCTATATGGGGCACATTCAAGGTGGGTCAATAGTGATGTTTCTGGTTGTGGTATGTTTCCCTCAGTAAGTTAAATATGATCTCCAGAAACAATCAGGAATGTAGTCTTCACATATGGGTATCGTCAGTACCGACGGAGCCCGCGCGGGAACGCTCCCCAGCGTCCAATAGGAACGCTTTTGGGAGCATCCCACAGCGCATGCATGCTGCCTTCCGGCCTCTGTACCTCTCTCACTTTAGTTCTTCGTTTTCCGCGGAGCTGACAGGATGTGTACCCTGTCACCGCAGAAAATCTCCTTTTATTCTTTGTTTTTTGTGGTCGCGTCTGCCTTAATTCGACGCCTACCTGTACCGCCGGTTCTTCTTATTCATTCTTTCTTTAAAAAAACAAACAAACTTGTATTTCTTCAGGGGTCTTTCCCCTGTTTCTGGTGCTAGGCCCCATTTGGGGCATTAGGCCCACTTTTCTTCAAGCATGGAGAAACCAGCTAGTGGTTTCAAAAAATGCTCAAAGTGTGGCGGTACCATTTCCGTCACCGACACCCATGATTGGTGTCTAAACTGTTTAGGACCTGAACATTGTCCAACGGAATGTCTCTCCTGCACAAGGATGACCAAAAGGGGCCTGCAGAATAGAGCTGCAAACTCGGTACCCTTTTTGCCGCGGATATGATGTCACTTGCATCGACGTCTTCCAGGGCTTCATCTTCCTCTCATGGATCTCAGGTAACTTAAGTCTTCTAAGACTGGCCGGTCCTCGAAGGGTAAATCTCCTTCAAAGTATCGAGATGCCACTGGTGTTGCCCTCGAGGATAGTTCACTGGCAAAACAGCCCCAGCGGGAGTCTTCGGGCTCCAAAGCATTAACGGGGCTCCAGGATGTTCCAGAGGCTTCCACCGTGTTCTGGGGTGCCATGTTCTGGGGTCATAGCCGCTTCCACCAGTACCGACACCCAGGCATCGGCAGGAGCGATGGACAAGAGAATCCTCGCTATTGAACGCAGTCTAGCATCCCTCTTAGCAGCTTCGGTACCGCTAAGACTGCTACAGACGGTTCAACAGGTATCGGTACTGACATCGGTACCAGTACCGACAGTACCTGCTTCGACAGGACTGCTTCCCCCCATGCCAAGCCTTGAGTCTATCTCGGGTATCAGGGATCAGGAACCGAGACATTTCGGTACCGACTTCGAGCGGTACGATACCATGTGTTACAGGAGCACCCGGTACAAACTACCTTTGAGTTTTCCAATTCCGATGACTCTGACAATTCTACCGGTACCAGAGTGAACCTACTAGAGGATTCAACTCCTTCTCTTCAATGCAGGATGTTTCCTCCAGAAGATATGTCCTTCCAGGATTTCATATGTGATTTAACAAAGGGTCTTGCAATCACTGTGATTCCAGAAAAGGAACCTAGGGTGGAAGAATTAAGAATTCTACAATACCCTATGGCTCCCAAGGAGGCAGCTATGCTTCCCATTCATAAGATCTTACATGATCTGATGTTGAGAATGTGGGAAACTCCTTTAACGATATCTTCACATTCCCGACGCCTTGACACTATGTACCGAGTGCCAAGTTGTCCTGGTTTTCAAAAAACTCAGTTACCACACCATTCAATGGTAGTGGAATCAGCCATGCAATGAATCAAGAGTGCTAAAACACATTCTTCTAATCCTCCAGGCCAGGAATCCAGGACACTCAATGCCTTTGGGCGTCGATGCTTTCAATCCTCCATGCTTTCAGCCAGGATCAGTTCCTACATTCTTTATATGGGAATGTTCCTGGAAGAAGTCATAAAAGACTTAGAGCTTATTAGCCCTTGTGTCTCTGAGGGAAAAAAAAGAGAAGACTACCTTATTCTGGTCAAGCATGCCCAGAATGTCTCTAAATTCATGAACCGTGCTACCTTTGATTGCTTTGAATGTATTAGCAGAACCTCTGCTATATCCATAGGAGCACATCGTATTGCTTGGCTTCAAGCTTCAGACTTAGAACAGTGGGTGCAAGAAAAGCTGGGAAACATTCCTTGTAC
Source organism: Ichthyophis bannanicus (assembly GCA_033557465.1). Taxonomy (NCBI): domain Eukaryota; kingdom Metazoa; phylum Chordata; class Amphibia; order Gymnophiona; family Ichthyophiidae; genus Ichthyophis; species Ichthyophis bannanicus. The sequence goes on from CM066038.1 coordinate 402,368,400, forward strand.
AGGAGAAAATCTCTTTGGCAAGGACTGGCAAGACAAGGCTAATCAGCTTGAATCTGAAAATACTACCTTGAATAGACTATCAAAGTCTACAGCCAACCCAGCAAAGAAGAAAACATTAAAAAAAACGCTTTTTCAGTAAGAAAAAGAAGCTTTACCTATCTTACACCCATCAAAGCCACTGTCCGCTTCATGTTCCCCAGAAGGGGCAACAACAGAACAGACAGCAAAGAAAGCCTCAAGCTCAAAGAGCTCAATCGGCCCAAAAGAACCAGCCCCCTCCGGGTCTTTGACTTCTACCTAGAGAATTTAGTCAGTCTGCCCCTGAAAGGTCCAGAACCCTTAACCATTCCAGGAAGACAATGCTATGTTGCCAAAAGATGGCAACAAATAACATCAGAAAACTGGACTCTGTCCATTGTACGACTGGGGTACAAGCTTTATTTTCTCAACTTGCCCCCACCAACAATAATAAAACAGTTCAATTCTCAGACCCCTGCCACCAATCTCTTGTGGCAGGAAGTCACATCACTTCTCGCTCAAGGAGCAATCGAAGAAGTACCCATACCCCAACAGGGGAAGGGGTTTTACTCCCCCTATTTTCTTATTCCAAGGAAGACAGGGGGGACACAGGTCTATACTAGACCTCAGAGAATTAAACAAATATTTGTTCCGAGAAAAGTTCAAAATGATATCCCTCAGGACACTCCTACCATACCTTCAAAGTCAGAACTGGCTATGTTCTCTAGATCTAAGAGATGCATCCACTCAGATCACATGAAGTTACTTCGATTCCTAGTCCAAGGAAGACACTTCCAATACAGAGTTCTCCCTTTCGGATTGGCCTCTGCTCCAAGAGTCTTCACAAAATGCATGGCAGTGGTAGCAGCATTTATGAGGACTCTGGGAATATTCTTCTTCCCTTACTTAGACGATTGGCTCATTTGAGCATCGACAGCTCCAGAGGCCAGCTTAGCTCTTTCTGGAGCAATGAGAATTCTTCAGTACTTGGGACTGGTCATAAACCTCCCAAAATCTCATCTCACCCCCTCTCAATCTCTCGAATTCATAGGGACTCGTCTAAACACACGGCAGTCAAGGGCTTTCCTGCCATAGCCATGCTGTCTACGAATAATATAACTGGCATCTCAAGCATCTATGAAGGTGTCCCTTACTGCTCGAGAGATGCTTCAACTTCTGGGACACATGGCATCCATTGTTCATGTGGTTCTCTGTGCTCGCCTCCATATGCCAGCAGCCCAGTGGACCCTATCCTCTCAATGGTCACAGGTCTCGGGTCAGCTAATGGACAAGATCAGAAACACCACATGTCTGATTTCTTCCCTGCAATGGTGGCAATCTCTAGAAAACCTCCTCGTAGGCTCTCCTTTCCAGCAGCCTCTATATCAGGCCACCCTAACAACAGATGCGTCCAAGATGGTTTGGGGAGTACACTTGCACGATCTCTCCACTCAGGGGTTTTGGACCTCACAGGAGGTTTCCCTTCACATAAAGCTCCTAGAGCTGAGAGCCATTTTCAATGCTATTCAAGTCTTTCAGACCCATCTCAGCAACAAAACAGTTCTGGTCCAAACCAGGACTGTGAACAAGCAAGGCGGAACAGGCAAGGCGGAACAGGCTCTCTGTTGCTATGCAACAAAGCTTTGCGACTATGTGCCCTCGCCAGAGAGTTGCAAATTCACCTGTTTGCGGTATACCTTCCGGGCATTGAAAACTTATGGGTAGACAGACTCAGTCGAATACTGCTGCCACACGAGTGGTCTCTCCACTCATACCAACTTGCTTGAGTATTTCAAATCTGGGGAACACCAGATATAGACCTCTTTGTAAGTCCACAGAATGCCAAACTTCCCCAATTCTGTTTCAGAATCCCGACTCAAAACTGTCAGGCAAGAGATGCTTTCCTACTCCACTGGGGTCGGGACTTCCTCTATGCCTTCCCACCCATTCCGCTTATTCCAAAAACTTTATTCAAACTTCAGAGAGACAGAGGTCATATGATACTCATAGCTCCATGTTGGCCACGACAAACGTGATATCCTCTTCTTCTGCGTCTCTCTCAAACCACTCCTCTGGAGTTGGGGAATGCTCCAGATCTTCTCTCTCAGCAGGATGCATGCTTACTGCATCCCAATCCCCAGTCCCTACATCTCAGGGCCTGGTTACTGAAAGCCTATAATTCCAGGATATTAACCTTTCTCAACAAATGAAGGATATCCTTCTGGCTTCCAGAAAACCTTCCACAAGACGTTCCTACGCTTTTAAGTGGAAAAGGTTCTCTGTGTGGTGTTCACAAAAGGGACTTAACCCCCTTTTGGTACTTGTAGAGTCGCTACTAGAGTATCTCCTCCAATTATCAACTTCTGGTCTAAAGACCAATTCAGTGAGAGTCCATCTTAGTGCTATTGTTGCTTTTCATAAACCTTTCGATGGACAACCTCTTTTCTCTCATCCACTTGTATCAAGATTTATGAGATGCCTACTCTTAACAAAACCTCCCATTAAACCACCACCGGTGGCATGGGATTTGAATCTTGTTCTTGGTCAGCTTATGAAACCACCCTTTGAACCTTTAGCCACCTCAGACCTAAAGTTTCTTTCATGGAAAGTTATTTTCCTAATTGCCATCACTTCTGCAAGACGCATTAGTGAACTACAGGCGTTAGTAGCTGACCCTCCTTATACAAGGTTCCACCATGATAAAGTAGTCCTCAGGACTCACCCTTACTTTATGCCAAAGGTGGTTTCGCCTTTCCATTTAAACCAGTCAGTTTATTTTCCTATATTCTTCCCTAGGCCTCATGCCTCTAGTGTAGAAAGGAATATTCACACATTAGATTGTAAAAGAGCCTTAGCCTTTTATCTCCAAAGAACTAAGCCACATAGGAAATCTTCTCAGCTTTTTGTGGCTTTTGACTCTAGTCATTTGGGACTTCCAATTTCCAAAAGAACTTTGGCAAATTGGATTGCAGATTGCATATCCTATACTTATCAGAGTAAAGGACTTTCTCTCAAGGGCCATGTCACAGCTCACAATGTGAGAGCAATGGCAGCCTCAACGGCTAACCTTTGTTTTATGTCCATTGATGACATCTGTAGAGCAGCCACTTGGGCTTCGGTACACACGTTCACAGCCCACCACTGTTTAGACAAGGACTTCCATCGGGATGCCTCGTTTGGCCAGGCTGTTCTTCAGCATCTCTTCCATACTTAATACAACTCCTACCCAACATCCACGGTTTGGATGCCAGAGGTCCATGGGAGGAAGCATGACCCATCTCACCTAGGTTCGCAGCTTGCAGGGGTCACCCCTTGGCATCATTCAGCTGGGGAGTCCCCATATGTGAAGACTACATTCCTGCTTGTTCCTGGAGATAGTGTAGATCTCCAGGAACAAGCAGGAATGAGTCTTCACATATGGGTACGTCGGTACCGACGGAGTCTGCGCGGGAACGCTCCCCAGCGTCCAATCAGAACGCTTTTGGAAGCATCCCAACATGCCTGCGTGCTGCCTTCCCGCCTTTCCCAACTGCCTCTCCTCAGTTTTCGTTTTTCCGCGGAGCCGGCAGGACGTCCTCCTGTCACCGCAGAAAATTCTTTTTTTATTTTTGTTTTTTCTTGTGGTTGCGTCTACCTTACCTCGACGCACCGGTACCGCCGGTGTTTTCTTTTTTCTTTTCTCTTCAAGTATTTCCTTTTGTGGGAAATTTTTTCCTGTTTAGTGCCTGACAGGTTTCGGCCTGCTGGGCCTCTCCACTTTTCCTCATGGAAATGCTAGCCACTAGAACCTGTTTCAACTGTGGCACTACCAAATTAGTTTTAGACAGCCATAATTGGTGCCTTCCATGTTTGGGACCTGAACACCATCCGCTGGAGTGTCCCTCCTGCACTACTATTTCTGTAAGACGTTTTCAGCATCGAGCTCAACTCGATACGCCATTCCCCTCAGACCTGAGGGTACCAGCTACATCTTCTTTTTCGCAGGATCAGGTAACCAAACAAAAGTCTGTAAAGACTAGCCAGTCCTCGGGTGGTAGATCTCATGTACATCATAGAGATGCCTTTCGTCTTGCCCCCGAGGACATATTGGCAAAAACCCGGTGGGAGCCTTCGGTCTCAAAAGCATTAACGGGGTTTCAGGTTGTTCCTGGGGTTTTTACCTCGGTGAACATACCTGAGCCATGCCCGGTGGTGGTATCCGCTTTGAGCGGTGCCGGTACCCCGGCATCGGCAATGGTGCTGGATGAAACATTCCACACCGATGATCGCAGTCTAGCGCTCTCGGTATCTTCGGTGCCGCTACAGCTGCTACTGACCGATCTTCCCACATCAGCCCCGGTACCAATGCTGGTATCCATGTCGGTGCCCTCCAGATATGCATCGATAGACTCGCTCCTTTCGATGCTGAGTCTAGAATCGATCTCTAGTCTGGATGACTGGGTACCGACTCGTCTCGGTACCGACTTCAGATGGTACCGAAGACATTCTACCGATGATCAAGGTCTGCCACATTCGGTTACCTCGGTACCGATAGTGCCGTCACAGACTGATCTTCATATATTGGTGTCACCGACGGTACCGGTCCTGATACCGGTATCGACATCAACATCGGTGTCGGTACTTCCCATGCTCTTTTCAGCCGGCTCACTTCCTTCCATACCGAGTTTGGAATCGATCCCTAGCATGGACGAATTGCTACCGACGAGTTGCGGTACCGATTTTCAGCGGTACCGACAACTATCTTTCAAAGATAATCTGATGCTCCACCCCTCCAGATCTTCTATTCTACAGAATCTGAATGAACCGGTGGATGTTAGAGCTAGTTCTTCAACAGATCTAGTTCTTCCTCCTCTTCCTCGAGGACTCCCCTCTGGGGAGATTTCTTTTCAAGCTTTCTTGCTTGATATGGCCAAGTTACTTGCCATTTCTCTACCTGGTCAGGACCCTGCACCAGAGGATCCACAACCTATACAGATCCCCTGCAATCGAAAGGAAGTCATTATGTTTCCTTTGCATCAAACCCTGCAGGATCTTTTATTTAGGACGTGGGAAACTCCTTTAACGGTGTCCCCACCTTCTAGGGCAACGGATCTTCTATATAAGGTGCCCCATTCTCCAGGTTTTCAAAAGCCTCAGCTCCCTCATCATTCTCTTGTTGTAGAATCAGCAATGAGGCGTGTTAAGAATACTAAGAAGCACTCTTCTTATCCGCCAGGTCATGAGGCTAAAACCTTAAATACCTTTGGACGTCAAACTTTCCAGGCATCCATAAATGATAAATGCCCCAAGCACGGACCACCTAGAGTTAGTCTCTATCTCCAACAAGATATGCGCTATAAACCTCCTATACCGAGCACCCTCAGCCACCCCAGATGCCCTTCCAGACATTATAGACCTAGCCTCCAACACACAGAATCCTAATACTCCAGTTTGGATTGTTGGTGATTTCAACTTGCCAGCCCTCCAAGACAGCCATTCAACTGCATTCCTCGAAGCCCTCGAATCCCTAGGATATCAACAATTAGTACGGGAACCTACACATGTGAAAGGGAACACCCTTGACCTTATATTCGCACCACAGATTTTACATGACCAATCACATAATTTGGTGATATCGATATCTGATGTACCGTGGTCAGATCATAAACTCATTACATTCCAGATCCCTACTCATCTCAGACACTCAAAGACCAACATTGCTCCAAATAACAACTTTAAATCGCTGACCAGGAGCTTTCTTCCATTCAACAGAGAGCGCATCCTTGCTGCAACCTGCTCACTTCGTAACGAGGCCCCTCTAGAGATAGAAGACCTAATCGCATGCTGGAACAACAGTCTTAATACAATTGCACTGCGACCACCTCTCAATAGAACGACTAGGAAAAGAGCTTCTGCACCATGGTACACTGATGATCTGAGACTATCACTATCCCAATTACGGAGCCTCGAGAAGCGCTGGCGTCGGTCACACTCCTCCATAGACCGGGCAGCCTACCTCAACCAGCTATCCATCCACCGCAAAGCCATCTCTGATAAAATGAAGCAGTACCACACGGACACCCTGAAGCGGGCCTTAAATAAGCCCCACGATTTGTTTAACATAGTCAAGACACTATCAAAGGAACCAACCCCTGAAAAGCAATGTGAGATCCATCCCCAAGATTTTGCGGTCTACTTGCAGTCCAAGCTTACACAAACAAGTAAACCCCCCTCAGAATTTACCCCCACTGTCCATAACTGCCCAACAGCTCTAAGCATTTTCACTACGCCGGATAAGAAGCGAATTGAAGATCTGATCATGTCTCTCAACTCCACCACTGCTCAGACGGACCCCTGTCCAGCTTTTTGGATAAAGGAACTTCGTTGCGAATTCAGCCCAATAATAACTAAAATCATAAACCTGTCCTTCAAGTCTGGTACGTTCCCCTCTGCCCTCAAACAAACGTCCATCAGACCACTGTTAAAAAACAGTAAGTTGGATCCTCAAAAGGCAGAATCCTACAGACCCATTTCTAGTATTCCTTTTCTTGCGAAATTAATAGAAAAGGAGGTCCAATGCCAATTGCAAGACCATATTGATACCACGGCTCCTCTGGACCCTTGCCAACATGGCTTCAGAGAGTCACACGGAGTAGAAACACTCCTTACATCTCTCCTCAACAACATAATCTCCGGTATCAACAACGTCCGACAAGGTTTCGCACTTGTGTTCCTGGACATAGCCGCGGCCTTTGACTCGGTGAGCCATGACCTCCTTCTAATACGTCTAAAAGAGAAAGGTGTTGGCGGAACCGCCCTTGAATGGTGCAGATCGTACTTGTCTGAAAGATGGCAACACGTTCGGTCTGGTGGAATGATGTCTGATCCATTTCACCAAGGACAGGGAGTCCCGCAAGGTTCCTCCCTTTCTGCCTTACTGTTCAATATTTATATGCAACCTATTTGCAAGATCATCAGGTCCTTCAATGTGAGTTGCATGATATATGCGGACGATGTCCTCCTTTATATGCCTTTCAACATAGACAAAATGGACCTATCCCCACTAAGTAACTGCTTTGATGCCATATCACAATGGCTCTTGTCACAAAACCTAAAGATTCAACACAAGAAGACAGAAGTGCTCTTCATGTCAAGGAACCCGAGCTTCAGCCCCCCACAGTTCCTGAAGGTGAAGGATGCTGAGCTACAATCAAAACCCAACATAAGATATCTGGGCGTTACACTCGACCAGAACCTCGACATGAAAGCACATATAGCCAATACTGTAAGAATCATATACTACAAAATCCGGTCACTAAGACATCTTCGCCCCCTGCTCGAACCTGAGGATTTTCGCACCATCTACCAGGCTCTGATCATGCCCCACTTTGACTATGCTAATGTCATTTTACTAGGCCTCCCTCAATCCACCCTGAACCCCCTACAGCTCGCAATGAATAGCGCTGCGAGGATTCTCTATGGGGCATCTAGATGTGAGCATGTATCACCCCTGCTAATGCAGTTACACTGGCTTCCTATACATGCCAGGATCATATTCAAAACATTACTACTTACATTCAAAGCAGTAAATAGTCTCTCCCCCACATCATTAACTGAACTCATCAAACCCATAGCCCCGAATAGATCGAGGAGATCTACTGCAGTAAATTCGCTAATGGTTCCCCGCGAACTTACTAGAAGCACCTCAGCAACAGCAAACCGGGCCTTCAGCCTTCGTGCCCCTAAACTCTGGAATGCACTACCGCCAGATATCAGAGCAATCAACAGCCTACTGCAATTTAGAAAAGCCCTCAAACACTACTTATTCCTTAAATACTTCTCAGTGAGTGCAGAGGCACGACCCCTCTCTGTGAATCATGGACACACCGATTCACCTATTGAACCAGAATTCCCCACATAGAAAGGTTCCACAGACCTTTGGTAGAAGGTTCTACGTGACCTGTCTTCTATCTCATCTGCGCTATCTTTTAAGATGTTAATAGTTCACTGTTATATTTCCGTTATTCTTAATCACATTGCTAACCAGGTTGTATGATCCATTTACTGATTTTACCCTGTTATCCAAGTTTTATTCCCCTGTTTACTGTAACTCAGACGCTTGCTTATGGTGCTGAATTTTTTGTTCGATGTAAACCGCGCTGATGCCAAAGAGTGCGGTATATAAGAGATGTAAATAAATAAATAAATAAATAAATCCATGTTTTCAGCAAGAATCATGTCATATATTTTCTATATGGGATTATCTCTTGATGAAGTCACAAAAGATATGCTACTTTTGACCCCTTTCCTCCAAGAGCCTAAAAGAGCAGATTTTTCTATGCTAGTCAATTATGCTCAAAATATTTCTAAGTTCCTTACTCGTGCTTCCCTGGACTCTTTCGAGTGTTAGCAGAACTTCTGCTATAGCTATAGGGGCACGACGTAGAGCCTGGCTCCAAGCTTCAGACTTGGACAAATGCTTACAAGATACACTGGGAAATGCTCCCTGCACTGGAGAGAATCTCTTTAATAAAGAGACTTTACTCCAGGCTGCTCAGTTAACCACTGACACTATTGCTTTCAGAGGCTTGTCTATGCCTTCCTCTATCCCAGCTTGTAGAAAATCTACCAGTAAGCTTTGTTCCCTTAATGGGAGAAGGTTTTATCCATCTTCTACCCATCATACAGATGCTCCCAGGCAAGGGAAACAACCAGCCAGGCTCAGGAAACCACAGCCTCAACGGGTTCAGCAAACCCAGCAGCCGCAGGGTTGCTGATATACTCTTCCCTGAATCCTTTTTTTTTTCCTGTTTGAGGTTTAGATCCTGTAGTTTGCTTCCTACCACGGCAAGCATCTACATCAGTTCCATCCTAAACTTTACATATGTCCCTCTTAAAGAGACATCCTGACTATTAGCTCAAAGAGCTTCTTAAGATGATTATGCTTTACAGGTAGTATAGTTACTCCTCATCCTCTACCTACACAGAGGAGTAACAGCTGTCAATAAGGTTGCCATGCCTTTACCTTTGACTTTTTCTCCTGTATCAGCATCTCTCATATTACTTCAAAGATTTACTCCACCGTAAGTCTTCTTTTCAACTCTGCCACTCTTACTAAGACATTTGCTCTGTAAGAGTGATACCACTTACTGGGGATTTTTCCTTAAACCCCTAAGTTTTCTTTCAGAGTTGTCTCCCCCTTGCATTCTTCCTTTTCCTGGCAGCTGCTCAGACAATAGCGGAGTCTTACCACTCCTACTTATGTCTGTACTTCTTTCCCAATCTTGGGACCTAAGATTTCCACTGCTGCCCTATCAATAGTTAGAACTGCAGGGGCTCTTACTGGTTATACCACTGACTTGCTGACCAAGCTACCAGGGCTTGTTCTCCAATTTCAATTATTTCTGGCCTTACCACTAAGTCCCAGACGGTTTAAGAACCTTTTCTGGCTATTGTTGCAGACACATCACCTTACCTTCTATCCTCAGCCTTCTCCATTCCTTGGGCTTGGCGGAGTAGTTGATGATACCTACTGGCTCTTAAACACCAGTTTTTCTTCTAATTAACCTGCAACATGCTCTCTGCATCTCTACGGAGCAGCTCTACACTATGGGGCCTTGTTAGAGAGCACATAATGTCAGATGGTTAGGAAGGGCTTTACCAAGTCATGCCTACTGGGTTCTCCCTGCCCTTACCATTTCCATTAAATGCTTCTTAAAAAAAGGACACAGACTTTTAATTAAGGGAAGACCTAAAGAATTATCCAATTCCCTGGATTGCTTCACATCTCCAGGGGACCCCTTCACCAGGGATGGGTTTTTTTCTTTCAGTATAGACAATCCTTGTCTTGTCTTTTCCTTCCATCCTCAACTCTTCATGGCGTAATCCATGTTGAGCACAAGAATGCACCATACCCTTTTTACCCTCATCAGGTGTAAATATGGTATTTTTACTGCATCTTTTTCTCCAGCTACCTGCTGGAGTTATGGAAGGATTCGGACTTACTGTCTGCAGATTAAAACATCCTTTGCATTTTCCAGGTAGGTCTCCATTCCTGGTTATTCAGGGGCTAGAGTTCTTAGAGGACTCTAGACTTCTCTTGCCAGTGAGAAAACTCCCTGGGCTTCCTACCCATAACCAGGAGGTAGAGATTCTCTAAATATCTTCTCAAGCAGGTACCTCCCTTCTTGTTGTTAGATAAATCTTTCCTTCTCCTCATACCCTATGTCCGGACATGGGTATGTGTACATATATATATACATATATGGTTTTCTGATTGGACGCTGGGGAGCTTTCCCACGCAGACTCCGTCGGTACCGACGTACCCATATGTGAAGACTCATTTACATATGTGAAGACTTATTCCTGCTGTTCCCAGAGATCACCTGTTACAGGTAAGTAACTTCTTTACTCACCTGTAACAGGTGATCTCCAGGAACAGCAGGAATTTAGTCTTCACAACCCACCCACCTCCCGTAGGAGTTGTCTCTATCTATCTCTTTCTCTACTTCTCTCCTTTGGTCTCAGCTATAAACTCAACTGAAGTGAGAGAGGTATAGAGGCAGGAAGGCAGCATGCATGTGCTGTGGGATGCTCCCAAAAGCATTCCTATTGGACGCTGGGGAGCGTTCCCACGCGGGCTCCGTTGGTACTGACGATACCCATATGTGAAGAATAAATTCCTGCTGTTCCTGGAGATTACCTGTTACAGATGAGTAACTACGCTTTCAGCTGCCTTTATGACATATTGTTTCCTCTTGGTATGTTGACTTAGTACCCAGGTTGCTTTCCTTGTTCCCTCCCCCCCCCCCCCCATAAGCCCTTCAAGGAGGCATCCCTCAGGGATCTCTGTATCAAAACAGATTTTCCAGTGGAAGTTGTTCATCCAGAAAGATTTTGAATTGCAAGGCCTGTGTTGCAGAGATCCCTACATCTAGTTTTCTACAGGAGGGAGTCAAGATTTGTATGGTTCCTTCCTTCCTACATGAAGTAGTATTGCACTTTCACCCGAATCTCCCTACTGACTCTTAAGAAGTCAGAGCGTTCACAGAGAAGGATTTGCATAGGTTGGATCCATATAGAAATTTGCTGAGGTATTAGAAAATCAAAATTCCTTCTTAAGGTCAAAGATTATTAGTGCTCTTTAGCTGGTCTCAGAAGGGAAAAGCAGCCTCCAAAGCATCCAGTGCTAGGTGGATCAAAGAAGCAACTGCTTCAAGTTATATCAGTAAAGGAATTCAAGCCCATTTGGTTAAGGCTTAGATAATGGCAGAGTATAGGGCAGTCCCTCTGGAAGAGATTTACAAAGCTGTGCCTTAGTCTTCCTTGTTTTCATTTGCAAGGCACAACAGGTTGGATGTCCAAGCCAGGGAGGAGGTGGCATTTAAGGCCAGAGTTTTGAAGGCAGCCTTGATCTTCTCCCACCTAGTCTAGAGTCAGCTTGGGAATGTGCCATACATTTGGACTGGTCTAGCAGGATAGGAAAGGAAAAGAAAATTATAATCTTATCTGATAATTTTCTCTCCTTGTGTTCTTTGGGACCAATCTAGAACCCAATTGGGAAGCAGCATCCTTGAAGAATTAAGCTCAGCAGGCTGCTAAGGTGGATTCAGGATGATCATCCATACTGTCATTTCAAGAACCTATTTAACCCATTCAGTATAGAAATGAAGAATGGTTATAGGCAACAGTCCAACCCAGTGGTAAGAGGGGAACAGGTGATAAGCCATTCTGGTTGTAATTTAATTTGTCTCATTTTAAAAGGGAGAGTTTGTTTAGGTACTGTATATTCTTAAATGTTGATATGAGTTTGTTGGTAAATTTCTGTGCTTGTAGGCCTGATAATATCAGCAAAATTTGTTCTCTGTCTCCATCTGCTGGGAGGGGAGCATAAACCCACATATCTGGGCTGATCTGGCAGGACTCATGGTCAGGAAATTATTAGGTAAGATTCAATGTCACCTTTCTAATCTTTGTGATCATGAAAGAAATTTATGCACTGGGCAAAAATTAAACAAAGTTCATTGATGCCTGTTTTTAACTAATCTGAGTGGGTGTAACACTTAAATGGCGTTTTTATACTAGTATTTTAATAGAGCTTTGTCACACGAAGCATCACTCTGACGTAGTATTTATAGAGCTCTGCTTTCCATCTCCTCTGAGACTGAATGCTTTTGAGAGCTATTTGAATGATACCAGCAACTGCAAATAATTGTCTATATTACATGAAAAAATATACTTTGTATATACATTAAAATGTGCATTCATAAAATGAAAGAAGAAAAAGCTTCCTATATGCTCTGGTGTACATGGCTGTTTCTTATAGAAAAATAACTGTTAGGTTTTCAGTCAGTCATCTTTATGTTTTTTGAAGTATGAATGCCATATTTCACAGTGATAAACCAACATTAAAGCCTTATTTTATCCTGAATAATGCTCTGTATAAGTAGAGAATAGGCATATATTCTCTCAGTTATCTTGGTATATCCCTCATTTTAGAGCATGCTTTCTAAAATGCGCTAACAGTATAGGGTTTACTGCGCACTAAGCGCACCGTACAGACAGCGCAGGGCAGGGCGGTAAAAGTCCCGTACTAAACATTAGCACAGGAAGGGGAGGTGACTGGGCAGGTAAGGGGCAGAGTTTGGGTATTGGTGGCACATCATGGTTAGTGTGGCCATCATTGGTGCACGCTAACCGTGATTGCTGCTGTTAGCGTAGTTATACTTGCTACCTCCTCAGTGGCCGGCAGTAAGTGCACCTGCATTAGATGTGCTCGTTGGCTAGCATGGTGAGGTGCATGTCTCTGCAATAATTATAGGTGAACATGCTGGGGACACCCCCAACAGTGTGGCTTTACACCACCTCCTGTACTAATTTTAGAGGCTTACCACATGCTAACTTAGTGCATTTTAGTAAACCAGCTCTTTTTGGGCTGCACTTTGGCACCTAAGGGGCTCTTTTACTAAAATACATTATGTGCTTAATGCGTGTTTCAGTGTGCATTAACCACTTCCTTGGGCCCATGATAATTGTTATCATGCAGGCAGGACAATTACTGCATGCCAAAAAGTGCATTAACTGTGCATTGTATGATAGGGTGGGGTCTGGGTAGGGATGAGGTGGAGAATGGGCATTGCGGTTAGTGTGGATTGCAGTAGTGCATTGTTAACATGGACTTCAGTAGGGCATGCTAATTGCCATTGTTGCAGTTAGCATGGGTACACCTACTACCACCTCAATAGGTGGCATTAGGTGCACCTGCGGTAATTGCCAAGGGCCAGTACCCAGGCTAAGTGCTTGCCTGCTCAGTAACTGTTGGGCACATGTTAGCCACACTCCTGACAATTACCGTGATGAAATTGCACCTAATGTGCTGATTTTGGCAAATAAACCTACTGCACTTTAGTAAAAGGACCTTTTTTTAAAAAATCCATTTTGAAAAGGTATCTATCTGATCATGTTTTTCCATACAGTTTACTGTCTCTTGGTATTAAAAACTGCTTTTATTATTCTTCCACTTTTCTTTTCTCACCTGGAAAAGATAGCACAGTTTAATAGCTCTCCAAAAATAACCAGAAAGCAGTTATCTTGGGGGAGAGGGATAAGGGATACCTATAATACATTCATCATAATCTCATGGATGATATAAACCTCATTAAAACATTATGAGGATTTCTGTCTCACTGATGACAAGTCTTTCTTTTTCTCCTTCATGAAAACAGATAGAGTAAGATATTGCCTGCATTTGGAGGATGTTTCATGAAAAACGGTTCAATAGAAGCAGGAGCAGTGTGTGAAATGTATAGTTGATTGTACTGTACTGAAATGATAAATGCTTAAGAGAAGCAGAGACAGATGGCCCTTGCTTATTTGGAATCCAAAGCGCATTGTTCAACCTCATGTTGCTTTACAAATGAATAGGCAGTTCTTAATTAAGGTTAATGAAGAGACTAATATATACAGTGTAGTCATAAGATCCTTTCTCATATTATGTTTTGTAGTTACAGATTATCATTTGGAAAGCTCCATTTGGTGAGCTGTAATAGTAATGCTTAGAAGTCAAATCGGTTTTAAGAAATTGGTTCAGTTACTATAGTCAGTAAACAATATGGATAGAGAAAGGACTGGCCCAGTAATGCAGTGGCGGTGCTGTGCATCACCATGCAGAAGACCTTAGTTCAGTTCCTGAGCCTGGCATGCCAAACCACTGGGAAAAGGAAGTCACTTTAGAACAGTGGTGACAGTAGCTGATCTAGGGATGTATTTTCATTGGAAACAAAATGGGTCATTTATTTCAAATTTCCCATTTTGTTTACAATTGAAATGAAAGAAAAATAAACCAAATGTTTGTTTCTCGTTTTCAAAAAAAGAAGAAAAAGCAGACAAGCCAATACTGGGGCCTTCCCCAGTGAAAAAAAGCACCTCCCCCCTGACAAAATAAGACGGTGCCTCCATGCCTCTTACTGTAGGATCTTAGTACAGAAGGAGCCATCCACAGTCATTCCTGTCCCGCTAGTGCAGGTTTTGAAAATAATGATGGCTGACCCGAGTCTAGCACCATTTTGAATTTTTGTTGTACAACAAAATGGCACTGACTGACCAGAGGCCAACTGACTAGTTTGTCGTATGTTAACCAGTTTGAAAAACTGTATCAGTCTAGCATGAGTGATTGAGGATTACAGGCCAATTTTGAAAAGCATTTATCCAGATGTAAAACCTGCTTTTGAGACATATTTTTCTGGCTGGGTCTGTCTGCTAAGTCTCAGCAGTACTATCCAAATAGTGCCCCTGAAAATCATTATTGTCTGCCCAGGCGCTATCCAGATAGTGCTAGGATGGTGCAAGGGCAGGCCCAGCAATGATCCAGATAGTGTTGGTATGTACTTCACTATTCGGATAACTTTAGGACAGAAAAAGGTTCTGTCCTAAAGTTATCCAAATAGTGGATGGACTGAATCGTTACTATCTGGATAACTGTCTGCATGAAGAGGGGAATTTTATAAGATCCATCCAAGTGCAATCTGGGATGTCTAAGCTAGAACATCTGAAATAAAATGCAGACATGTCCAGGTGCAGATGTGATTTCACAAATGTGCATGTGTTTGATAGGGATATCTACAGAGGCATCTACTTAGACATCCCCAGAACTGTATTTCAGAGCCCAGCCATCTAGGATAGCATAATGGTTGGAGTAGTGGGTTAGGAGCAGGGCAACCAGGGTTCAAATACTGCTGCTGCTATAGTTGAAATTGTGCTGAGTATTGGGGATGATGGCATGCTTTCTTCTCTACACCCTCTGGATGTTGTTCAGCTAAAATGAGCACTTTTCAGATGCTTGTTCGTCACTATGCTTGCCTCGGAGCAGATCTAAAGTTAGATGTGATGCTTTTGTGATCAGGTGAGGATATCCTGGTCCCTGGGAATGCCCTAACCATGCCTCCAGGTTCCCCAGAACTCCCTGGCCATGCCTCCGTTCAGATTTGGACATCCTCATGCTGGGGATGTCCCCACATCCAGCTTCTAAAATGACTCTGGAGACAGTCTCTGTGTTTTGGACATCTCTATGCCCATTTTCAGACATGCAAAGCATAAATAGGGCTTCTAAACTGTCCCCCTATATGTATATTCAGCACCAGCTGCTCTCCAAATATCCCTGCTGAATATATGTATTTTATTTACGTGCCATGGCCAGCATTTAAAGAAATCACCAACCGTGGAGTTTTAATATTGCTTCAATAGTATTCTGCTAAGATGCACAAATGCATTTTTAGGTTTATCAAATATGTACTTAATGAACTTCTGCTTTTTTAAAAATGCATCAAGTAAAGATTTGTATTTCTGACATAATCAATGAAAATCTAGTAAGCAAGACTTGAACTTAGAGTTATTTAAATACTGGTTTTGTAATTGAAATTGATATGCCTGTCTTCTCTTACCATTTTACAGAAATTTTAAAGGAAAACCACTACTTTTGTTAGTTATGACAGCTATAATTTTATACCCATTGTAACTTGTGATAAATTTTAATATTTTTATAGGAGGGTGAATACCCTTATAGGTCATCGAGGAGAAATTAGCAGTGCACAGTTCAACTGGGATTGTTCTTTAATTGCTACCGGATCAATGGACAAAACCTGCATGGTGAGAAAAAATAACTGTTTAATTATCATATTATACCAGGATTGCTGAAATTTTGCTTAAATCTAAGAGCCAGACTGAATTCCTAGGAGCAAGTTGGATGACCTCAGCTCTGTGCAAGCTACTGGCTTTGCTTTGTCCTGTTTGGGCCATTGGACAGTGACATAGCAGAGTTTATAAGGACTTCCCCTCTGTAAATTAGAGAAAATAGGTCCTCATCCCAGCCACTTTTTTCTTTATGTTAACTTTCCTGTCACTCATCTTTCTGCAAAGTGGGGAGCCTACCCACCTATAATATCACTAAACTAAGGAGATTAAACATGTAAGAGATAGTTTTATAGGTGTGTTCTGCTTAGGTGATAATGCCTATTAGAGAGGGTCCATCCATCTGTCCATATGATCTGTCTGAACCTCCCAGAGCAGAGCTGAGGAACGCGACATGAACGGCAAGTGGGAGTCCCTAATTCTCAGTTGCAAGAATAACAGTCCTGCTGGGGTAAAAAGATGTTGGAGTCCCTGGATCTCACTGGCAATGAGAGAGGGGCTATGGCGGAAAGGTGCTGACACAAGAAGAAGAGCTGCCAATTTGAAGTGCTGGTGGGAGTCCCCGGATTCTCCTGGCACAAGAAGAAAATCTGCCCCATGGGTCCTGCTGGCATCAGAAGAGTTTCATAGTGAAGACAAAGGGCCAATGAGGGGGTGGAGCATTAAGGAGAGACAGGATTAGAGAGGAATGAAATAAAAAAGGGTTAGCGTGAAAACCATACCCTGGTATGTTATTAAAAACCCAAATAACTAATCTCATTCTCCAAATCGAGCGGAAGCCCATTCTACAAAGCCAGCCCTCTATAACCAAACTTTTAAGGCCTGATATTCAAAAAGGCTCATATTCAAATGCCACAGCAGTCAGCCGAAGTGCTTAAATATTGGCAGAATATCTGGATAGGAGCTGCTGCTGAATATCCAGACTGAGCGCAAGCACTTATCTGGTCGGTGCAATATTCAGCTGGCACTTAGGAGAGCTTTTCATGTAGCATAGTTGCCTAGAGAAGTGCTGACTGCAAATCCTACTAAATGGATAAAGTCAGCACTTATCTCGATCCGCCCACAGTCCACCCCTGTACTAACACATAGTACCGGGGCGGTCTGTGGAGATATACCATTCAGCAGCTCAGTCCAATAGTGCCGCTGAATATCATGATCAGCACCCTTAACTGAATAGTCTCCTGTTGGCCAGCTGGCTATGGGTTCTGAATATCGACCCCACATTTCCTCATTGAAGACAAGAAGATAACCATTAAAGGCAGAAACTGTAACAGCCCTATTTGAGAAGATCTCAGATGTCTTGATGGAGAACACCAAACTTACCAGCCAAATACTGCGGCTCACCTGGGGTCAACTCAGCCTTCAGCATTCTGTTGTTTAGCTGCCCTGCTCTGGAATGCCCTTCCTTTTTATCTCAGTGAATAATCTTTGCTTTCTTAGTCTTGCTTTCCTAGTCCCAGACCTCTAGGTTTAAGCACCTCCTCCCGCAGCTTTGGAGAATGAGCATGTAACACTTTTCAGTGACACCAGTATAAGTAAACCAGGGACCGCCTTCCCGATCCAGTAGTCTCAGTCTCCAAGGCAGCTGTAGGAGGCGTGAGCCTAGAGGTCAGGGGCTCACTGGAGGAATGATTAGGGAGTTGGATAGTATTAGAGAGTTAGGGAAGATTAGCTGGTGTATATTCCTTTAAAAAAATAATAATAATAATTGGATGTCAGCAGTCTGCGGCTGGAGGAGGCTGTTTGGCAGCGTGCAGGACAAAAGATCCCCCTCTCTCCCCCCTTCCTGAAGGCCTGATGATCAGGGAAGTGTGCGGAAGTGCTTGTTGGGGCCTCTGGCTCCCGAACCCATGCAACGGGTGAGGAGCCGTGGAGGAGTGTGGCCGGCAGCAGTGCGAGAGGCCTGTTCCCGCGTCGCCGAAGCTGAGGCAGCCCGGTGAAGTGATCTGTGCTGTTTTCTGTAGCGCTTAAGTTGAGCGGGGCGGAAGGCAGCAATCGGCATAGGGGCTTGGCTTCCCAGCTGCGGCGACATTTGGCAGCGGTTTTGGAGGGCTCGTGCAGCTGGTGTGCAAGCGGCGCGGCTGTGTCAGAGAGCGGGCGGATGCTAGCAGGCAGGCACGTGGGAGTCGCGCGGGAAACTGAAGGGTATCTGTTTTTCGTCAGTTTTCTGATCTGCAAGTTTCCGGAGTGTGTTTTGGGCTTCGGTTATTGAAAAAAAGAAAAAAAAAGAAAAAACCTCCCAAGAGATTAGGGTTTTTAGTTTCCTCAGGTGGTAGCACTAGCTGTATAGTTTTGGGGGCTGTGCTGGTGCCAAGATGCCTTCTAGGCCCCAATGCGTGATGTGTGGGGCCAAGAGGGGATCGGTCTCTGCGGAGGGGGGTCTGTAGAGATTTGTACTCAGGAGGTGGAGGCAGGGAGAGATGAGGCAGACGCACAGCTTATTAGGGAGGAAGCTGTGGGTTCTCCGGAGCCCTTGTCTCCTGCCGAGCTTCTTTTAGAGCCGAAGCCGGGGTCTTCTAAGAAGCTGGAGGTGGTCAGTTCCCAGCCTGAGTTGCAGGGGGGACTGGCGACGATTTTCTCCCAGGATTTTATGGTGCTGCTGCAGCAGGCTCTGGGGAAGCAAACCGTCGAGACAGCAGAGAAGGACAGGGGACGGAAGCGCTCAAAGTCTCCTAGAAGGGGGAGCGGATAGCGTCCCTTGTAAAAGGACAAGATTAGTGAGAGATAAGGTGGAGCAGGTGGGGGGGGGGTGTCGCACGACCCTTCCATAGTCTGGGAGGATTTGGAAGTAGATATGGATTTGGAAGAAGGTGAAATAGCGGAGCCGGAAGACCAGGCGCGGGTCGTTAGGGTCTTCAGGCGGGAGGAATTGTCCGCACTGATTTCGGAGACACTGAAGGCGCTTAACATGCCGGTGTCAGAACAGGCGGCGGATTCCTCTTTGGAGGACCCTCTCTTGCAGACAGTGCGAAAGTCTCAGAGAGCTTTTCCCATACATAGAGTGTTTCGGGAAATGATACAGAAAGAATGGGACACGCCAGAAACAGGGCTTATGGGGTTCAGAGTGATGTCTCGACTCTACCCGCTGCAGGAGCAAGATAAGGAGATGTTCAAGTCTCCTAGGGTAGATGCGGTGGTGTTGGCAGTTACGAAGAAGACTACGATTCCGGTGGAGGGCAGTTCTGCCCTGAAGGATGCGCAGGATAGGAGGTTAGATACGTTGCTGAAGCAGGTCTTTGAGGTCAATGCGATTTCCATGCATGCGTCCATTTGTGGAGCATAGGTGGTGAGGGCGTGTCTGCGTTGGTCCCAGAAGATAAGAGGGTCTCAGGAGATAGAAGTGTCAGAGGAAGCGGCCCGAATGGAATCAGGGGCTGCATATTTGGCAGTTATACAGTATGATCTCATTCGCGAGCTGTCAAAGAGTATGGCGTTAGTGATGGCGACGCGCAGGTATCTGTGGCTGCGTAACTGGGCAGCAGATGCGGCTTCTAAGGCGAGGCTCGCCAAGCTCCCCTTTCGAGGTAAGCTTCTTTTTGGGGAAGACTTGGATAAGTTGGTAAAAGACCTTGGGGAGTCTAAAGGTGGAAGGCTGCCGGAGGATAAGCAGAAGCAGGGTCATCCTCAGGCGCCTTCTAGAAGCCAACAGAGGGAGTTTCGTAGATTTCGACCGGCGTGGTTTAGTCAGTTTCAAAGGGGGCGGTTCCCTTATAGATCCCAAGGATTTTGAGGGTTCAGAGGAGCGGGTAGAGGTTTTTGGGGCCTCCTCCTCTTCCTCAAACCTCAAGAAATGGCAATGAAGCGAGGAGGGCCCAGGCGGGGGTAGTGCCCGTGGGGGGGGGGGGGACTAAAGGAGTTTTATCCTGCCTGGGTCCAGATCACGTCAGATCAATGGGTGTTGGAAGTGATTCAAAGAGGTTACGCCCTAGAATTTTTGCGTCCGGTACACGAAGCTTTTGTTCTGTCTCCTTGCCGGACAAAGTCAAGGCTGCGAGCGGTTCGGGAGACTTTGGAAAACTTGCTTTCTCTCGGCGGTGGTACCGGTGCCAGCAAGCCAGTGCGGTTCTGGTCGATACTCTATATATTTTGTGGCGCCAAAAAAGGAGGGGTCCTCAAGGCCGATTCTAGACCCCAAGGGTGTAAACAAGTGCCTAAGAGTCACACATGTTCGCATGGAAACGCTGAGGTCTGTCATAGTAGCGGTGCGACAGAGAGAGTTTCTCACATCCCTGGATCTCTCGGAAGCATATCTGCATATTCCGATCCGCTTGGAGCATCAACAGTATCTCTGTTTTGCCGTCCCCAAGGGGCACTTTCAGTTCCAGGCGTTACCGTTCGTATTGGCAATGGCGCTGCGCACCTTCACCAAAGTAATGGTGGTGGTGGCGGCGGCATTAAGAAAGGAGAGCATCTTGGTGCACCCGTATCTGGAATATTGGTTAATTCGAGCAAAGTCAAAGGTCGAAAGTGAGAGAGTGACCCTCCGGGTGGTACATTTTGTACAGAGCCTAGGATGGGTGGTGAATGTGGCGAAGAGCAAGTTGGAGTCGTCTCAGGAGTTGGAGTACCTGGGGGCGCGTTTCGATACAAGGAACGGCAAGGTGTTTCTACCAAGCTCCAGGGCACTGCGGCTGAGGCAGTTGGTGAGAGGTTTCTTAGAGAAAAGGGCTCCGTCGGCGTGGCATTATCTGCAGCTGTTGGGAACAATGGCGGCCACGCTGGAGTTAGTGCCATGGGCGAGAGCGCACATGCGGCCCTTGCAAAGAGCTCTTCTCAGGAGATGGTCGCATCAGTCCGATCGCCTTTCCCAGTGACTAGTCTGTCTGGGGCGTACAAGGCAGGCCTTGAAGTGGTGGCTGGCTCTGGGGCGGCTAGAGAGAGGAATGCTATTGGAAGCGCCGGATTGCAAACCGTTGACAACGGATGCCAGTCTGTTCGGCTGGGGGGCGCACTTCGAGAGGCAGTTTGCCCAAGGTCAGTGGAGCGATCTGGAGAAGACATGGTCAATCAATAGGTTAGAATTGCGGGTGGTTACGCTAGCGTTCAGAGAGTTTTAGCAGTTGTTGCAAGGGAAGGCGATACGGGTGTTTTTAGACAACGCCATGGCAGTGGCATACATCAACCAGCAAGGGGGCACAACCAGCGTGGCTCTTGAGGAGGAGGCGGAGGAGCTGCTCGGTTGGGCCTAGGTACACCTGGAGGCGTTATCGGTGGCACATGTGGCAGGAGTGGACAATGTAGCAGCTGATTTTTTGAGCAGCGTCAAGGTGGACCCCAGAGAGTGGGTTCTGCATCCGGAGGTCTTCGAGTCTCTGGTGCGTCGTTGGGGGCCGCTGGTGATGGACCTCATGGCGACGTTTGAGTCCACAAAGACAGGCAGGTTTTACAGCAGAAGAAGGGAAAGGATGTCAGAGGAATTGGACGCCCTGATTCAAAGGTG
This sequence comes from Ichthyophis bannanicus, assembly GCA_033557465.1. NCBI lineage: Eukaryota > Metazoa > Chordata > Amphibia > Gymnophiona > Ichthyophiidae > Ichthyophis > Ichthyophis bannanicus. The sequence continues at coordinate 402,390,022 of CM066038.1, forward strand.
GCTGGAGGATCAGCTCCTCTACGTCTTTCCGCCGTAGGTGCTGGTCGGTCGAGTCCTGCAGCGCATAGAAAGGCACAGGGGCCTGGTGATCTTGATCGCTCCGGATTGGCCCAGGAGACCGTGGTATGCCGATCTGGTGCATCTCCTCATGGAACCTCCGTGGAGATTGCCGGTTAGGGTCCGTTGAGTATGCCTCAGGTGGATTGGTTTTCGCTTACGACTTGGCTCTTGAAAGGGCAAGGTTGATGACCAAGGGTTACTCGGCGGCAGTCATTTCGACCTTGTTGAAATCCAGGCGTAGGTCTACCTCAATGGCGTATATCAGAGTCTGGCGCATCTTTGAGGCGTGGTGCGCAGATAGGCAATTGTTGCCCTTGAGGGCGTCTATATCTCAGATTCTAGCATTTCTGCAGGATGGTTTTGATAAAGGCCTTGCGGCGGCTTCTCTAAGGGTGCAGTTAGCAGCGCTTTCTTGTTATCGCGGAAAGGTTCAAGGGGTGGTGCTCGGAATTCATCCGGATATTACAAGATTTTTGAGAGCAACGACTCTTTTGAGACCGCCATGTAGGACTATGGTGCCGACTTGGGATCTCAACTTGGTATTGGAGGTGTTGTTAGGGGTACCAGTCGAGCCATTGGCGAAAGTGACTGTGAAGGATCTGACGTTGAAGGTGGTATTTTTAGTGGCTATTTCATCGGCGAGAATTTCAGAGCTCCAGGCGTTATCGTGTAAGGAGCCTTTTTTGTCTTTCCATGCTAAGAAGGTGGTTTTGCGTACCGTTCCTTCTTTCTTGCCCAAGGTTGTGTCCATGTTTCATGTGAATCAGGTTGTATCCTTGCCAGTGTTCGAGAGAGCGGGCAAGGATAAGGCTAAAAGTAGATTACATTGGTTGGACGTCGGTTGTGTACTAAGAGCATATGTGCAGCAGACGTCCATGTTTCGAAAGCCAGATTGTTTGTTTTGTTTGGAGGACCTAATCGAGGGAAGTCGGCGTCCAAGTCTTCTATTGCAAGGTGGATTAAGGAGGCGATTGCATTGGCGTATATTTTGAGGGGCAAGGCTATTCCGCAGGGCTTGCGAGCGCATTCGACTAGGGCGCAGGCGACTTCCTGGGCGGGGTACAGTTTAGTACCTGCAGTGGAAATTTGTAAGGCGGCTACGTGGCCGTTGTTGTCGTCCTTTGTTAGGCATTACAGGCTTGATGTGCAGTCTGAGGGGGATACGAGGTTCGGATCGGCGGTACTTCAGGCTGGTCTGCAAGGTCCCTCCCATTAAAGTGTTTACTGCTCTGTTACATCCCCAGAAGTCTGGGACTAGACTGGAGGGATGCTAAGGAAGGTGAAATTAGACTTACCTGCTAATTGTGTTTCCTTAAGGAACTCCAGTCTAGTCCCATATCCCTCCCAGTTCTAAGGTGGTGGACGGTAGCCTGAAGTAAAGTATCAGTTGTCTCTTCGCTACGGCTGAGGAGGTAGTTGGGCTACGATCTCCAAATGGGGGAGTAGGGGCTTATGTCTTTGCGATGTGAGTCTAAACAGAATCCTGCTTACGACTGTCTGGTAAGTGGGCACATACCAAGGGTACATAAGAGTTGGTTCAGTTACATAGTTGTATAGTTCTATAACATTTTGATAACTTTTTTCTGCTTACTTATTGCTCTAGTGAGTCTGCTTTGTTAGTAGGTTACTGAATCGGGAAGGCGGTCCCTGGTTTACTTATACTGGTGTCACTGAAAAGTGTGACATGCTCAGTCTCCAAAGCTGCGGGAGGAGGTGCTTAAACCCAGAGGAAACCTTAAGGAAACACAATTAGCAGGTAAGTCTAATTTCAACTTTAGAAATGTAAAAAGGATCTAAAGGTGTACTAGCCTGTGGGTGACCTGCATGACTGATTCACACAGCACGGACAACTTTCTCTTCTTTTCCACCTCTCTACTCTGTCTCCAAGGCTTTCTGTTAGCTTACTATTTAGTTTCTCTTTGTTTTATCTAGGTTTTTAAATTCTGGTTTTGATTGTAGCTGTATATCAAGCATAACAATAAACTATTAACTATAGATGGATTTATACGCTAAACACAATGACCAGAAGCCAGTGCAGGCCCTATAGCAATGAGGCAATATGGTCCCATATCCTTGTGACCATATTTTGAACAAGTTTCAGACACTTCAGACTGATATGAAGGAGACCTAAAAACAGACAATTAGCATAATCTAAACAACTAATCACAGCCTAATCAACTTCCCTCGCATCAAAAAGGTCCTAAGTTGCCTGATCAACTGGAAACAATTAAAATATTAGGGAACTGGATATAGAAATGGCGAATGATCACACAAAACCAGGGAGCATTACTTCTCCAGGACCAAGCAGGAAGTCAGTCCTCACATATGGGTTACATCGACGTCGATGAAGCCCTTGTGGAACATTTCCCCAGCTTTCCAAGAAAGCCTTTGGGAATGCAGGCACGCATGCGCGGTTCCCTTCCCGCCTAAAGGTGCCATCTTGCTCAGTCTCTCTTTTTCCTTGAAGCCCACCGGACGTGTGTCCTAGTCCTCCCGGAAAATAGTAGATTTTTTTTGTGATTCCTTCGCTCTTTTTTCTCCGGTTCGACGCCGGTTCCCCTCCCGCCGGGTTCGGTACACCGGTATCGAGCCCAATCTTCTTTTTCGGTTTTTGCCCTTCGTGGCTGGCGTTCACGCCCTTTTTTTCTTTTTCCCTGGAAGGCCGGTCCTTTGACCTCATGGGGACTCTTTTTTTCCCCGATGGCTTCCAGTGGGTTCAAAAAGTGTGATCGGTGCAAGAAGCTAATGTCTCTCACCGACACACACGACTGCTGCCTTCGGTGCCTCGGTCCTGACCACGATCCTAAGACGTGTGGACCATGTGGGAAAATGTCTTCCAAGGCACTGCGAAGTCGTCAGCACCAAAAGAAAAGGCTTTTCTCCAACTCGGCCTCCGGCTGGGCCCGTACCTCATCTGAGACCTCGACATCTCGGGAATCGGATCCCGAGCACCGTCGGGGCTCCTCGGACTGGGGGTCCCCCGACCGGGAACGAAAGAGGAAGAAGCGGCTCATGAGGGCGTCATCAAAGGAGGTCCCTGGCTCCTCGAGAGCTAGGTCTCAGACCTCTGACCGTCGCCCCGGGCCCGTGGAACAGGAGAAGCCTCCAAAAGTACCTCGTGTGGAGCCGGAGTCTGCTGGACACAAGTCCTGTAGTCCTCGTGGACTCGCCTCCCAGAGAGCTAACGTCGGGCCGGGCGCCGCCGGGGCCTGAGTCGGGGGCTGCTGAGTCTCCTGAGCTGAGTCTCAGGCTGACAGCCTTGGAGAGCAGACTGTCTGCCTTCATGGAGCAGCAGCGTGCACTGATGGCCAGCCTGTCTGGCGCATCTGCCCTGACCACCGGGACATTGACATCGAAGTCGACCCCGGAGACCGAGCCGATACTCGAGACCATAAAGGCTCGAGGTCGACCTCAGTCGCGGTCTCCCTCGACCTCCCGTTCAGGACCGAGGGTGTCGATGCTGGTGCCTTCGGTGTCGGGGCGAGTGCTCCCAGGCCCCGCGCGGTCGGACCCCGATTCCTCATCGGACGAGTCCGCCTGAGAGACGGAGGACGAGGAGTCCCCCGACACCTTCCGGACTCGGTGCGTCCCGTCGGACTCACCGCAGTCTGAGCCCCGGAGTAGATCCCCCCCCGGAGGATACCCGGTTCTCGGAGTTCATCTGGGATATGGCCACCGCGTTGGCTATCCTTGCGGACCCCGAGGAGGAGCCTCGAGCCGAGGAGCTCGAGGCCCTACAGTATGACTCTCCTCCGAAGGAGGCCTTTACTGTTCCGGTTCCTCCAATGCTGGAACGGCTCCTCTTCCGGATGTGGGAGGCACCGGCCTCGGCACTGGTTCTAAGCAAGCCGGTCGATTTGATCTACAGACTCCGGAAGAGTCCTGGCTTTCAAAAGGCGCAGCTACCACACCATTCCATGGTGGTGGAATCGGCCATGCATCGCCTGAAAAGTCAGAAGATGCACTCCGTGGTGCCCCCTGGCAGAGAGGCCTGGAACCTCGATGGTTTTGGTAGAAAGTGCTTCCAGGGCTCGATGCTTGCTTGCCGTGTCCAGTCTTACCAGCTGTACATGGGCATGTACTTGCGAGACCTGGCTAAAGAGCTGGCCGGGTTCTCTGCTGGTCTCTGCTTGAACCTCTGCTGGTCTCTCCGGGGAAACCCTTGCAGAGGTTCAAGTCCTTGTCCTCGGGGATCCGGGAATGCTCCAAGTTTATGTCCCGCGCTGCCTACGATGGCTTTGAGGCTTTGACCCGTGTTGCGGCAGCCGGCATCGCGGCTCTACGCCAGGCATGGCTGCAGTCATCGGACCTCGAGCCTTGGGTTCAGGACAAGTTGGTCGATGTCCCTTGCCGAGGTGAGAACCTTTTTGGCAAGCCCATGGCCGAGAAGGCCGCACAGCTCGAAACCGAGCACCTCACGAGGACAAGGCTGTCTAGGAAGACCTCTGCCACTTCTCACAAAAAGAAGGGCTCGGGTAAAAAGCCCTTTTACCCAAGGAAGGGCACTGCCTACAAACAGTACCCACAGTACCAGGCTGCCCATGCTGCCCCTCAGGGTCAGCAAGCCAAGGGGCAGGGTAATGGGCCCCGTAGGTAGAGGACCCCAAGCCTCCGGCCCCTGCTCCCACTCAGCAGGGTGGGGGTTTTTGACTCCTTAGGCATAGCCTCTCTGTCCCTGCTCTCCCAACCCTGCACAGGAGGTCACCTCGCCCTGTTTGCCCACCAGTGGCCACTTATCACTGGAGACAGTTGGGTGTTAAGCATAGTCCACAAGGGCTATCTGCTACACTTCCAACAACTGCCTCCTCCATACTTTCCAGGGGAGCCTCCAAGGCCTCCCCTGCACACAGATCTTCTCCTTCAGGAGCTCCAAGGTCTGTTGGTGGACAGGGCGGTAGAGCCTGTGCCTCCTCACTTGCAAGGTCAAGGGTTCTACTCCAGGTATTTCCTGGTACCCAAAAGAACCGGTGGCCTTCGACCTATTCTAGTCAGAAACCTCAACAAGTTCCTAGAGAGGGAAAAGTTCAAAATGCTTACTCTTGGAACACTTCTGCCCTACCTCCAGCAGGGAGATTGGCTGTGCTCCTTAGATTTAAAGGATGCGTACACTCACATCCTCATTCATCCAGACCACAGAATGTACCTCAGGTTCATTGTGGGAGGAAACCATTATCAGTACAGAATACTGCCTTTTGGCCTCACCTCCGCTCCCAGGGTCTTTACCAAATGCCTGGCAGTGGTGGCGGCCTACCTAAGAAATCAGGGAGTCTTTGTCTTCCCCTATCTGGACGACTGGCTCATAAGAGGTCAGACGTGCCAGGAGGCCCGACAGGCCACCCTCAGAACTATTGCTCTTCTTCAAAGACTGGGGTTTGTAATAAACTTCGCAAAGTCCACTTTGCTCCCCTCCCAGAACTTGGAGTTCATAGGGGCGAGGCTGGACTCTCTGCTGGCAAAGGCATTCTTGCCAGAAAACAGAGCCCAAAGACTGATAAACTTAGCAAACCAGTTTCTCAGCAGGTCACTGGTCTCCGCCAGACTCTGCCTGAGGCTTCTAGGCCACATGGCTTCCACAGTACATGTGACCCCCAATGCCAGGCTCCATATGAGGCCTGCACATTGGTGCCTTCGGACTCAGTGGTCACAGGCCACAGGCAGCCTCCGAGACAGGATAAGGGTGTCCAAACAATTTCTGAACTCCCTCAGCTGGTGGTGGCACCCACCCAATCTGCTGCAAGGGGTACCCTTTCAGATGCCTGGGTTCACAGTGGTGTTGACCACAGATGCCTCCCTGCAGGGCTGGGGAGCTCATTGTCTAGGCAAGTGCACCCAGGGCCTGTGGTCTCCCTGGGAAGCTGCACAGCAAATCAATCTACTGGAACTCGGGGCTATTCAGTTAGCCCTCAAGACTTTCTCTCCAGCCCTGGCTCATTAGTCTGTCCTGGTTCAAACAGACAACCAGGTAGCCATGTTTTATGTGAACAAGCAGGGCGGAACTGGGTCCAGGCTCCTGTGTCGGGAAGCACAGCACCTTTGCTTGTTTGCCCTCAAACACAACATGCTCCTCAAGGCTGTGTACCTCCCTGGCCAGGAAAACTACCTGGCTGACAGGTTGAGCATGATTTTGCAGCCCCACGAGTGGCAGCTCCATCCTTCGGTGGTTCAGAAGATTTTCCTGAAATGGGGACTTCCATCCATAGATCTGTTTGCCGGTCCACTGAACAAACAGCTGCCAAAGTTCTGCTCCAGACAACCGCATCCTCTGCGGCTGGCGGCAGATGCTTTTCTGATCCCATGGTCTCTGGGCCTCCTGTATGCGTTTCCTCCCACGCCCTTGGTGGCCCGAACCCTGTTCAAGATTCTTCAGGACAAGGCCTCGGTCCTGCTGGTAGCTCCCAGGTGGCCGAGACAGCCTTGGTTTCCACTTCTGCTTCAGCTGGCAGTGGATCCCCCACTGCCTCTGGGGTTGCAACCTGACCTCCTCTCTCAGGATCAGGGTTCCCTTCTGCACCCCAATCTCAAAGCTCTCAATTTGATGGCCTGGAGGCTGCAAGGGTAGTTTTGGCTCCCTGGGGCCTACCTCAGGAAGTTGAGGAGGTTGTCCTAGCCTCTAGGAAACAATCCACTAGGAAAACCTATGCTCTGAAATGGAAAAGGTTTTCTGTGTGGTGTCAGCTACGCACAGAGGATCCTTTCTCCTGTACTGTACCAGTAGTGCTTCAATACTTATCAAATTAGGGACTTAAGTCCAATTCTGTTCGGGTCAACCTCTCAGCTCTAGCAGCTCACCACTCACTGGTGGAAGGACATTCTCTGTCGGTTCACCCCTTGGTGTCCCGGTTTCTCAAAGGCTTGCTTTTGCTCAAGCCTCCAATCCGTCCTCCTGCTCCTGAGTGGGAGTTGAATGTGGTCTTGCAGCAACTGACTCGCCCACCTTTTGAGCCGATGGCTACGTGTCCTTTACGCTTCCTGTCCTGGAAGACACTCTTCTTGATAGCCCTAACCTCGACCCGGCGAGTGAGTGAGCTTCAGGCCCTGGTCTGTGACAGGCCTTACACCCGCTTCTATAGGAACAAGGTAGTCTTTAGGACTCATACAAAGTTCCTCCCAAAAGTTGTCTCCTCCTTCCACCTTAACCAAAAGGTGGTTCGTCCAACATTCTTCCCTAGGCCTCATGCAATCCAGGCTGAAGCAGTTCTGCATACCCTGGACTGTAGGAGGGCCTTATCCTTCTATCTTGACCGTACGCAGGGGCATAGAAGGGCTACTCAGCTCTTCATATCTTTTGACCCTAATAATTTGGGGTTAGCTATGTCCAAGCGTACCCTGTCCACCTGGGTAGCTGACTGTATCACCTGGGCTTACAGGGCGGCTGACCTTCCTTTGCAGGGTCAGGTCATGGCCCATCGTGTCAGGGCAATGGCTGCCTCAGTGGCTTACCTCTGCTCTGTACTGTTGGTAGACATCTGCAGGGCTGCAACTTGGTCCTCAAGTCAGACTTTTGCGGCCCATTACTGTCTGGAAAGGGAGTCCCGTAGGGACAGTGCTTTTGGCCAGGCAGTACTCTGGAATCTCTTTGAGGTTTAGGCAACTCCTGCCCTCCAGCCCTCTGTTGGGCTACCGGTGGAGGTTCTGTCAGTGAAAAGCCTTTCTTTGATGCTGGGACTAGAGGGAGTTCTCTTGTTCAGCCTGGGTTCCTTGGTAGCCCAGAGCTAGGGAGTCACCCATATGTGAGGACTGACTTCCTGCTTGGTCCTGGAGAAAGAGTAGTTACTCACCTGTAACAGGTGTTCTCCAGGAGCAGCAGGAATCAGTCCTCACAACCCTCCCTCCTCCCCTGGGAGTTGCAGTTGTACATAGTTTATTTTTACATTTTTGTGTTCCGGTTTTAACTATGTAATTTGACTGAGCAAGATGGCAACTTTAGGCGGGAAGGGAACCGCGCATGCGTGCCTGCATTCCCAAAGGCTTTCTTGGAAAGCTGGGGAAATGCTCCGCAAGGGCTTCATCGACGTCGATGTAACCCATATGTGAGGACTGATTCCTGCTGCTCCTGGAGAACACCTGTTACAGGTGAGTAACTACTCTTTCCTGCCAACGTTGAGGGGCTTATTTTCCAAAGGGCTGATATCCTGCTTAAATACTGGCTGGACAGTCAGCAGCAGTGTCTGGACTGGAGCAGCAACTGAATATCCAGGCTGAGTGGCGCTTTCCAGATAAGTGCCAACATTTATCTGGTTAGTGGGATTTTCAGTCAGCATTTATCTGGATTGCAACTTAGAACAGCTTTTCATGCAGCATAAGCTGACTAGATAAAGTCAGCACTCATCCAGATTGCGCAGACACCCCCTATAGACCACCTCGGCACTGACTGGATGCTGAATATTGCGGCCGGCACCCTTAACCAGACAGCCTCCCAGTGGCCGACTGGCTAAGCGTTCTGAATATCGATCCCTCAGTTTCTGGTTCCTATACTCTAAATGTTGATTGGGATATAATGTGGTCTGTCATTTCCTCGGATAAGGTGTCTCAGATCCTCCTGGTTACTAAAAAGGAATCCAACAAGAAGTCCTGTGGTTTTAAATGAAGGAGATGTACAATTTGATCCCTAGGTTCCTTCTGTTGCTCCATATCATTTACATTTTAAATAGTCTTGCCTGAAAATTGACTCTGTTAGGGTTCATCTCAGTGCAATTGTTACTTATTTCTATGTGAAAGAAAACCTATTTTTGTACAGTCCTTAGCGGTCAGATTTATGTGAGGCTTTCTTCATTTGAAGTCTCCCATCTATTTGGCTGCATTGTCATGGGGCATCAACATGGTTATTTCCCAACTGTTAACAGTGCCACTCAAACCGACCCCTGCTGCAACCAGATGACTTCAGAACAGTTTTTCAGGCACTGGTGACCCCCCACTTTGACTACGCCAATGTGATCCTGCATGGACTCCCCAAGAACACACTAAACCCATTACAGCTAGCAATGAACGCAGCTGCACGCTGCCTACATGGGGCCTCTAGAAGAGACCACATTACCCCAATCCTAAAGGACTTGCACTGGCTACCGATCTACTGCCGGCTAACCTATAAAGTAGTCCTGATGATCTTCAAGGCCATCAACAAAATATCATCCACCTCCCTGACGGACCTTCTCTGCCCCACTCCAGCAAACAGAACAAGGAGGACATTCACCACCAACACGTTACAGACCCCCCAAGGAAATAACAAAATGCACCCAGGCAACAAAGAACTGAGCCTTTAAGTTCTATGCTCCTAGCTGCTGGAATGCGCTCCCAACTACCGTCTGAGCGATCACTGACCTTGCTTAATTTAGAAAAGCACTAAAGCACCATCTTCCTTTGCGTCCCTCTAGTCCAGTCCCGGAACCTTAGAGTTTAGAATGCCTTCCAGCAACCTTGGAGACTGAATGATGTCATCTTTTTCTGATGCCACCGATACAAGTAGGCTATCTCTGCCCCCTTTCAACAGTATTTCAGTCTCCAAGCAGCTTTTGAGACGTCTGAGCCTGTATCTGGGCTCAGTTGTAACAAACAAGTAGAGCTGAATTATTTATTTAGTTTGATTTGGCTTGATTCAAATTTTGATTAGATTTTCTCTTTTTGTTTTAAGAGCGCTGCTGCTGCTGAAGCTTCCTGCTGGGCTATTTTAATTTGTTTTGTTTTGTCTCCTCCCCATCTTTTAAACGATCAGAGGCTTAATAGTTTTAACGGATAGATCCTCCCTGCTCCCGAACCCGGTAAGAGGGGTGAGGAGCAGGTGGAGAGAAAGAGAAAAGAAGAGAAACAAAAAGTTTTAGGCTGTGCACTGCCCTTAGATGTAAGGGATTGCAGGGCATTTTGTTTTCTCTGACGTTGGTGCCGAAGCCGCTGAACGGCTGAGCTCCGACGCATTGATCTTCCCCAGGACTTTAAGGTATGTGGGGGAAGGTACTGGTAATTAATTAGTTGTTTTTTGACTCCGCCTTGTTGCCATTGATCGTTTGGCCCGCGGGTCTACGGCGCGCGGGTGTTCGGCACGCGAGTGTTCGGCGCGCGAGAGTTCGGTGCGCGGGTGTGCGCACGAGTGTTCGGTGCGCGGGTGTGCAGCGCACGAGTGTTCGGCGCGCGGTTGTGCGGCGCGTGAGTGTTCGGCGCGCAATTTCTTCATTAGCTTATGTGGGAGTTAAGCAGCAGTCTTTTTAATTGTGTTTTTGACTTTTTATTATAGAATGCCGGCTAAGCCACGGTGTTTAGTTTGTGGCTCACGGCGTGGAGAATTAATGTATTCGGGGGGGTGTAAGTCATGCACTTTGGAGCCCGATGGTGCAATCAAAGCCCAAGGAAGTTCCTTGGGTGCTCAGGTTGGTTTAACAGGGGAACTTGGTAATTCTCTGCCACCTGCTTTAAGTCCTGTGCGGACAGGGCCTGGGTCTTCTGCTGAGGTTGATGCTCTGGTGCTTCCATCTATGAGCACAGCAGATGTTCATTCTATTCCTCCTAATTTCTATTTGCTGATGTCTCAGGCCTTGGAGCTTCTGCAGCCTATGTTAGGGATTTCTTCTCAAACTTCAAAGGGTATGAAGCGTACTGGGTCTGTTTGTCTACCCGAGGAGGACGCAGGTTTAGCAAAGATCAGTAAGCAGGCAGTAAATGATAGTCTTCTCGAGGAAGTGCTGGAAGGTGCGGATGATGTAGATCAGTCCTCTGAGATGGAATTAGAGGAAGGAGAGTTGCCAGAAGAAGAACAACAAAGTAGAGTTTTTAGAGTATTTCGTAAAGAGGAGTTGCCTGCTTTGATTTCTGAGACTCTCAGGTCACTTAATATGCCTGGGGGGGATTCGGTAGCTGAAGAATCTTTGGAAGATCCACTTTTGCAGGCGGTGCGGAAGTCCCAGCGAGTTTTCCCAGTTCATAGAGTTTTCAGGTCTATGATTCAAGAGGAGTGGGACTGTCCTGAGGCAGCTTTTCGAGGTTCTAGATTTTTAACTCGTCTTTACCCTCTTTCAGATCAAGATAAGGAGCTTTTTCGCTCTCCTAAAGTGGATGCTGCGGTTTCAGCTGTAACCAAGAAGACTACGATTCCGGTTGAAGGAGCCGCTGCATTAAAGGATGTTCAGGACAGGAAATTAGACACTTTGCTTAAGCAGGTGTTTGATGTTAGCGCCCTTTCCTTGCAAGCCTCGATTGCGGGGGCATGGGTTGCAAGAGGATGTTTGCGATGGTCGCAAAAGTTGCAGGTAGATCAGGTAAATGAGCAGTTAGAGGAGGTAACTCGGTTGTAATCGGGTGCTGCTTATTTATCGGACATCCATTATGATCTTATCAGAGCTCTGGCTAAGAGTATGGCCTCGGTTGTAGCGGCCCGAAGATACCTTTGGTTGCGTAACTGGTCAGCGGATGGTTCTTCTAAAGCTCGTCTTAGTAAGTTACCTTTTAGGGGTAAACGTTTGTTTGGTGAAGATTTGGAAAAGTTGGTTAAAGAACTAGGGGAGTCCAAGGGTGGTTGTCTGCCGGAGGATAAGCCGAGGCAGAGTCGAGATGCTGGAGGCTCATGAGGAAATTCGAGAGAGTTTCGTAGATTTCGGACGCCTCGTTTTAGCCAGCTCCAACGGGGAAGGTTCTCAGTACGGGGTCAAGGATTTCGGAGTTTCCGGGGAGCCGGAAGGGGATTTTCTCAGTTTCAGGCCACAAATCTTAAGAAATCCCAATGAGATGAGACAGGCTCAGGCAGGGTTTATTCCCGTGGGAGGAAGGTTGAGGGATTTTTACCCTGCCTGGGTGAGATAACCACAGATCAGTGGGTTTTAGAGATCATTCGAGAAGGTTATGCTCTAGAGCTCCTTCGGCCCGTGTCAGACTCCTTTGTTCAATCTCCTTGCTGCACTCCACAAAGAGTGAACGCAGTCGCAGACACACTGCAGCGTTTACTGCAGCTTCAGGCGGTAATTCCCGTTCCTGTGGAGCAGTGCGGTCTCGGTCGGTACTCCATCTATTTCGTAGTGCCAAAGAAAGAGGGCACTTTTCGGCCGATTCTATTTATTTATTTATTTATTTAGCGTACATTTATATCCCGCTGCTTCCAGTGATCAGCAGCGGTTGTAACACATGGTGAGGTTGGCTGTACTGGCCAGAAATTAGGTTGAATACACTCTGATTTGGGGGGGGGGGGATTCTAGATTTAAAAAGGGTAAATCGTTGTCTTCGGATCACCCATTTTAGAATGGAGTCGCTATGTTCTGTCATTGCGGCTGTGAAGGCAAACAAATTCTTAACCTCATTAGATCTGACAGAGGCGTATTTACATATCCCCGTGCGGAAAGATCATTAACGATTTCTGAGATTCGCTCTGCCCATGGGGCATTTTCAATTTCAGGCGATGCCCTTCGGATTGGCTACAGCTCCGCGAACGTTTACCAAGGTTATGGTAGTGGTAGCGGCTGCACTTCGCAAGGAAAGGGTATGAGTGCATCCTTTTCTAGACGACTGGCTGATTCGAGCAAAGTCAAGGCAGGAGAGTTTAATAGCCACCGCGCGGGTAGTACAGTTGATGGAGAGTCTTGGTTGGGTGGTCAATTTTGCAAAGAGCAAGTTGGAACCAACACAGTCTCTAGAATATTTAGGAGCACGTTTCGAAACAGCGAAAGCTGCAGTTTTTCTCCCAAGTCACAGAGTTCAAGGATTGAGGGAGATGCTCAGTCGGTTTCTAGCAAGACAGGCGCCGACAGCGTGGCATTATCTACAATTACTGGGTACAATGGCGGCCACGATCAAAGTGGTACCGTGGGCCAGAGCTCATATGCGAGCATTGCAGGGGGCTCTTCTGCAAAGATGGTCTCACCAGAAAGATGTGTTGACTCGGCGCCTAATCTGTCCTCCAGAGGTTCGTCAGGATCTTCTCTGGTGGTTAGCGGAGGAGCATCTGGAGGCGGGTATGCCTCTAGAGCCTCCATCCTGGATTTTGCTAACGACGGATGCAAGCCTCACAGGTTGGGGGGCTCATCTCCAAGGCAGGTTTGTCCAAGGTCTCTGGTCAACAGAGGAACAAACTTGGTCCATCAACCGTCTAGAGATGAGAGCTGTGAGTTTGGCATTGCGGGAATTTCAGAGATATCTGAATCATGCAGCAGTAAGGGTGTTCTCCGACAATGCGACAACAGTTGCCTACATCAGTCGCCAAGGAGGAACCGGCAGTCTGGCTCTGCAAACGGAGGCGAGTCAGCTTTTGAAGTGGGAAGAGCGCAATCTGTTAGCTCTTTCCGCTCAGCATGTCGCAGGAGTGGAAAATGTGGAAGCGGATTTTCTAAGTCATCGCAGAGTAGATCCAGGAGAGTGGCAGCTTCACCCGGAAGTGTTTGCGTTGTTGGTGCAACAATGGGGGATTCCCCTAATGGACCTGATGGCAACTTTCGAGTTGGCGCAGGTGTCACGTTTTTTTCAGCCAAAGACGGGAACGAATGTCCGAAGGCCTCGATGCGTTAGCACAGATATGGCCGGAAGACGGTCTCCTTTATGTGTTTCCTCCGTGGACTCTGATAGGGCGTGTACTTCAACGGGTGGAGCGACATCGAGGTCGGGTGTTGCTAATAGCACCCGATTGGCCTCGAAGACCTTGATATGCGGACCTAGTGCGTCTGCTAGTGGACATGCCATGAAGGATTCCATTTCGAGAGGATCTTTTACAGCAAGGTCCATTACGCATGCCCCAGGTGGCTCGATTCTCGCTTACGGCTTGGCTCTTGAAAGGGCTAGGATGACTGCCAAGGGCTATTCGTCGGCGGTCATCTCTACTTTGCTGAAGGTACGAAGACGTTCAACCTCGCTGGCGTACTTACGAGTGTGGTGAATTTTTGAGGCATGGTGTGCCGAACGGAATCTTAGGCCGTTAGGGGCCTCGGTGCCGCAGATTCTTTCTTTTTTACAAGATGGTGTGGAAAGGGGTCTAGCGGCTAGTTCTTTGAGAGTGTAACTGGCAGCTATCTCATGTTATTGTGGTAGGATTCAGGGTCAGCTATTAGGTTCTCACGTAGACATTCGTAGATTTTTAAGAGACGTATTGCTTATGCGGCCTCCTAAACGTAATTTAATGCCTTTTTGGGATTTAAATTTAGTTTTAGAGTCTCTAATGGGTCCACCTTTTGAGCCATTGGGTGTTTCATCATTGAAGGATTTAACGTTGAAAACGGTTTTTCTCGTGGCAATCTGTTCTGCTAGAAGAATTTCAGAGTTGCAGGCTTTATCTTGTAAAGAGCCATATTTATCATTTTTTAATCACAAGGTTGTATTACGTACAGTGCCAGCATTCTTACCGAAAGTGGTTTCAGTGTTTCATGTCAATCAGGTGATCTCACTGCCTGTATTTTCAAAGAGCCAGAAAGATAAGTCAGGTCGTAGATTGCATCTTCTGGATGTTTGTAGAGTGTTGAAGTGGTATCTCCGCAGAACCGCTACTTTCAGGAAATCTGATAGATTGTTTGTGTCCTTTGGAGGTCCTCGTAAAGGAGAAGCGGCGGCAAAGTCTTCTATTTCTAGATGGCTAAAAGAAGCGATAGCATCGGCATACCTTCTTAAAGGAAAGGCGGTTCCGGTGGGTCTTCGAGCCCACTCAACCAGAGCGCACGCAGCGTCTTGGGCGGAGGTTAGTTTAGTTCCAGTAGGAGATATTTGTAGAGCGGCTACATGGTCGTCTTTACATTCTTTTGCTAAGCACTATCGGTTAGATGTGCAGGAAGCAGAAGAGGGGCGTTTTGGTTCAGCGGTTCTTCAGGCTGGCCTTGCGGGTCCCTCCCATTAAGATTAACTGCTCTGTTACATCCTCTAAGGTTCCGGGACTGGACTAGAGGGACGCAAAGGAAGATGAAATTAGACTTACCTGCTAATTGTTGTTCCTTAAGGAACTCTAGTCCAGTCCCGGATCCCTCCCAGTGTATTTCAAGGGGGGTTTTCATCAGCCTGAGTCTTTTTATTAAGTTGTTAGGAATTTAATTTTAAAGCTTTTAAAATTTTGCAAACATTTACATATAGTTCAATGTTTCAGGATATTTTGTGGCAGCAGTGCTTTGTAAGCATGCAAAAAAAAAAAAAATTATATATTTACGGTTTGTTGTTTAAAGGATTTTTTTGCCTATTAATATATTTTATTATCTATTTATTTGTTGCTCTGCTGAGTCTGCTTTGTCAATAGGTACTGTTGAAAGGGGGCGGAGTTAGCCTACTTGTATCAGTGGCATCAGAAAAAGATGACATCATTCAGTCTCCAAGGTTGCTGGAAGGCATTCTAAACTCTAAGGTTCCGGGACTGGACTAGAGTTCCTTAAGGAACAACAATTAGCAGGTAAGTCTAATTTCATCTTTTTCTCCTACACTACTCACAGCCCAGTAATGCAACCTCACTTCCCATATCACCACCTAGCCAATTGTAAATAATAGACAACCTTGTACATAAAACTAGCCAATTGTAAATAATAGACAACCTTGTACATAAAACTAGTGACTCATGTTTATATTGTAGATAGTTACCCCAGTCTGAAATCCAAGTTGTATTACCCGTTCAATGTAAGTGCATAACAGGCCCCCCCTGTTCTGTACAAAAATATTCTCTGTAAACCACACAGATTTTAAAGAGCGCGGTATATGAAAGCAATAAATAAAAAAAACTTCAAGTATTTGACCTGGAAGGTTGCTTTTTAGGTGGCTTTCAGAGTATATTTATGGCCTGTCTTTATAAAATAGGTCCTTTCAACCCAGAGATTCCATGAGCTTCAGGCTTTTGAGACCTATTCATCACTCAGCATACACATTCTAAGGGGCATGTTTACTAAAACGCTAGCGCTTAATATGTTCAGCCCCAAAACTGAAAGTGGGGGTTAGTGCTGGACCATGCTAAAAAATGGAGGCATGTCCCCATATAGCTAGTGCAGGTTCCACTTCACCCTCACACTAAGCTGGTGTGATCAACAGGGGTGCACTTAATGCCACTCATTAAGGTGGTGGTAAGTGTATCTGTGCTATGTGCAACATTGCTAGCTAGCATGTGTTATAGACACCCGTGCTAATCGCGATGTGCGCACTTTGCCTTTGAACCACCTAGTCTCTGCCCAACCTGTTCTATTTGGTTAGCATGGAATTTTTAGCTCGGCCACATTTTTGGTGCATGGTAAAGGTTACCATAATGCACTTGACATGCACTAAACCCCGCACTACCCATTAGCGCACTTTAGTAAACATGCCTCTAAGTTCTTACCGAAGACGGTTTTGTACTTTGATTTTAATGGGTCAGTTGTCTTGCCAGCATTTTTGTTGGGCCGCATGTCCATAATGGTGAAGGCTCTTCATTTCTTGGATTGCAGCAAAACTGTCACCTTCTATGTAAATCAGACTTAAGCCTATAGAAAGTCTACTCAGTTTTTGTTTCTTTTGACCCAAGGAGACTGGGGCCATCCAGTTAGCAAGACTCACCATTTCAAGTTCTGTTATGCTGAGATAGGTCTGTTCTTAGAAGGACATGTCACAACCATGTCGGGTGCCCTTCTGAAGCTTATATCTAATGAGGGGATTTGAAAGACCATGACAGGGTTTAATTCATGCATTTCCCATCCCATTATTGTCTAGGAGGTTTGAAATATCCAGTCACCAAGATATGTATGAAGGATAGCGGTAGAGCCCAGCTGTATCCCATGTAAGACCCATGGCTCTTAATAATTTGGTCAAAACTACAGGAAGCTTTTTCTGTCCATTTGTGGTTTATATTGCTGTTTTCTCTTTTTTGTTGAAGACAACCCATAGGAAGTCTTACATATGATGATGAAAACCTTTTTTTTCAGAGAAATCAGAGTTGCTTACCTGTAGCAGGAATTCTCTAAAGACAGCTGTTCATAAGTGACACAAATCTTCTCTCTCAACTCAAAGTTAATATAGAGAAATGAAGGAAGTGGTGGGGCTACTGCAGCATGGGATGTACCATGCATGCACAATGAAGGCTTTGGCCTTTGCAGAAAAATCTGGAAGATTCATGTCCATTTGGTGCTAAATACAGTTACACAGCCCATGGATGTGACTGATGAACTTCTCTATAAACAGAGTACACATGCTTTTGCCCACTATTGTTTTTGTATGTTCCATGGGTACTTCCTTTCCTATGCACAGGGCAAGGCTGGAATCTGCTTCCCATTCCATGTGCCATATTTCTAGGTAGGTAAACACAGTTAAAATGGCAGTCAGATATTTAGGATTTTAATATTCCTGTATTATAAATTCTGATCAGCATGTTTAATAATTTATTCATTGTCTTTCTGATTTAAAATTACAAATATAATTGAAAGGTAATTTTATTTCTGAATTTTGTGCCAGTGAAATATGCCCAATGGGCTCTATCTACGTTTTAGCCACAAAACGTAACATGCAGAATGTAGGCAATAAGACTGAAAGCTTCTCCAGACTACAAATATGCTTATTAAGTCTGTAAATATTGTTAAAATCATTAACTATTTCAACTGCTGAAATTTAAACAGGGTGCAAGTTACTAAGGTGCACTAATGTTAACACATGATAATTCACTGTAACTTGTGTTATTTTAGCGCAGGTCCCATGTTATTCAATAGGACCTAATTACTAATAACACACATTAATGGTAACCTAACACATTAACATTAGCACACCTTAGTAACTAGCCCCTTAAACATAATTTACATGGAAGAGCCCCCTGCAGCTACAACGGGGGTCCCAACATGCCCATACACTCTGCAGTCTTTCTCTGCCGTATCTTCGTACCTTTCAGGCTGGCCAATATTTTTATTTATAATTTATAGTTAATTTGTATTTGATATACCACTCTTCATAAATCACAGCAGACTAAGTGTTTCAAGCACAATAACCACAAAAAATACAATGAGTTAAACAATAAGGGCCCGATATTCAAAGCCCTTATCTGGATAACCATGGGGGGGCTATTTGGGTAATGGTGCTGAGGGGTTTAGGAAACTCAGCGCGGCCAACTCAGTGCAGGCCAACTCAGTATGCTGCGCTGAGTTGTCCTAGACCCATTACTGGCTACATATTTGGTGAAATTTGGAAATGTCAAAAAAGTGCAATAGTAAATGCAATAGTAAAACATCCAAAAACAGTTTATTAAGGTATCTGATAATTTCAGATTTGTCAAATGAAATCTGGAACGTCCATTTTGGCTTTAAGAGTGAATTTTGAAAGGATGCTTCTTCCACCTGGTTCAGAACATGAGGAAACATTTGGCGTTGATAGGTGCTGGTCCAGAATGCGACACAAACATGGAGTCCGCCCTTAAAGCCAAAATGATTGTGGCCTTAGCATTTGTGGCTGTCCCGGATTTGAGAGATTATGTTGCTGCTCTGGAAGGACACCTGCTTGAAGAGCTTCATCCTCTGCTCAACTGGTTCGAGGATGGCTACATCGGTTGCCCAAATAGGAGAGGAAATGGTAGATGATCTCCTCTGTTTCCTCCATCTATGTGGAATCTGTTCAATAGTCAAGTTGAGAAAATACCGCAAAACTGATCAACGTATTTCAAAGATTGTGTCAGATTACAGCACTAGACACCCTATAGAATACTTGCATGCCATAGCTCATAATTATCAGATAGCATAGCAAAATCTTTTTTGATGTTTTCCTATTACACTTCCAGAGTTCATTTGACAAATCCAAAATTATCAGATAGCTTAATAAAATGTTTTTGGATGTTTTACTATTGCATTTACTATTGCACTGAGTTGGCCCACACTGAGTTGTCTGCATTCAGTTGACCACTTTGAGTTTGCTGCTCTGGGTTGGCCGTGCTGAGTTGTCCCATTCACGGTGCTGAGAGAGAGATTTAGTGGCACTATCCAGATAGAAACATAGAAAAATTACGACAGAAAAAGACCACATGGCCTATCTAGTCTGTCCTTCCATATCAACAACTACAACAGTCCCCTTTTTTCCTTTAGAGATCTTCTGTGTTTGTCCCATGCTTTATTGAATTCAGATACTGTCCTCATCTCTACCACCGCCACTGGGAGACAATTCCACGGATCCACCACTCTTTCCGTAAAGAAATATTTCCGCGTATCACTCCTGAATCTATCCCCTTTCACCCTCATTCCATGTCCCCTCGTAGCAGTACTTGCTTTCAATCGAAAGAGGCTCTCCCCCTGTGCATTTATGCCATGGAGGTATTTAAACGTCTCAATCATATCACCTCTATCCCACCTTTCTTCTAATGTGTACATATTAAGATCCTTCTCTCAGATACCTCGGTGTCACCCTTGATTCTGCTCTCTCCTTTAGAGGTCACATATCTACTGTTGTTCAACGTTCTTTCCTCGCTCTAAAACAACTTTGTGCTGTTCATCCTTTCCTCTCTTCCTCCTCGATGACTACACTGCTTATCTCTCTGGTTATTTCACATCTCAATTACTGTAACGTCTCTCTGGTCGGTCTTCCCCAGTCTCAGCTTTCTCGTCTCCAACGCGTTCAAAACACCGCCATCTGTATCCTCACTCACGCATCCCGCTTCGATCATGTCACAACCCTTCTTCTGCACCACCACTGGCTCCCCATCACCTATCGAATACAATTTAAAATCCTCATCTTTTTACTCAGAGCCATCCACACTGGTATTCCCCTTTATCTTGCCGATCAGGTCCGCCTCCACACCCCCCACCGTTCCCTTTGTTCAATCCACATTAACCGCATGTTCCTCCCCTCCCCATTCCAAGCTCACCTCGAATCCACTCAGCCCTCAGCTTTTTTCTTCCTTGGCCCAAGACTCTGGAACTCGCTCCCCTCCATCCTTCGACTGGATCCCTCTTTTAAATGTTTCAAAACACAACTGAAAACTCATCTTTTCTGCGCAGCTTTCAATCTCCCTACCCCTCTCCTCTCCCAAGTTGTAAAATAAAATAATATAATTGTTTCCCAGCTTCCTCCTCATCCCCTTTTCCTATTGTTCCTCCTCTTTTTGAATCTTTGCTTTCCTGACTACTTTGCTAGCTTCTCTAAGTTTTTACAAATATAGTTGCCTGTCTTCCTCTTTCTGTGATCTCTTGTATTTCATGAAGTCCTCCCTCTTTTTCTTCACCTTTTCAGCTACTTCTTTCAAAAGTGGAGTGGAGGCGTGGCCTAGTGGTTGGGGCAATGTACTTCAGGCCGGAAGGTCAGGGGTTCAAACCCCACTAGAGGACAGCAACCTTGGGCCGGAAGGACTGGGGTTTCTAGTCCCACAGGTGCTCCTTGTGGTCTTGGGCAAGCCACTTAACCCTCCATAGCCCAAGTTCCCTGTAAAATAGTTATCTCCAAGTTATAATGCCCTGTTCAATGTAATTTCAGTTTGTTCAATGTAAACCGTACTGATGCAGAATAGCGCGGTATATAAGAGAATGTAAATAAATAAATAAATAAAAGCCATAGCGGTCTCCTTTTCCTTTTACCTTTATTTATCATTTTAACAAAAAGATTGTTTGCCCTTAAAATATCCCCTTTCAATTTTGCCCACTGTTTTTCTACATCCCCCAGCTGTTCCCATCCCGCTAACGACTCCCTGAGGTATTGGCCCATCTTGGCAAAGTTAGTTTTCATAAAATCTAAGACCCTTACATTTGAATGGATTCTAACAGCCCTAGTCCTAATACTGAACCACACGATCTGGTGATCACTGGATGCAAAATGATCTCCCACTATAACATCAGAAACACTTTCACCATTGGTAAGCACCAAGTCCAATATGGCCCCTTCACGTGTGGGGTCTGTTACCAATTACTTGAATAGTTCTCCCTGTAGAGAATCCAGGATCTCCTTACTTCTAGATGATACTGCAGCAGGAATGTGCCAATCAACATCTAGCATATTTAAATCCCCTATGTTTATGTTTATTTGAATTTGATATACCGCTCAGGCCGAAGCATTAGAGCGGTTTACAATAATATATCATTTGTGGAAATATGAAAGGAACGCCATTTGTAAGATAGGAAAGAGTAGAGGACAGAAACAGTCAAAAGGATAGGCAAAGAAAAGAAAGGGAACAGCAGGTTACCATAATATAAGCGTATGACAATCCAGACCACATATTCAATGCTCATTTCAGGACAAACGCCAATGACCAACGCCTAAGGGCCATGCCAAAGGGCTCTCTGGCGAGGCCCTCAGGCGTGGGCGCGCTGGTGGAATGGCGGTTTAAAAGCCGATGGAGTGGGCAATGCTGCATATGTCTTCAATTAACTCTTTGTCCACTTCTTCCTCTTGTGAAGGAGGTCTGTATATCACGCCAATGGAAATAGATTTCTCTTTCCCTCTTTCTAGTTTAACCCACAGTGCCTCCTCTCTCCCTTTTAAGCTCTGTAATTCCAAAGCTTTAATATTATTTTTTACATATAGTGCAACTCCTCCTCCCCTTCTTCCTACCCTGTCCTTTCTGAATAAAGTATAGCCTGGTATAGTTACATCCCAGTCATGGTTTTCTGTGAACCATGTTTCTGTAACTGCCACTAAATCCAAGTCAGTCACTCCCATTAAAGCTTCAACATCAGGGATCTTATTTCCCATGCTACGGGCATTTATACACACTGCTTTCCATATGTTACCCCTTTTACCCATTTCCATAAAGGTATTTAATGTTTCACTTACCTGGGGGCTGTCTTCACCCATCCCCAACGAATCTAGTTTAAAGCCCTCTTCAGTAGATTAGCCAGTCTACTACTGAAGATGTGTCGACCTTTCTTGGACAGATGGACGCCATCTCTACTCTACAGCCCTTGGAACAGCAACCCGTGGTCCAGGAAACCAAAACGCTTTCGATGACACCATCCATGCAGCCATGCATTCATCTCCAGGATGCGAGCTTCTCTGCCTTGGCCTTTACCCTCAACAGGGAGAATTGAAGAGAACACCACCTGTGCATCTATCTTCTTCACCCTCTGTCCCAGAGCCATGAAGTCACTTTTGATATGCTCAGAGGGATACCTGGCAGTATCATTTGTTCTGACATGGATTAGCAACATTGGGTAATAGTCAGTGGGCTTGATGAGTCTCGGCAAACTCTCCGTAACGTCTTGGATTTTGGCACCTGGCAGACAGCATACCTCTCTTGACATCAAGTCTAGTCGGCAGATGGACGCCTCAGTACCCCTCAGAAGAGAGTCACCAACCACCACTACCCTTCGCTTCCTTGTGGTCACTGATTCTGCCACTTTGGGGTACTTGAGCTCTGGTTCTTCCCTTTCCATAGATGCTTTCACCTTCTCCACTTTCAGGGCTGCATAATGGTTCTTCAATTGAAGGGCTGGAGAAGTTGGATTGGTGATTCTGCAGGCCCAGTTGACTTGTGTCCAACCTTCGTCATTCTGTAGGCACCCATCTTCTCTTCTGCTGGAGGGCTTGGTTGTTGCAAGAAGCATCTCATCAATGTACTTCTCACTGTCTTGAATGCTCCTCAGCCTCGCCACCTCCTCTCTGAGGTTCTCCACTTGTTTCCTGAGAGCTTCAGCATGAAGGCACCCTGCACATGGAACCGGTCCTTCAACTGGCATTGGGACCTCTGTCTGGACAGAGGCAGAAGCTGTAACGGGGGCAACAGCTTTAGCGATACGATTTTTCCCAGCCATTGTTCTGTTCATGGAGCTTAGGTATCTGTTAAAGCAAAAGAGAGAGATCTTCCAAAGTACCAGCCTGTTTCCCAGTTTTTTTTGAAATATAGAGCCCCTGTTAGGAATGCCTCAACAGTGCATGGCTCTGAAGCCTTTTATGCAGGCCTCAGCTGCTTTCAGTTCTTTCACAGGCTAATCAGACCCACTAACTCCTGATTAGGTGTCAGTGGCTTCAAAGAGCTGAGAAAGTTACTAAAGCAGAGTTTTAAACCTACCCCACTAAAGAAAATATTCCTCACTTTAAGTACCACAAAGAATGTAACTTAGTGCCAGGGTGGTCCTTGGAGATATTATGGATAGTGCAGGGAAGGTTCATGGGTGGAGCTAGGGTGGTGTGGCCACTATCCAAATACATTCCGACCTCATCCAGATAGTTTAGGCCTCCTGAAAAACAGATCTAAATTGCTACCGGATAGGTGCTGTCTGAAAATCACCACTATCGGATAAGGTCTTCACTTATCCAGATAGTGACCACACAGACTGGATATTCAGCAGTAGTCATAATCCAAATACTGCCATTGAATGTCTGGCTCATATTTAAATGCTATCGCTGAGCGCCACAGTGTTTAAATATCAGCCTGACTGAATATTGGGTGATAAACGTTTACTGTAACTGTACCATCATATATGGGGCTTCCTTAGTGTCCCTCCAGTCTAGTCCCGAAACTTCTAGGGTTTTGCTCCTCCTCCAGCAGCTTAGAGACTGAGAAACGTCACTCTTGTGATGTCACTGGTACATAAGCTCCGGATCCGCCGCCTTCCACCAGTTACCTCAGTCTCTAAGCAGCTGGAAAATTGGTGAGCCTAGCAGTGCGGGGTTCACTAGAGGAGCAATTAAGAAGAGTTAGGATAGTTTAGTCACATTTGGATTTGATTTGATTTGTTTTGATTGGGTTTGATTTGGTTTAAAAAAAAAAGAGAAAAAAGAAAGTTGAGTAGGACTTTATTATTTTGTGTCATCAATTTCACTGTGCCGTTGGTGCTGAAGCCCTCCCTCCCCCTCCCCCATCCCCCCCTCCCCCCACCAGGTGGAATCTGCTGGCGGGGCAGGAGGCTGCTGAAGGGGAGAAGACTCCGTTCTGAACCCTGTGGAAGGGGAAACGAAGGAGTGCAAGACAGACCCTTAGTGTGCAGAAGTAGTGCCTGCTAGTGCTTTTGGGGCCGTCGACAAGGCAGACAGAGAGGCAGTGCAGTGTTTCACTTGCCTCACGCTGTCAGTTTCAGCAGTGAGGGCCTCGGTGCAGCAGCTCACGCGCTGCAGTAGAACCCGGGAAGGAAAGCTTGTTCTCCGCTTCGCTTGGCTGCAGGTAAGGGGGGGCCCTGGTCTTGGTAGGGAGGACTCAGGACACAGGAACGGCGGTGCGCTGAGGTGCGGCTTCGGCGGGGCAGGCCGAGCTGCGTGGCGGAAGCACGGGAAATGCCGGCTTCCTTTTTTCAGTTTACTCAGCCGTAAGAGGCATCGGGGGAGCCTCGTTTTCAGTTGGAGTGCCTTGTAGCTTGGTGGGGAAGGCGCTCGGAGGCCCTGGAGGTGTTTTAATTTTTAAAAAAATGACACGGTGAACGTCTTTGGAGCAATGCTCTGGGGCGGCTGTGGCCTGTGCGGCAGTATCAGCGCGTTTCTGGGGGGGTGTTAGGACACTTTCCCTCGGGCGGAATGCCAAAGCCACACTGTTTGCTCTGTGGGGCAAAAAGGAGCACAGTTTCAGAGGCGTGGGTATGTAAGGGCTGCAGTCAGGAGGCTGTGGCCCTGGAGCCGGTCTCAGAGGGGGTAGAGGACGCTCAGGGGGGAACCTCCATAGCCATTCACCAGCCAGGTTCCCCAGTCCTCCCAACCCCCAGAGCCTATTCCAGGTACGTCGTCGGCTCCCGACCCCCCCTGTCCGCAGTCCATGTTACTAGGGGGTTTGGCGGCGATATTTTCGCTGGATTTCGTTATTCTGATCCAGCATGCGTTTGGCAGTCATGTGGGACGGCCTTCCCCCAGTGTCACAGAGGTGATCAAGGGGCTGAAACAGCTGGGGACTCCTCTGGATACGGGAGTGGCAGGAATAGCGGCAAAAAAGTCCAGGACCGACAGGGATCAGTCTGAGCAGTCAGTGGTATCGGAAGGTCTCCGTTCAGAGGAGCCGGATCTCGATTTGGACTCGGAGGATGACCTGGAGGAAGGCAAGATTACGGTGCAGGAAGACCAAGCAAGGGTCGTGCGCATTTTTCGGAGAGAAGAGTTGCCGGTGCTTATCTTGGAAACACTAAAAGCACTGAATATGCCCTCAGGGGGTCAGACGGAGGATTCTACCCTGGAAGACCCATTGTTACAGGCGTTCCGAAAGACTCAGAGAGCTTTCCGTGTACACAGGGTGATTAAGGAAATGATTCAGGAAGAATGGGATTTGCCCGAGTCTGCCCTAAAGGGGTCTCGGGTTATGGCGCAGCTGTACCCGCTAATAGATCAGGATCGTGAATTGTTTAAGTCTATGAGAGTGGATGCAGCTGTTTCAGCGGTTACTAAGAAGACTAGCATTCCATTGGAGGGTAGTGCAGCCCTTAAGGATGCCCAAGACCGTAGACTAGAAACACTGTTGAAACAGGTTTTTGATGTCAATGCACTCTCTTTGCAAGCGTCTATTTGTGGAACTTGGGTAGCTAGGGCCTGTCTGCGATGGGTACAGCGTATTCAGACAGAACAGGAGGAGGAAACTATGGTGGAAGCCTCCAGATCGGAGTCAGGAGCGGCCTATCTAGCGGATATTCATTATGACCTTATCCGGGATCTTTCTAAGAGTATGGCGTCGTCTATTGTGGCGAGGCGGTATCTTTGGCTACGCAATTGGGCGGCGGATGGCTCTTCCAAAGCGAGATTAAGTAAGCTCCCCTTTAGGGGGAAGCTATTGTTTGGAGAACAGTTGGATAAGTTGGTTAAGGATTTGGGGGAGTCTAAGGGCGGCAGATTGCCCGAGGACAAGCAAAAGCAGGGGCGTTTGGCTCCGGGCCTAAAGGTCAGCAAAGGGATTTTCGGCGCTTTCGCTCCCCCAGGTTTGGTCAAGCTCAGCGAGGGCGTTTTCCCTATAGAAACCAGGGGTTTCAGGGGTTTCGAGGAGCAGGTAGAGGATTTGCGGCTTCCTCCTCCTCTACCTCAAGTCTTAGGAAGTCACAATGAAGCCAAAGGTACCCAGGTGGGACTGGTTCCCATAGAGGGTCGGTTACGGGAGTTTTACCCTGCCTGGGTCCAGATCACTTCAGATCAGTGGGTGTTGGAGGTGATTCGAGAGGGTTATGCGTTGGAGTTTCAAAGGCTAGTAACAGATTCTTTCATACAGTCGCCGACTTCCTTAGCTTATATCCGAGTATGGCGGGTATTTGAGGCTTGGTGTGCGGAGCGACAGGTGGCGGCATTGAGAGTTTCGATCCTGCAGGTTCTGTCTTTCCTGCAGGATGGGTTTCAAAAAGGCTTAGCAGCCTCGTCCCTAAGAGTGCAGTTAGTGGCCCTGTCCTGTTATAGGGGAAAGGTTCAGGGGGTGGCCTTGGGAGTACATCCAGATATTAAGCGATTTTTAAGAGCGGTGACTCTGTTGCGCCCTCCTCAGAGCCCGGTGATGCCGACGTGGGATCTGCCTCTAGTGTTGGAAGTGTTGGTGCGTGAGCCCTTTGAGCCACTGGCGAGGGCGTCGCTTAAGGACCTTACCCTTAAGGTTGTGTTCTTGGTGGCTATTGTGTCGGCCCGAAGAATTTCCGAGTTGCAAGCACTGTCCTGTAGGAAACTCTTTCTGTTTTTCGGTAAGTCTAAGGTGGTTCTGAGGCCAGTACTGTCGTTTTTGCCAAAGGTGGTCTCGGTTTTTCACATGAATCAAGTCGTTTCCTTGCCCGTTTTCGGATCTAATGCTGAGGGCTCTTCCTCGAGGCGCTTACAGTGCTTGGATGTTCGGAGAGCCTTAAAGCACTATTTGCGTCAGATAGGCTCTTTGTTCTCTTTGCGGGTGCGAGGAAAGGGGAAGCAGCATCTAAGGCTTCGATTGCCCGTTGAGTGAAAGAAGCGGTTGCGTCTGCATATCTTTTGAAGGGCAGGCAGGTGCCAAAAGGGTTTGAGAATTCATTCTACTAGAGGGCAGGTGGCGTCATGGGCGGCGTGCAGTTTAGTGCCGGCTGTGGAAATTTGTAAGGCAGCAACCTGGTCATCTCTGCATTCTTTTATCAAACATTATTGTCTGGATGTTCAGGCGGAAAGGGATACCTGTTTTGTATCGGCGGTGCTTCAGGCAGGTCTACAGGATCCCACCCATTGATTTTTTCACTGCTCTGTTACATCCCTAGAGGTTTCGGGACTAGACTGGAGGGACACTAAGGAAGGTGAAATTAGACTTACCTGCTAATTGTTGTTCCTTACGGAACTCCAGTCTAGTCCCGTATCCCGCCCTGGGGGTTGCAGTGGACTTGGGCCTGAAGCGGAGGGGAGTTAACAGGTAAGCGACAGGTTCAAGAGGGGATGACATAAGTTTTTCCTCAAGGTAGACATTCTGCAAGTTCCAGAAGATTCCATGTTTCCATAAAGGGGGAGAACGGGCCTAAGCACTTATGGAACAGTTCTGGGACAATGTGTGTAGTTGTTGGTTATATTAGACACAGTTTAATAAGTTGGTTCAGTTCTTTGTTGGTAGTACGTACTACTTAATTGTTGCTCCGGTGAGTCTGCTTTGTCAATAGGTTACTGGTGGAAGAAGGCGGATCCGGAGCTTATGTACCAGTGACATCACAAGAGTGACGTTTCTCAGTCGCCAAGCTGCTGGAGGAGGAGCAAAACCCTAGAGGTTTCGGGACTAGACTGGAGTTCCGTAAGGAACAACAATTAGCAGGTAAGTCTAATTTCACCTTTCTGTTAACTGGTAAATTTCAGTTTCTACATAGCATTGTCCAAATTGCCGTGTGATAACTGTAAAGCCTCTGCCCTAACTGTTGAGGGCATTTCCAGCATTTGCCCATGCAGTTTAGGGGTCTTTCCGAGGCACGAATAGCGAGAATGGATGTCCCGTTGGGATGTCCATCCCTGCTATTAAGCCCCTTCCCAACTGACTTCCCCGCTCGTTGTATGGAGAAGTTAGACGGTGGCAGGAAAGGGGCGGATTGGGGGTGGCGTTAGGACAGGCAGTGGATGGTCATTGGCCCTGTACATCCGGGGCCAGTGGCTTGAACGGGGAACTTATTCCACTTCGGAGGTGGAATAAGTTCCCCTAGTTGGCAGGGGACAGCGGTACTGGGGCTCAGAAGGAGCAGGAGGGGGCAGAGGACATTCCCTGCGGCCCGACGCTGGCCTTGGGAGGCCAGATCGGGGGTCGGGCTGCGGGGAATGCACTTTCTGAGCTGGTAGCCAGGGATCGTGACTTTTCAATGGAACTGCGGTGCCATGGCAACCGGATGCCATGGCACCGTGGCTCCATTGAAAAGCCCTGGCTGGTCTAGACGTGCCCCATGGGATCAGAATCTCGGCTAACTCTGTGCGTCCAGTTCCGATCAGATGCACAGAGGGACAGGACATTGATGTCGGAATCATGCCTTTAGTGTAGAAAAAATACAGTTACTGCACAATATGTTCATTGCAGATAACATGGTTGTACTTAATGCCACCTACTGAGATGGCATTAAGTGATCTGCATTATCTGCTGTGGTAATAATTAGCACATGCAGAGCTGCTGTGTGTTACCTGCAAGGTGCAGTCCATGCCTATTCCCCATTCATTAGTATTCTGTTTCAAGTTGCTACATTAGCTATTAGTGTGGCTGTGTGGTAACAGCATCATCAGTTTCCACATTAAAGAGGTAATTTTATAAGGAGCTGTGTAAAGATACGCATCATTAACACGCATAAATCATCTGTTTTCAGTAATTTATGCATGTGAATGGGCCAGTGATGCATACTTTCATGATGCCCATGCACAGGGGTTTGGTCGGAGCATAGGCAGAGTGCAAATCTATGTGTGTAAGATGTAAAATCCATTAATTTACATGTATTCCTTAAAAATCTGGGCATGGCCATTTACACCAGCCTTAGGGTTGATGTAACCAATCACACTTTGATTTGCTGCATGTGTCTCACCACTTACACCCCTATTTTATAAAGTACATACGTACTTCACTTTATAACATAGGCACGATAGATGTGCACAAAAACATGCATTAACTATATGCAACTTTATAAAATTACCCTCTAACTGCTTAATGCACTTTGGTAAAAAGCTCTCTTAATCTAATGTCACCAACCTCCCCCTGGTGGCCGGTGGCTGAACGGGAAGGTTGGGCATATAGTTAATTTTAGGAGAGGAGGGTTCTTTAAGGCCAGGTGCTGCCTGGTCTATGTAGTCCTGCTCCTGGTGCAAATAAGTCATGTAAGCCAAAGTGGAGGGAGAATAAGGCTTTTATTTCCCTTTTCACAAAAAGATTCGTTGGGCTACAAAAATTAAAGAAAGTCCTTCTTTTCAGGCATAAACCAAACTCAAGGTATAAAGTAAACTGTTATAATCTTCACAGTTGTGGAAAGGAATTTAACCAAGGATTCTTTCAGCATTGGAGTAAATTACATGTCTGAACATTCTTCTTTCATTCAGCACAAATATGAAAACTTCTTAAGGTAATATCTGGAAGGCTCACAGTTCCGGCAGTGATTCCAGACTACCCACAACACACATGGAACTATCCATCAATTCCTCCTGAGATGAGGGAATAGGGTCTATAAGTTCCACTTGCATCGGTTCTAAATCACTATTATCTTCTTCTGAGCTGGGGCCTTCTCTGGCTGTTATCACTGGCCAGTCCCTATTTCTGTTCCCTTGTTTTCCATACAGTTGTTCTAAGGTTCTTAAATGAGCATGGCCTGTTTTATAGCCTCTATATCTTGGCTGGTGAAACTCTGGCCTGCTTTCTCTTCCTTTAAACTGGGCATCTGTTTTATAATGGCTTCTAGCAGCTGAGCCTTTCTTCATGAATAAAGAATCAT
The DNA here is from genome assembly GCA_033557465.1 of Ichthyophis bannanicus. Taxonomy (NCBI): domain Eukaryota; kingdom Metazoa; phylum Chordata; class Amphibia; order Gymnophiona; family Ichthyophiidae; genus Ichthyophis; species Ichthyophis bannanicus. The sequence goes on from CM066038.1 coordinate 402,419,706, forward strand.
CATACCTTGGTTTCCTGTAATAGGCATAGCTGGAAGTGTCCTCCTCAGGTATTTCCCTTAGGACCCAGTCTCTCTGGCAGTCTTTCTCTTGAAAGCTTCTGGTACCTTTCAATCTGATCTCTGGGCTTTCTGGCAAGCGTAGGCCTCTCTCCAAGCCTGGCTTCCTGCTTCTTAGCTCTTTACCTCTGGAGTTTCTGGCTACCACGACTTCCACAGGACTGACTCTCCTCCGTCTGTCTTCCTCCCTGGGACCTTCTGGTTCTCTTCCAGTTCCTGCAGCCGTGCCACTAGTCCTGGTTCCACTGCTATGTTTGTCAGCAGTGCTCTGCTCTCCGGTGCTGCTCCGCCTTCTGGTGCTGCTCTGCCTTCTGTCTCCAGCCACTTGCTTATAAAGGTCTTCTGCCTTTGAGCTTCCCGGGCTAGTTCTCAGGTGCTGCTGATTAGCTAGGTGTGTCCACTCAGCCTCTGTAAGTGCACGCCTGCTCCCTCTAGCTGTTTTGCTAGACAATTGCATTCTCTGCACCTCATTATTATGTAGGGTATATTAGTAGCACAAAAATAAGTTAGACTCTCTGTTTGTCCAGGGGAAATAGCTACTAATTCCCAGCCCAAAGTTCGGTGAGTTATTCTGGCAATGAGCCACGAAAGAAGTCTGGTCTGCAGATATATATTAGATTTTATTATAGGCAACCAGGTAGAAAAATATACACACACACATATAGCTAATTAGAAACATGAGGTAGAAAATTTGTTATAGTACAGATGTACACTTGGACAACGTAATAAATCACTGATTAGTAACCAGACGTCACTGATTCGCTCTGCACTGAGGAAAAGTAAGAAATATATTGCTAACCCCTTGCCCATCCGGAGGAGGAGAGATAAGTCAGTACCTTAGTTCCGTCGGGCTCTCAGGAACAATGCAGTCCAAGGAGGCAGCTCCTAGCTAATGCGGGCTCTAGCCTCGTCAGGCGAGCCGCAGTAAGTCCGAACCGGAGGTATCTGTGAAAGTCTTATCTCAGACCTGTGGAGGACGGCCTAGCCCACACTTAGTGGCCATCTTGCGGAAGGGTCAGGTCGCAAGAATCAGGTACGCAGTGCACAGCCGAGAGGAACCGGTGCAGAAGTCTGTATGAACAGGTGGGAAAAGCCCCCCAACTCTCTCTCTAAAGTTCCAGCGCAGATTTCATTATTCTGTGTAAGAATCCTCCGTCATAGGTCCGATGATTGATTGGCACCAGGCAGTCTGAGGTGTTCTCAGCGAATCAGGAGGTAGATGATGGGCAGCTTCTTGCAAACAAAGGAGCCATGGTAAGAAGTAACTTCTGGGCATGTACAAGTGTCCAAGGCCAGCCACGGACAATAGCTTCTGTATGTATGCTTAGAAACGCTGCGCCAGCAGTTGCTTGGAAGTCGTTTGTAGCTGAACACAGCAAAAGGGTAGTGAAGAATCCATCTTGTCTGTGCAGGTTGGTTCAGGCCTGAGTTGCTGAGCAGGCCGGAGAATTGCATGTAGAATTGCAGGGGTACAAGCCCTACATCTCCCCCCCCCCCTTGTAAGATGGAGGATGCTACAAGGGAGTACACTCCATCGTACAAAGCCTAACTAGCAGTACTACCATGCAGGTCAGAACCAAATGACAAATGATTGACTAATGCATGAGAAGTGGATAATACTTCAAGCACAATATGCATGAAAGCAATACTGCATGAGGAATAATATAGTGAATACACTCAAGCAATAAAAGAAGTCAAAATAAAATGACATAGATACAGTCAAGTCAATTTAATGAAAATAATGCAGGTGAACTGCAAACTCAAGAGTAGATAGTGTACCTTAACCAAAAAAAATGTATATCTGTAATGCAATATATACTGCGGGCTCTAGCCTCGACAGACAGCTTTTTTTCCTATATCCTCACTTTTATTAGCTCCTGCTCTATGACACTAATATATAAAAATACTAATACACATTAATCACATCATATCTGAATACAAAATACAAATACATCAATCTTTAAATCTATGATATAACGAATACAACCTGCTTTTCTGCTTATACTTCTGTTTGTTTCTACTTGCCATAATCAGTTGACCTGCCTTCAATTTAATTGAAAACTTCCTGAAATAATTAGTGTTTTACCAGCCTTCTAAATTCTATATAATCTGTTTTTACACAGACTTGCATAGTAAGCTTGTTCCTTAAATTGAGTGCTATGTTTCAGAAAGCCCCTCTTTCATAGAAGGTTCAATTAAGGTATTCACAGAGAGTATTATTATTAACTACCTGCTAGGACAGTATCAGGCAAGATACTTCCTAAGATAAGCAGTTTCCTTAATCCTAATTTAAAGAATCTCGAATTGAATTCTGTATGGTATTGGTCACCAGTGTAATTTAGCCAAAATTGCAGTTGTTCTGGTATGAATTCCTCAACCCACAGTGTATTCTATGGTGTTTGGCAGCATCTATAGATTAGTCTCCAGGAACAAGCAGGAATGTAGTCTTCACATATAGGGTATCGTTGGTACCGACGGAGCCTGCATGGGAACGCTCCCCAGCGTCCAATAGGAACGCTTTTGGGAGCATCCCTCAGCACATGCGCGCTGCCTTCCCGCCTTTCCAACTGTCCCTCTTCAGTTCTTCATTTTCCGCGGAGCCGACAGGACACATATCCTGTCACTGCAGAAAATTTATTCTTTGAACTTTTTTTTTTTTGTGGTCGCGTCTGCCTCCGCACAACACCTACTGGTACCGCCAGTTCTTTTTTCTTCTTTTCAAAAAAAAAAATATATATATATACTTCTGAACTGTTTCTCTCAGAAACGTTTTCTTTTTGGTGCTAGGCGCCATTTTGGGCATTAGGCCCCATTTTTCCTAAAAGATAGAAAAACCAGCTAGTGGTTTTAAAAAATGTACTAAGTGTGGCGGTACCATCTCCGTCACCGACACCCATGACTGATGTCTAAAATGTTTAGGCCCTGACCATTCTCCATCTGAGTGTCTCTCTTGTATGGGGATGACTAAAAGAGGAAGACAGAAAAGGTACCGTCTTTTCTTCGGATGCCAGGTCCATTACATCGATGCCTTCAAGAGCCTCGTCTTCCTCCCATGGATCTCAGATAACTAAACATAAGAGCTGGTCCTCAAAGGGTAGCTCTCCTTCAAAGCATTGAGAGGCCATTGGCATTGCCCTTGAGGAAACTACACCGGCAAAACAGCCCCGGCAGGAGGCTTCGGCCTCCAAAGCATCAACGGGGTTCCAAGATGTTCTCGAGGCTTTGACCTCGGCAGAACTACTGGTGCCATGCTTAGGGGTTCCGGCCGCTTTTACTGGTACCGATACCCAGGCATCGGCAGCGTCGATAGACCAGAGATTCCTTGCTATCGAACGCAGTCTTGCAGCTCTCCTTACAGCTGCGGTACCGTTGACACCGCTACCGACGGTTCAACGGGCATACCAGTACCAGCACCGACGGTACCGCCCCAGTGGGAATTCTTCCCATGTCAACTTTTTCTGGCATCGACAGATCGGTACCGGATCAACTCGGTACCGACTTCGATCGATACCGAGACCGTGCTTTGCATGAACATCGGGATCAGAGATACTTCAAATCTTCCGATTCCGATGACTCTCATAATTCTGCCGGTACCAGAGTGTTTCTCCTGGAAGACTCCTCTTCTCCCCAACGCAGAATGTCTCCTCCGGAAGACATGTCTTTTCAGAATTTTATTTGTGATGTGACCTGAGGCCTTTCAATCACGGTAGCTCCTGAAAAAGAACCTAGAGCAAAGGAATTGGAAATTCTCCAATACCCTAAGGCTCCCAAGGAGGCAGCCACTCTGCCCATTCATGAAATTCTTCATGATTTGATGCTCAGAATGTGGGAGACACCTTTGACCACATCTCCTCATTCTAGGAGACTCAATACCATGTATCGAGTTCTACCATGTCCTGGTTTTCAAAAGACTCAGCTGCCACACCATTCAGTGGTAGTGGAGTCAGCCATGCGTAGGATGAAAAGTGCAAAGAGACATGCATCCAATCCTCCAGGTCGTGAATGCAGGACTCTTGACGCTTTTGGGCGTCGAACATTTCAGGCTTCCATGCTTTCAGCTAGGATCAGCTCATATATTTTATATATGGGAATGTTCCTCAAAGAGGTCACAGGAGATTTGGAGCTTATGAGCCCCCTTCTCTCTGATGACAAATGACAAGACTTCCTTACTTTTGTCAAGCATGCTCACGACATCTCCAAGTTTGTAAATCGTGCAGCCTTTGACTGCTGTGAATGCATCAGCAGAACCTCTGCTGTTTCCATTGGTGCATGTCGGATTGCCTGGCTTCAGGCATCAGACTTGGAGATTTGGGTACAGGATAAATTGGAAAACATCCCTTACACAGGAGAAAACCTCTTTGGCAAGTATTGGCAGGAAAAGGCTAATGAGATAGATGCTGACAATATCACTTTAGATAGATTGTCAAAATCTACAGCCACTCCAGCCAAAAAGAAACCCTATAAAAAAACCCTTTTTCAGCAGAAAGAGGAAATTTTATCCGTCCTATACCCAGCAAGAGCAAGCTCTGGGTCAAGTTGTCCAGAAGGGTCAACAACAGCAATCCAGACAAAAGAAGCCTAAAGGCCTTAGAGCTGAACCAGCTCCACAGGCCCAGCCCCCTCAAGGGCTTTGACTCCTTCACAGAGAACGTAGCCTTCCTGCCTCTGAAAGGTCCAGAACCCCTAAACATTCCAGGCAGGTTGTGTCATTTTGCCAACAGATGGCACCAAATAACAGCAGAAAATTGGACTCTGTCCATTGTGGGAGAGGGGTACAAGCTTCATTTTCACAGTATGCCCCCTCCTACAATCGTAAGACAGTTCGATTCCCAAATCTCTACAGACAATCTACTGGATCGAGAGGTCTCAACACTCCTTGCTCAAGGAGCAATAGAGGAGGTGCCCATTCTTCAACAGGGTACAGGGTTCTACTTCCCCTATTTTCTTATTCCAAAGAAAACAGGAGGATACAGACCCATTCTAGACCTCAGAGAAGTGAACAAATATCTGTTCTGAGAAAAGTTCAAAATTATTTCTCTGGGAACTCTTCTGCCATACCTTCAAAGTCAGGATTGGCTTTGTTCTCTAGCTCTAAAGGATGCATATACTCACATTCTGATCCATCCAGATCACAGGAAATTCTTACAATTCCTTTTCAGGGGAAAACATTTCCAGTACAGGGTTCTTCCCTTTGGTCTGGCTTCAGCACCAAGAGTATTCACAAAATGCATGGCAGTAGTAGCTGCATTTCTGCAAACCCTAGGGATATTCGTCTTCCCTTACTTAGACGACTGGCTCATTCGAGCCCCCATGGTTCTAGAAGCCAGCTCTGCACTGTCTCGCACAATGCGAATCCTTCAATACTTGGGATTGGTCATAAACCTCCCAAAATCTCAACTTGCTCCGTCTCAGTCCCTGGAGTTCATAGGAGCTCGTTTAGATACCAGACAGTCAAAGGCTTTTCTCCTACAACCCCGCTGTCTTCGCATAGTGCAGCTAGCTTCTCAAGCAGCAGTGAAGTCCTCCCTAACTGCTCGAGAACTACTACAACTATTGGGACATATGGCATCCACAGTTCATGTGGTTCCCTATGCTCGCCTTCATATGCGAGCAGCCCAGTGGACCCTATCCACACAGTGGACACAGCCCACAGGACATCTGTTGGACAAGATATCAAACTCACAACAACTGGTTTTGTCCCTCAAATGGTGGCAATCACTGGAAAATCTTCTAATGGGGTCTCCTTTCCAACAACCCCTATTCCAGGCCACCCTAACAACAGATGCATCACAGGTGGGATGGGGAGCACACCTGCATCATCTCTCTACCCAGGGTACCTGGACTCCACAGGAGGCTTGTCTTCACATAAACCTCCTGGAACTCAGAGCAATCTATCTAGTTCTTTGAGTATTCCATGCCCAGCTCAGCTACAAGACAGTCCTAGTCCAAACGGACAATCAAGTAGCTATGTTCTACGTGAACAAGCAGGGGGGAACAGGCTCTCTGTCATTATGCAACGAAGCTTTATGACTATGGGCCCTCACCAGAGAGCATCAAATTCACCTTCTCGTGGTATATCTTCCAGGCATTCAAAACCTTTGGGCAGACAAACTCAGCCGAGTACAGCTGCCTCACGAATGGTCTCTCCACCTAGACCAGGTGGCCAAGATATTTCAGATTTGGGGAACCCCAGACGTAGACCTATTTGCAAGTCCACTGAATGCCAGACTTCCCCGGTTCTGTTTCAGAATTCCTTCTCAAAATTGCCAGGCAAGGGACACCATCCTTCTTCACTGGGGTCACGACTTCCTCTATGCCTTCCCACCCTTTCCCCTCATCCCCAAAACACTTTTCAAGCTTCAGAGAGACAGAGGTCGTATGATCCTCATAGCGCCATGGTGGCCACGCCAAACTGATATCCCCTACTTCTACATCTCTCTCAAGCTGCACCTCTGGAGTTAGGCTATGCTCCAGATCTCCTCTCCCAAGAGAACGGGATGCTTTGGCATCTGAATCCCCAGTCCCTGCATCTGAGGGCGTGGTTGCTGAAAGCTTAGACCTTCAGGATCTCAACCTTTCCCAACAGGTAAAGGATATCCTTCGGGCTTCTAGAAAACCTTCCACAAGATGTTCTTACGTCTTCAAGTGGAAACATTTTACTATATGGTGTTCACAGAAGGGGTTAAACCCCCTTATGATACCTTTGGAATTGATACTAGAGTATCTACTTCATTTATCAAATTCTGGTCTAAAGACCAATTCAGTAAGAGTCCATTTTAGTGTAATTGCAGCTTCCTATAAGCCTCTAAATGGACAACCAATTTCCTCTCATCCACTCTTATCAAGATTTATGAGAGGTCTTCTAGTAACAAAGCCTCCCATCAGGCCACCACCGGTGGCATGGGATTTAAACCTAGTTCTCAGTCAGCTCATGAAACTGCCTTTTGAACCTTTAGCCACTACAACCCTAAAGATTTTGTCCTGGAAGGTCATCTTCCTAATTGCAATCACCTCTGCACGTCGCATTAGTGAATTGCAAGCTTTAGTGGCTGATCCTTCCTCTTCAAGGCCATGTCACAGCTTATAATGTGAGAGCCATGGCAGCCTCTATGGCTAACCTTCACTCTGTGTCTATTGATGACATTTGTTGAGCAGCCACCTGGGCTTCGGTACACACCTTTACAGCCCACTACTGCCTAGATAAAGCCTCCCGTCGGGATGCCTTCTTTGGCCAAGCTGTTCTTCAAAATCTCTTTCAGACCTAATTCAACTCCTACCCACCAACTCTGGTGGGATGCCAGAGATCCATGGGAGGAAGCATGGCCCACCTTACTATAGGTGGCAGCTTCCTGGGGCTATCTCCCTGGCATCTTCAGCTAGGGAGTCCCCATATGTGAAGACTACATTCCTGCTTGTTCCTGGAGATAGCGTAGTTTACTCACCTGTAACAGGTGATCTCCGGAAACAGCAGGGATTTAGTCTTCACAACCCACCCATCTCCCCTAGGAGTTGTCTCTCTATCTCTCTGTCTCTTTCCTCTCTCCCTCTATCCTTTCACTCAGCTACAAACTTAACTGAAGAGGGACAGTTGGAAAGGCGGGAAGGCAGCGCGCATGTGCTGAGGGATGCTCCCAAAAGCGTTCCTATTGGACGCTGGGGAGCGTTCCCACGCAGGCTCCATCGGTACCGACGATACCCCATATGTGAAGACTAAATTCCTGCTGTTCCCGAAGATCACCTGTTACAGGTGAGTAACTACACTTTATTGAAGAAGATATAGGAAACTTACCAATGCCAAAATGATATTTAAAAGTGAAGCATCAGAGAAATTGAAACAAATGTCAATAAATCAGGAAGATGTAATACAGCTAATTGATAGGAAAGGACAGCAAATCACCCGAACTGGATGGTATACATCCTAGTGTGCTGAAAGAACTGAAATATGAGATTGTAGAACTACTTTTAGTGATCTGTGATCTATAATTAAAATCATCTGTAGTGGAGGAGTTTCATCTATGGCATCCTACCTGAGGTGGTTTTGAGAGCTCTTTGCGGTGTCCTTCTTTGTCTGTTTCAGTCTCTTCCCAGTGCTACAATACCGGGTAAGAGGAAAAAGAAACCCAAGCGAGGTCTCAACATGGCGATTAACCCTGTGAAAGGGCAGACTTTGTTGGAGGGCTGCAAGGGCTTTCTCCATTTACATCCAGAAGAGGCGTTGACTGGCTTAGTGCTGCAGGCAGTGGACTGGAGCACCGAAAAAGATTTGTTCCTTATCGTTCCTCCAGTTCAGTCCTCCACCTCTGGGTTGTGTACCTCCTCCTGCAACTTAGAGACTGGGCATGTCAAAATCGTGACATCACTGGATGTAACCTGCTGGGTCTCTCCCATCAGCCCCAGTGTGTCCATTCTCCATGCAGCAGGAGGACGTAGTGAGCCTAGGTCTGGGCTCACTTGAGGAACACATAAGGAGCTGTTAGGGTAGCTTAGCAGTAGTTGTAGGTTGATTGGATTTCTAAATTTTCTAAATTTGATTTGTTGGTTACTGTAGCTTTAAAAAAAAAAAGCATCTTTACTTACACCGGTCCCCGTCTGCCTCTATCTTTTTGTGAGCATTTCTGGGACGAGTTATCCTCCAGATCTCTCCTCCTTGCCTGTACGGAGGAGAGCTCTGTAGCAGGCACCCTCACTCCACAGTCTCCTGCGGAAGCAGCGCTATTGCTGAGGGAAGTGCAGGGGTGATAATCTCGCCGGTGGTTCCCCGCTCGATTCCTAGCCGAGCGGGGCCGCGCGGGCTGCAGATTCCCGGTTCGGCGGCATCAGCACAGCGTGCCTTCTGAGATTGGGTAAGGCTGTTTAAATGTTTTAGCAGGAGAATCAGACCGGCAATGGAGATGCGGTCTGTATTTGAGACTTAATCAGATTTTGGCGCCATTTAGTGATCTTTTTCGCCAGCGGCCATCTTGAGACCGCTTGTTCGCCGCGTGGCGGGTGTTCGCGATTCGGAGCAAGGGGCTGCAGAAGGCTCTTGATCTGCATTTTAAGAAGCTTAATTTCTGGGTTTTTATAATTTTCATAATTTTCTTTGGTACAGCTAGATACTTGATTTTACTTTGCATCTTTCTTGCAGTTGGAGTTATCTTCGTGCTTTGAGGCACAGGATCCCTGTTTCATTTCCTTTGAGGAGTTTTTTTCTTTTCTTTGTTTATTTGAAAAAAAAAAATAGCAGACTTATCTTTGGGGTATCTGGCTTATGCGCTCTCAGTGTGTAGTCTGCGGCACCCGCAGAGGTACGGTGGCTGACTCCGGCATCTGCAGGGGTTGTGCCACGGTGTCTACCAGTGTGGAGCAGCAGATGGAGGTCAAGGTGGCTCAGGAGCCCCAGGATTCACTGGCTGGAGCAAATGGAGAAGCCTTGGGGTCCACGGTGCAAGGGTCCTCCCAGGAGGTCTCAACGGGTCCATCAGGTGCACTACTGGTCTTGGGATCAAGACCACAACTCGGGGATTTTTGCCCGGACTTTGTATTAATTATGCATCAGGCGTTTTGTTTACGTCATCAGGTGAAGGTGCCGGAGCCCTTGTCTCTGCCTATTCATTTGCAGCAGCCCGGGGTAGGGGACTCTGGTGGCATTTCCCCAAAGCCCCCAAAGAGGTCAAGGCCTCCTGAGCTGTCGTCCACTGAGTCCGAGTGGCCAGAGACAGAGGAGGCCGAGGTGGAGTTCGAAGCAGGAATGGAGGACTTAGAAGAAGGAGAGATACAAGAGCCTGAGGATCAGGCAAAGATCATTCGGCACTTATCACGGAATCCCTTCAGATGCTAAATCTCGCTACGGCTCAGGCGACGGAAGAGGAAGATTTGGAAGACCCTATCATTCAAGCGGTGAGGCAGGCGCAGGTAGTGTTTCCGGTTCACCAAGTGGTTGACCGCATGATCCAAGAAGAGTGGGATTAGCCAGAAGCAGGCCTAAGAGGGATTAGAACTGAAGAAAACTTAATGATCTGACCACAATACCACGGCTCTTTAGGTCTCTGGTCAATCAAGCAGTGAGAGACAGGCAGAGAGTAATACAGAACACAATCACACACACACAAGTGTTACTGTCTTTGAGCTCAGAGGGAAGACAATAAGCGGACTATGGACAGGCATAATTCCACGCTTATTGAATTCAAAGTCCTCCTCCTAAAAAGCTCCTTTTTATTAGAGAAAAAGAGGAAGTAACAGTCATTTATTATAACCATGAAATAACACAAGGTGTCGCCAAAGTTCTTTTTACAGAGTAAGATCTGATTACAGTATATTAGATGAAATTTATAATTGCAAAAGTTGCAAAAATTATGTTTTGTCAGCAGTGACTGTACAATGAACTATGGTTGCACAGGTCATAGCCTATGTTCTTTATGCTTGCGTTAACACTGTTCCATCTATTTTAAAGATGGTTACACAGAACTCATGATCATGACATCCTATTCTATTAAAGGAAGTAGGTGAGAAGTCAAACTTCTAAACACATTTTGTATCAAGAAATTCATCCATCTTCAATTACATATTGGGGATTCTGGTATCCCTTTATCTGTCCATCTCTACAGTCCTCCCTGTGATTCTATAAAGAATCATTACTAAGGAGCAGTAGTTGAAACATGTCCAATTCCGGAATAATCTTCTACAATAGGCTTCACTTTGGAGATGTTCTTCCAAAGTCCTAGGCACATCTGGTCCATAGGTGAGCTCCATCTTGTTCATTGGAAGAAATCCTTATACAAAATCATGTGACATTGTTTACCTTTGCTTAGCCTCAATAAAAAATGTGTACAAAGAGCAAGACTTTACCAATTATTCTTGTAAGCACTACCTTTTCTAGCAGTGGCCAACTGCTTCTCGTAGATCTAGCAATAATTCAGAGATTAGTCCCTCAGATCATGACACCCGTCATCACTCCAGATTCTTCAGCAGCATCCTTTCTCACCATGGGCTGTGCTATGCACATCTTAGATCAATCTTTTTCAGTGACCATCCACCCAGGCTTCACTGCTGCACATACATGAGTAGTTCCGCTGGAATCGCTGATCTTTATCAGGAGTCTCCATATACAGTAAGATATCATTCAGTCGGTAGTTTCCTCTTCGCCCCATTAGATTCAGTGCATACAATATATAATTTGTAAAAATCCTACTCTTCACTACAGCATCTCTCTTGATTCCATGCAATTGCAAACAAGCACAATTATTCATCCCTAATGACAGTCATAAATTGTTGAACAGAATTATATTATCTATTGTTAATTACAATACATCCATAGCTAGCACTAAATTATTACATAGCTAACCTGTAACATAGTTATTTTTTCATCTGCATTCCTAAACCTATTCTGTCTACTTGCCAAATCAAATGTTAGCATGTGGCCTGATAGACACATTGCTTTTTCCTGTCAGGAACACAATTGTACATATTCATATCACTAATTATATTTGTGATGTATTCTCCAGCCTTAACAATATACAAGATATAGCCAATCTGGTTTATTCATTAAAACATAACTAGCAGTTCATGACAAATAATTTAAACTCATTTCAATTGTTTGTCAACGATTATTAGGAAGGCTGTCTTCTCCAGGACCAAGCAGGAAGTCAGTCCTCACATATGGGTGACGTCGGCGCCGACGGAGCCCTCGCGGAGCAATTTTCCCCAGCTTTCAAAGAAAGCCTTTGGGAATTGCAGCGCGCATGCGCGGTCGCCTTCCCGCCCAAGGGTGCCATCTTAGCCAGTCTTCTTTTTTCCGCGGAGCCCTACAGACGTACCCGTCGTGTCCCCGCGAAAAAGTTGATTTTACTCATAATTTTCTCTTTTTTCCTTCGGTTCGACGCCGGTCTTTTTCCCGCCCGGACTCGCGACGCCGGTCACGAGTCCTCTTCTTCTTTTTCGGTTTTTCTGACTTAGTCAGTTTCGTTTTCGGTTTTTCCCTGGCAGCCCGGTCCTTTGACCTCGCAGGGGCCCTTTTTCCCCCGATGGCTGCCAGTGGTTTCAAGCGGTGTGGTCAGTGTGACCGAAATATGTCACTAACTGACACACACGACAATTGCCTCCGCTGCCTGGGCCCGGATCATGAAGAAATGATCTGTGGGGCCTGCGGCAAAATGTCCTCCAAAGCGTTGAGAAGTCGGCGGCATCAGCGGGATAGGATCTTCGCTGACCCCAGCCGTACCCGGACCTCGTCGGAGGCCTCCGCGTCCAGAGGTTCCAGCTCGGACCGTCGCCGGAGTTCCTCCGACAGGGGTTCTCCCTCCGGGGACCATCGACAGAAGGTGAAACCCGCGAGGGCGGCGTCGGTGGACGCTCCTGGCTCCGCGAGGGCCAGGTCGCATAGCCCCGATAGCCGTCCCGGGTCCTTGGAGAAGGAGCACCTCTCGAAGCGACCTCGCCTGGAGTCGGAGCTGCCTGCTCGGGTAAGTCCTGTGGTCCTCCTGGACTCGCCTCCGAGACCGCCGACGTCGGGTCCGACGCCGTCGGGGCCCGAGTCGGGGGCTGCTGGGTCACCTGAGCTCGGACTCAGGTTGACGGCCTTGGAGAGCAGACTGTCTGCCTTCATGGACCAGCAGCGGGCACTGCTCGCTGGCCTCGCTGGCGCCGCTGCCCCGACCGCCGGGACGTCGACGTCTAAGTCGACCCCAGAGACCGAGCCGATCCTCGAGTCCATGCGAACTCGAGTCGATCCTCGGTCGAGGTCACCCTCGGCCTCCCGTTCGGGACCGAGGTCGCCGACGCCGACTCCCTCAGCGTCGGGGCGGCAGGCGCCGCGCCCTGCCCGGGCCGACCCCACCGATTCCTCGTCGGAGTCGTTCTGGGAGTCTGAAGAGGAAGAGTCACCTGATTCTTTTCGGACTCGGTGTGTCCCCTCGGACTCACCTGAGTCCGAACCTCGGAAGCAGTCCCCCCCGGAGGATGCCCGGTTCTCGGACTTCGTCAGGGATATGGCCAAGGCTTTGGCCTTCCCTGCGGATCCCGAGGAGGAGCCTCGAGCCGAAGAGCTCGACGCCCTCCAGTATGACTCTCCCGCCAGGGAACACTTTACTGTACCGGTTCCTCCCATGCTGGAACGACTGCTCTTCCGCATGTGGGAGAGTCCGGCCTCCTCGCCGGTCCTGAGCAAGCGGGTCGATTCTATCTATCGAGTCCGCAAGAGCCCTGGCTTCCAAAAAGCACAGCTACCACACCATTCCATGGTAGTGGAATCGGCCATGCATCGTCTTAAGAGCCAGAAGATGCACTCCTCGGTGCCTCCTGGCAGGGAGGCCTGTAACCTGGATGGCCTTGGTAAGAAGTGTTTCCAGGGCTCTATGCTTGCGTGTCGTGTCCAGACCTACCAGCTATACATGGGCATGTATCTCCGGGACCTGGCTAAAGAGCTAGCCGGATTCTCCGCTGGTTTGTCCGAGGAACCCTTGCGGAGGTTCCTGGCCTTGTCCTCTGGCATTCGGGAATGCTCAAAATTCATATCCCGAGCAGCCTATGATGGCTTTGAAGCATCGGCTCGAGTGGCCGCAGCCGGCATCGGTGCCCGCCGACAGGCTTGGCTTCAGTCGTCTGACCTTGAGCCCTGGGTGCAGGACAAGTTGGTCGATGTCCCCTGCCGAGGCGAAAACCTCTTTGGCAAGCCCATGGCTGAAAAGGCTGCACAAATCGAGACGGAGACTCTCACCAGGACTAGGCTTTCTAGGAAGACCTCCGCCCCTTCCCAGAAAAAGAAGGGCTCGGGAAAGAAGTCCTTTTACCCGAGAAAGGCGGCTGCCTACAAACAATACCCCAATATCAGGCCCCTGCAGCTCCCCAACAGGGCCAGCAGGCCAAGGGATGGGGTAACGGGTCCCGTAGGCAGCAAGCCCCCAAGCCTGCACCACCAGCCCCTGCTCAGCAGGGTGGGGGCTTTTGACTCCTTAAGCATAGCCTCTCCCCCTCCGCTGGCTCCTCCCAGCACCGGAGGCCGGCTGGTTCACTTCGCCCACAGGTGGTCCAGCATCACTTCAGATGCCTGGGTGCTTCAAGTCGTAAGAGAAGGCTATCTTCTCCACTTCCACCAGGTCCCTCCCTCCTATTTTCCGGGAGAACCTCCACGACTCCCTCTGCACAGGGAATTACTCCTTCAGGAGTTAGCAGGTCTTCTACAGGAGCAGGCGGTGGAACCGGTGCCCCACCACCTGAGAGGTCAAGGCTTTTATTCCAGGTATTTTCTAGTACCAAAAAGGACGGGAGGCCTCCGACCCATCCTGGACTTGCGCAACCTCAACAGGTTCCTCGTGCGGGAAAAGTTCAAAATGCTTACCCTTGGAATCCTTCTGCCCTACCTCCAGCAGGGAGATTGGCTATGCTCCTTGGATCTAAAGGATGCCTACACGCACATCCTCATCCACCCAAGCTACCGCCAATACCTAAGGTTTGTGGTGGCAGGAAATCATTACCAGTACAGAGTACTGCCCTTTGGCCTGTCCTCCGCACCGCGAGTCTTCACAAAATGTCTCGCGGTGGTGGCGGCCCATCTCCGGCTTCACGGCCTCTATGTCTTTCCGTACCTCGACGACTGGCTCATCAGAGCAGCGTCCGCTCCGGAGGTCACCAACGCCACACGGTGACTCTTCTGCAGTACTTGGGCTTTGTTATAAACTTCGCAAAGTCCACTTTGCTCCCCTCACAGGATCTCGAGTTCATCGGCGCAAGGCTGCACACTCCTCAGGCACGAGCGTTCCTACCGCTCGACAGGGCTCAACGGCTCATGGACCTAGCCGACCGTTTTCGCAGCCAGCCCCTGGTCTCCGCCAGGCGCTTCCTGAGACTACTCGGCCATATGGCTTCCACCGTCCATGTGACCCCCAATGGCCGCCTGAATATGCGGCCTGCTCAATGGTGTCTTCGCAAGCAGTGGCAACAAGCCACAGGCGGCCTAGCGGACCTAGTGCGCGTCTCCGGCCCGCTGGCCTCGTCTCTCCAGTGGTGGCTTCATCGGCCGAACCTGGTACTCGGCATGCCTTTTCAGTCACCTCAGCCGGCCCAGGTGCTGACAACAGATGCATCCCTCCTGGGCTGGGGAGCACATTGCCAAGGGGCACGTACTCAGGGCCTCTGGACCACGTGGGAGTCTGCTCAGCAGATCAACTTCCTGGAGCTCAGAGCGATCCGCCTGGCTCTCAAGGCCTTCTCCCACCTGACCTCTCACCAGTCCGTCCTTGTCCAGACGGACAATCAAGTTGCCATGTTCTACGTGAACAAGCAGGGGGGCACGGGCTCCTTCCTTCTCTGTCGGGAAGCACAGAAGCTCTGCTCTTGGGCCGTCAATCACGGCGTTCTTCTCAAGGCCGTTTATCTCCCAGGCCAAGAAAATTGCCTGGCGGACAAACTCAGCAGGATCCTCCAGCCGCACGAGTGGCGCTTGGATCCCTTGGTAGTTCAGAAGCTCTTTCTAAAGTGGGGCCTCCCCACGATGGATCTCTTTGCCAGCCCTCTCAACCGGCAACTTCCTCGCTTCTGCTCTCGTCAGCCACATCCCCTTCGAGTTGCGGCAGACGCTTTTCTACTCTCATGGTCGGAGAGCCTTCTGTACGCTTTTCCTCCCATCCCGCTAGTCTCTCGGACTCTTTTCAAGGTCCTCCGAGACAAAGCCTTCATGATCCTGGTGGCCCCTCGCTGGCCCAGACAGCCGTGGTTTCCATTCCTGCTGCAGTTAGCGGTAGAGGATCCATTCCCTCTGGGGTTACAACCGGATCTCCTCACTCAGGATCAGGGGTCTCTGCTGCACCCCAACCTCAGATCTCTCAATCTAATGGCCTGGCTGCTGAGAGGGTAGTCCTTGCTCCCCTTCTCCTGCCGGCAGAGGTGGAAGAGGTCGTCCTAGCTTCTCGGCGATCTTCTACCCGCAAATGCTACGCCCTTAAATGGCGTCGCTTTTCCGTTTGGTGTACCCAACAGTCTCAGGATCCCTTCTCCTGCCCGGTGTCGGTGATCCTGCAGTACTTGCTATACCTCTCTAATCTGGGACTTAAGTCCAACTCTGTCAAAGTTCACCTCAGTGCTCTTTCAGCACATCATGTGCCGGTGGACGGCAGACCTCTTTCCAGCGACCCTCTTGTAGCGAGGTTTCTCCGAGGTCTCCTTCTGCTTAAACCACCTCTGCGCCCGCCAGCGCCTGACTGGGATCTAAATGTGGTTTTACAGCGGATCACCTGTCCGCCTTTTGAACCTATGGCTACCTGTTCTCTCCGTTTTCTTTCTTGGAAAACATTGTTCTTGATAGCCCTCACTTCCGCTAGACGCGTAAGTGAATTGCAGGCCCTCGTGTCTGATCCCCCTTACACTCGGTTCTACAAAAATAGGGTAGTCCTACGGACTCACCCAAAATTTCTTCCAAAAGTGGTCTCCCCTTTTCACATCAATCAGGAGGTGGTACTTCCGACCTTCTTTCCCAGACCACACTCCAGCCGAGCTGAAACGGTCCTCCATACCCTGGACTGTAGAAGGGCGTTGAACTTCTACCTTGACCGTACGCGGGAGCACCGTAAAGCTGCTCAGCTTTTTGTGTCTTTTGACCCCAATAAATTGGGGCTCCCGGTCTCCAAGCGTACTCTGTCCATCTGGGTTGCGGACTGTATCACTTGGGCTTATGGGGCAGCCGGACTCTCCTTGGATGGTCGAGTCACGGCTCATTGTGTTCGGGCAAAGGCTACGTCAGTGGCTTACCTCCGCTCTGTTCCGCTGGCAGACATCTACCGGGCCGCTACTTGGTCTTCGAGCCAGACTTTTGCGGTCCATTACTGTCTCGAGAGGGAGTCCCGCAGGGACAGTGCTTTCGGACAGGCAGTCCTCCGTAATCTCTTTGAGGTCTGAGCAACTCCTACCCTCCATCCCGGATGTGGGCTACCGGTGGGTAATAATTCAGCGAAGATTCTTTCCTTCTGTGCTGCTGAGCTAGAGGGAGCTCATTTTTGTGCTTAGGGTCTCCGGTAGCCTTAAGCTTGGGAGTCCCATATGTGAGGACTGACTTCCTGCTTGGTCCTGGTGAAAGCGTAGTTACTCACCTGTAACAGATGTTCTCCAGGAGCAGCAGGAATCAGTCCTCACAACCCTCCCTCCTCCCCTTGGAGTTGCAATCATCTGCTTAAGTTTTTTTGCAAATTTTTATGCTGTCTTTTTTAGCTATGTCATCTGACTGGCTAAGATGGCACCTTTGGGCGGGAAGGCGACTGCGCATGCGCGCTGCAATTCCCAAAGGCTTTCTTTGAAAGCTGGGGAAAATTGCTCCGCGAGGGCTCCGTCGGCGCCGACGTCACCCATATGTGAGGACTGATTCCTGCTGCTCCTGGAGAACACCTGTTACAGGTGAGTAACTACGCTTTATCTTAGGTGATGATTCAACTCACATTACTTTAAACATTATCACCGCATCCTGCACACACAAACACCCCAGTACCTCACTGGTCTTCTCCGCTTCCACATCCCTACACGTTGTCTTCATTCTCTTCACATTAAGCGACTTCACTTCCCCCCACCATCTCGTGCACACTTACAGTCTACCCGTCATTCTGCCTTTTTCTTCCTTGGTCCAGCTCTGTGGAACTCTCTTCCCACTCCACTCCGTCTCGAAGATAACTACACCACTTTCAGGTCCCTACTTAAATCCCATCTGTTCACCTCAGCATATAACCTCCCAGCCACATCCAGCTGAACTGGTTTATCTATGTTTGCACTTTTCTTTGTTTTTTTGTTATTTTTTTCTAATACTGTACTACTTTCCCCACTAATCACAGCAGTTCACATTGCAACTAAAACTTGGTACAGCACATTAAACAGGAACATTGATAACTTGAAATTTTTCTTTGTAAGGCAATGAGGGTTAAGTGACTTATCCATGGTCACAAGGAGTGCTAGTACTCTAGTCATTAGACTACTTCTCCATTCCATTCTAATTCGCATAGACATCTAAGCTCACAAAGGAAGGAACATTTATATAAGGTTGTGTACATTCATAAACTATAAAACCTTTTTTAACACCAAATTTGAACCAACTAGAAATCAATTACCACTTCTTAATAGCTTAACAGTTCTATCTTTGTTACACTATTTTCAGAACAAAACAGCATAGTAGTATCAGCACATATCAGCACATAGAGCTCCTCATGCAAGAAGCCTGAGACAAAGTCAGTATTGATCAAGTGAGCAGATAACTCAAGAGCTCTAGAAAGAGCGAACACTCCAGCTAGTTGAGCATTAGCAAATAGCAAACAGCCAACTCTGCACAGAATCAACTCTTATAATTGCATCAATTTTCCTCATTCATTGTGCAAAGCAGAACCATCAGTACAGAGTGAGGTCAAACAGTGCAATCTAGAGCTGAAAGGAAGCTGGGTTGTTTTTTTTTTATTCCAAGTGTAGAAGACACGAAAACTTAATGAGAGACATGTTAAAGTACTAGAAAATCAGTAATTTGGATTGCAAAGACTACTGCTACCAGAAAACTGAAAATATAGAGGCATTCCTGCTACAACAGGGTCACAAAAGTCTGAGAAATAGCCCAGTGGCTTATGTCCAGTTGGAAATTTCTGAGCAAAAACACAAACAGTAACAATAGAAGAGGTAGGCATATTAAATCTAACTCAGTGATACTAATTTAAAACTAGCAACAAGGCATTCACTTCACACTTGCAATTAACAACATCAATTCTGCTGAGGTCTTTCCATAATAACTAAAGCATATACGACATGAGAATTTAAGATCACTCCTCCAATCGACTCCTGCAGATTAGTTTAAAAGAGACTAAGAGAAATATCAGCATTTTTTTTCTTCAGACATTTACTCATACACTATCATAGTTGAACTTTCAACATTATACATATATTCGCCATACTGTTTTAATTACTTAGTTCACTTGTTTGAATGTAGTTGTATCATTCACTTTTTCCCTTTAAGTAAACAAACTTGCTTGACTTAACTTGACTAGCAATTCAATTTTTTTCCAGTTAAGTTACTAACTTCTCTTTCCTTTAAAACACTTAATTTTTTAAACCTTTATTACATCACACAATTTATCAAATATCCAAATATATCAAAGCATGGAAGATCTTCCCGTTCATTCACATCAATTATAACTAGAAATACAATTTGGAGAATATATCATCAATCATTTTTTTCCCAAAGCATCCAGAGACATAAACACCAAGGAGTAATGTTTCTAATAATATTTTTCAGCATTTGCATTATTACACATAGAATGGAATCAGTAAATAAATTCTCATAACCCAAAATAAGTTCAGATCCAGACCTAAAAAACAAACTTATTTACTATACATACACAAGTAAGAGAAATAGTTAATCACATTTGGAGGTTTTTTTTAACCTCCCTAATAAGGCTTATGGTTAGTCTTACCACAGTTGCTCAAGACTTTCTTCCTGCTAATACTGCAGTTATGCCAAGCTGTTATCTGTGCCGGAAACCTAAACAAACTTCATACTACAATTATGACATGAAAATCAGTCCTTTAAAACTTTGTTTGATTAATTTCTATTTTACAGTCATACAGCAACGATATAAGTTTTCCCCTGTAAGCTTCCGTTTCTTTTATATTTACACTATCCATCCTAAACACTTGATTTTAAATTTTTCAAAACACAGAGTCAGTGACTGGTATGAGATTTGCTTCAAAAGCCATTTCATACTGTAACTAACAGATTCTCCTACTGAATTGTTCCAAGGGGGAACGGCAAACTGTGGTTACTGGCAGTCATCGAATGTTAACATAAGGGCGCTTCACCAAAACATGCGCCTCATTTCACAATTAGGGCTTCCTTTTCTCTTGCCCCATCTCACTTCACTTATCTAACTGAGATCTCTAATTAACCTTACCGACTTTACATTATAATCACAATATACACACAGATATCTGTCAATTCTTTAGTATACTCACTCACGGCAACCACTGCCTGTGTCCTTGAGACTTGTCTGCTGTTTCTAACTGCTGAAGGAACACAGAGATCAGAGTTCAGCACCAACTGAAGAAAACTTAATGATCTGACCACAATACCACGGCTCTTTAGGTCTCTGGTCAATCAAGCAGTGAGAGACAGGCAGAGAGTAATACAGAACACAATCACACACACACAAGTGTTACTGTCTTTGAGCTCAGAGGGAAGACAATAAGCGGACTATGGACAGGCATAATTCCACGCTTATTGAATTCAAAGTCCTCCTCCTAAAAAGCTCCTTTTTATTAGAGAAAAAGAGGAAGTAACAGTCATTTATTATAACCATGAAATAACACAAGGTGTCGCCAAAGTTCTTTTTACAGAGTAAGATCTGATTACAGTATATTAGATGAAATTTATAATTGCAAAAGTTGCAAAAATTATGTTTTGTCAGCAGTGACTGTACAATGAACTATGGTTGCACAGGTCATAGCCTATGTTCTTTATGCTTGCGTTAACACTGTTCCATCTATTTTAAAGATGGTTACATAGAACTCATGATCATGACATCCTATTCTATTAAAGGAAGTAGGTGAGAAGTCAAACTTCTAAACACATTTTGTATCAAGAAATTCATCCATCTTCAATTACATATTGGGGATTCTGGTATCCCTTTATCTGTCCATCTCTACAAGAACGATGAATAGGCTCTATCCCTTAGCGGATAAGGACAAAGAGAAGTTCCGATCTCCGCGAATTGATGCTGCAGTGTCAGCGGTTACAAAGAAAACCACGATACCAGTGGAAGGTAGCATGGCCTTAAAAGATGCACAGGATAGGAAAGTAGATGGTTTATTGAAACAATCATTTGAGGCTAACACTCTGTCCTTGTAGGCTTCCATTTGTGGAGCTTGGGTGGCGAGAGCATGTCTCAGATGGTCTCAGCGCTTGCGTCAGTCTACTCGCTTAGAGCAGGAAGAGGTTAGAGAGCTGGATCATCTAGAGTCTGGGTCTGCATATTTGGTGGATGTGCATTATGACTTGATTCGAGTGCTAGCGAATAGTATGGCTTCCTTAGTGGTCGCCCGACAATCTCTGTGGTTGAGGAACTGGGCGGCAAATGGTTCGTCCAAGGCACATCTCAGTAAGCTTCCGTTCAAAGGGAAGTTGTTGTTTGGAGAAGACCTGGACAAGTTGGTGAAGGATCTCGGGGAGTCCAAGGGTGAAAGGCTCCCTGAGGATAAGCCAAAGCAAGGTAAGTCCTTACCGGCTTTTCTGGGCCAGTTTAGGGATTTCAGGAGATTTCGTACTTCTCATTTGGGGGTTTCCAAAGGGGAAGATTTGCTTCTAGGGCCCGTGGGTTTCGGGGAGCAAGTAGAGGTTTCGCAGCAGCTTCCACAGCGGCAACTTGAAAACCACAATGAAAGCAGGTGTGTCCCTGTGGGAAGTCAAACGATAGGCGGGCGTCTTCGGGAGTTTCTTTCTGTCTGGACCCAAATAACGTCCGACCAGTGGGTATTAGAAGTAATTCATGATGGTTATGCACTGGAATTGGCAAGGCCTGTGTGGAATTCGTTCGTGATATCTCCCTGCAAAGGTCAGCGGAAAACCCTGGCAGTCCGCTGTACATTAGATCAGCTCTTACAAATGGGAGCAGTCGTGCCGGTACCGATTGCAGATTACGGCATGGGTCGATACTCAATTTATTTCATGGTGCCAAAGAAAGACGGAGCAGTTCGGCCTGTATTAGACCTAAAAGGGGTGAATCGGTGTCTTCGAGAACCTTTCAGGATGGAAATGTTGAGGTCGGTCATTGTGGCAGTGCGACAAAGGGAGTACTTGACTTCCCTCGATTTTACGGAAGCGTATTTGCACATCCCAATCAGAGCGGCTCATCGAAGGTTCTGCGGTTCGCTCTTCCTTGGGGGCATTATCAATTTCAAGCGTTGCCTTTTGGTCTGGCGACAGCGCCGAGGACTTTCACCAAGATTATGGTAGTGGTAGTGGCGGCATTATGAAAGGAAAGGATTCTGGTTCATCCTTATCGCGATGATTAATTGATTCGAGCAAAATCTGAGACCGAGAGTGTTCAGGTGACAAAGTGGTGAAGTTTTTACAGAGTCTAGGCTGGGAGGTCAATCCGACCAAAAGCCGCTTAATACCTTACCAGGATCTTGAGTATCTAGGGGTACAGTTCAACAGTCAGAAAGGAGCGGTGTTTCTGCTGGACCGTCGAGTTCAAGCCCTTCGACAACTGGTGCGCAAGTTCAGATCTGCTCCGGCTCCCTCAGCGTGGACTTATCTTCGCGTGCTGGGAACAATGGCGGTGACCCTGGAAGCAGTGCCTTGAGCCATATTTCATATGCGACCATTACAGAGAGTGCTGCTTCGCCGCTGGTCGCATCAGTCCGATTCGTTGAACAAATGGCTCCCCTGCCCACTCAAGGTCAGGCAGTCTCTTCGGTGGTGGCTGCTTCCGGAATTGTTGAAAGCGGGAATACCTCTGGAGCAGCCGAAGTGGCTCCCATTATTGATGGACGTGAGTCTCATGGGATGGGGAGCACATTGCGGAGATCAGTTCGCACAAGGCACTTGGTCCATTCTAGAGAGCAAGTGGTTGATCAACCGGCTAGAGCTGAGAGCAGTCTATCTAGTGCTTCAAAAGTTCGAGGCTACGGTGACAGGTCGACCATTGCGAATGCTGTCGGACAACTCTGCGACGGTGGCCTACATCAATCGGCAGGGCAGTACAGGAAGTGTGGCCATGGAAGAGGAGGCAGAGGCACTGTTTTCTTGGGTAGAGCAGCGACTACCAGCGATATCGGCGGCACACATTGCAGGGAAGGACAATGTGATGGCGGATTTTCTCAGCAGGGTCTGAGTGGATGCCGGGGAGTGGGAATTGCATCCGGACATGTTTGCCCAAATAGTTCACAGATGGGGACCGCCAATCATGGACCTCATGGCGACTTTTCAGTCAGAAAAGGACAGTCATTTCTTCAGCAGGTGGCGAGAAAGAATTGCAGAAAGGATCGACGCCCTGATGCAACATTGGCCGTCGGCAGGTCTCCTTTATGTCTTCCCTCCGTGGGCACTCATAGGACGAGTAGTTCAGCGTATCGAAGCTCATCAGGGGAGAGTGCTATTAGTAGCACCAGACTGGCCAAGATGCCCGTGGTACGCCGATCTCATTCGCCTACTCGTTGGGCATCCCTGGAGGTTACCGGTGTCGGAAGATCTGTTGCTACAAGGTCTGCTTCAAATGCCTCAGGTGGATTGGTTCTCACTTACGGTTTGGCCATTGAAAGGGCGAGGCTGAAGAAAAAAGGTTATTCTGGGGCAGTCATCGCCACCTTATTGAGAGCAAGGAAACGGTCAACGTCTCTTGCATATGTCCGTATTTGGCGTATTTTTGAGGACTGGTGCTCACTGCGGCAGGTTCGGGTGGTGACAGTATCAGTTCCCTTGGTTTTAAGTTTTCTGCAAGATGGATTTGATAAGGGTCTAGCGGCCAGTTCTTTGAAAGTCTAGTTGGCGGCTATTTCGTGCTACAGAGGCAAAGTACAGGGAATTGCTCTAGGTGCTCATACTGATGTTTTGCGTTTCCTTAAAGTAGTATCCAGACTGCAGCCATTGCGGAGAATCATGGTTCCACCATGGGATCTCAATTTTGTCTTAGGGACGTTAACTAAAGAACCCTTTGAGCCATTGCACCAGGCGTCGGTTAAGGATTTGACTTTAAAGACCGTGTTTTTGGTAGCCATCTGTTCGGCAAGGCGAATTTTGGAGTTACAGGCATTGTCATGTAGAGAGCCGTTCTTGTCTTTTTCTAGAGAGAGGGTGGTGTTGCGACCAGTTCCGTCATTTTTGCCAAAGGTGGTGTCTCCCTTTCACTTGAATCAAACGGTTTCTCTTCCAGTTCTAGGGTCGCTGGAGAGGAACGCCTCGGATCGTAGTTTACGCCGTTTGGACATAAAACGAGTGTTACGGCAATACTTAAAAGTTTCAGAAACCTTTCGCAAATCGGATCGTCTTTTCGTGTTTTTCAGAGGTCCCCGCAAAGGGGAAGCGGCGGCGAAGGCGTCCATTTCTAGATGGATTAGAAAGGCGATTGCATCAGCATATCTGTTGCAAGGTCGTGCAGTTCCAACGGGCTTACGAGCTCATTCGACCAGAGCACAAGCGACTTCCTGGGCGGAGCACAGTTTGGTTCCGCCAGGGGAAATATGTAGGGTGGCCACTTGGTCGTCTCTTCATACTTTCAGTAAGCATTACTGCTTGGATATTTCGGTGGTGAATGATGCCTGTTTTGGTTCGGCGGTGTTGCGAGACGGCTGGACAGGTCCCTCCCAATGATTACTGCTCTGTTACATCCCAGAGGTGGAGGACTGAACTGGAGGAACGATAAGGAAATGGAAATTACACTTACCTGGTAATTGTTGTTCCTTGAGGAACTCCAGTTCAGTCCTCAGTCCCGCCCAGGGTCGTATCGTTGGCAGTGGATGCTCAGTTGGGAGAAGGGTAAGTCTGCCAGTAGGTATGATTATTAATGGGGTTTGTTCAAGATGCTGATCTTTTCTGTCTGTTTCTGTCTATTCTTACTCTTTCTTCTTCCTAATTCTGTATGTGGCGGAAGGGGAAGGTACAAGGCGGTTTCCTCCTTACTAGGGGGAAATTCATTTTTATTTATTTATTTATTTTAATTTCTTATATACCGCACTCTTTGACATCAGCGCGGTTCACAGAGAACATAAACAAAACCAGAACAACAGGCTGTTCGGTATTACATATAACAGGAGTATCAACTTGGAGCAACTTGGGAGAACTATTTACATGGAATATGCAATCTGTTAACTAGAATAACATTCATGTTACACAGTTAATAGTTAACTAGAATAACATTTAATAGTTTAACAGTTAATAGTTAACTAGAATAACATTCATGTTACACAGTTAATAGTTATAAGTTCAATTTGAGTATAGAGTTAAAAAAATTCATCTGATAGTTACTTATTTGTTGCTCCTTTGAGTGTGCTTTGTCAATAGTTCACTGGGGCTGATGGGAGAGACCAGCAGGTTACATCCAGTGATGTCACTATCTTGACATGCCCAATCTCCAAGCTGCAGGAGGAGGTACACAACCCAGAGGTGGAGGACTGAACTGGAGTTCCTCAAGGAACAACAATTACCAGGTAAGCGATTTCTTCGGTGGAGTTGTTGCTGCTGCTCAATGGAGTGCCGAAGAGTGTGCTGTGAGCTGCGAGCCATCAGGACAGCCATCATTGACCTTCTTACCGGTAGATCCGACAGTTGGGCGGTGATGGGTGCTCCCGTTACAAATGCTGGTGTGGAGAAAGCTGCTCAAGTGCTGATGGGGACGCTATGGGATACCCTGAAAAGCCCGGGGACAACCATAACAGCATCAATAGTTGCCTTAAAGACTGAGGTACAGACTATTACTTTTGAGTTCCCTGTCCAGGTTCAGCGGTTGACTCAGGTGGAAGAAAAGGTGGAAGAGTTGGAGAAGCGGAGTGTCAGACAGCAAGAACTGTTGACGGCCCAAATTAAGAAGAAGGAAGTTTTAAATTGGAGGATTGATTTATTTGAAAATCAGTCTAGGAAGAACAATCTCCATTTTTTTAACTTCCCTAAGTGTCCTTTAATTGCCCCTGTGGACATGGTTAAGAAATACTTGAGGGAGGTTTTGAACTTTCCATCTTATAACCTCCCGCCCCTGGTTAAGATATGTTATATCTCTCTTCCATGAGTTGGGAAGTTTTTTCTTTTCTGGTCAACTTAACCTAACCTCTTTCCAGGAATCCTCTTTGGAAGTAGTCACCAATGCTACTACTTTGTTAACCACATTCCCGTTTGAATCGGACAGAGACTCGGTTTTAAAATTATATTTCTGCAATATGCATGTCAGCTTTTTGGGGTCAGTTGGGCGTATTTTTCTTGACTTTTCATGTTCTACCCAAGCCCGTAGGAGGACCTTTTTGGCCTTAAGATCAAGGGTTGAAGCCCTTGGAGCTTCAACTCTTGGGGTATATTTTGAAATTTCCTTGTAAATGTGTGATATCTTTTGGGGGTAAAATTTCTTTATTTTTTTTATCCTAATCAGTTGTCTGAGTTTGTTACAGCTCGTGAGGGTAATCTGGGCATAGTGGGTATACCACAGTAATGCGCATTCAGTTGCATTGCTGAATCCAGGCGCCTTAGGGTGGGGGCAGTCTTTTTTTTTCTTTCCCTACATTTTGGTTAAATCTCCTCTCTCTTATGGTGGTCTATCATGTAATTATGAAGTTTTGTGAGGTTTGTTAATTTCAGTATTTCTTTTTTTTTAATATTTCCTGTTATATATCAGTGTGATATGTATTTTTTTTTAAATGAGGATAAATGAATAAAAAAAAAATCATCTGTAGTACCCAAAGACTGGCGAGTGACCAATGTAAAGCCAATTTTTAAAAAAGGGTTCTTGCCAAGATATTTCAAAATGGGAGCATCTATGCTATGATCTCCAGGAACAAGAAGGAATGCAGTCTTTACATATTGATATCTTCGGTACTGACGGAGCCCATGTGGGAACACTCCCCAGCCTCCAATAGGAAAGCCTTTGGGAGCACTCCATTGCGCCTGTGCATCTGCCTTCCTACCTTCCTAATTCCTTTCCTCAGCTCTTCGTTTTCTGCAGAGCCAACAGGAAGCCCTTTCCTGTTACGTCCGAAAAACTTAGTTTTTTGTTTAATTCTGTACTCTGCTTTTCCGTTGACACTGGTACATCCCTTATACCGGTCCCGATATTTATTTTCTTCAAGTTTTTTTCTTTTTCTTTTTGGCAGTTCACCACCAACCTTAGGCCTTGGCCTAAATTTTCATGTTTGCCACCATGGACAAACACTTCAATGGCTTTAAAACATTTTCCAAGTTCTCCGGCACAATGTCTGCCACTGATTCCCGTGACTGGTCTCTAAAATGTTTGGGCTCAGACTATAGACCAGACAATTATTCTTTGTGCAAATAAATGACTAAGCGAGGCCTAAAGAAGAAGGCCAAGCAGTATGACTCACTGTTCGCCCTAGACTCAATTTCAGTGGCCTCTGCATTGTCAAGGACGTCAACCTCTTCAGCTGGTTCCCAGGTCTCCAAAAAGTCCAAACATAAATTAAAGACTAAGTCCTCAGCATCAAAATCCAATACCGAGTACCGTGGTAAATCCCATACTCCATGAGATGCACCGAGAGGGGTATCTGATGCTGACTGGCTTGCCAAACAGCCCCGGTGGGAGGACCAGCCCTCCAAAGCCACATAGGGGCTCCAGGATGCTCCTGAGGCATCGACCTCTAGAGAGCTACTGGTACCATGCTCTGGAAAGATGGCACATATCCCCATACTTGAATTCACCCAGGCATTGGTGTCCTCCATCAATCAGCGTTTCTTAGCTATCGAGAAGACCTTGGCAGCATTCCTGGCCTCTGCAGTATCAAAGGTATCGACAGCCCTGAGGAGTCCAGCACTGTCTTTCAGCTCAGCGCCGGTACCTCTGGATCCGGTTATTGGTGGGACCCCTTCCTCCAATTCCTTCACTGGAACCGGTAGCGGTGGGACTCCTCCCTCCATTTCCTCTGCTGGAACCAGTAACCATTGTCAGTACCCAATAGGTTCCCGGTTTGAGTACCACACAGACTCAACATCGACATTAGCATCGAACATTGACATTAGCTTGAGACCATCAATACTTTGATTTTCTTTCCAAATCAGAGTCTTTTTCTTCTTCTAACTCTGATGAGATATCGGAGGATTCCAGGGATACCCAGGATATCCCCTCTGATCCCTCTCCTCTTCATGCGAGGCGTTGATCCCCGCCAAAAGACGTTCTTTCAGGACTTCATTCGGAACATGGCAGCGGATCTCCAAATCACAGTAATATTTATTTATTTATTTACATTCTCTTATATACCGCGCTATTCTGCATCAGTGCGGTTTACATTGAACAAACTGAAATTACATTGAACAGGGCATTATAACTTGGAGATAACTATTTTACAGGGAACATGGGCTATGGAGGGTTAAGTGGCTTGCCCAAGACCACAAGGAGCACCTGTGGGACTAGAAACCCCAGTCCTTCCGGCCCAAGGTTGCTGTCCTCTAGTGGGATTTGAACCCCCGACCTTCTGGCCTGAAGTACCTTGCCCCAACCACTCCTCCACAATATCAGAAATGGAACCAAGGACTGAGGAATTGGAAATCCTCCAATACCCCTCGATGCCTAAAGAGGTGGCAATGTTACTGGTGCATTGGATCCTACAGGATCTAATGCTACATATGTGGGAAGCCCCACTAACGGTTGCGCCTATCAGTAAAAACCTCTATACCATGTACCAAGTTCCACCATGACCAGGGTTTCAAAAGCCTCAACTACCACAGCATTCTATGGTGGTGGAATCGGCAATACAACACATCAAGAGTTCTAAGACTCATTCATCGGTGCCGCTTGGCAGAGATGCCAGGGCTGTCAATGCCTTTGGATGTCGCTGCTTCTAGGCATGTATGCTTGCTTCTAGGATTACATCCTACACCCTCTACATGGGCATGTACGTCAAGGATGTCTCCAAGAGATCTAGGAAATTTTGCTCCTATTCTCCCAGATGACAAATGTGATGCATACCTAACTATGTCCACGAACACTTCTAGGTTCTTGACCAGGGCAGCCTTTGATATCTTTGAGTCTACCAGCAGAGCTGCTGCAGTTTGCATGGGAGCTCGTAGGATGGCCTGGCTTCAGGCATTAGACCTCAAGCAGTGGGCTCAAGATAAATTAGCCAATATTCCTTACTCTGGAGAAAACCTATTTGGTAAAGGTTGGAGAGAGAAAGCAGGAGAGCTTGAGGTGGATGATCTCACCCTCAAGCACCTTTCAAGAAAGACTTCAGACCCATCTAGGAGGAAGGCTGCTACAACAAAATCATTCTACACCAAAAAGAAGAGAGATTTTTCTTCTTACCAACTCTCTGCTGGTTTTCAATCTCAGCAACAATAGCAAAGACAACAGGGTCCCTGTCAGTCTAAGAAGGCCAAGACTCCTAAACCCCAATCAATTGCTCTGCCACAGCCAGCACCTGGTTTTTGACTCCTTCCTAGAGAGCATAGCTACTCTGCCTCTGCAGGGTCCCCAGCCCCTTCACATAGCAGGCAGAACCAAAGACCAGTTAATGTTGAATAAGGCCATTATTGCCAGTGCTAAAAAAGGCAGAAATCTCAGTATAGCATGAATTGATTATAATAAAATGTTTTATAGTGTCACACACTCTTGGATAATACATTGCCTTGAAATGTATAAAATAAATCCTTGATAGAGTACATTAAGTTCACTATGACAATGTGGCAATCCATACTCTTTTTGAGATAGGAAGATGGTCAGCACATCATTCCTAACATTAAGATCCAGTGAGATTTCAGGGAGATTCTCTGTTGCCACTTCTGTTTTGTTTGGCGCTTAATCCAATGAGTGCTCTCATCAACTCTTTGGGATATGGATTTAGCCTGAATCCTAAAGAAGATAACTTCCTATCTACTATTTATAGATGATCTGAAGCTCTACAGTTTCAGTGACCAACAATTAGCAGAGCAATTTCGTGTGGTGAAAAGCTTTTCTGATGACAACAGGATGACTTTTGGCTCTGACAAGTGTGCTAAGACAACCTTTTTCACCGGAAAATTGAGCAAAACCGAAAACATCTTCCTTGCGGAAGGCTGTGACATCAAGGACCTTGAACAGGAAGGTGTATATAAGTATCTCAGAATAAAGGAAGGAATGACACCCAAGCAGAAACTGTTGAGAGAGAAGATCAGTAAAGAATATTACAGGAGATTAAAACTGTTATTGAAAAGTGCATTGACATCATGGAATAAGATACAAGCCATCAATCAGCTGGCAATTCTTGTACTCTCATACAGCTTTGGGATTGTGGACTGGCCTCTTGAAGATCTTGAAAAACTGGATGTGCGAACAAGAAAACTCCTCCATGTTCATGAAGTAATTTACAAGAATAAGTTATGCCAAGACTGTACATCCCTAGAGCTGAAGGAGGGACTTATAGAGATTGATTATACCTACAGAGCTACTATCATAGGCCTCCAAGTCTACCTGACAGCCTCATCGGATGCAAATACGCAAAAAGTGTTGAAATATGAAAGTAAATGCCAGAATCTGTCTCCATTATCAAACTTGGACAAGTATTCCGATGATTAGAAGGGATGAGTGAGAATCCATAGGCATGCACAGGAAAGGAAGTAACAGAATTTGCAAAACAAGAGAAAACATTTTCAAAGAATTTGATCAGCTGGTGAGGAAACACAAGTGGCAAATGCACAAATACTGTGGAAAATACAATGTTACTCCAAGAACATTTTGTTGATCAAGA
The DNA here is from genome assembly GCA_033557465.1 of Ichthyophis bannanicus. Lineage (NCBI taxonomy): Eukaryota > Metazoa > Chordata > Amphibia > Gymnophiona > Ichthyophiidae > Ichthyophis > Ichthyophis bannanicus. The sequence continues at coordinate 402,450,123 of CM066038.1, forward strand.
ACAGATGCAGGAATGGTTGAAGAGAGGTGAATTGAAACCGAAGGATGAAAGATTGATAGTTGCAGCCCAGGATAGCGGATTACTATGAGATGGTTTACGGTGAGCATTGAAAAAAAACTAATAAAACAGATATATGCTGATGCTTTAAGAAAGAGCTGAAAACAGTGACTCACCTTATAGCAGGCTGTGAAGTTCTGATTGTGGAAAATTTCTATACAGAAAGGCAAAACAAAGTAGCATTCCTCCTCCACTGGAAACTCTGTCCCTGAAAAGCACTGGGATCATGACCCTAAGAGAATAACAGAGAATGAAGAGGTTATGATCACATGGGACATTCCCATTCTGATGGATAAGAAACTGGATGCCAGGAAACCTGATATAGTGGTAAAGGAGAAGAACATCAGAACAGCATTGATAACACAGGTACACTACCAAAAAACTGCCTCCAGTTTTGCAACTGATTCCTATAGATTTTGGGGTGCTGAATCCAGGAAAAATAGCCAAAATGTTCCATCACGTCACATTTTCTTGCAAAATTAGATTTCTTACCCATATAAGGAATGTTCACATAATTTCTTTTTAGCCGACTGCAGTTTATTTTCTTGGCCCAAAATAGAGGTTGTAATGGTTAACTAACTAGAAACACTCCCTCATGATATTTTAGAGTGTTTTGTATTCATTTTATACATTAACAGGACAATTGGGAGGCGGGGGGCTAAATCCAGTACTCGCGCTGGCGCATGTTCTTTCCTGTTCGCCTCGCCTCGTTCGCTCGCACAAACACGGTGGTTGCGACATGAACGTTCCTGTCAAATTTCAGTTTCTTGCAAGTTCATTATTACCTTTTGTTTGCTCAGTCGTAATCCAGCTTTATTCCGAAGTGGTTCACTACAGTTGTAGTTTGCAGTGCTGTGTATTTGTGATGGCTCACAGAGCCAGAGGTTGCGTCAACTCTCCGGACAGTTTTTGTTTTATTTGTGGGGAATATACCGTGAAAAAGCGGCAGAGGAACATTTCTGCATTTATTAAAAAAGTATATTTTGCCTATTTCGGTTTGAAGTTAGGCGATCAAGACAAACCGTGGGCTCCTCACAAAGTGTGCAAGACATGTGAGGAAGATCTACGCTTATGGATGAAAGGTAAAAAACAAGCATTTCGTTTCGGAATACCTATGATGTGGCGTGAACAAAGAGACCACAGCAGTGACTGCTATTTTTGCTCTTGCATTGTGAAGGGATACAACTTAAAAAAATAAGAACGTAATAAGTTACCCCAACCTTCCCTCAGCAATTAGGCCTATGCCTCATAGCAACGAAGTACCTGTGCCTGAACCACCAAAATCTTTGGATCATATTTGTGTGGACGGTTCTGATCATGATGAGACTCATCAGATGGCTTTTCCCGATGAGTCCAGTACTTCCGAGTTTGAAACTGAACCAGATCCGAAACCTGAACTTTTCTCTCAAGCTGAATTGAATGATTTAGTCCGGGATTTAGGACTCCCAAAAGATGCTGCCCAACTGCTAGGTTCTCGGCTTAAACAGAAAAATCTTTTGTCACCAGGAACAACTTTTTATTGGTACCGCAACCGCGAGACACAATTTTTGAAGTATTTCAGCAAAGAGGAAGATTTGGTATTTTGCAACGATATATACGGAGTGATGGAAAAGTTTAAACTCAAGTATGATCCTGCTGAATGGCGGCTGTTCATTGATTCGTCAAAAGACAGCATAAAAGGTGTTCTTCTTCATAATGGCAACACATTCGCTTCAGTTCCTATTGCTCACTCTGTTATTCTCCAAGAAAAATACGAGAATTTGGCCCTGATTCTTCAGAAGATTCGTTATGATGAGCATAAGTGGATGATTTGTGGAGACTTTAAAATTCTATCCATGCTATTAGGGCAGCAATCCGGTTTCACCAAATATCCCTGCTTCCTTTGCTTGTGGGATAGCCGAGCCCGCGACCTACACTGGGGGAAAAAAGACTGGCCAATTCGGGAGTATTTGAGACCCGGTGAGAAAAATGTTCTTCATGAGAGCTTGGTACCTCGTGATAAAATTCTATTACCACCTCTCCACATTAAGTTGGGTCTCATTAAGCAATTCATCAAGTCCCTTCCAAAAGATGGTGAGTGCTTTCGGTACCTTTGCTCAAAGTTCCCCCGACTTTCTGAAGCAAAGCTAAAGGAAGGAGTGTTTGTTGGCCCTGATATAAGGAAACTCATTTCAGATGGAGCATTCGCTGAAACGATGTCTGAGAAGGAAAAAGAAGCCTGGGATTCCTTCAAGGATGTTGTTCTCAAATTCTTGGGGAACAGGCGGGATGAGAACTATAAGGATATTGTTGCCAGGATGCTCAATGCCTTCAAAGAACAAGGCTGTAACATGAGCCTGAAAGTCCATTTCTTGCACTCCCATGTGAACTACTTTCCCGAAAACTTGGGGGCGTACAGTGAAGAACAAGGTGAAAGGTTTCACCAGGACATCAAGGACGCAGAGAGAAGGTACCAAGGAAGATGGAGCACCACTATGATGGCTGATTTCTGCTGGTTGCTGCTGCGGGAAACCCCAGATGAAAAATACGCCAAGCAGCACACCAAGAGAAGCATTCGGGGGAAGAAGAAACGGGCCCACCAGGAGATTGATTGACCCAAGAATGACTTTAAAATCTAAACTGTGTTGACAAATATCGTGTTTTTACTAAACTTTGAAATAAAAATTTGCTAGTTATTACCACAGTGTCGGATCTCATTTATTAGAATTTTATTTTCACACCATCGGGTGTTTGTCTTCATGTATTGCAATGGTGCGGTTTGCGTTTTCTATTCTTACATACATACCTGTACAACATTTTTGCACATTTCTTTGCTTTGCTTTGTGTCTAACCTCGCTCTTATATGCTCAATGTTTGTGCACATGTATGTGGCTGTTTTAAGTGCAGACAATTTTGCTACCATCACAGTGTGTTTTGTTGACATTACTCTATTCTTATGTGCTGCCTTGTTACAATTTTCTTTATTCTTATTTGAATAACTACTAAACAATTAGTATAAAGAATTCATCCAAGAAACTTTTATCTCGATCGCACTCAATCTGAAACGTTCACCTCAAACTGCTAACCCAATGTAGCAAAAAATCTGTACGTGATGGAGCAAATTGGTTACCAGATTTGGATTCAGCGCACCAAAAAACGTAAAAATCAATCGAAACATTAGAGGCAGTTTAAAAAAAAAATTTTTTAGTGTACCTGTGTAATAGAAGTGTCAGTACCAAGTGATTATTCTGTGAATTGCGTGGAGAGGGAGAAGATCCTGAAGTACCAAGAAATGCAGTCAGAGACGAAGAAAATATAGCAGAAAGATACATAAATCTTTCCCATTGTACTGGGAGCTTCAGGCTTGATAAAGAAGAATTTCCAAGCACATCTTGACAAACTTCCCATACATCTTACTTCTTACGAACTCCAGAAGGAAGCTCTCTTTGGCACGATGCAAGTACTACGCTGAGCATTAGCAGTAAATTTCAGAGACTGAGATCATACTCCACATACCCTGGCTTAGAAGTGAGGTTCACGACTGTCATGGTATCCGCAAAATTCACCCATTTGGAGAAAATTCCCCAGGCATCTCATCACATCAGAGCAGTGGACTCTCAACATTGTCCAAAGGGGCTAGCTGCTTCACTTTCAAGGATTACCCCCAACCACCTACACAAGAGATTATCCTGTAAACCATCTTCAGGCCAATTTCCTGTCCTCCGAGGTAGCCACCCTATTAGCTCAGGAGGCTGTCGAAAGAGTCCCTCCCACCCAAGAAGGCAAGGGCTTCTACTGTCCTTACTTTCTTATCCCAAAGAAAACAGGAGGTTTCAGACTTATTCTAGATCTGAGAGGTCCAGGAAAACCACAAGGTCCACCTCACGTGAAGCCTCTCATGAAGTTCTCACCCCCAACAGCGAACAACATTGAAGACATTATCGCCGCCATCAACACTACCACTGCACCTAACGACCCGTGCCCTGCACACTGGGTCAGAGCAATGCGACCTGAGCTCAGCCCAATCATAGCAGAAATAACAAAGCTGTCATTCTCAACAGGAAGTTTCCCAGCAGCGCTTAAACAGACATCAATCAATCTACTTAAATACACCCAACTAGACCCGAAGAAGAAAGAGTCTTACCGGCTAATCTCAATTATCCCACTACTAGCTAAAATACTTGAGAAAGTGTCCCTGAGACAAATTCAACAACACATAGACGCCTCGGCCCCCCTAGACCCCTGCCAACACGGGTTTAGAGAAGCCCACGGAGTTGAAACTCTCCTGACCTCCCTATGCAACTCATTAATCTGTGGGGTAGACAACATCAAAGAGGGCTTTGTGCTGATCTTTCTGGATATTTCCGCAGCGTTTGATTCCGTTAATCATGACCAACTCCTCGCCCGTCTCCATGAGAAGGGGATCCAGGTCTAGCTTGGGATTGGTGCAAATCATACCTTGAAGAACGATAGCAGCAAGTTAGAATTGGCTCTATTACATCTGAACCTTTCCAACAAAAACAGGGAGTACCCCAAGGCTCCTCCCTCTCGGCATTACTCTTCAACATATACATGCAACCAATCTGTGAAATTACCTGTGCCTTCGGCATATCATGCCTCATCTATGCGGACAATGTGCTGTTATACACACCTATCAATGTCATGCTTCCAGACTACACGACCATCATTGACTGCTTCAATGCGATAACAGACTGGCTCTTAAACAATAACCTGAGAATAAACTTTAAGAAAACAGAGGTTCTAAGCATCACGAGAAACAAAAGCTTCACACCCCCTCCAACCCTAAAGGTCAGAGACGCTGAACTACCAATAAAGTCCACCATACGTTACCTTGGCGTGACTCTAGATCAACGATTAACATTCAAAGAGCATATAAGCCGCACAGTAAAGTCCATCTATTATAAGATCAAGACTCTTCGACACCTTAGACCCATGCTGGACCCTGACAACCTCCGAACAATATTCCAAGCAATAGTCACACCCCACTTTGACTATGCAAACATTATACTACACGGCCTCCCCAAGAACTCATTGAACCCGCTCCAATTAGCGATGAACGCTGCTGCCTGTATCCTGTGTGGGACACCTATGAGCGATCACATATCCCCCATACTAAGAGAGCTACACTGGCTCCCAGTAAGCAGTAGGATAGCTTACAAAGCCCTCCTAATGACGTTTAAAGCCTTAAATAACATATCACCCTCATCAATCTCAGCGCTTCTTACCTACATTCCCAGCAACAGACCTAAGCGAGCACTGGCTGCCAATACGCTAATCATCCCAAAAATAACCACAAAATGGGCACAATCAACCAACAAACGTGCATTTGTATCCTATGCCCCCAGGGCCTGGAACAAACTTCCACCCCATATCAGAGCAATCAGAGACCTCATGCAATTTAGAAAAGCCATCAAACACCACCTGTTCCTCATGCACTATTCACAACACAACTACCCCACCACACCTCCCTCACCTCCACCCAACATCTCAACTTGAACTACATAATCCACAAGGGGCAACTGACAGGTTATGTAAAACAGCCTTAGCTAGATTACACCCTGCTGTCCTACACTTGCTCTGAGTAATTGAATAACCCAAGGAACAATGGAAAGATTAACGTGGTAACTTGTAAATTGTACATAGTTTCCCCCAGTTCACTCCAAGTTGTTTTCCCCTGTTTTATGTAAACTCTGATTGCCTTTGCTGTCATTGAGTCACTTTGTTGTCTGTAAACCGCACTGATGGAAAAGAGCGCGGTATAAAAGAAATGTGAAATAAATAAATAAATCTCAACAAATTTCTTGTTTGAGAAAAGTTCAAGATGATTTCCCTTGGCACCCTTCTGCCATACCTTCAGAGGAATGACTGGCTATGTTTTTTTTCGACCTCGAAAATGCTTACACCCATTTGTTGATACACCCTCACCACAAGCAATATCTGCGCTTCCGTGTTCAGCAAATTCATTACTAGTATCTGGTGCCTCCCTTTGGGCTAGCTTCCGTACCTAGAGTATTCACAAGATGCATGGCAGTCATCACAATATACCTGTGTATCTCTGTCCTCCCCTACTTTGACGATTGACTGATAAGGGGAAAATCCCCAGAGGTCGTAAAACAGTCGCTTTCTCACATTATCATGGTGCTCCAAAGTCTAGACTTTGTGTTAAACCTTCCAAAATCCAGCCTGCTTCCCTTACAGGAACGTGAGTTCATTGAAGCATTTCTTGATACACATTAAGGCTGAGCTTTCCTTCCTCAGGATTGCTCTGCTCATCTCATCGAGCTGACCCTCACCATATAAAGTCAAAGTGTCGTGACAGCTCGAGACATGCTATGTCTTCTGGGACACATGGCCTCCACGGTCCACATGGTCCCATATGCCCTGCTCCATTGAGACAGGCTGAATGGACATTCTCATCTCAATGGAGTCTGGCAACTGGACATCTCTCAGACAGGATGCACATCACTCCTCCTCTTGTCAACTCCCTTCAGTGATGGTGCTCCCCCCAACGTCTTCTCAGAGGGTCACCTTTTCAGATGCCTCCACCTCAATGCACCCTAACAATGGATAATTCCAAACTCGGGCGGGGAGCACATCTGAACAATCTCACTACATAGGGGAAGTGGACAGAACAGGAATGCTGAATGCAGATCATTCTCCTCAAGTTACATGCTCTCACAAATGCCCTTCAGGTTTTTCAACCCCAACTATTGGGCAAACACATCTTAGTCCAGATGGACAACCAAGTAGCCATGTTCTATGTGAACAAGCAGGGAGGAACTGGTTCCTGTCCCTCTGCCAGTAGGCCCTTCGACTCTGGTTCTTAGCCATTGCACACCGCATCCATCACCAGGCGGTGTGTCTTCCAGGTGAGCTCAATGTCTTGGCGGACAGACTCAGCCACATCCTCCATCCACATGAGTGGACTCTAAAACAAGAGACGGCATCTTAGATCTTCCACATGTGGGGAACCCCCAGAATAGATCTGTTTGTCATTCAGGAGAATGCGTGACTACTGCTCTTTTGCTCCAGACTTCCCTCCTGACACAGTTAGGCAGCAGATGCCTTTCTCCTACATTGGGGTTCGGGCCTGCTTTATGCATTCCCACTGACCACCGTAATACCCAAAACTCTGTTCAAGCTGCAGACTGACCAGGGCTCCATGATTCTAATAGCCTCATACTGGTCTCCTCAACCGTGGTTTCCTCTGCTGCTTTGTCTAGTGTGGACTCCACCCCTCTGTTTGGGTCATTCCTCCGATCTCCTCTCTCAAGATCAAGGGCTACTCCTCCATCCCAATCCACAAGCCCTCCATCTCATGGCATGGCTGCTAAAAGCATGACCTTTGATGACCTGGATCTCCCTCAAATGGTCAAGGACGTCTTAGTAGCATCGCGCAAGCCATCTACCAGATGTTCTTATGCCTTCAAATGATGATGGTTCACCCTTTGGTGCACACCAAAGTAGATTGATCCATCTGACTGCCCAGTGGAGCTTTTGCAATATCTTTTACACTTGTCCTCCACAGGGCTTAAGACTAACCCTATCAGAGTTCACCTCAGTGTCATTTCTGCCTATAACAGGCCACTGGATAGGCATCCCATTTCCTCGCACCCCTTGGTGGAGCGATTCATGCGGGGTCTTTTTCCGAGCCACCGATCAAATCACCGTTGGTGGCTTGGGACCTCACTGTGGTCCTAGCACAGCTTTTAAAAGCACCATTTGAGCCCTTGGCTACCACGTCTCCAAAATTCCTGTCTTGGAAGGTCATCTACCTAATTGCTCTCACCTCAGCTCGTCACATCAGCGAACTCCAAGCTCTGATAGCGGATCCTCCCTACACTCTATTCCACCATGATGAGGTGATTCTCTGTAATCTTTATTTCCTTCCAAAAGTGGTCTCTCTTTTTAATATCAACCAATCTGTCATGCTACTAGTCTTCTTTCCCCGAATGAATGCCTCTAGGGCTGAGGCAGCATTGCATACTTTGGATTGCATGCGTGCCGTTGCCTTCTACTTGGAGACGACCAAGGATTTTAGGAAATCCTCTCAATTATTTATCTCCTTTGACCCAAGGCACTTGGGTCTTCTGGTGTCAAAATGCACTCTGTCCAACTGGATTGTGGACTGCATTTTTTTGCCTATGCTCAGGTGGGACTCTCTCTCGAGGGTCACATCACCGCTCAGAGGTCCATAGCAGCCTCAGTTGCCAACCTCTGTTCTGACTCCATAGAGGAGATCTGCTGGGTATCTACCTGGTCCTCTGTTCACAACTTCACTGCTCACAACTGCCTTGACAGGACTCCCATCAGGATACTGTCTTTGGCCAGGCTGTTCTTCAGTATATCTTTGGGACTTAATCACAACTCCTACCAATTATACTTTTCTGGCACCTGACTCATGACTCTATGCTCTGGTCTTCTACACTTGAATCCTCTGGGCCACCTTGTGTCCATGCCCTCTTGGCTCCATTTTTTAGCCTCAGGGATGTCTTTTCAGTCTAGTGCCCGGGAACTCTTGAGTCCCATATGTGAAGACTGCATTCTTGCTTGTTCCTGGAGACAGCGTAGTTAGTCATCTGTAACAGGTGATCTCTGGGAACACAAGGAATCAGTCTTCACAAACTACCCTGCTCCCTAGGAGTTGTTGGGTATACTATTTCCTCTACCTCTCAGCTACAAACTCAACCGAGGAGAGGAGTTGGGAAGGGGGAAGGCAGATGCGCAGGCACAGTGAAGTGCTCCTTAAGGCTTGCCTATTGGATGCTGGGGAGCATTCCCACACAGGCTCCATCGGTATCGAGATACCCATATGTGAAGACTGATTCTTGCTGTTCTTGGAGATCATCCATTACAGGTGAGTAACTATGCTATATGTGTGCGTCCAAATTTGCCATTTTAGATCTACAGATGTGCGGTGGCAGGGCAGTGAAAATGAAAGGACTGTTAATTAATATGCAGGTTTTGTTGACCCAGCGAAAAGTTCTGTGATGCTCCTGTACATTTCGTTTTTCCCCTGCAAGTGTTGCTGTCATGAAACAAGCACTTTTCTGCAACTTATTCGTGATCAGGAGCAAGTATAGCCAGAGACACATAAGTAGCTAGGGCTGGACATACACAGGCTTTTCTGAAATCATGCAGTGATGTGCATCTCCATAGGACCACTCAGGCCACTCCACCACTCCCCCTTGTGAAATTTATATGATCGCGCCAGGGGTGTCTGTATACCAGCTTTCTAAAATGATTCTAGGGACATCTTTGTGATTTGCATTTCTGAATGCCTGTTTTCGGATATCCAAATCATGAACAGTGCTTCTAAAATGACAGCTATGATATTCAATTATACATTTTTACAGGATTGTTGTTGGAAGAGTGGTGTTCAGATAATCATGATTGTTGAGTTTAATTATCAAAATCTTGAAAGGGGAGGCCTAAGGTTGAAGGTTTGCCTAGGGCGCCCATTACCTTGCACCAGTCCTGGGGCCGGCCCTGATCAGTTACATAAAAGCTCTAACTGAGAGGCAGTCAGGGAGGCCCTGGGAAAGGATGCAGCTTGCATATCCCTGCCAACTCTGTTGCAGGAAGCTCTAGCATAGAATCCAGAGAGGGTTAGATGCCTCCAGAAACTTGTTGGTTTGCTGCAGGAAGTCCTAGCACATTGTCTAGGTGAGAGTTGGGAAGAACCCAGGAAAGGTGTTAGGAACTCCTGGAGGAAGAGGGATTCTCAGGATTGGGGAACCGGATGATTGAAATGGCTGAAGTTAAGCCAGTGCACAAGTTTTGTTCTACTAAAGTGATGTGTGGAGCATATACCCTGTAAGAGAGCTAGTGTTGGCAAACTAACTGGGGGAAAGAGAATAAAGGAGATTTTCAAGGGAAGGAAGGGCCTTTGGGTTAAGACTGGTTCTCTGTAAACAAGTAGTTGTTGCACATGTTAGGAGGGTGTGGGAGGGGGCTGGCTTTCTCTCGCTCTCTTTCCACAATGAGTTCCAACACCAGAGCTCAGTCAGCAGGAATACCTGCTCACCAGACCTGGTCAGGAAACAAGAAAACACTGCTCTGATTTACCTTTGACACCGATGAACAGAATACTTGGATAAAGACAGTACCATTCAATATCATGCTTACTTGTTATTGTGCTGATCCAGAAGGCTTGAACAAGAACTACAAACTTACTGGACTTTTCTAATTTGTCAGTGGCCTCTGAAGGACCATTTTTTTCTCTGAGACTAATGACAGACTGATGACTCTTTATCAAGCTTTAATAGCCTGAAGCTGATGTAATAAAGGGTCCTCTGAAAGGGCACATGTTTTCTTTAGTGCCTCTATGGTCCATCCTATGAGTTATACAGCCGGTCTTAGTGCCTACTTTTAATGGTGTCAAGAAGCAACTTTATTACCCACTGAGAATTGCTACTAAGAAGGAAAGAAGACTGTGACCTCTGCTGTGGCCAGGTTGGAACCCACGGACTGATGGAGACGGAGACAACAAGCATAGTACTTAAAAAGAGGTTGTATTAGCAGAGGCAAGCAGGCATCTGTTATCATTATTGTTTACCTGCAAGGATTGTTCTTTGGGGAAAAGTCATCCTGGATTTGCTTGATTATTTTTCAAGGGCACCCTAACAATAAAGCAGTGTGCATTATTAATAGCTTGTGCAGCCTTTTGTGGTTTCTCTGCTGAAAGAGGCTCTGAATTAGAGGGCATCAGAGTGCTTTATAGTTCAGAGTGCTATTCCACATGCCCAGAACTGACCCATAACATCTCGCACCCAATTTTCAGCTGCCCGCCGTTTGGAAGGGCTATGCACTGATGAGGCACACAGCCCTCCCCGCTGACCTCTAAACCGGATATTCAATGCCGTGGCGATGGGAGGAGTAGCCTAGTGGTTGGGGCAAGGTACTTCAGGCCGGAAGGTTGGGGGTTCAAATCCCACTAGAGGACAGCAACCTTGGGCTGGAAGGACTGGGGTTTCTAGTCCGACATATGCTCCTTGTGGTCTTGGGCAAGCCACTTAACCCTCCATTGCCCATGTTCCCTGTAAATATTAGTGTATGTGTCTCATATCCCCACGTGTTAAATGTATCCCCCAATTGTGTTGTGACCACTTTGATTGAAGGATAAAGTGGTATACAAAACTGTCTAAATAAAATAAAATAAATAAATATCCAGTGATCATCGCAGGGGTAGGAAGCTGCAGAGGCTAAGCGGGCAGCAGTGATATTGCCTGCTGCCCGGTTAGCAATCAGCATCTTAAAGATAGGCAAGGGTTTTCCTCGCCTATTTTTAAGGCACTGATCACTAACTGGACAGCAGCCATTATCGCTGCTGCCCAGTTAGCGCCATTTCCCATCTCTGCTCCGCCCCGGAATGCCCCCAGCATGCCCCGATGCTAACCAGATGGACACAGGGGACATAGATGGAGATATTCAATGACACTAACCGTGTATGTGTCATTGAATATTCCCATCTAAAGCATTTACACAGTTTACTGGACTGTAAACCATGTTCCTTATCATTCCTCCAGTTTAGTCCTCCACCTCTGGGTAGTGCACCTCCTCCTGTAGCTTGGAGACTGGACAAATGAAACTCGTGACATCACTGGATGTAGCCTGCTGGAATCCCCCATCAGCCCCAGTGTGTCCAGTCTCCATGCATCAGGAGGACGTGGTGAGCCTAGGTGCTGGGCTCACTAGAGGAACTAATAAGGAGCAGGCTAGTTAGGGTTTGAATTTCTTTAACTTTCTTTAAATTCCTATTTTAATTTCTTTCAATTTGGTACCTTTCAATTTCGGTTCTGGTTAAGGGGTTATATTCCTTTAAAAAAAAAAAGACAAGGTAGAAAGGGAGATTTGAGGGGCAGGTGCTCCTTTCCCTGCCAAGCCGAGACCTCTACTTTACCTCCCGGATCTCTTCCCCTTGAGGGCACGGGGCAGAGCTCCTAAGAGGGCGCAAGGACAGCTCGGCTCCCTTTGAGCGGCAGCTCACGGCTTTGGGGGCTGCGCCTGAGCACGAGTGCGGCTATAATTCAGGCCCTCTTGGTGGACGTCGCTCTGGTTAGCACGGAGCGGCGCCGCGGCTGGCAGAGCCTTGGTGTCTGGTTTGCAGCTTTGGTTGTCAGCTCTTTGCCGATGGTCCAGGGGCATCCCGGTGAGTTTTGTTTTCGGCTGGGTGGAATCCCTCGGAGCACGCCAAAATCGCGGTGAGGAACCCGCAGCCATTTTGAACCGGAGGGTAATTAGTTTGGGGTCTCTTAGGTTTCCTTTATGCGGTTTGCTGTTATTTTAGTTTATTTTAGTTTTCTGTTTTTAATGCAGCAGTCTCCTTGGGGCTAGCTTGTGGAGACTTAACTCAAACAGTTTTACAAGCCTGGTACAAACAGTGTTCCTGTGTTAGGTCTCACGTTAAAAAAAAAAAAAAAAGAGTAAATCAAGCCATAAGAGGTCATTCTTTATTTTATACTCAGAGGAGCAGTCTGACGGACGACCAACTCATGTCAGCACGCCCGCAGTGCATCGTTTGCGGCACCCATAGAGGCACGATCGCGGATACCGGCATCTGACGGGGCTGTGCAGCTATCTCGGCCAGTGTGGAACAGCAGATGGAGAACTCCATCGCATCCACTCCCCAGGGGTCTGCAGCAGGGACGGACAGAGAAGCGTGGATGGCGGTCCCGTCCATGTCCGGCCCGGAGGCTACATCAGGGGACCCTGGTGCCTGTTCGGGTCTCGGCTCCGATATGCACCTAGAGGATTTTTCTCCAGACTTCATCTTGCTCATGCATCAAGCATTCTGTCTCAGACGACAAGGTAAGTTGCTGGGACCCTTGCCTATCCCCTTGGATGTTTCGCGGTCCGGGTTGTCAGATCGCGAAGGTCTGGCACTTAAAGCCCCCAAGAAGCCTCACCCACCGGATCACTCGCCCACAGAGTTGGGGTGGCAGGAAGTGGAGGAGGCAGAGTTAGACTGGATTTAGATATTGAGGAGTTGGAAGAGGGGGAGATTCCTGAGTCTGAGAACCTAACATAAGAACATAAGATATGCCATATTGGGTCAGACCAAGGTCCATCAAGCCCAGTATCCTGTTTCCAACAGTGGCCAATCTAGGTCATACGTACCTGGCAGTTTCCCCAAAAGACACAGGTTCCACAATGCTTGTACTGGGTCAAGCATTGATATCTTGGGACCCTTCTTAATAATGGTTTATGGACCTTTCCTCCAGGAACTTGTCCAAACCTTTTTTAAACCCAGCTACACTAACAGCCTTTACTACATCCTCCAGTAACAAATTCCAGAGTTTGATTACATGTTGAGTGAAAAAATATTTTCTTTTATTAGTCTTAAATAGTTTACCCTGTAGCTTCATTGCATGTCCCCTAGTCTTTCTATATTCTGATAGCGTAAACAATCGATCTACGTTTACCCATTCCACTCCGTTCATTAATTTATAGACTTCTATCATATCTCCCCTCAGCCGTTTCTTTTCCAGGTTAAAGAGCCCTAACCTTTTTAGCCTTTCTTCATAGGAGTATCCTTCCATCCCCTTTACCATTTTGGTGGCTCTTCTCTGAACCTTTTCTAATATCGCTATATCCTTTTTAAGATACGGCAACCAGAATTGCACACAATATTCAAGGTGCGGTCTCACCATGGAACGATATAGAGGCATTATAATATCTTTTGTTTTATTTTCCGTTCCTTTCCTTATGATACCTAGCATTCTATTTGCTCTCTTGGCCGCCGCTGCACACTGGGCCGAGGATCAGGTGAGGATCATCCGAGTGTTTCAGAAGGATGAGTTGACGGCCCTTATTACAGAGTCCCTGCAGACACTCAAGCTGGCTACGGAACAGCCAGTCGAGGAAGAGGATGGGGCAGACCCCATTATCCAGGCGGTGCGTCAAAAGCAGGTGGTTTTCCCTGTCCACAAGGTGGTGGATCGAATGATTCAAGATGAGTGGGATCATCCCGAAACGGGACTCAGAGGTATAAGGATTATGAACCGGCTATATCCCCTGGCGGATAAAGACAAGGAGAAATTCCGCTGTCTGAGAATTGATGCTGCGGTCTCAGCGGTTACTAAAAAGACCATTATTCCAGTGGAAGGTAGCGCGGCCTTAAAGGATGTGCAGGATAGGAAGGTGGATGGATTGTTAAAACAATCCTTTGAGGCGGATGCGGTTTCCTTGCAGGCCTCCATCTGTGGGGCTTGGGTGGCAAGGGCCTGCCTCCGCTGGGCTCAAAACTTACGACTGTCGACTTCATTGGAGCAGGACTGTGTAAGAGAGCTAGAGCGTTTAGAATCAGGGTCCGCGTATTTGGCAGATGTGCACTACGACCTGATCAGAGCGTTAGCAAATAGTATGGCGTCGTTAGTGGCTGTGCAGCAATCCCTTTGGCTAAGGAATTGGTCAGCTGACGGTTCCTCTAAGTCACGGCTCGGTAAGCTCCCATTCAAGGGGAAACTGTTGTTTGGAGAAGTCCTTGACAGGCTGTTAAGAATTTAGGGGAGTCCAAGGGCGGTAGGCTTCCGGAGGACAAGCCTAAGCAAGGAAAATCCTCAACGGCCTTTCGGAGTCAGTTTAGAGATTTTCGAAGATTTCGCTCTCTCCGTTTTGCGGGGTTCCAAAGAGGAAGATTTGCTGCTCGGGGCCAAGGGTTCTGAGGGTTTCATGGTGCAAGTTGAGAATTCACAGCGGCATCTGCAGGGGTCGCTCGAAAGCCACAATGAATGGAGGCGGGTCCCGGCAGACTTTGGGGTTTCCTTTCTGCATGGGCCTACATAACGTCCGATCAGTGGGTACTATCACTATCTCTTACTCTGTCCTATCTTATTAATGGTGTTCTTTTCATATTTTCAGTATCATTTATGTAATATTGTAAACCGCTCTGATGCTTTAGCCTGAGCGGTATATCAAATGTAATAAACATAAACATACTGGAGACCATCCGCGATGGTTATGCTCTAGATCTGGTGAAGCCGGTGCTGGACTCTTTTGTGATCTCACCCTGCAGAGGTCCGCAAAAGACCCTGGCGGTCCGCCAAACTCTGGACCGTCTCTTGCAGCTGGGGGCCATTGTGCCAGTGCCACCCAGCAAGACACCATGAATCTTATCCACTAACCAATCCCCTAACTCCTTCCAAAAAGCAGCTCCCGACTCATTTGGCCCATAAATATTGACCAGGGTAACCTCCTGGCCTTGTAATTCCCCCCAGACTAATAGCACCCGTCCCTTAATCCCCTTCAACACGCCCCCCACCTGAAAGGGTACGTCACCCCGAATTAAAGTCGCAACTCCCGCCTTTTTATTAGCGCCCTCTGCATTAAAAAACATGTGAGCAAAGGCCCCACTTCTCAACAGGTGCTCATCCTTTGGCAACAAATGCGTTTCTTGTAAAAACACCACCTGCCATTGCCAGCTCTGTACCTCCTTGAAAAGCAACTTCCTCTTCTGCGGAGTATTTAATCCCCGTACATTTAAGGATCCTATTCGCAACCCGTCCCCAGAACCACCCTGTAACCCCCCCAAGTGCTGTGCATGTCCCGCAATAGTTACCCCCCTTCCCCCACCCCCTCTCTGACTACCATTCCCTACTCCCCTGCCCCCCCTATCCCCCTCCCTCCCCCATCCCTACCAGCAGACCTACTTTCTGCTGCTCCTTTCTTAGAGTACATGACCCCCACCTCCCGGGACCACCCACCTCCAGTAGTTAGACCTCTCCCCTCCCGCCCTCCCCCGACCCCCCTCTCTCCTACCATTCGCCCACCTTAAGCTACCTTACATCCCAATTATGCAACGTTATAACAACACTCACCCCGAACCTAACCCCCTCCTTAAGAACCTTAACCCCTCAAGAAGGAAACCCCCCCATGCAAACTCTTCCATACACCCAGACCCTCCCAACCGCCTCCCACTCCCAACTCTGCACCCTTTAGCAAGAATAAATCCCAAAACTCCCTTATGTCCAGTTCAGGTCTTGGCTGCCGAAGTGCTGCCCTGCTCGCTGTCCTTCCTGGTCGCAATATCGCTCGAAAGACGCCTCAGGCGATGCCCCATCTCCGGAATCCGCTGCCATCTCAGTTTCTCTAAGACGATCTCTTGATTTCTCTCCAATTCCAATGGTCTCCGGTTCAGTTCTGGTAGATTAGGAGCATTACTTTTTTCCAAGATCTCCCAAGCTTCCATTTCAGTCCGGGCTCTCTTAGGTGATCCTTTAATTTCAAACTGGATCCCAAATGGAAAGAGCCATTTATACTTGATATGTTCTCGCTGTAAATAGCCAGTTACTGGCCGGAGAGCTCTCCGCCATTGTAAAGTAGCGGAAGCCAAGTCCTGAAATATCTCGACCGAGACATTCCCCCAGGCCATCTTGCCCTTCCTTGCCGCTCGCCGCATGATGTCCTCCTTCAACTTGTAGCTCGTCAGACATGCTATAATGTCTCTCGGCCTCGTTGTTGACTGGGGTCCCAGCGCCCGGTGAGCTCTTTCGATACCTATGACTGGTTGCTGAACCGCAGAGCCCGCTTCACCGTCACGCATCAAGGCCTCGCAAATTTCCTTCACAATCTGCTCCGCCTTCTGATATTTAGCGCCCTCCGGGACCCCCCGAATCCTAATATTGCAGCGCCGGGAGCGATTCTCTAAGTCCTCAAGTTTATCTCTCAGTTCATCCCGCTCCTTTTGCCAGCTGCTGATGGACTCCTGAGCATTTTGCGCCGCCAGCACCACTACGTCCACGTGCTCTTCGAGATAGTCAACCCTTTGGCCCAGCGCTTGCAAATCCTGGCGCAGCTCATGAACCACTTCTTTAACCTCCAGCTTTCCGGCGATCACCTCTCTCTTGAGCTCCTTGCACCAACGCCAAAGGTCTCCCCTCGTGCACTGCTCCTCCTCCGTGTCGGCCTCCATGCCTGTACCACTATCACTCTGCAGCGCCAGAGGTGCATATGAGGATCGAAATTGGTCCAATTTTTTCCTCACGGACATCCTGGAGGGCTCCACCACCTATTCCTCTCGTAATTGAGAAAAGAGGATCCAACTGCACTGATTAATAGCTCTTATTCTCTCCGTCCCGAAGAGAGCTTCACTCTCAGGCGGCCATACCAGTCGGTGACGTCACGTCCTCCTAGCGCTGTCTTTTACTTCTTCACACCATTGTTCCATCTCATGCACTATATGACCTTTTTGTGTCTTTAAGTTTGGGGATAGTCATTATTTCTAGCTTCTGCCCTTGGTCAACAGAGGACGGGTGTCCTCAGTACTGGGCAATACCACTGAATATGGTGTACAGAGTCCAGTAGTGAGGACACCCTGTAAAGAGCTGGGCACAGAAATTCATTTCCAGGAGACAGGCACATGGTAATGACACCAAGAGATTGGTGCAGACTATTTGTGGAAGAACACAGGCACTAAGCATTGATGCCAAGAAATAAGAATAGAGCATCAATTTCTTAAAAGTCAGTGCAGAGCATTGGCACCAAGACATAGACACACAACACCAGTGCCAATATAAGACTCCTGTGTGACAGCTCTCATCGGTAAGACATGACCTGAAGAGAAAGAGCAGACTAAGGTTCACAGGCAGAATGCTGACTGGATGGAGCATCCCCATACCTAGGTGGCAGGTGTGGTCTTCTGCCTATAGCGATTGCCTTCCCTTCATGGTGACCACCAGGCCTTAGCTGCATGCCTGTGGGGTCTGGGATGGGGAAACACTGGTACTCACCAAGAAGTCTTGGAACCAGAATGAAACTAACACATAGCTGAAAAACAGTTGCTGGAAGTGAAGAGAACTTTCACAGAAGAATCCGCTTCCAAATGAAGAGAAAAAAAAATGCCAGAGGAAGATGGCCTCTAAGAGAAAATGGAGCAAACTAAGGCAGCCAGCCAGCTTGGCAGAGCCTGATGACACCTGTTGTAAGTAGGTCATATGTTCATTCAGACAAGGCTCTCCTGGGACCTGAGCCACCTGCAAGCCGGTGGTAGAGCCTCACATCCTGATCCTGAAAGCACAATTCCTATTGTCACATAAAACTGCCAAAAGACATCTGGGTCATCTTTCACTATCTTTAGCTCAATTCACTTCACCACTGATGGTGTTGGTTCCACACAACTTGGAAAGCAATCTAACCTGTTTCAGCTTGAGTTGCTGCACAGCACATTGGGGCCTGAAGTTAGCCATGAACCAATCTGAGTGAGTCCTTGGCTCATGCTGACAAATATTAACAAGAGGGACAGTTTTCAAACTGTCCACATAGCTGCAAGGTGTAAGGGTGCATTCTACACAAAGATTTTGCACCAGTTTTCAAAGTGAAAGTGTGTGTGTATTCACCCTTGAAAATTGCTTAAGGAAAAGTACCTGCAGACTCTTGCATCTTCTTTTACATCAGGTGGTTTTTCAGACCAACATGTATAGTTTTGTAAATACTAAAGTTTATATGTTGTTCAATCCTGCCTCCTGGGAATACCTCTATTAAATTTATTTATTTATTTATTTTATTTATTTTATAACTTTTATATACCGCGCTATTTGTTATCAGTGCGGTTTACATACAACAAGGGTGCACAGTCAGAAGTCTGTTCTGTGCTTACATTGTAACAGGAGTTTAAACATGTGCTTTTACTTGCCTACAAGTAAAATATTGCTCTCACTGGGGCTAAAAGAAGTACCTATGAGGGGTAATTTTATTATATTGCCGCACATAAAACTTAGTTTTACTCATGAAAAAGGGCTTTTATAAAACAACCCCATGAGGTATGTATGTAAACGTGTTCACAATGCAAAACTGAGTGTACTTTTACATGACTCACTTGAAATTATGTTCTTGGATGGAGTTTGGGTGGAGCGTGGGCGGAGTTGCAAAAATGTTCATTCTCTGTAAAATACACATGGTTCTACATATTGTATGCATCCACCAAAAAACAGCACAGCACACTCGCAAGGGATGGTGCCCATCTTATTTCTTGTCTATTGTTTATATTGGTTCTTAAACTTTTTAAATTTACTTTTTAATTTTTAATTCTTAATATGTCTTTATTTATTATTTCTGTATAGGCCAATCCCCTGATGAAGGCAATGCCAAAACACAGCCGTGTCGGTTGGCTACTTGCATTTCCCCCTAGGGGTGAATGAATAAATAAACTGTGGTTTCGATTACACTTCTTTCTTAACTGGTGTTGGTTCCTACATATTGTATGTGCATGCATTTATAGCAACTCCCGAGATGGTGTAAATGCCTGTGGCTTCATTCTATCCGCAATTTCTGCTAGTTTACCCCTAGTACTTTCCTAGACGACCTATATAGTTTTCTCCATACAGACCTGGCCAGAGTTTGCACGTGAAAGTATGCATGCACTTCCTATTTAAAAATTACCCCCAGTAAACTATGCACACACATTTATATATGCTATTAGGTATGCAGACATTTTCAGAATTAATTTATGTACATGCTTTTGAATTTTTCAAAAGTATGTGCCTTATAAATGCAAATCCCTTTTCACCCCTGAACTTAACCACATACAGGCCATATGTCTATAGGTTTATCCGCATATTGGGCAGTCCAGAAAACTTTTGAAAGTTACTCTCCCTTTGACTAAATGATAAGGCTTTACTTATAGCTTAATCATTTGAAAGGATAATATTTTACAACCCTAGTTCTTATATTTCTAGTAAAATGTCACCACTGTCATGATCATCTAAAATAAAACTTTATGTATTTTATATTTATGTACTAATTAATGGGAAATATGTTTATTTTGTAGGTATTGAACCCCTATTTATAACTACAGTATTTCACATTATTGTTTTACTCACTTTCATATACTATCAATTGTAGAAATCTATAAGTTGCTGTGGGAAATGATTGAAATATTGAACTCGATCTTGTAGTGAATCATATTGTTATATGTCTCCGGGAACAAGTAGGAATGAAGTCTTCACATATGGGTGACGTCAGCACCCACAGAGCCTGCGCAGTAACGGTCCCCAATGCCCAAAAGGAAAGCCTTTGGGAGCACTCCACTGCGTCTGCATGCCTGCCTTCCCACCTTCCCAATTCCTCTCCTCAGTTCTTTGTTTTCCGCGGAGCCAGCAGAATGTGTTGTCCTGTCACTGCCGAAAAAAAAGCTTCTTTTGGTATGGAACATTGTGCTTTTGCCTTCCCGTCGATGCCAGTCTTCGAATCCGACACCGATCCTGATAATCTTTTTTATTTTATAATTTTCTATTTCTTTTTTACCGCTAAACTAGGCCTTTAGGCTTCCATAGCCTTATCTTCAATCCTGAAGGCAACTTTTTTGAGGCATGAAAAAGCCGAAAAGTGGTTTTAAAAAATGTACCAAGTGTGCTGGTAAAATATTAGTCACAGATAAATATGACTGGTGTCTAAAATGTTTGGGGACTGAACATTAGCCCAATTCTTGTCCTTTGTGCCAGCAAAAATGATAAAGAGAGGCCTAAAGAACCGGGCCAGACAGTATGGATCGTTGTTCGCCTTGGACTCAATGTCAGTGGCTTCCACTTCTTCAAGTGCATTGACTTCCTCTCATGGGTCTCAGGTTTCTTCAAAGTTCAAACATAAAAGTAAGTCTAAGTCTCAGGCCGCTCCAAAGTCATTTGCATCAAAGACCAAGACCGAGACCAGAGAGAGGTCCCAGTATAAGCATCGCGACTCCCCTAGAGGTGCTTCCGATGCAAACCGGCCAGCCAAACAGCCCCAATGGGAGGATCTGTCCTCCAAAGTACAAGAGGGGTTCCAGGACGCTCCAAAGGAATCAACCTCCAGAGAGCTACAGGTTCAATGTTCTGGGATGGTGGCTCAAATTCCACCCAAACATCAGCCATCTCCCTAGACCAGCACATGCTGACTCTCAAGAGGAGTTTGTTGGCACTTCTTGAAACCTGGGTACCGATAACATTGAGAGCTCCAGGACTGCAGGCTTTGGCAGTTCCATCTTTGGAACTGACCGAGACCTCCGGTATCCAACAAACACAAACTGACAGGCTCTCGGTTCTGATGCTTCTGAGCATCGGTATCAGCATCAATCTTCATCCACGAAGCATCGAGGTCGAACCCAAGACCGCCGATACTTTGATTTCTCACCAGACTCTCATTCCAGTTCTTCAAAATCTGAGGAGAGACAACTCAATTCCCAAGAAATTTCAGATATCACTTCGGACCCTTTGTTGTCTCAGGAATGGCATCAGTCCCCACTGGAAGATATGTTCTTTCAGGACTTTATACATGACATGGCAGCAGGGCTTGCCATCACAGTAGCCTCAGAAGAGGAACCAAGGGCAGAAGAATTGGAGATATTTCAATACCCTCCCATGCCCAAGGAGGTGGCTACATTACCGGTGCGTCAGATCCTACAGGATCTTATGCTCTGCATGTGGGAAACCCCGCTCACGGTTCCGCCTGTCAGCAAGAGATTCGATATCATATATTGAGTTCCAGAGTGTCCAGGCTTCCAAAAACATCAGCTCCCCCACCACTCAATGGTGATGGAATCGGCAATGTGCTCCATAAAGAGCTCTAAGAACCATTCATCCATGCCACCTGGCAGAGACTTGAGGAAACTCAAAACCTTTGGGCGTCGATGCTTTCAAGCATGCATGTTGGACTCCAGAGTAAACTCTTACATGCTCTACATGGGCATGTTTCTAAAGGATGTCACCAGGGATCTAGAGACTTTCATCCCCATGCTCCCTGAGGATAAGCACAGTGCATTCCAGACACTCATCAAGCAAGGCCAAAATACTTCTAAGTTTCTTAGCAGGGCCTGTTTCGATGCCTTTGAATCATCAAGCAGAGCTTCAGCAGTCTGCATTGGGGCTCGTAAAATGACCTGATTACAGGCATCAGATCTTGAGCAATGGGTCCAGGATAAACTGGCCAGTATCCCATGTACTGTAGAAACCTTTTTGGCAAGGTTTGGAGGGGAAAGGCAGGAGAAATTGAGACAGATGATCTCACCCTAAAATGCCTTTCCAGGAAGACAGCTGATCCATCCAAAAGGATGGCTCTTCCCAAGAAATCTTTCTATACTAAAAAGAAGAGATGCTATCCTTCTTACCTGCCCTCTGCTGCCTATCAGCATCCTCAGCAGAGGCAGCAGGGCCCTCACCAGCCCAAGAAAACCACGCCTCTTAAACCTCAGTCAATTGCACAGGCACAACCTGTATTTGGTTTTTGACTCCTTCTTCACCCCATATAGCCAGCAGACTCTGTCACTATGCCCACAAGTGGCACCTCATAACATCAGAGCAGTGGACACTCCAGATTGTTCAAAGGGGTTCTCAGATTCACTTTGAAACCTTACCCCCTTCCAGCTTCATAGGGGATTATCCCACACAACCTCTTCAAAGCAATTTCTTAAAAGAAGAGATGACCACTCTGTTCTCTCAGGGTGCCATAGAAAGAGTTCCTCCTCCTCAAGAAGGGATGGGCTTCTGCTCTCCATATTTTCTCATTTCAAATAAAACAGGAGGATTCAGGCCCATCTTACATCTCAGAGACCTAAACAAATTCATGGTCTGAGAAAAACTCAAAATGATTTCTTTAGGAACTCTTCTACCATACCTCCAGAGACATGATTGGCTTTCGGCTTTGTTCTCTAGATCTAAAAGAGGCGTACACGCATTTACTGATCTATCCTTTGCACAGACAGTACCCGCGCTTCATCTTTCAGGGAGTCCACTATCAATATTGGGTTCTCCCCTTTGGTCTAGCCTCTGCCCCAAGAGTCTTCACAAAATGCATGGCAGTAGTCGCTTCCTACTTACGCACCTTGGGGGTATTTGTCTTTCCTTACTCAGATGACTGGCTGATCAGGGGAGATTCCCCTCAAGAGGTAGGACTTTTCCTTCATTGCACCATCACGGTGCTCCAACATCTGGGCTTTGTCATAAACTTTCCAAAGTCTCACCTTGCTCCAACCCAACAACGAGTTTATTGGAGCACTCTTAGACACTCAACAGGCCCGAGCTTTCTTTCCACAGGATCGCTGTGCCAGCCTAATCGAGCTGGCTAAGGGAGTGCAAAAGCCGAGTCGAGTAACAGCTTGAGAGATGCTATGACTGTTAGGTCACTTGGCCTCTACAGTCCATGTTGTCCCCTATGCTCGATTACACATGCAACAAGTGCAATCGACTCTGTCTTCTCAATGGATACAAGCAAACCGCCATCTAAAAGACAAGATCAACATTGCCCCTCAACTGATTAGATCTCTTCAGTGGTGGCACTCTCCACAGAAACTACTCTTCGGGTCACATTTTCAGATTTCTCCACCTCGATGTACCCTGACGATAGATGCTTCCAAGCTGAGTTGGGGAGCACATCTGAATGACCTAACCACACATGGACTGTGGACACAATAGGAATCTGCCCTGCATATCAACCTCCTTGAATTATGGACATTGATAGATGCTCTTCGGGTTTTTCAACTCCAACTTTCGGGGCAACCTGTTCTAGTCAGGACGGACAATCAAGTTGCCATGTTGTACGTGAAAAAACGGGGGGGGGGGGGGCACATCTCCTGTGGTCCATTGCCATCTCACTGCGATTTCACCTCAGAGCGATGGACCCTTGCATCGATCTTGGATCTTCTGAATGTGAGGAACCCCACTCATAGATCTTTTTGCCACTATGCAAAACACACAGCTTCCACTTTTCTGCTCCAGAGTTGCATCATTGCTCCGACAGGCTCCAGATGCCTTTCTCTACAGTGGGGACAAGGAATGCTCTATGCATTCGCCCCATCCCCTTGATACCCAAAACGCTTTTCAAGCTACAGGCCGACAAGGGCTCAATGATTCTCATAATCCCCTTTTGGCCCCGTCAACCATGGTTTCCTCTGCTTTTTCACCTTGCACACTCAAGCCCTCAGCCTGGGCTTGGCACATGGTATTTTTTTTCTTGCGGCCTAACTGGTCAAGAAATCAGAGTTTGACCCCGCGGGCCTCATTTTCCTCACTATGGTCTCGACCAGCAGTTTTAAGCAGTGTGCTAAGTGCATTCGTACTATGTCCTGCACGGACAGCCACAGCACCTGCATTAAATGCCTCGGGGCAGACCACAATGGGTCCTCATGTCGGCAAAAACCTGGAGGGAATGTGAAAGGTGGCAGTGGGAGCTGTTTGGCAAAGCTGGCTCTGGTTCAGCATCAGGGGCATAATCCTTTCCATCGCCGCCAGCACAGGGTTATGCAACTTCGCGTTTCCGGGCTCAGTCGGAGCCTAGGGGCATTGGGAATCGGAGTCTTCCTCGGCGTTGACTGCACTCTCGAAATCAATGCTGAGGACCAACTTGACATTGGGGGATAAGTCATAAGAACATAAGATATGCCATACTGGGTCAGACCAAGGTCCATCAAGCCCAGTATTCTGTTTCCAACAGTGGCCAATCTAGGTCATACGTACCTAGCAGTTTCCCCAAGGGACACAGGTTCCACAATGCTTGTATTGGTTCAAGCATTGATATCCTGGGTCCCTTCTTAATAATGGTTTATGGACCTTTCCTCCAGGAACTTGTCCAAACCTTTTTTAAACCCAGCTACACTAACAGCCTTTACTACATCCTCCGGTAACAAATTCCAGAGTTTGATTACACGTTGAGTGAAAAAATATTTTCTTTTATTAGTCTTAAATAGTTTACCCTGTAGCTTCATTGCATGTCCCCTAGTCTTTCTATATTCTGATAAGGTAAACAATCGATCTACGTTTACCCGTTCCACTCCGTTCATTAATTTATAGACTTCTATCATATCTCCCCTCAGCCGTCTCTTTTCCAGGTTAAAGAGCCCCAACCTTTTTAGCCTTTCTTCATAGGAGTATCCTTCCATCCCCTTTACCATTTTGGTGGCTCTTCTCTGAACCTTTTCTAAAATCGCTATATCCTTTTTAAGATACGGCGACCAGAATTGCACACAATATTCAAGGTGCGGTCTCACCATGGAACGATATAGAGGCATTATAATATCTTTTGTTTTATTTTCCATTCCTTTCCTTATCATACCTAGCATTCTATTTGCTCTCTTGGCCGCCGCTGCACACTGGGCCGAGGGTTTTAACATGGTATCCACAATGACGCCTAAATCTTTTTCCTGGGTGGTGGTTCCTAATGTGGAACCTTGCATCGTGTAACCATAGTTTGGGTTGTTCTTCCCTAGGTGCATAACCTTGCACTTCTCCACATTAAATTTCATCTGCCATTTTGATGCCCAGTCTTCCAATTTATCAAGATCCTCTTGCAATTTTCCACAATCCTCCTGGGTTTTAACAACTTTAAATAGTTTTTGTGTCATCTGCAAATTTGATAACCTCACTCGTTATTCCACTTTCCAGGTCATTTATGAATATGTCAAAAAGCAGCGGACCCAGCACAGATCCCTGGGGTACACCACTATTCACCTTTCTCCATTGGGAAAATTGGCCATTTAGCCCTACCCTCTGCTTTCTATCTTTTAACCAGTTCCTGATCCACAATAGTACACTGCCTCCTATCCCATGACTCTTTAGTTTTGCCAAAAGTCTCTGATGAGGGACCTTGTCAAAGGCTTTCTGAAAGTCCAGATACACAATATCAACCGACTCACCTTTGTCCACCTGTTTATTCACTCCTTCAAAAAAACATAACAGATTAGTAAGACAAGATCTTCCTTGTCTAAAGCCATGTTGGCTGTCTCCCATTAGGTCGTGACTATCTACATGCTCGGCATGACTCAGGGGATGATGGACAGGAATGGCCGTCGAAGCATCCCTGGAGAGACGGGTCCCCTGCAGCCTCGAAGGAGCAGCGGCCCAACTCCATTACCATCATGGTCTCCCCAGCCAGAGTTGGATCCAGGCCCGATGCTGTCGAGGTCCGGTCCAGCTGCGGAGCCCTTTGGGATAGAGGCCTACAGCCTGCACTTGAGCATAGCTTCACTGCATTCCTTGAGTAGCAGAGGGTCCCAACTCCCAGTCCCTCTGGGTCATCAGCACCCCATACGGGGACATACTTGCTGAGGACTTCCCCAGAAGAGGTTCCTCCTATCCTGGAGCACCTCACTCGATCGGCATCGAGGCCCTCAACGACCAATACAATGCCGCATCTTTGGCAGAAGTCACCCTCGGAGGACTTGGCCTTCCTCGGGTTCGTGAGGGAGATGTCCCAGGTACTCGTCTTTGTGGCAGTGCCGGAGGATGAGCCTCATGTGGAGGACCTAGAGATCCTCCAGTATGAGGCCCCTACTCAGGAGGTACTGATGGTACCTGTGCCCCCCATCCTGGAGCACCTGTTGCTCAGGATGTGGGAGAACCCGGTGACGGTGCCAATTGTGAATCGTTGACTTGATTCCCAGTATCATGTTGGCATGAGCCCGGGGTTTCAAAGGGCACAGCTCCCACACAATTCCATGGTGATGGAGTCGGCTATGCATCGGATTAAGAGCCAGAAGATGCACTCCTCGGTACAATGGATGCATTTGATAGAAAGTGCTTACAGGGCTCCATGCTCACAGCCTGGATCCAGGCCTACCAACTGTACATGGGCATGTACTTGAGAAACCTGGTGAAGGAGCTCGCCGGGTTCTCAGCTGGTTTTTCAGGAGAGCCCCTTGAACACTTTTAGACCCTGGTTTCCTCAGTCAAGGAATGCTCCAAATTTCAAACTCCAGCAGCCTTCGACAGCTTTGAGTCGGTGGCTGGTGTGGCCGAGGTGGGCATTAGTGTTCCATGCCTTGCCTGGCTGCAGTCCTCTGACTTGGACAATGGTACAGGACACGCTAGTCGACGTCCCCTGTCGAAGAGATAACCTGTTCAGTAAACCCATGACTGATAAGGCTGATGAGTTGGAGAAGGAATTCATGACAAGGACCAGATTGTCCAAGAAGGTGTCGGATCCTTCCCGTTGAAAGGTTTTGGGTAAAAAGCCCTTCCACCCGAAAACTAAAAAGGCTTACAGAAACTACCCTAAGTTCCAGGCCTACCCCGCTCTCCATCAGGGGCAGCAGGCCAAGGGCCAAGGGCATGGCCCCTGTAAGCCCAAAGATCCCAAGCCCCAAACAATGGCTTAGCCACAGCCAGGTGGTCACAGCCCAAGATTCATGGGGGAAGGCTCGTTCACTTCGCGCACAGGTGGCCCACAATAAACACGGATGCCTGGGTGGTGTGAGTGGTCACAGAAGGTTACCTTCTGCATTTTTCCCAACTGCCTCTCCCCTCATTCACAGAGGAAATACAAATAGACATCTTGCACAGGGAGCGCCTCTTGAGAGAGCTCAAGCCATTATTCCAAGATGAGGTGGTTGAGCCTGTCCCTCCTCATCTGCTGGGACAGGATTTCTACTCCCGCTACTTCCTGGTTCCCAAGAAGACAGGGGCTTCTGGCCCATCCTGGACCTTTGGGACCTCAACGGCTTCCTGGTCAAGGGAAAATTCAAAATGGTATCCCTTAGAACCTTGCTGTCTTAAGTCCTGCAGGGAGATTAGCTGTGCTCCTTGGATCTCAATGATGCCTATATCCACATCCTGATTCACCCGAGGCACTGTCAGAACCTCCGCTTCGTCGTGGGAGGCCAACACTACTAGTACTCTTTGGTCTCGCCTCTGCCCCATGAGTCTTCATAAAGTGCCTAGTGGTTGTGACCGCGTGGCTCAGGGTCCTCGGGGTCTTTGGGTTCCCCTACTTAGACAACTGGCCTGTATGGGCTGGCACTCTGGGCAAGGTATACATTGCTACTCAGTGCACACTGAGGTTGCTACAGCATCTAGGGTTCGTGGTAAACTTCCCAAGTTCCACCTTGTATCAAATCTAATGCATGGAGTTCATCGGAGCCCTTCTTAACTCCACTTGGGCTATGGTGTTCCTTCCCATGGAACGGGCCCAACACCTTGCCACCCTGGTGAGGGAGGTGCAGGGTGCAGCCTTTGTGTTGGCCCGACAGATGCTCCGCCTCTTGGGACATTTGGCATCCACCATCCATGTGACTCCCTTTGCCCGCCTACACATATGACAGGCCCAGTGAATGCTCAGTGCTTAATGGGCAAAGGTGACAGGCCACCTGGAGGACCGTATACAGGTCACTCCCATCTTGGTATCCTCCCTGACTTGATGGCAGGACTAACGCAACCTGAGGACTGGCCTGCCATTCCAGGCCCTACCAATTTGGCACGTCCTCACTACAGATGCGTCCGTTGGGCTGGGGGGCCCATTGCATCCACCTCAGGGACAGTGGTCACCTGAGAAGAGAGCCTCGTAGATCAACTTGCTCGAGCTTAAAGGGGTCTACCATGACCTGCGGGTCTTCGTGGACCATCTGAAGGGGGGGTTGTCCAGATTCAGACAGACAACCAGGTAGAGATGTTCTATATCAACAAGCAGGGAGGCTTGGGGTCATTCCACTTCTGCTGGGAGGCATTGCGCCTTTGAAACTTTGCAGCTGCAAGAAACCTCTTCCTCATGGCAGTGTATCTGCAGGGCCGGGACAACGTACTGTTTGACCACCTGAGCCGCATTCTCCAGCCCCACGAATGGAGGCTGAACCCATCCGTCCTGGTGAAAATCTTCCAGTGGTGGGGAACCCCAGAGATAGACCTCTTTACCAGCCCGAAGAACACGCAGCTCCCCGGGTTCTGCTCCAGGATGCCAGGCTGGGAGCAGGAGGCGGTGGATACCTTTTTCCTCCCATGGTCCGAGTGGTTTCTGTATGCTTTCCTGATGACTCCTCTGGTGCCGCGGACACTGCTAAAGATTCAGGCGAAAGTGGCCTCTGTCCTCTACATTGCAACCCATTGGCTGAAGCAGCCCTGGTTCTCCCACTCCTGCATCTGTCGCGGAAAACCCCCTGGTCACTGGGGTATGCCCTGGACCTGCTCTCGCAAGAGTACAGCACACTGCACCACCTCAACCTTCAATCCCTGTCACTGACAGCCTGGATGCTGAAAGGCTAGCTATCACCCACCATGTCCTGGTCCAGCCAGTAGAGGATGTCCTGCTGGCCTTGTTCAAAGACTGTACAAGACAGGCCTACGCCTTTAAGTGGCGCAGGTTCTCCCTATGGTGCGCAGAACAGGGCCTTAACCTCTTTACTTGTGTAGTGGCAGAGATCCTATGGTACCTCTTACACCTGTCCGGTACAGGCCTGAAATCCAATTCAGTCAGGGTGCATCTCTCTGCCATCTCTGTGCCATTTCAGTGCATCACTGGAGTAGCTGTCTCCAAATGTACACACTCCTGGTGGATGGTCGACTGCATCGTGTTTGCCTTCCAACAGGCGGGACTCTCGCTGGAGGGTCATGTGACAGCCCACAACATGCAGGCCATGGCGGCTTCCGTAGCCAGCCTGTGGTTGGTGCCCTTGGTGGACATCTGTCGGGCTGCCTCCTTATCATCCGTGCACACCTTCGCAGCACACTACTGTCTGGAGGAGAACTCCCCCAGTGATAGTGTCTTTGGCCAGGCAGTGCTCCGCCATCTCTTCGGGGAATGATGCAACTCCTTCTCTTCAGCCCTCTGTGTCCAGGCTACCAGAGTAGGGACTGCATCCTCGATGCTGCTGCCGCCAGTGTTAGACTTCCAGCCAATCAGTGCCCCCTGCTGCCCTTTATGGTTCACTGTTTAGGTCACCCATGGTTTTTACAGGTTTTTTTCGGTAGCCTGTAGCTTGGGAGTCTCATATCTGAGGACTGACTTCCTGCTTGTTCCTGGAGAAAGCGTAGTTACTCACCTTTAACAGGTGTTCTCTGGGGCAGCAGGAATCAGCTCTCACAACCCTCTCTCCTCCCCTTGCAATTGTTTTTCATTTTGCTGTCTTGTGCTATGTTATTATACTGAGACAAGATGGCAGCTTTGAGCGGAAAGGTGACCGCGCATGTGTGGCATATCTCCCAAAAGCTTTCTTTGAAAGCTGGGGAGTGGAGCTGCACAGGCTCCCTCGGCACCAACATCACCCATATGTGAGGACTGATTCCTGCTGTCCCCAGAGAACACCTGTTACAAATGAGTAACTACACTATACCCGGTTCCACCATGACAAGGTGGTTCTGCATACCCATCCGCATTTCCTTCCGAAAGTAGTCTCCTGCTTCCATCTAAACCAGCCAGTAATCCTACCGATTTTCTTCCCGAGACCACATGCATCTTGGACTGAAGCAGCGCTACACGCCTTAGATTGCAAGCGCGCACTAGCTTACTAATTGGAACTAAGGATCACAGAAGATCCTTTCAATTATTCATTTCCTTTGATCTTAGTCACCTAGGCCCACAGTGACAAAATATACTCTATCCATATTGATAGCAGATTGCATTTCCTTTGCTTATGCACAGACAGGACTCTCTTTGGAGAGTCGTGTCACTGCTTACAATGTGCAGGCTATGGCAATTCCCATAACCAATCTCCATTCGGTATCCATTGAGGAGATCTGTTGGGCAGCTACCTGGTCCTCCATTCATACTTTTGCTGCACACTATTGTCTGGACAGAGCCTGCCATTGGGATGTTGTCTTGGGCCAAGCTGTACTCCATTACCTCTTTGAGACTTAAACTCAACTCCTACCCTCCATCCCGGACTTCTTCAGGAGACCAGGCTATCTTTGGGGGAGTATTTCCTGCTGGAATCAAGTCCAAAGGCCTACAACTCCTTCAGACTCTTCGGTTACAAGCTTTTGGCCTGGTACCTGGGAGCTAGTGAGCCCCATATGTGAAAATTGCATTCCTGCTGGTTCCTGGAGATAGCACAGTTAGTCACTTGTAACAGGTGATCTCCATGAACAGCAGGAATCAGTCTTCACAACCCGCCCTTCTCCCCTAGGAGTTGTAGGGTTCATTCATTTTTTTCTCTTCCTCTCGGCTACAAACTCAACTGAGGAAAGGAGTTGGGAAGGCAGGAAAGCAGGCACATAGGTGCAGTAGAGTGCTTCCAAAGGCTTTCCTGTTGGACCCTGGGGAGTGTTCCCATTCGGGCTCCATTGCTGCCGACATCACCCATATGTGAAGACTGATTCTTGCTGTTCCCAGAGATCACCTGTTACAGGTGAGTAGCTACACTTTCACTGCTCACGCATAAAAAAAAATGCTCTTGTCAGTAACATATTAGCTTTTATATACAATAGAGTTAAAAAGGTCAAAACATAGTCATATAACTTGAATCCATCTTTCATTGAACTTGTATTTCTGATCTGTAGTTTGTTGACTGAATTTGGGTTCATACACTAGTCATGCCATTCTTTTGGAGAAATTTCTTCATGGGTTCTTCAAAACATTCTAATTAGTCTTTACATGTCAAACAGTAATTCTCTTGTATACACAAAACTCAACTTAGCATAATTCAAATGAATTCTGTGGTCCTCTCATATCTAAACCAAAGGACCTCATAAAAGCTTTTGATTATGTTGTCAAGATTTACAAATAACAAATAAGAAGCCAGAGCCAGAGGAAAATATGTATAAATATTTATTTTAGCAATAGCATGTCTTGACCATGAGAAGGGAACATCTGTTGGTAAAGTCCATTTTGACAGATACATTTAAAAGTTATTTTTATACACTAAAAAAGCATTGCAAAAGCCTTGTGGTTAACTGATACGCATATGTCTGCATTCTTTCCCCGTCCTTCGTGATAACATACTCACTACTGAGACAGTTTGACCTGACTTAATTCCCAGAAGCCTACACTGTGAATGTGTAAGCAGCACACTAGAGCCATGAGCACCACACAGCAGTGTTATACACATTAGAGCTGCAAACAGCACATAACAGTGCCACATACTTTTTCTGTCTCCTCAGTGTTGTTTAACTACTTTTTCTGAACAAAAGCCTGACCTAAAGCAGTTTACATCAATCAAAATTAATAATCAAAATTGCCACTGAAGCATCTTACAAGGTAGATTATTTATTTTTGCACTGAACATACATTCAGAGAAATCTCTTATGGAATGGAATCTTGAATAGATTGACTAGAAATTATCTCTCTAGTGATTTGTATGGCTTTGTCCTACATAGGTAACAGTGGTACATAAGTCATTTTCCAAAAAGTCAAGATGACTTCCGAGCTCTGTTTTTTCTAAGTTTTCTGAACATTTGGAAAGTTTGTTGCTGAGACCATGAAATTATTGGGTTTTGGTGGGCTCTTGGAATATAATCTTTTTACTCTTGTCATTTGTGTGATGGAGTTGTTGATGAAAATGACCTTTCTAAAATAAGCTGATGAAAGCTGAGAATCCTATGCCATCAAACAGCTACCAAACATATTCCTTAAAAATAATAGAGATGCGAAAGTTAGCCTTTCCCCTCTTACTGTAACTCCTGTTCAGTGGTCAGTACATACCCATATTGAAATGACATTTTTCTTGAAAACTGAATATGTACTTTACCCCTGAATTTATATTTTCAAAGTACATGGGGGGAACATGATTGATTGCAAACAATTTTAATTTTTCTATCGAGGTAGAAAGTGGAAGTTTATGGTATGATATTACACCTATTTCCAGGAATAAGCAGGATTGCAGTCTTCATATATGGGTGAACGTCACTGATGGAGCCCGTATGGGAATGCTCCAAGGTATCCAATAGGAAAGCCTTTGAGAGCACTCCACTGTGCCTGCATTCCTGCCTTCCCAATTTCTCTCCTCGGTTCTTCACTTTCCACGGAGCCAGTAGGGCGCTTCGTCCTGTCACAGCCAAAAGACTTCTCTTTTTTTTTTTTGTACATTGTGCTTCCGCCTTCCAGACACCGGTTCTGTCGAATCTGACAGCGGTCCCAATAATTTTTTTCTTTTTTCTTTTCATTTTCTTTTTATTGATTTTCACGTAGTTCTCACAATTAAACTAGACCTGTAAGTCTCCATAACCTTATCTTCAGTGTTGAAAACAACCTTTTCAGGCATGAAAAAGCCAGTCAGTGGTTTTAAAAAATGTACCAAGTGTGCCAGTACCATTTCGACCACTTATAAACATGACTGGTATCTAAAATTTTTGGATCCTAAAATGTACCCACTTCTTGTCCTTTGTGCCAACAAATGACAAAGAGAGGCCTCAAGAACTGAGCCAGACAATTTGGATCGTTGTTTGCCTTGGACTTGGCTTCAGTGGCTTCCACTTCATCGAGAGCATCGATTTCTTCTCATGGGTCTAAGGCTTCTTCAAAGTCCAAACACAGAAGTAAGTCAGCGTCTGTAGCCATTTCCAGATCTTTGTCATCGGCATCAAAGAGCAATTCCAAGACCAGGGAAAAGTCCCAGCATACGCATCGTGACTCCCCTAGAGGTGCTTCCAATGCAGATCAGCCAGCCATACAGCCCTGGTGGGAGGATCTGACCTCCAAAGCACAAATGGGGCTCTGAGATGTTCCAGAAACATTGACCTCGGGAGAGCTACCAGTTCCATGTTCTGGGATGGTGGCTCATAACCTGAACATGATTCTACCTAGACATTGGCCATCTCCCTAGTCCAGTGCAAGCTGACTCTTGAGAGGAGTTTGGTAGCACTCCTGGCAGCCTCGGTACCGATAACGATGAGAGCTTCAGGAGCGCAGGCTTCAGTGCCGAGCCTACAGCCAGGCGTATCGGGCCCGATGCTGGCCCTCAAACCGGCATCATCGAAGCCCTCGAGGTCTATTCCTTCATTGGAACTGGTCGATGCCCCCAGTATCTAACAGACTCAGACCTCCATGGTTCTGTTCTGATACTTATGAGTATTGGTATCGGCATTGACCATCGACTTCCACAAAGCATCGAAATCAAACACAAGACCGCCAATACTTTGATTTCTTGCCGGACTCTGATTCAAGTTCTTCAGAATCTGACGGGGTTCAGTTGAGAACTTCCCGACATCCCTTCGGACCCTTCATCGCCTCAGGAATGGTTGTCCCCACCAGAAGATATGTCCTTTCAGGACTTCATACATGACACAGCAGCAGGGCTCTCCATCACAGTAGCGTCAGAGAAGGAACCGAGGGTGGAGGAACTGGAGATACTCCAATACCCTCCCATGCCCAAGGAGGCGGCTACCTTACCGGTGTATCGTATCCTGTAGGTTCTTATGTTCTGCATGTGGGAGGCCTCGCTCACGGTTCCACCTGTCAGTAGAAGACTCGATACCATGTACCGAGTACCAGAGTGCCCAGGCTTCCAAAAACCTCAGCTACCCTACCTCTCAATGATGGTGGAATCAGCGATGCGCCGAATAAAGAGCTCAAAGAACCATTCATCCATGCCTCCCTGCAGAGACTCGAGGACACTCGATGCCTTCCGACATCGGTGTTTCCAAGCATGCATGTTGGCCTTCAGAATCAACTCTTACATATTATACATGGATATGTATCTGAAGGATGTCCACAGGGATCTAGAGACTTTCACCCCCTGCTTCCTGAGGATAAGTGGAGTGCATTCCAGACACTCATCAAGCAAGGAATCAATTGAAAGCAAGTTCTGCGACGAGGGGACATGGGATGAGGGTGAAGGGAGATAGATTCAGGAGTGATATGCGGAAATATTTCTTTACGGAAAGAGTAGTGGATCCGTGGAATAGTCTCCCAGTGGAGGTGGTAGAGATGAGGACAGTAACTGAATTCAAAAAAGCATGGGACCAACACAGAGGATCTCTAAAGGTAAAAAGTGGACTGTTGTAGTTGTTGTTATGGAAGGACAGACTAGATGGGCCTTGTGGTCTTTTTCTGTCATCATGTTTCTATGTTTCTAAGGCGAGAACATTTCTAAGTTTCTTACTAGGGCCTGTTTTGATGCTTCAGCAGTCTGCATTAGGGCTCACAGAATGGTCTGGGTTACAGGCATCAGACCTCGAGCAATGGGTCCAGGATAAACTGGCCAATATCCCATGTACTGGAGAAAACCTTTTTGGCAAAGATTGAAAGGGGAAAAGCAGGGGATATTGAAACAAATGATCTCACCTTAAACGCCTTTCCAGGAAATCAGCTGACCCATCCCAAAGGAAGGCTCTTCCCAAGAGATCTTTTTGTTCTACAAAGAAGAGATACTATCCTTCTTACCCGCCTTCTGCTGCCTACCAACCTCAGCAGAGGCAGCAAGGTCCTCGCCAACCCAAGAAACCCAAGGCTCCTAAGCCTCAACCAGCTGCACAAGCACAGCCTGCAGCTAGTTTTTGACTCCTTCCTAGAGAACATTGCCAATTTGCCCCTGGAGGGCTCCCAGCCTCTCCACATAGCAAGCAGACTTTGTCACTATGCCCACAGGTGGCACCTCATAACATCAGAGCAGTGGGCACTCCAGATTGTTCAAAGGGATAATCAACGCTTTGAATCCTTACCCCCCACCAGCTTCACAGGGGATTACCCCATACAACCCCCTCAAAGTACTTTCTTAAAGAAGAGGTGGTCACCATGTTATCCCAGGGTGCCATAGAAAGAGTTCCTCCTCCTCAAGAAAGGTTGAGCTTCTACTCTCCATATTTTCTCATTCCAAAGAAAACAGGAGGCTTCAGGCCCATCTTGGATCTCAGAGACCTAAACAAGTTCATGCTCCGAGAAAAATTCAAAATGATTTCTCTAGGAACTCTTCTTCCATACCTCCAGAGACACGATTGGCTATGTTCTGTAGACCTAAAAGAGGCGTACACGCATTTACTGATCCATCCTTTGCATAGACAGTATCTGCACTTCACGTTTCACGAAAATCATTATCAGTGCTGGGTTCTTCCCTTTGGTCTCACCTTTGCCCCAAGGGTCTTCACAAAATGCATGGCAGTCATTGCTGCCTACCTACACACCTTGGAAATATTAGTCTTTCCTTACTTAGATGATTGGCTGATCAGGGGAGAATCCCAAGAGGTAAGACTCTCCCTTCATCACACCAGCATGGTACTCCAACACCTGGGCTTTGTCATAAATGTCCCAAAGTCCCATCTCACTTGGACCCAAAGTCTAGAGTTCATCGGAGCACTCTTAGACACTTGACAGGCCCGAGCTTTCCTCCCACAGGATCGCTGTGCCCGCCTCATCGAGTTGGCAAAAGGGGTACAACAGCAAAGCCGAGTTACAGCTCGAGAGATGCTATGGCTATTAGGACATGTGGAATCCACGGTCCATGTCGCCCCGATGCTGAATTATAAATGCGATAAGTGCAGTAGACTCTGTCTTCTCAATGGACACAAATGAAGGGTTGTCTCAGAGAGAAGATCCACATCACCCCTCAACTGATCAAGTCCCTTCAGTGGTGGTGTCTCCCACAAAACCTACTCGTCGGGTCACCTTTTCAGGTGCCTCCACCTCAATGCACCCTGAAGACAGATGCTTCCAAGGTGAGTTGAACAACCTGACCACACAGGGACTGTGTATACAACAGGAATCTGCTGTGGAGATCATCTTGCTAGAACTATGGGCACTAACAAATGCTCTTCAGGTTTTTCAATCCCAACTATCAGAGCAACCTGTTCTAGTCAGAATTGACAACCGAGTTGCCATGTTCTATGTAAATAAACAAGGAAAAACGGGGTCCTGTCCCCTCTCAGAAGAAGCGATTCACCATCTTTTACTGTATCCACATCAGAGCGGTGTACCTCCTGGGAAACTCAATGTCCTAGCAGACAGGCTAAACTGTATCCTTGGTCCACACGAATGGAACTTGCATCGGGAGATGGCTGCTTGGATCTTCCAAATGTGGGAAAGCGCACTCATTTATCTCTTTACCACTCCACAAAACACACAGCTTCCACTCTTCTGCTCCAGAGTTCCATCGCTGCACCGACAGGCCCTGGACGCTTTCCTTCTCCATTGGGGACAGGGACTGCTTTTCGTATTCCCTCCCATCCCCTTTATACCCAAGGCGCTGTTCAAGCTACAAGCCGACAGGGCCTCAATGATTCTCAGAGTCCCCTTTTGGCCCCGTCAACTGTGGTTTCCTCTGCTTCTTCGCCTTCTGCATCCACTCAACCTGGGATGTGCACCCAACCTCCTTTCTCAGGACCACCGGACATTCCTCCATCCCAATCTTCATTCCCTATGCCTGAGAACATGGTTGCTGAAGGGCTGGTGCTTGCCAGCCTCTACCTACCACAGATAGTCAAGGATATCCTTCTTTCATCTTGTAAGGATTCTACCAGTCGATCTTATGCCTTCAAATGGCATAGGTTTGCCCTTTGGTGCTCCCCAAAGGACATTGACCCCTTTTCTCCTTGAGAGGTCTGAAAACTAACTCAGTGAGAGCTCATTTTATTGCCATTGCGGCCTCTCACAGACCAGTGGATGGACAGCCTATCTCCTCACACCTCTTAGTAGCATTCTTCATGCAAGGTCTCCTGCTGTCCAAGCCGCCCATTAAGTTGCCTC
This sequence comes from Ichthyophis bannanicus, assembly GCA_033557465.1. Taxonomy (NCBI): domain Eukaryota; kingdom Metazoa; phylum Chordata; class Amphibia; order Gymnophiona; family Ichthyophiidae; genus Ichthyophis; species Ichthyophis bannanicus. The sequence goes on from CM066038.1 coordinate 402,487,461, forward strand.
CAGTGACTTGGGATCTGAATAAAGCCACCTTTTGAACCTTTAGATACCACTTCACTAAAGTTTCTATCTTGGGAGGTCATCTTCCTTATTGCCCTCACTTCAGCTCACTGCAGCAGTGAGCTGCAAGCTCTAGTGACGGATCCCCCTATACTCTTTTCCACCATGACAAGATGTATTGCATCCGCATTTCCTTCCAAAGGTGGTTTCCTCCATCCACCTAAACCAGTCGGTAAGCCTTCCAATTTTCTTCTCTAGACCACATGCATCTTGGGTTGATACAGCACTACACATTTTAGACTGCAAGCAAGCGCTGGCTTACTACTTGAATAGAACTAAAGCTCACAAAATCCTCTCAATTATTCATTTCCTTCGATCCTAATCACCTAGACCTACCGGTGAGAAACATACTCTATCTAGATGGATAGCAGATTGGTTATTCACAAGCAGGACTCTCATTAGAGGGTCATGTCACTGCTCATAATATGCATGCTATGGCAACATCCATAGCTAATCTCTGTTCAGTAACCATTGAGGACATTTGCCGGGCAGCTACCTGGTCCTCCATTCACACTTTTGCTGCACACTACTGACTGGACAGAGACTCCCGTCAGGACGCTGCCTTTGACCAAGCTGTACTCCAGCACCTCTTTGGGACTTAAACTGAACTCCTATCCTCTGTCCCATACTTCTACATGATACAAGACTATCACTGGGGGAGTATTGCCACCTGGAATCGAGTTTAATGGCCTATGGCTCTACCAGACTCTTCAGCTAAACATTTTTTGCCTCAGGGATGGTACTACTCTTCCCCCATACCAGCCTGGTACCTGGGAGCTAGCGTGTCCCATATGTGAAGATTGCATTCCTGCTTGTTCCTGGAGATAGCATAGTTACTCACTTGTAACAGGTGATCTCCAGGAACTGCAGGAATCAGTCTTCACAACCCGCCCTCCTCCCCTAGAAGTTGTAGGGTTCTTTTATATTTTTTTTTCTTGTTCTCAGCTACCAACTCAACGGAGGAGAAGAATTGGGAAGGTGGGAAGGCAGGCACGCAGGCACAGTGGAGTGCTCCCAAAGGCTTTCCTATTGGATGCCGGGGAGCATTCCCACACGAGCTTAGTTGGTGACGGTCATCCATATGGGAAGACTGATTCCTGCTGTTCCCGGAGATCACCTGATACAGGTGAGTAACTACTGTTTCCTTCCCACTATTGTACTAAAAACATCAACATTTTGCTGAAGTGGTATTCTATGAGTTTGTCTGATTTGTCCAGAATGAAATACATTTCATTGGTTTAATTTACATGATTTAGCATAGCCTAGAAAACATAGAAACAGAAAAATGATGGCAGATAAAGACCATACGGCCTATCTAGTTTGTCCTTCCATACCAACTACTAAGATTTACAGTCCCTCTTTTCCTTAAGAGAGCTTCAGTGCTTTTCTCATGCCTTGAATTCAGATACCGTCCTTATCTCTACCACCTCCACTGGGAGGCTAGTCTATGCATCTACCACTCTATCCATGAAGAAATATTTCCTAAGATTACTCCTATCCCCTTTCACCTTCATCCTCTGCACCCCTCCCCCTGCCATTGCCGATCTTTCTTTCAATTAAAAGATGTTCTCCTGTGCATTTATAGCATGGAAGTATTTAAATGTCGCTGTCATACCTCCCCTCTTTCACCTTTCTTCCAGAGTATACATACTGAGATCTTTAAGTTTGTCCTCATATGGTTTATAACAAAGTCCAATGACCATTTTAGTTACTGCCCTCTGTAAAGACTATGTCCTGTTTATACCCTCTTGAAGTTGCGGTCTAAGAATTGCACAATACTCCAAATAAGGTTTCACCAAAGACTTACACAAAGGCATTATCATCTCATAGGAACATGAGAACGTAAGATATGTCATACTGGGTCAGACCAAGGTCCATCAAGCCCAGTATCCTGTTTCCAATAGTGGCCAATCTGTCACAAGTACCTAGCAGTTTCCCCAAAAGACACAGGTTCTATAATGATTGTATTGGGGCAAGCAGTGGATATCCCGGGTGGATCTTTCCACCAGGAACTTGTCCAAGCCTTTTTTAAATCGGCTATACTAACAGCGTTTACTACATCCTCCAGTAACAAATTCCAGAGTTTGACTGCACATTGAGTGAAAGTATATTGTATCTTATTAGTCTTAAATAGGTTACCCTATAGCTTCATTGCATGTCCCCTAGTCTTTCTACATTTTGATGGCATAAACAATTGATCTACGTTTACCCGTTCCACTCCATTCATTAATTTATAGACCTCCATCATATCTCCTCTCAGCCGTCTCTTTTCCAAGTTGAAGAGCCCTAGATTTTTTAGCCTCTCTTCATAGGGGTATCATTCCATCCCCTTTACCATTTTGGAAGCTCTTCTCTGTACCTTTTCTAATAACGCTATATCCTTTTTAAGATATGGCGACCAGAATTGCACACAATATTCAAGGTGCGGTCGCACCATGGAACGATACAGAGGCATTATAATATCCTTTGTTTTATTCTCCATTCCTTTCCTTATGATACCTAGCATTCTATTGGCTCTCTTGGCTGCCACTGCACACTGGGCGGAGGGTTTCAACATGTTATCCACGATGACGCCTAAATCTTTTTCCTGGGTGGTGGTTCCTAATGTGGAACCTTGCATGGTGTAACCATAGTTTGGGTGGTTATTTCCTAGGTGCATAACTTTGCACTTGTCCATATTAAATTTTATCTTGCATTTGTATGCCCAGTCTTCCAGTTTATCAAGATCCTCTTGCAATTTTTCACAATCCTCATGAGTTTTAACAACTTTGAATAATTTTGTGTCATCTGCAAATTTGATTACCTCGCTCGTTATTCCCTATTCCAGGTCATTTACGAATACATTAAAAAGCAGCAGACCCAGCACAGATCCCTGGGGTACTCCACTATTCACCTTTCTCCATTGTGAAAATTGGCCATTTAGCCCTACCCTCTGCTTTCTATCTTTTAATCAGTTCCTGATCCACAATAATACCCTCCTCCTATCCCATGACTTTTTAATTTCGCCTAGAGTCTCTCATGAGGGACCTTGTTAAAGGCTTTCTGAAAATCCAGATACACTATATCAACCGACTCACCTTTGTCTACCTGTTTATTCACACCTTCAAAAAACATAACAGATTAGTAAGACAAGACCTTCCTTGGCCAAAGCCATGTTGGCTGTTTCCCATTAAGCCATGACTGTCTACATGTTCAGTAATTTTGGTCTTTATATTGTTTTCTACCATTTTTACTGGTACTGACGTTAGGCTCACCAGTCTGTAGTTTCCCGGATCACCCCGGAACCCTTTTTAAAAATTGGCGTTACGTTGGTCATCCTCCAGTCTTCAGATATTACAGATGATTTTAATGATAGTTCACAGATTACTAATAGTATGTCTGCAATCTCATATTTCAGTTGTTTCAACACCCTTGGATGTATACCATCCGGTACAGGTGATTTGCTACTTTTCAGTTTTTCAAATAGTTATAATACATCTTCCCCGTGTATTGATATTTCTTTCAATTCTTCTGTGGCATCACCTTTAAATACCATTTCAGTCATGGGTACCATCCCTACATCTTCTTCAGTAAAGACTGAAGCAAAGAATTCATTCAGTGTCTCTGCTATGGCCTTGTCTCCTCTTAGTGCCCCTTTTACCCCTCTATCATCTAATGGTCCAACTGACTCTCTCACAGGTTTTTTGTTACAAATATACTTGAAAAAGTCTTTATTACATATTTTTGCTTCCACCGCAAGCTTCTCAAATTCTCTCTTTGCCTGCTTTATCAATGCCTTGCATCTAATTTGCCAGTGCTTATGTTGTTTCCAGTTTTCATAATTTGGCTCCTTTTTCTGTTTCCTGAAAGATGCTTTTTTGGTAACAATAACCTCTCTGACCTCACCTTTAAACCATGCTGGCAGTTTTTTGGACTTTCTTCCACTTTCCTTAAAGCATGGAATACAGCTGGTCTGGGCTTCCATTATAGTATTTTTAAACAACACCCATGCTTGATGTAAGTCTTTAACCTTTGCAACTGCTCCTTTAGTTTTTTCTTAACTATTTTCCTCATTTTATCATAGTCTCCCTTTTGAAAGTTAAAAGGTAGTACTGTAGATTTCCTTATCATCCTTCCTCCATTTATTAAATCAAATGTGATCATGCTATGATCACTATTGCCAAGTGGCCCCAACACCCTTATCTCTTGCACCAGATCTTGTGTTCCACTAAGGACTAGGTCCAAAATGACTTCCCCTCTGGTCAGTTCATGAACCAGCTGCTCCAAGAAGCAGTCATTTATTTCATCTAGAAACTTTATCTCCCTAGCATGTTCTGCTGTGACACTAACTCAGTCAATACCGGGGTAATTGAAATCACCCATTATTATTACTGTGCTATAACTTTTATTAGCTTCCCTGATTTCTTTGAGCATTTCATCATCCATTTGTTCATTCTGGCCAGGTGGTCCATAGTAGAACCCCACTGCCATCCTCTTCCCCTTCTCACATGGATTTTCAACCCATAGAGATTCTACAATGAATTTTGTTTCCTGCAAAACTTTATCCTTTGTGACTCAATGTCCTCTCTAACATAGAGTGCAACCCCTCCACCAATTTGATCTGCTCTGTCATTACGATATAGTTTGTATCCAGGTATCACAGCGTCCCACTAGTTGTCCTCCTTCCACCATGTCTCTGAGATATCATTAATATCTAACCTCTCATTTAGTGCTATATATTCTAACTCTCTCATCTTATTTTTTAGACTTCTAGCATTTGCATACAAGCATTTTAGAGGCTGTATTTTATTCATATTAATCTGGCTATCGGTAGGCAGGGGTAATTTGAAATCTTTAAGCTCTGTCTGTTCTGTACTTAAGAGCATTTGGATTATTTTTGTCTTTATTGGAACCTCTCTATTGATCTTCTTTCTGCTGGCCATTCCTCTGTTTATGCACCCAAGCATTCTTCTGGCTTTTGCCATCACCTTTTCTACCTGATTAGCTACTTTAAGATCATCAGACGCAATCATTTCCATGTTCCTCTCTTCCTCCCTTATATGGTACCACTCTCTTAGATTTTTGCAGCCCAAATGCTCGACCCTGCATTTTTTAGTATTAAATCTCAGCTGTGAAATTCTTTACCATTGTTCATGCTTCACTAGACCCCTCCTCATGTTATCTACTCCTTCCAGATTTTGGTATCATCCTCAGAGGCGAACCTTAACCAACAGCTCTTCTACAATATCACTTACAAAAATGTTAAAAAGAATTGGGCTAAGGACAGATCCCTATGGTAGACTACTGATAACATTTTCCTCTTAGGACCGAGCTCCATTTATTTGTAACCTTTGTGCCTCCCACTCAACAAGTTTCTACCCGTTGGTCACTTTAGGATCCATCCCTAGGGCACGCAATTTATTTGTATGCCATCTGTGTGGAACAGTGTCAAAGGCTATCTCCAGGAACAAGCAGGAATAAGTTCTCACATATGGGTACGTCGGTACCGACGGAGCCTGCGCGGGAAAGCTCCCCAGCCTTTCAGATGAAAGGCTTTTGGGGCCTCCCACTGCACATGCGCGCTGCCTTCCCGCCTTCCTGACCAGCTCTCCTCAGTTTCTCTTTTTCCGCGGAGCCAGCAGGTCGTGTTCCTGTCACCGCTGAAGAAATTGTTAATTTTGTTTGTTTCTTTAGACCGCGTACCTGCCTTCCCCATACCGAAACGGGTACCGCCGGTCTCTCTTTCTTTCTTTAAAAAAAAAAAAAAAAGACTTTTTTATTTTCTTCAGCACAGCTTGGTAACTTTTGTTAGGCCTTTAGGCCTACACAAATTCTCCTCATGGAGAAGCCAGTCCCTGGTTTTAAAAAGTGTACCAAGTGCAGTGCTGTCATTTCTGTCATAGACACCCATGAATGGTGTCTTAAATGTTTGGGATCTGACCACTCCATACCGGACTGCCCATCCTGCTCCCAGATGTCTAAACGTGGTTTGCAGAACCGGGCCAACAAGTTCCATGTGCTGTTTCCTTCAGAAGCATCACAGTCATCCAGGTCTTCCTCTCCGGATGGATCTCAGGTAACCAAAACTTCTGTGGGCAAATCCTATAAAAGCAAATCTCTTTCTAAAGATCGAGAGGCTCTCAATCTTGAGTTCGAGGATTCTGCCCAGGCCAAAAAACCCCGGCGGGAGGCTCCGGCCTCCAAAGCAACCATGGGGTCACAGGTTGACATCGATGGCACGGCCTCGACTGATCACCTGTTGGACTGCTCTGGGGTACCAGTCCATACCGGTACCGACATCCAGGCAGCAGTGGTGTCTATGGGCAATACTGTCCAGACCATGCAGCAGGCCGTTCTGGCATTCATTAAGGCTGCGACGCCCTCGGTACCGATTCCATCGGTACCGACCCCGGTTCCGGTATCCACACCGGAACCGAGACCATCGACTTCCAAGCGTCGATCGGTTCCGCATGCCGGATTCAGGCTTTCGCCCGATACCGATCCCATGCCCGATACGCCCGATGTCGATACCGATCGGTATGCGTATCGTGCATTGAAAGCACAGAGAGAATACTCAGATTCTTCTGATGAATTCAATTCCTCTGATGACTCTGCTGAGCTTGCTCTTCCTGAGGAGCCCTCTTCTCCAAAGAGGAGGATGTCTCCTCCAGAGGATTTATCCTTTCAGGATTTCATTGTTGATGTAGCTAAAGGACTTTCTATTGCTACATCTTCTGAAAAAGAACCCAGATCAAAAAAATTGGATATTTTAGGATACTCTAAAGTTCCTAAAGAGGCAGTCACTCTGCCTATCCATGAAATCCTTCAAGAACACTTGATGGATTTGTGGGAGACTCCTTTAACACTGTCTCCCCATTCCCGTAGGTTGGACACCATGTATCGGGTCCCTCCTTCTCCTGGGTTCCAAAAAACTCAGCTACCTCACCACTCTATTGTGGTGAAGTCTGCCATGAAGAAAATAAAGAGTCCTAAAAGGCATTCTTCTACCCCTCCAGGGCGAGAATGTAAGACCCTTGACTCTTTTGGTAGAAAGATGTTCCAGGCTAGTATGCTTATAGCCAGGATCAATTCTTATAGCCTTTATATGGGCATGTTTCTTGGACAACTTGCCCTAAAGGTACAGCATTTTGCCCCCTTTATCCCTGATGATCAAAGGGCGGACTTCTTTTCTGTGGTGACACAACTTTCAGAGGTCTCCAAGTTCTCCAACAGGGCAGCCTTTGATTCCTTTGAGGTTGCTGGCAGGGCTTCGGGAATTGCTATTGCAGCCCGACGTCTCGCTTGGCTCCAGGCTTCTGACCTAGAACCCTGGGTTGTAGATGGCCTCAGGAATCTGCCCTGTACAGGTGAGAACTTATTTGGTGAAGACTGGCAAATTAAAGCTGCTCAAATGGATGCAGAAAATGCCACTCTAGATAGACTTTCTAAGTCTACTTCTACCCCTGCCAAAAAGAAGTCTTTTAAAAGGCCTTACTATAAGAAGGCCAGATTTTCCACAAATACTGGCCAGCAATCTGCTCAGCCTCGCTTTGCTGCTAAGCGTCAGCAATCTAAGCAAGTAAAGTCAAAGCCTGCAGTGTCTGCTGCACCCCAGCAGGCTCAACCCCCTCAGGGGTTTTGACTTGCCCCTAGAGAACTTACCGTTTCTGGCTCTAGAACAACCAGAGCCCCTCACCATTCCTGGAAGGCTAGCTCATTTTGCTCCCAGATGGGAACAAATCACATCAGAGCAATGGACCCTCTCTATTATCAGGGAGGGCTACAAACTTCATTTCTCCAGCCTTCCTCCCCATACCATGGTGAGGCAATTCAGTTCTCCCCCATCTCTTCTGACCCTGTTGGGTCAGGAAGTCTCTTCTCTCCTTGCCCAAGGGGCAATAGAGGAGGTTCCTCCTCCACAACAGGGGTTAGGTTTCTACTCCCCTTATTTTCTCATAACAAAGAAGACAGGGGGCTTCAGACCTATCCTAGATCTGAGAGAATTGAACAGGTTTCTATTCAAGGAGAAATTCAAAATGCTCTCTCTGGGCATTCTCCTTCCATACCTTCAGAGTCAGGATTGGCTTTGTTCTCTAGATCTCAAGGATGCGTACACTCATATACTCATCCATCCATCCCACAGAAAATATCTTCGCTTTCTGTTCCAGGGAAAACATTTCCAGTACAGAGTACTACCCTTCGGTCTGGCCTCTGCTCCAAGAGTCTTCACAAAATGCATGGCAGTCGTAGCCGCATTTCTCAGAGGCATGGGAATCTTTGTCTTCCCATATCTGGACAACTGGCTCATCCGAGCTCCATCTCAGTCAGAAGCCCAGATTTCTCTGGACCGCACAAGGCGTATTCTTCAATATCTGGGACTTATGGTAAACGTTCCCAAGTCCCAACTCATCCCTACTCAGTCCCTGGAATTCATAGGGGCCCAATTGGACTCCACCACTGCAAGGGCCTACCTCCCTCTGGTCCGAGGCCAAAGGCTAATAAGCTTGGCCTCCCAGGCTCAGTCCAGAAGTCACTTGTCAGCCAGAGAAATGCTGCAACTTCTGGGCCACATGGCCTCCACGGTCCATGTGGTGCCCTACGCTCGTCTTCATATGAGGGCAGCTCAATGGCTTTTGGCCACCCAGTGGTCTCAAGCATCAGGACTGCTCTCAGACCAAATACTCACCTCAAAACGACTGTTTTGGTCTCTCCAGTGGTGGACATCCTCCAAAAATCTGTTGTTGGGGATTCCCTTCCAACCTTCGTTGCCCCAAGCAACCCTCACAACAGATGCCTCCCAAACAGGGTGGGGAGCTCATCTCCAACACCTCTCCACTCAGGGCACCTGGTCTCCTCAGGAGACCACCCTTCACATCAACCTTCTGGAACTGCGAGCAATCTTCCTTGCCCTCACAGTCTTCCACACCCTCCTTGTCAACCTGACTGTCCTAGTCCAGACAGACAATCAGGTAGCCATGTTCTATGTCAACAAACAAGGAGGGACGGGCTCTCTGTCGCTTTGCAACGAAGCTCTCAGATTATGGGCCTTCGCCAGAGAGCATCAAATTCATCTTCTGGCAGTATATCTTCCAAGAGTTCAAAACTCTCGGGCAGACAGACTCAGTCGAGTTCTGCTCCCACACGAATGGTCCCTGCATATGGACCAGATACGCAGAATCTTTCAGGAATGGGGGACCCCGGACATAGACCTCTTTGCAAGTCCATGGAATGCCAAACTTCCCCGGTTCTGTTCCAGGACTCCGTGTCAGGGAGCTCAGGCCAACGATGCCTTTCTCCTACATTGGGGTCAGGAATTCCTGTACGCTTTTCCACCCATTCCTTTGATTCCCAAGACTCTGTTCAAACTTCAGAGGGATCACGGATCCATGATCCTCATTGCTCCACACTGGCCACGCCAAGTGTGGTTCCCTCTCCTTCTACAGCTCTCCCAGGGCTCCTCCCTGGACCTGGGAGCTGCACCAGACCTTCTGTCTCAGGAGCAGGGGACTTTGTGGCATCCAAACCCCAAGTCCCTACATCTTCGAGCTTGGTTACTGAAGGCTTAAGCCTTCATGAGTTTAATCTTTCCCAACCAGTGAAAGATATCCTTCATGCCTCTAGGAAACCCTCTACTAGGCGTTCCTATGCGTTCAAATGGAAACGTTTTTCCATTTGGTGTGCGCAACAGGGTCTTGACCCTCTAGCACTTCCTTTGAATTCTCTACTGGACTATCTCCTGCATCTTTCCAGTGCAGGCCTGAAGACGAATTCAGTACGAGTCCATTTAAGTGCTATTGCAGCATCCTTAAAACCTATAAATGGACAACCTGTCTCCTCTCATCCTCTTATTGCAAGATTCATGAGAGGCCTGACTCTAACTAAGCCTCCCATCCGACCTCCTCCGGTAGCATGGGACTTGAATCTAGTTCTGGGTCAACTTATGAAGCCACCTTTTGAACCGTTGGTATCTACCTCCCTGAAATTTCTTTCCTGGAAGGTTCTTTTCCTTATTGCAGTCACTTCGGCTCGCCGCATCAGTGAACTGCAGGCTTTGGTGGCTAATCCACCTTATACCAGATTTCATCATGATAAGGTGGTCCTTAGGACGAATCCCCACTTTATGCCTAAAGTGGTCTCGCCTTTTCATCTTAATCAAGAGGTATATCTACCTGTTTTTTTCCCGGCTCCTCATGCATCCAGTGCAGAGAGGAACCTTCATACTCTTGACTGTAAAAGAGCTCTCGCCTTTTACCTCAACAGGACTCAGCCACATCGAAAGTCTTCCCAACTTTTCGTGGCTTTTGATCCTTCTCATTTGGGACTTCCAGTCACCAAACGTACACTTTCCAATTGGATTGCTCAGTGTATTTCTTTTGCTTACCAGAGTAAGAACATTTCTCTGGAAGGCCATGTCACAGCTCACAATGTGCGAGCCATGGCCACTTCTATGGCTCATTTTAACTCTGTGTCCATAGATCAGATCTGTCGAGCAGCCACTTGGGCCTCGGTTCATACCTTCACAGCCCATTACTGCTTGGACAAGGACTCCCGCCGGGATGCCTTGTTTGGTCAGGCTGTCCTCAAACACCTGTTCCATACTTAAACAACTCCTGCCCACCTTCCCTGGATGGATGCCTGAGATCCATACGAAGATGGTTTACCCTTGGAGGGGGATCTCCCAGGCATCTTAGCTAGGGAGTCCCCATATGTGAGGACTTATTCCTGCTTGTTCCTGGAGATAGCACAGTTACTTGCCTGTAACAGGTGATCTCTGGGAACAGCAGGAATTAGTCCTCACAACCCACCCACCTCCCCTAGGAGTTGTATCTTCTATCTATCTTCCTTTCCTCTCTCTATTGTCTCAGCTATAAACTCGAACTGAGGAGAGCTGGTCAGGAAGGCGGGAAGGCAGCGCGCATGTGCAGTGGGAGGCCCCAAAAGCCTTTCATCTGAAAGGCTGGGGAGCTTTCCCGCGCAGGCTCCGTCGGTACCGACGTACCCATATGTGAGGACTAATTCCTGCTGTTCCCAGAGATCACCTGTTACAGGTAAGTAACTGTGCTTTACTGAAAACTTACACCAGATTTAGAACTCTCCCTCAGTCCAAGCTAGACAAAGATATTAATCAGATTTGTCTGACAGGACCTGCCTCTAGTAAAACCATGCTGCCTCAGATTTTGTAATCCATTGGATTCCAGAAACCTAACTATCCTCTGTTTTAGCAGTGTTTCCATTAATTTATTCACCACAGAGGTCACGCTAACTGGCCTGTAGATCCCAACCTCGTTTTACATCCACTTTTCATCCTCATGCACCCTTCTCTAGTCCACTCTTGACTCTGAGAAGCATTGAAAAGGTCAAACAGTGAAGCCACCAGAACATCCTTAATTTCCTTTAATGCTCTTGGATTTGTCCCATCTGGCCCCAATGCTTTGTCTACCTTTACTTTAGCTAATTCCTCAGGAACACAGTCTTCTGAAAATTGTTCAAGATCCGCCTCACTTCTGTTCCTATTTGTGCATGCTTTCCAAGGTCCTACTCCTGGCCCTTCATCTGTGAACACAGAACAGAAATATTTATTAAGCAATTCCGCTTTATCCTCATCACCTTCTACATATTCCTCCCCTTCACCCTTGTGTCTGACAATACCACTTTTGTACTTCATCTTCCCACTAGCATATCAGAAAAATCTTTTGTCCCTCCATTTTACTGCACTGGCTATTTTTTTCTTCCATTTGTATCTTTTTTTTCCTGAGTACTTTCTTAGCTTCTCTTAACTTTTCTAAAAAATTGATGCTTGTCGTCCTCTTTCTTTGATCTCTTGTATTTTGTGAAGACCACCCTCTTTTTCCTCACCTTTTCAGCTGCTTCTTTCAAGAACCATAGTGACCTCCTTTTCCTTTTACATTTATTTACTTTCCTAGCAAAAAGATTTGTTGCCCTTAAAATATTCCTTTTTCACGTTTGTCCACTGCTTTCCCCAGATGTTCCCATCCAGCTAACGACTCCTTAAATTATTGCCCAATTTGACAAAGTTAATTTTCCTAAAGTTTGGGACCCTCACTTTTGAGTGAACTATCTCATCCTGTGTCCTAATACTGAAACACAACATCTGATGATCATTGGATGAGAGAGGATCACACACTATATCATCAGAAACACTTTCCCCATTTATAACCACCAGGTCCAGTATAGTCTCCTCCCGTATGGATTCTGTTCCCAGTTGCTGGAATCGTTCTTCCTGTAGAGAATCCAGGATTTCTTTACTTCTAGACAGCACCGCAGCTGGGATGTACCAGACAATATCCAACATATTGAAATCACCTATCAGTAGTACTTCTCCTTTCCTAGCAATACTACAATTGTCTTCAGTTAAATCTTTGTCCTGCCTGTGAAGGAAGTTTCAATATCACACCAGTGCATGTGGATGCTTCATTCCCTCTTTCCAATTTAACTCTCATTGCCTCTTCCTTCTGTCATAAGCCCTGCAATTATGTAGTTGTGTGTATTTGCATAGACTTAGAGAGAGCATGTGCGTCTGCCTCAGAATCGGTATAAGTATTTGCACATTCCCTGGACTAGTTTATAAAGGCACATAGGCATATATGTTGTCTTTATAAAATAAGCACAGCATGTGGGCCAATTTGCCCTCATAGTCTCTGAGCTTGGTGATAAAATTACCCTCCACATGGTCCAATTATGTTTGTTGGGATCAGCTGAGGTTTATAAGTGTGCTATTTGTTCTCTAGAGATACTTGTTATGTGTTGTTTTACTGTTGTTTACCACTATGTTTAACAGTATTATAAACCACAATGATAACAAGCACTATTGTGGAATGACAGTATATCAAATGCGCATAAATAAATAAATCAAGGAGTTCAGTTTCCAGCAGCTTTAGTGATTGCCAGAGTCTCAAATATTGAAAAAAGCACACTTTGGATCTCATTTATTAAACTGTGCTAAGACTTTGCATTTATCATGTGGTAATTGCCAAACTGAATGTCTAGTAATTGCAAAGCCTCTGCATTAACTGTTTCAGGCATTCCCAGCATTTTGCTGTGACTTGATGCAGAGAAAAATTCTCTACTGTATTATCTTTTGAGGTGGTTCTAACTGCAGTAAGAACCTTCATCTTAACTGTAAGGTGCAGTCCCTGCCCATTCTATGACCCCTTCTGCATTAGCTCTTTAATGTTGGAATTACCACCTGCTAGTTGTTAGGACAGTGCATTAACTGTTAGCATGAGCCTGTCCCATTAGCGCTTGGAATTCCTGCATTTAAATAGCTAATGCAACCTGGTAAATTACCCTTTGTATCTTATTTTACCCACTTTCGGTTTGTCTCCTCCATTGATTAGGGCCTTCGGGTGATTTTGCGTTTACACTCATGGAAAGAACATAGAAAAATTGTATATTCTGTGTAATTTTACATCACTTAGACATTAAACTGCTTTAAAAGGTTCATTTTTTCCATATGCCAAATCATTGCTTTTAATAGTGTATAATTATTTGCCTATTGCATACATGTTTGTTTGTTTAATTGCAGCTCTGGGATGCGCTGAATGGTAAATGTGTAGCAACTTTAACGGGTCATGAAGATGAAGTATTAGATGTCTGTTTTGATTATACTGGTCAGCTCATTGCCACCGCATCAGCTGATGGTAGGTGAACTGCTTACCCATCCTAACTATGGAGCCTGTAATTAGAATGACAGTGAAAACAAATCCATCTATTAAATCTGAGAAGCCATTGTGCTTATGACCTGAAAAAGTATTTTCGTAGAGCCAGCTCTGTGAAGAAGGGTTAGACGGAGACATGGGGAGAGAGGAGGATTTGAGCAGAAGTCATTATCAACTCCAGGAGGATCTATCACCTTCATAGGTGCTGAAAGTTTGCAGCTGGTCATGGATATGCACCCAGTATACATTTTGATGTTAAACATGACAAAATTTGTTAAAGTAAATGTCTGTGGTTGCCTGGTGACCCACTAGTTAATTCTTTTCCATGATAAACCTGCTTTTGCTGTTGCTTATTCATTTAACCAGTATTGTGATATCATAGAGCTTACAAGCTTAGGGGCACTCTTATTAAAGTAAACTAGGTTTTTGCACCTAACTGCGGAAAAAAACACGTATTAGGTGCAGAAACTATTGCTAACCGGGCAGCAGTGATATTGCATGTTGCCCAGTTAGCTCCTATGCCTTAAAGATAGGCGAGGGTTTTCCTCCCCTTTCTTTTAGGTGCAGGTTGCTAACCGGGCAGCATGCAATATCGCTGCTGCCCGGTTAGCAATAGTCTCTGCCTCCACTCCACCCTAGAACGCCCCCAACACACCTCAATGCTAACAGCATAGCATGGGGGCATGTAGCAGGGGATATTCAACGGCACTAATCATGTAAGTGCCGTTGAATATCCCAATTAAGGGCATTTACACAGTTTACTGGGCTGTAAACCATGTAAACGCCTTTGATCTTTATCTGCTGTTTTTAATGTGTATCAATATTTTAGCTAGGCTAAAAATAGATTTTCCCAGGATATGTTTAGGTTAGAGGAGTAGCAAATAATATGCAAATTCAGTTTTCAAATGTGTGCATGCTATTTTGCCCCCTCTTGTCTGTCTCCATAAATTGGAGGTGCAAATAACATGAGCAATATTAGTGCAATGTACATGGTCTTAAAGAGCTTGCATACATTGCAAACAGTGAAAGCTATTCAAAGTTGCTGCCTTTAAATGTCCTGGTTCCTTATCGTCTCTCCAGTCCAGTCCCGGAATCTCTGGGATTTAGGTTCCTCCAGCAGCTTGGAGACTGAACAATGACATTCTTTGATGTCACCAGCATAAGTACCCGAGGGACCGCCTCCTTGCTCCAGTTTGTTCAGTCTCCAAGCAGCTGGAGGTTGTGGAGCCTAGAGATTCTAGGCTCATTGGAGGGACAATTAAGAATTTATTTTGAATTTTATTTAGCTTTATTTTGAATTAGTAGTTCAGTTACTGTGGCTTTAAAGCCAGAGATGTGCCCCCCCTCTCTCTTTTAAATTTCTTCTCTGCCGGTTTTTGTATAACCGCGTTTATTTTTTGTCTGGGCTAGATCATTTTATCAAGTCTCCCGAACCTACTTACATTAGGTGAGGAGTGCTTTCTGGCAGAGTCAAAACAGCTCTTAGCTGTTATCTGGAGAATGCTGTTTTCTGAGAGGCACTTTGTTTTCTGCGAGGCATAGGTTTAATTGTGCCAACGGAGCTTTCAAATGGTAACTTCCTGTTTATGCAGTGATTCCGGTTTCTCCTCCAACGCTGAAAAAGCATAGCGTCGAGGAGCCGGTTGTTTGGAGTGAAGTTTCAAGGGGGTCTTTTTTCTCCTGGATAAAAGAGACTCATTTTTTCCTGCTGCGCACTTATTTTCCAGTGGGTGTTTGTTTCTGTGCAGGCCGCGCCGTTCTTTGCGTGTGCACGGGGAAACGAAAAACAGTAAGTGGATGTGCTGTCGGCAAACAGTGAGTGAATGTTGTTTTCATTCTGTTTAGTTTTCTTTGCAAAGGAAATTTTGTTTTAAAGAGAATTTTGTTTTCATTTGATTTCATTTTAAACTGCTGAGTGTGTTGTTTTAAAGAAAAGAAAAAAAAAAGAGGATAATTGAATGTATTATCAGTAGTGTGGTTGAAACTAAAGTAAAGTCATGCCTTCTAAGCCACAGTGTTTGGTTTGTGGCTCTAGAAAAGGAACATTATCTGACTCGGGGGTCTGCAGATCTTGTGTTCAAGAAATTGCAAATGTGGAGCAGGTTTTAGAATCCATTGCTGAGGGTGCTAGGATTACTTCCTTGTCTTTGGAGGATGCTAATTCTCCTCCACAGCTCTTACCAGAGCCTGTTGCAGGGCCTTCTTCTCCTGATGTGCCATAAGGTTTTTCATCTGGGTTGGTGGCATTGTTTTCACAGGATTTTTTATCTTTGCTTCAGCAAAATTTTGGAAATTTATTTATTTATTTATTTATTTATCTATTTCTTCTATACCGCCCCTTCCAGAGATCAGGGGCGGTTTACATGGAACAAGTAAACAAATCTGTATACTAGTGTATACATTACATGGAACAGAGATTTTTTAACTTTATACAGATAATAGTTATTAACAGAGATTTTTAACATTGTAACTTTATACAAATAACTGTGCATTAATTGTCAAAACTATTTACATTTTATATACATTAATAAGTTTCTGTAGCGTAGTGTTGATCAGAGTTTTTCTACCTTTTTATAGGTAGTCAGAGTTTTCTACCTTTCATATGTGTGTGTGTGTGGAGGAATTTATTTCCTTTTTGGTCAAAGAAGCTCACTTCCCTCAGTTGTAGCAGATTTGGGAAAGAAGCGATTGGCTATTTCTTTGGAAGTTGACGGTTCTGTTCCTGTCAATAAGGTTAAAACAGGGAAGGATCTACAGGAGCATTCTTTAGTCTCTGAGAGATTCACTAGGATCCTTTGGATCCAGATTTGGATGTTGAAGATGAGTTAGAAGAGGGAGAACTCACAGATCAGGAGGATCAGTCCAGAGTAGTTCGTGTTTTTCGACGAGAAGAGTTACAAGCGTTGATTTTGGAAACTCTTAAAACACTTAATATGCCAGTGTCAGGTCCAGAGGAGGACTCGGCATTGGAGGATCCTTTGTTGCAGGCATTTAGGAAGACGCAAAGGGTGTTTCCCGTTCACAGAGTGGTAAGAGAGTTGATTCAACAAGAATGGGATATGCCTGAAGCTGGAATAAAGGGGTCCAGGGCCATGGCTCGATTATATCCTCTATTGGATCAAGATTGGGAGCTGTTTAAATCTCCAAAAGTGGATGCAGTGGTTTCAGCTGTTACTAAAAAGACTACAATTCCGGTGGAAGGTGGTGCTGCTCTTAAGGATAGTCATGATAGGAAATTGTATACCTTGTTAAAACAAGTGTTTGATGTTAATGCCCTTTCTATTCAGGCTTCTATTTGTGGAGCATGGGTAGCCAGAGCATGTCTTTGTTGGTCTCAGCGGGTATATAAGAACATAAGATATGCCATACGAGGTCAGACCAAGGTCCATCAAGCCCAGTATCTTGTTTCCAACAGTGGCCAATCTAGGTCATACGTACCTAGCAGTTTCCCCAAAAGACACAGGTTCCGCAATGCTTGTACTGGGTCAAGCATTGATATCCTGGGTCCCTTCTTAATAATGGTTTATGGACCTTTCCTCCAGGAACTTGTCCAAACCTTTTTTAAATCCAGCTATGCTAACAGCCCTTACTACATCCTCCGGTAACAAATTCCAGAGTTTGATTACACGTTGAGTGAAAAAATATTTTCTTTTATTAGTCTTGAATAGTTTACCCTGTAGCTTCATTGCATGTCCCCTAGTCTTTCTATATTCTGATAATGTAAACAATCGATCTACGTTTACCCATTCCACTCCGTTCATTAATTTATAATGTGGAAGACTCTGCGACAGAAGCGACTAGGTTAGAGATTGGAGCAGCTTATTTAGCTGACATACATTATGACCTTATTAGAGGTTTATCAAAGAGTATGGTTTCTGTTGTTGCAGCTAGAAGATATTTATGGTTGCGTAATTGGGCTGTAGATGCTTCTTCTAAAGCAAGACTCTAAGCTTCCTTTCAGAGGTAAACTTCTTTTTGAGGAGGACTTAGATAAATTGGTAAAGGATTTGGGAGATTCTAAATGTAGCAGGCTGCCAGAGGACAGGCAGAAGCTTGGGCGTCCAATTCAGGCATCTAGGGGCCTCTACAGAGATTTTCGTCATTTTCGTTTTGCACGTTTTGGTCAGTTTCAGAGAGGACGTCAATTTTTCAGGAGTCAGGGGTTTTGAGGTGCAAATAGGGGATTTGCAACCTCCTCTTCCTCTTCCTCTTTAAACTCTAGAAAGTCACAATGAGATTGGGAAGACCCAGACGGATTTTATTCCTGTGGGAGGTCGTCTGCGGGAGTTTTATCCAGCCTGGGTTAAAATCACTTCCGATCAGTGGGTGTTGGAGATCATTCGAGAGGGATATGCTCTGGAGCTTCAACGTCCATTGGTCGATTTGTTTGTTCAATCTCCTTGCAAGGCACGCATCAAGTGTGCGGTGGTGCGTGAAACCTTGCAAAGACTTTTGAATCTCAAAGCTGTTGTTCCGGTACTGCCAAGCCAACACAGCTCCGGTCGGTACTCCATCTATTTTGTGGTTCCAAAGAAAGAAGGGTCTTTTCGACCAGTTTTGGATCTTCGAAAGGTAAATCGTTACCTTCGGGTAACTCATTTTCATATGGAAACACTGAGGTCTGTAATAATGGCAGTAAGAAAAGGGGAGTTTCTTACATCTCTGGATTTGACAGAGGCGTATCTACACATTCCCATTTGTCAGGAGCACCAAACATTTTTAAGGTTTGCAGTTCCAATGGGTCACTTCCAGTTTCAAGCATTGCCGTTCGGTTTAGCAACGGCTCCGCGAACGTTTACCAAGGTAATGGTGGTTGTTGCGGCAGCGTTGAGAAAGGAAGGAATTTTGGTTCACCCATATTTAGACGATTGGTTGATTCGAGCAACGTCCGAAAAGGAAAGCAGGTTGGCAACAGCCAGAATAGTGGGGTTTTTGCAAAGTCTTGGTTGGGTTGTCAATATGGCAAAGAGCAAGTTGATCTCGTCACAGAATCTGGAACACTTAGGTGCTCGATTCTTTACAAGGATAAGAAGGGTTTTTCTTCCTCAGTCACGAGTCCTAGCATTGAGAGATCTGGTGCGATGTTTCTTAACCAGAGAAAATCCCACTGCATGGCATTATTTGCAGTTGCTCGGGACAATGGCAGCAACGTTAGACTTAGTTCAATGGGCGAGAACTCATATGCGCCCGTTACAGAGAGCATTACTAAAAAGGTGGTCGCATCAAAGGGATCCTCTCTCGAAGAGGCTACCCTGTCTTCCAGAGACGCGTCAAGCTCTACAATGGTGGTTACAACCAGAGATTCTAGAGATGGGAATGCAGCTAGAATCTCCTCTTTGGATTCCTCTTACGACGGATGCCAGCCTTGTGGGCTGGGGTGCTAACTTCGAGGGAAGATTCATTCAAGGGCAATGGTCCGATCAGGAGAAAATCTGGTCGATCAACAGATTGGAGTTGAGAGCTGTAACCTTAGCTCTACAAGCGTTTCAATGTTATCTCCAGGGGAAGGCAGTTTGTGTTCTGTCAGACAACACGACTGCAGTAGCTTACATCAGCCATCAAGGGGGCACAAGAAGTATTGCTCTGGAAGCCGAAGCCGAGCAGTTGTTCGTGTAGGCCGAGAGGAATTTGAAAGCTTTGTCTGCAAGTCATGTAGCAGGAGTAGACAATGTAGAAGCCGATTTTTTGAGTCGGGTAAAGGTGGATCCAGGAGAGTGGATTCTACATCCTCAGGTGTTTCAGTTGATAATAAATCGTTGGGGAGTTACGATAATGGATCTCATGGCAACCTTCAAGTCGGCAAAAGTCAATCGGTTTTTCAGTCAAAGACGAGAGAGAATGTCGGAAGGTCTGGACGCACTCATTCAAAGTTGGCCAGAGTAACAGCTTCTGTATGTGTTTCCTCCGTGGGTATTGTTAGGGCATGTTCTGCAAAGAGTAGAAAGGCACAAGGGGCTAGTAATATTAATAGCTCCAGATTGGCCAAGACGTCCATGGTACGCCGATCTCATAAGGTTATTAGTAGACCGGACATGGCGCTTACCAATGAGAGAAGATCTGTTGCGTCAGGGTCCGTTACGCATGCCTCAGGTGGATCGATTCTTGCTTACGGCTTGGCTCTTGAAAGGGCGAGGTTAAAGGCCAGGGGATTCTCTGCGGCGGTGATTTCCACTTTGTTGAGAGCAAGGAAGAGGTCTACCTCTTTGGCATGTATTCAAATTTGGAGAATATTCGAAGCATGGTGTGAAGATAAAGGTTTGGAGCCATTAAAAGCTTCTATTTCTCAAATTCTATCTTTTTTGCAAGATGGTATTGAGAAAGGCTTAGCGGTTACTTCATTAAAGGTACATCTGGCAAGTCTTTCTTGTTATAGAGGAAAGATAAAGGGTGAAGTGCTAGGAGCACATCCAGATGTAAAATGTTTTTTGAGGGCAGTTTCTTTATTGAGGCCGCCATGTAGACCAAGGATTCCGTCTTGGAGTCTCCATTTAGTCTTGGAAACTTTAGTACGCAAACCATTTGAGCCGTTATCTCGAGCAACATTAAAGGACCTTACGCTCAAGGTAGTTTTTCTAATTGCTATTTCGTCAGCTCGAAGAATTTCGGAATTGCAAGCATTGTCTTGTAGGAAGCCTTTTCTATTATTTTTCAAAAGGAAGGTAGTTTTAAGGACAGTGCCTTCATTTCTACCTAAGGTGGTGTCGGCTTTTCACATCAATCAGGAAGTTTCATTGCCAGTATTTGAAAATGATACCAAGGAAGATCAATTCAAGAAGTTGCATTTGTTAGATGTTCGTAGGGCGTTAAAGGCGTATTTAAAACGAACACAGGAGTTCCGTAAAACAGATAGACTGTTTGTTCTTTTTGGAGGTGCAAGGAAAGGTCATGCAGCTTCTAAGGCATCTATTGCTAGGTGGCTCAAAGAAGCTATAGCATCATCGTATTTGTTGAAGGGTAGAACTATTCCTGATGGGCTTAAGGCGCATTCGACGAGGGCGCAAGCTGTGTCCTGGGCTGAGTGCAGTTTGGTGCCGCCTGTAGACATCTGTAAAGCGGCTACTTGGACATCCTTAAATTCCTTTGCAAAGCATTATAGATTAGATATACAGGCAGAGAGGGATACCTGTTTTGGTTCAGCGGTGCTTCAGGCTGGTCTAGCAGGTCCCACCCGTTAAAGGTTTTTGCTGCTCTGTTATATCCCAGAGATTCCGGGACTGGACTGGAGAGACGATAAGGAAGGTGAAATTAGACTTACCTGCTAATTGTTGTTCCTTTAGGATCTCCAGTCCAGTCCCGCATCCCTCCCTGATATGCGTTTATTTGTACTACAGGCCTGAAGCATTGGAGTATGGTACGGTCATCATAAGTTTTATGGTTCATTTAGAGAGAATGATACTTTTGAGAATCTTTGTAATGCATTATTCCTCTATAGAGACGGAGGGCAGACTATGGTAAAAAAAAAAATTAGTATTACTCTAAGGGCACATTATGTGTCTTAATTTATAGTTAATGTTTATTATAGTTGTTAAGGTTTGATAGCTATGATAGCTACTTAATTGTTGCTCTGGTGAGTCTGCCTTGTCAATAGGTAAACTGGAGCAAGGAGGCGGTCCCTCGGATACTTATGCTGGTGACATCAAAGAATGTCATTGTTCAGTCTCCAAACTTCTGGAGGAACCTAAATCCCAGAGATTCCGGGACTGGACTGGAGATCCTAAAGGAACAACAATTAGCAGGTAAGTCTAATTTCACCTTTTCTTGCGTAATAAGAAACGTCTTTGCTTTCTTTAGAGCTGAACTATTATAATGGTACACCATGGCATTGTTCATAACATTATAGTTTGTTTTTCTACGTTTCTTGTATAGTGAAAAAAATGAAGTCATCAAATATGTAGCAATTTGTTCTTGTATTAAGGCTGGCATTAGTTCTGCAGTTTCCTTGTTAAAATATTTTATTTTTTTAAGAAAGAAACTGCCACCAAAAATATTATCAAAAGAGTGTATAGAGGTATTTAAAAATCATTAAAAGACATTTTTATCTATCAAGAGTGACCGAGAACTTTAAAAGCATAAAACTATTTTACACATTTGGAATGTAGCCGGCAATGTGCATGATCTGAGTTCTCTTGGCACAGAGTTCCAGCTGCAGATACTAAAACCTGCTGGTTGTTTAAGTAAGCCAAGTTCCAGCTGTATGAAGTAGGATTTTTTATCTAGATCTTAAACAAAGGGCTAAGGCAGTGGTTCTTAACTTAGTCCTTGGGGGTGCATTCAGCAAATTTGATTTTCAGAATATCATATTTGCATATAAAGGACGCGGTGCATATTGATTGTGGATATTCTGAAAACCCATCTGGATAGGCATGCCCTGAGGTCTGGGTTGAGAATCTCTGGGCTAAGGTGTAAAGCACCATTCGCCTTAGCCCATTAAAATCTAAAAGAGAATGTTGATGTATTCTTCTCAACAAATTATTTATGGCTTCTTACCCCATAAAAGATTTAACAATCCTATTCTAATATTGAAAATTGTAATGACGATTAACAATGACCATATCTGGCATACTTTATTTTAAAAAAAAGAACTTTACTGCATGCTGATGACATCCTTTACTTAATGGCATGAAGAACAATTCTGGAAAACAAACTATTAACGAAGAGCATTAAAAATGGCTTTAGTGTTTTCCCACCCTTTGTGAACACAAGATTCTCCAAAGGACATTATTAGCATAAACATGTGATTTATTAAGGACTTAATCTGTGATTCTATGGCTGGCAATGTACACATTTTCTAACACTCCTTCTATCCCTGACCCTCTATCCCAATAGTTTTTAGACACATTTCGCTGAAGTGATAGCCTACTGGGGAGGCTCCGATTATCTTTTTACTTGCAGACATAGGTTTGTTTGTGCTTGTACACAGGGCGCCTCATGCATCCATAGGTGCTTGCACCATCATGACCCCTTACCCCACCCCACCCCACCCTCAGATTCGCACACATGCACACCCCTTATTCCATGACCCACGAGTGCAAACACAAGTACAACGCCACTCATTCTATTCCCCATGGGTACACACACAAATACACAGCCCCTTACCCCACCCCCCATAGGTATTCAGACACATATATTCAGTTCTCTACTTCACACTCTACCCTTTATTCATGCACACATATATCCTGTGCACACCATTTCACCCCACCCTCCAACCACACATACACCCAACCCCTCATCCTTCATCTTCTAATACATGCACACATACACCGAGCCCCATCCTACACCTTTTTACATGCATACACACACCTGACCCTGTACCCTCTTATGCACACACACAGAGCCTTATACCTCAATTCACCTCAGTATATACTATCTCCAGGAACAAGCAGGAATGGGTCTTCACATATGGGGTACGTCGGTACCGACGGAGCCTGCGCGGGAACGCTCCCCAGCTTCCCAAAAAGGAAAGCTTTTGGGAGCATCCCACAGCGCCTGCGCGCTGCCTTCCCGCCTTTCCTAACCAACTCTCCTCAGTTCTTCTTTTCCGCGGAGCCAGCAGGTCGAGCCCTGTCACCGCTGAAGAAGTTCTTTATTTTATTTTATTTCTTTGGTCGCGTGTCTGCCTTCCCCGACTCCGGACCGGTACCGCCGGTCTTTTCTTTCTTTCTTTAAAAAAAAAATAAAAAAATATCGATATTTTTTCCTCACTTGGTGTATTTTTCTTCTTAAGGCCTCAGGGCCCACAAGAAAATTTCCCTCATGGAAAAACCAACCTCCGGGTTCAAAAAATGCACCAAGTGTAGCGGTACTATTTCTGTTACAGATACCCATGAATGGTGTCTTAAATATTTGGGTCCTGAACACTCCATTCCGGATTGTCCGTCCTGCTCCTTAATGTCTAAACGGTGGTTACAGAACCGAGCAGCTAAGCTCCATGTGCTGTTTCCCGCTGAGGCACCGGCAGTAGCATCGACATCTTCCAGGTCTTCTTCTCCTGAAGGATCTCAGGTAACCAAACATAAACCTAGCAGGTCCTCGAAGGGTAGATCTCCCTCTAAGCATCGAGATGCCTCCGGGCTTGCCCTCGAGGATCCTGCACCAGCCAAACAACCCCGGCGGGAAGCTCCGGCTTCCAAAGCTCCTCCTATGGGGTTACAGGTTGACATCGATGGCACGGCCTCGACCGATCACCTGTTAGAATGCTCTGGGGTACCGGCACAATCTACCGGTACCGACCTCCAGGCATTCATGGTGTCGATGGATCAGAATGTTCTGTCCATGCAGCAGGCTATTTCAGCCTTCATTCAAGCTGTGACGCCGGCGGTACCGCAATGAGCTCCGTTGTCGGTATCGGCTACGGTACCGGTACCAGCGCCGATGCCAGTACCGTCTGCATCGACATCGACCAGGATACCGACTGCTGCGGTTCCTTGTCCAGGGCTACTTCTCGGTACCGATCCGGTACCGGGGACGCCCGATGTCGATACCGCTCGATACGCATATCGAGCGTTAGAAGAGCACCCTGACAGGCGATACTTCGATTCCTCTGATGATTCTGATACATCAGATGAGTCTCCTGAAGTATCCTTAGCCCTTCCTGAGGAGCCTTCTTCTCCAAAAAGAAGAATGTCTCCTCCAGAGGACTAGTCCTTTCAAGACTTCATAAGAGAAGTAGCTAAAGGACTCCCTATTTCAGTAACCTCTGAATCAGAGCCTAGAGCAAAAAAAAATAGATATTTTAGGATACTCTAGGGCTCCTAAAGAGGCAGTCACCTTACCAATTCATGAGATTCTTCATGAACACATGATTGATTTATGGGAGACTCCTCTCATTCTCTCTCCTCATTCTCGCAGGTTGGACACTATGTATCGTGTCCCTCCTTGTCCTGGGTTCCAGAAAACTCAGCTTCCTCACCATTCCATTGTGGTGCAGTCAGCTATGAAGAGGATAAAGAGTACAAAGAGACACTCTTGTGCTCCTCCAGGAAGAGAATGCAGAACCTTGGATGCTTTTGGTAGGAAAATCTTCCAGGCCAGTATGCTTATTGCCAGAATCAACTCATATAGCCTTTATATGGGTAGGTTTCTGAAAGAAGTGGCAGAAAAGCTGCACACTTTCCTCCCTTTTATTCCAGAAGATAACAGGGAAGAATTCCGCATGTGGCTTAAGCATACTGAAGACATCTCCAAGTTTTCAAACAGGGCAGCCTTTGACTCCTTTGAAGGTGCCAGTAGAGCCTCAGGCATTGCCATAGCTGCTCGCAGAATTGCTTGGCTCCAGGCTTCTGATTTAGAGCCCTGGGTTCAAGATGGCTTAGGAAATCTGCCCTGTACAGGTGAAAATCTCTTTGGCAGAGAGTGGCAAATTAAAGCCTCTCAAATGGATGCAGAGAATTCTGCTCTGGATAGACTCTCAAGGTCTACCTCCATTCCTGCCAAGAAAAAGACTTTTAAAAAGTCTTTTCTCAAGAAGGGCAGGTTTCCTTCCACTTCTGGCCAACAATCTTCTACAGGTCGCTTTGCCACTAAGCGTCAGCAACCTAAGCAGGCCAGGCCTAAATCTACAGGGGCTGCTGTAACCCAGCAGTCCCAACCCCCTCAGGGTTTTTGACTTGATGCTAGAGAACTTAGCCTTTCTGGCTTTAACACAGCCAGAACCTCTCACCATTCCAGGAAGGTTAGCTCTTTTTGCTCCCAGATGGGAGCAAATCACTTCAGAGCAGTGGACCCTCTCCATCATAAGAGAGGGCTACAAACTTCATTTCTCAGACCTTCCTCCTCACACCATGGTGAGACACTTCAATTCTCCCACATCTCTTCTCGACCTTTTAGGTCAGGAGATAACTACCCTTCTTGCCCAAGGGGCAATAGAAGAAGTTCCTCTTCTTCAACAAGGGTCAGGGTTCTACTCCCCCTATTTTCTCATTCCAAAGAAGACAGGGGGATACAGACCCATTCTAGATCTCAGAGAATTGAACAAATTTCTATGCAAGGAGAAGTTCAAGATGCTTTCTCTGGCACTCTCCTTCCATACCTTCAAAGTCAGGATTGGCTTTGTTCTCTAGATCTCAAAGATGCATACACACATGTTCTCATCCATCCATCTCACAGAAAATTCCTACGTTTTCTTTTCCAGGGAAAACATTACCAATACAGAGTGCTTCCTTTTGGTCTGGTCTCTGCTCCGAGAGTGTTCACCAAATGCATGGCAATAGTTGCTGCATTTCTACGCACTCTGGGAATATTTGTCTTCCCATACCTGGACGACTGGCTCATCCGAGCTCCATCTCAGTCAGAAGCCCAGATTCCCCTGGACCGCACAAGGCGCATTCTGCAGTATCTGGGACTGGTAGTAAACCTCCCAAAGTCCCAGCTCATCCCTACTCAGTCCCTGGAATTCATAGGGGCCTGGTTGGATACCACCACTGCAAGGGCCTACCTTCCTCAGGCCCGTTGCCAGCGTCTAGTGCAGCTAGCCTCCCAGATTCAGTCAAAGAGCCACTTAACTGCCAGGGAGATGCTACAACTGCTAGGCCACATGGTTTCCACAGTACATGTGGTACCCTATGCTCGCCTACACATGAGAGCAGCTCAATGGACTTTGTCCACCCAGTGGACTCAAGCTTCAGGAGCTCTCTCAGACCAAATAGCAACCTCCAAACGTCTCTTTTGGTCTCTCCAATGGTGGATGTCCACTCAAAATCTGTTGCTGGGGTCCCCCTTCCAACAGTTGTTGCCCCAAGCAACCCTCACAACAGATGCCTCCCAAACAGGTTGGGGAGCTCATCTACAAGACCTCTCCACCCAAGGCACTTGGTCCCCACAGGAGACCTCTCTTCATATCAACCACTTGGAACTTCGAGCAGTGTTTCTAGCTCTCAAGGTCTTTCATACCCTCCTCAGCTACAAGACAGTCCTTATTCATACGGACAATCAAGTAGCCATGTTTTACATAAACAAGCAAGGAGGAACTGGCTCTCTGTCGCTTTGCAACGAAGCTCTAAGATTATGGGCCTTCGCCAGAGAGCATCAAATCCATCTCCTGGCAGTATATCTCCCAGGAATCCAAAACTCTTGGGCAGACAGACTCAGTCGAGTTCTGCTTCCACACGAATGGTCCCTGCACATGGATCAGGTACTCAGAATCTTTCAAGAATGGGGAACCCCGGACATAGACCTCTTTGCAAGTCCGTGGAATGCCAAACTTCCCCGGTTCTGTTCCAGAATTCCGTGTCAGGGGGTTCAGGCCAAGGATGCCTTCCTCCATTGGGGTCAGGGCTTTCTATATGCCTTTCCACCCATTCCCTTGATTCCCAAGACTCTGTTCAAACTCCAGAGGGATCAAGGATCTATGATCCTCATAGCTCCACGCTGGCCACGCCAAGTGTGGTACCCTCTACTTCTGCATCTTTCTCAAGCCCCCTCCCTGGACTTGGGAGCTGCTCCAGACCTTCTGTCTCAGAAGGAAGGGACTTTGTGGCACCCAAACCCCAAGCCCCTTCACCTCAGAGCTTGGTTACTGAAGGCCTAGCCCTTCAAGACTTGAATCTTTCTCAGCAGGTGAAGGATATCCTCCTTGCTTCCAGGAAACCTTCCACCAGGCGTTCCTATGCTTTTAAGTGGAAAAGATTTTCCATTTGGTGTGCTGAAAAGGGTCTTAACCCTCTGGCACTACCTTTAACTTCTTTGTTAGACTATCTCCTGCATCTCTCCAATGCAGGACTTAATACAAATTCAGTAAGAGTCCATTTGAGTGCTATTGCAGCATCCCTTAAGCCCATCAATGGACAACCTATCTCCTCTCATCCTCTTATTTCAAGATTCATGAGAGGCCTAACTTTAACTAAACCTCCCATTAGGCCTCCTCCGGTGGCATGGGACTTAAATTTGGTTCTTGGTCAGCTTTGGAAGCCACCTTTTGAACCCTTAGCCACTACCTCCTGGAAATTTCTTTCCTGGAAGGTTATTTTCCTCATTGCGGTCACTTCTGCTCGCCGCATCAGTGAACTGCAGGCCTTAGTGGCTAATCCACCTTATACAAGGTTCCATCATGACAAGGTAGTCCTTAGGACAAATCCACACTTTATGCCTAAAGTGGTCTCACCTTTTCATCTTAATCAAGAGGTATATTTACCTGTCTTTTTTCCAGCTCCTCATGCATCCAGTGCAGAGAGGAATCTTCATACTCTGGATTGTAAAAGAGCTCTTGCTTTTTACTTACATAGGACACAGCAACATAGAAAGTCTTCCCAGCTTTTTGTTGCTTTTGATCCTTCTCATTTGGGACTTCCAGTCTCTAAGAGAACACTGTCCAATTGGATTGCTCAGTGTATTTCTTTCGCCTACCAGAGTAAGAACCTTTCTCTGGAGAGCCATGTCACAGCTCATAATGTGAGGGCCATGGCCAACTCTATAGCTCATCTAAATTCTGTGTCCATTTACCAGATCTGTCAAGCAGCCACCTGGGCCTCTGTTCATACCTTCACAGCCCATTACTGCTTGGACAAGGACTCCCGCCGGGATGCCTTGTTTGGTCAGGCTGTCCTCAGACACCTGTTCCATTCTTAAACAACTCCTGCCCTCCTTCCCTGGATGGATGCCTGAGATCCATAGGAGGACGCAGACCCCTTTCAGGGTCTCATATCCTTGGGGATCTCCCAGGCATCTCAGCTAGGGAGTCCCCATATGTGAAGACTCATTCCTGCTTGTTCCTGGAGATAGCACAGTTACTTACCTGTAACAGGTGATCTCTGGGAACAGCAGGAATAAGTCTTCACAACCCACCCACCTCCCCTAGGAGTTGTATCTCTTTTTTCTATCTTTCCTTTCCTCTCTCTCTCTATTGTCTCAGCTTTAAACTCGAACTGAGGAGAGTTGGTTAGGAAAGGCGGGAAGGCAGTACGCAGGCGCTGTGGGATGCTCCCAAAAGCTTTCCTTTTTGGGAAGCTGGGGAGCGTTCCCGCGCAGGCTCCGTCGGTACCGACGTACCCCATATGTGAAGACTTATTCCTGCTGTTCCCAGAGATCACCTGTTACAGGTAAGTAACTGTGCTATATCCTTTCATCACGCACACACACCACATCCTCTCACACACACCCAACCATTCGCAGCACATCCTTTTACTCATGCACACATACATATATTCCCAGCCTCTCCCCGCATTCTCACCCTAACCTGCACACACTAGCTTCCAAGTTTGGGCATGGTAAAAAGAAACCATCTTTATTAACAATACGTAAACAAGGAAAATCAGAACCACCACAGGGGTAACAATGAGCCAAACCCCATGTGATGGTTCTGATTTCCCTTTTTTATGTATGGTTTAATAAAGATTCTCTTTTTATCATGCCCAGACTTGGTTGGTTTCTCCTATACGTAGTATTTGCTTTTTGGTTGGACTTATGCACACACTACCTTGCCAGCTCCTCACTCCATATCTTCTCACATACCCACAGCCCCTCACCCCATATCATCTCATGCCCACACACACTCCGTCAGCCCTTCACTCCACATGCTCTCATGCAACACAGTCCCCAGTTCCTCACTCACCCTTTACACCTTTCCATAGATACATCTATCCCTCAACTCACCCCCCAAAAGTATGCACAGCAACACCCTGAAAATAGAAATGTATATGCACACAAAACCACTCACAGAGGAGCTACACAGACCCTGCTTCCCTAATGAGACAGACTTTATCATGCCCCTTCACACTCACTTCATCCACAGGCGTACATGAGTTTACAAATGAAGGAAGGGAAAATGCGCTATTCGCTATCATCTTGCTAGGAGAAGTCCAGACAAGTGGGTTGTGTTCCCCTATCAGCAGATTGGTGAAGACAAAGAACCAATGAAAAGCCCAGGTTTGAATGACATCACTCTCATGTCTCAGCCACAAGACGTCCCTTCGATATTTCTTAGTCTCCAGCAAATGGTGGATGGATTTTCTCCTCTCTGAAGAAAATCTGAGGATTGAGAGGAAAAGATTGATTAAACACATGTGAACGACCACCTTGAGAGTGACTCTTTCACCTGAGTGTGATGTGTGAGGCTCCACTAGACTGCAGTCTTTTTGGTAGCCATAAGAGGAGGGCAAATTGGTTCAGCTCCAGGCTCTTATCATGATAAGAGCCTGTTGAACAGCCACAAAATTGGAAGGATTTGGAAGGATCTGGAGGAGTACAGCAACCTCACACAATCTCAATGCCTCCTCCTTCCTCCCCTGTTTCCCCCCTGTTCTCTCTCTCTCTCAGAGGGATCTGCCTGCCAGCCACCTTAAACGCAGTGCTGCCAAAGCCAGTGAAACAGTATCATGGGAATAAAGCTGAGCCCTGGCATGGATCCTTTGCCTGGGGCTCTTAGGGGGTGAGTAGCAAGGCTTGACCTTGTCATTGTCCTTGATGGGAGCTTATGATTCCATCTGTGTAGGATACAGTTCGGGGTAGACTGCTGACGACCATTAGCACAGTGTGGGGGTTTTCTGCCATTTTCTGCATGCGCTAGTAGCAATCTCCAGGAACAAGCAGGAATGTAGTCTTCACATATGAGTGACAGCACTGACGGAGCCCATGTGGGAACGCTCCCCGGCATCCTATAGGAAAGCCTTTGGGAGCACTCCACTGTGCCTGCGGGACTGCCTTCCCGCTCTTCTGACTTCTTCTCCTCAGTTCATATTTTTCTGGGGAGCCATCAGGATCCTTTCCTGTCACCGCAGAAACCTTTTTTCAGAATAGCCCTTCTGTCTTCTTGTTTTCACTCTGGCATCGCCCCCGATTCCGGTACCTTTAATTTTTATTCTGTTTACTTTTCGTTAATTTTCTTTTTTTTTTTCATTTTTTCTTTGAGGGCCTTGTGCCCCTCATAGGCCTCAGGCCTACCCTCTCCACCATGGAGAAACACCCTAGCGGTTTCAAAAAGTGCACCAAGTGTTCCCGAATAATTTCTGTCATGGGCACTCATGAATGGTGCGTCAAGTGCCTCGGTCCTGACCATGACCCAGACACTTGCTCTCTCTGTAAGCAAATGAAGAAGAGAGGACTTGGAAAACGTGCAAGAAAGTTGTCAGAGCTTTTCCCATCAGATTCAGTCTCATTGGCATCAGCATCCTCCCAAGCTTCATCAGCTTCAAAGGTATCCAAAACTTTCCTTCGTCTCTTAGGCCACATGTGCACATGGTGCCATATGTAAGACTACATATGCATCTAGCGCAATGGACCCTAGCATCCCAATGGACACAATCCACAGGACATGTACGGGACATCATTCAGATCACTCTTTCATTAGTCCAATCCCTCCTATAGTGGTGTACCACAGCCAACCTAATGGAGGGGTCACCTTTTCGGATGCCGCAACCTCAACACACTCTAACCACAGATGCGTCCAAACTAGGTTGAGGAGCCCAACTGGAATCAGTGTCTACACAAGGCATGTGGATGACTCAGGAGTCATCCTTACAGATCAACTTGATGGAACTTCGGGCAATTACAAATGCCCTTCAGGTGTTTCAACACCACCTCTCGAGCAGCCAGGTGCTCATCAGGACAATCAACCAGGTGGCAATGTTCTATGTGAACAAGCAAGATGGGACAGACTCACTTCCCCTCTAAGAAGAGGCCTGTCACCTGTGGAACTTTGCCATCTCTCACCACATACACCTTTGTGCAGTGTATATTCCTGGTGATCAGAATCACCTTGTGGACAGACTCAGTCACATCCTCCACCCACACGAGTGGAGTCTAGACCCTCTCTCAGTGGCACAGATCTTCAAAGCCTGGGGAACTCCAGTCATCAACCTCTTTGCCACTCCACAGATCAGCAAACTCTCTTAGTTCTGTTCCAGAGTTCCATCCAAGCTAAGTCAAGCAAATGATGCTTTTCGCCTACATTGGGGTCAGGGACTGCTTTATGCATTTCTCCCCATGCCCCTACTACCAAAGACCCTCTTCAAACTCCAGCTCGATGGAGACACTGTGGTTCTCATAGCCCCCTTCAGGCCCCGTCAACCCTGGTTTCTCCTTCTACTTCGGCTACAACAGACGCAACCAATCCATCTGGGCTTCAATCCGGGTCTTCTATCCCAGGATGGCGGAACAGTCCTACATCCCAGTCTGCGATCTCGCCATCTGATTGCATGGCTGCTGAAGGGATCTTCAGCATCTCCACCTTCCTAAGGAAGTAAAGGACATTCTCCTGGCTTCCAGGAAACCCTCCACTAGGCGGGCCTACTCGTTCAAATGGCGCAGATTTGGATCATGATGCTCACGAGATAACCTTAATCTTTGACGCACCAGTGTCTGTTCTTCTGCAATATCTATTGCACTTGTTCTCTTCCGGAACAAAGATCAATTCAGTTCGAGTTCACCTCAGTGCCATTGCTGCTTTTCACAAACCAATCAGTGGTCAGTCCATCTCTGTGCATCCCCTAGTGACGCATTTCATGAGAGGCCTCCTCCTCTCTAAGTCACCCATTCGACCACCTCCAGTGGCATGGGATCTCAACGTGGTCATGGCTCAGCTTCTAAAACCCCTGTTTTAACTCCTAGCAAATGCTCACCTATGGTACTTGTCTTGGAAGGTCATATTCCTAGTTGCACTGACCTCGGTCAGGCATATTAGTGAATTACAAGCCTTGGTGGCTCATCCACCATACACCAGATTCCATCATGACAAGGTCGTCCTATGGACACACCCTCACTTTCAACCAAAAGTGGTATTGTTCTTCCACATCAATCAATCTGTAATACTTCCGGTCTTCTTCCCAAGACCTCACTCTTCCCATGGAGAAGCAACCCTGCACACTCTAGATTGCAACGAGTCCTGACCTTCTATCTGCAGAGGACTCAGGATCTCCGCAAATCTTCAGAATTGTTCATTTTCTTTGACCCCACTCACTTGGGGCTTCCTGTAACAAAGCGTACACTCTCCAGATAGATAGCAGACTGCATCACTTTTGTTTATGATAAAGCAGGACACTCTCACTTGAAACGTCACTGCTCACAATGTCCAAGCCATGGAAACCTCTGTAGCCAACCTATGCTCAGTAGCCTTGATAAAATATGCCGAGCAGCAACCTGGTCTTCCATCCACACCTTTGCCGCCCACTACTGCTTGGACAAGGACTCCCGCCGAGGTGCAGCCTTTGGCCAGAAGGTCCTCCAACATTTCTTTGGAACATAGCTACAACTCCTCCCCCCGCCCACACTATTTAATCCAGATCTCTATGGTGGGGATATCTATGTCCTACTGAACCCAATCCAACCTCTGAACTGGTTTCCAAGTCTCTTGAAGATTTTGGAACTAGGGAGTCCCATATGTGAAGACTACATTCCTGTTGTTCCTTGAGATAGCAAGGTACTCACCTGTAACAAATGATCTCCGGGAACAGCAGGAATTTAGTCTTCACAACCCACCCTCCTGCTCATGGAGTTGTAGGGTTATTTTTATTCTTCCTTCTCAGCTACAAAGGGAGGCAGAAGAGCGGAAAGGAAGTCACACAGGCAAAGTGGAGTGCTCCCAAAGGCTTTCCTATAGGACACTGGGGAGCGTTCCTGCGCAGGTTCCGTCAGTGCCAACCTCACCTATATGTGAAGACTACATTCCTGCTGTTACCAGAGATCACCTGTTACAGGTGAGTATCTATGCTTTTTCTCCTTTTGTGCATCTGGCGGTCGGGTGATCTGTACATGCATTCCGCCCAAGCAGCTCCAACGTGTACTCCTATCCGAGTGCCTGTTACACGCATTGCAGTAAAAATGTAGTTAAGACGCACCAAAATTAAACTGCAGTCAATGCACGCCACAGTAAAAGCGCTGTTAACACATACCTTAGTATGCACTGTTGTGATACCTGCCTTAATTCTCTGTGTCTTCTTCCAGGAAACGTTGTTTGACCGGTGGCAAGCGAGGTTCCTCATATTTGGATTTTGGACTCTGCTCTTCTTGCATAGCAGTTTCTGAGTCATCCCTGGAGTGCCTGCTCCCCCTCGACAGCTGGGGGATGCGATTAGACCGGTCTTTGCTGCCTCAGGGCAGGAGGTGACCGATGGCACTATGGGTAAAGATATCCAGCCGGCCGGACGATCTGGCAGTCATGCTCTGAGCC
This sequence comes from Ichthyophis bannanicus, assembly GCA_033557465.1. NCBI lineage: Eukaryota > Metazoa > Chordata > Amphibia > Gymnophiona > Ichthyophiidae > Ichthyophis > Ichthyophis bannanicus. Next base: position 402,521,271 of record CM066038.1, read on the forward strand.
ACTTATAGTCCTCTAGGGTGTTTGTAGCAGCTGTACCCCCTGGTATTGTGGGGTCATTTCCAAGAGGAGATCTTCCCGACTCCAGATTGCCCTACCAAAAATTCTTTGTTTTTTGCAGTAGACCTGGTCCTTCTGGCCGGGAAATTCAGACCCTGCGACCTCTGAGTGCCACTTGGGCACAGTCTCGTGTGGAGCAGGCAGAGAGTGGAAGCCCTGTTCAGTTGCCTTTGACTAAGCTTCCATGGTATGGGGCTCCCCTGGATATGGGGAACAGCTGGGAGCTGTGCTAGATTTTGACTATGACTTGGATTCAGAAGACTCAGTACTGGGCTCTGACGTGGATATAGAAGTACTCTTACCTTCAGAAGATTGTGAGGAGGCTGGTGTGATCCGCCTATTCCGGAAGAAGGAACTGGTGGCATTGATTGCCATGGTCTTATCTGTCTTGAACTTGACGGATGCTTCCAGCACAGAGCAGGAGCCGAAGATACACCCAATTCTTCAAGGATGCAAAAATCCACTACTTTCTTCCTGTTTCTGGATGTGATCAAGGATATGATCTGATCAGAGTGGGACTCTCTCGACTCCCTGCCTAAAGGGTTAAGGGTGTGTTGAATACCTTCGCTCACCCAGAGAAGGAGTGCGTTGAGTGGTTTGGCATTCCCAAGATGGATGCACAGGTCACGGCGCTTACCAGATGGACCATCATTCTTGTGGAAGGTGGATCGGCCTTAAAGGATTTTCTGGATTGTAGCGTGGATTCGTGATTGAGAAGCCAGTTTCACCATGGTGGCGGCTATTCTGCAGCTGGTGGTATGTACCAGCCTGATGTCTCAAGCCCTTCTCTAGTGGATTCACTCTTTTCTGATGGATGATACTATCCATCTTTTGGAGTCAGCTATGGCCTTCTTTTCTGATGCCATGTATGACATGGTATGTTTGGCGGCCAGGGATGGTGCCCTGATGACAGTGTCATGCTGTTGGATTCGGCTCCAGCAATGGGCAGTGTACACATCTTCCAAAGCCTGGTTGGCCCAACTGATTTTTTAGGGGACGCTTCTTTTTGGAGCTGATTTGGAGAAGTTGGTGAAGGATCTGACGAGACAAAATCTACCGCCTTCTGGAAGACAGGTCCAAGGGGCCTGTGAAGTGGGCTGGTGCCCCTTCTCATCAGCCTCAACCTGTACACTGAGGGCACACTGGCCAGATTCCCAGGGGCCTCGAGACTCTCATCATTAATGACCTGGAAAACCTTTCTTCCCCTCTGCTTCTGGGCTTTGGGCTTGTTCTCAGTTCTTTTGTGGAGCACATGGGCCCAGTGACTCAGTCCTTTCCAGAGGAGGATCCTCCTAGGAGCAATGAAGGTTTTGGGGCCCATTCCTTGGTTCTTCCAGTTGGAGGCAGGCTTTGCCTTGTCTTTGAGGAATTGGCCTGGGTTGCCAAGGATCGCTGGGTGCTAGACACCATTCAGTTCAGCTATGTCCTGGAATACAAGGAGCCGATTCCATACACCTTTGTCATTTCCCCTTGTGAGTCTTCAATCAAAAGTGCCACTGTATGGATCACTCTGGACAAATTGCTGCACCTAAAGGCGATGATGCCCTTCCTACTAGACAAGTGGAGCTAGAGCAGATACTCCATCTATTTTGTGGTGCCAAAAGGATGGTTCCTTCTGGCCCATTCTGGATCTCAAGGGGGCCAGCAACCACTTGCGCGTTCTGCGCTTCCGGATGGAATCCTTGCACTCGGTGATTCAAGCAATGCATGAGGGGAGTAGTTGGCTTCTCCGGATCTGGCTGATGTCCATTTTCATATCCTGATCCGGGCGGATCAGCAAAAATATCTGCATGTTGCCAAGCTTGGCTCTCACTCTCAGTTCACCGCCCTCCTTTTCGGGCTTTCCACCATCCCGAAGATGTTCTCCCAGGTCATGGTGGTGGTGGCTGAAGAACCAAGGGATCTGTGTCTTGCTTAGAAAGCCTTGGCTGGGTGATCAATTGAGGAAGAGCCATCTGTGGCCTTCCCAGTCCCTGGAGTTTCTGGGAGCACATTTTGACTCTCGAATGGGCAGAGTTTTCCTGCCAAAGGAGAATATCAAAAACTGTTGGATTGCCTGGTGCTGTTCTGTGCGCAGCAAGCTCCCAGAGTCAGGGATTCTCTTCAGCTCCTCAAATTGATGGCAGCGACTACAAAGATGGTGCTGTGGGTGCATACTCAAATGCAATAGTTCCAGTGGTCCTTGTTAACTTGGTGGTTCCTGAGTTCTCAGGAGTTCAAGTGCAGGCTCCCGCTCCCGTTAATGATGAAGTCCAGCTGCGGTGGTGGCAGCAGCCCTGTCATCTGAGGAAGCATGTACCACTGGACAAATTCTCCTGGATCCTCCTGATGATGGATGCCAGTCTCTCAGGCTGGGGAGCTCATTGCCAAGACCATACTTCCTAGTGCCATTGAAACCACAGGGAGGCAGTGTGGTCCATAAACCACTTTGAGGCGAGGGCCATCAGGTTGACTCTTCTGCATTTCCAGCCTCTGATCGAGGGCTGGGCGGTTCAAGTGTTTTCAAACAATGCCATGGCAGTGTCTTATGTCAATCGGCAAGGCGGCACAAGGAGTGCTGGGGCAGCTCTGGAGATGGCTCTCCTGTTTGCCTGGGCAGAGAAGAACCTCTTAGCCTTTTCGGCTCAGCACATTGCCGGGGCGGACAATGTGGAAGCAGACTTCCTTAGTCGGCACTCTCTAGATCCTGGAGTGTGGGAGTTGAGTCAGGAGACATTTCAGTTGATTCTGCGCCACTGGGGTCACCCTGAAATGAATCTGATAGTGATCTGCTGTAAAGTCACCACATGGATATGGGATCAGAGGGCATCAATGCCCTGACCCAGCCTTAGCCAAATCAGCACTGGCTGTACATGTTTCCTCCATGGCCCCTGATGGTGCGTGTGATTCAGCATATAAAACGTCACCCAGGCAGGACCATTCTGGTAGCATCTGATTGGCTGAGGAGAGCGTGTCCTTGCTTGTCTTTAAGGGAAGGCTTTTGTTTGGGAAGGACTTGCAGAAGTTAGTTAAGATTTGAGTGAATCCAAACCTCCTCATTGCCTTGCAGAGAATAGGCCCAAGGGGCCTGGAAAGTGAATGGGTGCATCCTCTTCCATGATGTCCACCCGTTATCCTCATTCCCAGTATCTGGAACCACAGAGTACCTGGGATTCCTGTCAGTATCATTCTGAAAAGTCTACCTTTTCTTCATCCTCTGGTTTTTGGTCCCGGGCTCTCTCCTTTCATGGGGTTAGAGAACCCTAGGAGCCTACCACCTCCAGATTTTCCCATCCAGCACAATGACAGGTTGGAGGCCCATCTGGGATGCCTCTTGTGGGCGGCAGGCTATGCCTTTTCTACCAGGAGTGGGTTCGGGTCACCGAGGATCATTGAGCGCTAAACACCATTCATCATGGCTATGTCCTGGAATGCAAGGAGCCTATCCCAGATGCCTTCATTGTCTCTCCATGGGGTTCTGTGGTCAAGAGGGCCGCTATTTGGGCTATGTTGGAAAGATTGTTCAGTCTACAGGCAGTCACCCTGCTCCCCTCTGTTGAGCAGGGCAATGGCCAGTACGCCATCTACTTTGTGGTGCTGAAGAAGGATGGGTCCTTCCATCCAGTCCTCGACCTCAAGTGAGTCCACGCCCTCTGCGGACCTTACACTTCTGCACGGAGACTCTATGATCAGTGATCCAGGTGGTATGGCGCAGGGAGTTTCTCACACCCTTGGGCCTATCTGAGGCCTATTTCCACATTGCTATCCATGAGGATCAGCATCTTCTCTGTTTCACTGTTCTCAGCTCTCATTTTCAGTTTGCCGCTCTTCCCTACGGCCTCTCCACTGCTCTGAGAACATTCTCAAAGTCCATGGTGCTGAAGCACAAGGGGATCTGTGTTCATTCATTTCTGGACGACTGGCTCAACTGAGCCAGGTCACAGTCAGAAGCACCTTGGGTGTTGGCCCGAGTGGTACATTTCTTGGAGAGTCTTGGCTTGGTGATCAATTGTGGGAAGAGTCACTTGCAGCCTTCCCAGTTGCTAGAATACCTGGAAGCATAGTTTGACACTCGTGTAAGTAGGGTCTTCCTACCTGAGGAAAGAGTGAGAAATTGTTGTCTGAGCAGGCAGCCTTCCAAACACAACAGGCTCCCAGAATTTGAGATTACCTACAGATTCTTGGCTTGATGGTGGCATCAATTGAAATGGTTCCTTTGATGTGTGATCCTATGAGGCCGCTGCAGAGGTCCTTGCTGTCTTGCTGACTGGCAAGCTCTCAGGATTTTGAGGTCAGGCTTCCCCTCCTCCCTTGGTGGTGTCAGTCTGCGTTGGTGGGGACAGCCCCAGCATCTGAGAAAGGGCAGCTGGACGATACCTCGTGGCTCCTCCTGTCGACGGTTGCCAGCCTTTTTGGCTGGGGAGCCCATTGCCAAGGACAAATGGCTCAGAGCTCTCTGAACAGTTGGGAGGCAGCATGGTCCATCCACCACTTTGAGGACCATTTGTTTGGTCCTACTATGCCCTTGGTCCTTAATTCAGAGCAGAATGGTCCGGGTGTTCTCAGACAAACCCATGACAGTGGCATATGTCAACTGCAAAGAGGACAAGAAAAGTGCTGGAGTGGCCCTAGAGATTTCCCTCTTGGGCACCTGGGTGGAAAGAAACCTCTTAGCTCTCTTGGTGCAACACATTGTGGGCATTGACATTGTGGAGGTGGACTATCTCAGTCACCATTCTCTTGATCCCAGGGAGTGGGGCTAGTTGGCCTTTCAGCAGATTCTAGATCCCTGGAGTCATCCTGGGATGGATCTGATGGTGACCCACTCCAATGCCAAAGTGCACAGGTTCTTTGCAAGTAAATGGGCTCCAAGGGCATTGACACCCTGATTCAGTCCTTGCCAAAGCCGTGCCTGTTGTATGCATTCCCTCTGTGGCTGCTCATAGGGCACCTACTTTGCTGGATAGGACAACATCCAGGTTGGATTGTATTGATGGCACCTGATTGGCAACAGAGGCTGTGTTTCAGAAACCTAATGCATCTCCTGCTGGATCCTTCTCTATGACTTTCTATAGCCAGAGGGCTATTGTGGCAAGGGTTGGCCTTTATGGATGACCCTTGCTTACAGCTTGGCTCTTGACAGGCAACATGTAGTGCATAAGAGCAATTCTCCTGTGGTTTCCATACTCCTGAAAATGAGGAGAGTTTCTACCAGCCTTGCATACATGCATGTCTGGTACCTATTTGAGAATTGGTGCCGTGAATGTCAGCTGGGTCCTAGTAAAGTGGACTTACTTTCCTTGCTTGCCTTTCTTCAGGATGGTCTTGACAAGGGCCTCTCTCTTAATCCCCTGAAAGTTCATGTAACTGCCTTATCATGCTTCATGGAGCCAGTGGTGGGACTTCCTCTAGCCTCGCACCTGGATGTGGTGTGAGTCCTTCAGGGGGTATGACACTTGCGTCCCCTCCCTATGTTCAGTCATTTCCTCTTGGGATCTAGTTTGTTCAGGGTAGATTACAATTAAATCTACATAGTTAAAGCAGTTTACATTGTAACTTAAATTTGGTAATGCACATTCTCCAGGACCAAGCAGGAAGTCAGTCCTCACATATGGGTGTCACCGGCGCCGATGAAGCCCCAGCGGAGCATTTCCCCAGCTTTCTATGAAAGCCTTTGGGAATGCAGGCACGCATGCGCGGTTCCCTTCCCGCCTAAAGGTGCCATCTTACCTCAGTCTCTTTTTTTTCCGTGAAGCCCACCGGACGTGTGTCCAGTTTTCCCGGTTAAAATTAGATTTTTCAGCGATTTTTTGCTCTTTTTCTACCAGTTCGACGCCGGTTCCCCTCCCGCTGGGTTCAGTACACTGGTATCGAGCCCGATTCTTCTTTTTCGGTTTTTGCCCTTCGTGGCTGGTGTTCGCGCCCTTTTTTCTCTTTTTCCCTGGAAGGCCGGTCCTTTGACCTCGCGGGGACTCTTTTTTCCCCGATGGCTTCCAGTGGTTTTAAGAAGTGTGATCGGTGTAAGAAACTAGTGTCTCTCACCGACACACACGACTGCTGCCTTCGGTGCCTCGGCCCCGACCACGATACTAAGTCGTGCGGGGCCTGTGGAAAAATGTCTTCCAAGGCACTATGAAGTCGCCAGCAGCAAAAGGAAAGGCCGGGCTCGGACCTTGTCTGAGGCCTCGACATCTCGGGATTCCGATCCCGAACGCCGTCGAAGCTCCTCGGACAGGGGGTCCCCCGACCGGGAACGCAAGAGGAAGAAACGGCTCACGGCGTCGGAGGAGGAGGTCCCTGGCTCTTCGAGGGCCAGGTCTTAGACCCCCGACCGTCGCCCCGGGCCTGTGGAACCGGAGAAGCCTGCCAAAGTTCCTCGTGTGGAGCCGGAGTCTGCTGGACACGTAAGCCCCATAGTCCTCGTGGACTCTCCTCCCAGGGAGCCGACGTCGGGCCCGGCGCCGCTGCGGCCCGAGTCGGTGGCTGCTGCGTCTCCCGAGCTGAGTCTCAGGATGACAGCCTTGGAGAGCAGAATGTCTGCCTTCATGGAGCAGCAGCGGGCACTGATGGCCAGCCTGTCTGGCGCATCTGACCCGACCACCGGGACATCGACATCGAAGTCGACCCCGGAGACCGAGCCGATACTCGGGTCCATCGTGGCTCGGAGTCGACCTCGGTCGCGGTCTCCCTCGACCTCCCGTTCGGGACCGAGGGCGTCGACGCCGGTGCTCCAGGGCCCCGCGGGGTCGGACCCCGACTCTTCCTCGGATGAGTCGGCTTGGGAGACGGAGGACAAGGAGTCTCCTGATACCTTTAAGACTCGGTGCGTCCCTTCGGACTCACCGCAGTCTGAGCCCCGGAGTAGGCTGAAGAGCTCGAGGCGCTGCAGTATGACTCTCCTCCGAAGGAGGCCTTTACTGTCCCGGTTCCTCCGATGCTGGAACGGCTCCTCTTCCGTATGTGGGAGGCACCGGCTTCTGCGCCGGTTCTTAGCAAGCAAGTCAATTCGATCTATCGGCTCCGGAAGAGCCCTGGCTTTCAGAAGGCACAGCTACCACACCAGTCCATGGTTGTGGAATCGGCCATGCATTGTCTGAAGAGTCAGAAGATGCACTCCGCGGTGCCTTCTGGCAGGGAGGCCCGAAACCTCGATGGCGTCGGTAGAAAGTGCTTTCAGGGCTCGATGCTTGCTTGCCGTGTCCAGTCTTACCAGCTGTACATGGGCATGTACTTGCGGGATCTGGCCAAGGAGTTGGCCGGGTTCTCTGCTGGTCTCTCCGGGGAACCCTTGCAGAGATTTAAGTCCTTGTCCTTGGGGATTCGGGACTGCTCGAAGTTCATGTCCCACGCCACCTACGATGGCTTTGAGGCTTCGGCCCGAGTTGCGGCAGCCGGCATCGCGGCTCGACGCCAGGCATGGCTGCAGTCATCGGACCTCGAGCCATGGGTTCAGGACAAGTTGGTCGATGTCCCTTGCCGAGGTGAAAACCTTTTTGGCAACCCCATGACCGAGAAGGCCGCTCAGCTCGAGACCGAGCACCTCACTCGGACAAGGCTGTCGAGGAAGACCTCTGCCCCTTCTCAAAAAAAGAAGGGCTCGGGTAAAAAGCCCTTTTACCCGAGGAAGGGCACTGCCTACAAACAGTACCCACAATATCAGGCTGCCCAAGCTGCCCCCAGGGTCAGCAAGCCAAGGGCCAGGGTAATGGGCCCCGTAGGCAGAGGACCCCCAAGCCTCAGGCCCCTGCTACCACTCAGCAGGGTGGAGGGTTTTGACTCCTTGAGCATAGGCTCTCCTTCACTGCTCTCCCAACCCTGCACAGGAGATCATCTCGCCCTCTTTGCCCTCCAGTGGCCCCTTATCACTGGGGACAGTTGGGTGCTGGAGATAGTCCACAAGGGCTATGCCCTCCATTTTCACCAACTGCCACCCCCATACTTTCCAGGGGAGCCTCCAAGGCCTCCTCTGCACACAGACCTTCTCCGTCAGGAGCTTCAGGGTCTGTTGGTGGACAGGGTGGTGGAGCCTGTGCCTCCCCACTTGCAAGGTCATGGATTCTACTCCAGGTATTTCCTGGTGCCCAAAAGGACCGGTGGCCTTCGTCCCATTCTGGACCTCAGGTACCTCAACAAGTTCCTAGTGAAAGAAAAGTTCAAGATGCTTACTCTTGGAACCCTTCTGCCCTACTTCCAGCAGGGAGATTGGCTATGCTCCTTAGATCTAAAGGATGCGTACACTCACATCCTCATTCATCCACATCCTCATTCATCCAGACCACAGAAAGTACCTCAGGTTCATCGTGGGAGGAAACCATTATCAGTACAGAGTGCTGCCTTTCGGCCTCACCTCCGCCCCCAGAGTCTTTACAAAGTGCTTAGCAGTGGTGGCGGCCTACCTGAGAAATCAGGGCATCTTTGCCTTCCCCTATCTGGACGACTGGCTCATCAGGGGTCAGACAGGTCAGGAGGCCAATCAAGCCGCCCTCAGGACCATTACTCCTCTACAATGCCTGGGGTTTGTCATAAACTTCGCAAAGTCCACTTTGCTCCCTTCCCAGAACTTGGAGTTCATAGGGGCAAGGCTGGACTCTCTCCTGGCAAAGGCATTCTTGCCAGAAAACAGAGCCCAGAGGTTGATGGCCTTGGCAAGTCAGTTTCTCAGCAGGTCCCTGGTCTCCGCAAGACTCTGCCTGAGACTTCTAGGCCACATGGCTTCGACATTGCATGTGACCCCCAATGCCAGGCTCCATATGAGCACTATATCAAAATTCATACGTTCAATGTTATCTTCAATTGGTAGTAGTGAACCGTATTAACTTCATGTGATGGTCTTAGATAATTTCTATCTTTAAAACAGAGTGGACAAAAATTTCTTCTCAAATATCTTCTTTAATCTTAAAACATATCATTCAAGAATATCATGATTATCCACACTTGTCATCAAACATTTCTTCTTAAGACTTTAACTGGCAATTGCTTCTACCAGTGTTTCATAAGTTTGGCAGATTCAAAATACTTTTAAAAGAAATATAGAAGAGTTAAAGTCTTAAGAAGAAATGTTTGATGACAAGTGTGGATAATCATGATATTCTTGAATGATATGTTTTAAGATTAAAGAAGATATTTGAGAAGAAATTTTTGTCCACTCTGTTTTAAAGATAGAAATTATCTAAGACCATCACATGAAGTTAATACGGTTCACTACTACCAATTGAAGATAACATTGAACGTATGAATTTTGATATAGTGCTACACAAGCGTTCAGGAAGTAACTCCAATTATAGACGAGAGGCTCCATATGAGGCCTGCACAATGGTGTCTTCGAACTCAGTGGTCCCAGGCCACAGGCAGCCTCAGAGACAGGATAAGGGTGTCCAGACCATTTCTGCACTCCCTCAACTGGTGGCTACACCCACCCAATCTGCTGAAAGGGGTGCCCTTTCAGATTCCAGGTTACACAGTGATGCTAACCACAGATGCCTCCCTGCAAGGCTGGGGAGCGCATAGTCTGGGCAAGTGCACTCAGGGACTCTGGTCTCCCTGGGAAGCTGCACAGCAGATCTATCTCCTCGAACTCAGAGCTCTTCGCTTAGCACTCAAAGCTTTCACTCCTACCCTGACTCACCAGTCTGTCCTGATCCAGACAGACAACCAAGTTGCCATGTTTTATGTGAACAAACAGGGCGGAACAGGGTCCAGGATCCTTTGTCGGGAGGCCCAGGACCTGTGTTCTTTTGCCCTCAAGCACAACATGCTCCTCAAGGCTGTGTATCTTCCAGGCCAGGACAACTACCTGGCAGACAGGTTAAGCAGGATTCTGCAGCCCCACGAGTGGCAGCTGCATCCTTCAGTAGTTCAGAAGATCTTTCTCAAATGGGGTCTTCTTTTGATGGATCTTTTTGCCAGCCCACTGAACAAGCAACTGCCAAAGTTCTGTTCCAGGCAACCACATCCTCTGCGGATAGCAGCGGATGCTTTTCTGATATCTTGGTCTCAGGGCCTCCTCTATGCGTTTCCTCCCACGCCCTTGGTGGCCCAAACCCTATTCAAGATTCTTCAGAACAAAGCCTCGGTCCTGCTGGTAGCTCCCAGATGGCCGAGACAGCCTTGGTTTTCTCTTCTGCTTCAAATGGCGGTGGATCCTCCATTGCCTCTGGGGTTGCAACCCGACCTTCTCACACAAGACCAGGGTTCCCTTCTGCACCCCAATCTCAAGTCTCTCAATTTGATGGCCTGGAGGCTGCAAGGGTAGTTTTGGCTCCCTGGGGCCTACCTCAGGAAGTTGAGGAGGTTGTCCTAGCCTCTAGGAAACAGTCCACAAGGAAAACCTATGCTCTCAAGTGGAAGAGGTTTTCTGTGTGGTGTCACCTATGTACAGAGGATCCTTTCTCCTGTACTGTGCCAGTGGTGCTTCAGTATTTACTGCACTTATCCAATCAGGGACTTAAGTCCAATTCTGTTCGGGTCCACCTCTCAGCTCTAGCAGCTCTCCACTCATTGGTAGAGGGGCATTCTCTATCTGGTCACCCCTTGGTGTCCCGCTTTCTCAGGGGCTTGCTTTTGCTCAAGCCTCCCATCCGTCCTCCTGCCCCTGAGTGGGAGCTGAATGTGGTCTTGCAGCAGCTGACTCGCCCACCTTTTGAGCCGATGGCTACTTGTCCACTTCGCTTCCTCTCCTCGAAGACACTCTTCCTAATAACCCTTACCTCGGCTAGGCGAGTAAGTGAGCTTCAAGCCCTGGTCTGTGACAGGCCTTACACAAGGATTTACAGGAACAGGGTAGTCCTCAGGACTCATCCAAAGTTCCTCCCTAAGGTTGTCTCCTCTTTCCACCTCAATCAGGAGGTGGTTCTTCCAACATTCTTCCCTAGGCCTCATGCTAGCCAGGCTGAAGCAGTCCTGCATACCCTGGACTGTAGGAAGGCCTTATCCTTCTACCTTGACCGTACGCAAGGGCATAGAAGGGCTACTCAGCTCTTCGTATCCTTTGACCCCAATAAGTTGGGGTTAGCTGTGTCCAAGCGTACCTTGTCCATCTGGGTGGCTGACTGTATCACCTGGGCTTACAAGGCGGCTGACCTTCCTTTGCAGGGTCGGGTCACGGCCCATCGTGTCAGGGCAATGGCTGCCTCAGTGGCTCATCTCCGCTTTGTGCCCTTGGTAGACATCTGCAGGGCTGCAACATGGTCTTCAAGCCAGACTTTTGCAGCCCATTACTGCCTGGAGAGGGAGTCCCATAGGGACAGTGCTTTTGGCCAGGCAGTACTCCGGAATCTTTTTGAGGTTTAGGCAACTCCTGCCCTCCTGCCCTCTGTTGGGCTAACGGTGGAGGTTGTGTTCTTGAAAAGCCTTTCTTTGCTGCTTAGACTAGAGGGAGTTCTCTTGTTCAGCCTGGGTTCCTCGGTAGCCCAGAGCTTGGGAGTCACCCATATGTGAGGACTGACTTCCTGCTTGGTCCTGGAGAAAGAGTAGTTACTCACCTGTAACAGGTGTCCTCCAGGAGCAGCAGGAATCAGTCCTCACAACCCTCCCTCCTCCCCTTGGAGTTGCAGTTGTACATAGTTTATTTTTTCATTTTTGTGTGCTGTTCTTAGCTATGTCATTTGACTGAGGTAAGATGGCACCTTTAGGTGGGAAGGGAACTGCGCATGCGTGCCTGCATTCCCAAAGGCTTTCATAGAAAGCTGGGGAAATGCTCCGCTGGGGCTTCATCGGCGCCGATGACACCCATATGTGAGGACTGATTCCTGCTGCTCCTGGAGAACACCTGTTACAGGTGAGTAACTACTCTTTAAACAGGGACATTAATAACTCCATACAAAACAAACTAAGACAAGAACTATCAGTTCCTGTTACCATGGATTAAATTTTATGGAGACTTACACATCACAGCTATGGAATATGAAAATGTATTATTTCTGAAGGGAATGGTCCTTGATGTGCAATGCTTCTTATGGGAGTTAGGGCAAAGCAAAAATGAACAAGGGGATTTTAAACAGATTTTCTCATTTCACAAACTTGTGATCCTTTGTTAAGGCCTGCATAGCAGTTTCTGTAATTTTCATCTATTTAATGACAGTTTTTTCCACCAAGTGTAAAAGATTGGTTTCTTTTCTTTTTCCTTTTTCTTCGTTGATGCCTAGGACGTAGGGCCATGTAAGTGGTTTTGAATCTATTTAAATAAGAAAGTCTGATGAATAAGGTATAGATATGTGATTTGGCCTTTGCCCATAGTGCCGTTGAATATCCACGGCTGTCGCTTCTACACACCCTGATACTAACCGGTTAGCATGGGATATGTTGGGGGAATTCTTGAGTGGAGCAGCGGCAGCACTGCTTGCTAGCTAGGCAGCAGTGGCGAACATTAGTCCAGAGCTTCCTGTGCCTGGCTTTGGCCACATATCGCTAACCAAGCAGCGGCTCGGTATTGCTGCTGCCCGGTTAGTGAGCACCAAATGCAGTGAGCCGGATATTCAATGCTGGAGCCAAATATGACCTCAGCATTGAATATCTGAGTTTAACTTTTAGCACCAGCTGCTAGCCACATTAACAACTCTAGTCGCCGGTGCTGAATATCAGGCTCTATAAGAATATGTATGAATAGATATGTTAGTAATTTCTATTTATTTATAAAGATAAAGCTAACATTAAATGTCAATCATTTTCATATTTGTCTGTTAAAGGTACTGCTAGAGTTTACAGTGCTACAACAAAAAAGTGCATTGCAAAGTTGGAAGGTCATGAAAGTGAAATTTCAAAGGTGAGTTGGTCTTGTTGTACCATCTGCTGTCAAACTACAGGTAACTATTGGACCTTAGAGCGGTTGACATTCTTCTTAAACACCAAGAATTGGGGCTAAAAAACATGTGGAAATTTAGCGCTGGTATCTAGATAGTGGCCAGTGCTGAATATCCATATTCAGCGATAACTGGCACCGCTATCAGGATAGTTATCCAGTTAGTGGACTGAATATCACTGCTAACTGGATAACTTGGAACTCTGACCAAGCTTCACCTATGGACCACCCTGGCACTGTCTAGAAAGTGCTGAGGCAATCAGGTGAAATATTCATTAACACTATGGTGTATGTCTACTAAAGGGCATTAGCTGCTACCATGGAGCTAATGCATGATTAATGCCCCATGGTAGCAGCTAATCTGTGAAAAAATCAGATGTCACAGGCAGTTTTCTGCAATATCTGATTTTCGTGCAGTGGATGCCCCTTAGGGTGGAAACAGGGCGAATCAGGGTGGGGAGTGGGTGTGGCCATAGTTGGCAGCCACTGAACAAAAAAGATTTCATGTGGTGGCTGCCAAAATCAGGCCCGATCACGGTGGCAGATAATGCCACCTCAAGAGGTGTTATTTGCTGGGTGGCCCGATAACATGGGTAGGCCTTGGAGGTGATCAGGCATTCTACTGCCGTGATTGGGTCTTACCCTCCTCCACAATATTGTTGGTGCCGTGGTGCTGTGACCCTCAGCACAACAATATAAAAAAATAAATATGGTGGCCCCCTCGCAGCAACGATCCCCCTGGACAGCTCCCGATCCCCAACAGGAGCTGCTCAGAGGAGATTGGTACATCCCTCAAAGTTAAAGTGTCCCGGCTGGCCTGTTGAGCTAAGACTCCCTCCCTCCCCTTCTCCCAGTGCACCATTCAAAGGGTGCGAGGCCCTGTGACACCTCCCTGCTCAAAAACACTGTTCCAGCTAGTCATTTGGCAAAAGGAGACCCACAGCCTCCCTGACCCCCTCCCGCGACCCCACCTACACATACCTGTAATGACTCTGGTGATCTAGTAGAGAAACTGGACTGGAGCGTTCCTCTAGGCTCCTGCCTCAACATGCAGTCCAAGCAAAATGGCTGCTCTGTAGCCCCACACTAGGGGGCAGCATCACAAGATCATGGCTTCTCTAGGCTCCTGCCCTGAACAAAGATCGCTGCGCTCATACCCTGTTTTTTCTCTAGACCACTAGGGTCATTACAGGCATGTGTGTGGGGGGGGCCCCCCCTTTGCTGGCTGGCTAGCTGGGACAGTGTTCTTTGATTGAGGAGGTGGAAGGGGAGGGAGTAGGGACCACGGGTCCCCACCCTTCTACAACTTGATCAGGGGGCTGGAGGAAGGGGGTTTAGCCCAACTGGCTATCCAGGACATTATGTACTTTGGTGGGAGTGCACTGATTCCCCGGGCAGCTCCCGATGGGGATTGGGCACTGTCCAGAGGTGATTAGGGCTGAAGGGGGCCAGCACTTTTATTTTTTATATTGTCAGTGCCGTGGACCGCAGCACTATGGCACTGACAGTATTGTGGGAGAGGGGGCGGCTCAATCTTAGCAGTTGGGGGGGGGCATGGTAGCGATCAGTGCACAGAGCAGCTGACAGCTCTGTGCACCCTAATGCTACCATCCCTCCCCATAGATTTACCTCAGGGACCCACGCAGTGGTGGCTCAAGGCAATCTGCTCCCTGAGGCAAAGGATGAGATGGCACCCCCCCCCCCCGACCCGATAGAGGTGGGTGAGGGGACTTTCTCAAAACTCCAATCAGGGACTGAACCAAACCAAAAAACCAATTAGATTATATGGAGGAAATGCAAGATGTTTGCACACCAAGGAACTAAAAGAGAGTGAAAACCACAGCACAGTTTATAAAACTAAATTATAACTCATTTTTAGTTTGTTGTTATAAACTGTGTTATGGTTCTTATTTAGACAGTTTTGTATACCACCTTATCCTTCAATCAAAGTGGTCACAACACAATTGGGGGATACATTTAACATGAGGGGATATGAGACACATACACTAATATTTACAGGGAACATGGGCAATGGAGGGTTAATTGGCTTGCCCAAGACCACAAGGAGCACCTGTGGGACTAGAAACCCCAGTCCTTCTGGCCCAAGGTTGCTGTCCTCTAGTAGAATTTGAACCCCTGACCTTACAGCCTGAGGTAACTTGTCCCAACCACTAGGCCACCCCTCCCTCTTGCTTTTTCTTTTTGAACATATATTTTGCATCCACAGGACCCCCTTCGACAGTGGGTGCAGAGGACAACCAGGACATTCACCCACAGAACCCAGTATCTTAAAAAAAATCTGATTCTGATCATCTCACTAACAACAACAACAACCATTCTCCTGTACCAGACATATTGTGAACTAATATAAAACCCTACAACAGAGTCACTGAGCATCTACAGAGCAAATCTACCATACCATACCATATCAGCACCGACTTCCAAAACTCACATAAGGAGCCCATCTAAAAAAACAACACTGTAAAAATACTAGTGTGCCCTGCAACATCCATGCACCTATTTGAAAAGCTGAACAATTCAGATTACTACAGTACATATCCTTACATGCAAACTCCATTTTTAACAGAACACCTGGTCTTGGTCACAGACTCATAATACAGACTGTCACAAGTGATCATAACCTAAAAATAAACATATGTAGATAAAAATTAAACTGCAACCCCAAGAAGCCAGATTCTGTATACAGTGCAATACCAGAGAAAGAGAAAGAGATGCATTTCCATGTACTGTATAAAATATAAAGATAGCACCAAGTCAGATAATTACACTGAAAATAAAATTCTCTTTGAACTTTGTTGTCCGACCATTTTATTCTCTGATCATGTAGGTCCCAATCTGAGGTTTCTGCTTTCCTCTATCTCCCAGTGATGCAGGGCAATGTGCAGAGACTCACTGCGGCATCATGTGCATAAATTTAGTATACTTTATTTTTAAATGTATATGCCACCCATCTAAAATCCTAGGTGGCTTCTAAACATACACATGCAATTTACTATAACAGATGTTACAATAAAACAAACATAATAATAAAGCATTAAATTTGATTAATGAAAGCCACTTACACAGCCCCCCTCCCTCATCAAACCATTATAAGTATCTGCAGATTAGATTTATTTTGCTATGACCAGATTGATGAGGAGGAGAAAGTAATCCTGGTAACCATGAATTCAAAAGCTGGATTGGATTGTGCTACAGTTGGAAAAGTCCAGAATTCAGCAGAGGTGAAGCTATCAAGCTACTAAACAAAATTAAACTGAGACATTTCCCTAAAATTTGACATTTCCTTGAATCTGAACTGACAAAATATTTTAAATTTCAGTCTGGCAGCATAAAGAACACAAAGCTGCAAATCTCAAAAACAATACATATCCCAGTTCCCGCCCCGCCCCCCCCCCCTCCAAACCAACACCCTACAGTTGACCTCACCAAGAACCCACAGTACAGGACCCATAGAGCAAATCTACTATTCCATAACAGCACTAACTTACAAAAGTCACACAACATAGAGCATACCCAGAAAAGGGTAGCACTATAAATATTGCAGTGGGCCCTAGAACATCTATACAGTATTCCTATTCAGAAAACTGAACAAGCCAGATTACTACAGCTGCCTATATAGAAACTCCATGCTAACAGAACCTGTAGCCTCAGTCACACATATGCAGAACAGAGATCTTTACCAAGTAGGGAATATATTAGTACAAACAAAAAACAGACATATGTAGTCAAAAAATGCTTTTGCCTATTACTGATAGGTTTACAGGATTTCTTTCCAAAAATTATACTTTACTGCAGAGTGAGGTGAGAGAAAGAAAAAACTTTCACACACAGGCATCTTCATTGTCAGTAGAAACCAATATAATGGCTCAGCGCAAGTAGAGTGAATGCAGCTAATACCACCTTAGTGGGTGGCCTTATTTGCAACAGCAGCTGTTTTATTTACATTCTCTTATATACCGTGCTATTCTGCATCAGTGCGGTTTACATTGAACAAACTGAAATTACATTGAACAGGGCATTATAACTTGGAGATAACTATTTTACAGGGAACATGGGCTATGAAGGGTTAAGTGGCTTACCCAAGACCACAAGGAGCACCTGTGGGACTAGAAACCCCAGTCCTTCCGGCCCAAGGTTGCTGTCCTCTAGTGGGATTTGAACCCCTGACCTTCCGGTCTGAAGTACTTTGCCCCAACCACTAGGCCACTCCTCCATTCCGGTTGCTGTCCTCTAGTGGGATTTGAACCCCTGACCTTCCATCCTGAAGTACTTTGCGCCAACCACTAGGCCACTCCTCCACTCCGGTTTTGCCATGTTGAAATGTGGTAACTGCAGGGGGATGCAGTTAGCCCCCTGCGGTAACTGCAGGAGCTCCCTGCAGTTAGCCTATGGCCCTGCATAATCAAATTCTGGAATTAGTTACCAAAGGATACAGTAAAAGCTGTTAGTGTAACTGGGTTTAAAAAAGATTTGGATAAATTCCTGGAGGAAAGGTCCATAAACTATTATTAAAGAGGACCTGGATCAAGCATTGTGGAACCTGTGTGCCTTTTTGGGAACCTGTCACGTACTTGTGACCTGGATTGGCCACTGTTGGAAACAGGATACTGGGCTTGATGGACTTTAGTCTGACCCAGTATGGCATTTCTTATGTTCAGATGTTAGCAGAACAGAGTCTAGGAAATATGTTGCTAAATATGTCAAACAAGAGGGGCTCAACAGCACCCATGTAGCATCTTCCACTTCCACAAAAACAAGAGTGACTTGGCACCCCAACACAGCACTTCCCACCCTCTGAAAAACAAGAGGGACTTTGTGACCCCAACACAACACCTCCCACTCCAACATAACCACCAAGAGGGCTTAGCAATTCCACCATAACTCATGAAATTGCACACTGGACCAGCATGCTGTTAATGTAACTATATATTTTATAAAAAACAAAGGAAATGCAAGATGCTCGCACACAAAGGAACTAAAAGAAAAAGTGAGAACTACAGCACAGTTTATAAGACCTAGGGGTCTGTTTACTAAATGGTGGTAGCGGGCTCCGATATCTCACGGAGTCCGCTACTGCCAGTTAGTAAACAGACCCCCAAATTATAACTCATTTTATTCTGTTATAAACTGCATTATTGTTCTCACTTTTTCTTTTTGAATATATATTCTGCATCCACAGAAACCTCTCCCTTGACAATGGGTGCAGAGCAAAAGTAGGACATTCATTCACAGAACTAAATATATTTAAAAAAAATCTGATTCTGGTCATCTCACTAACAAACAAACATTCTCCAGTATCAGGCATACTGGGAACTAATATAAAACCTTATAGAAGTCACCTAAGATCTACAAGGCCAAATCTAGCATACCATACCAGCATAAACTTCCAAAACTCATACAAGGAACCTACCTAGAAAAAAGCAGCACTATAAATACTGCAGCAGGCCAAAGAACATCCATACACCTATTTGAAAAGCTGAACAAGTCAAATTACTACAGTACAGTATAGATCCCTATGTACAAACGTCATGTTAACAAAACACCTGGCCTCAGTCACACAATCAGAACACAGACCCTCACCAAGTACAGAATAAGTGACTACAATCTAAAGTAAAAATAAAAATATGTATTCAAAAATTAAACTGAAATCCCAAGAAGCCAGACTTTGCATGCAGTGCAGTATCAGATAATAAGAGATGCATTTCCCCATACTGTGTAAAATATAGAGATAGCACAAAGTCCAATCACTAAAATGAAAATAAAATTATTTTTTTACCTTTGTTGTCTGATCATTTTAATCTCTGATCATGCTGATCCCGATCTGAGGCTTCTGCTTTCTTGTCTTCTCTTAGCTCTCTTTCTGTGGTCTATGGTCCATCTGCCATTTCTTATCTCTTCTTTTGTTTTCTTCACTTCCCTTCCATCAGCATATTTCCAGTCTCAGTAACCTTTCCCAGTATCATCCCCCTTTCCTGTCCTCCCCTCCCAGTACCTTCCAATATCAATTGCCTTGCATTCCCAGGACTGCCTCTGGTGTCCATTCCCTTCCAGTCCCCCTCCTTCCCCACTGCCTAGCCCCTTCTAGTCCAAATACCATTGCAGGTATCAGCTCACTTCCACTCCCAGTGCCACCCCCCCCCATCAGCTCCCTTCTAGTCACCCTATCCTCTGTCCATCCCCCTTCCAGTATCATCCTCACATGTCAGCTCACTTCCATCCCCAATGCCCCTCTCTTCCAACCTCTTCCCCATTACCCAGCCACCTTGCAGTCCCCCTTCAGTACCATCCCCAGGTATCAGCTCCTTTCCAGCCCCCTCCTTCCCACGTGTCAGCTCCTTTTGTGCCCCCACCTTCCCCTGTGTCAGCTACTTTCCTGCCCTCTCCTTCCCCTGGCAGACCATCTCAGCATCTGCTCCCTTCCAGTCCCATTCTCCCATCCCTCTGCATCAGCCCATTTATAGCCCTAGCCTCCAGTTTTCTTCCAGGGCCAGCAGCTCTCTCCTCCCCTTCCCCCCCTCAGCCCATTTCCAGTTCTAGCCCCCCAGTCTACTTCCAGTGCCAGCAGCTCTCTCCTCCCCCCATCAGCCCATTTCCATTCCCAGCCTATTTCCAGTCCTATCCCCCTTATCAGCCCACTTTGGTCCTAGTCCCTCCATCAGTCCATTTCCAGTTCTAGTCCCCCCAATCAGCTCATTACCAGTCCTACCACCCCCCCCCCCCCCGATAAGCCCATTATCAGTTCTAGCCCTCCTAATTTATTTATTTATTTTATTTATTTCTTATACCGCGCTATTTAGAATCAGTGCGGTTTACATGTATACTAACAGGTACTTTTTATTCCCTTGTCCCAGAAGGGCTCACAATCTAAGTGTACCTGAGGCAATGGAGGGTTAAGTGGCTTGCCCAAGGCCACAAGGAGTGGCCCTGGGACTAGACCCCCAGTTCCTCCAGCCTGAAGCTGCTCATCCCCATGCAGGAATTGAACCCCCAGCCTTCTGGCCTGAGGTAACCTGTCCCAACCCCTGAGCCACTCCTCCCTCCTAATCCGCCCATTTCCAGTCCTAACTCCTCCGATCGCCCATTTCCAGGCCTAGCCTCCCCTGATCAGCCTATTTCCAGTCATAGCCTATTTCCAGTCATTAACCCCACCTGATCAGCCCATTACCAGTCCTAGCCCCCCTAATCAGCCCATTTCCAGTCCTAACTCTCCCGATCAGCCCATTTCCAGTCCTAGCCTCCCTTAAGCGCCCATTTCCATTTCTAGCCCCCCCCATGAGCCCATTTCCAATGCTAATCATTCCATCAGCCCACTCCAGTCCTAACACCCTCCCCCGATAGCCCATTTCCAGTCCTAACTCCACCTGATCAGCCCATTACAAGTCCTAGCCCCCCTAATCAGCCTATTTCCAGTTCTACCCCCCCCCCGTCCCCCAATCAGATCATTTCCAGTCTTAGCCCTCCCAATCAGACTATTTCCAGTGCTAACCCCCTCCCCCCAGCCCATTACTGGCCCTGCTCAGCCCATTTCATCCAAGCCCTCCCAGGGAAGAGCCCTGGCTCACTTTTGCAGAGCTGCAAGAAGGAACAGTGTTTCCCTTCTTTTCCGTGGCTCTGTTAAAGTTGAGCCCGCCAGTGTGCTGAGTGTTGGGAGCATTTCCTGTCTCACGCGAGACAGGAAATGCTTGTATCTCCAGGAACAAGCAGGAATAAGTCCTCACATATGGGTACGTCGGAACCGACGGAGCCTGCGCGGGAAAGCTCCCCAGCTTCCCAGAAGGAAGCTTTTGGGGCCTCCCACTGCACATGCGCGCTGCCTTCCCGCCTTCCTGACCAGCTCTCCTCAGTTTCTCTTTTTCCGCGGAGCCAGCAGGTCGTGTTCCTGTCACCGCTGAAGAAATTATTGTTTTAGTTTGTTTCTTTAGACCGCGTACCTGCCTTCCCCATACCGAAACCGGTACCGCCGGTCTCTCTTTTCTTTTCTTTTAAAAAAAAAACCAAAAACTTTATCTTGCACAACTTGATACATACAACTCTTACCTAATAACCCACCGTCGAAAGATAACACAGAGCAGGAAACTCTACCACACAGATTTATTGAAACGTTCCATCAATAAACCACACGCCCTATTCAGACTAGTAAAATCCATAACAGGCGAACCGGTCTCCGCCCAACCCTCAATGCCCCAACCACAGGACTTTGCAAACTACTTGCAATCAAAGATGATTAAGACCAACATAAACATGTGTAGCAGTACATCACCCATACCGTCTAAGACACCCCTAGCAACTCCACTATGTAATTTCACTGTGGTCTCAAATAGAGAGATGGAGAACATTGTCGCCTCTATCAATCCCAGCACAGCACCCAACGACCCCTGTCCAGCCAGTTGGATCAAAGAGCTGCGTCATGACCTAAGCCAAATCCTGTGCAATATATTGAACCAGTCTTTTCTAACAGACTCGTTCCCACAGCGCCTGAAAAACACCTCCATCAAGCCCCTACTAAAAAATAGCAGACTTGACCCGTCCAAAGTCGAATCTTTTAGGCCAATCTCGAGCATCCCCCAGCTTGCAAAAATCATAGAAAAAGCTGCTCAACAACAACTCCAGCACCATATTGACACTGAAGCTCCACTGGACCCGTCACAACACGGCTTCAGGGAAGCGCATGGCGTCGACACAGTCCTCACAACCCTATTCAACGAATTGGTCACTGGAATGGACAGCATCCAAACAAGGATTTGTCCTCATCTTCCTGGACATCTCCGCCGCCTTTGACTCTGTGAATCATGACATACTTCTACAATGCCTGAAGGAAAAGGGGATTCAAGACACAGCACTTGAATGGTGTAAATCCTACCTATCCAACAGGTGGCAACAAGTAAAAACAGGTCATACATCCTCGGAACCATTCCTGCAGTCTCAGGGGGTACCTCAAGGATCGTCCTTATCGGCATTAATGTTCAGTATATATATGCAGCCGATATGTGATTTGATCCGATCTTTCAACGTACGATGCCTGGCTTACGCAGACGACATCCTCCTCTACATGCCGTTCAAAATTGACCAACCGATGTTCTCCCCAATAATCAATTGTTTCGGAGCGGTAGCTGATTGGCTGCTGACACAAAACCTTCGGATCAATCATAGTAAAACTGATGTCCTTTTTGTTACGAAGAACCGTAAATTCACACCCCCCCATCGCTACTTGTCAACAATGTAGAATTGAAGTCCAAACCTACAATCAGATATCTTGGCATCACATTGGACCAGCACCTAGATATGACCACACATGTGAAGAACGTTACAAAGTCTATATATCACAAGATCAAAACGTTACGTCACCTCCGCCCCCTACTGGAATCCAATGACTACCGGACAACCTTTCAGGCATTAGTCCTCCCACACCTGGACTTTGCGAACATCGTCCTGCACGGCCTGCCTCAATCAACTTTAAATCCGCTCCGCCTGGCTATGAATGCCGCCGCAAGAGTTCTCTCTGGATCATCAAGAACTGACCACATAACACCAATCATGAAAAATCTGCATTGGCTGCCGTTACACGCCAGACTCCAATATAAGTCACTAGTCCTTACTTTCAAAGCCCTGAATAACTACCTACCTACACCGATTAGCAAACTAATCCACAGCACCCTGGAAAACAGAGACAGGAGATCCACTTCAATGAACACCTTAATAGTCCCCAAGATGATGACGTCATGTACTAAGACCACTTCCAACAGGGCTTTCTCTATATTCGCTCCCCTAAATTGGAATGCCCTTCCACATGAAATCCGTGGCATCAAAAGCTTAATCCTATTCCGTAAAGCTCTGAAACACCACCTATTCACAATATACTACCCTGACACCAACCCTGACACCCACACATTGGGTAAACTTCCCTCATGTCTCAGCTACCATAGCACCTTATTACAACCAGAAAATGGTTAGACTATACTACTGCCCACCCACCACTTTTACGCCTGTCCCTCCCACACGAAATGAAGATGATACCAAATTGGCTTAGAGTATTGGTGACAATACTAATTTAACCTGTAAATAGTTACCCTGTAAATAGTTACCCCGGTTATCCTATGTTTTTTTCCCTGTTCTATGTAAAACTCAATGTTGCTTGTATGCATTGTAGTATGTTTTGTTCGATGTACACCGCGCTGATTGTAATAGCGCGGTATAGAAGAAATGTTAAATAAATAAATAAATAAACTTGGTGACTTCGGTTAGGCCTCAGGCCTACACCAATTCTCCTCATGGAGAAACCAGCCCCTGGTTTTAAGAAGTGTACCAAGTGTAGTGCTGTTATTTCTGTCACAGACACCCATGAATGGTGTCTTAAATGTTTGGGACCTGACCACTCCATTCCGGACTGCCCATCCTGCTCCCAGATGTCTAAACGTGGGTTGCAGAACTGGGCCAACAAATTCCATGTGCTGTTTGCTTCAGATAATCCAGCATCACAGTCATCCAGGTCTTCCTTTCCGGATGGATCTCAGGTAACCAAACCTTCTTCGGGCAGGTCCTCAAAGAGCAAATCTCCTTCAAAGCATCGAGAGGCTCTCACTTTTGAATCTGAGGACCATGCCCCAGCCAAACAACCCCGGCGGGAAGCTCTGGCTTCCAAAGCACCATCTATGGGGTTACAGGTTGACATCGATGGCACGGCCTCGACTGATCACCTGTTAGACATCCAGGCAGCAGTTTACGTTTACGTTTATTCAGGCTTTATATACCGCCCAACACTTAGTAGTACCTGGGCGGTTTACAATACAAGTTTAAAAACAAACTTAAAAACAGTATTCTAAGCAGTGGCGTCTATGAGCAATACTGTTCAGACTATGCAGCAGGCCATGCTGGCTTTTATTAATGCTGCGACGCCCTCGGTACCGCGTTCAGCGGTACCGGGTCCAGTTCCGGTATCGTCTCCCATACCGGAACCGAGACCATCGACTTCCAAACGCAGATCGGTTCCGCATGCCGGATCCGGGTTTTCACCCGATACCGATCCCATACCCGGTACGCCCGATGTCTATACCGATCGGTATGCGTATCGTGCGTTGGAAGCAAATAGAGAATACTCTGATTCTTCTGAGGATTTTGACTCCTCTGAGGACTCTGATGAGCTGTCTCTAGTTCTTCGTGAAGACCCCTCTTCCCCAAAGAGGAGAATGTCTCCACCAGAGGATTTGTCCTTTCAAGACTTCATTATAGAACTAGCTAATGGACTTTCTATTACCACATCCTCTGAAAAAGAACCTAGGTCAAAGAAATTGGATATTTTAGGATACCCTAAGGTTCCTAAAGAGGCAGTCACCCTGCCTATCCATGAAATCCTTCAAGAACACTTGATGGACTTATGGGAGGCTCCTCTAACGTTGTCTCCTTACTCTCGTAGGTTGGACACCATGTACCGTGTCCCTCCTTCTCCTGGATTTCAAAAGACTCAGCTGCCTCACCATTCCATTGTGGTGAAGTCTGCGCTGAAAAAGATTAAGAGCACCAAAAGGCACTCTTCTACCCCTCCAGGGCGAGAATGTAAGACCCTAGACTCTTTTGGCAGGAAAATTTTCCAGGCTAGTATGCTTATAGCCAGGATTAATTCTTACAGTCTGTATATGGGCATGTTTCTCAGGGAACTTGCCCTAAAGATACGGCATTTTGCCTCCTTTATCCCTGAGGATAGAAAGGAGGAGTTCATTTCTCTGGTGTGAAACAGCTTCTAGATGTTTCTAAGTTCTCCAACAGAGCAGCTTTTGATTCCTTTGAGGGTGCCGGTAGAGCTTTGGGCATTGCTATTGCAGCCCGACGACTTGCTTGGCTCCAGGCCTCTGACCTAGAACCCTGGGTCCTGGATGGCTTACGGAATCTGCCCTGTACAGGTGAGAACTTATTTGGTAAGGACTGGCAAATTAAAGCCACTCAAATGGACGCAGAAAATGCTACATTAGATAGACTTTCTAAGTCTACCTCTACTCCTGCCAAGAAAAAGTCTTTCAAGAGGCCTTACTACAAGAAGGCCAGATTTTCCACAAATACTGGCCAACAATCTTCTCAGCCTCGCTTTGCTGCTAAACGTCAGCAACCTAAACAGGCAAGATCAAAGCCTGCAGCGTCTGCCACTCCTCAGCAGGCTCACCCCCTCAGGGGTTTTGACTTGCCCCTAGAGAACTTAACCTTTCTGGCTCTAGAACAACCAGAGCCCCTCACCATTCCCGGAAGGTTAGCTCACTTTGCTCCCAGATGGGGGCAAATTACATCAGAGCACTGGACCCTCTCTATCATCAGAGAGGGCTACAAACTTTATTTTTCCAACCTTCCTTCATATACCATGGTGAGGCACTTCAATTCTCCCCCATCTCTCCTGGGCCTGTTGGATCAGGAAGTCTCTTCTCTCCTTGCCCAAGGGGCAATAGAAGAGGTTCCTCTTCTTCAACAAGGGACAGGATTCTACTCCCCTTATTTTCTCATAACAAAGAAGACAGGGGGATTCAGACCTATCCTAGATCTGAGAGAATTGAACAAATTTCTGTACAAGGAGAAATTCAAAATGCTTTCTCTAGGCATTCTCCTTCTATACCTTCAGAGTCAGGATTGGCTTTGTTCTCTAGATCTCAAGGATGCGTACACACATATACTCATCCACCCATCCCACAGAAAATATCTAAGATTTCTGTTTCAGGGAAAACATTTCCAGTACAGAGTACTTCCCTTCGGTCTAGCCTCTGCTCCAAGAGTGTTCACCAAATGCATGGCAGTTGTTGCCGCATTTCTAAGAGGTCTGGGAATTTTTGTATTCCCATATCTGGACGACTGGCTCATCCGAGCTCCATCTCAGTCAGAGGCCCAGATTTCCCTGGACCGCACAAGGCACCTTCTGCAGTATCTGGGACTGGTGGTAAACCTTCCCAAGTCTCAACTTACCCCTACTCAGTCTCTGGAATTCATAGGGGCCCAGTTGGACACCACCACTGCAAGGGCCTACCTACCTCAAGTCCGGGGCCAACGTCTGGTGTGCTTGGCCTCCCAAGCTCAGTCCAGCAGTCACTTGACAGCCAGAGAAATGCTGCGACTTCTGGGCCACATGGCCTCCACGGTACACGTGGTGCCCTACGCTCGTCTTCATATGAGAGCAGCTCAATGGACCTTGGCCACCCAGTGGACTCAAGCATCAGGAGCGCTCTCCGACCAAATACTCACCTCAAAGCGTCTGTTTTGGTCCCTCCAATGGTGGATGTCCACCAAGAATCTGTTGTTGGGGGCCCCCTTCCAACCTTTGTTGCCCCAAGCAACCCTCACAACAGATGCCTCCCAAACAGGGTGGGGAGCCCATCTACAATCCCTCTCCACTGAGGGTACTTGGTCTCCACAGGAGACCACCCTTCACATCAACCTCCTGGAACTGCGAGCAATCTTCTTTGCCCTCAAAGTCTTCCATACCCTCCTTGTCAACCTGACCGTCCTAGTTCAGACAGACAATCAGGTGGCCATGTTCTACGTAAACAAAGAAGGAGGGACAGGCTCTCTGTCGCTTTGAAACGAAGCTCTCAGATTATGGGCCTTCGCCAGAGAGCATCAAATTCATCTTCTGGCAGTCTATCTTCCAGGGGTTGAAAACTCTTGGGCAGACAGACTCAGTCGAGTTCTGCTTCCACACGAATGGTCCCTACATATGGACCAGATAAGCAGAATCTTTCAGGAATGGGGAACCCCGGACATAGACCTCTTTGCAAGTCCGTGGAATGCCAAACTTCCCCGGTTCTGTTCCAGGACTCCGTGTCAGGGAGCTCAGGCCAACGACGCCTTTCTCCTACATTCGTCCTCAGTGGTGGGTTCCTTACCTTACTCCATTGCTGTTAAAGTTTTAAGGTTTTAAACTTTCTCTTAACCTATCTGCAGGGGCTACCCCTCCCCCACCCCCTGCAGAGTTACTGTTGTAAACCTCCATTTTTCTGAGCTGCACGTGGGTTTGCTTACATTACCTTCTGTTCTGCAAGAGGAGGAGTGCTGTTTTAGAGCTCTCCCAAAAGGAGATTTTTGCTGTGTTTGCTGCATAACTGAGTCTGTCTCCAAATAATTGTGAGTCTGTCTCCCCATATTTGTCTTTTTTTCTAATTGTCCTCAGTGGTGGGTTCCTTACCTTACTCCATTGCTGTTAAAGTTTTAAGGTTTTAAACTTTCTCTTAACCTATCTGCAGGGGCTACCCCTCCCCCACCCCCTGCAGAGTTACTGTTGTAAACCTCCATTTTTCTGAGCTGCACGTGGGTTTGCTTACATTACCTTCTGTTCTGCAAGAGGAGGAGTGCTGTTTTAGAGCTCTCCCAAAAGGAGATTTTTGCTGTGTTTGCTGCATAACTGAGTCTGTCTCCAAATAATTGTGAGTCTGTCTCCCCATATTTGTCTTTTTTTCTAATTGTCCTCAGTGGTGGGTTCCTTACTTTACTCCATTGTGTGTGCCAATAGTTCAGGAACAGCCTACTAGCTAGTGACACTTAGGTTCCCGCCCACCCTACCCCTCACCCCACCCACCCCAGGGGCTACATTGCCTATATAGTGGTCACAGACGTGCCATCTATCATTCCAAACTTGGGTTAAAAGCCACATCGTATTCTTCTTTTCTTCTTCTTCCTCTTCTGGGACTGCATAAACATGTCGTGTATTCAGTGCAATAACTGCGGTACGTTCATTCAAAGACAAATCATTTGGAAACTAAGAGCTTGTCCTATATGTCTAAAGTCAGCTGCCATGCATGAAGAACTAACTCTACTAAGGAAAGACCTAGCTGCCATGCATATAGAAGTATCTCTACTGAGGGAGGAACTGGCTGCAATGAAGCGCACCTCTCCTAGGATACAAACTGAACAAACTCCACCACCGCTCCCACAAAGAACCAAACGCCCCAGGAACAAATGGATCACAGTGGGTTCTGGTAGATTGCGACCTGTAACACAAAGACATCCTATACATCAAGAGATATCCCTGCACAATGCCTTCTCTGCCTTGGCTAATGAGGATGCCCAATTCAAAGAACCTGAAGGGCCTTTAAATGAGTCAGACAATGCCCAATCCCCTGCTAAAGCACTAAATATGAAGAAAACCTCACCAAACAGAAAACTACTACTAATTGGAGATTCCATCATCAGAGGCACCAACCTGGGAACACAGTTCAAAGGAGAGAAGATAGTCATGTGCCTACCAGGCTCTTCAGCCAGCAGGAATACAAACCAAGTTGTTGAATTACTTAGTGCAAAAAGTGAACATTCCAAACTTGATGTTATTATCCACCTAGGCACAAACGACTTGGCTAGGAACAGTGCCTCTACAGCCCAAAAGGACTTCCAATCTCGGGGAGAAACTCAAGCACGTTGTTAACACTGTTGCATTCTCAGAGGTTCTACCTGTTCTTGGTAAGGGGACAAAAAGACTGCATCGCATTAACAGCTTTAATACATGGCTCCAGACCTGGTGCAGAAAAGAAGGATTCAGATTTATTGGCAACTGGGACAACAGATGGATCAACAAGAGACTATACTGTGCTGATGGACTACATCTCTCTTCCACAGGGAAAAGAATCCTAAGTGAAAAATTCAGGCAGTATGTGGACATGCATTTAAACTAGGAAAAGGGGGTGACGGATGTGGAAGGTCAACATCTGCATGCCACCTCCAACAAAAGCAGAACAACATCAGAAACAGCCACACTTTTAAACCACACATCAAAAACATGTGGGAGGAAGTGGGCAGAACAAAATCAATGCAAAATACACACAAGCCAGGAAAGTGCTGGAAAGCAATGAGCACAAATGCTCGAAGCCTAGCCAACAAAATTCCAGACCTGGAAGCCCTAACAGTGGAAACAGACTTGGACATTGTGGCCATTACAGAAACATGGTTTAATGAATCACATGATTGGGATATAGCCATAGCTGGCTATAATCTATTCAGGAGGAACCGAGAAAATGGAAAAGGAGGAGGAGTAGCCTTGTATGTCAAAAGCAATATTAAAGCTACTGAAATGCAGGGGACATGGGGAAAAGAAGAAGCGCTCTGGATTGCGTTGGAGAGAGGAGATGGCACTGTCATCCATATTGCTGTAGTCTATAGACCTCCGACTCAAATTGAAGAGAGAGACAATGAATTGATTAGAGATATTGCCAAGATAGCATCAAAGGGGGAAGCAATCATATTGGGTGACTTTAATCTACCTGATGTGGATTGGATTACTCCTTCTGCACATCTGGAAAGAAGCAAAAGAATTGTGGATGCTCTCCAAGATGCATTATTTAGGCAAATGGTGATGGAACCAACCAGGGAAAGCTCAACGCTGGATGTAGTGCTCACCAACGGTGATAGTGTGTCAAATGTCTGCGTGAGTGCCCCTGTGAGCAACAGCGACCATCACACGGTGTGGTTTGAAATAAAAGCCATGGCACAGGCCAATCATAGCAAGCTCAGAGTCCTAAACTTCAAATACACTAACTTCAATCAAATGGCAGAGTATGTAAAGGAGGAGATGACGGGGTGGGAAGAGATAAAGGAAGTGGAATTGCTATGGGCTAAACTAAAGGAGGCATTGAAAGGAGCAACAGATAAATATGTAAGAAAAGTAAATAAAAGCAAGAGGAGAAGGAAACCTATTTGGTTTTCCAAAGAGGTGGCTGCTCATATAAAGGCAAAAAACACAACTTTTGCAAAATTCAAAAGCTTGCAGACCGAAGAACACAGAAATGAATACAGGATCAAACTCAAAGAGACAAAACGAGAAATAAGGATAGCAAAATCAAAGGCAGAGGAAAAGATGGCTAAAGATGTTAAGGGTGGCAACAAAAATTTCTTCAGGTATATTCGGGAAAGGAAAAAGATCAGAGTTGGAATTGCAGGACTCAGAAGTGCTGGGAAAGGACTCGTGGAAAGTGACACTGAAAAAGCAAAATTGCTAAACAATTACTTCTGCTCTGTGTTTACTAAAGAAGATCCTGGGGATGGACCAGCTGTGACTCCCAAATATAAAAATGGGAATGAAGTAGATACCACACCATTCACAGCAGAAGAGGTGTTAGAACAACTTGCTAAACTGAAAGTGGACAAAGCCATAGGACCGGATGGGATACATCCCAGGATACTGAAAGAGCTCAGAGAGGTTCTTGCAGGACCGTTAAAGGATGTCTTCAACAGATCCTTGGAAACAGGAGAGGTTCCTCAGGACTGGAGAATGGCTGATGTCGTACCTCTACACAAAAGTGGTGACAGGGAAGAAGTGTCAAACTACAGACCCGTGAGCCTTACCTCGGTGGCAGGAAAAGTAATGGAGGCGCTCCTGAAAGAGCGAATAGTGAACTTTCTGAAAACCAACAGCTTGCAAGACCCGAGGCAACATGGTTTTAACCGAAGGACGATCTTGCCAGACAAATCTGATCGAGTTCTTTGACTGCGTGACGAGGGAACTAGATCAGGGGCATGCAATGGATGTCATCTACCTGGATTTCAGCAAAGCCTTTGATACTGTTCCTCATAGGAGGCTTATCAACAAACTCAGTAGCTTGGGGATGGGTCCCAAGATGGTAAACTGGATTAGAAATTGGCTGACTGACAGACGACAGAAGGTGATTGTACATGGAGCTCACTCGGATGAGAGGAAGGTGATTAGCGGGGTGCCCCAGGGTTCGGTCCTGGGCCCGGCACTGTTCAATGTATTTGTGAGTGATATTGCTGAAGGACTGAATGGAAAAGTCTGTCTTTTTGCAGACGACACAAAAATTTGCAACAGAGTGGACTCCCCTGAGGGAGTGGTTAACATGAAGAAAGATCTACAAAAGCTGGAAGACTGGTCTAAAGCTTGGCAACTACGATTTAATGCAAAAAAGTGCAGTGTCATGCACTTGGGTAGCAGAAATCCAAGAGAAATGTACAAGATAGGGGGAGAAAGGTTGGTATGCACAGTTCAGGAAAAAGACCTTGGTGTGATTATCTCTGCTGATCTCAAGGTGGCAAAACAGTGCGACAAGGCGGTGGCAAAAGCCAGGAGGATGTTGGGCTGCATACAAAGAGGGATTACCAGCAGAAAAGAAGAGGTACTTATGCCACTGTATAGGTCACTGGTGAGGCCTCACTTGGAATACTGCGTTCAGTTTTGGAGACCATATCTTGCAAAGGATGTAAAAAGACTGGAGACTGTTCAGAGGAAGGCGACCAAAATGATTTGGAGCCTGCGTCAGAAGCCTTATGAGAAGAGACTTGAAGACCTAAATATGTATACCTTGGAGGAAAGGAGGCACAGGGGAGATATGATTCAGGCCTTTAAATACTTAAAGAGAAATGATGAACAAACAAACCTCTTCCAAAGACGGGGAACCTGTAAAACTAGAGGGCATAACATGAAACTGCAAGGGGGTAAATTGAAAGGCAATGTCAGGAAATATTTTTTCACTGAAAGGGTGGTGGATGCTTGGAATGCCCTCCCGATGGAAGTGGTAGGGGCGAACACGGTGACGGAATTCAAAAAGGCATGGGACAAACACAGAGGATCCCTTTACAGAAATAGGAAAAAAAACCCAAAATAAACGGTACCATCTAACTTCCGAACCATATAACGTCTTAGGGGTGTCCTATATGGAGTGGTGGGTTTACCCCTGAACAAGGATATGGAGAGGGGTGGCCTGCGCGGAGCGACAGGTGCACCTACTCTTGCCATCTCGCTGGGCAGACTGGATGGACCATGCTGGTCTTTATCTGCCGTCAACTACTATGTTACTATGTTACTATGTTACATTGGGGTCAGGAATTCCTATATGCCTTTCCACCCATTCCTTTGATTCCCAAGACTCTGTTCAAACTCCAGAGGGATCACGGATCGATGATCCTCATAGCTCCACGCTGGCCACGCCAAGTGTGGTTCCCTCTACTTCTGCATCTCTCCCAGGGACCCTCCCTGGACCTGGGAGCTGCGCCAGACCTTCTCTCTCAGGAAGAAGGGACTTTGTGGCACCCAAACCCCAAGTCCCTACACCTCAGAGCTTGGTTACTGAAGGCCTAAGCCTTCATGACTTCAATCTTTCTCAACCAGTGAAAGATATCCTTCATGCCTCTAGGAAACCCTCCACGAGGCGTTCCTATGCTTTCAAATGGAAACGCTTTTCCATTTGGTGTGCTCAACAGGGTCTTGACCCTCTAGCACTTCCTTTGAATTCTCTACTAGACTATCTCCTGCATCTTTCTAATGCAGGCCTTAAGACGAATTCAGTAAGAGTCCATTTGAGTGCTATTGCAGCATCCTTAAAACCTATAAATGGACAACCTGTCTCCTCTCATCCGCTTGTTGCAAGGTTCATGAGAGGCCTGACTCTAACTAAGCCTCCCATCCGACCTCCTCCGGTAGCATGGGACTTGAACCTAGTTCTGGGTCAGCTTATGAAGCCACCTTTTGAACCGTTGGTTTCTACCTCCTTGAAATTTCTTTCCTGGAAGGTCCTTTTCCTTATTGCAGTCACTTCGGCTCGCCTTATCAGTGAACTACAGGCCTTAGTGGCTCATCCACCTTATACCAGGTTTCATCATGATAAGGTGGTCCTTAGGACGAATCCCCACTTTATAGAAACATAGAAACATGATGACAGAAAAAGACCACAAGGCCCATCTAGTCTGTCCTTCCATAACAACTACAACAGTCCACTTATGACCAAAGTGGTCTCGCCTTTTCATCTTACCTGTCTTTTTTCCAGCTCCTCATGCATCCAGTGCAGAGAGGAACCTTCATACTTTAGATTGTAAAAGAGCTCTTGCCTTTTACCTCAACAGGACTCAGCCACATCGAAAGTCTTCCCAGCTTTTCGTGGCTTTTGATCCTTCTCATTTGGGACTTCCAGTCTCCAAACGTACACTTTCCAATTGGATTGCTCAGTGTATTTCCTTTGCTTACCAAAGTAGAAATATTTCTCTGGAAGGCCATGTCACAGCTCACAATGTGAGAGCCATGGCCACTTCTATGGCTCATCTTCACTCTGTATCCATAGATCAGATCTGTCGAGCCGCCACATGGGCCTCGGTTCATACCTTCACAGCCCATTACTGTTTGGACAAGGACTCCCGCCGGGATGCCTTGTTTGGTCAGGCTGTCCTCAAACACCTGTTCCATACTTGAACAACTCCTGCCCACCTTCCCAGGATGGATGCCTGAGATCCATACGAAGATGGCGAACCCTTGGAAGGGGATCTCCCAGGCATCTCAGCTAGGGAGTCCCCATATGTGAGAACTTATTCCTGCTTGTTCCTGGAGATAGCACAGTTACTTACCTGTAACAGGTGATCTCTGGGAACAGCAGGAATTAGTCCTCACAACCCACCCACCTCCCCTAGGAGTTGTATCTTCTATCTATCTTCCTTTCCTCTCTCTATTGTCTCAGCTATAAACTCGAACTGAGGAGAGCTGGTCAGGAAGGCGGGAAGGCAGCGCGCATGTGCAGTGGGAGGCCCCAAAAGCTTCCTTCTGGGAAGCTGGGGAGCTTTCCCGCGCAGGCTCCGTCGGTTCCGACGTACCCATATGTGAGGACTAATTCCTGCTGTTCCCAGAGATCACCTGTTACAGGTAAGTAACTGTGCTTTACCCTCAGCACTGATGGGCTCAACTTTAACAGAGCCACGGAAAAGAAGGGAAACACTGTTCCTGCTGCAGGAGGCACTAGGGGACTTTTCCCATGGTATCTGACATGGCAGTAAATCCAAACCTCTGCAGTATCTGCAGGACCTCCCCCCAGAACGTCCCTGCAGATATCATAGAGGTTTGTTGCTTACCGCACCACGTTAGCAGCCAAAACTAACATGATTTAGTAGACATACCCCTATGTTTCTCTGTAATTCAATTTGATGTTAATTTGCAGAATTGAGCAACAGTTTATGAATACAATTAAGAATCTGTCAGTTTATAGTGCTTCACACAGAATGTTTAATTGTATTTTTATTTAGCAATTTACTAAAGATGTTTAGAATGTTTTGATCAGATAATGAGCTTCTTTTTTCTCGTGTATATTATTGTTAATGTTTGGTATTCCCCATAGTGTTTTATTTGTGTTTCTTTTTGAGATATGCTTCAATGCCCAAGGCAGTCGGATTCTAACAGGCAGTGCTGATAAGACTGCGAGACTTTGGGACTCGCACACTGGACAGTGCCTTCAGGTCTTGGAAGGCCATACTGATGAGATTTTCTCATGTGCTTTCAATTATGAAGGCACTACAGTCATTACAGGTAACTCAGTCTAGAGATTCATTTTCTTTATAATATATTCTAACAAATGTTTCAGTTAGTTTAATATGCACAAAAAGACATTTTCTGTATGTATGCATTATGTCACTCCTGCTACCCACTACGCTCTAGGGATACTTGAGGGGTGCAGAGGGACCTGAAATATTTTTTAAATGATGAGGGATGGGGAGGGGGGTGTTAATTGGGGCACCATCATTATTCCAAAAGGGATTGGTATATGGGGGTGTGAATGACCAGTGCGGGCACTTTTTATTTAGAAAAGAGATCAGGGACTGGGCCCAGGAAAGGGGAATTGGGTATTTGTACAGTTTATTAAAGATCAGGGATTAGGAGCTGAGGTGGTGGATCCTGGGGTACACAGTTTTTGAAAAGCTATCTGGGCATGGGGAACATTTAATCTATATCACACATCTCTTTACAAACATTCCTGTGAGCATTGGCTTGTGGGACTTCATTGAATAATGCAGTTTGCAAAATCTACCATAAGCTGCATTATCCATTTTGCATAATAATTTGCTGCTTTTAATCTCCTATTAAATATATGTTAGGATTGCAGATCTTGAATTAAGTTGTGTTATTAGCAAATAATGCTCATTACTGCCATAATACAGCTTTAGAAAACAGGCCCCTGAGTTTGTACTTGAATTATTGGAGGGTGAACTAATTTGTGGCTTGTTTTGTGAGAGAAACTTGGGTTTGCTACCACGGAAAGAATCAGCTATAAGGAAAAGTATGAAGAACTATCAGAGCTATACTTTACTTATTTTTTTTTTATACACCAGGAAGCAAAGATAATACCTGTAGAATATGGCGCTGAGGCCAAATGGATGAAACTCACAGAGACATGTTTGAAGCTGCCATCCCAACATCACTTCAAGTAGCGAATCATCGAAACAGACCATGAAAATATCAGTTTCTATTCTGCAGCCCTTTTCACTTCTTAGAACTACTAATGTAGATCTGTTTCACCTGCACAGTACTTGAGAAATATTAGTTAGGATTGCTGAAGTAGGCCAGTCATATCTTGGCTGGGGTTGTTATGCTATTGTATTCTGTTTTTAATATGGATTGCATCATGATCCAGGTAAACTAAGTTCCTTGTACAATACAGTATCATTTAGATGCTGCCTATTGCATGTTCACATTTTATGTACCTTTTTAAAAATAAAGCTGTGCTATGTAGGTTGTGTGAAATGACACAGTACTTATCTTCTAAAGCTTCTGTTGACTTGTTTTGCCCCAGGACACCTGTTTCCTTTTTTAAACAGTATATTTTCTTCATCAAAGTAAACATTTTCTGTCTGAGAAACTAGCTAATATTCTGTTCATTAGTCTTTAATAGTGTGAAGAAAGGGCCCAATTTTCCTGTGGTGACTGTAAGAAGTTAAATACCAGCCAGAGCATTTAATTTACTCCATATATGATATTTGGCCCAGTACTATTCAGATATAAACTTGGAAAATACATAGTTCCTTATTGTTCCTCCAGTCCAGCCCCGCACCTCCACATGACAGTGGTGGGCAGTGTCACCTCACCAGCAGCTTGGAAACTGAGCATGTCATGTTTGATGACATCAGGATATACATATTGGTGGCACCTCCCACCACAACGAGTATTTCAGTCTCCAAGTAGCTGGGGTGAGGTGATTCCACAAGCGGACTCACTAAAAGAACAGATAAGGAAAAGAAAGTTCAAAAGATCTGGTTTAAGTGGGATTTTCTAGTTAGAATCAGTCCCTCAGGCAGCAGCCTGCAGTAAAAGGCTGATTCCTCTTTTGTATACATTCAATTCCTTAAAAAAAGAAAAAAAAAAGCTCATCTGGACTAACAGGCTACAAGGGTTTGAACCGGCAGCCTTCCGGGGGCCAGGAGGGGCAGTTGGACGGCTGATGATCCTAGCTTGAGAGAGGGGATCACGCCAGCAGCCTCTTCCGCTAACCTGCTTCACCTCTTGTGAGTTGGGGAGGAGAAACGGACAGCAGGCTTGCCTCCGTTACACTCCTAACGACACTGAAGCTTTTCAGGAAGCTGAGCGTCAGGTCGGGAGTGCCTGCAGCAGAATTGAAAATATGCAGTGAGTGCCAATGAGCCAGCAGTGTAGACAGCACAAGCTTCAGGGCCGATTTTTTTCCCACACAATGAGGGAGCGGTGGCTATTTTGGGAGCCCACGATTTTTCTCTCATTTTCATTCTAACTTTAGTCCTGGCATTTTTCACTTTCATTTTTTGCTGGTATTTGCATGAGGCTTAGGTAGCAGTGGTTTCATGGATGCAGGGAGAGCAATTGTGTTTTTTTAGTTTGTTTGGGGCTACTGGACTGTATGGAACAGAACCCAATGGAGAGTAAAGGAGTTTTGGCACCAGCAATATAAGTTGGTGGTGCCTTGGGTGCTGGCTACTGCTTGGGGATTTCTCTTGGCCTTACAGTTGGTGTAAAAAAACCCAAAACAGCATGATTGCAAGAAGAGGAATTATGATGCCTAAGTCCACCTGCTTGGCGTGTGGTTCACGTAGGGGGTCAGTGTCCATGTAGTAGCTGATAAGAATGCAATAAATAATACCCGGAGTCAGGCAAAGATTCAAGCCAATTTATTTGTGCACAGGCTCAGATTGCAGTAGCATTCAAAATGGTCTGAGCAATGGCTCCTAGTTACACAACAGCTTTTATACCTTTCTTTTCCAGTCTAATACAGGCAAAACTTCTCATTGGTCCTGGTCTGGGTAGACATAACACTAAACATAATACTTCTGCTAAAGTATACAGTATATTTCGCTACTCTTGCAAGGTCAGTTAGCTTGCAAAGATAGTGGAAGGCATATCAGAAGCATTCTCATCAAAAGCAAAACAAAGCAAGGCCAAACAAAGCAAGGCTAAGACGTGTTTCTAATAGCTACTGGTGATTTCTGTAATATTCCAGGCACATATCTCTAGCCCTGGCTCAAAACACTAAACAATCCAAACGCTAGACAAAATATTCTTACACTGTTCAGCTTCTCTGCTATATTTTCATCCTAATTACAAGGTCAGTGCACAATCAGCAAAGATACAATGGCGCGGCATTCTACTGAAACAGACATCTGGCTTATCTAAACAATAAACAGTAAGAAAGTTTTAATTCTCTTATCTCCAGGAGAGCAGAACATGTTAGAAAGAAATACCGTTCTATTCTAGTTTGATAACAGCTAACAGCATTCTGTAATTTTCCAAAATCAGCAATAACATTTTAAAGCAGGAGAAAAAGGGCTTCAGACCTAGCTCTGCTACATGCTAGGCCATCGCCTATCACATCCAGTGCTGAATTTTGCCATGCTTGTGAGACAGAGTCTAGGTCAGCGGAGGAGGGCTTCCTGTGGGGCTGGGGAGACACAGTACCAGGCTCCTCGGGAGCACCAGCTCTTCGTATTCTATAGATGACCACGCGATGCCAGTTCCTGCAGCGGGGGAGTTAGTTCCCAAGTCTCACCATCACATATGCAGGGCACTAAAAAGAAGCAGGGCAAGTTCTCTAAGGCCTCAAAAAGCCCTCAGGGAAAGGACTAGCCTGATTTGCCAAGGGCCTTTTCCTCAGAGTTTGTTCTCTCATGCATAAGGCTTTCTGCATGAGACAGCACTTGGAGCAGCCGGGACGATCACAGGGCAAGGGGCCTAAACGGGCAGCATCAAAGGTGCTCTTGGGGGATAGCACTCTGGGTGAGCAAAGCCTTTGGGGGGAGGGC
This sequence comes from Ichthyophis bannanicus, assembly GCA_033557465.1. Lineage (NCBI taxonomy): Eukaryota > Metazoa > Chordata > Amphibia > Gymnophiona > Ichthyophiidae > Ichthyophis > Ichthyophis bannanicus. Next base: position 402,559,108 of record CM066038.1, read on the forward strand.
GTCTCTTTCCAGTCTGAAGACGAAGAAGTTGAAATGGAACAGACCGAGAAGCTTGAGCTAGAGGAAGGAGAGATTCTTCAAGCAGAAGAGTCGCCCATAATGCGCGTCTTTCAAAGGGAAGAGCTTTTGGCTCTCATTACACAGTCATTGAAGGCCCTCAATATGGGGACAGAGGCTCCGTTGGAGGAGGAGCTACTGGAGGATCCGCTCTTCCAAGCCGTCCAGATAACACAGAAGATATTCCCTATGATTCAGGACAAATGGGATGTGCTGGAGGCCGCATTAAAGGGTACGCACACAATGACATGACTGTACCCACTCGTGGAGAAGAATAAGGACCTGCTGCATTCACTGAGAGTCGATGCAGCTGTGTTGGCAGCGATGAAGAAGACTACTATTCCAGTGGAAGGTAGTTTGGCACTTTGGGATGTCCAGGATAGGAAGGTGGAAATGCTTCTAAAACATGCCTTTGATATCAATGCCCTCTCCTTGCAAGCATCAGGCTATGGAGCTTTCGTGGTACGAGTTTGTTTGCATTGGACACAAGAAATCATTGCATCTCTGGGGACATCCCAACCACTACTGGTGGAGGCGGCAAAGCTGGAGTCCGGGGCAGCTTATTTGGCTGAGACAGTCTATGACTTGATCGGAGTGCTATCCAAAGGGATGGCAGCAGTGGTTGTGGCACGTCGCTATCTCTGGCTGAAAAATTGGTCGGCAGATGTCTCTTCCAAGTCCCACCTTAGCAAGTTACCCTTTCGGGGGAAGCTGTTGTTCGGAGTAGACTTGGAGAAGTTGGTGACAGACTTGGGAGAATCAACATACAGTCGCCTTCCAGAGGACAAGCAGAAGGCAGTTAGGGCTACCGTTTCTCAGAGAGGACAGCATTCGTGTTTTCAACAGTTCTGATCAGTAGGCTTTGCACCTATCAGAGAGCCAAATTCTTGTCCCGGGAACAGTCCTTTTGAGGGTTCAGGGGATCAGGCAGGGGGTTCTTTTTTTCCACCTCCTCTGCCCCTAAAAAGTCACAATGAAGTGAGGGACACCCCCACAGGAGTGTTACCCATAGGGATCGGCTGTGGGAGTTTTATCCTGTGTGGGTGCAGATTGCATCCAATCAGTGGGTGTTGGAGGTCATCAGAGAGGGCTACGCCTTGGAGTTGAAGGGCCCTCTCATGGATGCCTTTGTTCTCTCGCCGTGCAAGTCCCCGCGGAAGCAAGAGGAAATGTTGCAAAGACTATTAGACCTTTGGGCGGTACGCCGAGTACTGGGCGACCAATGCAGGTATGGTCAATACTCAATATATTTTGTAGTTTTCAAGAAAGAGGGTACCTTCAGGCCCATCTTCAATCTCAAATGTGTCAATCGGTGCTTACGGGTGCCACGATTCCACATGGAGACACTACGGTCGGTAATTGAGGCAGTCAGGGAAGGCGAGTTCTTGACCTCATAAGAACATAAGATATGCCATACTGGGTCAGACCAAGGTCCATCAAGCCCAGTATTCTGTTTCCAACAGTGGCCAATCTAGGTCATATGTACCTAGCAGTTTCCCCATGGGACACAAGTTCCACAATGCTTGTATTGGTTCAAGCATTGATATCCTGGGTCCCTTCTTAATAATGGTTTATGGACCTTTCCTCCAGGAACTTGATCTCACAAAAGCTTATTTACACATCCCAATTCGGGAGGAGCATCAGCAGTTCCTAAGGTTCGCAGTGCCCATGGGACACTTCCAGTTTCAGGCCCTGCCATTCGGATTAGCCACAGCACCACACACATTTACAAAGGTGATGGTGGTGGTAGCAGCAGGGCTGCGGCAGGAGGGTATCCTCGTGCATTCATATCTTGACAATTGGCTCATACGGGCAAAGTCAAAGAGCGAAAGTGAGCGCGTCACAGTGAGAGTGATTGCATATCTTCAGAGTCTCGGATGGGTCATAAACTTTGCAAAGAGTCCGATCAGGCCCGTGCAAGACTTGGTGTATCTGGGGGCCTGTTTTCAAACAGCGATAGGCTGTGTATCCTTGCCGGAGGCTCAGGTGCTCACTTTGCAGGCACAAATCTGCAGCTTTTGTGTTCAATGGTGGCAACAATCAAGCTTGTGCCCTGGGCACAGGCACACATGCGGCCGCTGCAGAAGAACCTGTTGAAAAGGTGGTCCACACAGAGTCATCCACTCTCACTCCCATTACCATGCCCAGCGAGTGCCTGCAGGTCGCTCCAGTGGTGGCTAGAGGATAACAACTTGTGGGCAGACATGCCTCTGGAAAGTCCCTGCTAGGTTCCCTTGACAACAGATGCCAGTTTGAGAGGCTGGGGAGCTCACTGCGAGGATCGCATCATGCAGGGGCGTTGGTCATTGCAGGAGGCAGCTTGGTCGATCAACCATCTCAAGTTGAGAGCGGTATTCTTGGCATTGCAACAGTTTTGTCCTCTCCTTCGGGGCAGGGTAGTATGAGCGTTCTCCGACAATGCCACTGTGGTAGCATTTATCAATCGCCAAGGCAGAATGAACAGTGAATTTGGAAGCTGACGTGGGTCTGTTGGCCTGGGTGGAGGAGAATCTGCAGGCTTTATTGGCAGCACATGTGGCAAGGAAGGACAATGTGGTTGCAATTATCTTAGCCGGGAACCCAGGGGAATGGTCCCTTCACGACACAGTGTTTGCTCTTCTGGTCTGATGGTAGGGCTAGCCAATTATGGACCTGATGGCAATGTTTGAATCAGCCAAGGCAGCAAGATTTTTCAGCAGGCGCAGAGAATGAATGTCTGAAGGACTCGATGCCCTGGTTCAGCGGTGGCCAACGGAGGGGCTTTTCTATGTGTTTCCACCGTGGGCACTCATAGGGCGACTCATACAGCGGATAGAGGCACATAAGGGTTGCGTGTTGCTGATAGCGCCCGATTGTCCTCATTGCCCGTAGTATGCCGGCTTGCTGTGGACTAATAGTAGACCGCCTCTGGAGGCTACCGCCTCGTCCAGACCTGTTGTTTCAGGGTCCCATTCGGATGCCGCAGGTGGATCGATTCTCGCTTATGGCTTGGCTATTGAACAGGCGTGTTTGCTCCGTCGGGGCTATGTCTCAGATAATCGCCATGTTGCTGAAGGCTAGGTGGTGTTTGATGTTTTTAACTTATGTAAGAGTGTGGAGAGTGTTTGAGGACAGGTTTGCTGGTTACCACTATCGACATAAGAACATAAGAACATAAGATATGCCATACTGGGTCAGACCAAGGTCCATCAAGCCCAGTATTCTGTTTCCAACAGTGGCCAATCTAGGTCATACGTACCTAGCAGTTTCCCCAAGGGACACAGGTTCCACAATGCTTGTATTGGTTCAAGCATTGATATCCTGGGTCCCTTCTTAATAATGGTTTATGGACCTTTCCTCCAGGAACTTGTCCAAACCTTTTTTAAACCCAGCTACACTAACAGCCTTTACTACATCCTCCGGTAACAAATTCCAGAGTTTGATTACACGTTGAGTGAAAAAATATTTTCTTTTATTAGTCTTAAATAGTTTACCCTGTAGCTTCATTGCATGTCCCCTAGTCTTTCTATATTCTGATAAGGTAAACAATCGATCTACGTTTACCCGTTCCACTCCGTTCATTAATTTATAGACTTCTATCATATCTCCCCTCAGCCGTCTCTTTTCCAGGTTAAAGAGCCCCAACCTTTTTAGCCTTTCTTCATAGGAGTAGCCTTCCATCCCCTTTACCATTTTGGTGGCTCTTCTCTGAACCTTTTCTAAAATTGCTATATCCTTTTTAAGATATGGCGACCAGAATTGCACACAATATTCAAGGTGCGGTCTCACCATGGAACGATATAGAGGCATTATAATATCTTTTGTTTTATTTTCCATTCCTTTCCTTATCATACCTAGCATTCTATTTGCTCTCTTGGCCGCCGCTGCACACTGGGCCGAGGGTTTTAACATGGTATCCACAAGGACGCCTAAATCTTTTTCTTGGGTGGTGGTTCCTAATGTGGAACCTTGCATCGTGTAACCATAGTTTGGGTTGTTCTTCCCTAGGTGCATAACCTTGCACTTCTCCACATTAAATTTCATCTGCCATTTTGATGCCCAGTCTTCCAATTTATCAAGATCCTCTTGCAATTTTCCACAATCCTCCTGGGTTTTAACAACTTTAAATAGTTTTGTGTCATCAGCAAATTTGATAACCTCACTCGTTATTCCACTTTCCAGGTCATTTATGAATATGTCAAAAAGCAGCGGACCCAGCACAGATCCCTGGGGTACACCACTATTCACCTTTCTCCATTGGGAAAATTGGCCATTTAGCCCTACCCTCTGCTTTCTATCTTTTAACCAGTTCCTGATCCACAGTAGTACACTGCCTCCTATCCCATGACTCTTTAGTTTTGCCAAAAGTCTCTCATGAGGGACCTTGTCAAAGGCTTTCTGAAAGTCCAGATACACAATATCAACCGACTCACCTTTGTCCACCTGTTTATTCACTCCTTCAAAAAAACATAACAGATTAGTAAGACAAGATCTTCCTTGTCTAAAGCCATGTTGGCTGTCTCCCATTAGATCATGACTATCTATATGCTGAGTAATTTTATTCTTTATGATGGTTTCTACCATTTTTCCCGGTACTGATGTCAGGCTCACTGGTCTGTAGTTTCCCGGATCACCCCTCGAACCCTTTTTAAAAATTGGTGTTACATTGGCGATCCTCCAATCCTCAGGTATTAGAGATGATTTTAATGATAGTTCACAGATTACTGATAGCAGGTCTGCAATCTCAAATTTCAGTTCTTTCAACACCCTTGGATGTATACCATCCGGCCCAGGTGATTTGCTACTCTTCAGTTTATCTAATAGTTGTAGGACATCTTCCCGATGTATCGATATTTCCTTCAATTCTTCCACACCTTTAAATACCACTTCAGTCGTGGGTAACATCCCTACATCTTCCTCAGTAAAGACCGAAGCAAAGAATTCATTCAGTCTCTCCGCTATCGCCTTGTCGCCTCTTAGTGCTCCTTTAACCCCTTTATCATCTAATGGACCAACTGACTCTCTCACGGGTTTTTTGCTACGAATGTACTTGAAAAGGTCTTTATTTCGCGTTTTTGCTTCCGCAGCAAGCTTCTTCTCAAATTCTCTCTTTGCCTGCCTTATCAGTGCCTTGCATTTGACTTGCCAGTGCTTGTGCTGTTTCCAGGTTTCATCATTTGGCTCTTTTTTCCATTTCTTGAAAGATGCTTTTTTGGCAACAACAGCCTCTCTGACCTCAGCTTTAAACCATGCTGGCAATTTTTTGGACTTCCTTCCACTTTTCTTAAAGCGTGGAATACAGCTGGTCTGGGCTTCCAAGATAGTATTTTTCAACAACACCCAAGCTTGATGTACGTCTTTAACCTTTGCAACTGCTCCTTTTAGTTTTTTCTTAACTGTTTTCCTCATTCTATCATAGTCTCCCTTTCGAAAGTTAAAGGGTAGTACTGTGGATTTCCTTACTATCCCTCCTCCACTAATTAAATCAAAGGCGATCATGCTATGATCACTATTGCCAAGTGGCCCCAACACCCTTATCTCTTGCACTACATCTGGTGTTCCACTAAGGACTAGGTCTAATATTGCTTCCCCTCTGGTCGGTTCATGAACCAGCTGCTCCAAGAAGCAGTCATTTATTTCATCTAGGAACTTTATCTCCCTAGCATGTCCTGTTGTGACACTGACCCAGTCGATGCCGGGGTAATTGAAATCACCCATTATTATTACTGCACTGTAACTTTTGCTAGCTTCCTTGATTTCTTTGAGCATTTCATCATCCATTTGTTCATTCTGGCCAGGCGGACGATAGTACACCCCCACTGCCATCGCCTTCCCCTTTTTACATGGAATTTCAATCCATAGAGATTCTACAGCAAATTTTGTTTCTTGCAAAACTTTAATCCTTTCTGACTCAATGCCCTCTCTAACATAGAGCGCAACCCCTCCACCAATTTGATCAGCTCTATCATTTCGATATAGTTTGTACCCAGGTATCACAGTGTCCCACTGGTTGTCCTCCTTCCACCATGTCTCTGATATTCCAATCATATCTAACCTCTCGTTTAGTGCTATATATTCTAACTCTCCCATCTTGTTTTGTAGACTTCTAGCATTTGCATACAAGCATTTTAGAGACTGTATTTTATTCATATTAATTTGGCTATTGGTAGACATGGGTAATTTGGGATCTTTAAGTTCTGTCTGCTCCATACTCGAGGGCATTTGGGCTACTTTACTCTTTTTTGGAACCTCTCTGCTTTTTGTAGTATCCTTCAAGGATACATTCTTCCGAACCATGCGCTCTTGGGCGACTGTCGGCTTTCCCCTATTATCTAGTTTAAAAGCTGCTCTATCTCCTTTTTAAAGGTTAATGCCAGCAGCCTGGTTCCATCCCGGTTAAGGTGAAGCCCATCCCTTCGGAAGAGCCCCTCCTTTCCCCAGAATGTTCCCCAGTTCCTAACAAATCCGAACCCCTCATCTCTGCACCATTGTCTCATCCACGCATTGAGACTCCGGAGCTCTGCCTGCCTATTGGGTCCTGCGCGTGGAACGGGAAGCATTTCGGAGAACGCTACCCTGGAAGTCCTGGATTTCAACTTCCTACCTAAAAGCCTAAATTTAGCTTCCAGAACCTCCCTACCACATTTTCCTATGTCATTGGTACCAACATGTACCAAGACAGCAGACTCCTCCCCAGCACTATCTAAGACCTTATCTAGGTGGCATGTGAGGTCCGCTACCTTCGCACCAGGCAGGCATGTTACCAGGCGATCCTCACGTCCACCAGCCACCCAGCTATCTACATGCCTAATGATCGAATCACCAACTATAACTGCTGTCCTAACCCTTCCCGCATGGGCACTTGGCCCTGGAGAAACCTCCTCGGTGCGAGAGGGGTTTACATCACCTGGAGGACAGGTCCTAGTTACAGGATCACTTCCTGCCACACCAGGGTGATGCTCTCCTGTCACGTGACCTCTCTCCTCCATGGCAACAGGGATGCTGCCAGACTGGAGGTGGGACTTCAGGACTATATCCCTGTAGGTCTCGTCTATGTACCTCTCTGTCTGTCTTATGTTTTCCAAGTCTGCTACTCTAGCCTCTAGAGAATGGACTCGTTCCCTGAGAGCAGAGAGCTCCTTGCACCTAGTGCACACGTAAGACCTCTCACCAGCTGGGAGAAAATCATACATGTGACACTCAATGCAAAAGACTGGAAAGCCCACATCCCGCTGCTGGACTGCTGTCTGCATCTTAGTTTTAAGTTTGTGTTTAGATCTTTAAGTTCTATATGTACTAAAGGGTGCAATGGATATTTATACCACTAAAACTGTACCTAAGAAGTTTAATATACCTTGTTCACCTGAAGCTTAATTAATTTCAGGTCCTTGGTGTATGACTGATTTGGGTAATGAGCTTCACCTGAGAGCACCTCCTGTCTTTTAAGTTGTGCAAGTACCTATAAAGCTGTGATTTTCCCAGGGGAGGGTGGGTGTGGGGAGGGAGGGAGGGAGGGATATAACACTTATTAAAAAAGGGCTGCTACACAGTACCTTGTCCTGTGCTGCTGAGGAAAACTATATTCTGATTTGATTTAAATTATAGCTCTTTGCTGCTACTAGGCTCTAACCTATTATGAAATGTAAACTACAAGCTCTCTGCTGGATTCTAAATTTAACCAGAAAGCTCTCTTCTGTGTTTTAATTTGAAACTAAAAGTACTTTGCTGATGCTAGGCCCTGAGTGACTATGAAATTTAAACTACAGCTGTCTACTGGGTATGAAAGGTAACCAGAAAGTTCTCTTCTGTGTTTTTAAATTGAATCTTAAACTGTTGCTACTAGGCCCTGACTGATTTAACAAAAAAAAATAGTGGGTTCACAGATTAATTAGCTTTAAAAGAAAAAAAATTCCTTTCAGAAAAATTCCCAGAAGTATATACTCACAATTTCAGATTTCTCTCCAGAAGTAACAGCCCCCCTTTCCAATCCATCAGTGCCAGAAGTGTTGGCGCTTCTGCAACCCGGTTTCGATAAGGGGTTCTCCTGTAGCACTCTCTGGGTGCAACTCACAGCTATCTCCTGCTACTGGGGAAGAGTGCACGGTGGGTCCCTAGTGGCAGATCAGGTTGTCTTCAGGTTTCTCCGGGCAGTGAAACAGGAGCGTCCTCCATTGTGGACAGTAATTCCTACTTGGGATCTCACTCTGGTGTTGTCGATATTGACAGAGCCACCATTTGAACCATTGGGTGCGTGCACTTTAAAGGATGTTACGCTAAGATGGTGTTCTTGGCAGTTCAGTGAGACAGATCTCAGAGCTGCAGGCATTGTTGTGCAGGGAGCCCTTCCTGGTGTCGACTAAGGAAAAGGTGGTCCTGAGACCAGTTCCCTCCTTTTTGCATAAAGTCCTCTCAGTTTTTCATATGAATCAGTCGGTAATGCTCCTGGTGTTTTTGGAAGCAGAGGGAACAGTGTCGAATCTGCTTCTTCACTGGTTGGATGTTCGTCGAGTTTTACGGAGGTATTTGAAGAAAACTGAGTTCTTCTGAAGGTCATACAGGTTGTTTCTGTTTGGAGGAGCACACAAAGGCGAGATGGCTTTGAAGGCTTCTATCTCCCATTGGGTAGGGAGGCCATATCCTTGACCTATTTCCTGAGGCGCAAGCAGTTACCGATTGGTTTGAGAGCGCATTTGACTCGGACGCAGGCCACATTGTGGGCGGAGTCACTGCCAGGAGACATCTGTAGGGCAGCAACCTGGTCATCTCTACATCTATTATATGCTGGATGTTCAAGCGGCAAGGGACGCATGGTTTGGAGCGGTGGTTCTTCAGGCCAGTCTTGTGGGTCCATCCCAGATTTAATACTGCTACGGTACATCCCACAGGTGTGGGACTGGACTGAAGGAACGATAAGGAATGTGAAATTAGGCCTTGCCTGCTAATTGACTTTCCTTGAGTGAGTCCAGTCCAGTCCCAATTCAACCCAGGGTATTCTGTTTTTCTCTTGTCTCTATTGATGTCTCTGGTTCTGAAGAACATCAGCACATAGTGTGGGCCGGAGGCGCAGTCACGGAGCAGAAGCGTTGAAGTTGGAAAAAGGAGTAGCTTTTGAAGTTGGACTCGGTGCAGTTGGGAGTGTTCAGGTGAGGCCTGCGATGGAGACCTCAAGGTAAGCGATATCTCTTTCAGGCGGTGGGTGGTTTTTCTGTCTGAGGGGGAGCACAGTGTATATAGTTTGGATCAATTGTTTCTAAAGTTGCTTTCATGATTCTGCTTTGTGAATAGGATACAGGCTATGGTGGGTGGTGCCACTGCTATGTATATCCTGATGTCATCAAACGTGACATGCTCATTCTCCAAGCTGCTGGTGTGGTGACAGTACCCACAAGTGCAGGACTGGACTGGATTAACTCAAGGAACGTCAATTAGCAGGTAAGGCCTAATTTCACCATAGTGAAGTTATATATTTACTGGTTGCCAATGAATATATAATATTTTTGGAATATTGGCCTGAAAATATCCAATATAGAGAGAAGAGAGGTAGGAACTCTATTATAGAATAATAGGAGGCTGTGGTAACGTAGCATGCAATGGGAAGGGGTTTTCATTAAAACACAGAACTGACAGTTCTTCAGGGAAAACAAAATCAGCTTTTATTCCCTCTCAGCTTGTTAAACCTCCACATCGCTGGTTCTCCTGGCCCTTCCTCCTACCCCAGTTAAAGTTCACCAAAAAATGATCAGGTTCATCATCTGCAATCATTTTAAGTAGTGCTTACATGGGAGGGTGGCATGGCGATCTGCAAGGCTTGAGTCAACTGAGCCAGGGAACTCCTCTGTAATTCCCCTTGAGCCTGAACAAGGTTCTGTATCTGCTGCTGCTGTTATTGCTGCTCTTCCAGCAGAGCTTGTTGAAACTGCTGCTGACGTTGTTGTCGTTCCTGATACTGTTGTTGTCGTTCCTGATACTGTTGTTGCTGCTGCCCTTCTGCCAGAAGTTGGAGGAGCCACTCCATTTTGGTTTGTCACCGTTTTCTCGCAACACCACCACAGCTTCCTCTTCTGCAGCTGAGTTAACCCCATAGTATTCCAGCTCCAACAAACTTCTAGCTGCCTCTAGTGGCCAAAGCAAAGCCTGCCTGTCCGGCACTGACAAGACCATCTTTAAGCTCCCTACATAAGGCAAGGCTAACCTTAGAAAATCCCCAAGCTGCCACCATATATGGTAGCAAAGGTGTGTGGTGGGAAGGGGTTTTCTTTAAAACACAGAACTGACAGCAGTTCAGGGAAAACAAAATCAGCTTTTATTCTGTCACAGCTTGTTAAACCTCCACAAAGCTGGTTCACCCGGCCCTTCCTCCAGCCCCAATTAAAGTTCTTACCTCAGAACTCCTTTGCACGACTTGCCTTGGAAGGACTTCCGGCTCTACAGGCCTCTCTCCCTCCTGCAGCCTGCTGGGTTCTTAACCCCTCCGTGTGAACCATGCTCTTCCAACCTTGAACTCTGGGCTGCAGACTCTCTTAAAGGGGTCTATTGATAACCCTTTGGAGAGGGACAGGTAGTATTCTATACCCCATTGCAGAGGCACAAGATGTCTTTAAGGTGTGCATGAGAAAGCCAGATGGAGGAGAAGGAGCAGCAGGTAATTTAACCAGTGGAAAAGTTCCATTCAACTATATGGTTTATAACACTGTGAGGGTCAGAGGAGGAGTGGTAACAGGCAAAATGTCAAAGACACATGGCATCAGTCCTGGGGCACTCAAAATGCTGTGTCTACCATCCCAATAGTGGTTTGAAAGGGAAAGAAGCCATGAATTACTAGTGAATTTGTAGAGTTAAGTCATTTTTCAGTAAGATTTTACAACATCTATTGAAAGAGTGAATGATCAAGGAATATGAAAAAAAGGTAGATTCAAGCCCTTCTGGATCCACTTCAATCTGTCTTTTGTCCCTTACTTTCTACTGAGATGGCACTTGCCAAAGTCTCCAGCGATTTGGTCCTGGCTAAATCTAAGGGCCTCTACTGTATCCTCATCCTTCTTGACCTTTCTGCTGTTTTTGACACTGTTGAACACCATCTTCTCCTTGACACATTGTCCTCACTTGGTTTTAGGGGCTTCGTACTGTTCTAGTTCTCTTCTTATCTCTCCCATCACTCTTTCAGTGTTTGTTCAGGTGGTTTCTCCTCTTCTGCTATCCCTCTCTCAGTTGGTGTACCCCAAGGGTCTGTTCTAGACCCTCTCCTTTTCTCTCTCTACACCCAGTCCCTTGGTGCTCTCATCTCTTCCCATGGATTTCAGTATCATTTTTATGCTGATGATTTAATCTTTTTTCACCTGATATTTCTCCGACACTCCAGGCCTGCATCTCTGCCTGCCTGTCTGTCTGATATCGCCACCTGAATATCTCACCGTCGTTTGAAATTAAATATGAACAAAACCAAACTTCTTATTTTCCCCCCTAAACTTTCCTCTCTCCTTTCTCTATCTCTGTAGATAACACTCTTCTATTTCCTATTTTCTCAGCTTGTAACCTTGGTGTCATCTTTGACTCCTTCCTTTCCTTCTCACATATCCAAAACCTGTTGTTCCTTATCGCTTCTCCGGGCCAGTCCAGGGAAAGGTAGGGTTGTCAATCCCCTATAGCAGCTGAGGACTGAAGACTTCAAGTTTTCTTGAGAGGTGAAGCCACTCCCCCTGAGGGTAATCCAGCAGTCTTTCAGTCCTCAGCAGCTAAGGAGGATCGAATCCCTATTTCTCCCTCATAGGCAAACTTTTGGCTTAATTTCTTTCTTTGTTTTTGAGTGAAAAATTGCTTGGCTCTAGCAGAGCTGATTGATTCTATAGTCCTGATACTATTTTGACTGGGGTGCACTTTCCCTTTAAGGATATTTGAGACGTGGAGAGATACTGCATTTGCGGTGTGAGGTAGAGCCTGCCTCTTTCACCGCCTCCGTCTCTCGTATCAGAGTGAGCCTGGGAGCCCCAGGTGTTCCTCTGCACTACTCTTTGCCGGTATTGGGAGTTCCGCTAGCAGTGGGACTGATTTGAGTGCTCAGCGTTTTTTCCTCTCTTCAGATCCGGTGAGTCTCTGCTTCTATTTTAATTTCTCCTGTCAGAATCGCGTCGGCGCGTACAGCACAGGCTCTGAGTTGTGTTACTCACCGCGGTGTTTTTAACGGTGCCGTTTTTTCATTACCCGCTTCCGTTTTAGTCACGGGTTCAATTCTCACATGGCAGACAAGCCGGCAATTAAATTAGATGAGCCGTCTTTGCCCGCGGGAAAGGCAGCCATTTTGGCGCCCTTAGTCAGTGCGCCGACAGATCAGACCCGGCCACATAAAAAGAGAACGAAATCTTCTAAAGACTCTGTTCCTCTAGAAAAACCTTCACCATCGGTTTCTGCACCGCAAGAGAGCATGGGCTCCTTTTTTTCCCCCGAATCTATTTTAGCAATGCACAAGGCATTTTTGCTTCGCTCGTCTCAGCCTGATCTCTGTTCAGCGGTTCCGAGTCCTGGACCTGTTTCTCTTCATTGTCAGCTGCCAGAGGATCCTGGTGAAGGGTCTTCTCATTCTCCCAATGTTATTAAGGACCCCTTGGATCCTTTTCCTTCTCTGCCTTCGGTTCTTCTGAGTCAAGGTGGAGCAGAAGTGTTGGCTGAACCAGATTTAGAGCTGGAGGCAGATGACTTGGAAGAAGGGGAGATTGCTCCCGGTGAAGATCCAAATATTTTTAGGGTCTTCCGTAAAGAAGAGCTGTCAGCGCTTATTTCCCAATCCTTGGCGGCACTTCACTTGCTTCTTCCTTCTGCCTCTCAGGAACCTTTGGAGGATCCGTTGTTGCAAGGCTTTAAGGCTGAGCAACGGTGTTTCCCGATGCACAGAATTATCAAGCAGATGATTGAATCTGAATGGGAATGTCCAGAGGCCACCTTCCGGGGTAGCCGCGCGTTAGCTCGCTTGTACCCCCTTCCGCAGGAGGAAAAGGAGTTGTTACGCATGCCAAAGGTGGATGCCATCATATCTGCAGTGACTAAAAAGACTACCATCCCTGTGGAGGGGGCGGCAGCTCTTAAGGACCTGCAGGATAGAAAATTAGAAATTCTTCTTAAGCAGGCTTTTGATTCTAGTGCTTTGGCACTGCAAACTGCAGTTTGTGGAGCGTATGTGTCTCGGGCGTCCATTAGATGGTTGCAGGGCGATGCTTCCGGGGACTCTTCTTCGGAAGCTGCAGATTCTGCGAAATTGGAATCCGCCGCGGCTTATATGGCGGATGCTTTTTATGATTTGCTGCGGATTGCGGCCAAAACCATGGCTTTCCTGGTGGCGGCACGACATTTTCTCTGGTTGCGTAACTGGTCTGCGGATGTATCCTCGAAATTGCGACTCAGTAAATTGCCCTATAAAGGGAAATTACTCTTCGGGGAGGCTTTGGAAAAAATTGTGAAGGATTTGGGCGACTCCAAAGGGGGTCGTTTGCCTGAGGATAAGCCTAAGCCAACTAGAGGTACGGCGGGTTTTCGAGGCTCCGGTCGCGACTCCCGTAGATTTCGCGAGGCGCGCTTTGCTCCCTATTCCAGGGGGCGTTCTAGTTTTCGTGGGCAATCCTTTCGTGGAGCCAGAGGTTTTGCTAGGTCCTACTTTAGTGCCTCTCAACCTTCCGTCAAAAAGCCGCAATGAAGGTCTGCTTGTCCAGGCTTTAGTCCCTGTAGGCGGACGCCTACAGAATTTTCTGGCAGCCTGGACCAACATCACTTCCGATAAATGGGTGTTAGAGATAATTCAGAAGGGGTATGCTCTCGACTTCGCCTGCCTTTTGTTAAAATGGTAAATAAAGGCAAAAGGAACAGGAGACCGCTATGGTTTTCGAAGGAAGTAGCTGAAAAAGTGAAGAAAAAGAGGGAGGCCTTCATGAAATACAAGAGATCACAGAGAGAGGAAGACAGGGATCTGTATTTGGAAAAACTTAGAGAAGCTAGCAAAGTAGTCAAGAAGGCAAAGATTCAAAAGGAGGTGGAAATAGCCAATGCAATAAAACGGGGGGATAAGACATTTTTCAGATATATTAGTGAGAAGAGGAAGGGCAAAGGTGGTATTGTCAGACTCAAGGGTGCAGGGGGGGAATATATAGAAGCTGATAAGGATAAAGCAGAATTGCTTAACAAATATTTTTGTTCTGTGTTCACAGATGAAGAACCAGGAGCAGGACCTCAGAAAACACCCACAAATAAGAACAGAAGCGAGGGACATCTTGAACAATTTTCAGAAGACTGTGTTCGTGAGAAACTAGCTCAACTTAAAGTAGACAAAGCGATGGGACCGGATGGGATACACCCTAGAATACTGAGGGAACTTGGGGACGTTCTAGCAGCTCCACTGACTGACCTTTTCAATGCCTCGTTGGAGTCGGGAGTGGTGCCAAAGGACTGGAGAGAGGCTCATGTGGTGCCTTTACACAAAAGCGGAAGTAAGGATGTGGTTGAAAACTACAGGCCGGTTAGTTTAACTTCGGTGGTGAGTAAATTATTTGAAACGCTGCTGAAAGAGAAAATAGTGAGGTTTCTAGAGTCCAGCGGATTACAGGATCCGAGGCAGCATGGATTCACCAGAGGCAGGTCTTGTCAGACAAATCTGATTGATTTCTTTGACTGGGTGACCAGGGAGTTGGACCGAGGGAGAGCTCTAGATGTGGTGTATTTAGATTTCCATAAAGCCTTTGACACTGTTCCTCACAGGCGACTTATAAACAAACTGAGCACCCTAGGGATGGACCCTAAAGTTACTGCTTGGGTTAGAAATTGGTTGGGTGGGAGGCAACAAAGAGTACAAGTAAATGGAGCTCACGCTGAGGAGAAGGATGTTACCAGTGGTGTGCCCCAGGGATCTGTCCTTGGTCCGATTCTTTTTAACATCTTTGTTAGTGATATAGCGGAAGGGCTGTCGGGTAAGGTTTGCCTCTTTGCGGATGATACCAAAATCTGCAATAGAGTAGACACCCAGGAAGGTGTAGATAACATGAGGAGGGATCTAGCTAAGCTTGAAGAATGGTCTAGAATTTGGCAGCTGGGATTTAATGTTAAAAAATGTAAGGTCATGCATTTGGGCTGCAGCAATCCAAGGGAGCAATACAGTATAGGAGGTGAAGTACTTTTGTCCACTAAAGAAGAGCGGGACCTAGGCGTGGTTGTGTCTGATGATCTTAAAGTAGCTAAACAGGTAGAAAAGGCGACGGCAAAAGCTAGAAGAATGCTTGGGTGCATACGGAGAGGAATGGCTAGCAGAAAAAAGGAGGTGATAATGCCTCTGTATAAGTCTTTGGTGCGACCTCATTTGGAGTATGGTGTGCAGTTCTGGAGACCGCACCTTCAAAAGGATGTGAACAGGATGGAGTCTGTGCAGAGGGTTGCTACTAAAATGATTAATGGGCTTCATTATAAAGCATATGAGGACAGTCTTAAGGATCTTAATATGTACACCTTAGAGGAAAGGCGGGATAGAGGTGATATGATTGAGATGTTTAAATACCTCCATGGCATAAATGTTCAGGGAGAGAGCCTCTTTCAATTGAAAGCAAGTTCTGCTGCGAGGGGACATGGGATGAGGGTGAAGGGAGATAGATTCAGGAGTGATATGCGGAAATATTTCTTTACGGAAAGAGTAGTGGATCCGTGGAATAGTCTCCCAGTGGAGGTGGTAGAGATGAGGACAGTAACTGAATTCAAAAAAGCATGGGACCAACACAGAGGATCTCTAAAGGTAAAAAGTGGACTGTTGTAGTTGTTGTTATGGAAGGACAGACTAGATAGGCCATGTGGTCTTTTTCTGTCGTCATGTTTCTATGTTTCTATGCCCTTTGTCGCCCGCCATTGTAATGTCTCCCTCTGCGCCCGGTCGCAAGAACCAGGCCATTGCGGACACGCTCTACCGCCTTCTTCAGCTGCGAGCGATAGTTCCCGTGCCTCTAGACCAATACGGTTGCGGTCGATACTCGATCTACTTTGTGGTTCCCAAAAGGAAGGTTCCTTTCGTCCCGTGATTGATCTCAAAGGAGTAAACCGTACTTTGCGAGTTCCTCACTTTCGAATGGAAACGCTACGTACAGTGATTCGAGCGGTGCGACCGAGCGAGTTTCTCTCGTCCATCGATCTCACGGAGGCCTACCTTCATATTCCCATCAGACCGTCTCATCAGAAATTTTTGCGTTTTGCCCTTCCGGTGGGACATTTCCAGTTTCGAGCGTTGCCCTTCGGTCTCGCTACGGCTCCGCGGACGTTCACAAAGCTGATGGTGGTTGTTGCAGCGGCGCTTCGAAAAGAAGGTATCCGAGTGCATCCTTATCTCGACGATTGGTTGATCAGGGCCGACTCTCGCTCGGCTTCGGTGGAGGCGACCGCTCGCGTGGTTCAACTTCTCGAACAGCTCGGTTGGGTGATCAATCGGGCCAAGAGTCGCCTCGAACCAGTGCAACAGCTAACTTATCTCGGGGCCTTCTTCGACACCGAGCGCGGGAAAGTTTTTTTGCCCGAGGTACGCGTCGAGAAGCTTCTGCAACAGGTGCAGGCTTTTCTGCGTCTCGCGGCTCCGTCGGCGTGGACCTATTTGCAGCTCTTAGGGTCCATGGCGGCGGCACTGGATCTAGTTCCGTGAGCCAAGACTCACATGCGGCCTTTGCAACAAGCGTTGCTTTCCTGATGGTCACCGCAGCTTCATCCATTGTCACAGCGACTGCCCTGTCCGGACCTCGTGAGGCACAGTCTGCGTTGGTGGTTAGTTCGGGATCATCTAACAGCGGGTATGCCCTTACAAGAGCCCTCGTGGGTGTTGGTCACCACGGATGCCAGTCTCTCGGGCTGGGGAGCTCATTGTCGGACACACATTGCTCAGGGTGCTTGGTCCCCAGAGGAGAGCTTGTGGTCGATCAACCGGCTGGAGCTCCGAGCGGCTCGTCTTGCCCTACTACACTTCGCGCCCTTCCTCAACGGAACAGCGGTCAAGATTTTCTCCGACAATGCCGTGACGGTCGCATATATCAATCGTCAAGGAGGAACCAAGATTCCTTCTCTCCTCTCCGAATGTCAGGAGATGATGGTTTGGGCGGAAGCCAATCTCCTGGTGATTTCAGCGGCACATGTCGCTGGCAAGGAGAATGTGCACGCAGATTATCTCAGCCGCAATCTCCTCGATCCAGGGGAATGGGAGTTGAACGCGGCAGTTTATCACGAGCTGACGTTGCGTTGGGGGCAGCCGATCATGGATCTGATGGCGACTTGCAGCAATGCCAAGGCCATCCGTTTTTTCAGCAGGCGCAGAGAACACATGTCCGAAGGTCTCGATGCTCTCGTGCAGCCCTGGCCACAAGACTCTCTCTTGTACGTTTTCCCGCCTTGGCCGATGTTGAGTCGAGTTATCCAGCGCATAACACAACACCGCGGAGTGGTGATTCTCATAGCTCCGGATTGGCCTCGTCGGCCTTGGTATGCCGATCTCATTCGACTCCTCGTAGCTCAACCTTGGCCTCTTCCAGTCCGCGTCAATCTCTTGCATCAGGGGCCGATTCTCATGCCCCGAGTGGATCGATTCTTACTTACGGCTTGGCTCTTGAAAGGACTCGCTTAGAACGTAAAGGGTATGCGAGTTCCGTTGTAGCCACCTTACTTCAGTCTAAGAGACCTGGGACTTCATTGGCGTATGTACGGGTTTGGCGTCTTTTCGAAACTTGGTGTGGACAGCGCAATGTTTCTCCAATGGCGTCTTCATTGCCTCAGTTGCTCCTCTTTCTACAGCATGGCTTGGACAAAGGTTTGGCTCTTAGTACCCTTAAGGTTCAGATAGCCGCCCTTTCTTGTTTTCGGGGATCTGTCCGTCGCCGTCTTTCGGCGCATCCGGATATACATCGCTTTTTAAGGGCAGCGAGGATTCTCCATCCTCCAGTGCGTCCCATTGTGCCTCCTTGGGATTTGAATGTAGTGTTGGAGGCTTTGTCTCGGTCGCCATTAACTTCCCTTTGCTCTCGGAGTCTCCGGGAGTGTTCATGGAAAACGGCCTTCCTTGTAACTTTATGTTCGGCACGCCGCATTTCGGATTTTCAGGCCTTGTCTTGTCAAGAGCCTTATCTTCAATTTCTTCCTGAACGGATTCTGCTACGGACGGTTCCTTCTTTTTTGCCGAAAGTACTCTCGGTTTTCCATGTTAACCAATCTGTGGCGTTACCGTTTTTTTCTGATACCTCCGCTTCTCCTATAGATCGTGCTCTCAAACATTTGGATCTTGAGCGGGTCTTAAAGACTTATCTTCGGGTGTCGCAACCCGTTCGGAAAACGGATAGGCTCTTTGCCCAGTATGCTGGTCCTCGGAAGGGTCAAGCAGCGTCTAAGTCCACCATTGCTCGTTGGGTTCGCTGCGCTATTGGGACAGCTTACGCTGCTCAAGGCATGCCTTTGCTGGTCGGTTTGAGGGCTCATTCCACTCGAGCTCTAGCGACTTCCTGGGCGGAGTATGCTTTCGTTCCACCAGTAGATATTTGCAGGGCAGCGACGTGGTCTTCGTTGCATACTTTTACGAAGCATTACCGGTTGGATGTACAGGCCAGAGATGATGCGAAAGTGGGGGCCTCGGCTCTTATCGCAGGTCTGGCGGGTCCCTCCCGAGTATAGGTACTGCTTTGGTACTGCCCTACCTTTCCCTGGACTGGCCCGGAGAAGCGATAAGGAAGATGAAATTAGGTCTTACCTGCTAATTGTCTTTCCTTGAGCTTTCTCCGGGCCAGTCTAGGGTCCCACCCCTTTTTCCCGGTTCCGAACGCTTTGTTCAATAACTATAAGAATTCCACCGTATCTGCGTGTTCGTCTGAGAAGGGACGGGTGTGTGGCTTCTAGGTTTCACTCAGTGCCGATCTGCACGGTATAAGAAAAAAAAAAAAAAAAACCAAGGGAGCGAATTTTAGAGCTTCTGAGTTTTTGAGGGCTATAGAATGTTATCAGTTTTTCAAGGGTTAATCTGCGGTTTGTCAGTTCTTTCGTTTTTAGTTGCTTTGTCAGAAGGAGACTGCTGGATTACCCTCAGGGGGAGTGGCTTCACCTCTCAAGAAAACTTGAAGTCTTCAGTCCTCAGCTGCTATAGGGGATTGACAACCCTACCTTTCCCTGGACTGGCCCGGAGAAAGCTCAAGGAAGACAATTAGCAGGTAAGACCTAATTTCATCTTTCTTTCTCTATAACATTAAGAAAATTCTCCTCTTCCTCTCTGAACACACTACTAAAGCACTTGTCCACTCTCTAATTACTTCCCATCTCTACTATTGCAACCTCCTTCTTGCTGATCTCCCTTTGAGACACCTCTCTCCCCTTCAATCTATTCAGAACTCTGCTGCGTGTCTAATCTTACACCAGCCTCGATATACTCATATAACCCCTCTTATCAAATCACTTCATTGTCTTCCCTTCCGTTTCCTTATCCCATTCAAACTTCTCCTTCTGACTTTTAAATGCATTCATTTTTCTGCTCCTCGTTATCTTTCCTTTCTCCTCTCTCTCCCTACACCCCTCCTCATGAACTCCACTCTTCTACTGGCTTACTTCTCTCTTTGCCCTTTTTCCTCCACTGCCAACTCCAGACTTCGATCCTTTCATCTTGCTGCTCCTTATACCTGGAACAGGCTCCCTGAGTCTGTGCGCCAGGCTTTTTCTCTGCCCCTTTTCAAATCCATGCTAAAGGTTTGTCTCTTTGAGGCTGCTTTTGATTCCTGATCCTTTGCCTTCCTTATGTCTCCTTACCTTCATTATTCTACCCTTATTCTCATCTTTTGTCTTGTCTGACTTAGCTAGATTGCAAGCTCTGAAGAGCAAGGATTGTCTTTATATGTTTCTCCAGGAACAAGCAAGAAGTCAGTCCTCACATATGGGTGACGTTGGTGCTGATGAAGCCCCCATGGAAGCATCTCCCCAGCTTTCAAAGAAAGCCTTTGGGAGATGCCACCATGAATGTGTGGTCCCCTTCCCACCTAAGCTTCCCACCTAAGCTTACTCAGTCTTCCTTTTTCTGTGGAGCCCAACAGATGTCCATTTTCTTTCCCCGGAAAAAGTCAATATTTTTGTGCATAAAACTGCCCTTCTCCGGTTAGCACCGGTCCTTATCCTGCCTCTGAGCCCTGTTGCCCTGGCATCGAGTCTCTGAACTGTTTTTTGTTTTTCTTCCAGCGCGGTTTTGTGCCCTTTTCTAACCACTGGCCACATCGAGGGTCTTCGACCTCGCAGGGGTCCTTTTTGCCCCAATGACCAGTGGGTTCAAAAAGTGTGATCAATGTGCAAAGAATGTGTCCCTAACTGAAACACACGACTGTTGCCTCTGGTGTCTAGATGCTGACCATAACTCAGAGGTTTGCACCCTGTGCAAAAAGATGTCCACGAAGGCCATCCAAAGTCTTCGGCAGAAGCAAGATGACATCTTCCATAAGTCAGATTCTGCCCCAGTATCCCTGGTAGCCTCACGCTCTAAGGCCCCGTATGAATCCTCAGAGTTGCGTAAAGCCCACACAGCGCCCAGTGGGATCCGTGGACACTCTGACAAGGGTTCCTCGGAGGATGTGCCCAAGAAGAAGAAATCCTCGAGGACCTCATCCTGGAAATCGGACACATACAGCAAGTCCCATGCCAGGCCCCACAGTCCCCAGAAGGTATCTGAGGTGTTGAGTGGGAGCGGCTGGTGAAAGTGCCCAGAACAGACACAGAGGCCTCCAGTGAACAGGTAACGGACCCCCAAGGCCTGTCCCATCGAAGACTTCCTCTCCTCACCAATGCCGGACCGAGTCACACCAGTGTCCTTGTCGAAGGCTGCAACTACTCAGTGGGAAGCGAGGATGATGGCATTGGAATGCAGTGTCACTGCCTTCCTTGCCTCGTAGCAAGCGTCTATACCCGGCCCTGCCGATGCTCGTGCCAAGACCGCAAGGATCTCGACATCGAGGACTACCCGGGCCGCCAGCTGATCCTCAGCGAGGGTCTCAATCCCACTCCTGGACCTCAGGAGCAAGATCCTCCTTGGCAAGCGCTTGTGGCTCCAGCCAATCAGTCACCATGGGTCTCCGAAGACCCGACCCGAGCTTGGCACCTCAAGCGTCGTTTGGCCTCAAGTCTTCGACCGACTACTCCAGACTGAGAGTCGAAGGATGAGGCTTCCCTGGAGAGATGTGAAAGCTATGATCTCCCCTTGGACCCATCTCCTCCGACATCACAGTGCTGGTCCCCACCTGAGGAGACATCATTCCTTGAGTTTGTCCAGGATATAGCGAAAGCCTTGTCTCTCACCATGGAGTTGGAGGAGGACCCTCGCATGGAGGAGCTTGAAATCCTCCAGTATGGGGCTCCACCTAAGGAGACTCTGACGGTCCCTGTCCCCACCATCCTCGGTCGATTCCTCCTTCAGATGTGGGAGACACTATGTGCCAATAGTTAGCCGATGCCTCGAACCGAGGAGTTCTTCTTCTAGCAGATGAATGGAGACCCATTAGAGAGGACAAAAGGACAATTCACCTAGGAGTCTTTCTCCTAGCAAACAAATGGAAACCCATTAAAGAGGACAAAAAGAACAATTCACCTAGCCTCCAAACAATCCTCTTGTCATCAATTTTAATTGTAGAGTTTTTGAGCTTCTAAAACCATGGGGGGGTATCTCCCTTGAGCATCCTCAGATGTCTGACCAGCTTCTTGATTGTGTACTATGTGTATGTCACCTGAAGGCTGGGAGCAAACAAAGGCTGGAGAAGGACTGGTCAGATTACTATTAGCAAAGATTTATGGGGTGGAGAATATCTGTAGGGCAAAGCTCATGTGTGAGAGCTAGCTGCAAACCATTTGTAGATTATGAAGAAATTAAGACTTTTTACTTGTCTTTTTAAGGTTCCTGGTTTTCCCAAGCTGTTGTTAAAGCATGTTGCTTTTCAGAACTACCCAAGGGGGAGGGTTTAGTGAAATTTATCAAGAAAACCTCCTTATTCTGATCAGATAGGCTGTTAGGCATAAAGCACTTGTAAGCTTTGATTTGTCTTGTGTTTAAATGTTTGTTTGCAGTAAATACTGGTTTTCTTTCATTACTGGCTACTCCAGTAGATTTTATGGTCCCTGGATGCTGAAGTGACTAGATCAAACAAACAAGGCATGAAACTAAGGAAACTGTTTTTGGTTTTCTTTGACCTTCAAAGTAGAGGTTAAGAGCCCTGACAGGACAATGGGGCATCCTGAGCCAGTTTGCAAATGATTTAAATCCTGAGTAAATAAGAAGGTAATCCTGGTTAATCTTTATCATTAGTATGTTATGCATCTATTCTTTGTCTTTGACTGTATATGCTATCAAGCAAACTTAAAAGTTAAAGGGGGATTTTATATATTGTGGCAAGCACCTCAGAGGGCATAGTTATTGTTTATATTTTACAGAACCATAAACAGCTATAACTATAGGTTAATTGTTCAGCTACATAGTAATCTGCATTTGCCTGAAGGAATCTGGACACAAGAGAGACCTATTGTTTGTTTTGCTGTCTGTGTTGAAGATAACATTTCAGATCAGTTTGATACCAGTTTCAGGTATAAGGTTTTAATTTAAATGTGACAAAGCATGATTTTGAATTCACCTCTTTGCAGTTTCATGTCATTTGAGAATGCCTGTTTCCTGAACTGTAAGATTCAAGGTAATTACTTTGCCTTGTTAAGCTCTGTGCTGATGACTGATGAACAGGACAGTAACATCACAGTTTTATTTGTTACAATATTGGATTTTAGGATAAATTCACCTGTTTTTCTGTATTTGAATTTTACGTGTTGTTGTCCAGAGAAAAAGTGTATTTGTTTTGAAAGTTTTTATTTCAGTTTCAGGAGTACAGTTCCTGAGAAAACAGATATATGTTGCAGCACTGTGAGATATTAATTTTCTTTAGTTTATACACTTGCACTTATGTTACCAAATACACTTGTTGTAGTAGTACATTATGCAGAGGTCCAGTACACACACAGCAATTACAAGATGAGTAAATATTAATAAGTTTGCTGAAATTTTGGAGAGGCTGATATGAAATTGCTTTGTTCCCAAGCATATAGAGAAAATATAGAGTAAAGATGGAACTGAGTTCCCAGAAAATAATGAGAATATTTGTAAAATTATTTACAAATAAAACAATAACATTAACTTGAGTTGATTGGATAAAACCAAATCTTGCTTGTCAGCAATGATCCAGGAGAGGTTTGAGAAAAAGAATGAGAGAGAGAGAGAGAGAGAGGCAGAAAGGTGAGGCCACAGCCTAGGATAGGAAAAGACAATAAATGTGCTGCTTCCAGTGTGATGATCTGGGCTACCAGAATTCTGACTGCTCTAAGACTCCTCGAGGACCCACAAGGCCTGAAGAACAGGAACCTTGTATATTTATGCCTCTGAAGAGACATGAATAGGCGGGAGAGTAGGCCAAGAAGAACCCGAGAAAGTATCGTCATGAGGCCCAGCCACAAATGCCTTGTACCCTCTTAGATCCCTCACCTCAAAAGGATCTCTTTTTGACACCATAATTAATGAGTAGCTTACACAAATCCTTGTGGACATGGCAATTTCAAGATCAGTCCAACAGCACTCTCACTGCGAAAAGTGTATACGATAGACTCAAGTCATACGTAAGAGATATGTGGCTGTCATGTTAGGAGCCATACTTCTTTCTATTGGGATTGATGTTATAAAATGTTGCAAAATAATAGTTTTATATTGTAAGGACTTTACCTAGATTGTTTAGACAGTTGCTATTTAGAATGAGCACATATGTCCATTTAGAACTACACCAATTAAGTTAGTGGGAAAGGGACACTGTTTACTCACACTGTTATGCTTATTGAGAAGAATCTAAATTTATATTTTCTGCCTACCATTCGTTTACACCAATACTAAGTTTTTAACAAATGTTTGATATTCTTAGCAGCCTTGCCAAATAAGGATACATTAGTATGGTATAAAAACATGAAAAGGACCTATGTATGTAGCTGGTGGAATGATGCAGGTGATGAAGGAGTGTTGTGAGGGATGAAATGGGATATTAAGAGGAGGGACTCTGATGGACAGTAAACTGATGAAGGTAATTTAATGATGTGAAGTGATGTATCTGGCTAATGAATATGTAAACAAAAAAAAATGATGAGCACTTTATTCAACTATGCCGTCTCCAGAATCTTCAATTTAGGAAGTCATCTAAGCCCCAACATATACTCAACAATTAGAAATAGACACCTGGAGACAGGCTAGGTGCACCTTGCACCCTGATGAGCTTTGGAAAACCTACATTGGCCATGTGGTACTTCCAGATGCTTTTTTGCCTCTGTATGTCCTGGCCAGGCATGCATGGGCAAAGGGGGATGATTTGATGACAAATTCTCACAAAATTGGTATAATTCTAAAACTTGCCAAAATTGCAGAACACGTGTGTGCAACTTGTCTGATCTGTAAACATGCAAAGATCAGTCAAGGGCATAATGGAATATTTCCTATCAGCAAATGAATCTCCAGTGATAGAGAGACAAGGAGTTAATCAAACTGCGAGACAAAATTGACACCATACGAGATAGTTACTGGTAGACCATTGAAAGTTTATAAAGCAATATTTATAGGATATGATCTTAGTAAATATGGATGAAACTAAGTTTGTCGCATTGCATTGTCTCATTGTGAAATCTAATCTAGAATATTTAGTCTTTTCACTTAACATTGGTGCTGCTTTTCTGAATGAGGCCTGGAGCCATGTCACCAATTGCAATCCAGAGAGTTCAGCAGAAGGAATTGGCCAGAGTCCAGATGGAACAGACCATCCCAAGAACTCAGAACTACACACCGCTGAAATGTGTGAAGGAGTCCCTGTCTGGATCAGTGTGTCTATTGAACGCTCTATCCAAGACCTGCGTGAACTAGCGAAACATATCTCAGACTCATCCATGGGACTGGGAACGGGATGGTTCGTGAAGTTGTTTAGTTGGTTGGGAGGCCTTAAGACCTTAGTTATAGGAGTTCTCCTTCTTTTCCTGCTATGCGCCCTCTTACCATGCAGTATCCCGATCCTCCACCATTTTATCACCTCCACCCTCAACGCCATGGTGGAACGCAAGACGGCTACCTCGGTCATGGCCCTGACCCAATATACCCCCTTGCAGCCTGCCTCTAGTACTGCTGCCCTTTACCGCCCTAACGGTTGAGATCCAACTAAAAAAGGGGGGAGTGAGGCAGCCAGGAAGGTATCTGTGAGGGTAACCCCTCCCCTCTCAGCCTGAGTTACAGTGAAACAAAACTTAAACACATACCCTTTCGCCCAGAGTCCAGCAGACCGGAGCATACCAGTTTAGACAGGTCATTTAGGCATGCTATATGATAGCCAGCCCCCCCCCCTAGGGGCTACTGATTGGTGGAGAGGGGATACCTGAGACAAAGAAGCTAGTATGGGTTTGAAAACTTACTGTATATAAGACAGTGTGTGACGCCACTTGCTCTCTCAGATCATTTTGTTCAGGGTGCCGGCTCTGCCTGAGACTGTGCGCACAATAAACAGCATGTGTTTGCATACCGGTCTGTCTGTGTTTTCATCTGGGGGTTGGGGGGACAGACTTCGAATAAATAATAGATCTCCTGCTACAGATTCCTCCTTCAGATGTGGGAGACACTATGTGCCAATAGTTAGCCGATGCCTCGAACCATGTACTGGGTCCAGCGGGGCCCCGGCTTTCAGAAAGCGAAACGCCACACACCTCTATGGTGGTAGAGTTGAACATGCGCCAGCAGAAAAACCTGAAGACTCACTCCTCTGTTCATGGAGTCCTGTGCCATCAACGCCCTTGGACCCAAATGCTACCAGGGCTTGATGCTGGGTTGCCAAATCCAAGCCTACCAGCTGTATATCGGCATGTATCTTTGAAACCTAGCAAAAGAACTTGCAGATTTTTCAGCGGGTCAAAGTGGAGATAATCTACAGCGATTTCAAACCCTCATGAAGTGCGTCAGGGAGTGCTCAAAGTACATGTCTTGAGACCACTAAGACGGCTTCGAGTCCAACGCGAGGGTGGCTGCAGCAGGCATTGGTACCTGACGCCAGGCCTGGCTCCAGGTATCAGACCTTTAGCAGTGGGTCCAGGAGAAACTCCTTGATGTCCCCTGTCTCGGTGAAAACCTTTTCGGCAAATCAATGGAAGAAAAGGCGGCAGAGAGCGAGACCGAGTTCATCATGAGAACTCGACTCTCTAGGAAGACCTCCACTCTTCCCAAGAAGAAACTATCAGGAAAGAAGCCACCTTTTCACAGAAAAGGCCAGCTTTACTGAGGCTATCCCCGATACCAGGACCCACAGACCCCACAGCTGGGTCACCAGGGCAAAGGAGCAGACCAAGGCCAACGCAAGCCTAAGAGCTCTAAGCCCCAAACACCGATTCCTGCCCAAGCTGGGTCGGGGTTTTGACTCCCTGAGCATAGCCTCTCCTCCTGGGGGGAGCAGCTGTCAACAGAAGGGCATCTGATCCACTTTGTCAATTGGTGGCCGGCCATAACAGCTGATACCTGGGCCCTCCAGGTGTCAGGGAAGGCTACCATTTTCACTAGGACCAGACGCCTGCCCCTTTCTTTCCAGGAGAGCCCCCTCGGACTTCCTTGCACCAGGTCCTGCTACTGCAGGAACTCGCAGGCCTCATCAGGGACAGAGCCCAGAGCCGTGGAACCAGTACCCCTCCACCTCAGGGCAAAGTGTTCTACTCCCCTTACTTTCTGGTCCCAAAAAGAACAGGGGGCCTAAGGCCCATTTTGGACTTGTGAAACCTGAACAAGTTTCTGGTGCGGGAGAAGTTCAAGATGCACCAAGAGTCTTCACCAAATGCCTGGCAGTGGTGGCTGCCTACCTTCATCTCCAAGGGGCCTTCATCGTCCCATACCTGGATGACTGGCTCGTAAAAGGGGACACAGTCACTGAGGTGCAACAGGCCACGCCCTGCACCATCAAGATCCTGCAGCATTTGGGGTTCGTGATAAACCACCCCAAGTCTCACCTCACTACAACTTAGTACTTGGAGTTCGTAGGAGCTTGACTGGACACTCTCCAGGCAGAGCAGATTGCCTCAGGGCCCTGGTCACTAAGGTGCAACGCCATCATGCAGTGTCAGCATGGTCCACGCTCTGTCTACTGGGTCACATGACATCCACAGTCCATGTGGTTCCCAACACCCGTCTCCACAAGCAGGCGGCTCAGTGGTGTCTCTGCTCACAGTGAACATAAGCCATGGGCAGGCTCCGGGAGAAGGTCTTAGTGTTCTGTCAGCTAGCAGAGTCGCTCGACTGGTGGCAGGGCACACAGCACCTGCAGGAGGGCATGCCCTTCCAGTCCCCAAATCCCCAGAGGGTCCTCACCACAGACCCGTTTCTACTAGGCTGGGGTACCCACTGCGAGGAACTGTGCATGCAGGGTAACTGGTCCTTAGTGGAGAGCCAGCAACAGATCAACCTGCTGGAGCTCAAGGGTATTTTTCAGGCGATCAAGGCTTTCCACCACTGCCTGCGAAATCAGTTGGTGCTAGTTCAAATGGACAACCAGATCACGATATGATGCCTGAACAAGCAGGGGGGCACAGGGTCTCAGCGCCTCTGTCATCAGGCAGTAGCCCTCTGCTCATATGCGATCAGTCAGGGAATGCTCCTCAGGGCAGTATACCTTCTGGGCCAAGACAATGCCCTAGTGGACAGGCTGAGCAGAGTCCTTCAGCCACATGAATGGTGACTAGACCCCAGGGTGGCACAGTGGCTCGACTCTGGGGAACCCCAAGTCTGGACCTCTTCACCAGGCCGACCAATGCTCACCTGCCCCACTTCTGCTATTCTCAGTTGCATCTGTCCCAGGTAGTGGCAGGCACCTTCCTCATCTCGTGGTCAGAGGACCTTCTGTATGCCTTCCCTCCCACGACACTAATCGCTCAAACCTTCTTTAGGGTCCTGCAGGACAAGGCCTCCATGATCCTGGTGGCCCTACAGTGGCCCAGTCAGCCTTGGTTTCCCCTGTTGCTCTGTCTCTCGATGGAGCTATCAGTCCCTCTGGGGAATGCCCCAGAGCTAATGACCCAGGAGGAGGGCTCCTGTCTTCACCCCAACCTGGGGTCCCTGTTGTTAACAGCATGGCTGCTGAATGGGTAGTCTTAGCACCATTCAGCCTCCCAAGGGAAGTGGAGGAAGTCCTCCTGGCCTCTCATAAGAACTCCATGAGATGGGCCTACACTTTCAAGAGGTGTAGATTCTCAGTGTGGTGTGTAGAGCAACGGGTTTACCCATTTTTTTGCCAGGTGCACACAGTGCTACCATACTTGCTTCACCTTTCGCAAATGGACTCGTCCAATTCCGTCAGAGTGCACCTGAGCGTGCTCTCAGCGCACCATCATTCCATAGAGGGAAAATTTCTTTTTGTGCAGCCCTTCATTATCTGATTTATGTGGGACCTTCTGCTCTCTAAACCTCCCATCTGCTCGCCCCCGGCGGAATGGGACCTCAATGCGGTTCTGACGCAGCTCACCAAGCTGCCTTTTGAACCTCTGTCTACCTGCAATTTGCAGTTACCCTGGAAGGTCATCTTTCTGGTGGTGCTCACCTCTGTCTATAGAGTCAGTGAGCTTCAGGCCTTGGTGGCCGAGCCACCTTACACCAGGTTCTACAAGAATAGGGTTGTGCTTCACACCCACCCTAAATTACTTCCGAAGGTGGTATCTGCCTTCTGCCTCAATCAAGAGGTGGTGCTCCCTACCTTCTTTCTATCGCTACTCTGGATTGTAAGAGGGCCATGTTCTTCTACCTGCAATGTACCCAGAGCCACCGCAAAGCCTCATAGCTTTTTGATTCCTATGACTCCAGTTGACTAGGGGAGGCTGTTACCAAGCGGACCCTATCCACCTGGGTGGCAAACTGCAACGCCTTCACCCACAATCAGGCTGGGCTCTTGTTGGAGCGCTGGGTCACGGCGCACAATGTCAGGGCTATGGCGATCTCGATTGCAAACCTACGCTCTATCTCTACGGCAGACATCTGCTGGGCTGCCACCTGGTCCTCAGTTCACACCTTTGCCTGGAGAGGGAATCCCGATGGGAAAGCACCTTCAGCTAGGCCGTACTCTGTAATCTGTTTGGGATTTAGGCAACTCCTAACCTCTGACCCTTCTTGTTCAGGCTACCGGAGCGATGGTTCTCCCTGGACACTGGTGTCCTTAGAGTCTTTACTCAGATTCGTTTGTGGCTGCTGATGGCTGGGCCATGTTTTTCTACAAGTTTTCAGTAGCCTGTAGCTAGGGAGTCCCATATGTGAGGACTGACTTTCTGCTTGTTCCTGGAGAAAGCGTAGTTACTCACCTGTAACAGGTGTTCTCCAGGGACAGCAGGAATTAGTTCTCACAACCCTCCCTCCTCCCCTTGGAGTTGCTGTACAATTTTTGCCATCTTCTTTTGTCGGATCTAACTATGTCATCTGACTGAGTAAGATGGCACTCTTGGGCGGGAGGGGGACCATGCATGCATGGTGGCATCTCCCAAAGGCTTTCTTTGAAAGCTGGGGAAATGCTTCTGTGAGGGCTTCGTCGGCACCAACGTCACCCATATTTGAGGACTGATTCCTGCTGTTCCTGGAGAACACCTGTTACAGGTGAGTAACTACGCTATCTGTATAGCGCTCAGTATGCCTTATAGCGCACTACTACTAGTAGTAGTAGTAGTAGTAGTAGAATACTAGAGGATATTCCTTTATTTTTTATTGTTATTAGAGATAAGTAACATTGTTTTACCCCACATGCATAATTCTCCAGGAACATGCAGGAAGTCAGTCCTCACATATGGGTGAAGTCGGCGCCGACGGAGCAATTCTCCAACTTTCAAAGAAAGCCTTTGGGATTGCATCGCACATGCGCAGTCCCCTTCCCGCCCAAGGGTGCCATCTTTCTCAGTCTCCCTTTTTCCACAGAGCCCAACGGACGTGGTCCAAATTCCCTCGCGGAAAAAGTGCGTCAAATCTCCTGAAGATTCTTTTCTTCGGCCCTGTTCGATGCCGGTTCCCCTTCCCACCTCAGTTCGGTATACCGGTATCGAGTCCGGTCAGTATTTTTTGTTTTTTGTCCTTAGTGACTAGGGTTTGCGCCTGTTTTCTTTTTCACTGGCAGCCTGGTCATTTGACCTCGCAGGGGCCCTTTTCCCCCCCGATGGCTGTCAGCGGGTTTAAGAAGTGTGATCGGTGTAAAAAGTTAATGTCCCTCACCGACACACATGACTGCTGTCTCTGCTGCCTTGGGGCCCGACCATGACCCGATGGCCTGTGGCCCGTGCGGCAAGATGTCTAAGGCACTCAGAAATAGGCAGCAGCAGCGTGAAAGGATTTTCTCCGAGTCCGCATCCACCTGGGTCTGGACCTCGTCAGAAGCCTTGACGTCTCGGGAGCTGTCTGACTCCGAGCATTGTTGGGGGTCTTCTGAGCGGGGGTCTCCCTCGAGGGAACACCGGAGGAAGAAGAAACTCGTGAGGGCATCGTCGTTGGATGCCTCTGATAGGCCTGGGTCCTCGCAGGCCAGGTTGTGGAGTCCTGACTGCCACCCTGGGTCCTCAGAGTCGGAGCGGCCTGCAAAGGTACATCGCACGGAGCCGGAGATGCCGAGGAAGGTAACTGCTGTTGTCCTCGTTGACTCTCCTGTGGGAGAAACGGCATCAGGCCAGACAGCATCGAAACCCGAGCCAGAGGCTGCAGAGCCTTCTGAGATCGGTCTCAGAATGGTGGCCTTGGAGCGCAGCATGTCTGCCTTCATGGAGCAGTAGCGGGCGCTGATGGCCGGTCTCACCGGTCCATCCGCCCCGACCACTGGGACCTCAATGTCCAAGTTGACCCCGGAGGCTGAGCCGATCCTCTTCGAGCTCGAGTCGATCCTCGGCCGAGGTCTCCCTCAACCTCCCACTCGGGACCAAGGTCGTCGACGCCAGTGCCATCGGCATTGGGGCGGTCGAGACCAAAGCCCTCATGGCTGGAGCCTATCGATTCCTCTTTGGAGGACTCGGTATGTGAAATGGAGGATGAAGAGTCCCCGGACACCCACCAGACCCAGTGTGTCCCATCGGACTCACCAGGGTCCGAGCCTCGGAGAAGGTCCCCCCCAGAGGATACCCGGTTCTCGGAGTTCGTCAGGAACATGGCCAAGGCTTTGGCATTCCCAGCGGATACCGAGGAGGAGCCCAGAGTTGAGGAGCTTGAGGCCCTCCAGTATAATTTTCCCCCCTCGGGAAGCCCTTACTGTACCGGTTCCTCCGATGTTGGAACGGCTGATGTTCCATATGTGGGAATCACCGACCTTGATGATGGTTCTCAGCAGGCAGGTCGATTCCATCTATCGAGTCCGCAAGAGCCCTGGGTTCCAGAAGGCACAACTGCCACACAACTCCATGGTTGTGGAATCGGCCATGCAAAGGCTCAAGAGCCAAAAAATGCACTCCTTGGTGCCTCCTGTTAGGGAAGCCTGGAACCTGGACGGCCTCGGCAGAAAGTGATACCAGGGCTCGATGCTGTCCTGCTGTGTCCAAACATACCAGCTGTACATGAGCATGTACTTGCGGGACCTGGCAAAGGAGATTGCCGGGTTCTCAGCTGGCCTCTGAGGAACCCTTGCAGCGATTCAAGGCCTTGTCCACGGGGATTCGAGAGTGCTCGAAGTTTATGTCTCGAGCAGCCTATGACGGCTTCGAGGCTTCGGCCCGAGTAGCCACAGCCGGCATCGGTGCCCGACACCAGGCATGGTTAATGTTGTCGGACCTAGAGCCATGGGTACAGGACAAGTTAGTTGATGTCCCATGCCGAGGTGACAACCTTTTTGGCAAACCCATGACTGAAATCGAGTATTTGACCGGACAAGACTCTCCAAGAAGACTTCTGTCCCTTCTAAAAAGAAGGGCTCGGGTAAGAAGTCCCTTTTCCCGAGGAAGGGTGCTGCTTACCGCAATTACCCCATTCACCAGGCCTCCCTGGCTTCCCACCAGGGGCAGCAGGCCATGGGACAGGGGCATGGTCCGCGTAAGCAGAAGACCCCCAAGCCCCAGGCACTGGCTCCTTCTCAGCTGGTCGGGGGTTTTTGACAGCCACAGCATAGTCTTTCTCCAACCAGGGGTGAAACTTGGCACAGGAGGAAGGCTGACCCTGTACGCCCACAGGTGGCCAGAAATCACTACAGATACCTGGGTCCTACAAATAGTCCAGAAGGGCTATTTGCTCCACTTCAACCAGGTACCTCCCCTCCTACTTTCCGGGGGAATCTCTCAGACCCCCTCTACACAGGAACCTCCTCTTACAGGAGTTGGCCGGTCTTCTAGAGGATCAGACGGTGGAGCCGGTGCCCCACAGCCTACAAGGGCAAGGCTTCTACTCCAGGTATTTTCTGATACCAAAGAGAACAGGAGGCCTCAGGCCCATCCTCAACCTGCGAAACTTAAACAAGTTCCTGGTGAGGGAAAAGTTCAAGATGCTTTCCCTTGGAATATTGCTGCCTTACCTCCACCAGGGAGATTGACTATGCTCCTTAGACCTGAAGGATACCTACACGCACATCCTTATACATCCAGACCACAGACAATATCTCAGATTTGTAGTGGGAGGAAACCATTTTCAGTACAGAGTACTTCCATTTGGCCTAGCCTCCGCGCCCAGAGTGTTTACCAAGTGTCTGGCGGTGGTGGCGGTCTTTCTCAGGAACCAAGGAATCTTCGTCTTCCCGTACCTGGACGACTGGCTCATCAGGACCCCGTCACCTCAAGAGGCCCAACAGGCCACAGCTTGCACTATCAGCATACTGCAACATCTAGGCTTTGTCATAAACCAGGCAAAGTCCACCTTGCTCCCCACACAGAACTTAGAGTTCATAGGGGCGAGGCTAGACACCCTTCAAGCAAAGGCTTACCTGACAGAGGATAGGGAAGAGAGGTTTCTGGAGCTAGTACACCAAATCAGCCACAAGTCTCAGATATCAGTGAGGCATTTTCTGCGCCTTCTAGGACACATGGCCTTCATGGTTCATGTGACCCCAAACGCCTGCCTCCACATGAGAACAGCTCAGTGGTGTCTCCGGGATTAGTGAACGCAAGCCACAGGGCGACTTCGAAACAGGATAAGAGTGTCCAAATGACTGCTGAAGTCGTTGGCCTGGTGGCTTCAGCCACCCAACCTGCTCGGAGGAGTACCTTTCCAGCCTCCATCGTACTCAAGAGTCCTGACGACAGATGCATCCCTGTTGGGCTGGGGAGCCCATTGCCAGGACTCATGCACTCAGGGGTTGTGGTCTCCTCAAGAGAGGGCACAACAAATCAACCTCTTAGAGCTTCGAG
This sequence comes from Ichthyophis bannanicus, assembly GCA_033557465.1. NCBI lineage: Eukaryota > Metazoa > Chordata > Amphibia > Gymnophiona > Ichthyophiidae > Ichthyophis > Ichthyophis bannanicus. Next base: position 402,592,513 of record CM066038.1, read on the forward strand.
CGATACGCCTAGCTCTTCGAGCCTTCTGCCATGTTCTCTCACATCAGTCTGTCTCGGTGCAGACAGACAATCAGGCGGCTATATTCTACATGAACAAGCAGGGAGGGACAGGGTCCGGTATCCTGTGCCAGGAGACACTGGACCTCTACTCCTTTGCAATCTGACAGGGTATGTCTCTCAAAGCGGTTTACCTGCCAGGTCAAGAGAACTGCCTAGCAGACAAACTAAGCAGAATTCTTCAACCTCACGAATGGCAACTGAATCCGGAAGTGGCCCAGCAAATCTTCCACTGTTGTGGACATCCGTCCATAGATCTCTTCGTCAGCCCGCAGAATCGTCAGTTGCCCAACTTTTGCTCCAGACAGTCACATCCCCAAAGGATGGCTGCGGATGCTTTTCTGATCTCCTGGTCTGTGGGCCTCCTGTATGCATTTCCTCCCACGCCTCTGGTGGCCCGAACTCTGTTCAAAATCCTTCGGGACAAGGCCTCAGCCATCCTGGTAGCCCCCAGATGGCCAAGACAACCTTGGTTCCCGCTTCTCCAGCTGGCAGTGGAGACCCCACTCCCTCTGGGGATGAGGCCCGACCTCCTGTCCCAGGAACAGGGCTCTATCTTACATCCCAACCTCAGGTCCTTCAACCTGATGGCATGGCTGCTGAAAAGCTAGTGCTGGCTCCTCTCCTCCTATTTAAGAACGTAGAAGAAGTGTTACTGGCCTCCAGGAGGCAGTCCACTAGGAAAACCTATGCCTTCAAGTGACATAGATTTGAGGTGTGGTTTAACCAGCTCAATGAAAACCCTTTCTCTTGCCTTGTACCAGTGGTGTTGCAGTACCTGCTTCACCTGAGTGCTTTGTCAGCACACCACTCACCAGTGAAAGGACAACCTCTTTCGGTTCACCCCTTGGTGTCCAGATTCTTCAGAGGTCTACTTCTACTAAAACCCCCAGTTCATCCTCCGGCGACTGAGTGGGATCTCAGTGTGGTCTTGCAACAGCTTACTCACCCACCTTTTGAGCCGATGTCCGCTTGCCATCTGTGCTTCCTCTCCTGGAAGATGCTCTTCCTGGTGGCACTCACATCTGCCAGGCGAGTGAGTGCACTACAAGCTCTGGTTTCAGAAAGACCGTACACACAGTTATATAGGAACAGGGTGGTCCTATGCACCCACCCCAAGTTTCTCACGAAAGTGGTCTCTCCGTTCTACCTCATCCAAGAGGTGGTTCTTCCGACCTTCTTTCCCAGACCACATGCTAGCCGGGCAGAGGCAGTTTTGCATACCCTTGATTGTAAAAGGGCATTAGCCTTCTACTTGGAGCATACGCGGGGACACTGAAGGGCTCCTCAGCTCTTCGTCTCTTTTGACTCCAGTAAGCTGGGGCTACCTGTCTCCAAGCGCACGTTGTCCACCTGGGTGGCAGACTGCATTGCCTGAGTGTACAGGGTGGCCGACCTCCCGTTGCAGTGGCTCACTTCTGCTCTGTTCTGCTGTCAGACATCTGCCGGGCTGCCATCTGATCTTCAAGCCAGACTTTTGCAGCCCATTACTGCTTGGATGGGGAGTCCCGATGAGACAGTGCTTTCGGCCAGGCGGTACGCCACAACTTATTTGAGGTTTAGGCAACTCCTACCCTCCGGCCCTCTGGTGTCAGGCTACCGGGGGTGTTGTGTCTCTGCTGGATTCCTATCACAGCTGCTGCGGCTCTTCTAGAGGGAGCTATTTTTCAGCTATGGGTTCTCAGTAGCCTATAGCTAGGGAGTCCCATATGTGAGGACTGGCTTCCTGCTTGTTCCTGGAAAAAGCGTAGTTACTCACCTGTAACAGGTGTTCTCCAGGGACAGCAGGAATCGGTCCTCACGACCCTCCCTCCCCTAGAGTTGCAGTCCTATTATTGATTTTATTCTTTTTGCCGTCTTTTTAGCTATGTCATTAGACTGAGCAAGATGGCACTCTTGGGTGGGAAGGGGACCGCGCATGCACGAAGCAATCCCAAAGGCTTTCTTTGAAAGCTGGGGAATTGTTCCGCATGAGGGCTCCGTCAGCGCCGACATCACCCATGTGAGGACTGATTCCCTGGAGAACATCTGTTACAGGTGAGTAACTACGCTGTATGTGCTATGACATGTAGTCGTATTTATATGCGATCCTTGTGTAGGTATGTTCAAGGGAAGCAGTGGCATCTCTAGACAGAAGTATTTGGAGAGGCAATAGAGAAGGCAAGACAGATATAGATGAAGCAAACAAAAGTGATGTTTTTGATGTGATGCTAACAGAACCCACTGGAAGAAAGAGAGAGACATCAGTGACTAAAATAGCAACAAGCCAAACACTGAGGGCAAAGAGTGTGCAATGCATTGATTTAATTGAGTAATATACTCAGTCCTCCCTTAATCGCAAGGAAATTGAGCCTGGGGAGGTTTCTCTTTAGGAATATCATATTTTCCATCAAATCTGGTGCTAGTATCCATGAATAATGTGGACTTACAAAATCCCCTGCCATTGAGAATACCACTCACTTGGTGGACAAGAAAGGAAATGCTGGGCAATCTTGCTAGATCTCTCCAGAGTATGCCGGTTCATCTGTGATCATGGTCTGTATTAGTTTTCCAAATCACCATATTGCAGAAATTCATACAGGGTTTTCAGATGTAGTGACTTGATGCTGGTTGCTGCATCTTACCACTATAGCTATGGCTTGTGCCATCCAAGATGGTGTTGTAGTCCCCATAGAGGACTGGCATATAAAGATGGGTAAACACAAAGTAGCTGCCAGTGTGCTGCTCATGCTGCCAGTACCACTGGAGGCATGCTTACTCTTTCCCTTAGTGAATCCCCACTGATCATGATTAACTGTTCCACTCCACTCATTATTTCATTAACTTCTATCATATCCTGTCTTAGCTTATCATTCCAGTGCATCAGTGCTCAGGCCCACCCTTCACACTCCAGTGAAAAGATCCTGTTATTTTTCAGCCCTTATCAATCAATATCTTCAGGACAGAGCTGTAGTTTCCCTTGCTCTCCAGAACTAAGGAGTCTCTTACTACCAGGTGCAGCAAGTGTGTAGAGCATCCTTTGCTGCTTTACCATGTTTTCCCCCCCTTCGTATTACAAAAAAAGCCCAGAAGATTGGTTGTCTCTTTCTAGTCAAGCTGCCAGCCCTCTATCATTGCCTTTATTTCCAAGATACAGCACAACCCACCTGTACCCTGCTGCTGGTGTGTCCCCCACTATACCTATAGCCTGCACCTGCTTTATCTTACAGCTACCAATGTGCTGCCAGAGAGAGAGAGGCAGGCCTGTGTAGTGCTCCGATTACTCCAATGCTGCCGGTGATATGCACACTACTACACTATAACCCTCTGCCTTGGCCTAGTTGGGTCTGCAGCTGGACACAGCAATGATTATACAGGCTGGGGATCACCTGCCTACAAAAACTTGTCCCGGAGAGTCGGTAATGGGGACTAAGAGATGCAATAGCCTCTTATAACCCATGTTATAAACCACCTATAGGTGTCGGTCATCAAGTGCATTCATTTCCCTGCCACCATCTGCCCCCTTGAATGCTGCCTACTACTTCCCCTGGGACAGCGATGATGTTTATCATCCTATCTCCTTCACTGTGACTTGCTTACATGGGTGCTGGGTTTCCTTGCCTGCCATCTCACTGGTGGAAGAGACTGGGGGATCAGCTTAGAAAATGGATTTTATCTTTTCTGTAGCTTTCCTGCCACTAGCTCCTATCTACAGTGAAGGATGAAGTCCCCAAATGAATATCAACACTCTATTGAACCTAGCTTGAAAGTGTGTAATTTCTGAAAATGGTGCAGCATGGTTCAAAGAATGGCTGAATAAATTTCTCCTAATGGCCTTCTATTAGTAGATGCATTCTTGTAACACTGACATCTATATAACACTTTAAAATGCCTCCAAGGACTTCCTGGAGCTGGGGCTGACAGTGGACCAGAAGATGAAAGGCCAGTGGTATCCCTCACACTCTCAATTACCTCCTGTATCTGTGAGGTGCTCTTTGCCCTGGCAGGAGCATTTCCTACTTTCTTATTGGTGCTTAGCCCCTCCTGAGCTATACAACTTTCAATAGTTAAGGATTCTGGAAATCCCTGACATGATGATTCATCAGATTCTGCTCAACCCCACTGCATACACTTACAAACTGTGAAAAGGGTGCACCTCTTACTGTTGACTAGTGGTTTACTTGTTGCTGGTCTTCTCTCCCCCCCCCCCCATCCTCACAAACCTCTGTCTTCTGTGAAGATAGGATCACACAACTGCTGTTTTGCATTTTTACTCGGAGCTGCAGTTAGTATCTCTTCTAAAATAGACATTTCTTTAACTTGGCTTTTGGGTTACAGGGGATCCAAAGCCATCCTCTGTTCCTTTTCACTCGTGCTCTTACTGGTCCTACATGTCTCAGGAGCATCAACCTTTGCTCTTCAGCTTCTACCACCATTTCCATGCCTACTCCATCCAAGCACTGTGATTCAATTAGACCAAATTGTAAACTTGATTGAGCAGGAACTGCCTCTTCTCCAGGACCAAGCAGGAAGTCAGTCCTCACTTATGGGTGACGTCGGCGCCGACGGAGCCCTCGCGGAGCAATTTTCCCCAGCTTTCAAAGAAAGCCTTTGGGAATTGCAGCGCGCATGCGCGGTCGTCTTCCCGCCCGAAGGTGCCATCTTAGCCAGTCTTCTTTTTTCCGCGGAGCCCTACAGACGTCCCCGTCTTGTCCCCGCGAAAAAGTTGATTTTCTTCTTTATTTTATCCTTGTTTTCTTTCGGTTCGACGCCGATCGTTTTCCCGCCCGGACTCGCGACGCCGGTCTCGAGTCCTCTTACTTTTTTCGGTTTTTCTGACTTAGCTTTCGTTTTCGTTTTCCCTGGCAGCCCGGTCCTTTGACCTCGCAGGGGCCCTTTTTCCCCCGATGGCTGCCAGTGGGTTTAAGCGGTGTGGTCGGTGTGACCGAAATATGTCACTAACCGACACACACGACTTTTGCCTCCGCTGCCTGGGCCCGGATCATGAAGAACTGATCTGTGGGCCCTGCAGCAAACTGTCCTCAAAGGCGTTGAGAAGTCGGCGGCATCAGCGTGAGAGAATCTTCGCTGACCCCAGCCGTACCCGGACCTCGTCGGAAGCCTCCGTGTCAAAAGGCTCCAGCTCGGACCGTCGCCGGAGCTCCTCCGACCGGGGTTCTCCCTCCGGGGACCATCGTCGGAAGGAAAAACCCGCGAGGGCGGCGTCGGTGGACGCTCCTGGTTCCGCGAGGGCCAGGTCGCATAGCCCCGACAGCCGCCCCGGGTCCTTGGAGAAGGAACACGTCCCGAAGCGACCTCGCCTGGAGTCGGAGATGCCTGCCCGGGTAAGTCCTGTGGTCCTTCTGGACTCGCCTCCGCGACAGCCGACGTCGGGCCCGACGCCGTCGGGGCCCGAGTCGGGGACTGCTGGGTCACCTGAGCTCGGACTCAGGTTGACGGCCTTGGAGAGCAGACTGTCTGCCTTCATGGACCAGCAGAGGGCACTGCTCGCTGGCTTCGCTGGCGTCGCTGCCCCGACCGCCGGGCCGTCGACGTCCAAGTCGACCCCGGAGACCGAGCCGATCCTCGAGTCGATGAGAACTCGAGTCGATCCTCGGTCGAGGTCGCCCTCGGCCTCCCGTTCGGGAACGAGGTCGCCGACGCCGTCTCCCTCGGCGTCGGGGCGGCTGGCGCCGCACCCTGCCCGGGCCGACCCCACCGAGTCCTCGTCGGAGTCGGTCTGGGAGTCTGAGGAGGAAGAGTCACCTGATTCTTTCCGGACTCGGTGTGTCCCATCGGACTCACCGGAGTCCGAGCCTCGGAAGCAGTCCCCCCCGGAGGATGCCCGGTTCTCGGACTTCGTTAGGGATATGGCCAAGGCTTTGGCCTTCCCTGCGGATCCCGAGGAGGAGCCTCGAGCCGAAGAGCTCGACGCCCTCCAGTATGACTCTCCCGCGAGGGAACACTTTACTGTGCCGGTTCCTCCTATGCTGGAACGACTACTCTTCCGCATGTGGGAGAGTCCGGCCTCCTCGCCGGTCCTGAGCAAGCGGGTCGATTCTATCTATCGAGTCCGCAAGAGCCCTGGCTTTCAAAAGGCACAGCTGCCACACCATTCCATGGTAGTGGAATCGGCCATGCATCGTCTTAAGAGCCAGAAGATGCACTCCTCGGTGCCTCCTGGCAGGGAGGCCCGTAACCTGGATGGCCTTGGCAAGAAGTGCTTCCAGGGCTCTATGCTCGCTTGTCGTGTCCAGACTTACCAGCTATACATGGGCATGTATCTCCGGGATCTGGCTAAAGAGCTAGCCGGATTCTCCGCTGGTCTCTCCGAGGAGCCCTTGCGGAGGTTCCTTGCCTTGTCCACTGGCATTCGGGAATGCTCAAAGTTCATGTCCCGAGCAGCCTATGATGGCTTTGAAGCCTCGGCTCGAGTGGCCGCAGCCGGCATCGGTGCCCGCCGACAGGCTTGGCTTCAGTCGTCAGACCTTGAGCCCTGGGTGCAGGACAAGTTGGTCGATGTCCCCTGCCGAGGCGAAAACCTCTTTGGCAAGCCCATGGCGGAAAAGGCTGCGCAAATTGAGACTGAGACTCTCACCCGGACCAGGCTTTCTAGGAAGACCTCCGCCCCTTCCCAGAAAAAGAAGGGCTCGGGGAAAAAGTCCTTTTACCCGAGGAAGGCGGCTGCCTACAAACAATACCCCCATTATCAGGCCCCTGCAGCTCCCCAACAGGGCCAGCAGGCCAAGGGACGGGGTAACGGGTCCCGTAGGCAGCAGGCACCCAAGCCTGCACCACCGGCCCCTGCTCAGCAGGGTGGGGGTTTTTGACTCGCTCAGCATAGCCTCTCCCCCCCCGCTGGTCCCCCCCAGCACCGGAGGCCGGCTGGTTCACTTCGCCCACAGGTGGTCCAGCATCACCGCAGATGCCTGGGTGCTTCAGGTCGTGCGAGAAGGCTACCTTCTCCACTTCCATCAGGTCCCTCCCTCCTATTTTCCGGGGGAGCCTCCGCGCCCCCCTCTGCACAGGGAGTTGCTCCTTCAGGAGTTAGCAGGTCTTCTGCAGGATCAGGCGGTGGAACCGGTGCCACACCACCTGAGAGGTCAAGGCTTCTATTCAAGGTATTTTCTGATACCAAAGAGAACAGGGGGCCTCAGACCCATCCTGGACTTGCGCAACCTCAACAAGTTCCTTGTGCGGGAGAAGTTCAAAATGCTTACCCTTGGAATCCTTCTGCCCTACCTCCAGCAGGGAGATTGGCTATGCTCCTTGGATCTAAAGGATGCCTACACGCACATCCTCATCCACCCAAGCCACCGCCAATACCTAAGGTTTGTGGTGGCGGGAAATCATTACCAGTACAGAGTACTGCCCTTTGGCCTGTCCTCCGCACCGCGAGTCTTCACGAAATGTCTCGCGGTCGTGGCGGCCCATCTCCGGCTTCACGGCCTCTATGTCTTTCCGTACCTCGACGACTGGCTCATCAGAGCAGCGTCCGCTCAGGAGGTCACCAACGCCACGTGTCGCACGGCTCTGCTGCAGCACTTGGGCTTTGTCATAAACTTCGCAAAGTCCACTTTGCTCCCCTCACAGGATCTCGAGTTCATCGGCGCAAGGCTGCACACTCCTCAGGCACGAGCGTATCTACCGCTCGACAGGGCTCAGCGGCTCATGGACCTAGCCGACCGCTTTCGCAGCCAGCCCCTGGTCTCCGCCAGGCGCTTCCTGAGACTGCTCGGCCATATGGCTTCCACTGTCCATGTGACCCCCAATGCCCGCCTGAATATGCGGTCTGCTCAATGGTGTCTCCGCCGGCAGTGGCGACAGGCCACGGGCGTCCTCGCAGACCTAGTGCGCGTTTCCGAGCCGCTGATCTCGTCTCTCCGGTGGTGGCTCCGGCAGCCGAACCTGACATGCGGTATGCCCTTCCAGTCACCTCAGCCAACCCGGGTGCTGACCACCGATGCATCCCTCCTGGGCTGGGGAGCGCATTGCCAAGAGGCGCGTACTCAGGGCCTCTGGACCACGTGGGAGTCTGCTCAGCAGATCAACTTCCTGGAGCTCCGGGCGATCCGCCTAGCTCTCCGGGCCTTCTCCCACCTGACTTCCCAACAGTCCGTCCTTGTCCAGACAGACAATCAAGTTGCCATGTTCTACGTGAACAAACAGGGGGGCACGGGCTCCTTTCTCCTCTGCCGGGAGGCTCGGAAGCTCTGCTCTTGGGCCGTCAGTCACGGCATTCTCCTCAAGGCAGTTTATCTCCCGGGCCGGGACAATTGCCTTGCGGACAAACTCAGCAGGGTCCTCCAGCCGCACGAGTGGCGTCTGGATCCCTTGGTAGTTCAGAAGCTCTTCCTCAAGTGGGGCCTCCCCACAATGGATCTCTTTGCCAGTCCTCGCAACCGGCAGCTTCCTCGCTTCTGCTCTCGTCTGCCACACCCCCTTCGGGTTGCGGCGGACGCCTTTCTGATCTCATGGTCGGGGAGCCTTCTGTATGCGTTCCCTCCCATCCCGCTAGTCTCTCGGACTCTTTTCAAGGTTCTCCGAGACAAAGCCTTCATGATCCTGGTGGCCCCTCGCTGGCCCAGGCAGCCGTGGTTTCCGCTCCTGCTGCAACTGGCGGTGGAGGATCCAATCCCTCTGGGGGTACAACCGGATCTCCTCACTCAGGATCAGGGGTCCCTCCTGCACCCCAACCTCAGGTCTCTCAACCTCATGGCCTGGCTGCTGAGAGGGTAGTCCTTGCTCCCCTTCTCCTGCCGGCAGAGGTGGAGGAGGTCGTCTTAGCTTCGCGACGGCCTTCTACCCGCAAATGCTACGCCCTTAAATGGCGTCGCTTTGCCGTCTGGTGTGCCCCACAGTCTCAGGATCCCTTCTCCTGCCCGGTGTCGGTGATCTTGCAGTACTTGCTACACCTCTCTAATCTGGGACTTAAGTCCAACTCCGTCAAAGTTCACCTCAGTGCTCTTTCGGCACATCATGTGCCGGTGGACGGTAGACCTCTCTCCAGCGACCCTCTCGTAGCGAGGTTTCTCCGAGGTCTCCTTCTACTTAAACCACCTCTGCGCCCGCCAGCGCCTGACTGGGACCTGAATGTGGTTTTGCAGCGGATCACCTGTCCGCCTTTTGAACCTATGGCTACCTGTTCTCTCCGTTTTCTGTCTTGGAAAACACTGTTCTTGATAGCCCTCACTTCCGCTAGACGCGTAAGTGAATTGCAGGCCCTCGTGTCTGATCCCCCTTACACTCGGTTCTACAAAAATAGGGTAGTCCTACGGACTCACCCAAAATTTCTTCCAAAAGTGGTCTCCCCTTTTCACATCAATCAGGAGGTGGTACTTCCAACCTTCTTTCCCAGACCACACTCCAGCCGAGCTGAAACGGTCCTCCATACCCTGGACTGTAGAAGGGCATTGAACTTCTACCTTGACCGTACGCGGGAGCACCATACAGCTGCTCAGCTTTTTGTGTCTTTTGACCCCAATAAATTGGGGCTCCCGGTCTCCAAGCGTACTCTGTCCATCTGGGTTGTGGACTGTATCTCTTGGGCTTATGGGGCAGCCGGACTCTCCTTAGAAAGTCGAGTCACGGCTCATTGCGTTCGGGCAAAGGCTACGTCAGTGGCTTACCTCCGCTCTGTTCCGCTGGCAGACATCTGCCGGGCCGCTACTTGGTCTTCGAGCCAGACTTTTGCGGTCCATTACTGTCTCGAGAGGGAGTCCCGCAGGGACAGTGCTTTCGGACAGGCAGTCCTCCGTAATCTCTTTGAGGTCTGAGCAACTCCTACCCTCCATCCCGGATGTGGGCTACCGGTGGGTGTTAATTCAGCGAAGTTTCTTTCCTTCTGTGCTGCTGAGCTAGAGGGAGCTCATTTTTGTGCTTAGGGTCTCCGGTAGCCTTGAGCTTGGGAGTCCCATAAGTGGGGACTGACTTCCTGCTTGGTCCTGGAGAAAGCGTAGTTACTCACCTGTAACAGGTGTTCTCCAGGAGCAGCAGGAATCAGTCCTCACTACCCTCCCTCCTCCCCTTGGAGTTGCAATCGTCTGCTTATGTTCTTTTTGCAAATTTTTATGCTGTCTTTTTAGCTATGTCATCTGACTGGCTAAGATGGCACCTTCGGGCGGGAAGACGACCGCGCATGCGCGCTGCAATTCCCAAAGGCTTTCTTTGAAAGCTGGGGAAAATTGCTCCGCGAGGGCTCCGTCGGCGCCGACGTCACCCATAAGTGAGGACTGATTCCTGCTGCTCCTGGAGAACACCTGTTACAGGTGAGTAACTACGCTTTTTGTATTTATCTGTACAGTACTGCATATGCTGACACCACTTTGGAAATGATTAGTAGTAGATGACTGTCTGCCTGCCACTGCCTATCTGCCCTACCTGCACTGTTTGGATTTGTTTTCTGTACGACTGGAGTATATAGGTTGCCTAGACCCACAGATCCTATGTGTTTGAGAAAGAAACAGTGCTACTGCTGCCCATATCCCTCTTAGAGTACTGTCTGTGCTCTTTGGATGCTTTCTCTTGCATCAATATTTTATTTCCACTGTCGTCATTTTTTTAAAATGCCAGCCACAACATTTAAATAACTAAAATACATATATTTGCACCACTATTGGGATGATGAGCAGCACTGAATATATGTATAGAGTGGTCAGTGGTGCTCAGTAGCCAGAGAATGGCGATATTCAATTTGACGTTTGGATAACTATCCAGATAAATTTAAGACAGAGCAGAAATCTTCCCCCCCCCCCCCCCCAAGGACACCAGCACATCCTCATATCCCTGGGCACAAACCCCCCCCCCCCAGGAGATCCCAGGATCCCCTCCATTCATTGACTGGTGCAAGCCTTCGTCCCTCAATGAGGACATTCATTTGATCCCATCTTACCATTGGGAGCCATGTGAGTCTTACGTGGAGGACCCCATTCCAATTTCCCCGGAACAGGACCTTCAGAACAATCTTTCTTATCTGGAGTTCCTCCAGAAACTCTCCCACTCTCTGGCTCTCAGTGACTCGCAGTCCCCAACCAACAAGCAGGATTTTTACTCCATTTTAAAGGCTTGCAGTACTCCCAAGGAAGTTCTTGTGCTCCTCGTGCCTGAGATCCTTCAGGATCTACAATCCTCGATCTGTAAGACCCCATCTTCAGGCAGTGCTGCGTCCTGGCACATTAATCTTAAATACAAAGTCCTGCTGGGATTCCATCACCCTCAGCTCCCTCATCAGTCAGTCATATCTGAGGCTAACCTTAAAAAAATCCAATAGCACTAAGCTGCCATCCCAGATGCCTCCAGGGAAAGAGTAGTGGACCCTAGAGCAGTACTCTTGCCATGCGCATACTAGCTCATCAGCTACACATGTTGCACTATCATCATGACCTTCTGCTGCAACTGGATGACCCCTCCTCGGCAGATCCAGCTCCTTTGGCTGCTGACTTATATGAAGCCCTCTACCATATTATTCATGCCACATACAACATCTATGACTCCGTGCCCTGATCTTCAGATACAGCTAGTTCAGCTAGATACACTGCCTGACTTCACGTGTTTGGCTTCCATGAGGACCTTCATGACCGCTTGGCTGATGGTGACAGCCTCTTTGGCTCTAAGGTTCAGGAAGCGGTATTGGAGGTCAAAAACAGCTCTACCACAGTCTGAGATCTCTCAGCTCAGCCAGCGGAGGCGGTTTCCTCCATCCACCACTCCTCTCTGCCATCCTCTCACTGCCCTTTCCACTATAATTACTTTCAACAATTTTACCCTTGGCTACTATGTGTGGCAGCCCCCCACCTTGGCCTCAGGGCCAGCCATACCAGTCTTACACCCAGCAGGGTCAGCCTGGAGAGAAGAAAACCTATGCGCTCACGCAGACTATCCTTCCTAAATCCTCCCCCGGTTTTTGACTACTTGTTGGTGGGGGAACATCTGGCACCTTGCAGAGGCCTGGCAGTCCATCAGCACAAATGGCTGGGTTCTCTCCATTGTTCAGTCATGGTACAATCTTCACTGCAATGTACTGTACCACCATCTTCTCTGTCCCCACAGACCGGCCGTTCCTCGAGGCAGCATGTGCCCCAGTTGACAAAGAAGATAGCTCAGCTCCTCCTCGACAATGCCATTGAACGTGTCCCGCTTCCTGAGAGGGATCAGGGGCTTTGCTCCCAATTTTTCTTGATCCCCAAGAAATCCAGTGGCTTCCGGCCATTTGTCAACCTCCACCATCTCAATCTTTTCATCAAGCAGGAAAAGTTCAAAATGCATTCTTTGAGTACAATCCTTCCCCTGCTCAGTCCTCAGGATTGGTTCACCTCACTGGACATCATGGATTCCTATACCCAGATCCCCATCCACCGCCATCACTGAAAGTTCCTTCACATCACTTTCCTCAACCACTACTATCAGTACATCCTTTTTGCGCTCTGCTCCACCCCTCACGTATTCACCAAGGCGTAGATTCCAGTTCGGATGTCCATTCCCGGTAAACACAGAGGTGCCTATCCTGCAGACAGAGTTCCCCGCACATACAGGCAAGTTGTATGGGGAGCTCTGTTCGTTGGTGGGAGGGGTGGGAACCTGACCCTGGACATACAGGGCCGATGCAGAGATCGGCCTTGTATGTCTGGGGTCAGTCATTTGCACAGAGGACTTATTCCACCTCGGAGGTGGAATAAGTCCCCCTACATGTCACAGAAGGAGGATGCCGAGCATGATGGAAGGCGTGGTGAGGGGGTGCAGGGGGTTCCCCACAGCCTGACCCTGTCCAAAGTAGGCCCGATCAGGGATCGGGCCCTAGGGAAAGAAGATTTTGATGATCAGTTGGATGCCATGCCACCGTGGCTCCATGCAGGAGCCTGACTGGGCTAGCCGGGTAAGTGTCGGGACATCCAGGGTGCCTGAATCGGAGCATATCCTGGACGTCCTGGCCTTATGCTGCAGTTCTGCTCCCACGGGACCGTCTAGCCCCCACGGGAGCAGAATCAGGTGCATCCGCAGGCCATCCAGATGTTTGGATGGCCTTGGGATGCACATGTCTGAATTGGCCTCCAAGAGTCTCATGGTTGTGGCAGCCCACCTTCGGCACCAGGATCACTGCATTTACTCCTAGTTAGACAACTGGCTGATCTCGGGCGCCTCTCAAGACATAGCAGCTTGAGCTGTGCAGGACACCGCCATCACCTTGCAGACCTTCGACTTCATCCTCAATATAGAGAAGTCCAAGACCATCCCTCAGCAACATCTGTATTTCATTGGGGCACATCTATGTTGATTTAACTTCAGCCTCTCATATGCATACCCTCCTCATCCAAAAACTAAGATAGATTTGCAGACTTTTTCATTTCCATGGCCTTTCTGAAATGTGTCTTCATATATTTACATACTGCAGCTGTAGTTTAAAAAAACACTGACCATGGTGTTTAAATATCAGGCCGTAAACTGATATGTGAGATATAAACAAATGAATTTATAAATAAAACATGAATCCATGTTAAAGTGAAGTCATGTCCTTTCTTTATAATATTTATGACTGCTCAGATTTTAGATCTTATCTGTTTGATTTAAACATTGCTAGCTTCCAGTAATGAGATCTTTATAGTGCAGGCAACTAATTCTATAAGACGTCAGAGCGATCAAATCCAGTGAAACCTTTGAGCAAAAAGGTTAACAGTACTTCATGTAGTCAAAAATTCCATTTTTTTACAATGCCTGTAAGTACTTAGAACACAGAATATTGAAAAATACAGGACAGTTTCATCAAAGGTGATTGTCATAGATATATTTCAGGGGGAAACCTTTAGTAGTATATGGAGAGCAAAATACTTCAGTCACCTATCTTTTATGCTGTTTAAAGATGTTCTTTGGTACTTCAGAGCTGCAGTTCTTTGACATGGTAATGGAATGATGCCAATCCTCTTTGATCTGAATGTTCTGAGATGACTGCAAGTAAAATCATTAAATCATTTAAAAAGGGTTATTCACTTTGAAATACTGTATGGTCTATATTGATATTTCTTTATTTCATGTGCATTTTTCTGTCTCTAGGTTTATGACAAGAGTCACCTCTCAAACCTCACCTCCTTATCTCCATTTGTCCATTATAGATTTGCTTGATGAGACTATAGCACTTCTTTGAAGACACAATGACAAATTAGATTCATCTTTATTAACCCTACCAAAAAGAGTTTTCACAGTCTGCTGGGTTGAGCAACTCCAGCTGTCAAGGGCTGTAAAAATGTCTGGCTTTTGGAATACAAATGGCAATTAGATTTGTTCTTAGACCATTTAATAAATATTTGTGGTGGCTGTCCTGAAAACCAGACCGCTTTGTGACCCTTTCTCAGAGCTCCTGCTTTAGAAAACTCAAAGCAATGCCTATGTTTTTCTGGAAGAGTTCTAAAGAAACAGGTTATCATTCATTACAGACTTCCTGTAGCATTGCATTTAAACAAGATTTGAAGATGTTTCAGCTTGGATAAAATAGTGTGATTGCCTGTTAGTCCACTTTAATGGTATCTAAACAAAAAGAGAAACAAAAAAGGAAAATAAGATGATACCTTTTTATTGGACTAAATATATTTTTGGACTAGCTTTCAAAAGTTGAAACCTCCTTCAGGTCAGGACAGTATGAGAAACAGATGACAATATCGTAATATACAAGTGAATCACAAATGCATTCCACTGACAGTCTCAGGGGAAGAGGGCGGTGGTGGTCATGGAAGGTCCGCTTCAACCTCTTATGGGGTTGTGGGTAATTGTTTGTAGTGGGGGCCCCCTCATTCGCAGGCCCTCCATTCCTCCCTCTCTCCTTCTCCCCTCCCACCAACAGTACTGCCCTTTCTGGGATGTGCAGTAGTGGCAAGATATTTAAAAAAGCTCCGTTGCGCTGCAGTTAGCTTCTGTTTTGGCGCCGTAGTGCCATACACAGTTCTGCCCCCCTCCAATTCCATTTCCTGTTAAAGTGGAATCAGAGGGAGGAGGAAGTGCAAACGGCACGGTGGTGCCGAGAAAGCTAACTCCAGCGCCGCAGTCCCTTTGTAAATGTATTGCCACCACTGCACATCCCGGAGAGGGCTGGCAGTGGCGGCAATGGATGTGAGGGCAGGAGCAGGGCAGCTTTTCCTATGGGCAGCTGGGTCTGTGTTGTGCAGGGCCTGGGGTAGCTGCTCCTTTTGCCCATAGGTGGTGAGAGGGAAGTGGGAGAGATAGATGGGTGATCAGAGGGTGACCAGGCTGTAAATGTTTACAGTTCATAATGTGATAGAAAGCTCATATCTTTATTAAATCTTGTCTGGTCCAATTGAAAGGGTCATATCATCTCCATTTCCAATGTTTTACGTTCTTGGACTGATTTGAACCTTCCTCTTAGGACTCTCACCATAAAATCATTGAGGCTGTAATTTGGTCATGAGAAATGCTCTCCAATAGCTGAAGTGACAGAGGTGACACCTTGGTATGATGTGTGATCTTATGTCTATGTGAATTGATTTTTGTCTTTAACATTTGGCCTGTCTGTCCAATGTAGCTTCCTTTTTCACATTTTCTGCATTGAATAATATATACTCTTCCTCTAATGTGGTATATTATGATACCACTTGTATATTATGATATTGTCATCTGTTGCTGATATTGTCCTGATCTGAAGAAGGTTTCTATCTTTGAAAGATAGTCCAAAAATGTATTGTTAGTCCAATTAAAAGGTATCCTCAAGTGAAGCCATGTTAATGACAGTCTGGTAGTGCAGCTATTACAAATCAACCCAAAAATATGTGCCATGGCAACACCCCCCTTCCTCCTGGCACACAAGCCATCACTCCGCTCTTCCTTGAACATAAGTTCCTCCAATCACAACCCTCACCTCTGATCACAACTCCCCCAAGACACGCCGCCAAGCATACCCTTCCTTCAACAGCCCCCCGATGGAAAGCAAAGTCAATCCATAAAGTCAAGATCTCCCAGTACCCTCCATCTCCAAAGAGACCCCCTGCACCCACCCTCTTCCTACCTCCATGGATCTTATCCAGCACATTCCTGGTAGTCTAATGGTCTTTGGGGCAAGAGCAATTCCTCTCTGCTCTTGCTCGACTGTGGAGGCTTTCAAAATGGTGGCAGTAGCTCCTAGCTATGGTTTCACAGTACTAGCACTAGGTAATGATCCAGTAGTAATACTGCCTCCATTTATGTTGTGGGGGGAATGCTGGGGAGGGGGGTTTGTGTGCTGCAGGGGTGGAATCCAAGTGGGAGAGGGTTATGATGCGGGGGGGGGGGGGGGGGAGAGGGGATATTGTGGCCGCAGCTGCTTGTTATTTTTCAACTTTTTGGAGACAGGGCCAACCTGTCTCTTTTAGTAACCAGTCTCTGCCACCTTAGCCTAATTAAGGATAGCTTTCCAAATGTTTCTGGAGTGTGGCCCTTCCATTTAATGACACCAAGCGAGTGTGACACAGATATTATTTTTCTTTAATAGCAAATTTGTGAAAGATAATGTCACGAAGCTTATTGTTCCTTGCATCACTCAGTGCTCTGTGATTCACTCGTTCACAATTGTATTCATATCTTTCTGCCCTGTAGCTTCCAAAATTGCTTTGCATCCTCTCTTAGTTAATTCAGCACAGTCAGCAAAGGCCAGAGTTTGTAGAAGTGGATTTCTTCATCACCAGCAAATCTCCAAGTCCCAAGCTTATCCTAGGTGTCAGCATTAACCTTTTCCAGATCAGTGATTTATTGCTGTAATAGGAGATGTGAGTCATTAAACTTAGGGTTTCTAGTCCCAGGGTGTTTATTAATTGTAAATTTAGGTGTTTATTTTCCAGTTAATTAGGGTATTTTGAGGATACTAAAAATTAGTGTTTATCTGTGTTATCATGCCACAGGTGCTCTTGATGGATACCTTTTGTATGTTCATGTTACTTAGGAGCTGTCAGCACAGAAAAGGCACAAAAATGGAGTGAAGGATAGAAAACAAGTTAAGGGGCTGGTGAAACAGTATTAGGGGTATTTTTCTAGTATTTATCCAATAAACACCTACAATATTTTAAAATTTTTGCCATAGGGATGTTTTATCAGTATTTATCAGTTAAAACCTAAAATTGTATGCTCTAATTATATTAAGCTATTTTATGTTCCACTTCCTCCACTCTGAATTCCAGTCGTAGCTTTGCAAACAGGGTCTGTAGCTTACCCTCAACTCCCATAACAATCATTTTTAAGCTCTTCCTGATTCAGCGGGCCTCATTCTTTTCTACCTCCGGTCTCTCTTCTGAACGTTTCTCCACCTTAGGGATTTGAGAGCCTTAGTTGCCATGATGTTTGAGCCTCACAGAGTCAGATCTCCTCCTGAATAAGAAACTTCTTTTAAATCTACTGTCTTAAGGGTGAAATTTGATTTGCATTCAGCAAGTGTACTTAAAACTGCTCACTATTAATCAAAAATAATATGGTTATCCACCAATTACCTGGGTATATGTTAATTAATGCTTAACTGGAGTAGCAGAGTTAAACAAGTAGGGTGGATGATGTCACTTCCTCCCCACACCACTCCTATGAAAATACATTTTTAAGATTGTAGAGTGCCAAAGCTATACCTTTTGAATTTTTGTCCACTGCTTGCTATTTTAGATTTTTTTTCTAGTACCATGTATAGAGGAAATCAGCCAAGAGAGTTTCTCAGGTTTGTATATAGGAAGTGTTCTTGTGTAGCTTTCAATCTTATGATTTTTTTTTTGTGATCTTGTTGGTATGCTTCCCAGCAGAAACCCACAGTTGCATATTTTTGACTCATTCTGTTCAGAACTCAAACCAAAATCCCTGTCCCCAAGATTGCTCTGGGTCATTGAACTGTCTTGCAATTCCACGAGTCTCTATTGGCTTTCTTTCAGATTTGCCAAGGGGAATGAGACTGGGAATATCCAAGGATAGCACTGGGAATATCCAAGGATAGAACTAGTGGTCTAGCAGCCCCTGAAACCCCCAACCCCACCACAAATTAAATTAAAATAAAATAACCTGGCTATTTTATTTTAGTGGGGGTGGGGGTTTCAGGGGCCACTAGACTACTAGGTTATTTTATTTTAATTTGGGGTGGGGGTTGGGGATTCAGGGGCCACTAGAGCACCAGGTAATCACTTTCTGTTGGGGCACTGGCCCCTGACAGTATTTTGATGGCATCAGGGCTTTTCCCGATGCCACAATAGTCTCCGATGCCATCAAAATATGCTGGGTGGAGGGATTGGGGCCGCTTGGCCACCAGGGATTTGATTTCACTATTTTGATGGCATCGGGGGCTTTGCCTGATGCCTGATCATCCAAGGAGAAGATGATCTAGGCATCGGTGAAAGCACCTGGACCCATCAAAATATGGTTGGGAGCATGCGTTAGAGGTTTAGGTCACCTCAGACCCTGCAGTACATTAAAAGCTCATGGAGTTAATTGGGTGCTAGCTTTTTCGTCGGTGTCTATGCGTGCGTTCATCTGTTTTCTGCATTTAAAATGTGCTTAAATGTGGCATTATCTGTGCTTAAAAGCTGTGCTAGCTTTCTGTATTGGCCTGTAACTTTGGCTGTTAGGTGCAAAACCTTCCCAAGCTTAGTAAAAGGCCCCATTGTGCTTAATTTTTAAATGAACCTAAAGTTGGAGTTGATGCTTGACACCTGAGGGCTGCTGATAGCTTAACTAATACTAAGTAAGCATTATGCTACAGATGATGTCTGCCAATGGAAATATTGCTTATTTTCCTAAGTGTTGGATAGAATATAAAAATAAACCATAGACTTCTTCAAGATAGATTATCTCTTTCTATGAAACAATGATGGGAATCATCCTTATTCAAAGGGTCTGTAAACATAGTGGCAATTTTCTTTAAAAAAAAAACCACATTGGTTAGGGGCTGGTCTGGGTGTAGTAGGGGAATGGATTTGCTGTTGTACAGAAAGTGACCTGGTAGAAAATCAGCACTGAGGTAATTCTTAGATCCTGTGAAAAGGGAATTTCCTGTTCCTACTCATCTGAGGAAGGCCTAAAGCCCTTTCTTTACAGAAAACGTTGTCAAAAGCTTGCCAAATACATGGTATGCTATCAGCAAAATCTGTAAGGGTGATCTTTGACCCACATATTTTTTAGATTACCATCTCTGCTGGTGTGTAACTTTATATCATTAGGACGTGATGGCCTCTCTCACAGCAAGAGGGCTGTTTTTATTCATCTAGTGCAGGTGCTATTGGCATATGTTATATGTAACTGTTATGGTTGAGCTAAATGTAAACTGCTCCTGATTGCTGGAAGGAGCGGTATAAAAATGTAACCAAATAAATAAATAAATAAAATATTGTGTGCAGTGATGACAAGTACTGTATATCTATTGTCACGCCCTTAGCCCCTTACCTTGGTATGGGGGGCGTGGATTTGTTTTTGTCACTGTGGGTCTTCAACTTCTGGCCTTTTTTTCTAACTGGATGCCTTTACATGCATTCTGGGAAAGGTAGTTCAGTTAGAACTCACGTGGGCTCAAAAAAACCCCATCTTCTTTGTAGTTGGGTTTGAGTGAGTGCAATTTATTCATTAGCACAAAATAAGACACACTAGGTTCACAGATCCACCTTTTAAAGATATTTTCATCCAGGAATTCTTGCAACTTATAACAGGATAACTTGAACTGAAACAAAACAGCTTCTCTCAGCCTTAAAATTAGCAACACCTGCCTTCAGCAGAGCTTGCCGTGAAGATCAAAACAAACAGAAAGAAACTTTTAAACCAGGTTTCTTTTCCTGACCAGTCCAGAGCAAATACCTGGCTATCTTGTATACTTAACTTCAGCACTTCATCAGATAGTCCAATTCCTGCAAGCAATAAAACCTTTCCAGGTTTTCTCAGCAGTTAGACAAACCAAAAGCATTTCTTACTTCCTTCAGTTGAAACGGCATCAAAGGAGCTCTGCACTGCTCACAGCTGTTTCTCAAAAGACAATCAGGAAGCTTCAGCTTTTCACTGCATCACACTTTTCCTGAGCTTAGAACTTTAAACAAGCAAACACAGCTCTCAAGGCTTTGGACACTGGAGGCTTCTCTTTACGGTTGACATTCCCCCTTTCAACCATTCTTAATTGGCAGACTGGTATGCAGAGCAGTCCATGTATGAGACCTCTTCATCACAAGGTAAATCTGACTCCCCCAATTCTATGGGTTCACTCTCTAGCTCAGATCCAGATAGCTTACTTGACTGCCTTCTACTATGATTAAGGCTGTCTCTGGCAAAAACGTATTGCTCCTTATTAGCTAAGCTTCTGGGGCTCATACCTTGATAAAAGCCTGTAATAGCTTCACTTCTTACATGCTCTGGCCACCATCTAGCACGTCCTGTTCTCCAATTAGTGCTTCTGGCTCTCACTGCTCCATTCCTTGAGTAGGCAAAACTTCTGCTCTCTCTTTCCCTCTGGTTAGCAGTTACCGCACTCTCTGGTCTCAGGAGTCCTTCCAATTCCTCTCCATGTGTCCTGCTTGTCCCTCTTCGTCTTCCTCCTGCTGGACTCTGACCTGGTCTCTCTGTTGGTCTCTCACCTCCTCCTCTCTCTGACCTAACTGAGCTAAACTTAAATCCCACAGGCTCCTGCTCCACCCTCTCCCCTCTCAGGTGAGAAAGATCAAACTCCCTCGTGGCAGCTGTGGATGCAGTGACGTAAGGGTTTCTTACCCTGGGCCTGTATTCCCTATCCTTTCCACCACTAGGGGCACTCTGTTCCTCATTGTAGCCAGGAATCACTGGCTTTCTAGGAGCAAGTGGAGTTTTTAGTCCTGGACCTTTTAAAATGGGTCCCTTTATTAAGGTAATTTCCTTCTTTTTACCCCTCTCTTCTAGGTCCTGATAAGCTTCCTTATCACACTATATGCTAGGGGGAAGGGAAAAGGTTAAAACCAGCAATGAATAAAAAAAAAAAAATAGAAGTATCAAACTTAAATATCTTCCCTTGGTCAGGGTATTTAGTAAACCATTTTAGTGTTTGACGCAGATTTAAATATGCTTTAACTGCTAATACAGACCTAAAAGAACAGTTAATATGCTGCTTTAACAATGTATGTAAAGAGACATCTTAAAAGGACTGGCGCTACCATCAGGCAAACCAGGCAGTTGCCTGGAGCATCAATGGTCCAAGAACGACAGATTGCCACCATTGCCATCCCGCTCCGGGATCTGCAGCAGTAGCAATGACTTTAAACAGCATGGAAGCTACCATCCCTCTGATAGCACTGAGAATGAGCCTTGGAAGATGGTGCCCTGGAACCAGGCACAGTCCCCATCTCTAATGTGAGTTTAGGTATTGGGGGTCTATTTACCAAGCTACATTAGGTGTCTGACAGGCAGGGCCAGCACAAGGATGTGAGCACCCTAGGTGAACTTCATTCCTGGCTTCTCCCACCCCCACCTCCATTGTCACTGATGCCGCCCCTTTCTGCGATCTGCAGCAGCGGTAATGACTTTAAACAGCACTGGTGCTCCATCAGACACAGACTTCCTGTTTGCATGCGAGTGGAAGTGGCTGGATCAGCCATTTCTGCCCCCATGCAAAAGGCCTCCCGCAAGACTCCTGATCCCTTCCAAACCCCCCCAAAGATTCCCAATCTTCCCCATGCCCCTTGAACAAGCCCCAAAGATTCCCGATCCCCCCTAAGCTGGAAGGGGGCCACGGGGGAGACTCGGTGCTGCTGCTGCTGCCGCTATGAACGGGAAAGAGAAGGATTTTGTGGTACTGCTGCTTGTCGTTCTCCTTCGCTCTTGTTCCATGTTCCCTGAGCAGCAAGTAGTTGATGGGTCCATACGGGCAGGGCAGATTCTGGCCATTCCTCCTGCCTCCATGGCTTTTTGACATATGCCATGCAGTAGGTGCTGAACTATTATTTTACTAAACAGACTTCTTTGTATTGTGCTCACATTGTGAGCATAGTATTGTTATATAAATATTAACGCAGTGGAGTGGAGGAGTGGCCTAGTCGTTGGGGCAAGGTACTTCAGGCCGGAAGGTCGGGGGTTCAAATCCCACTAGAGGACAGCAATCTTGGGCCGGAAGGACTGGGGTTTCTAGTCCCACAGGTGCTCCTTGTGGTCTTGGGCAAGCCACTTAACTCTCCATAGCCCATGTTCCCTGTAAAATAGTTACCTCCAAGTTATAATGCCCTGTTCAATGTAATTTCAGTTGTTCAATGTAAACCGCACTGGTGCAGAATAGCACGGTATATAAGAGAATGTCAATAAATAAAATAAAATAAATATTCTACCATGTTGCCTATTATGGTGCACCATTTGTATTCTGTGGATGTCGTTTC
Organism: Ichthyophis bannanicus; assembly: GCA_033557465.1. Taxonomy (NCBI): domain Eukaryota; kingdom Metazoa; phylum Chordata; class Amphibia; order Gymnophiona; family Ichthyophiidae; genus Ichthyophis; species Ichthyophis bannanicus. The sequence goes on from CM066038.1 coordinate 402,614,859, forward strand.
ATATTGCTATTTTATGAATATTCTAATGTGCTGTTTTATGTGTATATTATTGACACAGTTTTATATAATTGCTATTATGAGGTTTTAATTTGCCTATCTCCAAGTTTACCACATTGTTCTAATTGTGGATTATGCTGACATGTAGCCATTATATTATCATTACACTGCTTCTACAATGTAAGTTTTATCATTTTTAAATGAACCTAAAGTTGGAGTTGATGCTTGACACCCGAGGGCCGCTGATAGCTTAACTAATACTAAGTAAGCATTATGCTACAGATGGTGTCTGCCAATGGAAATACTGCTTATTGTTGGATGGAATTTAAAAATTCACTTTATACCTATTGTATATAACCTTGTATGAATTTCTTCATAAAGGTGACAACATAATAAATAAATATAACAACATAACTTACCAGTGTGTTATATAGCACAGGCCTCATTACATAAAACGGGACTTTTGATACCCAACATATATTTATGCATGATAATTCTGTAGGGCATGTTATTACATCAGTTTTCTTATTTGTTAACCTTTATTTCTAAGTAGTGCTGCATAGATTTTTTACTGGTTACTTTATTCCAAAAAAGTCCAATAACGCTTTTATTACTTAATTGACCAGTCTGATTGGAAATTCCCAGCCTGGCGAGACCAAAAAGAAGAGATATAGTTCCATTTATTCTGAAAAGATCGAAAAGGTGGAATTAAGTTTCTGAAATGTAATGTGCAAAAAACTTAATATATGGGTGGAGAAGGGCTATCTTGCAAGGAGAAACTGGAAGTCTTCATTGAGCTGTAACTGAACATGAAGACACTCAGGTTCCATTTACTGGAACATTAATACAAATTGCTCTTCTCAGCAGACAACAGTGTGCAAATAATAGGATACCCTAACAGCTAAAGATTTTGAAGTTGTTGACAAACAATGGGGCTGATGCAGACACATTAGTGCACTATTTGCGCATAGTTAGCGTGATCTCTGTGCACATATACCGTCATGCCACAATGCAGAGAGGGGAGAGTAAGTCCTCACACCTGAGTGACGTCCCCGATGGAGCCTTGTACGGGAACACTCCACAGCTTCTATTGGAAGTTTTTGGGAGGCTCCACCGCGCCTGCACACCTCCTTTCCGTTTGCTGCAGTGGCGCCATCTTCTTTGGTCTTTAGTTTTCTGTGGAGCCCCATGGCAAAGTCACTCTCCGTTGTTAAACTTTGTTTCTACCCTGCAGGGGTCCTAATCTAACATAATCAAATTTGCCTTTGCCTGCTGTCATGGTTTCTCTTTGTTGCTTCTTTCTTCACGTCAAACAGTTTTTGCAGTACCGGCAGTGCCCCGGTAGGACCTAACTTCACCATTGAGCCTTTTGATTTTGCTATAGCTAATTTTCCCAACATGCCCCCAAAACCAGCTAGCAGTTTTAAAAAATTGTACCAAGTGTATCCAGACCATTTCTGTCGTGGAGAAGCACTACTGGTGCCTCCAGTGCCTGGGACCTGATCACCAGCCCTCTTCACATGAAGACAAGGAGAGGACACAAAGGTCGGGAAAAACAACGAGAGTCCCTCTTTGGCACTCTAAAGTCTGATCCAATGCCTTCGACCCTAAATGGCATTGGTCCTCATTGCTTCGAAGGCTACATGAAGCAGAAGTGCTGCTAACTCTATCTAAGTCTAGGAAGACCACCTGTCCACTAGATCCCATTCCCTCAGGCTGGTTGATGGAACCGTCTTTACAGTTGGTGCCTTTCATTATAACCATTCTTAATTCCAGCTTGTCTTTAGGCCGTTTTCCCTCCTTGTGGAAATCTGCTATAGTCCATCCTTTACTGAAACAGCCTTCGCTTGATCCCGCTGTGTTATCCCACTGGCGACCGGTATCTAACCTTCCTTTTCTAGCGAAAATACTGGAACGTTTTGTCTTCCTTCAGTTATCATCACATGCTGAAGCTACCAATGCTCTCCATCCTCGACAAGCAGGTTTCAGGGCCGGGCATAGTACAGAAACCATCCTCCTGGCCCTTTTGAACGAGATTCATGTTGCTCATGATCGTGGAGATATCACGCTCCTGGTTTGATTAGATCTGTCAGCAGCATTTGATCTGATCGATCATCGAACCCTTCTCTCCCGTCTTTTTGATGTCGGTTTGCGGGGCACGGTGCTGCATTGGTTTCGCTCTTTTCTCACAGCCCGTTCCTTTGTCATCTGCTCTAATCATCGATCCTCCCCACCTGCTTCCCTGTCATGTAGGGTACCTCAAGGCTCAGTTCTATCCCCTTTACTTTTTAATATTTTCCTTGCCTCCCCTACCCCTCTTGATCCAACAGTATCTGGTCTCAGTTTATTTCTATGCTGACGATATTATTCTCCTCTTCCATACTTCCCCGGTTAACATTGATATTACTCAATTTAATACCTGCCTCTCCCATGTTGCTACCTGGCTTTCCTCTAATTTTCTTCATTTGAATCCATCAAAGTCCACAGCTATGTGGGTCTCTTTGAGCACGTCCTGTCTGACCATCATGCCTCAAATAGATTCTGTCTCTATTCCACTCACCTCCTCTTTTTGTTATCTAGGGTTAACTCTGGATTCTTAGCTATCCTTCCATGAACCTGTATCAAACCTTATTTATCTACATTGTTTTAATTGTTCCAAGTAAACAGTTGTAATATACTGTACTAATGTTCCATGTAAACCGTCTTGACTAGTAGAAAGACGGTATATAAAAACTGTTAAATAAATAAAAATAAATAAATAAATAAATAAATAAACCTGTCCCGCCGTTCTTTCTTCATATTGCGACAGCTTAGATCAGTCCGCTCTATTTTGTCCTCCAAGTCCCTTATTACCCTTTTACTGGCCCTGGTTATGTCCAGATTGGACTATTGTAACGTGGGTTTTGCTAATCTCCCTTCCTACCAACTCCAGCGTTTACAACGTTTACAGAATACAGCTGCTCGACTTGTCACTTTTGCCCGAAAATCTGACCATGTAACACCTCTTCTTTTTAGAAACATAGAAACATAGAAATATGATGACAGAAAAAGACCACATGGCCTATCTAGTCTGTCCTTCCATAACAACTACAACAGTCCCCTTCAACTTCATTGGTTACCACTCCGTTTTAAGTTCAAATATAAGCTCCTCATCCTAGTCCATAGAGCCATCCATACATCAAATCCTCTGTATCTAGCAAACCTTATCTCCCTCCACACTCCCTATCGTCAGCTCCGTACATTGCATGCCAATCAGTTGTCTCTCCCTCCCCCTTCACATGTCCATTTAGAACAGACGCGTCATGCCGCATTCTTTTTCCTTGGACCTTCACTTTGGAACTCTTTACACCTTCTCTCCGGTTGGAACCCTCTTACCATAATTTCAAAAACCTATTGAAAACCCATTTGTTCCAACAGGCTTATGACCTCCCTCCCAATAGTCTTGTTTAGTTATTGTTTTTCTGTCTGTCTCTAGTGACCCCTTTGGTCAGTCTTTCCTTTTATTTTATTGGAGTTCCTTTCTCTCTTCTGGCGCTAGCATATATTATTTTTTTTCATTGTAAACCGCTCTCATGTCTCGACAAGGGCGGTATATAAAGTGCTAAATAAAGATAAAGATACACAAGAGGGCGCTGTGTAGACATTGAGGAGCTCTTGAACTCAGTTGGATTTGAGCACCCATCATGCCCCAGAGCACTGGCTATTGATCAGCCTCTCGGTGAAGAGGGATCCAGCCTCTTCTCCACTGACATCAAGGGGTGATCGTAACGAGTACCGGGTGAAGGTCCATGTGCATCCGTAACAGAGCCCATTGAGATAGGGCAATGAGGGCAATGGGGGTCAACATGAGTGCCCATTGAAGGTTCCCTGATGGGAGGACTGCTCAACATCTGGAGTATCGCAAGGACACCAAAAGCCTTCTGATAGCTGAAGCCAAGCTGCCGATACCCCCCCCCCCCCCCCCGTACAGATGCTGGGCACATTGGTTTAAGTTGCTCAGGCCCTTTCACCTTTGGAATCGGCAGCCATGGAGAAAGAAACAACTTCTACAGGTGCTTGAGGATTGCATTGCTGCTATCCTCACGATGGAATAGGCTTAGGCCTTGGCATCAACATTGTCAATGGCCATTGTGCAGCCGATCCTGGAAACTCCTGCCCTGCCTCTGGCAGAGGCTTCAACATTGCCGGTTTCTGTCCAGCTGATTTCCTTTTCCAGTGTCTCGGGATCTGATGCACCCTTGAAATCCAGATGAGCATTAGTGCATCGGCACTCTTGGAGGAGCTCCTATTCCCCTCGAAGCAGGAGGTCAATTTGGGTGGAGACTCAGAAGTATTTTGACTTCCTCTTGAAATCAGACTCCAAGGGCTGGGTAACCGATATTAAATCAGAGGAGTTTTTTGAAGGCAGGTTTCTGGAGCTCCAATCGGACCCTTCACCCTCTCATGAGTGGCAAAAGTCCCTTCCTGAGGATATGACCTTCCAGGATTTTGTGAGGGATATGGCTAAAGCCATACCATTCTTATTGGAGATCGAGGATGAACTCAGGGTGGAGGAGTTGGAGATCCTGCAGTACCCCTCGGCTCCAAAGAAGCAGTGACCATGCCTGTACACTGCATCCTGCAGAGATTGCAGATGTGGTTGTGAGAAAAGCCCCTCATGGTGCCACCACTCAATAGGAGACTGGACTTGATGTACAGGATCCAAATGACTCCAAGTTTCAAGTAAGTTCAGCTCCCACACCACTCTTTGATGGTCAAGTCTGCCCTTAAGATGTCAAGAGTACCAAGATTCATTCCTCAGCACCCCTAGGAAGGGAAGTTTGGACATTGGACTCTTTCAGGAGATGGTGTTTTTAGAGGTCCAGACTCGTAGCCTGCGACGCCTCTTACCAGCTCTACATAAGCATGTTCTTGAAGGACATCATGTGCGACCTTGGGGACCTGTTCCTGTTTCTTCCTCCTGGGAAGCTAGAACAGTATCATACCCTGGTGTGCCATGACAAGGATTTCTCGAAGTTCATGGTCCGGGCAGCCTATGATACCTTTGAAACAGCATCGAGAACTGCAGTTGTAGGTATTGGGGCCCAGAGGCTCACCTGGTTCCTGTCCTTGGCTCTGGAGCAAGTGGTTCAGAATAAGCTGGCAGATGTGCTGTGCTGTGGAGAGAATCTGTTTGGTGAACAATTATAGGAGAAGACTGGCTTCATAGAAAAGCAGCATGTCACTCTTACCAGACTCATGTCTGAGCCAACCTATCATAGGAGGTACCATGGTGGAGGCCATAAAAAGACTTACTGCCTTCTTAGGCATCAGTACTTCTCTAGGCCCCAGACCTCCCAACAGAAGCAACAGGGTCCTTGCCCACAACAGCGCAGAGAGAAGAACTCAAAAGACCCAGCCAGCCCTGCAGCAAAAACCTGGAGCAGGGTTTTTACTGGTTCCTTTGAAGCAATCTACCAGTGATCCCCATGAGAAACCCTCCAGTGGGGGGAAGGCTCATGCATTTTGTTCCGAGGTGGCCCCTCATCATCTCAGACTCATGGGTGCTACAGATAATCCAAATCAGTTACAGACTGAATTTCTTCAAGCTGCCTCCAAATTGGCTCCCGAGGGCACATCACCTCAACCCTCTGCATCAGGAGCTGCTTCAGAGAGAAATATCCGCCCTCCTGGCTGATCTTGCCATTGAGCTCATACTGCAGAAGCAAATAGAGTGGGAGTTTTACTCCAGATACTTTCTTATCCACAAGAAAATGGGGGGATTCCATCATATCCTGGATCTCAGAGACCTCAGCGCTCATTTGGTAAGAGATAAGTTCATAATGATTTCTCTGGGCAGTCTTTTTCCCATACCTTCAAAAAGAGATTGGTTATGCTCCTTGGATCTAAAGGGTGCATATACCCACATACTAATTCATCCCGCTCACAAAAAGTATCTGAGATTTATCCTGGGAAGACAATGCTTTTGTATCAAGTGCTGCCTTTTGGCCTGGCCTCAGCATCTTGCTTTTTCACAAAATGTCTTGCTGCAGTAGCAGCCTACCTCAGAACACTGGGGGTCTTTGTCTTCCCTTACCTGGACAATTGAATAATAAAGAGTACCAACCCAGAGGGAGTTCGAAAGTCAACATGCTTGACCATTCAAGTGTTGGAGCTGTTAGGGTTTGTAATCAATTACCCCAAGTCCCACCTTCAACTCGCCCAACAGCTAGAATTCATAGGGCCCTGCTCGATATGACTCAGGTGAAAGCTTTCTTTCTGCAAGACTGGCTCCCGAAGCTGATAGCCTTGGTGTGGGATATTCAACTGACTCAGGGAGTGATGTCTTGCAAGATGTTAACTTTCCTAGGCCACAGTGCATGTTACGCCCTTGGCATGTCTTCAAATGAGGCAGACTCAATGGACTCTGTGGACTCAGTAGACACAGGCCACGGGTCACCTGGGGGATCCAGTATATGTCACCAGCCCCCTGGTCCAATCAATGCACTGGTGTATAGTTCCTCAGAACTTTCTCAAGGCATTGCCCCAGATCATCTGGATGACAGATTGGGATGAGGAGCTCATCTTGATGACTTCCACACTCAGGGCTATTGGTCCATTCAGGAAAGTCTTCACCAGAACTTCTTGGAGTTGAGAGTCATAGCAAATGCTCTGCAGGCCTTCCAAGATCAGCTTGCCAACCAAATTGTCCTTGCTCAGACCAACAATCAAGTTGCTATGTTCTATATCAACAAGCATAGGGGCACAGGTTCATATCTCTTATGCTGGGAGATAGTCAGGTTGTGGTCATGGGATGGAGCTGCAAGCCACATATCTGCCAGGAGACCAAACACTCTGGCAGACAGACTGAGTTGTGTCCTTCAGCTGCACAAATGGATGCTAAAAAGGGAGGTGACAGCTCGTATCTTTTGGAAGTGGGGCACTTCCTCAATAGACCTGTTTGCCACTCTGCAAAATGCCCAAGAAGATCATTTCTGCTCCAGAGTGGATTCTCACAGCAGGCTGGTGTCCGATGCTTTCCTCCTGCACTGAGGAGAGGGTCTCCTGTATGCCTATCCTCCAATACCTCTCATAACGAAGATCCTCTTGAAGCTCCAGATAGACAGAGGCACAATGATACTAATCATATTGTATTGGCCCAGACAGTGCTGGTTTCCTCTCCTGCTACAACTTTCCACTCAGGAACCCCTCCGGCTCGGCCATTTGCATATGCTACATCCCAACTCTTGTCCTTGGTCCTCACAGCGTGAATATTGACGGGCTAGTCCTGTCAGAGTTCAATCTTCCTGATAGCATCACTGATGGCCTGTTAGCCTCCTGGAGGGCCTCGACGAGAAGGTCTTATGCCTGTAAGTGGAGGAGGTTACTGTCTGGTTTGAGGGTCAGGCCTTAAATCTTTTCATCTGTCCCACATGGAGACTGCCCAAATATCTACTACACCTTTCTGACTCAGACCTTAAATCCAACTCTGTCTGGGTTCATCTCAGCGCAATTGGAGCTTACCCATCGTGGTGTTGAAGGAAAGTCCATTTCAGTACAGCCTTTGGTTTTCTGCTTCATGCGACGGTTGATCCTCTTGAAGCCTCTGTACAAGTCCCCTGATGTAGCTTGGGACCTCAATGTAGTACTGATGCAGCTCATAAAAGCACCCTTTGAGCCATCAAGTTCCTGTCCACTGAAGTTCTTGACTTGAAAGGTCTTGCTTCTCATAGCCATCACTTCGGCTCGCCAAATTAGTGAGCTCCAAGCTTTAATAGTTCATCCAACATACACTATATTCCACCATGATAGAATGGTTCTTCATACTCATTGTCCCACATGGAGACTGCCCAAATATCTACTACACCTTTCTGACTCAGACCTTAAATCCAACTCTGTCTGGGTTCATCTCAGCGCAATTGGAGCTTACCCATTGTGGTGTTGAAGGAAAGTCCATTTCAGTACAGCCTTTGGTTTTCTGCTTCATGTGAGGGTTGATCCTTTTGAAGCCTCTGTACAAGTCCCCTCAGGGGCGGCCCAAGGGGAGTGCGGGGCCATATGCGGAGACTCGGTGCGGGGCCTCATTTGCATAAGTGGCCTTATTTGCATAAATATTTTCATAAATATTTGCATAATGTTACCATACACTAACTTTTAGTAAACATGTCTCTTAATGAGTGTATGGATAAAGAAAGACTAAAAGATTTCTACATTACTATAATCCAGTGCCAACCGCCAGGCACATTAGGAACTACTACAAACGCTGCCCATTTAGAACCCATAGCAAACCCGCCGTATCCTGACAGCATTACCAGGACTCACAAAGCACCATACCCTACCTATCAAAAGGCAACACTGCAAATATTAAACCAATACATTTCAGAGAATACTGGGGAAAGAGAACAAGTGGCAATGTCAAATAGGAATTACATAAATAGAATACCTCAGCTCAGTTACACATGCAGAACATAGACCATCACCAAACAAGGAATCACAATTTAGAAACAGGAAGGCAATAATTAAACTGGGAACCCCAAAAGCCAAACTTGGAATGTACAACAACACTGTAGAAATAAAACTATAAATTAATTTCCTCTTGTACCAAACAAAGCGCAGACGTTAATGATGCACATTTCCCAGAGCTTTCATATTCCAGTTAATAAATTCAAAATAAAGAGATATCTTTCTACCTTTTGTGCATTTTTTTCAGTTGCAATTGCTCCAGCCACTTTCTTCTGGTTTCTTCATGTTTTCTGCTAACTGTCCATCGTCTGCTGTCCATTTGTTCTTTCTTCTCTCTTCTAGTTTTTTTTTCCATTCTCTCTCTACATCTGCTTTAACATACTAATCTTTCTCCTTTTGCTCTTTCCTCATTCCTATTTCATCCACACAAATTTTACCCCTCCATCCTCAATCCCCACTTACTCTCCCAATACCCGGCCAATTGTAGATTTTTCATCCCTCCCACACAAAATATTTTTCCCCTCTCCATTTTACTCTCCCAGCCCCATCCCATTCTAATCCTCCCCCAACATCAGCTCCCTTCTAGTTCCAGTCTCACCCAGCATCCATTCCCTTCTAGTCCCTGCATCAGCTCATTTCCAATCCTAGCCCCCATCAGCCCATTTCTAGTCATTTCCTAGCCCCACCATCAGCCCATGTCAAATCCTAGCTCCCCTCCACTCAGCCCAATTCCAGTCCAAGCCCCCCATGAGCCTGGAGTGGAGGAGTGGCCTATTACCAGTCCTAGCCCCCCCCCCCATAGCCAGTCTTAACCCCCCTCCCCAGCAGCCCATTACCAGTCCTACCCCCCCCCCCCAACATTGGCTTATGGCAAAATTAAAAAACAAAAAAAAGCTGGCTCCCTTTAGACGCGAGGGGCTGATGGGAAATTTCCCATTAGCCCCTGCGGGCTTAACAGAGACGCGAGGGAGACACTCTCCCTTCGCGAATCTGAAAGCCCTTGCAGAGGGGCTCAACGAGCAGAGGAGACCCCGCGGGACACTCCATTCTGCCGCTGCCACAGTGGTAGCGGCAGCGGCAGCAGCCAGAGCCAGCTTTTTTTTTAATGTAATTTTAAAAAAAGCAGAATGTTCTTTGCGCGGGGCCCCCTGAAACGCGGGGCCCTGTGCAAAAAACATTCTTGCTCAATGGACGGGCCTGCCCTGAGTCCCCTGATGTAGCTTGGGACCTCAATGTAGTACTGATGCAACTCATAAAAGCACCCTTTGAGCCATCAAGTTCCTATCCACTGAAGTTCTTGACTTGAAAGGTCTTGCTTCTCATAGCCATCACTTCGGCTCGCCAAATTAGTGAGCTCCAAGCTTTAATAGTTCATCCAACATACACTATATTCCACCATGATAGAATGGTTCTTCATACTCATTGTCATTTCCTTCCAAGGATAGTTTTGGATTTCCATCTCATTCAGTCAGTACTGCTACCCACATTTTTTCCTCGGCCTCATGCCCACAAGAGGGAAGCGGCATTGCACCTGTTGGACTGCAAGTGAGCCTTGGTCTTCTAGTTGGAGCAGACAAAGAACCATAGACAGTCCATCCAGATTTTTGTTTTTTTGACCCCAACAAGCTGGGGGCTGCCGTTTCCAAATGCTCTCTTTCAATTTGGCTAGCAGACTGTATTTGCTTCACTTATGCCCAGACAGGCCTGAGCCTTGATAGTCATGTCACAGCTCACAATATCAGAACCATGGCTGTGTCGGTGGCCAACCTATGCTCAGTCTCCATGGAAGAGATCTGCAGGGCTGCTGTGTGGTCTTCTGTCTACACATTCCCATCTCACTGCTCCTTGGATGGGGATTCCTGACGTGACAGCAACATTGGCCAATCTGTACTCCGGCATCTGTTTGGGGATCCAACTCCATCACCCCAATGCCCTTCTCTCCGTCCTGGTTACCAAACAAAAAAAGGGAAAAACATAAGAAAGCAGAGAAAATAAGATATGAGATTTACCATCACTGTACATAGTTGGGTTTTCGAGTTCTGTTTGACGTTGTCCCTGTTGGACTTCTCGGCGGCCTCCTCAATTTTCGGTAGCCTGTAGCTTGGGAGTCCCATGCATGAGGACTTACTTCCTGCTTATCTATGGAGAAAAGGTAGTTACTCACCTGTAGCAGGTGTTCTCTGTGGACAGCAGGAATAAGTCCTCACAACTCTCCCACCTCCCCGAAGAGTTGTATTCTACCACAGCTATGTTATCAGACTGAACAAGATGGCGCCGCAGTGACAGGCAGGAAGGAGGTGCGCAGGCATGGTGGAACCTCCCAAAAGCTTCCAATAGATGCTGGGGAGTATTCCTGTGGATGTTACCCATGCATGAGGACTTATTCCTGCTGTCCATGGAGAACATCTGCTACAGGTGAGCAACTACCTTATCTCCAGGAACAAGCAGGAATGAGTCTTCACATATGGGTACGTCGGTACCGACGGAGTCTGCGCGGGAATGCGTCCCAGCGTCCAATCAGAAAGCCTTTGGAAGCATCCCAACATGCCTGCGTGCTGCCTTCCCGCCTTATGTCTCTCCTCAGTTTTCGTTTTTCCGCGGAGCCGGCAGGACGTCCTCCTGTCACCGCAGAAAATTCTTCTTTTATTTTTTATTTTTCTTGTGGTCGCGACTGCCTTCCCCGACGCCACCGATACCGCCGGTGCTTCTTTTTTCTTTTCTTGTAAAATTTTTCCTTTTTAAGGAATATTTTTCCTCCTCAGTGTCTCACGGTTTCTCAGGCCTGTTAGGCCTCTCCTATTTCCTTCATGGAACCGCCAGCCACTATCCCCAAGAAATGTACAAACTGTGGCGGTACAAACTTATTTTTAGACACTCACAATTGGTGTCTAACCTGCTTGGGTCCTGACCATTTTCCTCCGGAGCCCTCTGGCAATAGTATTGTGGGAAGAAGTTTTCAACATCGAGTTCCCCTCGACACGCGGTCCCCATCCAACTTCAGGGCACCGACCATATCTTCTTCTACACAGGATCAGGTAACCCAAAAACAGTCTGTTAAGACTAGCCAGTCCTCGAGCGGCAGTTCTCATGCACAGCATAGAGATGCCTATGGCCTTGCCCTCGAGAAACCACTGGCTTCAAAACCCCGGTGGGAGTCTTCGGCCTCCAAAGCCTGTGTGGGGTTTCAGGTTGTTCCTGAGGTTCACCCTTCACAGAACATACCTGAGCCATGTCCGGTGGTGGCATCCGCTTCGAGCGGTACCGATACCCCGGCATCGGCAATGGTGTTGGATGAAACATTCTTCACCAAGGATCGTCATCTGGTGTCCTCGGTGCCTACGGGGCCGTTGGATACGCTCCAGACCGACCTTCCAGTATTGGTACCGGTACCGATACTAGTACCGACGTCGGTACCCTCCAGACGTGCATCGATAGACTCGCTTCCTTCGATGCCGAGTCTGGAATCGATCTCTAGTCTGGAGGACTGGGTACCGACTCGCCTTGGTACCGATACCAGACGGTACCGAAGGCTCGCTTCCGATAATTTGGATCCGCAACTCTCGGTTTCTTCGATACCGTTTGAGTTGCCACCGGCTGGCCTTCATCCACCGGTATCGCATACGGTACCGAACTCGGTACCGTTCTCCACATTACCATTGCTGTCGGTGCCTTCCATGCTTCTCTCGTCAGGCTCGTTTCCCTCGATACCGAGTTTGGAATCGATCCCTCGCATGGACGATGTGCTACCGACTGGCACTGGTCCCGACCTCCCGCAGTACCAGCGACCATCCTATAAGGATTCCATACTGTACCATCCAGGATCTTCTATTCCTATAAGCTTGGATAGATCCTTCGGTGCCAACGCTAGTTCTTCATCAGATCTAGCCTATCTAAAGGAAGTTCCCTCTGGGGATCCTTCTTTTCAGGCTTTCCTCCTAGATATGGAAAAATCCCTTGCCATTTCTATTCCTGGACAAGGTCCTACACAAGGCAATACAGGATCCCCCTATATTCTTGAGAGAGCAAAGGGAAACATCATGCTACCTTTGCATCATTCCTTGCAGGATCTCCTTCTACGAATGTGGGAAGCTCCTTTAAAGGTACCCCCACTTTCCAGAGCAACTGATCTTCTATATTAGGTGCCCCCTTCTCCAGGATTTCAAAGGACTCAACTTCCTCATCATTCCATTGTTGTAGAATCAGCAGTGAGGCGGGTGAAGAGTACTAAAAAGCACTCTTCTTATCTGCCAGGTCGTGAGTCTAAGACTTTAGATGCCTTTGAATGCCAAACTTTCCAGGCATCCATGCTTTCAGCAAGAATTCTCTCATATATTTTTTATATGGGCTTATCTCTTGAGGAGGTCACAAAGAAATTACATCTTTTGACTCCTTTTCTTCAAGAGCCCAAGAGTGAAGACTATTCCTCACTGGTTAGTCATGCTCAAAATATCTCTAGATTTCTTACTCATGCTTCCCTAGACTCCTTTGAGTCTGTTAGCAGGACTTCTGCTATAGCTATAGGAGCACGACGTAAAGCCTGGCTCCAAGCTTCAGACTTGGACAAATGGGCACAAGTTAGACTGGGGAATACTCCTTGCACTGGAGAAAATCTCTTTAACAAGGAGTCTTTATTCCAGGTTGCTCAGTTAACAACTGACTGTCCTGTTTCTAGAGGCTGTTCTACGCCTTCTTCTTTCCCAGTTGGTAGGAAATGTCCTGCCAAAATTTCTTCCCCTAGGGGAAGAAGATTTTATCCATCTTCTGCCCATCATACAGATGTTCCCAAACAGGGGAAACATCACCCTGGTCTGAAGAATCCACAACCTCAGCAGGGTCAACAAACCCAGCAGTCGCAGGGTTTCCAATAGATCATCATTGCCCTCTTGGTTGGTGGTTAGAGTAGCAGTCTGCTTCTTTTCATTTGCAGTATCTGCACTAAATTTATTCTAACTTTCCTAGATATCTCTTCATGAGACATCTTTTCTTTAACTTTAAGAGTCTTTATGATGATCATGCCCATACTTAACAAGGTTTTCCTCTTCCTCTTGGAGGAAAGAGAACTAACAACTATTAATAGACAGTTGTTTTCCCTTTACTGGCATGTATCATCTCACCTGTCAGAGACTTCCTCTATAGTCAGTCTCTTTTGACTCTGTCTTGCCTCCCTCTTACTATAACATTTGGTTTGTAAGAGGGACCCTTTTACACTGGTAAGCCCCTATGGTCCTCTACCTGTTCTACCGGGGGATTCTCCCTTCTGGAGTTGTCTCCCACCTTGTTACCTTAGGGTAGCCCATCAGACAATAGGAAATCCTACCAGGTCTGTTGTTTCTTTTTCCCAATCTAAAAGAGGGATAGGAAAAAGACATTTTCTCTGCTGCCCTGGTACGTTGCTGCAGATACAGCAATTCCTAGTGGTTAACCCACCACACAACCAGGGATTCTCCTCCACTAGCAATCCTTCTAGCCTCAGTGCTAAGTCCCAAACAGGTTATCAACCTCGTTTGGGAAACCCTCTTATCACAGCCTGGTTGGTTAACTTCTATTCTTCGCCCCCTTGTCCTTGGCAGAATACTTGGTTACCTGCTGGCTTTCCACAGCCAGTTTTTCTTCTAACCAACCTGCAGCATGCTCTCTGCAACTCTACAGAGTAGCTTTGCACTATGGGCCCTTGCTAGAGAGCATTAGTATCTTGCCTAGCAGATAACCCCAGATGGTTAAAAGGGGGTTCCCCCAGTCATGTTTCCATGACTGGTAGGTATTTCCTACCCTTACCATCTCATCTTAAATCTCTTTTGAGACATCAGTCTCAGGCCTTTCATTACGTGAAAACCTAAAGAAGGGCCAATTCCCTGGCTTGGCCCATATCTCCTTTGGTCTTCTCGTCAGAGATAATTTTCTTCAATGGCAGCTAGAGGACGCCCAATACCCCTCTTGCCCTCATAGGCAAGTCACTAGGGTATCTTCCTCTAGTGGCGTCCTCTATCCATTCTCCATATGGCAATTCTGGAGAAATCTGGACTTCCTGCCTACAGTCTGAAGTTATCCTCTGCCTTTTTCACGTAGGCCATCCTGGTTATTCAAGAGCTCAAATTCTGAAAAGAATCCAGACTTCTTCTTGTCAGGGAGACCTCTCCTCTGACTCTGCCAATCATAACCAGGAAAAGAGATTTCTCTGTATGTCTATTCAAGCAGGTATTGATCTTCTTGCTCTTAGATTAATCTTCCTCTCTCCCTATATCCCTAGGGGGGATCAGCTTCTATAGACCTCTCTCCTTCCACATACCTGGAGATATGTGTCTATATGTCTACATATTCATATATATATGTATATATATTGTCAAGAGCCTTCTTATCACCAAGCCTAAACCCAGCCCAGAGCCTTGCTTGGCCTTCTGGGACCTGTAGTTATAGAAGCAGTTGTGGCACCGAGGTAAGGCTTCAAAAATGTTTTATTTCCCCTTCCAAGAGGTTTCTTTTGGGTGAGTCAAACAAAACATAAACAGCTCCACTTGGGCAAAAACAAAGCAAGAACGGGAACAAAAATTGCTTACTTTCAGCTTTTAAACAGGTAAATGAAAAGTACTCAAAACATTTCTCTCCAGCAAACAAAGGGCATTTTCTTTGTGGCTTTCAAGCTTTGGCAATTCTACTCACTTATCTTAGAGACAACACGTTATCTGAGACCGAGAGCGTACAGTCCATGTAATCACTGCTTACATTATCTCCCTGTAGCTCCTATTGCATCTCTTCAGGTTCTTCTGTTAAGAAGTCATCTCTTGCAGCATGTGAAACGTTGCTAAACAGTCTCCCCTTGCTATTCAGGAAGTCTCTTTCCTTCTGGGTGAGAATGCTAGCTAAGCTGCTACCGTATTCCTTGGAGTGGCTTTCCTGGGAGCTTCTTAAATGTGGTGGGAGATAAAGAGAATTCTTAGTTTCACTTTTCCCTCTACTAGAAACATTAGGGTTAGCCCTGAACAGTCTCTGCCTCAAGCTATGCTCAGTTGCTATCGACGCTGGAATAAAATCACGTAAAAACTTTTCCTGGCTCCTGCCTTTGAAACCTCTTCCAGATACAGGCTTATGCTCAGGTATAAAAGCTTTACTGTTTTTCTGCCAGTTGTTTGTATAAAAACACTCTTCTGGCTTCCTCCAGCTAACTTCACAATCAAATGTTTGGTTACCTTTTTGATAGCATTTGCTGGGCTTTGACGCTTTCAGAGTTCTGCTCTCAGCTCCCTTCCAATTAGAGTTTCTCCGTTTATATCTCTGGCTTCCAGCCTCACAGCTGCCTGCTCCGGTGCTCCAACCGAGTTCTATTTCACTCCTGCTGTGTCCTGCGTATGTCTTCTCTCTCTCACCTTCACTCTCACTCTCACTTTCACTCCTGCTCCCACGCTCACTCCATCTCTTGCTTGTATCCTCAAGCTGGCTCCGTCTCTCTTGCACACGCTGGTTCTCTCCAACCCCACGTCGGCTCTGTCTAGCCCCACGTTGGTTCTGTCCAACCCCACGTTGGCTCACACTAGCCCCACGTTGGCTCTCCCTTACCCCATGTGCACTGAGCTTTTCTATGTGCATGTCAGCTCCACCCACACCCAGCTGGCTTCCATTAGCTCCTAATTCCTTAGCCTTTCTGCTGTTTGGGCGTGTTTCCTTTGCACGTGAGCTACTTTGTTTAGGTTGCCTATGGCAACATCCTACGCTGTGTTCCTCTGAACTGTCATGATCAGTCCTATTTCCTGCATTTCTGCTGGTTTTCCAGGGCTCTATAAAAGCTGCCCCGTGACAATATATATATATATACACACACATATATATATATATATATATATATGTATAGATATATTCATCTATATCTATCTGTGTGTCTTCTGCCCCTACATATCTCATATAGATATATGCATATATACCCTATATGTGTATACATTCAATATATATCTGTATATATACATAGATATATTTATAGATCTACTGAGATATATTTTTAGATAGATATGTATCCATATACTCATCTATCTGCTCTGTTAGGTTCAGATATCCTCATATTCCTATATGATCCTGACAGATGGGCACTACCCCCATCAATGCTATGCCAGCATACTTAGGGGGCGACACTTATAACCACTTCCTGTGGTAATTAACAAAATTTCCTTACCATATAGGTTGGGTATTCCTGAAGCTCTCCATGTACCTTTCTTCTTTCCTAATTGACCCCATTTAGGAAAGACATTGCGGAGCTTCAGTTAACCTAACGCTTAGCGCTCCTGAGTCTGTCCTTACTTTCTTATCAGATACAAGGTTCTCCATACCCTTTCTCCCCTTCATGGACTGATTCCATCCCCAGTCCAGTTAGGTCAGACTCATTTTTTCTTTGGGTCCTAAATTTATACTGTTTTTGGACCTAAACAGCTTAAGCTTTCTTTAATACTGCCTTCTGCGTTTCCGCTGAAGCTCTACCTCTTATACTACCTCAGTCTTTCCCCCTGGGGCCATTTCTCACCCTGAAGGGTTCTGACCTCCACTTGTTTTTCTCTGCTTTTATTACCTCTACTTCTCAGTGAGGTACCCCTTGAGCACATTCACTGGCTCTCCTAATAGATCTAGATGTACCTCAGTGGAATTGTGCAAGGTCTACAAGGGAGGCCCAGATTACAATATTTTACTACAAAATACCCTCTATACAGGGTCTTCCCCTTTAGAAACCCTGTTCTAGCCAGCTGTTCCACAGCTCCTCTTCTGTATTCAACTCCTACCCTCCATCCCCAGGATGCCTGAGGTCTTAAGCAATAGCATGGCTCGTTCTAGACTTGCAACATGCTAGGACTCCCTCTGGGCATCTGAGCTTGAGTCCCCATATGTGAAGACTCATTACTGCTTGTTCCTGGAGATAGCACAGTTACTTACCTGTAACAGGTGATCTCTGGGAACAGCAGGAATAAGTCTTCACAACCCACCCACCTCCCCTAGGAGTTGCTTTTTCTCTATCTCTACCTTTCCCTTCCTTGCTCTCTCTCTCTCTCTCTTTGTCTCAGCTTTCAAACTTAACTGAGGAGAGACAGTTGGGAAGGCGGGAAGGCAGCACACAGGCGTGTTGGGATGCTTCCAAAGGCTTTCTGATTGGACGCTGGGAAGCGTTCCCGCGCAGACTCCGTCGGTACCGACGTACCCATATGTGAAGACCTATTCCTGCTGTTCCCAGAGATCACCTGATACAGGTAAGTAACTGTGCTTTACCTACGCACAAATGGCTGTGCAAATAGTAACGGTGCACCTATTAAAAGTACCTTACAATTAACCATGCATATTCAAATGGCATGGTAACTAGGTCATTAACTATCCCACCCAGATGCAAATAAGTGTGCTGAGGACCGAAAGGCCGAGCGCAGAGTTCAGTAGTACCATTGTTTGAACCCTTGGTCGATGGTGATGTAAACCTTCAGCACATGTGGGAGAAGGAAACTTCGGTGTGTGAAGAAGATGACTTTGGTGCATGAAACTTCGGCACAAATAGGAGAAAATAGATCAGCATTTAGGAGGGCAGAAATGTTCTCTAATGTGATCTACCTATTTGCGGCTTTGTGGTCACATGGGGTCCATTCCTCACTGTGCCTATAAAGCATATGCTGTAGGTGCCCTCCACAAATGACTATTTTGGGCACTAAAATTAATTGCACAGCTTTCCCCACTGCCATGCCAATTTTCCTGACTGCCATATGGATAAACTATTATTACTCTGTGCTGAAAATTGCTATTGTAAATTTTGCTACAGGTATGTCACCGCTAGTGCATGCGCTTTTTGGCACCTGCCACACATTTAGTGCAGAAATTTTGTGCCTATCTCATTTGCATATATTTTATTGTTGGCATACCAGTACACAACCTTTGCAGTATTCTTGTGCTAGAAAACTGTGTGCATGGCTTTTTGTGCACACTTCTAATGACGGCTTTCTGCATTGGCCTGAATGTTTGAAAGGCTAATGGCTATAATAGGCTTCCTGCAACAACAGCACTGTTCACGAAAGAAGAGCGGAACCTGGGCGTCATTGTGTCTGATGATCTTAAAGTAGCTAAACAGGTAGAAAAGGTGATGGTGAAAGCCAGAAAGAAGCTTGGGTGCATAGGGAGAGAAATGGACAGCAGAAAAAGGGAGATGATAGTGCCTCTGGTGCAACCTTATCTGGAGTATTGTGTGTAATTCTGGAGACCACACCTTCAAAAGGATATGAACAGATTGGAGTTGGTGCACAGGATGGCTACTAAAATTGCTCGTGGTCTTTGTTATAAAGTATATAAGGACAGACTTGCAAAATGCAATGTGTGCCTTCAAGTCAATGCTGACTCCTGGTGACCCAGAAGCTCCTGGGTTTTCTTGGCAGTGTGACTAGAAGTAGATTGCCAGGCTTTTCTTCTGAGGCAATGGAGGGTTAAGGGATTTGCCCAAGGCCACAAGGAGTGCTAGTGATAAATTGAACCCTAGTTGCTTGGTTACTAAGCCAGTGTTCTAACCACTAGGCTACTCCTCCACTCTGAGGACAGACGTAAGGATCTTAATATGTATACTTTAGAAGAAAGGCGGGCTAGAGGAGATATGATAGAAATGTTTAAATACCTCTGTGGCATAAATGCACAGGAGGAGAGTCTCTTTCAATTGAAAGCAAGCTCTGCTACGCAGGGACATAGGATGAGGGTGAAAGGGGATAGCCTCAGGAGTAATATGCAGAAATATTTCTTTACGGAAAGAGTGGTAGATGCATGGAATAGTCTCTCAGTGGAGATAATAGAGACAAGGACAGTATCTGAATTCAAAAAAGCATGGGACAAACACAGAGGATCTCTAAAGGATAAAAGGGGACTATTGTAGTTGACATGGAAGGGCAGACTAGATAGGACATGTGATCTTTTTCTGCCGTCATGTTTCTGTGTTTATATAAATTTGTTCTCCTTCATTTTAATATTTTATATTTGTGTATAGGGCTAATGCTCTGAAGCACTGTAATTTAATTCAAAAAGAGAAAAAGACTGCTAGGTTCAAGAGCACTGTGCACATTTTTTCATCTTAATCAGCTTAATCTAATTAAGCTAGGTAGGCTGAGCAACCTATAATGCTATGCCACATACGTAAGACTGCAAATAAATATAGCAGTACATTAGTGAAAAAGACTCTAATGTCCTGTTATTGATTTTCTGCATCGATCTTCAATTTTACCATGAGTGTTGAATATTATCTTTAGTAGTGTATTTGACTGGTGAATGCTTAAACCTATAATTGAACCTCAGCACAAGTGCACAGACTAATCCACCTGCAGCTCCTTTGTTGCAGATCTACTTCTTCCACCCACCACCGACCCCACACCCTCCTACCCTCGACCCCATACCCTCCCACGCCCACCCCACTAATTTCTCTCACTAGCTTATTTATTATTCATGGCCAAGGGGAACCAGGGAGTTTCTTCAAAGAAAGGGTGGTGGTTACATAAAACTGTCCTACAGGGGCATGTGTAAAGCAAAAAGGATACTTGCAGTGGGAAGGCAAGAGTAAAACTGGAGATCACATAGAATTTATAATATTTTTCCATGTGTAAAGCTTGTATTATATGCAGAAAAGAGCTTTTATAAAACTGCACAGCTACATATGTGTATAAAACGTATGCATGCTGAAAGATCACTTGTACATTTATGCAGACTGTGTATAAGTGTTCCTGGAAGCATAATTTGGGCACAGTAGAAAGCACAGTTACTTACCTGTAACAGGTGATCTCTGGGAACAGCAGGAATTAGTCCTCACATATGGGTAAGTCGGAACCGACGGAGCCCGCGCGGGAAAGCTCCCCAGCTTTTCAGATGAAAAGCTTTTGGGGCTTCCCACAGCGCATGCGCGCTGCCTTCCCGCCTTCCTTACCAGCTCTCTTCAGTTCGAGTTTATAGCTGAGACAATAGAGAGAGGAAAGGAAGGTAGATAGATAGAAGATACAACTCCTAGGGGAGGTGGGTGGGTTGTGAGGACTAATTCCTGCTGTTCCCAGAGATCACCTGTTACAGGTAAGTAACTGTGCTATCTCCAGGAACAAGCAGGAATAAGTCCTCACATATGGGGACTCCCTAGCTAAGATGCCTGGGAGATCCCCCTCCAAGGGTAAACCATCTTCGTATGGATCTCAGGCATCCATTCAGGGAAGGTGGGCAGGAGTTGCTTAAGTATGGAACAGGTGTTTGAGGACAGCCTGACCAAACAAGGCATCCCGGCGGGAGTCCTTGTCCAAACAGTAATGGGCTGTGAAGGTATGAACCGAGGCCCAAGTGGCTGCTCGACAGATCTGATCTATGGATACAGAGTGAAGATGAGCCATAGAAGTAGCCATGGCTCTCACATTGTGAGCTGTGACATGGCCTTCCAGAGAAATGTTCTTACTCTGGTAAGCAAAAGAAATACACTGAGCAATCCAATTGGAAAGTGTACGTTTGGAGACTGGAAGTCCCAAATGAGAAGGATCAAAAGCCACAAAAAGTTGGGAAGACTTTCGATGTGGCTGAGTCCTGTTGAGGTAAAAGGCGAGAGCTCTTTTACAGTCAAGAGTATGAAGGTTCCTCTCTGCACTGGATGCATGAGGAGCCGGGAAAAAAACAGGTAGATATACCTCTTGATTAAGATGAAAAGGCGAGACCACTTTGGGCATAAAGTGGGGATTCGTCCTAAGGACCACCTTATCATGATGAAATCTGGTATAAGGTGGATTAGCCACCAAAGCCTGCAGTTCACTGATGCGGCGAGCCGAAGTGACTGCAATAAGGAAAAGAACCTTCCAGGAAAGAAATTTCAAGGAGGTAGAGTCCAAAGGCTCAAAAGGTGGTTTCATAAGCTGACCTAGAACTAGGTTCAAATCCCATGCTACCGGCGGAGGTCGGATGGGAGGTTTAGTTAGGGTCAGGCCTCTCATGAACCTTGCAACGAGAGGATGAGAGGAGACAGGTTGTCCATTTATAGGTTTTAAGGATGCTGCAATAGCACTTAAATGGACTCGTACTGAATTCGTCTTGAGGCCTGCATTGGAAAGATGCAGGAGATAGTCTAGTAGAGAATTCAAAGGAAGTGCCAGAGGGTCAAGACCCTGTTGAGCACACCAAATGGAAAAACGTTTCCATTTGAAAGCATAGGAACGCCTGGTAGAGGGTTTCCTAGAGGCATGAAGGATATCTTTCACTGGTTGAGAAAGATTAAACTCATGAAGGCTTAAGCCTTCAGTAACCAAGCTCGGAGATGTAGGGACTTGGGGTTTGGGTGCCACAAAGTCCCTTTCTCCTGAGACAGAAGGTCTGGCGCAGCTCCCAGGTCCAGGGAGGAGCCCTGGGAGAGCTGTAGAAGTAGAGGGAACCACACTTGGCGTGGCCAGCGTGGAGCTATAAGGATCATCGACCCGTGATCCCTCTGAAGTTTGAACAGAGTCTTGGGAATCAAAGGAATGGGTGGAAAAGCATACAGGAATTCCTGACCCCAATGCAGGAGAAAGGCGTCGTTGGCCTGAGCTCCCTGACACGGAGTCCTGGAACAGAACCGGGGAAGTTTGGCATTCCACGGACTTGCAAAGAGGTCTATGTCCGGGGTCCCCCATTCCTGGAAGATTCTGTGTATCTGGTCCATATGCAGGGACCACTCGTGTGGAAGCAGAACTCGACTGAGTCTGTCTGCCCGAGAGTTTTGAACTCCTGGAAGATACACTGCCAGAAGATGAATTTGATGCTCTCTGGCGAAAGCCCATAATCTGAGAGCTTCGTTGCAAAGCGACAGAGAGCCCGTCCCTCCTTGCTTGTTGACATAGAACATGGCCACCTGATTGTCTGTCTGAACTAGGACAGTCAGGTTGGCAAGGAGGGTATGGAAGACTGTGAGGGCAAGGAAGATCGCTCGCAGTTCCAGAAGGTTGATATGAAGGGTGGTCTCTTGGGGAGACCAGGTTCCCTGAGTGGAGAGATGTTGAAGATGAGCTCCCCACCCTGTTTGGGAGGCATCTGTTGTGAGGGTTGCTTGGGGCAACGAAGGTTGGAAGGGGGTCCCCAACAACAGATTTTTGGAGGATGTCCACCACTGGAGAGACCAAAACAGACGTTTTGAGGTGAGTACCTGGTCTGACAGCAGTCCCGATGCTTGAGACCACTGGGTGGCCAATGTCCATTGAGCTGCTCTCATATGGAGACAAGCATAGGGCACCACATGAACCGTGGAGGCCATGTGGCCCAGAAGTTGCAGCATTTCTCTGGCTGACAAGTGACTTCTGGACTGAGCCTGGGAGGCCAAGCTTATTAGCCGTTGGCCTCGGACCAGAGGAAGTTAGGCCCTTGCAGTGGTGGAATCCAGATAAGCCCCTATGAATTCCAGGGACTGAGTAGGGATGAGTTGGGAATTGGGAATGTTTACCACAAGTCCCAGATATTGAAGAATACGCCTTGTGCGGTCCAAGGAAATCTGGGCTTCTGACTGAGATGGAGCTCGGATGAGCCAGTCGTCCAGATATGGGAACACGAAGATTCCCATGCCTCTTAGAAATGCGGCTACGACTGCCATGCATTTTGTGAATACTCTTGGAGCAGAGGCGAGACCGAAGGGAAGTACTCTGTATTGGAAATGTTTTCCCTGGAACAGAAATCGAAGATATTTTCTGTGGGATGGATGGATGAGTATATGAGTGTACGCATCCTTGAGATCTAGAGAACAAAGCCAATCCTGACTCTGAAGGTATGGAAGGAGAATGCCCAGAGAGAGCATTTTGAATTTCTCCTTGAATAGAAACTTGTTCAATTCTCTCAGATCTAGGATAGGTCTGAAGCCCCCTGTCTTCTTTGTTATGAGAAAATAAGGGGAGTAGAACCCTAACCCCTGTTGAGGAAGAGGAACCTCCTCTATTGCCCCTTGGGCAAGGAGAGAGGAGACTTCCTGACCCAACAGGGTCAGAAGAGATGGGGGAGAACTGAATTGCCTCACCATGGTATGGGGAGGAAGGCTGGAGAAATGAAGTTTGATGATAGAGAGGGTCCATTGCTCTGATGTTATTTGCTCCCATCTGGGAGCAAAGTGAGCTAACCT
The DNA here is from genome assembly GCA_033557465.1 of Ichthyophis bannanicus. Classification (NCBI taxonomy): domain Eukaryota; kingdom Metazoa; phylum Chordata; class Amphibia; order Gymnophiona; family Ichthyophiidae; genus Ichthyophis; species Ichthyophis bannanicus. Next base: position 402,638,377 of record CM066038.1, read on the forward strand.
TCCCGGTATGGGGAGAGGCTCTGGTTGTTCCAGAGCCAGAAATGGTAAGTTCTCTAGGGGCAAGTCAAAACCCCTGAGGGGGTTGAGCCTGCTGGGGTGTAGCAGACACTGCAGACTTTGACTTTACTTGCTTAGATTGCTGACGTTTAGCAGCAAAGCGAGGCTGAGAAGATTGTTGGCCAGTATTTGTGGAAAAACTGGCCTTCTTGTAGTACGGCCTTTTAAAAGGTTTCTTTTTGGCAGGAGTAGAAGTAGACTTAGAAAGTCTATCTAGAGTGGCATTTTCTGCGTCCATTTGAGCAGCTTTAATTTGCCAGTCCTCACCAAATAAGTTCTCTCCTGTACAGGGCAGATTCCTTAAGCCATCCATGACCCAGGGTTCTAGGTCAGAAGCCTGGAGCCAAGCAAGACGTCGGGCTGCAATAGCGATTCCCGAAGCCCTGCCAGCAACCTCAAAGGAATCAAAGGCTGTCCTGTTGGAAAACTTGGAGACCTCTGAAAGTTGTGTCACCAGAGTAGTGAAGTCCTCCTTTTTATCCTCAGGGATAAAGGGGGCTAAATGCCATACCTTTAGGGCAAGTTCTCTGAGAAACATGCCCATATAAAGGCTGTAAGAATTGATCCTGGCTATAAGCATACTAGCCTGAAAGATCTTTCTACCAAAAGAGTCGAGGGTCTTACATTCTCGCCCTGGAGAGGTAGAGGAATGCCTTTTAGGACTCTTTATCTTCTTCATAGCAGACTTCACCACAATGGAGTGGTGAGGCAGCTGAGTCTTTTGAAACCCAGGAGAAGGAGGGACCCGGTACATGGTGTCCAACCTACGGGAATGAGGAGACAGGGTTAGAGGAGTCTCCCACAAATCCATCAAGTGTTCTTGAAGGATTTCATGGATAGGCAGAGTAACTGCCTCTTTAGGAGGTTTAGAGTATCCTAAAATATCCAATTTTTTTGATCTGGGTTCCTTTTCAGCAGATGTAGCAATAGAAAGTGCTTTAGCTACATCAACAATGAAATCCTGAAAGGATAAATCCTCCGGAGGAGACATCCTCCTCTTTAGAGAAGAGGGCTCCTCAGGAAGATCAAACTCAGCAGAGTCATCAGAGGAATTGAACTCATCAGAAGAATCTGAGTATTCTCTCTGTGCTTGCAATGCACGATACGCGTACCGATCGATATCGACATCGGGCGTATCGGGCATGGGATTGGTATCGGGCAAAAGCCTGAATCCAGCAAGCGGAACCGATCGACGCTTGGAAGTCGATGGTCTCGGTTCCAGTGTGGATACCGGAACCGGGGTCGGTACCGATGGAATCGGTACCGAGGGCGTCGCAGCCTTAATGAAAGCCAAAACGGCCTGCTGCATGGTCTGGACAGTATTGCCCATGGACGCCACTGCTGCCTGGATGTCGGTACCGGTATCGACCGGTACCCCAGAGCAGTCTAACAGGTGATCAGTCGAGGCCGTGCCAGCGATGTCAACCTGTAACCCCATAGGTGATGCTTTGGAGGCCAGAGCCTCCCGCCGGGGTTTTTTGGTCTGGGCAGAATCCTCGAACTCAAGATTGAGAGCCTCTCGATCTTTTGAAAGAGATTTGCTTTTAGAGGATTTGCCCACAGAAAGTTTGGTTACCTGAGATCCATCCGGAGAGGAAGACCTGGATGACTGTGATGCTGGATTATCTGAAGCAAACAGCACATGGAACTTGTTGGCCCGGTTCTGCATACCACGTTTAGACATCTGGGAGCAGAATGGGCAGTCCGGTATGGAGTGGTCAGGTCCTAAACATTTAAGACACCATTCATGGGTGACTGTGAGAGAAATAACAGCATTGAACTTGGTACACTTTTTAAAACCAGGAGCTGGTTTCTCCATGAGGAGAATTTGTGTAGGCCTGAAGGCCTAACAAAAGTTACCAAGCTGTGCTGAGAAAATAAAAAAAGATTTTTTTTTTTTTTTTTAAAAAGAAAGAAAGAGAGACCGGCAGTACTGGTTTTGGTATGGGGAAGGCAGGTACGCGGTCAAAAGAAACAAATTAAAATAACAATTTCTTCAGCGGTGACAGGAACACGACCTGCTGGCTCCGCGGAAAAAGAGAAACTGAAGAGAGCTGGTAAGAAGGCGGGAAGGCAGCGCGCATGCGCTGTGGGAAGCCCCAAAAGCTTTTCATCTGAAAAGCTGGGGAGCTTTCCCGCGCGGGCTCCGTCGGTTCCGACTTACCCATATGTGAGGACTTATTCCTGCTTGTTCCTGGAGATGCAGAGATACACGGATGCACACTGAGTACATGCACACATTTATACTTGCCTTGGAGCAGTGTAAATTTGTGCATTTGAATTTGCATGCTATTGGGGTTAATTCTGGGTCCCTATTTTATAAAGACACATGAAGTAGAATTTTACAAATGACATCGAAGTGCATTCTGGGACGTCCAAGCCAGAACGTCTGAAAAGAGAGAAGGCACATGCAAGCTCAGACACCATTTCCCAAATGTGGACATGCCTGATATGGACGTCTGCAGGGACATCTATATAGATAGCCCCAGATTAGTATTCCAGACCGTGCATGTCTAGGAATAGATTAATGGTTAGCATTGTGGGCTAGGACCAGGAAAGCTTGGGTTCAAATCACACTGAGACTGAGCTGAGTACTGGGGATAAGAACATAAGTTTTACCATTCTGGGTCAGACCAAGGTCCATCAAGCCCAGTATCCTGTTTCCAACAATGGCCAATCGAGGTCACTGGCACCTAGCAGTTTCCCCAGAAGACACAGGTTCCACAATTCTTGTATCAGGGCAAGCAGTGGATTTCCCAGGTTCTCTTTAATAATGGTTTATGGACCTTTCTTCTAGGAACTTGTCCAAACCTTTTTTAAACCCAGCTACACTAACAGCTTGTTCCCTAGTCTTTCTATATTTAGATGGCCTAAACAATCGATCTGCGTTTACATGTTCCACTCCATTCATTAATTTATAGACCTCTATCATATGTCCCCTCAGCCTTCTCTTTTCCAGGTTGAAGAACCCTAACCTTTTCAGCCTCTCTTCATAGGGGTATCCTTCCATCCTCTTTACCATTTTGGTGGCTCTTCTCTGTACATTTTCTAATTCTGCTATATCCTTTTTAAGATACAGTGACCAGGACTGCAAACAATATTCAAGGTGTGGTCGCACCATGGAACGATACAGAGGCATTATAATATCCTTTGTTTTATTCTCCATTCCTTTCCTTATGATTCCTTATACCACCCAATACTTCTCCCGAATCAAGACACAGGACATAGATTTCCATATCAAGAACAACTAAATTCAACCTAATCTTAACCAACATTTAGCTAAGATCAAGCTATATATACTCAAATGCAACATGTAATTAAGTTGATTGTTATACCCAATTATGTTTACTTTCTACTTTTTTTTTCATAGTTTAACTACGACGACACACTCATTATAACGTTCCATGTAATGCATGTATGTTTTAATACAATTTTGAGTTCAATGTAAACTGCCTTGATTTATGAAAGGTGGTATTTAAGCACACATAAATAAATAATTAAATAAAATGATTCCTAGCATTCTATGTGCATTCTTGACTGCCACTGCACACTGCATGGAGGGTTTCAACATGTTATCCACGATGACGCCTAAATCTTTTTCCTGGGTGGTGGTTCCTAATGTGGAAAATGGCTTTGTGTAACCATAGTTCGGATTGTTCTTTCCTAGGTGCATAACTTTGCACTTGTCCACATTCAATTTCCTCTGCCATCTGAACATCCAGTCTTCCAAATTATCAAGTCCTCTTGCAATTTTTCACAATCCTCTTTAGTTTTAACAACTTTGAATAATTTGTGTCATCTGAAAATTTGATAACTTCACTCATTATTCCCATTTCCGTGTCATTTACAAATATGTTAAAAGCCGCAGACCCAGCACAGATCCCTGAGGTACTCTACAAATCACCTTTCTCCATTGGGAAAATTTGTCGTTCAGCCCTACCCTCTGCTTTCTATCTTTTAACCAGTTCCTGATCCACAATAGCATACTGCTTCCTATGCCATGACTTTTTAATTTTGCCAAGAATTTCTCAGGAGGGACCTTGTCAAAGGCTTTCTGAAAATCCAGATACATTATATCAACCGACTCACCTTTGCCTGCCTGTTTATTCACACCTTCAAAAAAACATAACCTATTAGTAAGACAAGACCTTCCTTGGTTAAAGCCATGTTGGCTGTCTCCCATTAAGTCATGACTATCTAATAGCAGATCTGCAATCTCATATTTCAGTTCTTTCAACACCCTTCGATGTATACCATCCAGTCCAGGTGATTTGCTACTCTTCAGTTTATCAAATAGTTGCAATACATCTTTCTGAGGTATTGATATTTCTTTCAATTCTTCTGCGGCATCACCATTTCAATCATGGATAACATCCCTACATCTTACTCAGAAGACCAAAGCAAAGAATTCATTCAGTCTCTCTGCTATGGCTTTGTCCCCTCTTAGTGCCCCTTTTACCCCCCCCCCCCCATCATATAATGGTCTAATTGACTCTCTCAGCTTCACTAATCTTACCTTTAAACCACGCTGGCAGTTTTTTGGACTTGCTTCCACTTTTCTTAAAACGTGGAATACAGCTAGTCTGGGCTTCCAAGATAGTATTTTTAAACAACACCCATGCTTGATGTAAATCTTTAACCTTTGCAATTGCTCCTTTTAGTTTTTTCTTAATTATTTTCCTCATTTTATCATAGTCTCCCTTTTGAAAGTTAAAAGTAGTACTGTGGATTTCCTTGCCGTCCTTCCTCCATTTATTAAATCAAATGCAATCATGCTATAATCACTATTGTCAAGTCGCCCCAACACCCTTATCTCTTGCACCAGATCTTGTGTTCCATTAAGGATTAGGTCCAATATGGCTTCCCCTCTTGTCGGTTCATGAACAAGCTGCTCCAAGAAGCAGTCATTTATTTCATCTATCTCCCTAGCATGTCCTGCCTGGACACTGACCCAGTCAATACCGGGGTAATTGAAATCACCCATTATTATTACTGTGTTGTAACTTTTGTTAGCTTCCCTGATTTCTTTGAGCATTTCATCATCCATTTGTTCATTCTGGCTAGGCAGTTGATAGTACACACCCACTGCCATTGCCTTCCTCTTCCCCTTTTTACATGGAATTTCAATCCATAGAGATTCTACAGTGCATTTTGCTTTCTGCAAAACTTTAATCCTTTGTGACTCAATGTCCTCTCTAATATAGAGCGCAGCCCCTCCACCAATTTGATCTCTTCTATCATTACAGTATAGTTTGTACCCAGGTATCAGTGTCCCACTGGTTGTCCTCCTTCCACCATGTCTCTGAGATACCAATCATGTCTAACCTCTCATTTAGTGCTATATATTTTCACTCTTCCATCTTATTTTTTAGATTTCTTGCATTTGCATACAAACACTTAGAGGCTGTATTTTTTTTCATATTAATCTGGTTATCAGTAGGCAGGGGTAATTTGTAATCTTTAAGCTCTGTCTGCTCTATACTTAAGGGCATTTGGGTTAATTTTGTTTTTATTGGATATGTTCGAACTTCAGTCTTTTGCTAGTATCCTTCAAGGATACATTGTTCCAAACCATGCCGTTTTGGGCAACTGTCAGCTTTCCCCATTATCTAGTTTAAAAACTGCTCTAGCTCCTTTTTAAAGGTTAATGCCAGTAGCCTGGTTCCATCCTGGTTATGGTGGAGCTCATCCCTTTGGAAAAGCCCCACCTGTTCCCTGAATTTATTTTTATTTTATTTTTTTATACCACACTCTTTAGAATCAGTGTGGTTTACATGTATACTAACAGGTACTTTTTATTCCCTTGTCCCCTCACAATCTAAGTGTACCTCAGGCAATGGAGGGTTAAGTGGCTTGCCCAATGCCACAAGGAGTGGCCATGGGACTAGAGACCCCAGTCCCTCTGGCCTGAGATTGCTTGTCTCCATGTGGGAATTGAACCCCCAGCCTTCTGGCCTGAGGTAACCTGTCCCAACCACTGAGCCACTCCTCCCAATGTTGCCCGATTCCTAACAAATTCAAACCCCTCCTCCTTGCGTCACTGTCTCATCCACGCATTGATACTCCGGAGCTCTGCCTGACTTTTTGGTCCTGCGCATGGAACGGGAAGCATTTCGGAGAATGCTACCCTGGAAGTTCTGGATTTCAACTTTCTACCTAAAAGCCTAAATTTGGCCTCCAGAACCTTCCTACCACACTTTCCTATATCATTGGTACCAACATGTACCAAGTCAGCAGACTCCTCCCCAGCACTATCTAAGACCTTGTCTAGGTGGCGCATGAGGTCCTCTACCTTCGCACCAGGCAGACATATTACCAGGCAATCCTCATGTCCAGCAGCCATTCAGCTATCTACATGCCTAATGATCGAATCACCAACTATAACGGCTGTCCTAACTGCATTCAGACGTCCTCATGCTGGGGATGTCCACAGACCCGGCTTCTAAAATGCCTCTAGAGATGTCTCTATGCCTGTTTTCAGACATCCAAAGCATGAATAGGACTTTTAAAATAACCCCCATAGGAACCTTAATCTGCTTTTATAAATTAGGGATGAAATAGGCAGTTTTTTGCACTTTCAACATCGGTCTCCTGTTATAAATGTATCCCCTTAATATCACAGCAGGTAGGAGAAAAAGCAGACTATATAGTCCTTAATTCTTTATTTGCTGTCAGAATCTAGGAGGCTGATAGTCTAAGAAAGCTGAGTACCTGAGCTAGGCAATTCAGTTTGAGATGCTTAAAATTAGGAAAGGTATCAAACTGAGGCATCTAAATTTAGGCCTGCTATTTATTCACCTACATGTGCAGGCAGATTTGCATAGAATGTATCGGGCAGATAAAGGAACAACCGGGTTGGGATGGTCACAGTCTCACAGGTACGGTAATTTAAAGAAGGCTTGATGAACGTGTAGTCTTTTGTAAAACAATGAAAGGGACATCTGGGAATACATGTTTATTCTGCAGCACTGCCAGCGAGAATATCTATTTTATCAAAAGAGCACGTCCAAAAAAGAGCAGCATTGCACATATTTACCTATGTGCTAATTTTGTAATCTCTGTGTGTAAATGTCAGCATTTGCATAAGGAAGTGGCCAGTTTTAGAAAACTGAACATCCAGGATGAGTCAATTTAGGAGCCAAACCTAATAACTGTATTTTTGGAAATTTAGACATTGTTTTACTAATCAGAGAGATGCTATTATTTTAACGCACACCTTTTCAGTTGCAGCTGAAAGTAAGTTACCCAACGTACCTGAATGTTTCCTTCTTCCAGTGGGCTTACATTCTAAGTTTGTACCTGAGGCAATGGAGAATTAGGTGCCTTGCCCAAGGACCACAAGGAGGCACAGTGGGATTTGAACTCTTGCCTGGTTCTCAGTTTGCTGGTCTAGCCACTAGGCTGATCCTAATAGATAAACACAATTGCCCCCTTGATGACTGGTGTGAACCCCATATCCACTTAAGTGACACTTATTCTTGCCTCGGAGGTGTAAATGGTAGTATCCACACTTTCTAATGTAAACATGCATTCTTATCTGAAAATCAGAAATACTCACACACGTTTAGCTCCTGCCCAAACCATGCCTTCAACCCACCCATTTCCAAACTGTTGCTTTTACATGTGTAAGTAGTGACTTTATAAAATTTCTATTTACACACGTAGGCCATTTATATGTCTTTTTTTTTAAGTGCTGTCAAAAGTCAATGCTGGCTCCTGGTGACACCTGTTTTTTTTTTCTTTCAAGGCAATGGAAGATAAAGTGACTTGCCCAAGGTCACAAGGAGTGCCAGTGGGAATCAAACCCAAATCTCTTGGGTTTTAGGCTGTTGCTCTAACTGCCAGGCTACTCCTCCACTCCATTTAAATGTATAAACAGCACTATTTGCATATGTAAAAGCCACATGAGGCTGCTAAAAGGACTTCTTTATGCACCCAAGTTAGGCGCCTAGTACTAGAAATTGATGTTGCGTATCTAACTTACTTCCCCAGATCTGACCTCTTTCCTTGTCCTGCCTCTTTTTTAGGATTCTGATAGAAATGGATTCCTATAGCTAGACACTAAGCATGGCCACATTTTCAGGTGTTATGGAATTAGGTGCCTCTGTTTCGAACTTATTTCATGCATGGTGAGTTCTAGCAGTCCAGCTAGTTGCTGTCAAATAGGATTTGAGAACTTGTGAAATCATTCCATGCACCTGCTGACAAGCCCGAGGCATTTTCAGGTACCCCTGGAAGAAATCTTGCAGGAAATGCTGAAGCGATGCCGTCTTTTTAATGACATATATACAGCTCACTTCCCGCAGGAAAGAGGATCAGGGTGACTTTGGGAAGACAAAAGGAAACACGTAACACACATTTATTTTGCAATCTCTGGACTCTAATACAGAACAAATATTACTATACTGGTACAGTCTAGTCATGTTTGTGCTCCATAAAATAAATGTTTATTTGCTCTATCACAATCAAAAGTCTGTACACACAGCTAGTTGAAGACTGCTTATGCAACAAATATTTTTTCCAAGTACTGAAGGCCATAAAATATTTGTTTCTAACACTGGATTCTGTTTTCCAACAATAATGTACATGTCTAGTTCTCTCTTTAAGCTATGTACATACTTTTAGGATGGCTGTGGCACGCTGAGGACCTATATGTAAAAGGAAATGCATGTACCATAATATAGTAACATAGTAAGTGACGGCAGATAAAGACCAGCATGGTCCATCTAGTCTGCCCAGTAAGATAGCAGGAATAGGTGCACCCCTCCCCTAGTCTTTGTCCAAGGGTGCACCTGCCACTCTGTGTAGGCCACCCCTCCCCATGTCTTTGTTTAGGGGTGAACCCACTGCTCCATGTAGGATACCCCTATTTGTTGAGAAATTAGATGGTTCAGTTTATTTTTATTTTATAATGAATTTACAGTCATATAATTGATTGTATGGCTATTTTCATCGTTTATCTAGAATCATTTTTAAACTTTCAAAATTGCTTAGTGCAAAAAAGGATTTTACTTCAGGAATCATACAGGCTTTAATACACAGGCGTTTTTAAATAAACCACATATAGTTATGATTGCAGCAAAAAAAGATACAATACATATACAGTACTTCACACTATAAATACAGAGATAATACAGGTGCCTAGAGGCTGTCTGAAACTGTTCTGGTTGCCACAGATTACTTGTGTAGAGAGTTTTATACAGTCTGGAAAGTACAGGGAAATACTTTTTCTGGCAAGGATGTGCTCTCTAGGAATGTAAAGAAGTCAACTGAATAGGTTTCAATAGGCCCTTTACTATGCTGTTTCATGTTTAGATTGGTGGCTCCCAGATCTTTTCTTTGAAGAACTTCAATAGTTCTGGCTTCGAACAACCATATTATGCAAATTAACCTGATTTACACCAAATAGACACAGCTATCTTGTGAATATTTGTTATCAAAATCCTGAAAATTGAACTTGTTGGAGAGTGCTCATGGAGCATATATGGGAACTAGTGGTTTAAGTGAACATATGTGTCTTTGAATAAATAAACATATATCATCATTAAAGTTCCCATTTCAATTTCAAACTCCACTTTGTTGGCACATTTTGGAATTGTGAGCATTTCATTAGATGTAAACATTATATTATTGTTTTAGGACTTTGATTTATTTCTAAAATGTATGCCTCAAATAAATGGTTAAACCTGAACGAGTACATATCTCTGTTGTGTAGGTAAGATAAATGGATGTTTGTGCTCATTTTCTCACTATTATAAATGCAGCGCTGAGGGGCGTGGGAGGTGAAACGGACCTGCGTTGTTGGGGGCGTGCCCAGCATATCACCCTGCAGCAGCTGCAATGAAAAGCACCTCACCACATTAAAACTGCAATCGCAATTAATGCCGATGCACTTAATGCATTCATGAGGCGGCAGCAAGTGTACCCGCGCTGACGACAACAGACACAGCACGCCAACTGCAACGTGCGCTCAATGCCCACTGTCTGCCCATAACCCGCTCATGCCCCTCCCCATCACACATAAAGTGGTTAGTGCAGGAATTTGACTGCGCTGTCTGCTTTAGCATGCGACAGCAGTGACCACCGTCCCACTGTAACTGTTTAGCATGTGCTTTAGCACACAGTAAACGCTAGTGTACTTTAACGAACATGCTCCTGAATGTAGATCTGTGCTTGCCTCTCATTTATACTCAATGAGTGATACGAAAACAACAGATGATAAAATATGACCAATTACCTGAACAGATAATTACATTTGTTTAGCCAATGGAAAAGAAAGAACATTTGTCAATAGGTCAACCATTTTCTAGTCTGAGAAAATACAGACTTCCAGTTTTTGTTGGAAAATGTTATATTAAATTGCAGGAAGGAAATTAGGGAAGAGATTCTTAGCAAGTTCCTCAGTGCTTCTTATCCTGAGTGTTATTTTGGAACAGTAACATCTAGCTGCTGTCGAAACGGAGCTGGATGAGATAATATCCAAATCCTTACAGGTTTCATTTCTATCTGGGGACCCCAGTTATTTCTAACATGGAGTCAGATATACCAAGGGCCCACAGAACATATGATATGCCATATCGGGTCAGACCAAGATCCATCAAGCCCAGTATCCTGTTTCCAACAATAGCCAATCCAGGTCACAAGTACCTAACAGTTTCCCAAAAAGGCACGCAAATCCCACAGCAGTGGATTTCTCTGGTCCCCTTTAATAATGGTTTATAGACCTTTCCTCCGGGTATTTGTTCAAACCTTTTTTAAATCTAGCTACACTAACAGCTTTGACTACATCCTCCGGTAACGAATTCTAGAGTTTGATTATGCATTGAGTGAAAAAATATTTTCTCTTGTTAGTCTTAAACGGCTTACACTGTAGCTTCATTGCATGTCCCCTAGTCTTTCTATATTTTGATGGCATAAACAATCTATCTACGTTTACCCGTTCCACTCCATTCATTCATTTATAGACCTCTAACATATTTCCCTTCAGCCATCTCTTTTCCAGATTGAAGAGCCCTAACCTTTTAAGCTTCTCCTCAAAGGGGTATCCTTCCATCCCCTTTACTATTTTGGTGGCTTTTTTTCTGTACCTTTTCTAATTCCGCTTTTTAAGATATGCCAGCCAGAAATATACACATTATTCAAGGTGCTGTCAGACCATAGAATGATATAGAGTGGAGGAGTAGCCTAGTGGTTGGGGCAAGGTACTTCAGGCCAGAAGGTCAGGGGTTCAAATCCCACTAGAGGACAGCAACCTTGGGCCGGAAGGACTGGGGTTTCTAGTCCCACAGCTGCTCCTTGTGGTCTTGGGCAAGCCACTTAACCCTCCATAGCCCATGTTCCATGTAAAATAGTTATCTCCAAGTTATAATGCCCTGTTCAATGTAATTTCAGTTTGTTCAATGTAAACCGCACTGATGCAGAATAGCGTGGTATATAAGAGAATGTAAATAAATAAAAGAGGCATTATAATATCCTTGGATTTATTCTCCATTCCTTTCCTTATGATTCCTAGCATTTTATTTGCTTTCTTGGTCGCCGCTGCACACTGGCTGGAGGGTTTCAACGTATTATCCACAATGATGCCTAAATCTTTATCCTGGGTGGTGGTTTCTAAGGTGGTACTTTGCATTGTCTAACCAAAGTTTGGCTTGTTCTTTCCTAGGTGCATAACTTTGCACTTGTCAACATTAAATGTCATCTGCCATTTGGATGCCAACTCTTCCAGTTTTTCAAGGTCCTCTTACAATTTTTCACAATCCTCTTGTGTTTTAATTACTTTGAATAATTTTGTGTCATCTGCAAATCTGATTACCTCACTCGTTATTCCCATTTCCAGGTCATTTACGAATATGTTAAAAAGCAGCGGACCCAGCACAGATCCCTGGGGTACTCCACTATTCACCTTTCTCTACTGGGAAAATTGGCCATTTAGCCCTACCCTCTGCTTTCTATCTTTCAACCAGTTCCTGATCCACAATAATACACTGCCTCCTATCCCATGACTTTTTAATTTCAGCAAGAACCTCTCATAAGGGACCTTGTCAAAGGCTTTCTGAAAATCCAAGTACACTATATCGACTGGCTCACCTTTGTCTACCTGTTTATTCACACCTTCAAAAAATATAATATTAATAAGACAGGACTTTCCTTGGCTAAAGTCATGTTGGCTTTCTCCCATTAAACCATGACTATTTAGCAATAGAGCATTTGAATACATATCTCCAGCACTCTGGAATTCACTTCCAACGAGCCTTCGTAACATTACTGATCTATCCTCATTTCATTCCCATCTCAAAACTCATCTCTTTACTGAACACTTTGGACACAATTTTAACTCATCTTACACTCCAACATAAGTAGCTTCTCTCTTCTTCCACTAAGCTGAATTACGATCTCAACCATTATTTGTATATACGTTATTTTGTTAGAATTATGTAAATGTTTTGATTGAACATTTCAACACCTGTTATTTGATTAATTGTTCAAGGTATCTGTTGTTTTAACTGTAAACTGCTCTGATTACAAGATATTGCGGTATAAAAAACTCACAAAAAAAATCTACATGTTCAGTAATTTTGTCCTTTATAATGGTTCCTACCATTTTGCCCGATACTGATATCAGGCTCACCGGTCTGTAGTTTCTTGGATCACCCCGGAACCCATTTTAAAAATTGGTGTTACATTGGCCATTTGCCAATCTTCAGGTATTACAGATGATAGTTAATGATATTTCACAGATTACTAATAGTAGGTCTGCAATCTCATATTTCAGTTCTTTCAATACCCTCAGATATATACCATATGGTCCAGGTGATTTGCTGCTCTTTAGTTTATCAAATAGTTGTAATACATCTTCCTAGTTTATCGATATTTCTTTCAATTCTTCCAAGCATCACCTTTAAATACCATTTCAGTTATGGGTAACTTCCCTACATCTTCTTCAGCAAAGACCGAAGCAAAGAATTCATTCAGTCTCTCGGCTATGGCCTTCTCCCCTCCTAGTGCCCCCTTTACCCGGCTCTATCATCTAATGGTCCAATTGACTATCCCACAGGAATTTTGCTACGGATGTACTTGAAAAAGTTTTTATTATGCGTTTTTGCTTTCACAGCAAGCTTCTTCTCAAATTCTCTCTTTGCCTGCCGTATCAATGCCTTGCATCTACTGTAGCTTGCTTGTTTCGGCATCTGGTTCCTTTTTCCATTTCGTGAAAGATGCTTTTTTTTGGCTAAAGCAGCCTCACTGATTTCACCTTTAAACCGTGCTGGCAGTTTTTTGGACTTCCTTCTGTGTTTCTTAAAGCGTGGAATAGAGGCAACTGTCTAGACTGCCAAAATCTTAAATCTGGCCCTGGGCCCGATATTCACAAACATTTATCCAGGTACCATGTGCTACTATCCAGATAAGTGGTGCCGGCCAGGGCTATTCATTGCTATTCAACAGCACTATCTGAATAATGAAGTTGAACGGTTTAGAGACTGCGTTGGAAGTATCTGGATGGGGCTGGGGTGGTTTGGTACTGGTACTATCTGGATAGTTATTTGCCTAACTTAGGAAGTTGGAGTTTCGGAGCTCAGTTTCTTAATTCCCTCCCAAGCATTCACAGCTCTTGGGGAGGAGGAGGGGGAGGGGGAGCCATGACCATCAATAGAGGCAACACTGGGTGGTTGGGTTTAGAGCCCAGGACACTGGGTTTCAGGATTCATGATGCATAGTTCTTGGACTTAGGACTATTGCTGCACTGACCTGTCTAGGAAAAGTAAGAGGGAGGGGAAAGGAGGAACTACCGAGCTAAAAGGAAATATAGTCAGTACTTGCCAAGACTGCCCTCACTTGATGGACTGAGGTAGTTATCTTGGCATGCAAAGTTATATTTTGACATTTCATCTAACTAGCACAGCTGGGTCTGAGTTAGGCCAGGTTCAGATATTGAAAGATTTTGCATTTTAGTAAGATTTAGGGGGCTGAGTCAAACGTGATATATGGGATCTGAAGCAGTTCATGTCTCCCATCTGGAAATAAACCCATTAGTATGCCACAAGATACATGAATTCAAAAAGTAAGCTCAGCCTTCTTTCCCTCTCCCGTCTTCACAGTCAAACTGGTTGTTGCTATTTTTCTAACCGAAACTTTAATAACTGCATCTGTTAAAATGTGAGAATTTCCAGTTTATCATCTGTAGAAGTGTAATTTGGCAGGGTAAAGCTCTTAAATACCTGGGCAGTGATTCTGTGAAATTTGAATTAGTGCAAAAAACAATTGGCACAATATTGCGTGATGGCAGCTAGCGCCAACCGCTGAACTTTACACACGAATATTCAAGGGGTCATATCTTGCCTCGGCCTCATATATCTGGGTTGTCTGGATTGTCAAGAAGCTAACTGAGCAGTGGTGATATTCAGGCATTTCCCGGGTAGCTTCCGCAGAGAAAATAAAGTCAGCCTTTGTTGCGCCTTACTTTCGCCACATAGCCATGACTGGTCTGCAAACCATGTAAAATTGCCTGTGAATTTTGGACCCAATAATCCCAGAGGCATTTTTTTCCACAGGCCAAATATTTCCCAAGATTTGGCTATTTATGTGGCTTAGGAATTTTGTGGAAAAGCGATCTCGATCAAGGTTTATTTTGTAATAGACGCTATCAATTTGAATTAGGGTAGATCCAGAAGGGAAACGATTTTTTATAAAGTCCGACTCAACAAGAATCAAATGTCTTTGATGCCTTAAATTGTTAAAATATTAACTATGAAAAACACTATCGGTTCTGTATGGCCCTGTTCAATTAATATGAATAACTGAAGAGATCCCACAAAATATTAGATTATAAAAAGATGTGGTCCGTGAAGCCTTTCGGCAGCTTATTTTTCAAAAATATTATCTTGTCTGATACACTGCCAAGGAAATCTTATTAACTCACCAGAATTACTCAGTAATGTGATTGACTGATGGCAGTGCCTGGGTCTGTATGTTTCTTGGAACTTCTACTATTACCCAGTGTTACCTGAAAATTATACCATTACACACAGCAGAGCAACTGAAGATGGAGCCAATAAGAAAACTCTGAATCGCAGAAGATTTGCTATCCGAGTTCAAGAAGCCAGTCGAAGAGGCTCGGTGTCGATTCCTTGCTGTTCTCTTGAAGCTTGCAGTACTGTACCACAGCGCGAAAGATATCGCCCACCTTCCAAGACTTCTGATGAACTAAATGCACCACATCTAGGAACTACATAAGAATGGAAACAAGATCATTGTTCTGCTAATTATTTATGTTTACTCTTTAGTATAGGAAAAGAGCACAAATGAAAAAGTTATGGGGCCTGTTTACTAACGTGCATAAGCAGTTACAGAGTGAATTAGCATGTGGTAACTATTAGCACACTAGTAACATTTGCCACATAGCTAGCCTGCACTAATTCATACCTTTTACAAAGGTGCGCTATGCAGTTAGCATGGGTTAGGGGTGCCCGTTAAGCATACTCTGTTCCCACAGAGTCAGCACAGTGTGGCATCATTTCTTCACTAACTGTGTGTCACGTGTTAGGGTGATAGGTGGGCAGGTTAGGGGTACAGAGTGGGCATGATGATCCCTGCACAGTTAGCACAGAGGGGTAAACACTGCACACTAACTGCACCTCTTGCAATTACCACAGGCTTAATAGGTGTTCAGTGCACCTGCGGTAATTGTGCATGCTGCTGCGGTGCATTTGGATAACGTTTTGCGTGGTAATTGTTGGGAACATGCTGGACTCAGCCCAGGCACTTAGCACACAACCGTTGCAACTACCACTCGTTAGATTTAGCACTAAATGCGTATTAGTGGCAAAACCCTGGTGCACTTTAGTAAAAGGGCCCATAAGTGCTTACCGTGGAAGGGAGCAGGAAATTGGTGGAGAATGGGCAAGCACTTTGCAGTTAGGGCATGGAAAGAAACCATGTTGGCGCTATTCAGCAGGCATAAACTAAACTTAAAATTTATCCAGATAGCAGCAGAATAGCAACACTATCTGGATATTTTCTCAGTCTACCCTCCCTCTGCCTCTTTCTTATGAGCCATTCAGTTTACGAAAAGGGAAGTCTATTATGGGTTAATTTAACTTTTGAAAAGCGGGGATCCTCAAACATTCCTGACTAGAATGAAATGCTTATCTCGGTACACACTATTTAATATTTTCATGATCTGAAGAGACCCTCTACCCCTCAATATCCAAAAAGCGAGTGCAAGCAATTTGAATACTTTTGCAGCCATTGGAAGCCAATGCAGTTGGCAAAACAGGAGAACAATATTAGCCCTTTGACAACTGCCTGTTGCCACGTTGGCTGCAAGATTTTGCAGAATCTACAACTTATGATAAACTTAGAAAGTGGGCCGATATATAAGAGATTAAAACGGTGATCTTCATGATTATTCAGATGGAGGCCTCTTTGGATAAAAACTAAACGTGAGAGCCAGAATCATCACCAAAGTAGCTGGTACCCTGGAAAGGAGAAGACTAAGTTCCTCTATGATGGTGAAGCCAGCTGAGCCACCCAGGCACACTCAGGGGTCCATTTACAAAAGTGTAGCAAATGTTTGCACTTACATCTCCTTAAATGCAAACGATAAGGTGCAGTACTGTAAGTGCATGGGTTGTGTCCATCATCTTCCATGCATTTAGTGCACATAGCAGACACTTAGGGCCTGATTCTGTATGGCGAATAGGAAGGCTGTACGTCCCGCTGAGACGTACAACCCCGCTTGTCATCTGGCCTGAATTCTAAGAACCTGTCTCCCTGCACACACAGAGGCTCTGTGCGGGCAGATTGCATGGGGGCGGCATGGAGGTAGAGAGGGGGCGGAGCATGGGCGGGCCATGCACTTGGATGTACACAGCCAATTCAGGTCATGGCCCTGTACGTCTGGGGATCAATAAGAGGACACCCTGCTTATTCCGCCTCAAAGGTGAAATAAACATGGGGCACCCATGCACTCAGGCCTGGCAGCCCCCCAGAAGCATTGGCGTTGAGGAGGTGAGTCCTCGCCGCTCAAACCTGGTCCTGGCAGACTGCACCGGGTGTTGGGAGGCGGGAAAGCATGGCCGTCCTGCCACCTGGATATCTCCCACAGCTGCAGCAGGGGCACGCCAGGCCATCTTTGTGCCTGATCCTGTTACTGCGGGGGCATCTTGCTCCTGCAGTGCAGAATTGGGTACAGTCCGACCCATCTAGTGCTTGCCCATCCAGATGGCTTGGATGTGCCCTTTTGGGGATTGGGCTGTTACTGCACAGGCCTGCATTCACTGCCTCAGCAGGTAGCACAGGAACAACTATGCTATTGGTGAGGCAGGGAACATGGTCCCCGTACCAAAGTGGTTTGAAGAAATGCTGCGGTTGCAGCTGTGATTATCCCGCACCTCCCACCCTTCTGATAGCATCCTCCCTCCAGCAAATAACCCTCACCAAAAGTGATCCTACCTCTTAACACACAATACAATTCCCAGATCAGATCACTCTCCATTCAAACACCCCTCTTCCCATAGCTCTTAGATCCTCTTTCAACAACTCCCTGGACAGCAACATATCAAGGCACAGAGCCCCCACCCCCACACTGGACTTCCCATCCCAATCCATTCCCCCCTCTAAAAAAGATGATCCCTCTGAAAAGAGCCTACAACACTAGACCTCCTCCTGATAATAAGAGCTCCCCCACCATCCATTCACCCAGCCAACCCTTTCGGGGGACTTTCACCCGCCGACAGATCACACCTGCCTCGTCGCGTTAAGAGCAGTTAGCATGGGAGACTTTCTGCACTGACTGCTTTTAGCACATGGTAGCGGTTACTGTGTAAGTGTAACTGTTTCTGCACTTTAGTAAAAGGACCCCTCAGAGTGATTAGTGCAACTAAACAAGTCTCTCTCCCTCAGCCCTTCTCCCAGCCTCTCTCTCGTTTTCCCCTAGCTCACCTCCCCCCACACACTCTCCCCACAACTTACTCCCACCAACACACTTTCTCTGGGCCAATGCAAGGGTATTCAGTGCTGTAGGCAAAACGCTCATCCTCAGTTATTTTTCAGGCCTCTAATCCCACTCCTACCAGGATTTTGAGAGTTAAATTATTTAAAAATTGCTCACATCCATGTGGATAAAAATACATGTCGATGGTTTTTTGAGTTGGTGTGGCTATCAGGGCTCACTATTTTGCTTTGACTCATCTGCTCCCAGAAGCTGCTATACTAGGGAACCACCTCATTTGTCTAATGGATAAGCTGGCCAAGCGCTCACTACAGCAAATCTCTCCCACACACTCCCATCCCCCAATACACACCTTTCCTACTCCATCCCAGTCAATCACTCTCAGTCCCCACCTGCGTCTCCCACCAGTCAGTCTTCACTATCCAGTCTCCATCTCTATTATCTCCAAGTTTCCTCTAAATTTTTAATTCTCTCTCCTCTGGAGACTTGTAGCTGGTACCATCTCTGGAATAACTATCCTGTTTCCTCCAGCACCACTTGGCTCTCTGAACTCTTGTGCTGGTTTCACAGTTTCACAAAGACAGCACGGGGAATTCAGGCCCTACATGTCTGACGTTCACAGATAGCATGTAGTGTCAGAAGAAAATGAGGCAGCTTCAGTTGCAGCTCCCCAGTGAAGGTAGACAAGAGTGTGCATTAGGAGGAGAGAATCAGGGAGAAAATATAGAACTGATAGAACCAACCACTGCCTCCTGGGTTTAAAAATGAAAATAAAAAATACTGCATTATAGTGGGCAGTGAGACTTACCTTCCATAGGTGCATCAACTTCAAGGTCTGTAGGTCTGAAAATGGCCTCAACTGTCTTACTTAAGGGGCTTGTTTACAAAGCTGCGGTAGCGGTTCGCGATCGTTATCGGAGCCGCGGCCCCATTGATTTCAATGGGGCCGCGGCTCCGATAACGACCGCGAACCGCTACCGCGGCTTTGTAAACAAGCCCCTAAGACTCCTGCTTGGCTGGTGTCATACTTCAAAATAGCACCGGCTGTCCTGACTCGCCTCCTTTTTGATCCATGAATGGGGTAAGATGCAGGGGTGAGGTGCAGGAGAGGTTGGGGGGGGGGGGAGTCTTTAATGAGTATATGTGTTTGGAATCCCTGATGTAAACACTATTTACCTTCTCAATTCTGTTTTCCTGAGATTTCTTAAAGTAGATTGTTGGAACTCCAAGTTCAGAGGCTGCGACCCATTGCAAGGTGGTTCTTAACTCTGCATCCACACAGTCTGGATCCAGGTCAAAGTTTATTACCAGTGCATCCTTCTGACAGCTGACTGTTCCCACTGACAGTCCAGAGGTACACTCTTGAAAAAAAGAAGCCATATGAGATTAGAAACTCCATTTTACATAGAATGTTGAGATGGGAATTATGATGCCCAGGTCTGGACGTGCTCAGTTCCTCTGGTGTTTTGCAAAAGATTCTGCCAAATGCAGAGCCTTTTGTAAAACACATAGAAGGATATGCAGGAATGTGCATCCATCTCTCAGTATGTCCAGCTGGAGCTGCGATCTTATAACAAAAGCATTCCAAGTCACAATTTATGAGTTGGTACTGCCAGGAATATCACAGGTACCTGGCTGCAGCAACCCACATAGTGAGTCCCAAGTCAGTCTCACTATCTGTTAAGAGGCTAATGGGAGGATCTAAACCCCCTCCCACCTCCCCCAATATAAAACCCATCGGATACCTTTCTGATACCAATATAGGCCTTCTCGTCCTTCCCAATATCCCTCCACCCCCAATACCCCTCTAGACACAAAAAGACCCCTCACTATGATGCCTCCTGGACCTTACCACAGATTTAACTGCTGGTCTAATAGGGAGCAGGCACTAACCCCAGTTGCTCCTATTCCTTTGAATGCTGGGGTTCAAAATGGCGCCTATGATCCTTAGCAATATTCTTGCAGTATTATCACGAGGTCAACCTGCCAATTAAGGTGCAGGTGCTCCTTATTTAGGAGCTTGATTCCTACAGCAGTTCATCGCCACTGCCTTAACTTCCTCTCCACTCATGGCCTCCTGGATCCTTTACAATCTGGAATTTCGTCCTCTACATTCTACTGAAATGGCTCTTGCCAAAGTCTCCAGTGACTTGTTCCTGGCTAAATCCATGGGCCTTTATTCAGTCCTCATCCTTCTTGACCTCTCTGCTGCTTTGGACACTGTTGACCACAACCTTCTCCTCGATACCCTGTCCTCGCTTGTTTTTAAGGGCTCTGTACTATCCTGGTTCTCCTCCTATCTCTCCCATCGCTCTTTCAGTGTGTGTTCTGGTGGATCTTCCTCTGCTGTTATCCTGCTCTCAGTTGGTGTACTCCAAGGATCTGTCTTGGGTCCACTCCTTTTCTCTCTCTATACCCAGTCCCTTGGTGAGCTCATCTCTTTCCATTGCTTTCAGTACCATCTTTATGCCGATGACTCCCAGATCTACCTCTCTATGCCTGAAATCTCCCCGGCAATCCAGACCCGGATCTCTGCCTGCCTTTCTGACACTGCTGCTTGGATGTCTCACCGCCGCTTGAAATTGAACTTGGCCAAGACTGAGCTTCTTATCTTTCCCCCTAAAACTGCCTTTCCTCTTACTTCCTTCTCAGTCTTGTGGATAACTCTACTCCTTCCTGTTTCCTCGGCTCACAACCTTGGGGTTGTCTTTGACTCCTCTCTCTCCTCTCTCTCCTTCTCCACACACATCCATCTGATAGTTAAGACCTGCTGTCTCTTTCTCTATAACATCAACAAAATCTGCCCTTTCCTTTCTGAACACACTACTAAGACGCTTATCCACTCCTTAATCACCTCTCGTCTTGACTTCATTTCTTATCTCTCCTTACAACCCCCCCCCTCGGGAACTCCGCTCTTCTGACAAATCGCTTCTATCTGTGCCCATCTCTTCTATTGCTAACTCCAGACTTTGCTCCTTTCACCTTGCTGCACCTTACGCCTGGAACAAACTACCTGTGTCTGTACGCCAGGCACCTTCTGTGTCACTTTTCAAATCCAGGCTGAAAACTCAAAAACTCACCTATTCTCTGCTGCTTTTGGTTCTTGACTCACCTGATCTTTGTTTCTTTACCACTCCCCCTTGTTTTATCCCTGTCTGCACCTTCTGTGTTGTCTGTCTTGGCTAGACTGTAAACTCTGATGAGCAGGGTGTGTCTCTTGCATGTCTGTGCAGCGCTGCGTATGACTTGTAGTGCTCTACACATGCTCAGTAGTAGTAGTAGTAAGCCCGCAAGACTACCGCTAAGCATCATAGGCACCATTTTGAACCTTAGTATTCAAAGGAATAGGAGCAATTGGGGTTATCTTCTGCTCTCCACTAGACCACGAGGAGCATTGGGCGCTAGAAAGTGTTTGGTTGTGTCCAGCAGAGGGCACTAGCAGTTAGGGGGTCTTTGGTTGTATCTGGGGGTCATTCGAGGGCTGGGAAGCCTGTATTTGTGTCTGGAGGATATCCAGGGGAGGAGGAAGGCCTGTATTTACGTTGTCTAGGGAGGTACATCAGTCTTTCCATCTGCCTCTTTAAGCTAGCACTTGTTCATGCCGCGGGGCAGGTGCAAAAGTCAATGTACATATTTTAAAATGTTGATGTGGCTTCACATTGTAAAATGGGAAGGCAAAGTCAAGTCTTTTGTTTTTGGCACCCTCCTGCCACCCCCCACATCCCCTTTGAATCTGTGCATGTGGGTCATACACATGCAAACAGCGATTTTATAAAATCACTGTTTGCACTTGTATGTAATGTACACATGACCATTTACACATGCAGATGCTTCTAAAACAAGGGTCCAAACCTCTCATAGAACAAGAATTCAAGACTAGGGGGTATGGCTACTAAGCCAGGCTGATGGTTAACCCAGGCTATCTGCAGCTAGGTCCCATTGAATGACATGGGACCTAGCTGCGGATAGCCCGGGTTAACTGTTAGCCCGGCTTAGTAGCCATACCCCCGAGAGACAGGCTTACCATCTAGGTCTTCTTGCTGTTCTTCTGGGATTTCCTTTTCTTCTATTAAATCACTCCAAGAGAAACAAAACCAGAACAACATTGTTAGTGATACTGAAACAGCAAATAGTGATATAACAAAATGAAGAGAAAATGAACTGGTTTTGAAAGCGTTAGCACTACAGAAATTTTGGATAGAACTGTGCATGCATAAGAACATTTGTTTCAGTTTTTTTTTCTTTCCTTTTCTTTTGTTTAATTTCCTTTTTATTTTGCTACTAGTTCCTGTTATTTGCAAACTGTGCATGCAAAATGACCAACAAAAGAAATATTGGCCTAATATTAAAAAAGGGTTGATATTCAAATGCCGACAGCCAGTGATGCACTGAAATATCGGCAGGATATTTAGTGGCAGTATCAGGATAGGAGCTTCCACCGAATATTTGGGCTGAGCGGCGCCGTCCGGATAAGTGCTAGGACTCATCCCGTTAGCACAATTTTCAGCCTGCGCTCGGGTCAACTGAAAATCATGCTTACTGGATTCAGACAGTACCGACACTATCCTCGCTCCGCCCACAGGCTACCCTTGCATTATTTGGATAGTGCTGAGGTGGTCTGTGAAGATATCAGCATAGTGCCACTGAAATCTTGGCATCACCCTTACCCGGATGGCTTCCCATGGGCCCTATATTTCATTCACTTTTTTCTGTCCTTTCATTTAGCACACGACAGGAAACAATATAGAAAATGTTGATGTTTCCTCTTTCAAATGACCGCACATCCCAAATATGGGACTATCCTTTACTCTGGGAGGTAAAGTTCTTTGTAATAGTTATGTAGAGCCCTCAGTCTCCCATGATTTTCGATTACGGGAAGGGCTAGAAAATCTTGCCCTTCCTGTGGATTTCTCCATTCCCAGGGGCTTGGGCAGTGGTGGAAGTGTCTGCTGGAGCAGTGGTGATGCTCTTCCTAGTCTCTCTCTCTCTGCCCTATGCCGATCCCGTCTTGTGGTGTGAAGGACAGAGGCAATGCCATGTCTCAGGCCATGCTTTCCTCCGCTGCTGCCCAGGGCTGGTGTCATGTGGACTACTATAGAGCTATGAGACACCAGCTTTGTTCTCTTGATATCTGGCACCAAAACAGCATTGAAGCTGACAGAGCTGGACCTGCAGCCTGACAATAGGACCTGAAGCGTGATTTCTATTGGTACGTTACAGGGTCTATCAAGTTTAAACAAATTTTAGTTACAACAATTTACATGTTCTCAGTTTTAACTTTCCAGTGGGGAAAACGTTCACGGTATCTCCTTCTGCACGCAAAACCACACTTTCCAAACACGTTTATATTGCTTCCAAGTACTTTGCTTAATTTTCAGGGTAGAAGTATCAAGTTGTTAAGCAGGAGAACACTATTCACAGTCATCTTAAAGCTGGTTGCATTAAGCATTGTCTTTACTTTCTGGCCTCACTCCTCGGTTTCAGGTCAGAATAGCTTTGGTCAGTCCATGTAGTTATTTTTTATCAATTGGGCATCTTCCTACCACTAGGACCAGTTCTATGCACGTGAAGGAGCGTTTTCTGCTCTCACATGCACCTGATGGAAGATGCTCTGGGAGGTTAAGCCTTCCCAAATCCCAGGCTAGGAGGCAGGAACACAGCACTGATGGTATAAAGTGAGAAGAGGGCAGGAATTAGGATGATGATGATAGAGGCAGTTGCATCAAATTCCCTGCCTCTTGCCTCTGATTGACTGATTCTGGTGGCCAGGATTAAACAGCAGTAGAGGAGAAGAAACACATTCCTGAAAATGGGGGAGAGGAGAGAGAAAAGATCAAGTGTGTGGGGGAGAGAAGAAAAGAGAGAGAAAAGATCAAGTATGTGGGGGAGAGAAGAGAGAGAAAATATCAAGTGAGTGGGGAGAGCAGAGAGGAGAGAGAAAATATCAAGTGAGTGAGGGAGAGCAGAGAGGAGAGAGAAAATATCAAGTAAGGGGGAGAGCAATGAGGACAGAGAAAAGATCAAGTGACTGGGGGAGAACAGAGAGGAGAGAGAAAAGATCAAGTGAGTGGGGGAGAGCAGAGAGGAGAGAGAAAAGATCAAGTGAGTGGGGGAGAGCAGAGAGGAGAGAGAAAAGATCAAGTGAGTGGGGGAGAGCAGAGAGGAGAGAGAAAAGATCAAGTGTGTGGAGGGGAGCAGAGAGGAGAGAGAAAATATCAAGTGAGTGGGGGAGAACAGAGAGGAGAGAGAAAAGATCAAGTGAGTGGGGGAGAGCAGAGAGGAGAGAGAAAAGATCAAGTGAGTGGGGGAGAGCAGAGAGGAGAGAGAAAAGATCAAGTGTGTGGAGAGGAGCAGAGAGGAGAGAGAAAATATCAAGTGAGTGGGGGAGAGCAGAGAGGAGAGAGAAAAGATCAAGTGAGTGGGGGAGAACAGAGAGGGGAGAGAAAAGATCAAGTGAGTGGGGAAAAGCAGAGAGGAGAGTGAAAAGAACAAGTGTGTGGATGAAGAGCAGAGAGGAGAGAGAAAAGATCTAGTGTATGGGGACAGCAGAGGAGAGAGAAAAGATCAAGTGTATGGGGGAGAGCAGAGAGGAGGGAGAAAAGATCAAGTGTATGGGGGAGAGCAGAGAGGAGAGAGAAAAGATCAAGTGTATGGGGGAGAGCAGAGAGGAGGGAGAAAAGATCAAGTGTATGGGGAGAGCAGAGACGAGAGAGTACAGATCAAGTGAATGGGGAGAGCAGGGAGGAGAGACAAAAGATAGAGTGTGTGGGTGAGAGGAGAGAGAAAATAGCAAGTGAGTGGTGGAGAGCAGAGGAGAGAGAAAAGATCAAGTGTGTGGGGGAGAGCAGAGAGGAGAGAGAAAGGATAAAGTGTGTGGGGGGAGCAGAGAGGAGAGAGAAAAAACGAAGTGAGTGGGGGAGAGCAAAGGAGAGAGAAAAGATCAAGTGTGTGGGGGAGAGCAGAGAGGAGAGAGAAAAGATCAAGTGAGTGGGGGAGCACAGAGAAGAGAGAGAAGAGATCAAGTGTAAGGGGAAGAGCAGAGATGAGGGAGAAAAGATCAAGTGAGAGGGAGAGCAGAGAGAAAAGATCAAGTGTGTGGGGAGCACAGAGAGGAGAGGGAAAGATCAAGTGAGTGGGGGAGAGCAGAGATGAGAGAGAAAAGATCAAGTGAGAGGGGGAGAGCAGAGAGAAAAGATCAAGTGTGTGGGGAGCACAGAGAGGAGAGGGAAAGATCAAGTGAGTGGGGGAGAGCAGAGAGGAGAGCGAAAAGATCAAGTGTATGGGGGAGAGCAGAGAGGAGAGAGAAAATATCAAGTGAGTGGGGGAGAGGAGAGAGGAGAAAGAAAAGATCAAGTGAATGGGGTAGAGCAGATAAGAGAGAGAAAAGATCAAGTGTGTGGGGGGACAGCAGAGAGGAGAGGGAAAAGATCAAGTGTGTGGGGGAGAGCAGTGAGGAGAGTGAAAAGATCAAGTGTGTGGGGGAGCAGAGTGTAGAGAGAAAAGATCAAGTGAGTGGGGGAGAGCAGAGTGGAGAGAGAAAAGACTAAGTGAGGGTGGGGAGCACAGAGTGAAAAGATGAAGTGCGCGGGGGAAGCAGAGAGGAGAGAGAAAAGATCAAGTGTGTGGGGAGAGCAGAGAGAAGAGAGTAAAGATCATGTGAGTGGGGGAGGGCAGAGGGGAGAGTGAAAAGATCAAGTGAGTGGCGGAGAGCAGAGAAGAAAGTGAAATGATCAAGTGAGTGAGGTGAGCAGAGAGGAGAGAGAAAAGATCAAGTGAGTGGGGGAGAGCAGAGAGGAGAGAGAAAACATCAAGTGAGTGGGGGACAGCAGAGAGGAGAGAGAAAAGATCACGTGGGTGGGGGAGAGCAGGGAGGAGAGAGAAAAGATCACGTGGGTGGGGGAGAGCAGGGAGGAGAGAGAAAAGATCAAGTGAGTGGGGGAGGGCAGAGAGGAAAGAGAAAAGATCAAGTGAGTGGGGGAGATTAGAGAGGAGAGAGAAAAAAATCAAGTGAGTGGGTGGAGCAGAGAGGAGAGAGAAAAGATCAAGTGAGTGGGGGAGATTAGAGAGGAGAGAGAAAAAAATCAAGTGAGTGGGTGGAGCAGAGAGGAGAGAGAAAAGATCAAGTGAGTGGGAGGAGCAGAGAGGAGAGAGAAAAGATCAAGTGTATGGGGGAGAGCAGAGAGGAGAGAGAAAAGATAAAGTGTATGGGGGAGAGCAGAGAGGAGGGAGAAAAGATCAAGTGAGTGGGGGAGAGCAGAGAGGAGAGAGAAAAGATGAAGTGAGTGGGGGAGAGCAGAGAGGAGAGTGAAAAGATCAAGTGTATGGGGGAGAGCAGAGAGGAGAGAGAAAAGATAAAGTGTATGGGGGACAGCAGAGATGAGAGAGAAAAGATCAAGTGAGGGGGTAGCACAGAGAGGAGAGAGAAAAGATCAAGTGTATGGGGGGAGCAGAGAGGAGAGAGAAAAGATAAAGTGTATGGGGGAGAGCAGAGAGGAGAGAGAAAAGATAAAGTGTATGGGGGAGAGCAGAGAGGAGAGAGAAAAGACGAAGTGAGTGGGGGAGAGCAGAGAGGAGAGTGAAAAGATCAAGTGTATGGGGAAGAGCAGAGAGGAGAGAGAAAAGATAAAGTGTATGGGGGAGAGCAGAGAGGAGAGAGAAAAGACGAAGTGAGTGGGGGAGAGCAGAGAGGAGAGAGAAAAGATAGTGTGGGGGAGAGGAGAGAGGAAAGTGAAAAGATCAAGTGCGTTGGGGAAGAAGAGAGGAGAGTGAAAAGATGAAGTGTATGGGGGAGAGCAAAGAGGAGGGTGAAAAGATCAATTGTGTGGGGGAAGAACAGAGAGGAGAGAGAAAAGATCAAGTAAGTGGTTTAGAGCAGAGAGGAGAGAGAAAAAATCAAGTGAGTAGGGGAGAGCAGAGAGGAGAGAGAAAAGATCAAGTTTATGGGGAAGAGCAGAGATGAGAGAGAAAAGATCAAGTGAGGGGGTAGCACAGAGAGGAGAGAGAAAAGATCAAGTCTGTGGGGGAGAGCAGAGAGGAGAGTGCAGGAAGGTGTTCAGTGGAGGAGGGCAGCGAAAGAACTAGGGTAAGAAGGAAGAGAAAGTGGCAATGCCAGTGGGTATGAGGGAATTGAAGGTGATGTTGATGCCAGAGGAGACATGAGGAAAGGAAGCACTGATGCCAGCTGGGGAGAAGAGAAACAGTGAAACTTCTGCTGTGAGTGGGATGACATAAAAACATTTGTGAACCAGTGCCCTAGCTAACAGGAAAGGTACTCCGCACTTGCTGGATCACTGACCTGCACTGTCAGGAGCAACACTTCATAGTATGTTAGCTTCCTCTGTCAAGTGAGTTCCTCTGCTTATGGAAATATTTATCCAAAGGAGAGCCGGTGCTCATGAAAAGATTTATGAAATTGAGGCCTCAGAGTAGGTTTTTGTACATAACCCCATATCCACTACAGGCCACCCTGCCTGCCAACAGTGAAAAAAGTTAGAATTCCTCCATCCCATAGGAGAATTAAGATGGGTTTACTCATGGGATGGCTTTGGGGGTGATGTACAAGGCTCTTAAGCTCAATCCATAAACTAGTCATTATGCCTTGAACTAGGCTGGTAGTTGGAATCTCCCAGAGGTGAATTGTTTTCATTATTCTCTCTATCTTTAATTCTAGTCTCTCCACAGGTGTCTTCCCCTCTCCCTGGAAACACGCTATCATTCGCCCCATTCTGAAAAAGGGTTCACTTCCATCTCTAGCTGGCGCCCCATTTCTAATCTCCCTTTCCTCTCCAAGCTTTTAGAAAAACTTGTTTTCACCCAATTGTCATCACACCTTGAAGTTTCTCTCACCCTTCACCCTCGACATTCAGGTTTCCGCCCCAGTCACAGCACAGAGTCTGTTCTTCTTTCTCTTCTAAACGAACTACACACCACTCATGATCATGGCCTTGTCACTCTCGCTGTCTCTCTGGATCTCTCTGCCGCATTCGACCTCGTTGATCATCGCACTCTCCTTTCATGCCTCCAAGATGCCGGCATCACCGGCACAGTTCTTCATTGGTTTCACTCCTTCCTCTCTGGCTGTTCCTTTTCAGTTTCCACCGCTTCTCTCTCTTCACCCTCCACTCTCTTTCACTGCGGTGTCCCGCAGGGCGCTGTCCTTGCTCCCCTCCTCTTTAATGTCTTTTTGGCTCCTCTCGCACTTATAGTCCAACAACACGGTGTCTCCGCATATTATTACGCTGACGATATCTTTCTTCTTTATCACACTAACTCTGTCTCCCCCAATATTACCCCCTTCAACAATTGTCTCTCCTCAGTATGAGGCTTTCCTCCAACTTCTTGCATATCAATCTCTCCAAAACCTCAGCCATCTGGTTCACTGCCGGTAGCCCTGCCCCTTCCCTCATTCCACTGCTCTCTTCCGTTCCAATCCCCATCGTCACCTCTCTACGCTACCTTGGTGTGACCCTCGACTCCTTCCTATCGTTCAAAGCACATATCTCATCTGTAGTTCAGCGCTGCTTTCTCACCTTAAGACAACTCCGATCTGTACGTCCTTTCCTCTCTTTCTCCGCTATGTCCACCCTCCTCATCTCCCTAGTTGTCTCCCGCCTCGATTATTGTAACGTCTCCTTAGCTGGTCTCCCAACATACCAATCCCAACTTCAACGTCTGCAACGAGTCCACAACACTGCTGCCCGTATCCTCACTTGCTCTTCCCGTTTCGACCATATCACCCCTCTTCTCATTCGCCTGCACTGGCTTCCGATTCCCTTCCGTATTCAGTACAAATTTCTTCTTTTTGTTCACAGGTCTATTCATACTGGCACTCCCATTTACCTTGCCGATCTGATCCACCTCCACAATCCCTACCGTTCCCTCCGCACCATCCACATGAACCGCATAACCTTACCCTCCCCATCCCAGGCCCACCTAGAAACCACCCGTTCCTATGCCTTTTACTTCCTTGGTCCCCGCCTATGGAACTCGCTCCCCACAGACCTCCACTTGGAACTCTCATTTAAAACATTCAAGGTAAATCTAAAACCCCATCTCTTCTGTCTAGCTTTTGGCCTCTCTCCCCCCCCCCCCCCGCGCCCCTTTTCACCACCCCCATGATGTTGTTTTCCCTTGTGTCTGTTACTATAATCTAGCCTCGACCTTTTACTCTTCTCTCTTCTTTCCTATCACACTATGGCGTTCCTTTCCTAATTTTCTAAGCAGCCTTTTGTATATTGTAAACCGCTCAGACGCTATTGTGATGGGCGGTCTATTAAGTTCCCAATAAACATAAAACATAAACATAAACATCATTGAAATCTGCCTGGAGTGTAGGACGCTAAGCTCTTGTTTAAAAGTGTCTAACTTAGGGGTATAATAAGGGTTATCATTGTTTTTATGTTTTAAACTGGAGCTTGTTTTATCTTATTATCTTAGTTTTGTTTTATGGATCCTATTGTCCTCTGGCTTCATAAAGGGGAACGGGGTACAGCATATAACCAGTGTGCCTGTGCTAAAAATCCCATACAACTCAAACAGTGCGGGTTGGGGCCATGTGCGGAGACTTGGTGCGGGGTCTCTTTTGCATAAGGGCCTCATTTGCATAAATATTTGCATAATGTTACCATACACTAACTATTAGTAAACATGCCTCTTAATGAGTGTATGGATACAGAAAGACTAAAAGATTTCTACAGTACTATAATCCAGTGCCAACCGCCAGGCACATTAGGAACTACTACAAACACTGCCCATTTAGAACCCATAGCAAACCCGCCGTATCCTGACAGCATTACCAGGACTCACAAAGCACCAGACCCTACCTATCAAAAGGCAACACTGCAAATATTAAACCAATACATTTCAGAGAATAACAATTCATGACCTACTGGGGAAAGAGAACAAGTGGCAATGTCAAATAGGAATTACATAAACAGAATACCTCAGCTCAGTTACACATGCAGAACATAGACCAGCACCAAACAAGGAATCACAATTTAGAAACAGGAAGACAATAATTAAACTGGGAACCGCAAAAGCCAAACTTGGAATGTACAACACCACTGTAGAAATAAAACTATAAATTAATTTCCTCTTTCCTGTTTCCCATCAGCCCTGGCGGGCTTAACAGAGCCATGAGAGAGAAACTCTCCCTTTTCAGCTCTGAAAGCCGACGCTGAGGCAGCTGATGCTGCAAGGAGGGCTCTGCCGGGCAGGGGGGGGACCCTGCAGGACACTTGATTCTGCCGCTGCCGTGGTGGCAGCGGCAGCAGCAGCCAGTTTGTTTGTTCTTTAATCTACCTGGGCTGATGCAGAATGTTGTTAATGTGGGGCCCTGTGCAAACAACATTCTTGCTCAATGGATGGGCCGGCCCTGGGCTGGGACAGAGACTGGAAATCTCAGGGTCAGTGTGGGCATACTGTGGTTCACGCAGGCATCTTCCGTGAACATTCACCGACAGTGCACTTATCACTACATCAATGAATGGCGTTAACGACTGCGCCAAATGGCATAGCACAGGAGAGGCGTGAGACCTGTGCTAGCTCATGGGGTCATGCTGGGCACACCACCATTTTATAGTGCGGATCCAGCGCCACCCCTTTGCTCATTTTTTGGGATTCAATGTGTGTTACTGGTGCAAAGTTTAGTAAACATGCCCAAAAATGTGGGTAGTCATGGCCTAGTAGAGGGTCTGCCTCTTCTCTCTCCTCCCCCACAGGTTAATCTAATCACCCCCCCCCCCCCAAAAAAAAAAAAGAGCAGTCCACTTTTACTTTCCATTCACTTAACAGACAGGCAAGTACATAAATCTCAGTCCGGGGCTTTTATTTACATACTTGATATTCTGCCAGGGTCCTTGAAAAAGAGGCGCAGCCCAGAGGAATTTGGAGGCTCTTTATCTTCCTTGCTTAAGGAGTATTTCATTTTCCAATGGATTTTTCTTTTCCCTATGACTTGCTTCATCAGGAGGTTAGTTTATGCTTTCATAAAATTAAAAGGTTCTGTGTTCAAAAGTACTTATATGGTCAGCAGTGGTGCCATAGGAGTTCCCTGTATGCTCTAAAAAAACCTATATGGGGAACTTAAATGCTTTGGCCACATAGCTGCTATATGGTCAAAGTTATCCATTTAAATCAGGGTAGCCTTAAGGGATTTTTGGGGTGGAGTTTAAGCTATAAGGAAGTGGTGAAATTCAACCAATATCCTTATAACTTATCCTTGTCAGTGGTGGCCAAATAGTAGTTGACCAGCTTTTCACTACAGGCTTTTCTAATGAGAAAGCTTTCTCAGAAGTGAGTTTTAGTAATGATTTGAACACTGGAATGCAATGTCCCATTTGCAATGATGTGTTGACTAAGATATTCTAATTTCTGCTCAGGAAGCTACCTTTAAGCCCTGGACTTCATCTCTTGTCTACTTACTGAATTACTGTAGAAGGCTGCATGATTTCTTGATAAACCTCCAGGTCCACAAGGCCGAGACTGCTGGAGGTGCTGCTGTTACCATTGCTAATAAAGCAAAAATAAAATAAAAAGCCAGTATGCACTATCTGCTCATTATATTCACATCACATTTGGTTGCTATATATTCTCTAAGAAATGGAAAATTAACCTATTGTTATCTTGTCCTGTCTACACAGCATATCTTTGTACGTTTTGTGTTATGCTTACATCTTGCGACCTGTGCTGTTTAGAGTAACCCAGGAGTCTGTAAGGGTCATGTAACTTTAAATCCCATGGGTTGAATATTGCATATGACCCATTCGCTCTACTCCCATTGGAGTCTCCCTGCTTTCATTCCTTATCTCATAATGTACCTTTCAACACTACTGGCCATCTCTAGAGATCCCTAGTCATTGGGCGTAAGCTATTATTATTCCCCTCCCCTCGAGTCAGAGATCTCTATTTTAGATTTAGAGGTATGTTTACTAAGCCGTGTTAGGCTTCTGCAGCTAACAGCAGGTGATAGCTGCGAATAGCTGGTGTTAGCTGTGAAAGTCCCGCGGTAGGTGCAGGGGCGTTCCCAGCATCTGCTCTGTATTAACTGTGGAGTAAATGCTGAGACTGTGGGGTGCAAGCCTCACCGATGCCACTCTTGCCATCCACAGAGGTGGAAATAGCTGCACCTGTGAAACCTGCAGAAAGGACAGCTACCATTGCCAAGTGAACGCCCTAAGCCCACATCCCTCCCATTCGACACAGTGGGATTTTGTAAAATACTTGAAAAACTGTGCACATCCCAACATCTAGCTAGACACCCTATGCCAAATTGCATTTTAAACATATGCAAATGAATTGTAGGCCTAAATTTAGGAGTGCAACTTTTACGATCCTCAACTTAGGTGAATGCGCAGTTGAAAATTCATTTGGTGTGGGGGGAGGGGGGTGGGCATTTTCAGTGGTGACAGGCAGCACACTTAAAGCAGCTGGTTGTCACTGCTTTAATTTAAACCTGCATATTCAATGCTGGGGCCAGATCTGGCCACTGGCAATGAATATCTGGGTTGCCTGGTTACTAATTGATTAGCTAACTGGTTAGCGGCAATATTCACCCACTAGCCAGGTAGCTGATCTGGCTAGAGTTTAGTACTGCTGAACATCCCACTGACAGTGGTTTAACTGGTTAGAAGGTTTGCTAACTGGTTAAATCATATTGAAAATGCCCCCTATGCTTTTAGGTTTGGCTGAAAATAGTGGACCAACTTAGGCATCTAACAGGAGCATTAGTTTAGGAGTTCAGCTTTTTTTGAATATCAGCTTCTTTGATCATTACCCCCCAATACTTAAGTAAAGAAGGAAATATTCCAGATAAGCTACTGCAGGATTTGCTTCTTTTGTGCAGATGTAAATTGCATCATTACGAAGAGAGGGAAGGCCGAGCTACCTCAATGATCTCTCGCTGAGTTGTAAATAGCTGCTGCTATCGTCTGGATTGTCTTTATCATTCGCGAGCTGCGACCAGCTGCCTGTGCTTTCGTCACTGCTGCTGAGGTGATTTGGCAGCTCCTCTATTCTTCTGGAAGCTGCAGCTGTCTCGGCATCCAGGGTACTTCTACGTCTGATTATAGAAGTATTCAGTGCACAATAGTGTCAGTATCAGGGACAACAGATTTGTGGCATTTTATGAATGAAAACTGGGATGTTAAGTAAAAATATGCAACAGTTCACTTGAATAAGGACTTTCTCTGCCCTTCATGACCATGTTATGCTAAAAAAGGAATAACAAAGAAATAAATACATGATGTACAGACAATATTTAGCATCCGTTCATAAGTTTTACATTTCTTTTTGAAATTAAATCATTTATAACAGATTGTTGTGGTCAATACAGTTGCAAACGGATGGAAGGCTTCATAGTCCATTGTAGTCTCTGCTCTTTCCTTGAGCACATGATGGTGACTAAGTTGCAAGTTTCAATTTTATTTGATATTCCATCCAATCAATTCAATATGTAGGCTAATTACAAAAAAACCCCAAAGGTAATATAGAGTTATGGAATTTAACATCACAAGGGAGGGAAGCTTCTCTGCGGTGCTGCCAGGGTCAGTTGAAACTGACCATCCCAACCAGCCTCCAAATGATGATAGGGGGATATAAAGAGTTATTTCAGTTCAAAAGCTGTAGGAAAATAATATGATTTGAGATCAGTTTTAATTGTTTGCAAAGCTGTTTCAAACCTCAAATCCAGTAGAGAGTTCTTCCAGAGAGAAGGAACCAAAACACTGAATACCTGCTGCCTAGTAGACTCAAAGCTGGATTGATCTTAGTGTCCAAGAAGAGGTGTAGGGAATGAGTGAAATACATATATGGAAGATCTGACTAGAGAATTGACTTTAGTTTGGAAGAAAGCACTTGTCCATTCCATTCTGAAAAATCCTCACTAGATACAATTATATTAACCAATTACAGTTCAGTATCTAACTTACCTTTCCCGTCTAAACTCCTAGAAAAACTTGCCTTCTCCTAGCTTGTTTCTCATCTGGAAAGCCCCCTCACCAATCCAGCTTCTACACTGGTCACACAGCACAGAAACCATCCTACTTTCCCTTCTTAGTGAAGTCCATGAAGCCCTTGACCTATCATCTGTCTTCAGCCTAGTCAATCACACCATTCTGTACTCCCGCTTACATCACATTGGTCAAGCCCAATTCCGACGTGGACGTCCCGACCCTCTGTGCATCCAGTCGGAACCGGATGCAGAGAGTTAGCTGGGATTCTGATCCTGCAGAGCACGTCTAGCTCCTGTACGTGCAGGCTGGGACCCCAGTTCAGTCCAGCCTACATGTACAAGCCTTTCCTGCCTAGCGCAGTTAGGGCTTTTCAATAGAGCCATGGTGCCATGGCATCAGAGCTCCACTGAAAAGCTGTGATCCCCGGCCGCTGGCTCCAACAGTGCTTTCCCCACAGTCTGACCCCCAATCTGACCTCCCAAGGTCAGGGTCAGGCTGCGGGGAATATCCTCTGCCCCCTCCCAGCCCCGGGCCTGCCATCCTCCGCCGAAATTGATTTTCAGATCTTGTGCTAGTATTATTGTGGTAGGCTATGGCCTAGCATGGCCTGCTACTATGAAAGGCCTGTAAGTTAGGCCTGGATCCTAACTCCCATTATAGCTAGAAAAGAACCAAAAATCTGTGAAAAATGAGAAAACTGTTTTAAACTGCTTAATAAGAAGTATTTATGAATTCATAAGTCTTCCATTATTCTCTTGTGTGTGAAAGAACAGAAATGTTTCAATATATGCATTCCCGGAGCTAGGGATAACCTTGCAGTAGAGAAGTAACAAAATCAAGAACTGCACCATTGTTAAAGCAATCCTAAGGGAGGGGGCCGGTTGCTAGGCTCCGGAGGGATTTCTAATTGGACAGGTGCAGGGAATGTAAGACCAATGAGAAGTTTGCATGTATCGAGTTGGAACCAATAGAAAGTTCTCATGTATCAAACTGAAAAAGAGGTATAAATGGTTATGTCTCTGTAGAAACCTTTGCTCAGTTTCTTTTGAAGCTTTGACTGACTGGGCCTGTGCACAATAAACTGGCTTGGACCCTGTCAATTGACTCCTGGACTTATTCATTGATTGCACTTTGCTACAGCATTATTAGGCTTAAAATCTGAAAAGCCTGACATTGTCAGTACACGAAAGGGCAGAGGGCAGGTTAGGACTTACCCATTTAGCAGCAATATTCAGCCATAGAAAAAATAATGCATTTAATTTAGGCCTGCTTAATAACAGACCCAAGCTAAATGGATAGTGGTAGTGCAGTGAATGCACTATCTGGATATTTAGTACCTCTGCTTAGATGTATAGTGCGGCTGAATATTTGGATTAAGTTAAACACCAGCGCCAGCGCTTAACTTAAGCTGGTTACTGTTCAAGCTGAAAATCTGCCCTTTTGTTTCTTGATTTATATGAATCAGAACTATGGATATTTCAATCCCAAATACTACTAGCATCAGCTTGCTACATATTATAAACATGAGCCCTTTCAGGCACAGATTTAGGCATAGGTATTGTAAGCAATGCCTCTGGTGCTGAATTTTGATAGGTGCCAGAGCATTGCCTCTGTTGCATGCTACAATTTGAACCTGGCTGATGGAGCAATTCATTTCGGTGATCTGATCCACCTAGCATAGCAGCAACACTGATAATGAAATTCAGGTTGAAGCCTGTGCAGGCCTTGGTTCCTAACCCTCCCTCACAGGGATTCTTGTTTCCATGGAAACCCTGCAAGGGGAGAGGAAGGCCAGGATGCTGCAAGGCCTGGGCAGGCCCCATGCTGAATTTCATTATCAGTGTTGCTGCTATGTAGAGTGGACTGCACAGCTGAAGTGGACAGTGGGAAAGGCAAGATATCGGCAGAGGCAATGGAGGATTTGGGGGAGAGGAGGATCTCTCTTTTCCTAGTTGCCTATGGACACCCATAGTGGAAATCCAGCTCTGAGCCCTTTTAGAATTGAATGAAAGAAGTATTTTCAACTTTCAAATTAAGTGGATTATGAAACACTTTCTTTTTTGCATGGAATTTTAGAGGACATTAGCTCCACTGTGGTCATTTAAATGTTTGCTTCCCAAGTTTTACTATACTTTGCTATAGCCCAATGCTCCATAAAAATAAAGTTTAAACGGCAGAGATAGATCTAAGAGAGAAAGGGAAGGCAGCAGGAAGAAGCACAAAATGGAAAGGAAATCCTGGGAAAAGACTTAGAAGAAAACAAACACCAGGAAGTGATGAAAGATATCAAGACCCACCCAGTTTGTAAAATAAAATGATCAGAGAACAGGTATGAAAAAACATGTTTTGGTCAATATTTAGACCCAGCAGTCAGTTCGCCACATGTATTCAGCACTGCTACAGGTATAGTCATCAGCAAGGAAATTCAGCCACTATGGGAGTCATTTTAAAAGCTCTGTTTGTGATTTCTGTTCTTATATAATTCATTTACAATTTCCATTTCTGAAAACACTCAGATGTGCAAATCATATCGATTTCCCAAGAGACATTTCAGAAAGCCTTGAATTTACACGTGTCCAGTGCAATCATGCCCATGTTGCATGGGGTTAGGCGGAAGCAACCCTGGGGTATTATTAAAAAGACACACGTGTGAGCCCGATTTTAGAATGGTGCAACATGTTGGAATTTGTCCTCTGGGCATGAATAGGCATCAGAAAAGTGCTTGTTTTGGCAACCTAAGACCTGTGGAGAGAAGAGGAGTTCATTCCTCCAATATCTTTCACTATGCCAAAAAAGCATGCAGGCAAATAAAAGAGCCCGTTTTTGTATGTGCTTTGCTGCTGCACATCTCTGCTTGCAAAATGACAGGCCGGAATGTCTATGCGGCGTCAAATAGATGTGTCCATTCTGAAATACCATTCTGGACATGTCTATGTCGCCCAAGATGCCGCTGTCCATATCGGACAGGGGCATGGCCCGACTCCTGATTCTGCACATTCCTGTTTCTTTTTGTTTTCTGGTGATATTTATATTTTAGGGTGGAGACCGGCCGATTTTAGAATACACTTTAAACATACACAAAGTACTGTTGAATTGTGTATCTCACTGTTTTTTGTGAACCGCGCTGATGCCTAATAGTGCGGTATATAAGAGTCTATAAATAAATAAATAAATAAAAATACCCACCTCCTCTGCTGCCTCTGTCATGGAATTTCAGATGTTCTGACTCGGACATCCCAGATTTCGCCTACACAACCTTCTTAAAATGTGCCTTCATATGTATAACTATGCGGCTTAATTTAGGACACCTTTTTTTCTGGCCTAAATTAAGCCACTTAATTATATGGCTAGGGAAGAGTATCACCGCTCTACATATAGTTAGGCAGAACAGCTTCTCTCCATCCTCACTTTGCCCCAACACAATGAGGCAAAAAGTCGTCTATGTGTGCAGGGCAAATAGGTGCTCACTTGTAGCCTAATTTATAAGGGCACAAAGAAACTATGGCGGTTATTTTATGTTTATGTTTATGTAAAAGCTTGCTATACCATGCTCTGCTACAGGGTTCCAGTGCGGTTTACAATTCTAAAATCAAACACAAAACAAGACCACAGAAAGAAACTACAATAAAAACTGGACAGAGAGATTATGAAACAGAAGACCATAGAACAGTATCACACAAATTGGTAACCAACCTGCCACTCATGTCATCCTCTGAAAGGCCAAAGTGAACAGATGTGTCTTCAGAAGGGATTGAAATCTCCTCAAGGAGGGTACCACTCTCAGTTCCATAGAGAGCCATTCCACAGGGATGGAGCCCAAAAATAGAATGCTATATGATGCACTGTCTCGTGATACAGGGCGTACGACTAACAGATTAGTGGTTTATGAATGAAGTGACCTCCCAAGACAGTAAGGGGTAAGTAGCAATGATAGATACAGAGGAAGACCCGTGTGAAAAGCTTCATGAGTTAATATGAGAACTTTGAGCCAAAAACAAAATGAGACGGGAAGCCAGTGATGTTTGAACAACAGAGGAGAAACATGATCAAACTTCTAGCATTTAATAGAAGGCGGACAGGTGTATTTTGAACCAACTGTAATTTCTTGATATTTGAAGCACAAAAACCACAATAGATTGCATTACAGTAATCCAATCTAGATAGGACCATAGTAAGGAAGAGAGTGTACAGCGTTTGTTGAAAGAAAGGGTTTAACAGACCAAATCTTAAGTAAGGAGAAAAATGAGGAATGGACTGTAGCTGTGTCCTGAGCATCAAAAGATAACTGCGAATCAAAAATGTCTCCAAGATGAGTTAAAGTACTTACCAATGGTACTATGGCGCTGGCTATTTGTGGACTATATGTTATTCAATGGCGCTCTTAGATTTAATTGCAGATGATGGTTAGCAAGCCAGTCCGCAACGGTGGTAAAACATAAGTTAAAGGCTGTAAGATCTGGAGACTGAGGAGTTTTGGAATAAAACATGAGCAAGACATCATCTGCACAGCAAAGCACTGTGATGCCGTGATCTTATATCAATTTAAGAAGTGGGGCCAAGAAAATATTGAATAACACTGTAGAGAGTATGGAGCCCTTGGAGCCCAAGCCGTATTTGTGCTTTGGATATCTGAAAATGGCTATGGAGACATTGAAAGCACAGAGTCATCTCCAGAGGCATTTTAAAAACTGGGTCTGTGGATGTCCAAGTCTGAACAGGGGCATTGTACTGGCATAGCCAGAGCTTTCCAAAGAAACTGGACGTCACCGCCTGATCTCAGAAATGTCCTGGATATCCGGAGTTGCATGTAAGGTTATACAGTACCTGTCTGAGGCATGAATAGGCATCAGGAACGTGCTTATTTTCACCATAAAACCTTCAGGGGGTGTAGAGAAGATGGCACTCTAAAATCCCACTACTCTGCCCAATCACATTAACATCAACAGTGAGATCTGAACCCTGGCTTCCCTGATCCTAAGCTACTACTCAAACCTAAGCTACTATTCATAAACATCCACAGTCTCCCTCCCCCCATGCCCCAGCAGACGTCCATATCAGGCATGTCCATGTTTGGGGAAATGGTGCCTGAGCTTGCATGTGCCTGATCTCTTTTCAGCCATCCTGGGTTGGACGTCCCAGACTGCACTTCACATGTCTTTATAAAATACTAACATAAAACTTGCAGAAATTGCAAATAAATGGAACCCATGTCCATTTCCACCATTTTGAGAAAATGCATACATTTATGCGCATACAAATATGTGCAATTCACATGTGAAGGCACATTTTAGAAAACATCCAAGATTCTGGGGGAGGGGCAGTAGAGAATGTGGACACGCGTAAATGAATTCTAAAATCGACCTGTCACTGGCTCCAAAAGATAAACATTTCTGCAAACATATAAAGAAATAAGGGGCATGCAGAATAAGGGGCCAGACATGTGCAGGCAGATGGTCAGAGCGCGTGTATGGAATATGGACGTCACTGGCATCAGCAATGGCATTTCTGAACACTCAATTGTACATGTTAGTACACAGACGTTCCAGCCTGCAATTTAAAAAATGTGCAGTGCAGCAGCAGTAGTCGAAGAGGCATTGATTTTTACCTGCTATCCTTCCATGAGAGGGAAAAATCATTTTGGCGACAAGAGGGAATGCCCCTGTTATACTTATTGTTGAGAGCTGGCTGAAACAAGTATTTTTCAAATTACTGTTTGTGCCAAGGGGTAGGTATAGATATGGACATGTCTGCCAGCGGTTTTAAATGTGTGATGCTGCTGTGAAATCAGAGATGCAGGTGGATCTTTTTATCGCCACCCTGGATATACCTCTGTTACACTCCCATGTAACATAAACTAGTGGCCAAAATTCTGGATACAACAGCAATTCATTCCCTTCATGTGTATTTGAGATCTCTTGCTTCCCTCATCTGTTCTAGTTGATGTAAAGTCTATGGTTGAATGTGTTATTGCTTATTGAATTGGCACAGACCTAAAAAGCATACTTTTACTTTGAAAATTTGTGATTTTGCATGTTGAGATGAGAGGTGAGTATAATTTTGCATATTTCCTGTAATGACACCACTTGTTATTCATGCAGTTTTGCTCTGCTACACCATTAATATTTGTGTGTGTTCCTTTTGAATGTTTATCACCAATGTTTGTAAGTATGTTGTTGTTATATATGTCTTCAAAAAATAGCTTTTTTAATGTTTTTATAATTAAGTAAAATTTAATAAATTATTTAAGATATAGATTTCACTTAATATTTACTATGGTCTTTTTTTTAAATCAATACTAGGAATGAAAACTACTAAGAGACAAGACTGGTCACCCAAAAAGAGGGCTTCTGCAGCAGCGTTGAGAATGGAAGGCTACAGCTTTAGAGAAATAGAGGCACATTCCAACATGTGCATCCAGGCCCCTGTGTGCCCGATCGGAATAGGGATGCACAGAGGTAGACCAGATTCTGATCCCGCGGGGGCTAGACATGCCCCACGGGATCAGAATTGGGTCTAAGGTCTGTATGTGCAGGCTGGGACCCGATTCCGATCGGCCTACAGAGCCTTCCCAGCTAACTCAGTCAGGCTCCTGAATGAAGCCACGGTGCCATGGTGACCCATTGCCATGGCACCGCAGCTCCATTCAGGAACTGCGATCCCTGGCTGCTGACCACTCTTTCCTTTCCCCGCAGCCTGACCCCCGATCACCCCCTCACCTTATTTACGCTGCCTGGGCCAGCCATCCCTCAACATCCAGGGGGATTTATTCCACCTCTGAGGTGGAATAAGTCTCCCATCCAGTCTGCTGATCCCAGATGTACAGGGTCGACTTCAGAATCGGCCCTGTATGTCTGGGGTCGTAGACTGCCCCCTCCTACCCCCATCTAAGCCTCCCCGTACAAACCCCTTCTTCATACGGGGAAGCTTTTGACAGGCTGACAGGGGGGGCAAATAGCAGTGATGGCAGAATAGACCCCCATAGCAAAGAAACTTGGCAATGGAGTAACAGCCTCTGGTGTTCAGAAGCTGTGCAACCACTTTAAGATGAACAATTGCAAACAGTGAAACGGCAGAAAAAAGTCAACACCTACAACTAACAGGAGAATAGCAAGATTGGCTCTAGGGAACAGAAGAATTAATGTGAATGATATATACAACATTTTGTTCAATACTGGAATGTCAGTGTCAAACAGAACTGTTTGTCGTAGACTAGTCAAGGCCAGTCTGAAAGCCAGAAGACCAAGGAAAAAGCCATCTCTGAATCCAGTTCAAAGAAGGAAAAGGCTTGACTGGGGCAAAGTACACTTGTGTTGGTCAACTGAAGACTGGAAAAGAGTTATTTGGAGTGATGAGATAGATTTCAATTTTTGGGATTCAATATGTGTGAAGAAGACCAGGAGAAGATCTCATCCCAGAATGTCTGAACACCACTGTTAAGCATCCCCTGGGTGTCATGATATGGGGATGCATGTTTTGGCCTGGTGTAGGCAGGTTACGTTTTGAGTAGCACCGTCAGTGAGAAACGATACATTGCAAACATCCTCGAACTCAAAATGCTGCCTTCTGCTTCCAACATATTCGGGTCTGATGGGAATTTTAAATGTCAACAGAATAGAGCATCATGTCACACAGCAATCATATGCAAAAATTAGTTTTCTGGCCATAATGTGGAATTGTTGGCATGGCCTGGAAACAGTCTTGACCTCAATCCAATTGAAAACCTTTGGTCCAAACTGAAGAAGGCTGTGGCATCAAAGCATCCAAAAATAAATCTATTACTCTATCATTATGAGAATATCAGATGATACATCAAATTCAAAACTTTTTAAAACTTTTTTTATGGAAATTCGGGTCTCAGACTATAAGGAGCCAAGGCGTTAACTTTTTAGCCAGAATGCTCCATTTTTGCATCAATGACCCCTTTTTTTTATATATAGAAAAGTGCTTGATTAAATATTGTGTCCACTTAAAAATCAGCTTCATTCAAAAACAACAAGTCAGGCTTATCTTAGATGAGAAGTCCCTCAAGATGTAAGTTTTATTCTGTCCAAAAAACCTGAAGATACAATGTCAGAAGTATATCGCTATGGGGTATTAATAAATCGGAACCATTTTACATCATTAAAATCAGTAATGTCTTGGAAAATCTTTGGCATCAGTGACAGCTTGGCATCTTCTGGGCATTGATTCAACAAGTTTCCTGAAGTCCTCCTTCTTGATTATATGGAACCAGGAACTGATAATGCACTCATAATCAAGAAGGAGGACTTCAGGAAACTTGTTGAATCAATGCCCAGAAGATGCCAAGCTGTCACTGATGCCAAAGATTTTCCAAGACATTACTGATTTTAATGATGTAAAATGGTTCCGATTTATTAATACCCCATAGCGATATACTTCTGATATTGTATCTTCAGGTTTTTTGGACAGAATAAAACTTACATTGATGAATTTTTATTTCAATATAGTTTCTGAACCAATATTGTGTACTTTCCTTCCTAAAGCACATAAAATATTTGAACAATTGAGCACATATTGCTAGAAATGAACTAAACATCAAGGTGTATCCACAATTTTGGCCACTACTGTAGATGTGATCTCGCTGGACGCTTTAAATTTGGTGCTTTAGAAAATGGTTCTTGGGGCGTGGATGTGACTGGCATGTTTGAATGAGGGCTAGCTAGCTGAGGGCTTGCTGGGATACGTATTGACAGCGTAGGGCCATGATTGTGTGAGCTGATTTCTGCACTGTGAATTGTGTTTTGGGTGGTAAGTGGGCTGGATAGTGCCGGAGAGTAGGCATGGTGAGCACTGCACAGTTAGTGTGGGGGTAAACACTACGTGCTAGCTGTGATCCTTGAATTTAGCATGGGTTCAACTAACTTTGCCTCAATAGATGGAGTTAAGTGCACCCACGTTAATATGGCACATGTTAGAGGGCAGGGATCCACGTTAACTAGCAGAAAAACATGTTCCACATCCCTGACAATTAACACGGTGGTGTTGCACCTAATGTGTCCTAGTTTCAGCATTATTGACACAATAGACGCAACACCATAGCGCTCTTTAGTAAAAGGACCCCAAGTGTCATGGTTGGCGTTAAAAAAAAGGCTGACTGCAGTGTTTAAATATTAATATACTTATAAATTACCAGGAAATGGGAATAATGAGTGAGACAATCAAATTTGCAGATGACACCAAATTCTTCAAAGTTGTTAAAACACAAGACGATTGTAAAAAATTGCAAGACGACCTTAATAAACTGGGAGACTGGGAAAACAAATGGCAGATGACATTTAATGTGGACAAGTGTGTCAGATACAAACAGATTGTAAACTCTCCAAAGGACAGGAAAAATACCTATTGTACCTGAATGTAATGTGCCTGGAATGCTCTCCCAAAGGAGGTGGTGGGATAAAAAAAAATAAAAATTCAAAAAGGCATGGGACAGACTCAGAGGAACACTACATAGCAAGAGGATGGAATCAAAGCAAATGTAAAGAACTTCAGGCCCAATATTTGGAGGCCTTTTCACGTGTAAAGGCCTTATCCAGGATTTTCAAAGGGCACCTACACGGGTAGTGCCCTTTGATAATCCCAGATATGACCCTAATTCGCCTAGATGCTATCCACATAGCATCAAGGTGTGTTAGGGGCATTTTGGGGCAGAGCGGAGATGGGCCATGGCGCTACCCGTGTAGCACCAATTTTCAATACTACATGGTTAGCGCTCTGTGCCTTAAAGATAGGTGTGAGAAAAACTCGCCTATCTTTATGGCACTGGGGCTAACTTTGTAGCACTGAAAATCGGTGCTACACGGCTAGCTCCTGTGCCTACCTGGCTGGGCAGCGACACCTGGATTTTCAATGCCGGGGCTGCATATGACACCAGCATGGAAAATCCGGGTTAGGCGGGAAGTGGGAGGGCTATGCGCCAATGCGGTGCATAGCACCACCCAACTGAAATTTGGGCCCTTCATAAATAGAAATGGGTAACCTACCCGGAGCAAAGGCATAGAGGGGAAGTAACTTGCAAAGTGGTAGATGCAGCTTTACAACTCCGGCCACCTTACTGAGCAGACTAGAGGGGCCATGCTGGTCTTTATCTGCCGGCATTTACTATGT
Organism: Ichthyophis bannanicus; assembly: GCA_033557465.1. NCBI lineage: Eukaryota > Metazoa > Chordata > Amphibia > Gymnophiona > Ichthyophiidae > Ichthyophis > Ichthyophis bannanicus. The sequence continues at coordinate 402,682,459 of CM066038.1, forward strand.
TACTGGAAAGATGGAAACTAAGTACTACTAAATAAATAAAACTTTCCAAGTGCAGAGATGTATCTCTGTGCAAAATGATTTGACTTGTGCAAGCTGTGGTATTCTCAGTAACATCATATGGATGAAAAAATCGTACAGTGAAAAAGAAAGACAGGACGGAAATTCATATCTTCGAATTATGGTGCTGGCAAGCAATACTGTGTATACCATAGACTGCTTGACGAATGAATCAATTGGAATGAGAGGGGATCAAATCTAAATTTTCCTTAATTGCTCAAATGACAAGATATCGACTTTCATACCTTGGACACCTCATGCAAAGAGAAAGATTAGAGAAAGACATTATGCTTGTTTATATACTCTATGGGCCTTATATTCTACTGGGCAGGCTATGCGCTGCTACGGAGCATAGCGCTGCCTGCCAACCCTTAATACCGGATATTCAATGCTGGGGTCTTATGCGGCCTCGGCATTGAATATCTGAGGATTGCTGCAGACGCCGGAAGCCAAATTAGGTAACCAGGCAGCAGTGATATTGCATGCGGCCTTATGTGCCGAAAGAGAAGCGAGGGTTTTCCTCACCTAGCTTTTCAGTGCAGATCATTAACCAGGCAACATGCAATATTGCTGCACCCGGTTATTGCTTGTTGTCGCCTCCAATCTGCCCCAGAACATCCCTGGCATGCCCTGGTGCTAACCGGATAGCATCGGGGCACATAGGGGAGTTAGATGGGGATATTCAACGGCACTAACCTTGTAAGTGACATTGAATATCCCAATTTAAGGCATTTACATGGTTTACTGGGCTGTAACCTACGTAAATGCTTTTGAAAATCGGATCCTACATTTTTTTTTATTTTTTATTTATAAGAATTTCAGAATACATAAGCAGGTCTACAAACTTAAACATGCAAATAGGCATGTGCAGGAAATATATTACAAAACAGTTTACAAAGGCAAACAAATAAACAAAAACACATGCCTAACTAGCCCTCAGACTAAGAGAGACCCTAGAAAATTAAGGGGGAAAAAAAAAAGAACAAACGCTACCTTAAAGAAGAAATATAAATCCACCTGAGGTTCGGAATACACCTATCACTGCAATATAACCCACCCACCTAGGGAACCGCAGAGAGACGAGAACTAATAAAGGAAGCTAAATTAGAGGGCTCATAGAAAATATATGAAGCAGAATGTAATTTTACCAAACATTTACAAGGGAATTTCAAAAAGAAAAGACCTCCCAACTGAAGAACACCGGATTTTAACAACAAAAACGCCCTTCTCCTTTTCTGAGTATCACGTGATAAGTCAGGAAACAGATCCTACATTTTTAAAACTGTTTGCTTTTATTCCATTTCTCCATGCAATACAAGCTTTTATAGAAGGCTGACTAAAAAGTGTGACTTGCGATTCAGTTAAGTGGAAGTTTGCTTTAGTACCTTTCCTTCACTAGGGCTGGTTGCATTATTTCTTAAGTATGATATGAGATGCTAGCCTAGGGCACATTTTAAAACTATATAAATAATTATTGTAAATATTACCTTCAAACATGCATGAGCACAAATATTGATTTATGCTTTGGTGTGAAGTCTCATCACATATCATTTATGGATACCTGGATTTTACATCAAATTATCATAGAAGCGCATTGAAAAGGTATCGTAAACTCGGTCTTGTTGTATTTTCTTAAAGATAGCTGAATAGTGTAAGGGCATAATTTTATAACAGGGCACCTATGTGAAAAAATTGCATTTTTTTGGAACTTGCTTTTTATTGAAAAATATTTGCATTAAAATAGCAAACATTAACCAATAAACTATCCATAACAACATTGTGCACTTTTTTCCAGGCCTGATTATAGCTGCATCTTCGATGAGTGGTACAATACTACTACTACTATTAATCATTTATATGGCACTACAAGGCATACGCAGCGCTGTACAGACACATATAAAAATGGTCCCTGCTCGTCAGAGCTTACAATCTAATCAAGGTAGACAATACATTAGATGAGAATAAGGGTCCAAATAGGGAAAGTAATGAGACACAAGGAAAACGAGGGGTCAGGATCCAAAAGCAGCTTCAAAGAGGTGAGCCTTTATCATGGATTTGAAAAGGGGGAGAGAAGAAGCCTGACATACGGGTAAGAAGAAATTAGACCTTACCTGCTAATTGTCTTTCCTTGAGATCTCTCCGGGCCAGTCCAGGAACCATAGAGTTGTCAACCTTCTCCAGCAGCTGAGGACTGAATTTCAAAGTCTTGCTGACAGTTACTCCAGCCCCCTCTAGTGTCAGAGACTCAGTCACCCATTGTCAAAGCAGTCTGTCTACTAACCATCGCCAACGTTACTTAAATACTATTACAGAAAAAAAACAACAAATGACCCAACTGAGGTGCTAAACTTCCTTATTTTCATTTCTCTCATTACTTCATTTATTTATTTTAAATATAGAACGGCCTGAAACTTGTACCCCCCGAACCCTCAGGGAGCCCCACAGTCCGTGCCGCTCCGCACCTTACGGGTGGAACGCCCAGACCTACTCCTACAATCCTGTGTTGTTATACTCCATTCCCCCACGCTCCTGAAGCCGTCTTCAACCTCTGACGAACCACCAAAACATTCTTCTATCGAACTTAGCAAAAGACTTGAGTGGGCCCTGGACTGGCCCGGAAAGATCTCAAGGAAAGACAATTAGCAGGTAAGGTCTAATTTCTTCTTCCTCTTTGTCTCTCTGGGCCAGTCCAGGAACCATAGGGAAGTACCAGAGCAGTACCTAACCTCGGGTGGGACCAGCGAGGCCCGCTACTATGGCCCAGGCCCCTACATTTGCATCACTTTTTGCCTGAACATCTAACCAATAGTGTTTCACGAACGTGTGCAGCGATGACCAAGTAGCCGCCCGGCAAATATCCACCTGCGGGACCAAGGCGAACTCGGCCCAGGACGCCGCTTGGCTCCGAGTCGAATGAGCTCGGAGGCCTTCTGGAGGATTCCTTCCGCTCGCTTGATACACCACTGCAATCGCGTGCTTCACCCAACGAGCAATCAAAGCCTTGGAAGCTGCCTCTCCCTTCCGAGGACCCCCAAACAGTATGAACAACCGGTCTGTTTGCGAAAAGATTCCACCTCTTAAGGTACCTATGCAGTAACCTACCAAGATCTAATTTCTGCAATGACCTATCCACTACAGCCGTCCTGCGACCAGGGCCGGCCCGTCCATTGAGCAAGAATGTTTTTTGCACAGGGCCCCGCGTTTCAGGGGGCCCCGCGCAAAAAACATTCTTCAGCATCCCAAGTTTTAAAAAAAAAAAACAAACCGGCTGCTTCTGCCGCGGCAGCATCAAGAGCTCTGCCGCGGCAGCATCAAGAGCTCTGCCGCGGGGCCCCCCCCTGCCCGGCAGAGCCTCCATGCATCCTCAGCAGCTTTCTTCATGTCCAAAACGCGGGCTTCTTTCAGAGCCGCGAGAGTTTCCTTTCTCGCGGCTCTGTTAATCCCGCCGAGGGTGATGGGATTTCCCATCAGCCCCGCGGGAGTAAGAGAGCCGCGAGAAAAGAAACTCTCGCGGCTCTGAAAGAAGCCTGCGTTTTGGACATGAAGAAAGCTGCTGAGGATGCACGGAGGCTCTGCCGGGCAGGGGGGGGCCCCGCGGCAGAGCTCTTGATGCTGCCGCGGCAGAGCTCTTGATGCTGCCGCGGCAGAGCTCTTGATGCTGCCGCGGCAGAAGCAGCCAGTTGGGGTTTTTTTTAATTTTAATTTGGAATGATAGGGGGGGGGGGTGGTTAGGACTGGTAATGGGCTATGGGAGGGGAGGCTAAACTGGAAGTGGGCGGATGGGGGGGGGGTGGTGAGGACTGGTAATGGGCCGGGGGGGGGGGCGGGTTATGACATGTAAGGGGCCAGGGGGGGGGGGGTGGTTAGGACTGGTAATGGGCCATGGGGGGGAGGCTAAGACTGGAAGTGGGCTGATGGGGGGGGTGGGGGTTAGGACTGGTAATGGGCTATGGGGGGGGCTAAGTGGGCTGATGGGGGGGGTTAGGACGGGAAATGGGATATGGGGGGGGCTAAGTGGGCTGATGGGGGGGGTTAGGACTGGTAATGGGCCATGGGGGGTGGAGGCTAGGACTGGTAATGGGCCATGGGGGGGGCTAAGTGGCTGGGGGGGGTTAGGACTGGTAATGGGCCATGGGGGGGGGAGGCTAGGACTGGTAATGGGCTGATGGGGGGGGGGTTAGGACTGGTAATGGGCTATGGGGGGGCTAAGTGGGCTGATGGGGGGGGTTAGGACTGGTAATGGGCTATGGGGAGGGGGCTAAGGCTGGAAGTGGGGGGGTAGGACTGGAAATGGGATGATGGGGGGGATAAGAATGGAAATGGTCTGATGGGGGGGGTAGGACTGGTAATTGACTATGGGGAGGGGGCTAAGGCTGGAAGTGGGGGGGTAGGACTGGAAATGGGCTGATGGGGGGGGTTAGGACTGGTAATGGGCTATGGGGGGGCTAAGACTGGAAGTGGGCTGATGGGGGGGGGTGGTTAGGACTGGTAATGGGCCATGGGGGGGGGTAGGACTGGAAATGGGCTGATGGGGGGGGTTAGGACAGGTAATGGGCGATGGGGGGGCTAAAACAGGAAATGGGCTGATGGGGGGGGGTCGTTAGGACGGGTAATGGGCCAGGGGGGGGGGTTAGGACTGGTAATGGGCTGATGGGGGGGAGGGTTAAGACTGGTAATGGGCCATGGGGGGGGGGTTAGGACTGGTAATGGGCCATGGGGGGGGAGGCTAAGACTGGAAGTGGGGCTGATGGGGGGGGGTAGGACTGGTAATTGGCTATGGGGGGGGCTAAGACTGGAAATAGGCTGATGGGGGGGCTAGGACTGGAAATAGGGTGATGGGGGGGTTAGCACTGGTAATGGGCTATGGGGGGCTAAGACTTTAAATGGGCTGATGGGGGGTAGGACTGGTAATTGGCTATGGGAGGGGGCTAAGACTGGAAATAGGCTGATGGGGGCTAGGACTGGAAATAGGGTGATGGGGGGTTAGGACGTAATGGGCTGATGGGGGGTTAGGACTAGTAATGGGCTATGAGGAAGCTAGGACTGGAAATGGGCTGAGTGGAAGGAGGGCTTGAACTGCAAATAGCTGATGGGGACGGGGGCTTGGAATGGAAATGGGTTGTGAGGGGGAGGGAGCTAGGACTGGAAATGGGTGAGGGGGGGGCTAGGACAGGAAATGGGCTGATGGAGGGGCTAGAATAGGACTGGAAATTGGCTGTTGGGGGGTGCTAAGATTGGAAATGGGCTGTGGTGGGGGTTTGGATTGAAATGGACTCATGAAGGGGCTAGAACTGGAAGTAGGCTCATGGGGGGCTTGGATTGGAAATGGGCTGAGTGGAGGGGAGCTAGGATTTGACATGGGCTGATGGTGGGGCTAGGAAAGGACTAGAAATGGGCTCATGGGGGGCTGGGATTGGAAATGAGCTGATGGAGGGACTTGGATGGGACTGCAAATAGATGGGGGAGCTAGGACTGGAAATGGGCTTATGGGGGGCTAGGACTGGAAATGGGCTGATGCGGGGACTAGAAGGGAGCGGATGCTGGGTGGGACTGGAACTAGAATGGAGCTGATGTTGGGGGAGGATTAGAATGGGATGGAGCTGGGAGAGTGAAATGGAGAGGGAAAAAATATTTTGTGTGGGAGGGAAGACAAATCTACAATTGTCCGGATATTGGGAGAGTAAGTGGGGATTGAGGATGGAGGGGTAAAATTTGAGTGGATGAAATAGGAATGAGGAAAGAGGAAAAGGAGAAAGATTAGTATGTTAAAGCAGATGTAGAGAGAGAATGGAAAAAAACTAGAAGAGAGAAGAAAGGACAAATGGACAGCAGACAATGAAGAATTAGCGGAAGACACGAAGAAACCAGAAGAAAGTGGCTGGAGCAATTGCAGCTGAAAAAAAAATGCACAAAAGGTAGAAAAATATCTCTTTATTTTGAATTTATTAATTGGAATATGTCAGCTCTGGGAAATGTGCATCATTAACGTCTGCGCTTTGTTTAGTACAAGAGCAAATTAATGTATAGTTTTATTTCTACAGTGTTGTACATTCCAAGTTTGGCTTTTGGGATTCCCAGTTTAATTATTGTCTTCCTGTTTCTAAATTGTGATTCCTTGTTTGGTGATGGTTTATGTTCTGTTCATGTGTAACTGAGCTGAGGTATTCTGTTTATGTAATTCCTATTTGACATTGCCACTTGTTCTCTTTCCCCAGTAGGTCATGTATTGTTGTTCTCTGAAATGTATTGGTTTAATATTTGCAGCGTTTCCTTTTGATAGGTAGGGTATGGTGCTTTATGAGTCCTGGTAGTGCTGTTAGGATACGGCGGGTTTGCTATGGGTTCTAAATGGGCAGTGTTTTGTAGTAGTTCCTAATGTGTCTGGCGGTTGGCACTGGATTATAGTAATGTAGAAGTCTTTTAGTCTTTCTTTATTCATACACTCATTAAGAGGCATGTTTACTAAAAGTTCGTGTATGGTAACATTATGCAAATATTTATGCAAATGAGGACCCTTATGCAAATGAGGCCCCGCACCGAGTCTCCGCACATGGCCCCGCACCCCCCTTGGGCCGCCCCTGCCTGCGACCCTGAAAAGTCGGCAATGAAATCGGCTGATTGATGTGAAAACCAGACACCACCTTCGGGAGAAAAGACGGAACTGGGCGCAACATCACCTTCTCCTCAAAAAACTGAATATACGGCTCTCTGCAAGAAAGTGCTTGCAAATCCGAAATCCTTCTGGCAGAACACAACGCTACCAAGAAGGCAGTTTTCCAAGAATACTCCAGCAGAGGAACCGCCCCTCTGGGGTCAAACGAAGGCCGCATCAGCGCCTCCAAAACCAAGTTCAAATCCCAAGGCGGCACCACCAGCCTCAACGGAGGTCTCAGGTTCCGAACCGTCCTTAGGAATCTCATAACATCTGGATGACACGACAATGTGCTCCCTTGCACCTTTCCTCGAAAACATGCTAGGGCTGCCAATTATACCTTCAGGGTACTGAGAGCCAGACCCTTATCCAGACCTCTTTGCAGGAAAGTCAAGACATCTGGCACCGAGGCGCTGAATGGACGAATGCCACGGCCTGCGCACCAAGCCTCAAAAATGCGCCAAATACGAATATACGCCAAGGACATAGATTTTCTCCGGGCCCACAACATCATGGCTATCACCGCTGCCAAAATCCCTCTAAGCCTCAGCCTCTCCCTTTCAAGAGCCAAGCCGTAAGAGAGAATCGATCCATATTCGGCCTTAGAATCGGACCCTGGTTCAACAGATTGACTCGGTCCGGCAGCCTCCATGGATGAGCCACCAACAGTCGAACCAGATCCGCATACCACGTTCTCCATGGCCAGTCCGGCACAATGAGAATCACCTTTCCTCTGTGCTTCTCTATCCTCCGGACGACCCGACCTATCATTGGCCATGGCAGAAACACATACAGCAGCTCGACCGCTGGCCACGGTTGAATCAAGCCGTCGAGGCCTTCCGACATGTGATCCCTGTATCTGCTGAAAAACCGACACGCCTTGGCGTTGTTGAGAGTGGCCATCAAATCCATGCTCGGCTGTCCCCACCTCAATGCAATCTCGTGAAAGATGGCCGCATTCAATTCCCACTCTCCCGGGTCCAAGACATTGCGACTGAGGAAGTCGGCCTGCACATTGTTCCGACCCACCACATGTGTTGCCGAAAATGCCACCAGATGAGTTTCTGCCCATGACATCAAATGTTGACTTTCCTCCAACAAGGCGGGACAGCCTGTGCCCCCCTGATGATTGATATATGACACGGTCACCGCGTTGTCGGAAAACACGCGAACCGCTTTGCCGTCTACCAAATGGACAAATTCCCGAAGAGCTAGGAGCACCTCTCTCATCTCCAGTCGATTGATCGACCAGCCCGTCACCATTTCCGGCCAGGTGCCTTGAGCCACTTGAGCCAAACAATGCGCCCCCAGCCTGCTAGACTGGCATCTGTGGTGACTGTCACCCAATCCGGCTGATCCAGTGGCATGCCCGCCTGCAAATGGCTGGGCTGTAACCACCATTGCAAGCTGACTCTGACCGGTTCCGGACACACCAACTTCCGATTCAGGGGATGAACCTGAGGCGACAACCGGGACAGTAACGCCTGCTGTAAGGGACGCATATGCGCTCTGGCCCAGGGTACCAGTTCCAAGGAAGCCGCCATGGAGTCTAGAAGCTGCAAATATCGCCATGCTGACGGAGCCTTCATGCGCAAAAAAAGCTGACACTTGCTTCAAAAGCTTTTGTACCCTGTCTTCTGGTAGAAACACTGCCCCTATGGCCGTGTCGAACACCGCCCCTAGGTAGATCAGGCGCTGCACCGGACACAACTGACTCTTGGTCTGGTTCACCACCCAGCCTAGTTTCTCCAGGAAATCCACAACTCAAGCTGTTGCCATGCCCGATTCCGAGACGGAACTCGCCCGAATCAACCAGTCATCGAGATAAGGGTGCACAAGGAGGCCCTCTTTCCGCAACGCAGCTGCCACTACTACCATCACCTTTGTGAACGTGCGTGGTGCCGTTGCCAACCCGAACGGTAACGCTCGGAACTGAAAATGGCCCATGGGCACTGCGAAGTGCAGAAATTTCTGATGCTCCGGCCTTATGGTGATGTGCAAATAAGCCCCGGTGAGATCTATGGAGGAAAGAACTTCTCCCGGCTTTACCGAACGAATAACCGATCGCAGGGTTTCCATGCGGAAATGCGGAACTCGCAAGCAGCGGTTCACGTGTTTGAGGTCTAAAATAGGCCGGAAGGACCCTTCCTTCTTGGGTACCACAAAATAAATTGAGTATCGACCTAATCCACACTGGTCGCGCGGAACAGGAACCACCGCTTGGATTTGTAGCAAACGCTGAAGGGTATCGGATACCGCCCTCCTTTTTGAAGCAGATCCGCATGGAGACGCCATGAAGGCCTCCGCCAATAGACGCACGAACTCCAGTGCGTAACCTTCCCGGACAATCTCCAGGACCCACTGGTCCATCGTGATCGTGGTCCAGACGGAGTGGAAGTCTCTTAATTGACCTCCACCGGCACCTCCGCCTGGACCAACCTCCTTTCATTGAGGCTTTTTAGTGGAGGCCTGCTGAGGTCCGAAATAACCACGTCCAAACCCCCGCGCTCCTCGAAAGGATATCCTCTGGCCAAGAACCATTCTCTCGGATATGGAGAGAACCTAGAGCCTCTAAACCTGCAGAACTCCCTACTCTGCCCTTTTACCGGAGCTCCAGGCTTGGAACCCTTCGGATGATCCTCCGGGAGGTGACCACCTTTGGAATCCCCCAAATCCTTCACAATCTTCTCCAGCGCTTCCCCAAAAAGGAGCTTGCCCTTATACGGAAGCTTACTAAGATGAGCCTTCAACGAGGCATCCGCTTGCCAATTCCTCAGCCAGAGGAACCTTCTGGTGGCAATTGTCGACGCCATGGCCTTCGCCAAAATCCGTACCAGATCATAAAAGGCATCTGCGAGATAGGCCGCCGCCGACTTTAACTTTGCCCCCTCCGGAGAAGAGCTGTCCTCTCCCTCCGGGCAAGACTCCCCCTGGAGCCAACGAATGGCTGCTCTGGCCACATAAGCCCCACAAATTGAAGCCTGCAGAGCCAGAGCCCCAGAATCAAAAGTCTGCTTGAGCAGTGTTTCCAACTTTCTGTCCTGCAGATCCTTAAGAGCCGCTCCGCCTTCCACCGGAATCGTGGTCTTCTTAGTTACCGCTGCCACCAAGGCATCTACCCTTGGCATGTGAAGCAACTCCCGCTGATCATGCGGAACTGGGTATAGGCACCCAATGGCATGAGCTCCATGCAGGGTAGCCTCTGGGCATTCCCACTCCGATTCCACCATCTGCTTGATCACCCTGTGAACCGGAAAACACCTCTGCTCCGCCTTAAAACCTTGAAGCAGAGGGTCTTTGAGCGGTTCCTCCTGAACCGCTGGCATGGTTATAGTCAGGGCCGCTAATGAATGGACAATAAGCGTTCCTCCTTCCTCCTTCCTGAAGACTCTAAAAAAACCCATTAGGGTCATCCCCTGGGGCAATCTCACCTTCCTCAAGATCCTCTGTCCACTGTTTAAGACCTGAGTCTGAGAGAATTTCCCCTCCTCGGTACTCAGGAGCCCTGAGATGGGCGGCCCGAAGCCATTGGAGCCCATGTCAACTGCCAAACCAGTTTTGGAGGAGCCCTCTCCGGGATCCTAAGAGAGCCCTCTCCTCTCTGCCCCCCCGCAGCCGAGGGAGCAGAACCTTTGCCCTGTACTTGCTCTAACTTCAGGCAATAAGCCTTATGCAGAGACAAAATGAACTCCGCAGAAAAAATAGTGTCTAAGGCTCCTTGCCCCACCTGCACAGGGGGCTGAGATCTAGTTTCTGCGAACGGAGACTTTTTAGATTTTGCTTTTCTCTTTACTTTTTTCTCCTGAGCCGCGGCAGGAATGACCTTCTGTTCTAAAATGGCCACCATTCCCACCTTCTCTCCCGCCACAAAATGGCTGTCTAATGGCTCAGAAGCAGGAGCTCTGTTCTCCATGCTGAATCCGAAGAAACTGACACCGACTGCCCCGCCAGACACAAAAGCAGCAAAACCACGCTTTGGAGAGACCCCGATGACTGCCACACTGAGCGCACGCTGGTAAGACCGGCCGCATGCGCTTGAAAGTTAAAACCGCTGAACGCGAATAGAGCCTGAAGACGATACCGCTCTGCTACGAGCCTCCCGCCAAAACTCTTGAGATCGGGCCCCCTTACCTGCACACCAGAAGAATGCCAAAACCGACTACCAATGTCGCTGCTAGCAGGTGAGGCAGACGTGGCCCAAAGGCAGAGAAGATGCTGACCTCTGGGGCTCCCAGTGTCTAGCTTTCCCTTGTCTGCGGAAAACAGTACAGCTCTATGAGGCAGGCTCTGCCTCTCACCACACTGCCCTGTGCAGCCAAGCCACGTAGTCCATCTGTGCTTTTTATTTTTTTTTCAAACAATCTTAATGTGGCAGATCCTGTATGGAAGAATAGCACCCAGCTAGGGCACTCACCAGACTTTGGGGGGGGGGGGGGGTTCTATCTTAAAAACACCGTTCCTCTTCGTCCCTCCAGGAGCCTGCCAGCCCCACGTCCTATCCAGCTGCTGAGGACTGAAAGACTGAGTCTCTAACACTAGAGGGGGCAGGAGTAGCTGTCAGCAAGACTGAGATTCAGTCCTCAGCTGCTGGAGAAGGTTGACAACCCTATGGTTCCTGGACTGGCCCTGAGAGACGAAGAGGAAACGCAGATCAGTGTTTACTCTTTCAAAAAGAAGAAAGGCAAGGGGGCATGCAATGAAGCTACAATGTAGTTCATTTAAGACTAATTGGAGAAAATATTTTTTCACTCAATGCGTAATCAAACTCTGGAATTCCTTAACAGAGGATGTAGTAAAAGCTGTTAGTGTAGCTGGGTTTAAAAGAGATATGGACAAGTTACTGAAGGAAAGTCCATAAACCATTATTAGAGAAGACCTGGTGAAATCCACTGCTTACTCATGAGACAAGCAGCATAGAATCTGTGTACTTTTTGGAAGCCTGACAGGTACTCGTGACCTGGATTGGCCACTGCTGGAAACAGGATGATGGGTTTGATGGACCTTGTTCTGACCCAGTATGGCATCTGGATAGGGTAGGAAGAAGGGGAGGAAGAGTGACACTATATGTAAAAAATAATATTAAAACTATGGAAATACAGGAAATAAAAGGAGAGAGGAGACATTGTGGGTTAAACTAGAAAGAGGAAAAGAGAAATCTATTTGCAATGGCATGATATACAGACCTCCATCACAGGGAGAAGAAGTGGAAGGAGACTTAATAGTAGACATACGCAGCATTGCCAGGAAAGGGGATAGAGGATTTCAATATGCTGGATATTGATTGGCGCATCCCTGCTGTGGTGTCATATAGAAGCAAGGAGATCCTGGATTCTTTATAGGAAGAACTATTCAGGCAACTGCTAACAGAACCCACACATGCAGGGGCCATACTGGACTTGGTGCTTACCAATGGGGAAAGTGTTTCTGATGTTATAATAGGAGATCATCTCGCATCCAGTAATCACCAGATGACATGGTTCAGTATTAGGACTAGGGTTGATAAAATCCATTCAAAAGCAAAAGTCTTGTTTAGGACAATTAAACTTTGCCAAGATGGGCTAATACCTCAAGGAGTCATTAGTGGGATTGGAACAGCTGGGAATGTAGAAAAACAGTGGGCAAAACAGAAAGGGGATATTTTAAGGGCAACCAACCTTTTTGTTAGAATGGTAAATAAAGATAAAAGGAAAAGAAGGCTGCTATGTTTCTCAAAAGAGGTAGCTGAAAAGCTAAAGAAAAAGAGGGAGGCCTTCATGAAATACAAGAGATCACAGAGAGGAAGACAGGCATTGATATTTGGAAAAACTTAGAAAGGCTGGCAAAGTAGTCAAGAAAGCAAAGATTCAAAAAGAAGAGGAAATAGCCAATGCAATAAAATGGGAGGGGGGGGGGTGTTTAAGACATTTTTCAGATGTTAGTGAGAGGAGGAAGGGCAAAAGTGGTATTGTCAGACTCAAAAGTGAAGGGGAGGAATATGTAGAAGCTGATGAGGATAAAGCGGAATTGCTTAACAAATATTTCTGTTCTGTGCTCATAGATGAAGGTCCAGGAGCAGGACCTCAGATAACACCCACAAACAGGAACAAAAGCGAGGGGCATCTCAAACGATTTTCAGAAGACTGTGTTTGTGAGGAAATAACTAAACTAAAAGTGGACAAAGCGATGGGACTGGATGGGATATACCCAAGAATACTGAAGGAAATTGGGGACATTCTAACAGCTCCACTGTCTGACCTTTTCAATGCCTCAGAGGACTGGAGAGAGGCACATGTGGTCCCTTTACACAAAAGCAGAAATAGGAATGTGGTTGAAAACTACAGGCTAGTTAGTTTAACTTCGGTGATGAGTAAATTATTGGAAACACTGCTGAAAGAGAAAATAGTGAGGTTTCTGGCGTCCAATGGATTACCGGGTCGAGGCAGCATGGATTCATCAGGGGCAGGTCTTGTCAGATAAATCTGATTGATTTTTTTGACTAGATGACCAGGGAGTTGGACCAAGGGAGAGCCCTAGATGTGGTGTATTTAGATTTCAGTAAAGCCTTTGACACTGTTCCGCATAGGTGACTTAAACTGAGCACCCTAGGGATGGACCCTAAAGTTACTGCTTGGGTTAGAAATTGGTTGAGTGGGAGGCGACAAAGGGTACAGGTAAATGGAGTTCACTCTGAGGAGAAGGAAGTTACCAGTGGAGTGGCGCAAGGATCTGTCCTTGGTCCAATTCTTTTTAACATCTTTCTTTAATGATATTGCAGAAGGGCTGTCGGGTAAGATTTGCCTTTTTGAGGATGCTACCAAAATCTTAGACACCCAGAAAGGTGTAGATAACATGAGGAGGGATCTAGCTAAGTTTGAAGAATGGTCTTGAATTTGGCAGCTGAAATATTTCTTTACAGAAAGAGTGGTGGATCCATGGAATAGTCTCCCAGTGAAGGTGGTAGAGATGAGAACAGTATCTGAATTCAAAGAAGCATGGGACAAACACAGAGGATCTCTAAAGGAATAAAGGGGACTGTTGTAGTGTTTGATATGGAAGGACAGACTAGATAGACCATGTGGTCTTTTTCTGTCATCATGTTTCTATGTTTCTATGTCTATTTAATGCTAAAAAATGTAGGGTCATGCATTTGGGCTGCAACAATCCAAGGGACCGGAACAGTATGGGGGTGACATACTTCTCTCTGAGAAAGAAGAATGGAACCTAGGCATGATTGTGTCTGATGATCACAAAGTAGCTAAACAGGTAGATAAGGCGACAGCAAAAGCTAGAAGGATGCTTGGATGCATAGGGAGAGGAATGACTAGCAGAAGAAAGGAGGAGTCATTGCCTCTGTATAAGTCTTTGGTGTGACCTCATTTGGAGTATTGTGTGCAGTTCTGGAGACTGCACCTTCAAAAGGATATAAACAGGTTGGAGTCGGTGCAGAGGTTGGCTACTAAAATGGTTAGTGATCTTCGTTATAAAGCATATGAGGACAGACTTAAGGACCTTAATTTGTATACTTTAGAGGAAAGGCGGGATAGAGATGATATGATTGAGATGTTTAAAAATCTCCATGGCATAAATGCACAGGAGGAGAGCCTCTTTCGATTAAAAGCAAGCTCTGCTACGAGGGGACGTAGGATGAGGGTGAAAGGGGATAGACTCAGGAGTAATATGCGGAAATATTTCTTTATGGAAAGAGTGGTAGATGCGTGGAATAGTCTCCCAGTGGACGTGGTAGAGATAAGGACAGTATCTAAATTCAAAAAAGCATGGGACAAACACAGAGGCTCTCTAAAAGAAAAAAAAGGGGACTCTTGTAGTGGTTGGTATGGAAGGGCAGACTAGATAGGCCATGTTGTCTTTTTTTGCCGTCATGTTTCTATGTTTCTTATGTACAGACTGAGGATGTTTGTTCCAGGCATAAGGAGCAGCAAGGTGAAAGGATCAGAGTCTGGAGTTGGCAGTGGGAAAAAAAGGGCATAGAGAGAAGCAGGCTAGTGGAAGAGCGGAGTTCACGAGGAGGGGTGTAGGGAGAGAGGAGAGAGGAAAGGTAGTGAGGAGCAGTAGAATGGATACATTTATAGGTCAGAAGGAGAAGTTTGAATTGGATATGGAATTAGAAGGGGAGCCAATGAAGTGACTTGAGAAGAGGGGTTATAAGAGTATATCAGGGCTGGCGGAAGATTAGGTGCACAACAGGGTTCTGAACAGATTGAAGGGGAGAGAGGTGACTCAAAGGGAGACCAGCAAAGAGGAGGTTGCAATAGCCAAGACAGGAAGTGACTAAAGAGTGGATAAGAGTTTTGGTAGTGGGTTCAGAAAGGAAATGACGAATTGTGTTAATGTTATAGAGAAAGAAATGGCAGGATTTAGCTATCTGTTGGATATGTGAGGAGGAGAGGAAGGAATCAAAGATGACTCAAGGTTGCGGGCTGAGAAAACATGAAGTAGAAGAGTGTTATCTACAGCGATAGAGAAAGAAGGAAGGGGGGAGGAGAGTTTAGGGGGAAAAGTAAGAAGTTTGGTTTTGGCCATGTTCAATTTCAAGTGGCGGTGAGACATCCAGGCAGCGATGTCAGATAGGCAGACAGAAATGCGAGCCTGGAGTGACAGAGAAACATCAGGAGTAGATAGATAGATCTGAGAGTCATCAGCATAAAAATGATATTGAAAGCCATGGGAGGAGGTAAAAGCATCAAGAGACTGGGTAAAGAGAGAGAAAAGAAGAAGGCCTAGAACAGACCCTTGAGGTACACCAACTGAGAGTGGGATAGCAGTAGAGGAGGAACCACCAGAATAAACACTAAAAGAGCAATAGGAGAGATAAGAAGAGAACCACCACTACATGGCATCTACCTATGGACTGTGCAACAAGACATTAGAACTTATCACCACCAGGACAGACACAGACTTCATTCACAAACATATATGAGTCGAAAGGTGAGCAAACATACAAACGGAACAAGGCCTGCCGTGTAGGAAAACTGAGGCCACCATCATGCTGTTACACAGCACAACGCTGATCCTATCCCTCCTGTTAATACAGCTTCGGACACACTACACAAGGACCTTACACACCAGAACATACACATCCTTCCACTCACATTCTCCACATGTACAATACTGCACTACATGGCATAACCAAAACAAACATGCACCACACAAAGTACACACTCGCAAAACAGACACGCTAATCAGTATAATCCCTACCTACACTCCATAAAACACCCGCACCAATCCCATCTTAGACACAAACACCACCTATACACTCATCTATGCAAGATCCATCAGAAACAAGGCTAACACTATCTCAAACTACTTGCATACACAAAAAACAGATATACTTTGCATAACAGAGACATGGCTCATCTATACTGATCAGGTCATTTTAAACCCCACCTACATATACTGCCTTCAACTGCCTCAGAACAGACAGAAGGGGAGGAGGCGTGCTGATACTAGCCAGAAGCCACTATAAGTTCAAAACCACCTTATCGATCAGCACAGAGGAATCCAGCATAATCAATATTTCCAACAAATACATGGACATATGCCTCACATATAGGCCTCCTAATGCCAAAGCTGAAGATCTATCCAAGATACTTGGGACAGTATGCACACATGATACAGCAAATAAACCGCTCTTTGTCCTAGGTGACTTTAACCTCAGGGTAGCACCTGACAAAGATGCCAAATCATTCCTCAAAGCAATGGAATCGCTACAATACAATCAACTAATCAAGGGACCCACGCACAGACAAGGAATGACCCCTGACCTTATATTCGTTCCCAAATTACTATAAGGAGTGGCCTAGTGGTTGGGGCAAGGTACTTCAGGCCGGAAGGTCGGGGGTTCAAATCCCACTAGAGGACAGCAACCTTGGGCCGGAAGGACTGGGGTTTCTAGTCCCACAGGTGCTCCTTGTGGTCTTGGGCAAACCACTTAACCCTCCATAGCCCATGTTCCCTGTAAAATAGTTATCTCCAAGTTATAATGCCCTGTTCAATGTAATTTCAGTTTGTTCAATGTAAACCGCACTGATGCAAAATAGCGCGGTATATAAGAGAATGTAAGTAAAGTAAGTAAGTAACATTGTCGCCCCCTCACTCTCACCAACTCTATGGTCAGATCACCATTTAATAACCTTTACAATACAGATTGACCAACCTCTAAAGCTCAGGAGGAGCCCCACAACAAAAGAAGATTCAAGGCCTTTGATAAAGAAGTCTTCTTGAAGGAGATAATCCCCAAACTACATCAAGACATAGGAGATCTCGATAAGGCCATTGAAAATTGTAATAACACCATATCCACAGCAGCAACAGCTCCCAACAGGAAACACACACACACATGCAGCAGACCCACTGCGCCTTGGTACTCCAACACACATCAGGGAGGCAAAGCGTGAATTAAGAAAACTCGAAAGAAAATGGAGACAAAATAAAACCCTAGACACACTAAACTTGTACACAGTCAAACCTGCTCAACAGCTGCAAGCAACAGCACCGAACAAACATCTTCATGAGATCAACAAACAAGCCAAGAGAACTTTTCAACATCGTGCGAACACTCACCAGAGATAATATACAACAGGATACCCCCGAAGTGCACCCCCATGGCATGGCAAACTACATAATCGAAAAGCACAAGAAATTCAACAGGAACATACTGATAACACCTTTGAGTAGCAATAATATGAAAGACCAAGCCTCCATTCTGTTCCAAGCCTCCATTTCTCTATACCATCTGTTAAACAAATAGAGCAGATAGTCACCTCACTCAGCACAACCACATCTCCAACTGACCCATGCCCTGTACTGTGGATAAGATCTGTCAAGGATCAACTCATTCCATCTATATACAAGATAATTAAGTCATCCCTACAACACAGACACATGCCATCTTCACTCAAACAAGCATCTATACGGCCAAGAATACATTACTTTGCAAGAATGACCCCGCGGCATACCGCCCGATCTCCAGCATACCATTTCTCACAAAAATCATAAAAAAACCCATGTAGATACAGATGCAGGACAATATGGATCACAACGCACCACTTGACCCACACCTACATGGCTTCAAGCCACACCATTATGTGGAAACACTTCTAACCTCACTCGACAACATCATAAGGGGAACAGACAATGTCAAGAATGGCTTCCTCCTCATATTCATGGACATCTCCTCTGCCTTTGACACTGTGTCACACAGCATCCTGATCCAATGCCTCCAGAACATCAGCATCTGCAATAACACCCTTAAATGGTTCACTTCTTGCCTAAACAATAGACATCAACAAGTCAAATGCGGAGCAAACAACTCAGTACCCTTCACTATACCACAAAGCATTCTGCAAGGCTCCACACCCTCCTCAATCCTCTTAATCTATGCATAGACCCCATCTTCAGCAGCATCAAGAAGCATAACATACTAAATCACTTATATGCTGATGACCTTTTGGTATGCACCCCAATCGACCTGGAGACACCAAACCTCACAGCCAAAACCAAGTGCCTGGAAGATGTAACCACCTGGCTCAGCAACAACAACCTCACGTTAAACTACAGCAAAACTGAAGCACTCTACACCACCAGAAACACCATTTTCAATTCTCCACAATCCATCTACTAAATCAAATATCTGTGAGAAGTGAATTAAGCTACCTAGGAGTCATCCTGGACAAAAACTTCAACCTCCAATCACACATAAACAAAACTGCTCTAAAGCATATCACAGGCTAAATCTCATAAGGAGACTAAAAGCACCCCTAAACCAGGACCATTTCTGAACCATATGCCAGGCTCTCATCACCCCAATACTGGATTATGGCAATTCACCAAGGACTCCCAAAGCAAGCCACACATCCTCTGCAGATGGTGCAGAACACGACAGCACACATCATCTCTGGAACAACCAAGACAGACCACATCACACCTGTATTATGCCAACTACACTGGCTCCTGATCAAGCTCACACCAATTTCAAGGCAATATTTAATATTTTAAAAATCCTGCACCACTCCTCAGCAGATATCTTAGAGGACTTGGTCATAAGAGATGCGGGCACCCACCCCAGGCGAAACAATAATAGACATATGATCAATGTGCCCACAGATTATCAAAAAAGCAAACAATCCCCTTCCAAAAGAGCCCTCTCCCTAGCTGCCCCCCAATTATGGAACACCCTCCCCATTGAAATGCGAGCTTCCAGAGACATCAAAGACTTCAGGAAGAAACTCAAGATCCTTCTGTTCCTGGAACACTATGGGAACGCCACATAGTACAGATATTGCACTGGTCTCCCCGACCTGAAACCCATTAGACCATTAGAACTTCTTTCTGATAATCTGGCCAAACTGTAAATAACATGAAACAACTGTAAATAAGTCAAACCAACTGTAAATAGGTTATACCCTATTGAGTACCCTGCATGCCAACCTTTTTGATCCTAGTTTTAAGTTTGAGTTGCAATGTAAACCAATTTGATTACAGGATAAGGCAGCACAAAATCCTGGTTAAATAAATAAACCAGGACAGCACAGAACCCTAAAATCAAGTGAGGACAATGTGTCGAGGAGAAGGTGGTGGTCAACAGTGTCAAAAGCAGCAGAAAGGTTGAGAAGAATGAAGACTGAGTAAAGGCCGTTGGATTTAGCCAGGAACAAGTTTCTGGAGACTTTGGCAAGAGTCGTCTCATTAGAATGTAAGGGGCAAAAGCCAGATTGAAGTGGATCTAGCAGGGCTTTATAGGAGAAAAATTCAAGGCAATGGTGGAGAACTGCATATTCAAGAAGTTTGGAAATGAAGGGAAGAAGGGAGATGGGTCAATAATTAGAGGGACAAGTAGGCTCAAGTGAAGGTTTCTTGAGTAGTGTGACCATAGCATGCTTGAAGGCTGTAGGGACAGTTTCAGTGGAGAACGATAGGTTTAGGATAGGGGTGATGGAAGGGATGACAGAGGAGGAGATGGAATTAAGGAGATAGGTGGGGATAGGATCAGAGGAACAGGTAGTAAGTTCAGAGGAGATAAAGAAGCTGATAGTTTTCCTCTTCGGAGATCTTAGAAAAGGATGGAAGGGTAACAGAGACTAAGGGAAAAAGTTGATAATGAAGAGGGGGAAGAGGGGATGAAGCTGATCTTGAGGGGAACTGGAGTGTAATCTTGTGGACTTTGTTGTGGGAAATAGTCGGCTAGGGTTTGGGAAGAAAGAGAAGGAAGGGTTGGAGGGGGAGGCACCTTGAGGAGAGAGTTAAGAGTTGAGAAGAGACAGCGGGGATCAGAGGCAAGGGAGTTAGACAGATGGAGATAATAGTTTTGCTTGGCGAGAGATATGGCTGACTGGAAGCAGACAAGCATAAATTTGAAGTGAAGAAAGTTAGGAAGGGAGTGGAATTTGAGCCAAATGTGCTCAGCTGAGTGGGCACAGGAGCATAGATAACAGATAGTTGAAGACAGCTAGGGCTGAGGTATAGTGTGCCTCATAGGACGTGGGTTGGGTGGAGCAAGAATATCCAGAGCAGAGGAGAGAGTAATATTATAAGAATCTATAGCCTCATCAATAGACCTAGAAGACAAGGTGGTGATAAGATGATAGTGGAGGGAACCAATGGATCGATAGCGTGAAGATTTCTAAAAAGGTAGGAGGAGAATAGGCAAGATTGAGGCAGGGAATGATGAAGAATGAAGTTTAGTAGGTGATGGTCAGATAAGGGAAGAACTGAGGTACAGAAATTAGAGAGTAAATAATTAGAGAAGAAAACAAGGCCAAGGCAATGACTGTGCTGATGAGTGGGGGGCAGAAGAGCAGAGCTGGAGGTTGAATGAGGAGGTAAGGGAAAGGAATTTAGGAGCATAGGGGTCAGAAGGGTTATCAACATGAATATTAAAGTCATTAAGAATAAGAGAGGGGGAAGAAGAATCCAGAAATAAGGAAAGTCATGAGTCAAAGTCTTTGAGAAAGGTAGAGGTAGACTTGCCAGGGGGTCAATAAATAGCAGCTCTCCAGAGAGGTAAGGGATTAAAAAGGTGGATGAAATGGACTTTGAGACCGAGGTAGAAGGAGGGGTTGAAATTGTCAGGAAGGAGAAAGAAGAAACCCACCACCACCACCACCACGGCCATTGGCACAAGGAGTGTGGGAGAACTGGTAGCTGCTGTGACAGAGGCAGCGACCGAAACAGTGTCATCAGGGAGGAGCCATGTCTTAGTAAGAGATAGAAGATGGAAAGCATTAGAAATGAAGAGATCATAAGTAAAGGAGAGTTTATTAGATATGAAATGAGCATTCCATAAGGCCCATGAGAAACGGAGAGAGGAGGGGGAAAGGAGAGGAATATGAATGAGATTGGAGTGGTTAAGTGAGGAACTAACTGGGAGTGACAGAAAAGTCTAGGGGGGCCAGGGTTGGGATTCATGTCACTGGATGATAGAAGAAGAAGGAGCAGAAGAGTGCGGGGCAGTGAAGAAGAAAGAAAGGAAGGGTGTGAGTGGTCATCAAGAGGCCAAGTAGGCAAACATACTACCTACCACTCACCCTGTTACTCATTTACTCATGCTAATAGGTCTCATTTTATCCCACAGCACATCCACATAGGTACAAAATAGATGCAACATAAGTGCCTATATCACCTTATAAAATAGGCTCTCAGAATAATCCCTATGACACACAAAGGGGCATATTTACTAAAGCCCATGCAAGTAACACATATACAGGATACGTTACCAGCATGGAGGGCCTGTGCTAACTTCAGGGGGCATGTGTGTCAATCTTCTTGCAGTTAGCATGAGTCCAAGATGCAGCACCACACAAGTCAGCATGTGGGAACACTTAATGCCACCCATTGAGGTGGTGTTAAGTGCATCCATGGTAAGGGCAATCAGCACAGTTAGTGCACGCTACTAATGCCTGTGCTAGCTGTGACTTGCTGTCAACACCTCCATTATGCCTGTGGCCTAGCCCATTGCGCACAACTCTGGTAGCATAGGACTTTTAGCACAGGGGCTCATGCTACTTTATAGCGTGGCACCCAAACCATGCGTTAAACCCTGTACTACCAGGTAGCGCATTTTAGTATACATGCCCAAAATTGTCTTGCATAAATTTACATCTGCTACCAAGGTATAAAAGTGTATGTGTACTCTATGTTTTATAAAAGACACGTATACCTTACAATTCTGCCCAGGCTATGTTCCAGGAATGGCTAAACATGTATAAGAACGCACGATCTTGTTGTGTATGTACTCAGCCAATGTTCCCGCTAAGCTGCACTGGGTCCGCTGCCAACATTCCTGCTGGCGGAGGAAGGTGCAGAGTGATCAATCGCTCTGCACCTCCCACCACTGGCGGGAATGCCGGCGGAGGACCCGGCGCAGATAAAAGAGAACATTGCGAGGCTGCTGCGGCACGTGTTAGACACAGTGTCTAACACACGCCGCATAACCCTCACAATGTTCTCTTTAATCTGTGCCGGGTCCTCCGCCGGCAGGAATGTTGTCGATGGACCCAGCGCAGCTTAGCGGGAACATTGTACTCGGCCATGCAATTTTATAAGAGCTATTTTTTACATATAAAACATGATAAAACATGTGGAAGATACTTTATACAATTATCCCCTGTAAGTTCAGCTATTTTGTTCTGTGACGGCATGGAGGACAGCATGCATGTAATTTTTTTCATTTGGCAGTTTCCTATGCTCCTTTAGTTGGCGTCTGACTTGACTGCAACCACCTCATTTATAACTATGTGTATATATTTTCCCTTCTCAACTTATCTTTATGCCAATCGTTGCAAACAACAATCCTTGGCTATGACTCAAGACTCCTGGAATTTTGCATTCATGGGCCTTAAATCTGGGCACAAGATCCCATTATTATAGAATGATTCACTCCCCTCAGACAACTGTGAACACGCTGCCTTTGCACACTGCCTTTGACCTAGACCACGGAGGGAGCAGAAGACCTAAGCTGGGAATCAAAACCAGGTTCCTCTGCATGGCAGTGCACTGAGCCACCAGGCTGGTCCTACTACATACATTTTAGTGTCTGATATGCAGTAGAATTGTTTTACAGTACTTAATAGATAATACATTTTCATCTTGTTTCTGGTTGATAAATCTATAAAACTCAGTTCTTTCTATATCCTTTTCTAAATTAGATAATACATTTACCATTAATGGGTTTGATTCTAGAAGGTTAAAAATCAATTGGTTTTTTTCTTTTCTTTCTAACTCAGTTATCCTTGATTGGAGCTTCTTATTTTAATCTACTTAAGCCATTGAAATATATAGGCAGTCACGTTCTTTCTTTCTGCTACTTACCTGGTAGTCATACTGTTGCTTCGCACAACACTTTCTTCACAGTCTATTTCTGTAGGGTTTTCTTTCATTTGACACACTATTGTTCTCCCAGAAGAGCTACTATGAGAAATGAGATCTTCTCTGTTTCCATTAAACTCTTCTCTTTGATCTGTTTCTATCTGAATCAAAGGCACTTCTCTTGCATGGCATACAGGGAAAGATTCATTGGTTGTAAAATGCTCTCTCTTTTTGTCTAAATCTGTTCTGTTTTGTATAGGTTTAGACTGACTTTGAGACTGTACGGGAAAACATCTGTTTGCAGGTGTGGTGTCTTTATTTGTATAATCAAGGGAATCTTGATGGACAAAAAGGAGAGACTTTCCGCTTTGAACAATATCTGCAGCTAGTCTATTGGCATATTGTTCCACATGCAAAGGGGAACCATTAGGACTGTGCTCCTGACTGGCAACTTCTGCATTATCCACTATGATTTTGTTCTTGCGCATTAAAGCCTCAATGGAATTTGCCCATGTCTCATGAATCAGCACGTCTGTGATCTGGTCCATTTTACATCTTTGGTATAAACAAGAGTCTGACTTGCAAAGACCAGAAGACAACATAGTACTGACTGGCTGTACACTTAGGTAATCAAGATGACTGTCCTGAGTAAAACCATCCAAGGAGTTTGCTTTCACTGGTGCATTTACTGTTAGTCGTGTGCTTGATGATCTACTGTCAGGCATAGACGACTGTCGAAAACAGAAAGGACTTCTTGGAGAAGGAGGCAATAAATTACTGTTCCATTCTCTTCCATTCTTGCTACATATATTTTCTTTATCGATTTCCCTAAGCATATACCTATAAAACTCCTCTGTGATACTTTCCGTACTGGACTGTTTAGAAGGGCAGCTTGGCCTCACATTGAGGTGACCATTTTTTCGAGTTACTTGTTGCATTGCAGAATTTAAGATGTTATTTGCATTTTTTCCAGCATAGTAGTCCAGCAACAAATCAAATTCCCTTCCTTCATTTTCCATCTGGTTTACCATGAATCTAGAAAATTCATCTGTAATACTTTCACAGCTAGACTGTTTAGAGATAGAACTAGCCCTGCTGATTGATTGGCCAAAAATGCTCAGGGGACCAAGAGTATTGGCTAAATTTTTAGAATCAGAATCCTCTTCTGGTATGCTTTCATAACTGGATGCCTTACCTCTGCTCCATCTTTCACAATGTAATCTGTTTCTTGAATGGTTCTGACCCTGCCAAGCATTATCGCCCATAGATTGTTCAGTTAAATTCATTATTTTAGAGGCCACTTCATTTGCAAATATGTTAACAGAATCAGGGGCATCATCAAGGTTTATTGATTCATCTACTACCCTATTCATCAGTCGTTCTTTTAGCTCTGGATGCTCATCAGTTTTCTTCTTGATCTCACTCAACCTTGGTGGTCTGTGCTTTCTCATGACCGAGCCATTAGGCGATGCTTCCTTTTTCCTTTTCACGGTTCGACAAGATAGACTCTGTGCCACCAAATATTCATTTCCTCGTTTCCATGCACAAAACCAAGGCTGTTTGCCATTGGAGTTTTCCAAACAGATGGCAGCTATTTCTGTGGCCATAGACACCACAGTCTCTGCTAACTCATCTGCAAAATTGGAAACGTAATATTTCTCTGCATGTTTTACCTGTGACAGAGGCTGAGATGGATACATATGATTATTTATTGACATATTCACTGGAAATTCATGATTTAATAAAGCATCCCACATTTGTTTTTCCTGGGGTTCTGTGTTCACTGTGGCCTCAAAGGATACCTGCTCATAGACACAGTGCCTGCTCTCGTCTGTAAAAGGATTTTCTCTGACTAAAGTTCTCTGTTCTATATTCTGATTCAGAGGCTTGCAATAATCACCTTTCATATACCATTTATTGGTTGATGTTTTCATGACTAATGAGTTAAGTCCACTATTACAATTATTGCATGCTGGTTCAGATTCATATGCAGTATTTTCCTTATTATCTGATATCCCTTCTTCTCGAATAACATTCCTTATATTGGTCTCTTGTATGAATTGCTCTTTCACAATATTATTATTGTAAAAATTACTGCTCTCATTGCTAGTGGAATTATATAGTTGCTTTTGGGATAGTTCACTGTCTGCCCCCTCAGTTTGTCTTTTGTGTGTTGCCTCGGTTATGCTCCATTTATTCCTGTCGTCAGGAAAGGCAGATGGCAGATCACTAGATTGTACAATATCACTCATCTTCTTGCAAGTGGAATATATCACATCAAAAAGCAGTTCACTTGCAGTTTCCATAAACACGCTTTGCACATTCACATTTGATTTACTGCCTATGCTGGGAGTTAACAATCTCTTTTTTCTGTCTGCTTCATCAACAGAGTGCTTCAATATGACATTTGATAAGCTTTGTGCCAATTCATCTCTATTTACTTTATCCACATAAGACGTTTTTGGACTTGTCACACTGTCAAGAATTCTTCCATTCATTGATTCTATAAAATCTTTTACGTTTCTATATGTACTTGGCTCAGCTAAAATGATGGATGCCTCTTGGAGGAGTACTTTTGCGATACTGTCGTTGCATTTTTCGATATGGCTTTCTACCCCTATATTGCAATGAAGGGTGATTGAAGAGGAGGCATCAACAGAAGATAAATGTTCTCTTGAAGTTGCAGAATGTTCGGTTTCTTTTGCTTCACCAAGTTCACAAACTGCAATAGAATTTGCTACCTGAGTTATCTCGCAAACGGTGGATCGAAATGAACAATCCACATCTGCATCATTTTGGGGTACATGGAGAGTTTCTGATTGAACTGCTTGCATTTCAATTACTTTATCAACATCTGCATTTTTTGGCTCTATCATGATTCTTTCTGCAGCATGGGGGCTTATAATTGTCCCAATAACAGTGCCAGTGCAAGCTAATGCTGCTTCTAACATAAGTTGGGGTTCTGTAATTGAACTGATATCCTTTTGTTCAGAGTCTAAAACTTTGGTTGATCTTCCTGATTCAGGACA
This sequence comes from Ichthyophis bannanicus, assembly GCA_033557465.1. Classification (NCBI taxonomy): domain Eukaryota; kingdom Metazoa; phylum Chordata; class Amphibia; order Gymnophiona; family Ichthyophiidae; genus Ichthyophis; species Ichthyophis bannanicus. The sequence continues at coordinate 402,708,499 of CM066038.1, forward strand.
TTGAGAGGCAGTTTGAAAACTGGGCCTAGTCCATTCTGATGCATTTTCATAGCTATCTGGACTTTGCACAATGACAATTTTAGGAAGATCATTCCATGACCGAGAAGCTGTTGCCTCTTCTTCCAGCTTGCTGGCTGAGATTAAAGTGCCCCCAGCAGAGATGCAGACAGCGGCTTCCTCGGTAAACGTGGGCTCAGACTGGGATAGTCTGATAAATGCATCCTGTAGAACAGATTCTGCTAAATTTGTTGCAAACTGACCTGCAGTAGCTTGTTCCATTTGTACAACTCCATGAATGTTTCTTTCTTCTTTGCAGGGCTGGGGATCTGATGAATTACTGCTTTCTTTTGGATGTACATTGCAAAGTGAAGCTAGCCGCTCTTCTGCTGGCAAAGGAGAATCACCTGATGCGTTAGAAATTTCACTATTACTTTTACAGTTTGCTTTAGTGTGAATACTGGCAGATAGTGGATTTTTTTCTGATAGAGCTCTTTCCCAGTTTAGGTGCTGAACAGCCTTATCAACACTTTTCAAGACTAGGTCTTCAGCCACGTCATGCAGAGTTTCTTCCGAATAACATAAGCTTTTACCTGAAGCTGCATGGTCTTTGCTTAATTTGTTTCCTTCACAGACAGAAGGCAATCTGCCCTTTTTACATGGTGAATTATCAAGGCCCTTTGCTTTTGATTTTTTGATATCTGAAGCAGTTTCTACAACTTTTAGTTTTTCGTGACCTATGGAAAAGAAAAGGATGCATGATTAGTTTTTGACATGTGACAATGAGATGGTCTTGGTTGGTTGGCACATAGCATTATAGTGTCAATATTCAAGAGGACAATTGTCGCTTAAAGATAAGCAGATGACTTATTCATCTGCTATTAAGTAGGACTTATTCACTTACATTAAAATTCACTTTTAAACACACTATCCTTTTAAGTAGGAGACATATTCCGCAGCTTACAATGAATATGTTATGCTTTTAAGTAAGGACAACTCATTATGTGGTCCTACTTAAACAGATAAGCTTAACCAGAAAATGGTTGAAGTTTAAGCCACGTCACCAGAATGCCTCTGATCTCACCCTCTTCTATTTGCGTAACTTTTGGATGGACACTGAGATGTCAGGCCAAAGGTTATGCTTTGGCTGGCCCTAAATAAGAAACCCCCCAAAACTTTGAAATTAACTACATCAATCCCTTTGAATAGCAACATGGAGGATGACAGGCGACTTCTTGTTTGGCTTTATTCAGCATAGCATCCACAACAATACTTAGAAGATATTAATGTTCTATCAGTCCTGTGCAAGAGTTCACATATCTTTATATTTACAGCTGACTAGTCTGGATTATCACAGGCTTATCAAGTCTAATTGTCTGACAGCTATTTCTATGAGAAAATAAAATTTCCCCACTATGCCTTTGTTGCCAATTCTACAGCAGAGGGATTCCTTCACAAATTCAAATATTCCAATCAGGCTAATCAGTGAATCAATAATTTATCCTGGAACCCACCTATATTATCGTACTCACCACTTACTAGTATAACTATGGTTACTCTCATGTACACTAATTTCATACCTAAGCAATTTTATTCACCATGGCTTTGAAGGTATAACTGCATGACCCTAGCAACCTCACCTCAAAGACTATTAAATTCTGCAAATGCATTTATGTAAATGACAGTCTACACTGAATTCCAGAGAGATAAGTTGGAGAAATGATGTCAAGCAATAAGATTACCATATCTATTTTCTTCAGCTTCATTTTCATCCTCAAAATATTCAGAGGCTGTCAGAAAATCCTCTTCTATTGAAGAGAGAGAGCAGTTTGTATCATCCTCGGGCTTCAACACATTCACATCTAGCTGCAGCTGTCTCTCTTGAACAAGTTGTAATCCAATCAGAAACTTGTTTATTTCAAAGATGATGCAGCCTGGGCTGTTCTCATTCTTCTTTCTTGCACACTGCACCAAGCACACATCTGCCAGCCAAGAGCACTACAAGGAAAAGAAGCTAATTCATATAGAATCTCTCATGCCACATTAAAAGCGCAGAAATGTTCTTCAATCACAAGGAAGCAATAAAGGTTATCCATGTGGAGGGGCACAGGCATCGGAAAGGGGTGGGTCATATGGGCTCTGTCCCCCCCCCTCCAAACTTTGCTGCAGCAATCGCAGCCTTCCCCTAATTCTGCCCGCGGGGATCTGATCTCCCACAGTCAGAAGTAGGGGAAGGCTGGTGATTGCAACCCAGTAGGCTGCCCGAGGGATCCCATCCCTTGCTGGCATAAGAGCGCTGCGATTGTGGCGAAGATCCCTCCTGTCTGCCGTGGGAGATCGGATCCCCGCATGCAAATGCTGCTTTATGCACATAAAATGCCTCTTATAAAATTAGGTCACATTTAGAAATATGAACGGTGCAGGTAGGTATGTACTTTGGATTGGGCGTGCTCGAGGGAGAGGTTTGACTGAAGCTTGGGTGGCATCACAATTTATGTGCATATTTTATAAAATATATGTGTACTTTTACATGCTAACATTTATGCTGGCTTCCCAGTAGGTGTACACAATGCCTAGCGAAAGTATTCATCCCCTTGGTTTTTGTCCAATTATGTCACATTATGTATAACCTGGAATAAAAATGGAAATTCATTTGGATACTAGGCAATGGACCTAACAATATAGTCCAAATTGGTGAGGTGAAATGACAATAAAATACCTTGTATATATAAAAATAAAAACAAGTAAAATCTGAAAAGTTGTGAGTGCATATGTATTCATCCCTTTTGCTATGAAACCTCTAAATAAGATCTGGTCCAACCAATTAACCTCAGAAGTCACATAATTAGATGATTAGGGTCCACCTGTGTGCAATCAGTGTCACATGATGCCTGTATAAATATACCTGTTCTGAAAGGCCCCTGACTCTGCAACACCACTAAGCAAGCAACATGAAGACCAAGGAACACTCTAAACAGGTCAGAGATAAAGTTATGGAGAAGTATAGATCAGGGTTGGATTATAAAAAAATATCCCAAATTCTGAATATCCCACAGAGCACCATTAAATCCATTATAACAAAACAAAGAATGTGGCACCACTACAAACCTGACAAGAGAAGGCCGCCCACCAAAACTCACAGACTTGGCAAGGAGGGCATTAATCAGAGATGCTGTAAAGACACCAAGGATAACACTGAAGGAGCTGCAAAGATCCACAGCGGAGATGGGAGTATCTATCCTTAGGACCACTTTAAGCCGTACACTCCACAGAGCGGGGCTTTATGGAAGAGTGGCCAGAAAAAAGCCATTGCTTAAAGAAAGAAATAAGAAAACATGTTTGGAGTTTGCACAGCAGCATGTGGTGGACCCCCCCAAACAATGGAAGAAGGTTCTCTGGTCAGATGAGACGAAAATTTACCTTTTTGCCATCATGGGAAATGGTGTAAACCCAACACTTCTCATCACCCTGAGAACACCATTCCCACAGTGAAACATGGTGGTGGCGGCATCATGCTGTGGGGATGTTTTTCATTGGCAGGGACAGGAAAATGGTCAGGATTGAAGGAACTAAATACAGGGCAATTCTTGAGGACTACTACTACTACTAAGCATTTATAAAGCGCTACCAGGCGCACGCAGCGCTGTACAATGAAAACACAAAAAGACAGTCTTTGAGGAAAATCTGTTTCAGTCTTCCAGAGATTTCAGACTGGAATGAAGGTACACCTTCCAGCAGGATAATGACCCTACACATACTGCTAAAGTTGGTTTAAAGGGAAACCTTTAAATGTCTTGGAATGGCCTAGTCAAAGTCCAGACATCAATCCAATTGAGAATCTGTGGCATTACGTGAAGATTGCTGTACGCCAATGCAACCCAAGAATATTTTGCACCTACAAAGTCGTAGGCAGGATGTGTATATCACATGGTGCTAACCCCCAAAACTCCATTTTAATTCTAGGTTGTATTGCGTCAAAACAGGACAAACACAGAAGGGATGAATACTTTTGCAATGCACTGTATGTCAGTGCCCACAATCTAGGTGCTATTTCTGCAGGATTTATGCTAGTTTGTGTCTTTACAAAACAGGCTAAAAATAGATGCCTTCTCCACTCCAGACATAGGTGACCTGATATAAAATTATCCTCCACATGCTGTACATTAATGAAGCCATTATTTTATTAGCAATGGCATTATCTTAGGACACGGTTTTGGCATTTTTCATGGTAATCCCTGTTTATTTCTGGAGGTCATGTGCGCCAGCATCTCTTTATCGGAAGAAATCATTACAATAGTCTTTTAATCTTAAGACGAAATACAATTTGTGCCTAGAGCAAGCCATTTAACTCTTTTTTTGGCTATCAAGGAATTTGTAGTTTTTTCCCCATTCTCAAGTTATTTGTGCACCATCTTAACTATTTTTTACTTAGCTGGAAATGGGATGTATTGATTGTACCTGAAACAAGGCCATGCAGCATGTAAGAATGGTTAGACTTAGAACTGTTTCAAAGAGAACATAAGCGCAGAACACGACATGTTTTTCTTTATTTATGTACTCATTATGTATATCGGCAAGAAACAGAATAGCAGTTTATACTGTGGGGGAGAGGCTGTCTGAGAAATATCTGGGTAGCTATATGGACTGAATATCACCACTATCCACATGGCAATGCACTGACCGTTCTATGGGGCATGCTTACTAGGGTGGTCCACTAACCAATGCAAAAAGTTAATGTTTGTAGAATCATTTCTCCAGAAGGCTAACTTATCTCCATTAGGGATAGCTTGCTTACCTGTGAAATTTCAGACTGATTGATTTTATGGATGGGAAAAGGCATTTATGTATTAAAAATATTCCTTTTTAAGGCTCAGTTCAGGATGACTGCACATGAGTCCAAGAATATCACAGATTTGGCTCTGTCTGTTAGTCTTGTTTACGTCAGACAGTAGAATGAAGCACAATTTGCAATCTGAGCTCCTCTCAATGACATCAAATTTGTATCGGTTCTCAAGACTTATCCAAACTAGGCTGTTATATTTTCAAGGCTCCTCTGGGTTTTGTCTGAACATTTGGCAGGCTTAGCCCTTTTTGATGACAGAGTCTCAACAGAAACAAAGATTGTGGTATTGTGGGGTAGGGCCTCACAGGAATTAGAACATAAGAACACAAGATATGCCATAAAGGGTCAGACCAAGCGTCCATCAAGCCCTGCTTCCAACAGTGGTCAGTCCAGGTCACAAATGCCTGTCAGGTTCCCAAAAGGTATACAGATTTCATGCTCCTTGTCCAATGGGTAAGCAGTGGATTTACCAGGTTCCCTTTAACAATGGTTTATGGACTTTTCCACCAGGAACTCGTACAAACCGCTTTTAAATCCAACTACACTAATAGTTTTTACCACATACTATGTGTTGAGTGAAAAAATATTTTTCTACACTTAGTCTTAAATGTGCTACATTGTAGTACTGATGCCGATGGGCCATTCTTTTTAACAATGTTAAGAATGCAGAAAGAGAACAACCAACCGAGAATGACCACAGCTTATTTACGGAGAGATCCTTCTCCTTTTTCTCTTCTTTCTCAGTCTTTTTAGCACCAAAATTTTGTGTGCATTCTTTTTCTTGACCTTTAAGATCCCTGTTTATCATCTCTAAAGTGTGAGAAGAGACAGGATTTATGGCTGCCAGTGGCAGCGGTTGGCAGGAAGAGCTGCGCATGAATGGCTGAGCTTTCTAAAAGTTTCAGGATGGTAACTATGAGAGTTTTCGCGCAGGTTCCATCAAGGATGTCATCCAGATGTGAAGACTTGTCCTGCTTGTTCATGGAGAAAATGTCTTACTCCAAAAAATAGATTTCTTCATCCCTTTCATAAATGGCAAAGCCAATAATTTGCTACCTTCAGACTGCAAAGACCAGTTGGGCACATACCATTCTAACTTTTCTGATTGGAAGGTTGGTAGTAAGTTGGTCAGCACCTTAACTGCCATATCATTAATTTAAAATGAATACGTTCTCTTATCAGCAACCAAAGGAAGGCGTACAAACCTGGCCAAGCACTTTCCGGGCATTGAACATCAACAAGATTGTCATGGCCTTATTCTGGATGATCTGCAATCTCCATATAACGTTTGCTGGTAATTCAACATAAAGACTGTTCCTGTAGTCCAATGCATTACCAGTCAGCACCTGCATCACTTCATAGGATGGAAACATCCAGATATGGCCTGACTTGTTTAACAAGCTTAAATTTATAAAATGCAGATTGTATCACTTTTGCAATCTGTGCTTGCAGTGTAATCTCACCACCTATCAGGACCTCTAAATCCCTAATGACCTTTCTAAAATAGATATGCATTCCCAATCTGAGGCTTTTGTGAGAACCCATCCAAATGGAATCCCTTAAAGTAGATCATTGCAACATTAAGGTTTAAGCCACTCACTTGCATCCGTGTTTTAGTAAACATGCCCCTGCATCTGAGGGTACCTGCTACAATATTGCATGTTACAGCATGTTTAGATATGGGATGTAATATCTCTGAGCATATATGCCACCACTTCTTTCAGACTTGCACCAGCTGCCTATGGCAGAGGACTGTGTTTAAGATTTGTGCAATTTTTAAGGCTCTTCATGACAATGGACCAAGCTGTTTAAAGGACCTCCTGGCACCATACTGTAAGTACTGCGTCATTATTTTAAGGTCACATAATTTGAATTTGTTGAAGGTTCCTTCATGGCATGTGTCACAGGCCCTGGGGGAAGAGGTTTAGCCCTCTGTTGACTTCCTGCTTATGTTATTGGTGCTGCTGTGGTAGAAGTGTTCTTGTGGGGGTGGAAGTGATGCAACTGTAGTGGAGCCATCCCCGACATAATCAAACACTGGAGTTTGTTGCTGGAGGATGTAGTATAGCTGGGTTTAAAAGAAGTTCAGACAAGTTCCTGGAGGAAAAGTCCATAAGGTGTACTGGGGATGAGGATGGAGTGTTGCTTTCCTTTGAAGAGCTCTGAGCTCAGTATAACCTGGATGCTGCAGACCTCTTTTCTTATTACCAGTTGCACAGTTATGTGGGGAAGCTGGACCGGGACAATCTGTGCATATGATTCCATGTAGTATGTCTTGTATATAGTTACCCCGGTTATCCAAGTTATTTATGCCCTGTTACCTGTAAACTCATACGTGTTGAATGTACTGAGCATTTTGTTCCATGTGAACCGCGCTGATGATGAATAGTGCGGTATATAAGAGACTGTAAATAAATAAATAAATAAATAAATCTATCGAGTTACTTCAGCATGGAACTTGAGGGCTTCTTCTTGGAGGAGTCCGTGAAGGTTAGGCTCTCTAGGGTTCCAGAATTACCTGCAGACTACTAGTCAAAACTTGGCAGATAAGTGGAATGTTGATTTGGGAACTTATTTAACGGGTAAGGATTTGTTGCGGCTTATTGGCAAAATACCCAAGTTAATGGGTATGGTGTCCCTAAGAGATATGCACTACAGATTTATAGGTCAAGCATATCTCTCCCCAGCACAGCTGCAGTGTATGGGTTATTCAGGTTGTATTTGTTGTCCAAAATGTGGTGCAGAGGATGCCTCTTTGAGACATTTGTTTGGTCATGCCCGCATGTACAGTCATACTGGAGAGAAGTACATTCCTTTGTGGAGAGGGTGCTGCAATGTCAGTGGTGTCTGACCCCCTCAGGCTGCTCTGTTCCATATCTTGGGGGGGGGGGGGTATGGAGGTTATAGGGAAGGAGCAGCAGAACTGGCTTAAGTTGGCTTGGACATTAGCTAAAAAGATTATCCTGCTGGCCTGGAAGAGTGATGCACCACCTAGCTATTGGCATTGGAAGAACGCGTTGCACTAAGATATGGGCTAGGGAGGCCAGAAAACATGTTCCTAAATTATTAGCCATCTGGGAAAACTACATTGAGATGTTACCCTTGAGGGGTCCAAGTATATTTATTTATTTTATTTATTTATTTACATTCTCTTATATACCGCGCTATTCTGCATCAGTGCGGTTTACATTGAACAAACTGAAATTACATTGAACAGGGTATTATAACTTGGAGATAACTATTTTACAGGGAACATGGGCTATGGAGGGTTAAGTGGCTTGCCCAAGACCACAAGGAGCACCTGTGGGACTAGAAACCCCATGAGTATGAAGTATGGTTTTGAATGACCTTTAGGATGAGTCTCTACGGTGAGGTGTAGAAGCGGGTGAGGTAATAGGAGGAGTGGACTGGGGTGGATTTACTGTTTGACTATGGGGAGGGAGCTAGGTGGGGAGGACAAATGGGGGTTTGGGTTGGGTGGGGTGGGGGCTATGGGTGTATGTCTGGGTCACGGTAGTAGGAGTGTGTAGGGTGAGAAGTCTAAGTTGTCTTTTGAGGTGGTATCTGATTCTGGTACTTCATGACAGCCAGCCTTCCCCTTAAGTGGAAGGTTGACCTATTAGGTTTTGGGGGGGGGGGGGGTGGGAGAGTGGTGGGAAGGCTTTGGGAAATAAAATGTTAAAAAATGTTTTGTTTCCTTCTTGTTTACTGGAAGTATTTGTTGTCTGGGGAGTGTGTTAGTGTACCCACACCCCGTGGAGGGTTGTATCTTCTACTAATAAGCAGATGAAACATCAAGTGTACTGAGGAAATCCGCTGCTTACTCCTGGGATAAGCAGCATGGAATCTGTCTACCTCTTTGGAACTTGAGAGGTACTTGTGACCTGGATTATCCACTGCTGGAAATAGGATACTGGGCTTGATGGACTTTTGGTCTGACCCAGAACAGCATATCTTATCTTATGTTCTTATCTTCAAAGAAGGTTCTGCATATTTTGGTGCTTTACTACAAATTATTGCTGATCCCATTCAAGAGTCCTCATAAAGATGCACTAATTTTTGATATACTTGGTTATATAAATAGCACTATCTTCTGTGTGCTCTATCTGAAGTTATAGTTCATTTTCTCTACATAATTAACTACCATTAATTCTGATTTATGAGAACCAAATGAAGATTATTTCTGTGTTCTGAATGAAAATCTGCCAGCAAGATAAAATAGTTGTAGAACATCAGTTCTGAGTTATAACAGAGGATCATTTTGGAGTAGCCTAATGGTTAGAGCACTGCTAGGTCACCAAGAGACCAGGGTTTGATTCCCACTAACTCTCCTTGTGGCCTTGGGCAAGTCGCTTAACCCTCCATTGCCTTGGAAGAAAGGCCCGGCAATCTACTTATACATTGCCAAGAAAGCCCAGGAGCTGCTGGGTCGTCAGGAATCAGCACTGACTTGAAGGCACACACTGCAATTGCAACTTCAACAAGTAAACATAACCAGAGTTGCATTTACCTATTCAACATACTGATCTATAACAAAAATGACAGCCATTGGATAGGCAAATAATTTGACTATATTTTACCAGTATTAAAGAGGACCTGGGAAATCCACTTCTTGCCCCAGTAAAAGCATTGTGGAACCTGTGTGTCTTTTTGGGAACCTGCCAGGTTGGAAACAGGATACTGGACTTGATGGACCTTGGTCTGACCCAGTATGGCATTTCTTATGTTCTTACTTTTGTATTGTAGGATTGTGATAACATTTGGAGTAAAGTGATTTTTGTTTATTTGGATTTAGGTCACATCTTTTCAGTAGTAGCTCAAGGCAAGGCCGGCGCAAAGAGATAAGGCACTCTAGGTGAACCTAACTCGTTGAGCCCCCCTCCCAGCCAGCCCACTCCCACTGCCACCCCTCACCAGGACCTACAGTGGAGACAATGGCCTGAAACCTCCTCATGGCGCTTATCTTAAAATCTGGTGCCGTGGGGATGATTACTTCCACCCCCACCAATGCCGACTTCCTTTTGTATGGGGGTGAAAACTGCTTCCGCTTCCATGCAAACAGGAAGTTGGTATCAGGCACTGGTGGGGGGCAGTAGCAAACAACCCCATGGCACGGAAGCTTTAAGGTAAGTGCCATGGGGCTGTTTCAGGCAGGGCCGGATTTACCTTGAGTGAGGCCCTACGCCAACAAAAATTGTGGGCCCCCAGAAAAAATAAAAACGAGATCAACTTACCAAAACAGAAATGGCAATAGATGTATAGAATTGCCTGACATAAAGAGGCAATAGGGACAAAATCAGCATCGGAATTCAAGAAATACATTAAAAAAGACATATTCCAGTTAATAAATTCAAAATAAAAAGTATTTTTCTACCTTCTGTTTGGGCATTTTTTCAGTTGCAATTGCTCCAGTCACTTTCTTCTGGTTTCTTTGTGTCTTCTGCGAGCTATCCATTTGTCCTTTCTTCTCTTTTAGATGTTTTCCATTCTCTCTCTATTTCTGCTCTTTCCCCCAATTCTTTCCTTATTCCTTTATCATCCATTTAAATTTCACCCTTCCATTTTCAAGCCCCTCTTACTCTCCCAATACCCAGCCCATCACAGACGTTTCTTCCACACAAAATATTTTTCCCCTCTCCATTCTCATTCCCCATCCATTCTAGTCCTCCCCCAAAATCAGTTCCCTTATAGTTCTAGACCCACCAAGCATCCACTCCCTTCTAATCCCATTCTCCCATGCCCCACATCAGCCCATTTCCAGTCCTATTCTAGCTCTTCATCAGCCCATTTCCAGTGCTAGCCTTCACATCACAGGCCATTTCCAGTCCTAGCCCCCCCCATCACAGCCTATTTCCAGTCCTAGCCCCCACCATCACATCCCATTTGCAGTCCGAGTCCCCCTGCACCATCACAGCCCATTTGCAGTCCTAGTCCCCCCCCCACCATCACAGCCCGTTTGCAGTCCAAGTCCCCCCCCCCCCCATAGCCCTTTTCCGGTCCAGGTCCCCCCCCATCACAACCCATTTCCAGTCCAAGTCCCCCCCCCCCATAGCCCTTTTCCGGTCCAGGTCCCCCTCCCCATCACAACCCATTTCCAGTCCATGTCCCCCCCATAGCCCTTTTACAGTTCAGGTCCCCCCCCCATCACAGTCCATTTCTTTCCAGTCCAAGTCCCCCCCCCCATAGCCCTTTTCCGGTCCAGGTCCCCCTCCCCATCACAACCCATTTCCTGTCCATGTCCCCCCCCCCATAGCCCTTTTACAGTTCAGGTCCCCCCCATCACAACCCATTTCCAGTCCATGTCCCCCCCCCCCCTAGCCCTTTTACAGTTCAGGTCCCCCCCCATCACAGCACATTTCTTTCCAGTCCAAGTCCCCCCCCCCATAGCCCTTTTCCGGTCCAGGTCCCCCCCCCCATTACAACCCATTTCCAGTCCAAGTCCCCCCCCCCATAGCCCTTTTCCGGTCCAGGTCCCCCTCCCCATCACAACCCATTTCCAGTCCATGTCCCCCCCCCCATAACCGTTTTACAGTTCAGGTGCCCCCCCCCATCACCGCCCATTTATTTCCAGTCCAAGTCCCCCCCCCCATCGCCCTTTTCCGGTCCAGGTTCCCCCCCCCATCACAACCCATTTCCAGTCCAAGTCCCCCCCCCATAGCCCTTTTACAGTTCAGGTCCCCCCCCCATCACAGCCCATTTCTTTCCAGTCCAAGTCCCCCCCCCCCAGCCCTTTTCCGGTCCAGGTCCCCCCCCCCAATCACAGCCCATGCAGTCCTTGGCCCCCCCGACCAGCACCGCGGCTGTCTGAGAGGCTTCAGAGGGAGCCGGGTAAGCTCGCGCGAGGCCCCGGCTCCCTCTGTACAGCCGCCAGCGTGAAGAGCCTTTGCCTTCACGCTGGTGGCTGTATCTGTGAAGCCGCAAATGCTGGGAAAGGTTAAAGGGCATTGCCTTCAACCTTTCCCAGCAATCGCGGCTTTACAGATACAGCCGCCAGCGTGAAGGAAAAGGCTCTTCATGCTGGCGGCTGTACAGAGGGAGCTGGGGCCTCGCGCGAGCTTAACCTGCTCCCTCTGAAGCCCTGCGGTGTGTGGGCCGGCCCCGGGTGGGCCCTTGCCAGCTTTGGGCCCTATGCCATGGCGTACATGTAAATCCGGCCCTGGTTTCAGGCCTTTGCCGCCACTGTAGGTGAGGGGTAGCAGCAGTAGTAATGGGTGCTCTCCGAAGGGTTGACTCTAGTTGACTGCTTAGTTCATTTAACATAGGGCCAGCTCTGGCTCAAGACAAGAACAGTATGTATTTCCCTATTCATGGAAGGCTTACGATCTTATTTTTTCACCTGAGGCAATAAAGGATTATGTGATTTCTCCAGGGTCACAAGGAGCAGCCGCAGGATTGGAACTCTGGCTTTCCTCGTTATCAGCTCATTCTTCTAACCAGAAGGCTACATTCACAGCTTAACTGATGAACGGCTTTCCTATAGATATGGAACAGGAGAAACCCTCTGCACATTTACATATTATTATTGTCTATTCATTTCTAAAATGCAGTGAAGCAGAGACATCTTCATTTGATTTAGAGCTGTGGAAAACATTTCCACATAATAGGATTTTATTCAGCTCTGACTCTTTGATGATGGACCCTGTGATATGTTTTTCTGGCTTGCTGATTTATTTGCTACCCATGTGAACATAATGCACAGGGAAGAAAGGGCAAAATGAAAGGATGAGGGCAGCCTAAATCCGAATAAGAAAATAAAGGGTAAGACCATCCCTTATGCTTAAGATAGCCTGCTACTCCTATTTAGAGGTTTTAAAAAATTTCACCCAACATTAATAATATTAAGCACGTTACATATTTAACTTGAATCTCATTAATACCCAATTGCCAGCATGAGGGTTTCTGTGCCGCTGCTCGCCTCAAAGACTGCACCTCCGTTCAGACCGCCATGCCTCCCCTACCTTGTGCTGAAATGGCAGGGGCAGAAATGCCACTTCAGGACTGTGTCGGGCCTTAAAGTGTTTCTGTGCATGCTCACTCATGGCCTGCCACTCTCCCCCCCCCCCCCCCCCTCCAATACAACTTTCTTGGAGGTTGGGCAGGAGCGGCAGGCTGGAACTGCACACATGTATGAGGACATTTTAAAGCTCGCCGTGGTGCTGAAGCAACAGTTCAGCTGCTGCTTCCTGGGGGGATGGGTTAGTGATGCAGCCCACCAGGGTCTGCCACCTTAGGTAATCGCCTAGTTTGCCTAGTGGACAGGCAGGCCCGGCTAATACCACATTTCTGACCAATGGCAGACTGCATGGTATAAAGATGCTGTGCAGAAAAGTTTTCAAATTTTGAATTGTGACGTCCTGTAGATATATTACTGTGCTGAGATCATTGTCATAGCTTTACAATGATACAGATGCATTAGTGAGAAACGTTTCTTATGATAGCAATGGAAGCTGCCACATCTTTATCTGTCTTTCTGGGCACCAGTCTTACAATGTTCTGTATAGTGTAATCATTGATTAATTCAGCAAGAGCACAATCTGTTCTGTGAATCTGTAATTTAGCAAAGATATGAGCTAGCATCTGCTTCAATACATATAGAACAATTGAATAGTCATGCTGACTAACTGAACACTGGGCTGGACATGATGGCCACTAGGCCTTCCGTTGTTGTACATGTAGATTTTACAAAGGTTTAAGTTAGTACCACCTAGGGCCTGACTCACTAAGCTTTTCCCCCACAGATATAGAATGTTATCAAAGCCTTAATGAATCAGGTCCTTCAGGCTATGAGAATATTCAGTAGGTGCCATCCCTGGAGTGCTGACTCACAGTAAATTTCCTGATGACGTAAGCATGAAAGCATAGCATGTCTCACACACCTGTTCAATTCTGCGTAATTTGCCTCTGGCCAACACAAGCTGTCATGATGCATCACAAGTAATACGATTTTGCCCAAAATAGTGGCACCCAGCAAAGAATGCAATTAAATATTTCCTAAAAATGTTATATGTTATCTGTTATTTATTTATTTAATGTCTCTTCTATACTGCGCTTTTTAGTATCAGTGCGGTTTACATACAACAGTAACTTATACAGAGCAGACAGAGCTGCTCTGTATGTACAGAGAACAGGTACTGTAACTTGGACATTGCTGGGGTAACTATTTACAGAGTATGTATAATCTTTACAGGGTGTGAGGGCATATACATGCTGCTATTTACGAGGTATGCATAATCAAGGCTGGTGCGGCTTCTACCAGGGTAGGGGTGTATGCAAGCTGCTATTTACAAGTAAGCATAGTCGATGCTGCTATTTACAAGGTATGCATTATCAAGGCTGGCGCCATTTCTACCAGGGAGGGGTATATACAAGCTGCTATTTACAAGTAAGCATAGTCGATGCTGGCGCCAATGGGTGTGGATGCCTCATCACGTGCTTTGTGTGTTGGTGTGGCGGGCCTGGTGGTGGGGTATGATTGTTTGTGCACTGTCGTCTGAATAGTGTTTGAGGAAGAGATGGTGCTTCAATGCCTTTCTAAATTGGGCAAGGTCGGGGATTGCCCTTATGTTGGGTGGGAGGGCATTCCAGCATCTGGGTGCATAGAACCTAAAAGCCCTGTTTGTCGTTGCCTGCGGACATTGTGCTATTTCCTTCGGGATTACCAGTGTGTTGACTGCTGCGGATCTTATGGATCTGTTAGAGGGCATAGGCTGGATAAGCTCGATGAGGGAGGTGGAGGAGAGCCTGTTGATGGCCTTGAAAGTCAGTAGTAGGGATTTAAATGAGAGTCTGCCGTGGATGGGGAGCCAGTGGAGATGTCTCAGGATGGGTGTCACATGATCCTTCCTGGAAGCACCGTGTAGAACTCTGGCTGCAGTGTTCATTGCTAGCTGGAGTGGATTTAGGGTGGATTGTGGGAGCCCTTGTTTGCGTAATCAAAATGCGGGATCACCAACGCTTGGAAGATTGTCCGGAAGTCATCAGGCTCAAGCAGGGAGTGCAGGTGCTTGAGTGTCCAGATCTTGTGGTAAACTGCTCTTACTGTGTTGCTTATGTGGGCCTTCATGTCCAGGAGTTGATCTAATGTGACTCCTAGGTAGCAGATTGTGGATTTGGTAGTTAGTTCCGCCTCCTTGACCTTTAAGGAGGCTGGAGGGGTGAAGCTTTGGTTCCTCGTGATGAAGAGGACTTCTGTCTTCTTGTGCTGTATTCAAAGGTTTTGAGTCTGGAGCCAGTATGATAAGGCGTCAAAACAATTTGTCAGTGGGGAGAGGTCCGGCTGGTCGGTTGAGAATGGCATGAAAAGCAGTACATCATCGGCATATATCAAGCAGTCAATATTGAAAGATCGGATGAGGGTGCAGATGTGCTGCATGTATATGTTGAACATCAAGGCGGAGAGGGAGGATCCCTGCGGTACACCCTGCCACTGGTGGAATGGTTCTTAAGTTGTAGCACCGGCTCTTATGTGCTGCCATCTGTCAGACAGGTATGATTTGCACCAGCTTAGGGCTGTGTCACGAATACCCTTCTCCTTAAGCCGTACCAGGAGGAGCTCGTGGCTTACTGAGTCGAAAGCAGCGGCTATATCCATAAAGATGAGGGCAAACCCTTATCGGGTGTTGTTGATTCCAGCGATTATGTTATCGAAGAGGGTGGTGAGGAGTGTTTCAACACCGTGAGAATCCCTGAATCCATGTTGGCAGGGGTCCAGCGGAGCAGCGGTCTCGATGTGGTTTTGTATTTGGTATTGGGCTTCTTTTTCAATTTATCTTGGCGAGTAGTGGTATGCTTGATATAGGCCTGTATGAGTCAACCTTCTGGGGGTCTAGTTTGTTATTTTTCAGCAGCGGTCTGATAGATGTGTGTTTGAGGCTTCGTGGGAACGAGCCTGTTGAGAATGACAGATCCATGATTCTGGCTATGAACGGGCTAAATTCGCTGCGTAGCGTCTTTATCCAGAAAGTAGGACAGTGGTCGGTTAGTGCGGTGGTGGTGTTGATAGCAGCGATGGTGTCCTCAATGCCTCTCTTCGATGGGGTGGCGAAGGTGGTCAGTGGTGTTGGATAGGGTGACTCCTGTGCGGCGGCGGTCGCTGTGGGCTTATTGGTCTGGCATAACTTTGATTGCAAGTAGTCCGCAAATTCCTGGGGTTGGATCTCACTTTGTTGGCTGGGGGATGGTTCTTTTGTTAAGTTATTGACATGATTGAACAATTCATGTGGTTTGTTTAGTGAACGTTTCAGGGTGTCGGTGTGGAATTGCCTCATCTTTTCTGTCACTGCTTCGCGGTGCTTTGTCAAGTGCAGGTTATATGCCGTCATGTCTGCAGTGGATCGTGACCGTCTTTCTATCTTCCTTAGGTGTAGGAGTGACGTTCGTAGTTCTGTGGAGTACCAGGGTGAGGCGGCACGCTTCCTTGAGGGCTTGTCTGAGGGTGGAAGCTGGGCAATGGAGGAGAGGCTATTATCCCAGCTTGAGATCAATTCATCGAGATCAGGTGCTGTCAAGGAGAGGAGCGGGAGAGTCTTACTCAAGATAACTTCTTTGTCAAAAGGTTGGAATCTTCGCAATGGTGTTCTGAGGGTGCTGGCTGGCCTTCTGGAGCTTATGTGGCAGTTGTTGTGCACATGTATTTGGAATCTGATTAGTTTGTGGTCCAACCAGGGGACTGTGGTAACAGACAGTATGGGGTAGTGGGTTAGATCAGTGTCTGCCAGTTGGGCGAATACCAAGTCCAAGTTGTTTCCTTTCACGTGGGTAGGTTCGTTGACTAATTGCTTGTACCCTAGTTCCTTGATTGCCTCGAGGAAGGCAGAGGCTTGAGTGTCTTGCAGGGTTGGCAGATTGAAGTCGCCTAGTAGCCAGCTTGGGGTACATGGGTTCAGGGCATTGCATGCAAGGTCGATTATTGTTGAGAGGTCATTGGGGGAGGCTGACGGGGCTCTGTACAGTAGGTTGATGGAGCACTGCTTGTTGGCTATGGTGATTGTGTCAAGTTGCGTTGTGCTGGTGGCATTGATTAGCTTGAAATTGAGATCTTCTTTGGAGAGGACAAGCAATCCACCCCCTCTTCAACCGTCTCTATGGCATGTGTGGACCGAAAAATTGGTGGGTTTGAGTTGGTTGAGGAAGACCGTATCGTCACTGGGTAGCCATGTCTCTGTTACCAAGAGTAAGTTGAGGTCATAGAGGGATATCAAGTCTGAGATGACTGGCCATTTCTTACGGATTGAGCGTGCGTTTATGAGGGTGCATTTTAGGTTTTGGAGGTGGGGGTATTTCTCTCGTTTGGCCTTCTTGGCATGTTGTAGTGTGATCTGTAGTAAGTGAGGGTGTTGCGTGCGTATATCATCCTTTGCCTTGTGATGGGGGCGCTCGACCATCTCCTCCCCTGGCTCTGTAGGATTGGTATGTGGTTGAAGGTAGGGTGTAAGGCCGTTGTGTTGCTGAGCCATCCAGAGAGGAGGTAACAGCAGACTAGGGCTGTGAGGGAGGGCGTCATTTTGGGTATACGCAATGCTGCCGCGGTCAGGCGACTCCTATGGGCTGGCAGGTAGATCAGGCAGGCGGGTGATACTAACACAGGTATGCAGGTATCATGGGCACGGTGCTACCATATACATTTAAACTATTCAGAAACCAATGCCAAACCCTCCCTTCCTCCCAGTAAAATAATATTTTAACCTCAGTCTAGATTTTTTGGCATTTTCTTAACAACATCTGCGGAAAGTATCCTTTCTGTAGATTTGAAAGGACTGAAACAGAACTGGTAAATAAGAAGTGCAAACATGTGTCTGAATCCATGTAGACTTTAGCAAAAGGCCCTAGTGATCTCCTACCCCCTCCCAAACTGTTGTTCTGTAATAAGAGGATAAATTAATGCTGGAACGAAGATTTAGTATTTTTCCAAGTGAAATTTAATTCAATCTAGTTCAGAAAGCCTGCATTTTATGAAAGTACCAAAATCCTCACAATCTCAGCCTAACAAAGATTGACCAATGGCAAGCTGGCTTTATTCAAAGCTGACAATATTTCACTAGTCTAAAGGAAGTGTTGGTGACTAGATGAGTCGGGCCTGCAACTGGGACTGATAAGGGGCACAAATAGTTGTTTTTAATAGCCAATTTATGCATGCTTACCAGTTTCCAAGGAATGTCATTTGAAGCAGTAGCTCAAGGTTTATATTTACAGTAGTTAATTTTCTGAAGAAAGCACGCTGCTTTAATTTTTAAAGGACATCAATACTGTTCTAGTGTTTTATTTATTTATTTAGACAGATTTGTATGCCACCTTTTCCTTCAATCAAGGTGGTCACGTCACATCACAATTGGAGGGTTACAGTTAACATTAGGGTACGTGTAAACATTTAGAGAGTAGAGTTACTTAACAGTATTTAGACAGTACAATTGAGGTAACATTTAACATAAAGGTATTTAATTACATGGTATGATATATTTGTGTGTGTGGATAGGATGGGTGTGTGTTTAGTTGGTGGAGGTAGTAGTGTTACTGTTTGGGTAGGGGATGTTGCCTGAATGCTCATAGGTTTCTATAAATAACCATGTTTTGAGGTCTTTGCGGAAGACTGTGAGGTCATCTAAAGCTCTCAGGCTCATTGGTAGGGAGTTCCATAGTGTGGATGCCAGTAGTGATGGTGCTCTTTTGAAGTTGTTTGTTTGGTTTTGTGATAGCCTGCAGGTGTGCCGATCATGTTGTTGTTATTGGTTCTTCTTGGTCTATTGCTGCTGTCCCTTGTTATCACATTTTGGAGTACATCTGCTGAGAAATGGTGAATGACTTTGAAGATGATCATGATTGTTTTGTATTTAGCTCTTGCCACCATTGGGAGCCAGTGTAGTTGTTGTAGGATGGGAATGATGTGTTCGGTCCTTGGAGTATCTGTAATGATGCGTGCTGTGGTGTTTTGTACCATTTGTAGTGGGTGGAGTGTCTGCTGAGGAAGGCCTTGATATAGTGAGTTTCCATAATCAAGCAGTGGTGTAATGAGTGCTTGACACACTGTGCGGAAGTGGTCTTGACGGAGCATTGGTTTGATTTGTCTGATTGTTTTCAGTCGATGATATGCCTTGTTTGTGGTTTTAGTGATGTGGGATTTTAGGTTCAGAGCTCTGTCTAGTGTTATGCCCAGATACTTAACTTCTTCTTTGACTACTATGTGTTTGTCTAGGATGCTGATAGTTTGTGGAGGTATGAAGATGGGGTTCCTGGTGATGAACATTGCCTCAGTTTTGTCGTAGTTGACTGTTAAGTTGTTGGCCATGAGCCAGTCATTCATGTCTTCGAGGCATTTTGTTATTGTTGTAGTGTTTAGTGCTAGTAAGTTGATTGGAGGGTACACCATGATGTCGTCAGCATAAATGTGGTAGTGTAGTTTGTGGTGCTTGATGATGCTGCATATGGGCTGTATGTAGATGTTGAAGAGCATTGAAGATAGGGCTGAGCCTTGAGGTATTCCCTGCATGATGGGGAATTGTAGTGATTTCTTTTGGTTGCATTTGACTTGTTGCATTTGCCCTTCCAGGTATGATGTAAACCACTTCAGGATATTCTTGCATAGACCTATCTGTTGTAAGCGTTGCAATAGCTTAGCGTGTGACACAGTGTCGAAGGACACCGAGATGTCCATGAACACTAGCAGGAATCCATTTTTTATGTCATCCATGCCTCTTAGGAGATTGTCAAAGAGGGAAGTGAGTAATGTTTCTACACTGTGGTGGGGCTTGAATCCATGCTGATGTATGTCCAGTGGGGCATTGATATCTATATGGTCCTGAAGTTGACTTTGGACTGCTTTTTCCATGATTTTGGCAAGGAATGGCAGGCTGGAGATGGGATGGTATGATTTTGGTTTGGATGGGTTCAGGTTACTACTTTTAAGTATTGGTCGTATCATCGCGGGCTTTAGGGGTTGCAGCATGTATCCTTGTTGGAGCGAATCTTTGACGATTTTTTGAATGTGATGAGAGAGCTGACTTTTTGTGGCTTTGATCCAAGACACTGGGCATGGGTCTGATGGTGAAGTTGTTGTGTTTAGTTCAGATTTAATGTCTTCTACTTGCTGCTTTGTTGGTATGTTGAAGCTCTCCCATGCTTGATATTGCTTTTTTATCATGTGATCGTTTGTTTGTAGTGAAGCAAAGTATGTTTGGTTGGTGTTTTTTGACTTTATGTAGTCTGCATATTTTTGTGGGTCAAGATGGTGGGTGCTTTGTTGCATGTCGTCCTTGGTGAGCTTTAGGACAATGCTAAAAATGTTCTCCTGGTCTATTAGTAGATTTCATGATTAGGTTGGTACGGTGTTGCTGTTTACACTCATTTATTAGATTGTTATATTCCAGTTGTTTGTCTCTGTATTGTGTTAGGAGGTTGTGTGATTTGTCCTGTCTCCATTTTCTTTCCAGTTTTCTGAGTGTATGCTTTGCAACTCTGATTTCGTGTGAATACCATGGGGCGTTGGATCTCTTGTTTGTTTGTGGTTCTTTGATGGCTGGGGCAGATGCTGCGTTGGATATTATTGTGTTCCATTCTCCTATGTTAAGATCCAGGGTGTCGTGTTCCTGTTGAAGTTGTGGGGTGATTTCGTTTATGAATGAGTCTCTGTTAAATGTTTTGAACTGTCTAGTTATTCTTTCATCTTCTTTGCATTGGGCGGGTTTATTTAGGGTCATGGTGAATTCAATTACATGGTGGTTTGACCAAGGGACTGGGGTGATTGTTGGTTTTGTGGTTTTATTCTGTTCCACTAGTTGTATTGGCATGAAGACCATGTCCGGAGTTGTGCCATGTTGGTGCGTTGGGGCGTGTATTGTCTGGCAGTATTTTAGTGACTCCATGGCTTTTAAGAACGTTGCGGTTTCTCTGGTGGGTGCGGATGGTAGGTTGTAGTCTCCTAGTGTAGGGGTGGGCAACTCCGGTCCTGGAGAGCCACAGACCAGTCAGGTTTTCATGATGTCCCTAATGAATATTCATGAGATCTATTTGCATCCACTGCCTTCCATTGTATGGAAATAGGGCCATGAATATTCATTAGGGACATCATGAAAACCTGACTGGTCTGCGGCTCTCCAGGACCGGAGTTGCCCACCCCTGTCCTAGTGCAACCAGGGGTTTGTGTCTTCTGTTATGTGCGCATATCATTTCAATTACTGTGGATAGGTATTCAGTTGTGGTTCCAGGTGGTCTGTATGTGAGGGAGATGCTTAGGTACTTGTTGACTATAGCGAGTGTGTTGGATTCGATTGTGTAAGTGGTGGCGATTGTTTTGAATCTGTATTCCTTTCTGGTAAGTATTAGTACTCCACCTCCTCTCTTTTGTACTCTGTTGCAGTTAAATGCTGTTGGGGTTACTTGATTTAATATGACTTGGTCTGATTTCTTGTTCTGTTGTACCTTTTTTCTCTGGTCCCGGGGTTCACCATTTCTAGTTTCCCAGCTTATGAAATGGAACAGATGATCTTTGGAAGTGTTGTGGTTTGCAGTTTTAATTTATGGCCTGAGTCATTAAGGTGGACATTTTCAAAGTGCTCATGCTGGGACAAAGATGGACAGACTTTTTACCCATGTACTTTGCATCAATTCTCGAAGTCAAAGCCAGTGCACACTTCTGAGGTGAAACATGATAGAACCAAAAAACGAAGGGACCCTTTGACTAACGCGCATAAAGTTTTGCATTTACTATATGTTAGATGTGAATATTAACGCATAGTAAGTACAAAACTTGTGCGTTATTGGGAGCATTTCTACATGTTCCTGTACAGTTACTGCACAGAAAAGGTTTTTAACACACAGTAAGCGTATTGGCAATTAGCGAAGCTGCGCCTAGCCCTTCATATATAGGAGATGATAAGCACATCCACACTAATTGCAACAGGGAGAGTCAGGGGCATGTTTATTACAGCCTGCACTGGTAATTCACCTGGGGCCACATTACTGTATGGGGGGGGGGGGTCAATGCTAACTTCAGGAGGATGCAGCCCTGCACAACCCAGCACGTGGGCGCACTTAACACCCCTCATTGAGGAGGCCACTAATGCCCCTGTTAGCTGCGATGCGCAATCTGCATCTGTCCCACCCTGACACAGCTACCAGGGCAGCATGGGATTTTTGGCATTAGGACCCATGCTGTTTTTTAGCACCACACCCAAACCACATGTTAAACCCAGCACTAGTGGGTACCGCACTATAATAAATATGCTTCTTAGTGCACAATAAAGTTACATGTGCTAAATGCAAGGTGCAGTCCACACCCATTCCTTGCTCATAAGCCACCCATTTTCTACCGCATGCCATTAGCACGATACAAGGATGGGGATGTATTTGCAGAGTCGTGAAAAACTGAGGGAAACAGAAAAATTTACAGCTACAGGGGGATTATGTCTGGTAATGGGCAGAGAAACCAACATTAAATCCCTTCTGTGTTTGTTTCAGAACGTTTGATCATTTGAAGTTTGAATGTTTTTATATTCATATGCTCTTTGTATCATGATTTATGAATTGAAATATAATGCTACTCGCAGAACTCCTATATATGTTGACAAGCGCTTGCAATCTTTTCTGTTCCACCTCTGTCATGTCTATGGAAGTGCTGATGTATTCTTAAACCTCAACTTGACGTTTCTACCTGGGGAACGTCAAAGCCTCCTGTTTGCTTTTGTGCAAATGGTGCACGGTAATTCATTCACTAACTGCTTAATGGTGGACTTTAGTAAAAGGCTCCTAAAGTGTAGTCACTTGCATCTGCTTTTCCTACCAGTAGAGTTTTGCTGAGAAAGTAAATGCAAAGATGTGAAAAATCCAATTTTCGCACAATTTTTTTCTTCCCTGACTTACACACACCCCTGGGAACATTTTCCTCTCATTATGGATAAAAGTGCATGCATTATGGAACATGGCAAATACTTTTAGGTGCATTGAGAGAGGGCAGTTTTCAGGCAGCTGATTAACAAAGACAATTTAACCAGTTTAAATCACTTGAAAACTGACTTGTGTGGGTTTCTTCTTCCTAGTCTGTGTCCATGGGAAACTATGTTGCTGATTCAAGTCCTTGGTATGTATAACTAACATTATAATGTAAATGGTAAGGCAGAATTAGATATTATTGTCTCAAACTGTAGCTAGTCTAATTACATTTGCATCATAATGCTGCTTAAATTCATTCCTGAAGTCACAATAGGCTGTGACCTCATGGCTGTAAATTCCATCCTCTGACTGTCTCATATCAAACAGTAGTGAGCTGATTAAGGTAGGACTGTAGTAATATTTTCTCTCTCTTCAACTTTTTTTTTTTCTTAAAATATTAGGACATAATGTACCAATATCCTTGTTTTCATTTTCGTAAACAAAATTGTATTTCTAAAACTAAATATAGTCATACCCTTTCTGGCCTTCAGTCCCTCTGTATAAAGGATCAACAAACAAGTTGTAGGTAACATCTTTACACCGGACCAACCCTACATTTGTGACTTGCTTTTGAGAGCTTTTCTTCCCTTCATTACATCATTAGAGAACAAGCTAAGGATGGTGTTGCCTAAGTACACAAGTGAATTGCATGTGCAGGTGTTTTCAAAGCTGTAAAGCAGGGACGGGCAGGCCTTGTTGTTAAGTGCCATCGAGTCAGTGTCAACTTATGGCAACCCTCTGGATAGTTATCCTAAACTGTGTTCGGTCTTCAGTCAGGCAGCTCATTGATGATGGAGTGGCAGCCATAGCTGCTGTTATTGTATCGATCCAT
Source organism: Ichthyophis bannanicus (assembly GCA_033557465.1). Lineage (NCBI taxonomy): Eukaryota > Metazoa > Chordata > Amphibia > Gymnophiona > Ichthyophiidae > Ichthyophis > Ichthyophis bannanicus. The sequence continues at coordinate 402,732,090 of CM066038.1, forward strand.
TTCATTGCTGGTCTTCCTCTTTTGTGTTGACTTTCTACCTTGACAAGCATGATGTCTTTCTCTAATGATCTCTCTCTTCGCATGATGTGTCCAACCTATGAAAGTTGAAGTCTTGTCATCTGAGCTTCTAAAGAAAGCTTAGGTTTGATCTCTAGTACTGACTGGTTTGTTCTTTGGGCAGTCCATGGTGTACACAATATTCGTCGCCAGCTCCATAATTCAAAGGCATCAATTTTCTTCCTGTCTATTTTTTCCACTGTCCAACTTTCACATCCATATGACATTATTGAAAATACCATGACTTGGACAAGTCGAATGTTTGAATGGAGAGAGACATCTCTGCTCTTGAGAATTGTGTCTAGGTCCTTCATAGCCATACTGCCAAGAACAATGAGTCGTCAAATTTCTTGAATGCTTATCGTTTCTTTATTGATACTTGATCTTTTGGCTCTTCCTAAATGCATGGGTTATTATGTTCGGGGGAGGGGATCCTTAAAATTCCATTTGGGCGAGGTACCTCTCAGAGCTCTGGTCATGCGCAGGAAGGGAGACTTATTGAAGTGGTGACATCACTCCTGTCTGTCAATAGTGTACAGGGAGTAGGTGTAACTTTAACAAAATTGTCTCTCTGAAACCTGATGTATAAAGTACATACTGTAGGTACATGTTACCTATGGGCTGGCAAGAAATGATATTGCCACATTAAGAAGAGTGGAAGAAAGTCCAAAAAACTGCCAGCATGGTTTAAAGGTGAGGTCAGAGAGGCTGTTGCTGCCAAAAAAGCAACCTTCAGGAAATGGAAAAAAGAGCCAAATGATGAAAACTGGAAACAGCACAAGCACTGGCAAGTTAAATGCAAAGCATTGATAAAGGAAGGCAAAGCGGGAATTTGAGAAGAAACTTGCTACGGAAGCAAAAACACAGAATAAAGACTTTTTCAAGTACATTCATAGCAAAAGGCCTGTGAGAGAGTCAATTGGACCGTTAGATGATAGAGGGGTAAAAGGGGCAGTAAGAGGAGACAAGGCTATAGCAGAGAGACTGAATGAATTCTTTGCTTCGGTCTTTACTGAGGAAGATGTAGGGATGTTACCCAAGACTGAAGTGGTATTTAAAGGTGATACTGCAGAGGAATTGAGAGAAATATCGCTACACCGGGAAGATATATTACAACTATTTGATAAACCGAATAGTAGCAAATCACCTGGACCGGATGGTATACATCCCAGAGTGTTGAAAGAACTGAAATATGAGATTGCAGACCTGCTATTGGTAATCTGTGAACTTTCATTAAAATCATCTGTAATACCTGAAGATTGGAGGGTCGCCAACGTAACACCAATTTTTAAAAAGGGTTCCAGGGGTGACCCGGGAAATTACAGACCGGTGAGCCTGACGTTGGTACCAGGGAAAATGGTAGAAACCATCATAAAGAACAAAATTACACAGCATGTAGATAGTCATGGCCTAGATAGTCATGGCCTAATGGGAGACAGCCAACATGGCTTTAGACAAGGAAGATCTTGTCTTACTAATCTGATATGTTTTTTTTGAAGGTGTGCATAAACAGGTAGACAAAGGTGAGTCGGTTGATATAGTGTATCTGGACTTTCAGAAAGCTTTTGACAAGGTCCCCCATCAGAGACTTTTGGCAAAGCTAAAAAGTCATGGGATAGGAGACAGTGTACTATTGTGGATCGGGAACTGGTTAAAAGATAGAAAGCAGGGGGGGGCGCTCGGGAGCCCGCTGCGAGATGGCCGCATCTTAACTGAGCTCCGTCTCAGCTACCCCAGTAACCACAGCTAACATGCGCTAACCATTGCAAACCCCTCAAGAACCTCCTACCCTGGGTCGGCAGAGGCAAGCGGGGTCCCGTGGAGATCTGACTTAAAGCCCGATACATCCTCCGGTGGCCGGGAGGCTGTGGAATCTGCCCTGGGAAAGAGGCCTGCAGCGTACTTTTCTTCGACGCTCGCGTCGGGCCTGGAGCACCCCACAGCTGACTCTGAAAAATTGGGTACGCTGACCGGCGTGGGAGCGAGCTTCTCCGGGGCTGCCTTTTGGGACTCTTTTGCTGAGACGGCGCACGTGCGGCAGTGTGTTGCCGGGTGGAGCACCTCTCCCGAGGCTGGCCTGCATACACGCGGTCCTGGAGTCTTTCTAACGGGGCCGAGGAGAGGACCTGGATTCCATGCGACAGCTATCAGGGCCCAACACACCAATCGGCCAGCGCCCCTTCCGCCTGGAGGGGGTAAGTATACAAGCTGTCCTTCTCCTCTCTGACCTTCGGAATCCCTGATCCACCTAGGGAGTCACCGGCAGTGTCAGCCTGCTAGAGGCCTAGTGTTCTACCGAGGCCTATACTGATCGGCGTGGCTCCCGCGTGCCTTGCTGGGTGGTCTTTGAGCTTTCCCTGACTGAGGATCTTCTCTCAATCTGCGCACCTTGCAGCTAAGGGCACTGTGTATTCTGTCTCCAGGTAGCCCCGCAGAGCTCTTCGACCACGGTATTTGGCGGATCCCCTACTTGGGGGCTCAAGAGCAGTTTATCATCTCCTTGCACTGCTGTTTCTTCAGTGTTCTGCTTTTTTGCGGACATTGCCTGTGCTTTTCTCCTTACACTGTGAGAAGGTGACTGGACTGCGGGCTGGTAAAGCTGTGCACATTGTCACCTCTCGATTGCCTCTGCCTTTGCTGACATTGACTGGAACTTTCTCCCAACACTGTGTGGCAGTGGAAGCCTTGCGGGATGGCCGCCAAAGCTAAAAACCTCGACGCTCGGGAGGGGATGCGCTCTTCCCAGCGCCTGCAGAGTAAGGCCGGAGCCTCAAGCAGTCCACGCGGCCAATCTCCCCCATCAGGTTCTGATGATGAGACTGTAAGTGAAGAGGAACTGGATCCGCACAAGCAACTCTCCTCGGCTCAACTCAAACAAGAGCTCCGTAGGGGCTTCGCAGAATTGGCCAATGAGTTCCGCGCGCTACGGGAAGACCTGATGAAAGACGTCGCAGAACTCCGGACTGATGTTAAAGAACTGGGAGCCCGAGTAGAGGATGTGGAGACCAAAGTGGTTGATCATGATGGGACTCTGGTGGATTTGCAGTGTGCTCTTGACAGGCAGCGTGCGCAGGCAATGGAGTTGACCTATAAAATTGATGACATTGAAAACCGCTCCCGTCGCAACAACGTGCATTTCCGTGGAATTCCAGAAGCGGAGGGGGGCGGAGAAGACTTACCAACTGTGCTTAAGCTGCTGATAGCGGAGTTGCTTCCGGCGGAGGAACTGGCTGCACATGCTTCTGGTATGGAAATTGAGCGAGTTCACCGCGCTTTGGGAAAACCACCCAACAACCAACCACGAGATGTCATAGCAAGATTCCTGCGCTATTCAGATGCTGAGCTCCTTATACGTCGAGGCCGGGAGAAGAAGACGGTCCGCTTCCAGGACGCGACAGTGTCCATCTATCAGGACTTCTCGACGTTCACTCTGGCGCGCCGGAGAGAGATGAAACCAGTCTCGGCGGTCCTGAACAGCAGGGGGATTCGCTATTCTTGGTCCTTCCCATTTCGGATGAACTTTCTTTTGGGCAACAAAAAGATCTCTGCAAAGGACTATTCTGAAGCTTGGCGAGCTCTTCGCCAGGCGGGCCTAGTTGATGATAATGCTCAGCCTCATCCGCCGCCCCCTAAACCCCAGCATTCCAAGTGGACTCGGGTGGGCAAGTCCGCTTGACGCTTTTGTGGAATTGAAGAGCTCCTCTTCCCCTTTTTTTCTTTTTTAGGGAGCCTCAACCTGTGGGTCCCCTGATTTTTGGATAAATGGTGATAAGGATTCGCTTGGGGTCCTCACTCCTTTATCCATCGGGGGAGGCGGTTGATCTGCAAATGTTTTGATGATGTTATTGTTCTGATGGGGAGACCTAATGGGCTGCTGGCCCGGGGTGGGTGGGGGAGCAGTGGGGGGAATGTTTCTCTATGTTTAGGTTGAGTTTTCGCTTACTGGGGTTCTGGGGGGTACGGGGTTTGTGGTCAATTTACCGTGTCCTGTATTAATTTAGACAGGCAGGTGGTATTGACGGGAAGGGGGGGGAGATGGGTGGGAGGGGGGGGTTCCAATATGGAGCTGGGAGGTGTGTCTGGGCGTGGGTGGGGGTCCTATGGCTTTTCTTCTTGGAGGGTGGAATAGGTGGGCCTGACTAACTAAGTTCCTGGGTTTGCTGGGGGGAGCCACCATTGGGACTTTCTGGGTGACTGGTGGATGTGCGGGATTGGATTGTAACTCTTAATGGTGCGCTTTATCTCTTTGAATGTTAAGGGTCTTAATTCCCCGAGGAAGCGGTCCCTGCTGTTCTCAGAATTGCGTACTTTGCAAGGGGACATTGTTTATTTACAGGAGACCCATCTCCAGAATTCCAAGCAGGGCTGGCTAAAACGGTCCCCATACACCGAGGTGCAGGTGGCCTCAGACGGGCAGGGCCGGAGGAAACGGGGAGTGGCTTTACTATTCCGTCAGAACCTCTCCTTGCAGATTGACGAGATGAAACGAGATACCCTTGGGAGGTGGCTTTTTCTGAATGTTCGCCTAGACGGACATCTGCTAACTTTAGCTAATGTATATGCACCAAACACCGGTCAGGGGCCCTTTTTTACGCGATTGAAAGCCCTATTGGCAGACTTTGCAAAAGGCCCCATTGTTTTGGGTGGGGATTGCAACACGCATCTAGTGCCCCATTTGGACTCTACGGGTCGCCCTGGGGGGAGAATGGCGGGGTCGGCAAGAGCCCTTCAACGCTTTATGCTTGACTTGGGCTTACGGGACATCTGGAGGGACACCCATGCGGGGGAAAGGGGTTATACTTACTACTCTCCGGTCCATCAGGTTCATACTCGCATTGATTGTTTTTTATTGGATCAGCGCCTGATGGATGGGAGAGTGCAGGCTGGACTGGGAGCACTGACTTGGTCAGACCATGCCCCGTGCTGGCTTACCCTCCCGGACGGCCTGTATAGCGAGTATTGCCGTCTTTGGCATTTAGACGTGAGATTCTTGCAGCGGCAGGGTGCAGTGCAGGATCATGCCCGCTTTATTAAGGAATTTTTTGAGCTTAACGACACTGGGGAGGTTCCCCTTCCCACGGTGTGGGATGCTTATAAGGCTACTGCCCGCGGTCAACTTATGGCTGAGGCAACCCGCACGCGCAAAATGTGGATGCGCGAACACGATCACTTGGTGAGGGAATCTGCTCGCCTAGGCTTGGAGCACGCCCGAACTGGGTCGAGGCAGGTCTTAGGTCAGTGGCGGACGGTTCGAGCGAATTTAGATGCGTGTATGCAGAGAGAACTAGATAACAAGCACCGGAAACTAAGGCAAACTTTTTATGAACATGGGAACAAAACTGGCCGCCTACTGGCACTGCGCCTGCGTCAACAGCAGTCCTCGAGAGTGGTCCGCGAATTGTGCGACGTTGGGGGACAGAAAAGGGTTATATCCTGGGAGATACGAGATCTTTTTGCTGAATACTTGGAGCGGCTTTATAAAGCAGAGCTCTTTGATAGGGATCACGTGCAGGATTATCTTCAGAGGGTCGCCCTACCGCGTCTATCCGACGCTGACCGGGCCCAGTTAGATTCGGAATTTACGATTGACGGAGTAGAAACTGCAATACGGCATCTGAAAACTGGCAGTGCGCCGGGTAGTGACGGTTTCCCAGCAGAATATTATAAGAAGTTTCGGGCACAATTAGCACCATCCCTGACCTGTTTGTTTAATGAGGTCCTGGGGGCGGTTTCCCTTCCTCCGTCCCAACGTGAAGCATTGATCGTGATGATACCCAAACCCGGTAAACCCTTGCACGATGCGTCGTCGTACCGCCCCATCTCTTTGTTAAACGTTGACGTTAAAATCTTCGCCTCTGTGCTGGCTGCGCGTCTGAATAGGGTTCTTCCAGGTTTGGTTCATCCAGACCAGGTTGGCTTCGTGCCGGGTCGCCAAGCCGCTGACAACATCCGGCGTATGTTGCAGATTATCCATGCGGCCCAACGGGACCCACAACCAGCGTTGCTAGTGGGAATTGACGCAGAAAAAGCATTCGACCGGGTTGACTGGGGATATCTGTGGTGTGTACTGGAGATAATGGGCTTTGGCCCTAATTATATTTGTTGGGTTCGTAGCCTTTACCAGCAGCCTCAGGCGCGCATTCGGATTAATGGGGGACATTCGAGACATTTCTTTCTAGAAAGAGGCACGCGACAGGGTTGCCCTCTGTCGCCTCTGCTCTTTGCCCTAGCGATGGAACCTCTGGCTCAGAGCTTTCGAGATCAACCAGGTTTGCGAGGAGTCCGCATTGGCCCTGCGGAATATCGGATCGCGCTCTTTGCGGATGATATTATCTTATCCTTGGTGAATCCGTCTGCCTCTCTTCCCACCGCGATGCAGCTGTTCGCGGATTTCTCTCGAGTTTCCGGCTTCAAAATCAACTATAACAAATCGGAGATCCTGAATGTTGGGATCCCGGGGGCGGTTTGTGTGGAGCTCCAGGAGGCTTACCCTCTCCGCTGGGTGTCAGGATCCCTGCGATACTTAGGGGTGAACCTGACCGTGGTACGAGCGGACCTTTTTAAAGCTAACTACGATCCCCTGCTTCGCCAGGTCCGGCGGGACTTAGAGGTTTGGAATGGCCTGCTCCTTTCCTGGTTTGGGCGTATAGCCGTAGTCAAGATGGTGGTCGTCCCCCGCTTCCTTTATTTCTTTCAGGTTCTTCCGCTCTCCATCCCGCGGGCTACTCTGGCGACCTGGCAACAGTTGCTTATGAAGTTCGTGTGGCATTATCGTCGCCCGCGCCTAGCACGGCAGGTTCTTTGTGCCCGCACGCGTTCTGGCGGTATGGGTATGCCCAACTTACATTGGTATTACGCGGCGGCTCAATGTCGGGCGGGGGTGGAATGGATGATTGCTGATAGCACTAAGCGATGGGTGCAGATGGAAATGAGTTTGGCGGGAGGCGCTGGGCTAGGGGATTGGCTGTGGCTTGGTCCAAAGCTTCGCCGCGGCAGGTGCACCAGTAATCCCTACGTTCTTCATACCCTCCGTTGCTGGGATCAGCACTTTTGACCCCGCGATGCGGGTCTATCCCCTTTAGCCCCTATAGTTGGTAATGCTTCTTTCCCACCGGGTCTGAGTGACGTAGTTTTTCGGCAATGGGGGCACCTTGGCCTCAGTCGGGTCGGCCAACTTTTTGTTGGCGGTCAGCTGCAATCCTTTCGTGCATTACAAGACGAATTTGACCTTCCGGCTAGACATCTCTATCAATACATGCAAGTGACGCACTGGGTCAGTTCTAGATCCGTTCGGCCCCAGGTTGCTCGGGACCTGACGGATCTGGAGTGCTACTGTGAGGGGTGCATGACTACAAAGGGTCTTGTGGCAACCCTATATGCCCATTTGCAGGAGGCCCAGGCGTGCCCCACACGTCATAGGGTGCTTTGGGAATCTGACTTGAGTCTCTCTTATACTGATCAGCAATGGGAGACAGTGGAAACGCGCCTGTGGAAGAGCTCGATAGCGACTAATGCTCGAGAAACGAATTATAAACTGCTGTACCGTTGGTATATGACTCCGGCGCGGATTGCTCGTATGTACCCCGGGGCCGGGGACCTATGTTGGCGTAACTGTGGGCAACGGGGTACCCTGGGACATATCTGGTGGTCGTGTCCCCGCATTCGTGCTTTTTGGAGGGGTGTGCAATTCCGCATGCAGTTGCTACTGGGACTGAGTGTCCCTTGGGATCCGGGGATTTTTCTTTTTGGGGCCTCCGTGCCGGGAGCCCGGCCCTTGCAACTCGCTCTAATCCGACACGGCTTGAATGCGGCTCGACTATCTCTTGCTGCGGCATGGAAGCGTGCTTAGGCCCCCTCTTTCCAGGTTTGGCTGGAACGCATGTGGGATACATATTCCATGGAACGGGGGGTAGCGGTTGGCAGGATGCGTTTGGCGCGATTTGAATTGGTGTGGGCGCCCTTTGTCTCTCGTTACGGTGCGTGATTGTTAAGGATAAATGGGGGTAATACGCTGCCCTCTCAGGAAGCTTGCTCCCCATGTGTGCCTCTTAGCCCACCACTGCCCCGAGCTCTAGCATTAGCAAGCCATAGGTGGGGGGGGAGGGGGGACCCGGGACTGGGGTGACTTGGGGGGGGGGAAGGGAGGTTGGGGGGGGTGGTGGTCCCGGTTTCCTTATTATAAACGTATTATAAATGTGTAAAAATGAAGACATATTGTAGAATACTATGGTGACCTGACGTCGTGTTGTTACTGATGCATTCTTTTTGAAGATCTTCGTGGTTCTTGTATTTCTGTATTCTTTGGAAGTCTTTCAATAAAAAAAAAAAAAAAAAAGATAGAAAGCAGAGGGTAGGGCTAAATGGCCAATATTCTCAATGGAAAAAGGTGAATAGTGGAGTACCCCAGGGATCTGTACTGGGTCTGCTACTTTTTGACATATTCATAAATGAACTGGAAAAGGGAATAACTAGTGAGGTTATCAAATTTGCAGATGACACAGAACTGTTTAAAGCTGTTAAAACCCAAGAGGATTGTGGAAAACTGCAGGAAGATCTGGATAAATTGGAAGACTGGGCATCCAAATGGCAGATGAAATTTAATGTGGACATGTGCAAAGTTATGCACCTAGGAAAGAACAACCCACACTATAGTTACACGATGCAAGGCTCCACATTAGAAACCACCACTCGGGAAAAAGATTTAGGAGTCATCGTGGATAACATGTTAAAACCCTCCACCCAGTGTGCAGCGGCGGCCAAGAAAGCAAATAGAATGCTAGGTATCATAAGGAAAGGGATGGAGAATAAAACAAAGGATATTATAATGCCTCTGTATCGCTCCATGGTACGACCGCACCTTGAATATTGTGTGCAATTCTGGTCACTGTATCTTAAAAAGGACATAGCGTTATTAGAAAAAGTACAGAGAAGAGCCACCAAATTGGTGAAGGGGATGGAAGGCTACTCCTATGAAGAGAGGCTAAAAAGGTTAGGGCTCTTTAGCCTGGAAAAGAGACGGCTGAGGGGAGATATGATAGAGGTCTATAAATTAATGAATGGAGTGGAATGGATAAACGTGGATCAATTGTTTACACTATCAGAATATAGAAAGACTAGGGGACATGTAATGAAGCTACAGGGTAAACTATTTAAGACAAATAAGAGAAAATATTTTTTCACTCAACGTGTAATCAAACTCTGGAATCTGTTACCGGAGGATGTGGTAAGGGCTGTTAGTATAGCTGGGTTTAAAAAAGGTTTGGACAAGTTCCTGGAGGAAAGGTCCATAAACCACTATTAAAAAGGGACCCAGGATATCAATGCTTGACCCAGTACAAGCATTGAGGAACCTGTGTCTTTTGGGGATATTGCTAGGTACGTATGACCTAGATTGGCCACTGTTGGAAACAGGATACTGGGCTCGATGGACCTCGGTCTGACCCAGTATGGCATGTCTTATGTTCTTATGTTCTTAGTTGAAGTGCCCTGGGTCAGAAAAATAATGCCAACAGGCCAGAGATGCCTTGGGCTGTGGTTTAGATACCCCTGCTGTAAAGAGTTGTAAAATAAAAGGATGCGGATTTATTTGCAGAGGAGTGAAAAAAACCTCCGAGGGAAATAGAAGAATCTACAGCTACAGGGGTATTATGTCTGGTAATGGGCAGAGAAACCAACGTTAAATCCCTTCTGTTTTTGTTTCTAAACATTTGATCACTTTAATTTTGAATGTTTTTATGTTCATATGCTCTTTATATCACAATTTATGAAGTGGAATAGACTGTAATTCTACTCACAGAACTCCCGTCCATGTTTACAAGTGCTTGCAATGTTTTCTGTTCAGTCTGATGTCATGTCTATGAAAACATGGATGTATTCTTAAACCTCAACTTGAAATTCCTACCTGGGGAACTTCAAAACCAGTTTGGAGGCTTCCTGACATTAATCCACTCAGCAGGACTATTTCATTTTCCTTTGGCTGCTGCACATTCATTGAGCTGATAAACTTGGGGAGATCGGGAGATATTGCGATCAGCTTCTGTAGGATAGGAAGAACACACAAAGCAACACAAAATTAATTTCCATCTATTCTGAACTGCATCTTATCTCACCGTTATCTCAACTGACTACACTGTGGCTTTTCATAGGGGATTCATGATAGAAAACTAGCACTACAAACTCCTTAAACTTTGCACAATGGGGACCAACTGTGTATGCAAGCAATCACCCTAGTGCACTCCTTACCCATTATTCATGCACACACATCGCTGAGATAATAGCTATTACTTTCATAGCAGTAGTGGGTAAGAAGAGGGCTGTACAATAGCTAGTACCTGAGACAGAAGAGGTCATTTTATAAAGTAATTTAGACGCATCTGTGGTCTCATACGTATGTAAATGACTTATTATAAAACACCGACTGGCATATACGTTTTTGCTTTGGCATGAAGGTGTGTACTTTGCTGGAAGGCATAGTTGGGGACACAGTCTGGATGGAGTGTGGGTAGACTTCACACATACAAGAGTAGATTATAAAATTCCTTAATCTACATGCATATCTGTGTAAAGCACACATGAACATTTACACCTGCTTGCAAGCAGGTCTAAGATATCGCACCTACATTCAAGGTGCATTCTCTGCCATTTACGTTAGCATTTGGTAAAGACAGATTGGTGCCTACCTGTCTTTATAAAGTAGTACCTTCTCATTCTATCTTATTGTATAATAACTCTAAAAACAACATGCTCAAGGTTAGAAGGTAAATCAGTGGAGGAGCAGCCTAGTGGAAAGCGCAGGGCTGGCACTACCATCAGGCAAACCAGGTAGCTGCCTAGAGTACCAGCCCTCCAGAGTGGAGTACCCATTGCCACTGTTGCCACTCCTATGTGGGACCTGCAGGGGTGAGTATGTCTTAGAAATCACAACGCAGCACCTACTGTACCTAAACTCACTGGCTCTGTATTGTGGTTATCTGTTGCTTCCACTCCCCTGGGATGCAGATTTCCAGTTTGTATAAATTAGAAATCTACATAAGAGGGGGGCAGAACCGCAGATAATAGAAGGTAGAAACAGCACCAGAGAGTTAGTAAGTGTTGTGTTGTAGTTTCCAAGCCATTGCCACCGCTATAGGACCTGGCGAGGCGTGACATTGGTAGCAATGGAAGTGGGGGTGGGGAGGCAGGCTCGAGGGCCCACCTAGAGCACCTCCAATCCTTGCAACAGCTCTGGGTAAGAGCAGTGGGCTGAAAACCAGGGAAGTCAGGCTTCAAATCTTGTTTCTTCCATTGACATGCCTAGTGAACTTGTGAGAGTTAGTCGCTTTCCATTGTCTAAGGTACCAACTTAGATTATAAGACCTTTGAGGCAGGGAAACACCTAGTACTGCACCAGAAATTAACTTGCTTTGGGCTTGGGTTTGGAAAGAAAAATAATATGATCTAAAAATAAAATCCAGATTTGTGCAGAATCCAGTTTTGAGCCTGATTTCCCTGGGTCTTAACCCATTGCTCAAAACACTCAGCCATACCATATGTAGGATAAACCAGACAAGATGTCATGCATACAATGATAGGTACAGTAGAGCTAAAACTACAACCTGAAGGTCACCAGTCCTTGCCTCATCTGTTAGGCTTCAGGGTGATGCCTATATACATTCTCTTAGCAAGAAGATAAAGGTGCATGGAAGTTTTCTGGATTCTTTACCTGACATAGGATGTTAAGGCTGTAATCCTCCTTGCTGACATCTAGATTTACAAAACAAATCTGTAAGTAAAACAGTGAAAAATATTAAGAGTTTCTGAATATCGCTAAGTTTAAGATGAATGCTCAAGATCAACAAAGCTGAAAAATTAACGGGGGACATTTACTAAATTTATTTCAGGCTTTATGTGGCACAGCACAATAAATTACATATAGGTACATGAAGTCCCTGGTCTGAAAGAGCAGCATTGAGGCAATGGGAGGTAAAGTAATTTGTCCAAGGTCACAAGGAATGCCATCCATTGCCATAACCACTAGGCCACACACTCTCACTAGCTCTGCTTGACAAAGTTTAAACAAATATTTTAGTTTCCTCATTGCATTAAAAGCCATGTGGGGAGATCTTCAAAGCATTTTGGCTGGTTAACAAGCCCATATTTAGTGGCATTAGCTGGACTCCCACAGACTGCAAAAAAATGCCCAGTTAAAATTGGGGTGGTATGTGGGTGGACTGGGCACAATGCCTGTCCCTATCTGGTTAGCAGCGATATTCAACCCCTAACCTGATAGCATAACCTGTTAAAGTCAGAACAGGTGAATGACTTAAAACAGTTATTGCTATCTAGTTAGTGGTTGAATATAAACGTGCTGTCAGGTGATCCTAGATATTCAGCACCGGACACTGGATACATTTCGGCAATGAATATCTGGGCTTTATTAAAGTGGCAGCGGCTAGGTGCTTTCAATAGCCTAGCTGCTACTGCTCAATATTCCCCCATCCCCCATGTCTTGTTTAAATTCTGTTGGGCTGATCGCCAAAACCAATTATGCATTCACTGGCAGCTGGCGACGGCATAACTGTCCTATCTGTAGATTTTCACAAAATATACAGATTAACATCGGACCATTTATATCGCCTAGTATAATGTGTATATTTGTGCACTGGATTATGGGAGGTGTGGGGGAGGGGCTAAAAATCCAGAGACTAGGGGATATTCAGCTGCTATCCAAATGCCTTGGAAGAGGTGTAAATGCCAAATGTCTAGAATTTGTAAAGTATGCATACATTTGCACTGCAAAATAAGATATACACAACTACTTCCAGGCCTGCCCAAAACAGACCCCCTTCAAAACTGTGCATGCTACAGATCTGCACTGGTACGTGGCGGCTTTCTGTGTAAATACCAAACAAGCCATCTCAAATGAGCTCCTCTTTTACCAGAAACAGGAGTTTTATGACTTTTTACAACTTAGATGTCAATATATTATCAATCTTAGTTTTTATTGAGATTTCTTTCCTGGGAAATTTGTCTTACTGAAAGGCATTCTTAATGGATTGCCCTTCGAAAGGCTATTGAAAAAAAATATTGTATAGATGTCATATGAAAGTTCCATCTGAACTAGTAATTTTGCTTGCAGAGACTGAGTCACAAAGGCTTCTTCCATTCTTGTCTATTGATTTTACCTCTACCCATTTAAATGTCAAGCACCATCATATAAAGTCTGCTAGTCCTTATAAATATATATATCCAAACTGACAAACAATGCAAAAAAGAGCCTCTGAACCTGACATTTATAGTAGTGATCTTGCTTGAAGTCATAATCTACAGTAAGTTTATTGTTCCGTTTGTTTGATATTTAAATATTCCAGTTGTTGCCATTATAAACTTTTCTGTTTTGCTCTGTCTTTTTGCACTGTCATACCTCCTTACTTGAATTGACACTTGTTTTATATTTTTATATAAAAGAAGAAAATAAATTTTTTTTTCGTAAACAGATTGAACTCCATGCCTAAATTTCATATTCTTACTTGAAGTCTGAAACCAATAGACAGGACCTTCGCATGTGTGTAGGTGCGCATCTATGTACAGTATATATGTAAATAGATTGATAGATACATGTTTAACCATGAAGGCTCATATTAGGCTTGTGGCATGTTCTACATTGTTTAAGTCGCAGTTCTCGTGGAAGCAGTAGGGGGGGGGGACATATTCAGCAGTGGCGGCTAGACTAAATAAAGCGCCTAGCCACTGCCAGTTTAATATTTGTTACCGGAGGATGTAGTAAAGGCTGTTAGTGTAGCTGGGTTTAAAAAAGGTTTGGACAAGTTCCTGGAGGAAAGGTCCATAAACCATTATTAAAAAGGGATCCAGGATATCAATGCTTGACCCAATACAAGCATTGTGGAACCTTTGTCTTTTGGGGATACTGCTAGGTACGTATGACCTAGATTGGCCACTGGTGGAAACAGGATACTGGGCTTGATGGACCTTGGTCTGACCCAGTATGGCATATCTTATGTTCTTATGTAATAGAAACATATTCAAAGGCAGAACAGCTAGTGGTAATATTCAACCGTTAACCAGAAGTTAAGACACCTGTTCACCTGCCCTAATTTTAACTGCTGAAGACCACCACTAACCGAAGAGGAGCTGCCACCGTCCCCAAGCTGGTTTTCATCTGGTTGTTTTGCTGATGTGGGACTGAAGGATAAGGTCCAGGGTGATGCCCAGGTATTTTATTTTGTCTTTTACTGTTATTGTCTTGTGCAGGATGTTGATTGTTTGTGGTGGGTTGAAGATAGTGCTTCTGGAGATGAACAGTGCTTCTGTCCTGTCGTAGTTCGCTGACAGGTTGTTGTTGGTGAGCCAGATGGTCATTTCTTCCAGGCATTTAGTTTTGGGCGCTAGGTCAGGTGCGTGTAGGTTGATAGGAGTGTAGATCATGATATCAACCGCATATATGTGGTAATACATCTGTTGTGTCATTTAATGATGTTGCAGTTGGGCTGTATGTAAGGTTAAAGAGGATAAATGACCGCGCAGATCCTTGTGGGATGCCTTATGGAATGGAGAACAATGTTGATTGGTTCTTAACACATTTGACCTGCTGTGTTCGGTTATTTAGGTATGATCCAAATCATTTTATGGTGTTGTTGCACAGCCCAATTTCTTGTAGCCGTTGTAGCATTATGTTGTGGGATACTGTATCAAAGGCGGCTGTAGGGTGTAGGGAGAGAGAAGAGAGGAAAGGTAGTGAGGAGCAATGGAATGAATGCACTTATAGGTCAGGAGAGGTTTGTATTGGATATGGAAACAGAAACGGAAGGTAAGCCAATGAAGTGATTTGAGAAGAGGGGTTATAAGAGTATATTGTGGTTGACAGAAGATTAGCCGTGCAGCAGAGTTTTGAACAGACTGAAGGGGCGAAAGATGAGTCACAGGGAGACCAGCAAGGAGGAGGTGGCAATAGTCGAGGCGAGAAGTGACTAAAGAGTGGATAAGTGTTTTAGTAGTGTGTTCAGAAAGGAAGGGGCAAATTTTGTTAATGTTGTATAGAAAGAAACAACAGGTTTTTGCTATCTAGTTGTTCCCTAGGTGTCCAACATCTTTCCTTCCCTTCCCTTCCCAAGGTATCCAGCATCTTTCCCCCTCTTCCCTTCCACCAGGTATCCAGCATCTCCCCCTTTCCCTTCCCTCTGCCACTGCTGCTACTCCCATCACCCCCATTCACAGGATGCCAAGGTAAGTTCAGGCTTTAGGGGCCAACAATGCAGTGCAGTTGGAGTGAAGGAGTAGCCTAATGGTTAGAGCAACTGCCTAGTACCCAGAAGATCAAGGGCTCGATTCCCACTGGCACTCCTTGCGACTTTGGGTAAGTCACTTTACCCTCCATCAGGGGCGGCCCAAGGGGGGTGCGGGGCCATGTGCGGAGATTCGGTGCGGGGACTCATTTGCATAAGTGGCCATATTTGCATAATGTTACCATACACTAACATGTCTCTTAATGAGTGTATGGATAAAGAAAGACTAAAAGATTTCTACATTACTATAATCCAGTGCCAACCGCCAGGCACATTAGGAACTACTACAAACGCTGCCCATTTAGAACCTATTAAGTTAAATACTAATACACCCAATGAAATCAACCCAACTATATCACCCACCTAATACTTGATTTCTACTTAACTGAAAACAGCATATGTTGTGCTCCTACACACTCATAAATTCAACTCTAATTTTTGTCGGATAACTCACCGATGAGCAGAAACCTTTCTACTCCTGAAGTGAGCCCTCCATTTTAATCAAATTTCTCATAAAAACAGACCCATTACAGGTCTAGTTGACCCACCACAGGTCAAACACCAGGTGCTACAGCACTAACAAGCTGCCGCTCCTATACCGTTAAAGCAAAAGCTGAGTTCTTACTATAAAGACATCCCAGACTCCTATCGGTGCAATCCTTTATAACAAACTAGTACTCATCTGGAAAGAGCCGGGCCCAGCCGATAATCCACGCAGTAGTGGGGCCTCAAAAGTAACATGGGATGTTCACAGCTTCTTCTTTTGAGGCCCCACTACTGCGTGGATACTAATCTTTCTCCTTTTGCTCTTTCCTCATTCCTATTTCATCCACACAAATTTTACCCCTCCATCCTCAATCCCCACTTACTCTCCCAATACCCGGCCAATTGTAGATTTTTCATCCCTCCCACACAAAATATCTTTCCCCTCTCCATTTTACTCTCCCAGCCCCATCCCATTCTAATCCTCCCCCAACATCAGCTCCCTTCTAGTTCCAGTCTCACCCAGCATCCATTCCCTTCTAGTCCCTGCATCAGCCCATTTCCAGTCCTAGCCCCCCATCAACCCATTTCCAGTCCTAGCTCCCCCATCCATTTTCAGTCTGAGTCCCTTCATCAGCTCATTTCCAATCCTAGCCCCCATCAGCCCATTTCTAGTCATTTCCTAGCCCCACCATCAGCCCATGTCAAATCCTAGCTCCCCTCCACTCAGCCCAATTCCAGTCCAAGCCCCCCATGAGCCTACTTCCAGTTCTAGCCCCTCCATGAGTCCAATTCAAGCCCCCACCACAGCCCATTTCCAATCTTAGCTCCCCCCCAACAGCCCATTTCCAGTCCTATCCTAGCTGCTCCATCAGCCCATTTTCAGTCCTAGCTCCCTTCCCTCACAGCCCATTTCCATTCCAAGCTCCCTCCCCATCAGCTATTTGCAGTTCAAGCCTCCCCTTCCACTCAGCCCATTTCCAGTCATAGCAACCCCCCAACCCATTACCAGTCCTAGCCCCCCATCAACCCACTTCCAGTCCTAACCCCCATCACCCCATTTTCAGTTTAAGCCCCCCTATAACCCATTACCAGTCCTAACCCCCCATCAGCCCACTTCCAGTCTTAACCCCATCAGCCCATTTCCACTCAGCCCCCCATAGCCCATTGCCAGTCCTAACCCCCCCATCAGCCCACAGCCCATTACCAGTCCTAACCACATCAGCCCACCTCAAGTCCTAACCCCTCCCCATCGCCCCCCATAGCCCATTATCAGTCCTAACCCCCCCATAGCCCATTAGCAGTCCTAACCCCCATCACCTCATTTCCAGACAGCCCCCATCAGCCCACAGCCCATTACCAGTCTTAACCCCCCCCATAGCCCATTACCAGTCCTTACCCCCCCAGTGCACAGGAGCAGTGCTTCGCGCCCTTAGGCCATCACCCCCTTTCCAGACAGCCCCCATCAGCCCACAGCCCATTACCAGTCTTAACACCCTCCCTATAGCCCATTACCAGTCCTAACCCCCCCAACAGCCCACAGCCCATTACCAGTCCTAACCCCTCCCCATCAGCCCATTTCCTGTCCTAGCTCCCCGCATAGCCCATTATCAGTCCTAACCCCTCCCATAGCACATTACCAGTCCTAACCCCCCATAGCCCCATTTCCAGACAGCCCCCAGCCCATTGCCAGTCTTAACCCGCCGCCGCCGCGCCCATTGCCGGTCTTAACCCCCCACCCCACACACACACCGGCTTATGGCAAAATTTAAAAAAAAAAGCTGGCTCTGGCTGCTGCCATTGCCGCTACCACCGCGGCAGCGGCAGAATGGAGTGTCCCGCGGGGCCTCCTCTGCTCGTTGAGCCCCTCTGCAAAGGCTTTCAGATTCGCGAAGGGAGACAGTCTCCCTCGCGTCTCTGTTAAGCCCGCAGGGGCTAATGGGAAATTTCCCATCAGCCCCTCGCATCTAAAGGGGCAGATGGGAAATTAAAAAAAAAAGCAGAATGTTCTTTGCGCGGGGCCCCCTGAAACACGAGGCCCTGTGCAAAAAACATTCTTGCTCAATGGACGGGCCGGCCCTGCCCTCCATTGCCTTGGAAGAAAAGGCTGGCAATCTACTTCCGGCGATACATTGCCAAGAAAATCCAGAGGTAGCTGGGTCACTATGAGTCAACACTGACTTGATGGCACAAAAAAAAAAAAATGCAGTGCAGTATAGCCAATTCAATGGCAGGCTTTGTGCATCTGTGTGCAAGTGTGCATTCAAAGCCTACTGTGATAAGGTCAGAGCCTGTGCAGTAACGTTTGGGGGTGTGGCCAGTGACTGCACAGAGCAGCACAGCAAGAGCATCCACACTATCTGCCGATGCATTTACCATGTCCTGCTATAGGAAAAAGATACCTGCTCTCCTCCGGCCTCACATCCCCAATGTCCCAATCAGCATCAGCATCACTGGTGGGTTAGTGGTGAGACAGAAGTGACCCCCAGATGCTGCTGTCCCATTGCTGCCTGTGTTCACAAGGGCAGCTCTGACCTGCTAGCCGTAGTCTCGCTAGGGATCTAGCTGCCAAATAAGTGATGCTGTTCTTTTCTTTTCTTTTACATTTAGTTTTGTGAGATCACCCATCCTGCTGCATGAGCCAGCAAATATGCAATTATTTGCCACGTCCTTATACATATTTTGCAAATGGCTCTATTACTGGCAGAGTCTTTTGTAAAATACCAGTCTGGATGTTCCAGTTCTGTCCTCAACATACTTCAATGGTATAGTCCTACTGCCTGGAGCTTACTAGGTTAGTGAGGGTCCCACCGAGATCCTTATACATATATAATTCTTGTGAATGTAATAAAAAAATATGAATACATATCAAAAAGGTCATGTAGAAAGCAGCACTGTACCAAGCTAGCAATGCACCCTGTGCGACTAACAAATCTGTTGCCCCCCTCTGCCCCAGTCAGGTGCAGTAATGCAATTTTTGAGCTTTCTGGAAGCTCAGAAATGATATCAGTGCCCTTTCTGTGCTTGCTCCCTGCTTGGCCACACCGCTCGCACAGCCCTTGGTACAGTCTTGGCAGAGAGTATGGCATGTGGATTAGTGTTTAATCACTAGATTACGCTCAGTGTATATGAATGAATATATGATAACCACTGGAGGGAAGGGATATTTCATTCCCTGAAATCTCATTCTAGTCAATTTTTTAATGTATTTACCACTGGAAAAAATAATTGTGTTTTCACCATTACCTACATCAGTTGCATGTTTTTGTGTCTAGTATCTTGGAACTGCTGGCAGCAGTTTCATGTATGGCGCGTGCATGTATTCAAAGTAAATGTCAGATCCACTTTGTCCTGGATTGTAGCATTTTTTAGTTGTTTCTGAAGTAAATTTCTCAAGAACAAAATCATGAATCACCCAGACTTTAAAGCACACAAAGTATAATTTGCTGTTCTAATTGTACTAAGAGATTCATCAAGTCATTTAATGTGACAACTTAAATATATGCTCTCAAAATTGTAAATGCCACTGTAAAAATAATAACAGAAGCATGACTGAACTATAAAATTAACATTTTTCTGATTATTTTGTCCATTTACTGCATTCAAAGCAGTCTTGAATTGCAATGGCATAAAGTCCTGAAAGTTGACTTAAAACATTCCTCAACATCAAATTAAGGTGCTAATGCACTAAACTGAGTTAAACCCGCTCATTAATTCACATAGTAAAACCCCATGTTGGGAAAGGGAACTGCGTTTAGCTCACGCTTCTTCTTAGAAGTTCAAGGTGAGCTGCATTCAGGTACGGTAGGTATTTTTCTGCCCCCAAAGGATTTACAACCTAAGAGGCCCTTTTACTAAAATGCATAAAGTTTTACGCCTACTGTGCATTTAGCATGAAAACCAGTATGCAATTAAGTGCAAAGCTCCTGGGGTGACCAACATGTTTCGACAGTTAATGCACAGATGCATACCCTAATACATGGTGCAATTTCTGCAAGTGTACTTACCTCCGCTTATTGAGGTGAACCTAATTGCACCCGCGCTAACTGCAACATTGAGAGCGTGCAATACATACCCCTGCGCTAACTGCAATGTGCTCACCATGCCCACTCTCAGCCCCTAACTCGCTCCTTCAGCATCCTAATGCACGATTGGCAATTAGCATGAAAATTGGTGTGTGGTCATTGTCATGCCCCCAGGGTAGATATTACCATGGGCCCAAACGTGCAGTTACAGTGCACCGGTTCGTGCGTTAACTGCATAGTGCACTTTAGTAAAAGGGCCTCTACATTTGTACCTGAGGCAATGGAGGGTTACGTGACATGCCTAAGATCACAAGGAGAAGCAGTGGGATTCAAACCTGGCTTCCTTGGTTCTCAGCCCACGACTCTAACCATTAGACTGCTCCTGCACACTCTGTCCCCTCTACTAAAGGTGATTTTCAGCAGATAATACTGACTCATTACCCATGGACAATAATGTGCCTGCATTACTGCTGCCAGTAACACATCACCACAAACACTCCACAAATATGTGCTCATAAATAACTGGACAAATCACAAGAAAATGAGCACCAAAGAATACTAACAAAAAGCCTGGGGGTGCAGTTCCCCATGCGGTTATCTCTCAATCCTCTGTAGCGCCTCTCCTGATGTAGCCTTTGAAGTTTAATACTAACAAAAAGCCTGGGGGTGCAGTTCCCCATGCGGTTATCTCTCAACCCACTGTAGCGCCTCTCCTGATGTAGCCTTTGAAGTTTATGGCAAAACTCGAGTTGAGTGCTGCTTACACAGTGGTTTATCTTTTAGGCATCTGTGAGGAACTTCCCAATTCATTTTTTTTTTGTGATTTGGCTAATAACACATCAGCATTAGCAAGGCCTGACATGGGAAGCAAACATCTCCAAATCCCCCTTCCTGAGTATTTCCGGCCCTAGCCAATTGCATCGTATTTGGATGGGCTAGACAGAAGGTTTCAGTTGGCAGATTTGAAAGAGGGGGACTCTCCTGGACCATCGGACCTTTATGCAGATGGGAAAGGTGGACTGGAGTTGGGGCTCTGGGGACTGGAGAAGGAGCTCTTGTGACCCATGGCATTCTTTTTCCTATCACCAGGAGAAGGGTGGTTTGGATCATTATTGCTTGCATTGAGCCTTGCATTTGCCCTGGAGACCAACACTAAATTTAAGTTCACTTTGGTGAGATGCATTTAAGTTTTTTGCATTGCTGGTCTGTTTCCTAATATAATATGTTCATCCTTTTTAAAAAAATATTTATTAACTGTAGCTCATTAATATTTTTAACATACAAACCCATGTTAATATCAATGTAGAATAATGCACACATGCATTAAGGCAAACACAGAGTGAGTTAATGTAGATTAACTTGTGATAATGCAGGTTTAAGGTGCTTTCATGTTGCTGTTCTTAATGCACCTTCGCACACTTTACCCTTTTATTTGAAGCATGTTGTTTCTTAGAGCAAATCCAAAAATTGCTCATGATCCAGACAGAGACAAAGATGATGCATTTCCGAGTCACTCAAAATATTGTGCTTATTTTCCACATATTAATACAAATATTAATGGTGTGGCAATAGAATCTACTACTACTACTACTATTATTAATCCTTTATATAGTGCTACAAGGTGTATGCAGCACTGTACAGACATATATAAAAGACAGTCCCTGCTCATAGAGCTTACAATCTGATCAAGACAGACGATACAATAGCTGAGAACAAGGGGTACAAATAGGGAAAGGTAGGGAAACAAGGAAAACCAGGGGATCATGATCCAAAAGCAGCCTCAAAGAGGTGAGTTTTTAGCCTGGATTTGAAAAGGGGGAGAGATGAAGCCTGTTCTACAGATTCTGGAAGTTTGTTCCAGGCATAAGGAGCAGCAAGGTGAAAGGATCAAAGTTTGCAATTGGCAGTGGAAGAAAAGGGCACAGAGAAAAACAAGCCAGTGGAAGAATGGATTTCACGATTTGGGGTGTAGGGAGAGAGGCAAAAGGAAAAATAGTGCGGAGCAATGGAATCTATAAATTTTGCAGATAAGATGATTGCAAAATTCCCCGAATGCAAGTAAATGATTTATCTACAAATTACTGATGATCTCCTCCTTTGGGTTACATCCTTCACGGTTTGTTCCAATTTCTGTCTTTCATTCTCCAACTCGGAACCGTTCTCCTATCATTGGCTGGTTCTACCTGCAGTTTGGGATGCTGCTGACATACTAGGGAAACTTCTTCCTTCTATGGACCAAACCACTGCCAAGCCAAGAAGAAAGATAGAATGCTATTATGGGCAGTAAGGAGTAGGAAAGACTAGATGTGAATCAAGGACTAGGGGAGAAGGACGACACTTATCTGTGTCCTCCTCCATCCCCTCTGGTCCTTCCACGTGCTGCGCTGTACACCTGGAATAGACTTCCGGAGTCGGTATGTCATATTCCCTCTTGGTCCTATTCAAATCTAGGCTAAAAGTCCATTATTTGAGGCTGCTTTTAATTCTTAACACCTTAAGTTGTTTTTAATAATTTTCCCTAATCTCTTTTTTTGCCCTCTTTGTCTTGAATGGACTGTAAGCTTTGTGAAACAAGGGCTGTCTTTTACATGTACAGTATGTGTAGAGCACAGCAGATGCCTAGTAGTACTATTGAAATGATAAGCAATATTAGGATACGATTGCGAGCATCACCTGCTCACAGGCCCCACATCCTGGTAAGAACTAGCCAAGTGCACTGGACAGCAAACAGCTGATCAGCTGATGGTCAGGGTAGGCTGAGATGAATCTACTCAGCTTTTGTAAGTGCAGGACCGGGGTCAGTTAACTAGGTTTATCACCTCCTAAGGCCACTTTCTGTTCCTAAATTTCCCAGAAAGTCGTAGGGATGCAAAAGAGAGATGAAGAGCCATTTTAGCTGCTTGTGGTTTAATGCACACCTTGCAACCACATGCCATCTGTGAAAGAACTCTTGGTCTGGTTACGAAGACAACTCTGAGTTTTCCTAGGTTAGTTATTACAAGCATTTTTAACTTACACATTGAAACCCCAGTTTTCCTAGATATGATAGCAGCTCTAGGATTCATGGAGGTGATCAAATCTCCATCCCATAAAAAGGCACACGCTAGATTTGGTGTTCTAAACAAACATAGAAACAAAGAAACATAGAAATATGATGACATAAAAAGACCACATGGCCTATCTAGTCTGTCCTTCCATATCAACAACTACAACAGTCCCCTTTTTACCTTTAGAGATCCTGTGTTTGTCCCATGCTTTTTTGAATTCAGTTACTGTCCTCATCTCTACCACCTCCACTGGGAGACTATTCCATGGATCCACTACTCTTTCCATAAAGAAATATTTCTGCATATCACTCCTGAATCTATCTCCCTTCACCCTCATCCCATGTCCCCTCGTAGCAGAACTTACTTTCAATTGAAAGAGGCTCTCTCCCTGAACATTTATGCCACGGAGGTATTTGAACATCTCAATCATATCACCTCTATCCCGGCTTTCCTTTAAGGTGTACATATTAAGATCCTTAAGTCTGTCCTCATATGCTTTATAATGAAGCCCACTAATCATTTTAGTAGCCACCCTCTGCACCGACTCCATCCTGTTCACATCCTTTTGAAGGTGCGGTCTCCAGAATTGCACACTATACTCCAAATGAGGTCGCACCAAAGACTTATACAGAGAAATTATCACGTCCTTTTTTCTGCTAGCCATTCCTCTCCGTATGCACCCAAGCATCCTTTTAGCTTTTGCCGTCGCCTTTTCTACCTGTTTAGCTACTTTAAGATCATCAGACACAACCACGCCTAGGTCCCGCTCTTCTTTAGTGGACAAAAGTACTTCACCCCCTATATTATATTGCTCCCTTGGATTGCTGCAGCCCAAATGCATGACCTTACATTTTTTAACATTAAATCCCAGCTGCCAAATTCTAGACCATTCTTCAAGCTTAGCTAGATCCCTCCTCATGTTATCTACACCTTCCTGGGTGTCTACTCTATTGCAGATTTTGGTATCATCCGCAAAGAGGCAAACCTTACCCGACAGCCCTTCTCACTAACAAAGATGTTAAAAAGAATCGGACCAAGGACAGATCCCTGGGGCACACCACTGGTAACATCCTTCTCCTCAGAACAAGAAACAATATCCCCGAGATTGAGGATGGTGGCATCAAGATAATACCCTTCCATAGACAGAATTTTCTAATCAAATCGTCTTTAAATGAAAGCGAAAAATATGGGCACCTTACCAGAGTTTGGAAGATAATTAGGGACATGAATGTCTGACCACTGTGAGTTTCCTACAGACTCCAGATGACTTCAGTGTCAAAGCAGGTTAACATCTGGAATGCATAAGTAAAATAAAAAAACAGCCCTACAAAAAAGGTCCTAAGCTGCATGCATTCTGCCCTAGAACTATGGGCCCTTAAACATCAAGGACATAAACTGGAGAGATGGCATGAATCTTGCCTATACGAAGACAGGATAAACTGTAGAAACACAGGACAATGTACCACGAAGCCTCAGCAGAAGACAAAAATCTATGGGGCCGATTCAGAGCAACTGATATTTAAATGCCACGGTGGTTAGCCGCAACACTTAAATATTGGTGGATATCCAGGCTGTACAGCGCTAACTGGATAAATAGCGGCACTTACCTGGCTAAGCTGATATTCAGACAGGACTTCTGCAGACAGCAGCATAGGACAGCCTTTTAGGTGCAGACATGCCTTTTCTCCTCCCCCAGACCACATCTACACTCTACTGTATAGTGCTGGGGGAGGTCTGTGGAGATAGCGGCACTGGATATCCCATTCAGAGCCCTTAGCCAGTTGACTAAGGGCAATGCATATTGGGCCCAATATGTCTCTCAATGCATCCGACAGACTGCAAAGTCAACCAACCAAGATAGTAAATTGTCTACTGCAACCTCCAAAACAGAACCACTTTCTCCAGTTGGAATGGATCTGCAACGAGTTGGACACATATTTGGTCAGCAAAATTAAAGGCCTATATCAGGTCCTAAAGGCAGTTTCACTAAGTCTCCGAGCTAATGAGGAGAACGTATTCTCACCCTTCTCTCCCCTTCATGAACAGTTATCTGATACTCATATAACCAGATAACACAGTAAGAATTTGGGAAAAAAGTCTCAAAAGGTCTATGGTCGACATTCTGCCTGATTGGCCCATGCTCATCAAAAATAGTGCGACTGGCAATCAGGGCCTCATAGAAAGCTCAATTAAAATTGTGAACTCTCTTCTTGATGGACAGCTACCGAAAGCACTGAAAAAGAGCATCCTAGACCAAGGCAAGCTGGCAAACTACGAGCCTGAATCCAACATTTCTTTTCTGGTAAATCTTAGAAAACAATCTGCATTACCAATTGGCTAGAAGAAACAAACTTACTGGATCCATGTCAGTCTGGATTCAGAGCTGGGTAGGGAACAGGGACAGTCCTTATATCCCTGCTAGATGATACCCACAGAAACTGCCAGGTGATCTACTTTGATACTTGGGCTGCTGGATTTCACACTGACTTGTGGGATACCATAGGAATATGTAATGTCACCTATTTTATTTCATATCTATCTCAAGCCATTAACTGATAACTGAAACCCAATGACTTTTGAGAATGTTACACAAGTACTCTAAATGCTGTTTGAGGAATGGTCCCATCCAAATCCTTGGTGCCTTTTCCTGCTATGAAAAATCCAGCTTTTATTTTAGTTTATTTATGGTATTTATGGATGGCAGTTCAGTTTGGTCTCTGACAGTTGCAAAGCTTAATCTCTTCCCAAAGGAATCTTGAAGTTGTAGGGTTGTTCGGAAGTGTAGAATCTTTTCCTTCTGAATTCTGACCCAGAGCTGGTACAGAATAAATCCCTGCTGTTTTTCTGAGTCCAAGACTTGGAACTCTGGAGGAGAGTAGAAGCCCAACTCCAAGGTTTTTTTACCCAAAGCCAAGAGCAACCTCTTGATGCTTCTTAGCCAAGAAGCTGGCCAACAAATAACTACCGGATTCAAAAAACATCAGGAGGTTTCAACTAATCACAGAGGGCTGCAGTCTGATGAAAAGAGCCGACCCCTCTGTTGCTGACTGAAAGTCAGTCCAGCACTTTCTGGCAGGTTTAAAAGTTTGCTCTTTGTAATCCACTTTGGGGTTTGCTGTCAGCAGTCTGCATGCCCTGGTTTGTAATTCCCAAAGCTAGTAACAAGCATCCATGCCAGGATTTGGGTCCTTAAAGCAGAAACCTTTATAAGGGGGTAGGTCTTTATCAGTCAATTTTGAACATATATTTATTTATTATTAGTTTTTTTTATACCATTTTATCATTTCAGTCAAAACGGTTTACATTGTAACTTAAACTTGGTAATGTACAATAATCAGGGACATTGATAACTGGGATTTTTCTGAGGCAATGAAGGGTTAAATGTCTTGCCCAAGGCCACAAGGTGTGGGAATTGAACCCTGGTCTCTTGGTTCCCAAGCCAGCATTGGGAACCATAGCCTTGCCACCCTGAATGTCCTGATTTCAGCTGATCTCAGAAACTAAGCGGTATGACGTCCAGCTAGCACTTGGATGGGTGACCATCTTGGAATACCAGGTGTTGTAGACTTATTGCATGAACAAAGGTCCAGTAATCTACTTCTGGTAGCACTTTTCCAAGAAAACCCAGGGGCTAGGCCACCAGGAGTCAGCATTGACTCGACAGCACACACACACAAGGGATGGAGCCTCTATTTTAGTGAGATCCTCACACTTCTATCCCAGGGCTAGCCTGGCATCCTTCGCTATCTCTGTTGTTCTCTTCTCTCCTTCTTCTATGCCAAGTAATCTGGCATTGGTTAATATGGCAGCAGGACACAGCATAATAATCACAAAAGGTGTGTGTGTGTGTGCGTGTGTTTGCCATCGAGTCAATGCTGACTTCTGATGACCGCTCTTATTTATCTTCACCACGGATGAGTTTGCAGTACATTCTAATGCAGTTTCCAGAATACAGTATTTGCTTGTATTATACATACTCATTTAAGGAAGGACTGTATGATACAGTAAAAAAGAACTTGATCCACTAAGGCTGATTGGTCAAATAAAACATTCTGTAACCATTCTATAATGGTTTGAAAGCACTGGATATGGATTAACAGTCTTTTTTTTCAATTTTTAAGAATTTATTCATAAAGTAAACGAAAATGGTAAAAATCTAATGTGCAGATCAAATCTATCCATCTGTCTGACCTTTTTGCAACAGTCGCATCAGAGGATGGGTTGACTTGCTGTTAGAGAGTGGTGAGCTGTTTACTTTTTGAGGTGGGGGAAATAGATTGCCTTTTGTTTGGGTCTGTTTCATTTTGGGTGCACTAACATGCATTGTTTTGTTGTGCATATTAAAGCTTGTTAGTGGATAGAAAAGCACTGTAATTTACTGAAAGTAAGTACCAAGTTTCTTTAAATAAAAAATAAAAATAGCATGAGTTCAACCAAAAAAAAATAGGTTACTTATATTTGGCATGCTGTGTTGCACAGGGCACCTAGAGCCATCCTC
This sequence comes from Ichthyophis bannanicus, assembly GCA_033557465.1. Lineage (NCBI taxonomy): Eukaryota > Metazoa > Chordata > Amphibia > Gymnophiona > Ichthyophiidae > Ichthyophis > Ichthyophis bannanicus. The sequence continues at coordinate 402,759,481 of CM066038.1, forward strand.
ATTCATTTGCAGGATACCTCAGCTAACCAAATGAACATATAGGGGTTATTTTAGAAGACCTATTCGTGCTTTGGACATCTGAAATAGGCACAGAGACGTCCAAAGCATGGGGGTGTCCCCAGAGTCATTGTAGAAGCAGACTCTGTGGACTTCCCCAGAACGAAGACGTCTAAGTCTGAACAGGGACGTGGTGTGTGTGTGTGTTTGGGGTGTTCTCAGAGCTTGGATGTTCTTACTCGATTTCCATCCTGAGCTCTAGGCACAAATAGGTATTGGAAAAGTGCTTGTTTGGTCAGCCAGTCATCTGGAGAGTGTGGAGAAGGAGGTATGCTTATGTCCCCTATCTCTTCTGTGTTGATAATTAGCACTGATGAGGACTGAAGGCTCCTGTATTGTTTTCCCACGGTGCTGGTATGCTAGCATGCATGTGATGGACATACCTGCTCCATGCTTTCTGAAGGGGGACATTGTGAGCTCAGGCATCCACATCAGGGGCATCTATGCTATTAAAATCAGGCAGAGACATAGACTTCCCTGGAGTTTCTCAGCACATTCTGTTCTGGATGTCTCCCATTGGACTTGGATGTCCTTTATAAAATGTCACTTATAATATAGCCCTACCTTTAATTTAGCTCTCTCACGCCCTTCATTCTGACTTACTTTGTCACTAATAGACACTCTCAGAATGTTTCTGGCAGATAAATTCTAATCCAATATCAGGAATATCCAGATTACCATCATTGAGTTAGAGACAGTAGACTCTATGGTTGCCTTTCAGCACACCTCTTTACACTCACTTATGGATTGACATCTTATTTCTGAAACGTTGAATCACACTCAGAATGCATACAAACTTTAACTTGCTTCTCTGGGCTCAGCTCACTCTCTTTCTGTCTTTCTTTGAGAGATAAACTGTAACTGTGGTTGTTATCACTTATTCTGTGAATTATTTTATTTGCCAGATCTCGCTATCAATTCAGGTCTTCTGATTACGTTCATGCACAAAGCAATTTCTTTGCTGCGATTTGCTCTAAAAAATCACTGACACAAAGTTCACTCATCGCTGAACTTTGTTTTCTCTCATTTTAAATATGAATCTTCTCTTAATATTCTTTTTGTGCACTTTCATACCAATAATCTTGGTATCTCTCACAGAAACACACACACACACATCATCCTTCCAATCCAGTGTTCAGGCTCCAACTGACTTTTTCTAACTGTTGCTTGTTTAAACCACCGCAACTCGAGCCTGTCGTGTTCTCCTTCAACCCTGTCATTATCATCGGCCAGAAGGCCAGTATGAGCCTCTGCACAGCATCTCCCCACGTGCCAAAAATATAGCCATGCTAAAAATCTCAACTAATCTCATAGCACAAGTTGGAGTGGAGGGAGCGTGCACACTGTGGTTAGTGTAGGTGACTTTTGTGCATGCTAACTGGCAATGTTGCACTTCGTGCAAATGCACTTACGGCTATTTCAATGGGTGGCGTTAAGTGCACCTGCATTGCTAATGCCAAACAGCATAGCACAGGGGTGGTGCGAAAACCGTGCTAGCTACATGGGGACATGCCGGGAATGCCTCCATTTTTTAGTGTGGGCCCAGTGTCACCCCTATGCTTATATTTCTGGGATGCCCCTTATGTCCGGGTTTGCTGTTTATTGCCAGACAGTCTCTGCTTCTCAGCCTTGGGCCTCACTGTGCGTCTCATGCGTCTGTCAGTGCCACCTTCTACCGTGACCTCTTCAGCGCTCAAGCCCCCCTTCGATGCAGTGAGTCCCAGCATTTAGCATGAGTGGTTTTTTAAAATTTTGTACTACATTAAGCTTTATGGAAAACTGTCGTTTTGTATGATTTTCGCCTCAAAATTTAAATCATGAAAATTGCTAATGACCTGATTTGCATGACTCTTCAGCTCATTTGCGATTCCTCATAAATGTTGCATTTGCTTTTGCACATGCAAAATCACATGTGGAAAACTGTCAAACAACGTGTGCAAAAATTTGCAAATTCAATTGCGTGCTTTATTTACCATTGTTCTGCGCATTAGTGCATTTGCAAAGGCAAATGAACTTTATTACATCACGCTAATATGACATTGGTTGCTTGCAATGTGTGTGTTAATCAAGTTCTATTTCAGCATATTTCAAGACTTGATTAGAATGCCACTCAAATGAAGAAAAAGTCTCTTTCAAGGAAGAAAATCATAATTAAGTATCACCATTCTCTAATTCTCTTGTGACTGAAAGTGCTGAATGCAGCTCTGCAACGTTCAAACCTTTTGTTTCATCCTACCTAAACTAGACTGTCAAACACTATCATGTACCTTTAATTACATCTTCTGGGTATTATTCTGAAATGCTTAAAATAAAGTAAAAGTACATGCTGTATATTGAATGGGCTCTCAGCTTTGGCTTGGAGTAGGGTAATAATTAGAAAGGTCTTGGGTGAATAAATATAGTTTGCTTCTATTAAGGGAACTTTGTTCCCCTTTGATTTGTTTTTGTTGTTAAGTGCCATCAAGCCAGTTTCGACTCATTGCGATCCTTTGGATAGCTGTCCTAAACTGTATTTGATTTTCAGTCAGGCGGCTCATTGTTGATACAGTAGCATCCATAACTGATCTTATTGTATTGATCCATATAATTACTGGCCTTCCTCTTTTACATTGACCTTCAACCTTGCCAAGCCTGATGTCTTTCTCCAATGATCTCTCTCTTTGCATGATATATCCAAAATATGAAGGTCAAAGTCTTGCCATCAGACTCCTAAAGAGAGCTTTGGTTTGATCTCCTCTAGTACTAACTGGTTTGTTTTTCGGGCAGTCCATAACATACAAAGAATTCTTCGCCAGTAACATAATTCAAAGGCATTGATTTTTCTTCCTGTCTATCTTTTTCACTGCCCAACTTTCACATCCATAAGATGTTATTGAACAAGTTATAGAACATGTTATCCTGGAGATGAATGCATGGCTGCATGGATGTTGTCATCAAGAGCATTTTGGTTTCCTGGACCATGGGATGCTGTTCCAAGGGTTGCAGAGCAGAGATGGTGTCCATCTGGCTAATCTACTGAAAAGGGCTTTAAACTAGATTCATTGGGGATTGGTGAAGAAAGCCCCCAGGTAAGTGAAATCCCCCAGGTAAGTGAAACATTAAATACCTTTATAGAAATGGGTAAAAGGGGTAATATATGGAAAGCAGTGTGTATAAATGCCCGTAGCATGGGAAATAAGACCCCTGATGTTGAAGCCTTGGTGGGAGTTGCTGACTTGGATTTAGTGGCAGTTACAGGAACATGGTTCACAGAAAACTATGACTGGGATGTAACTGGAGTGGAGGAGTGGCCTAGTGGTTGGGGAAAGGTACTTCGGGCCGGAAGGTTGGGGGTTCAAATCCCACTAGAGGACAGCAACCTTGGGCCGGAAGGACTGGGGTTTCTAGTCCCACAGGTGCTCCTTGTGGTCTTGGGCAAGCCACTTAACCCTCCATAGCCCATGTTCCCTGTAAAATAGTTCTCTGTGTGCTGTGCTTTCCTGTCTAATCAATGTGTTTATACCTCAAAAATTTCCTGTCATGATTTGACAATTTCCAATCTGTAATCAAACCGCTGCTGATCGCTGGAAGTAGCGGTATACAAATGTATACTAAATAAAAATAAAATAAAATAACTATACCAGGCTATACTTTATTCAGAAAGGACAGGGTAGGAAGAAGGGGAGGAGGAGTGACATATGTAAAAATAATATTAAAGCTTTGGAATTACAGAGCTTAAAAGGAAGAGAGGAGGCACTGTGTGTTAAACTAGAAAGAGGGAATGAGAAATCTTTTTGCATTGGCATGATATACAGACCTCCCTCACAAGAGGAAGAGGTGGATGGAAAGTTAATTGAAGACATACGCAGCATTGCTAGGAATGGGGAAGTGCTACTGTTAGGGGATTTCAATTTGCCAGACACATTCCTGCTGCAGTATCATCTAGAAGTAAGGAGATTATGGATTCTCTACAGGGAGAATTATTCAGGCAATTGGTAACAGACCCCACACGTGAAGGGGCCATACTGGATTTGGTGCTTACCAATGGTGAAAGTGTTTCTGATGTTATAGTGGGAGATCATGTTGCATCCAGTGATCACCATATGGTGTGGTTCAGTATTAGGACTAGGGCTGATAGAATCCATTCAAAAGCGAGGGTCTTACACTTTAGGAAATCTAACTTTGCCAAGATGGATCAATACCTCAGGGAGTCATTAGCGGGATGGGAACAGCTGGGGGATGTAGAAGAAAACATGTTATCCAAGTTGTTACTCCTGTTCTATGTGAAGCCAAACAGTTTGTTATGGTCATTTTGTTGTATGTAAACCGCGCTGACAATAGTGCGGTATATAAGAAATTGTAATAAATAATAAATAAATAATAAATAAAAGTGGGTAAAACTGAAAGGGGATATTTTAAGAGCAACCAACCTTTTTGTTAAAATGGTAAATAAAGGTACAAGGAAAAGGAGACCGCTATGGTTTTCGAAAGAAGTAGCTGAAAACGTGAAGAAAAAGAGGGAGGCCTGCATGAAGTACAAGAGATCACAGAGAGAGGAAGACAGGCATCTATATTTGGAAAAACTTAGAGAAGCTAGCAAAGTAGTCAGGAAAGCAAACATTCAAAATGAGGAGGAAATAGCCAATGCAATAAAATGGTGGGATAAGACATTTTTCAGATGTTAGTGAAAAGAGGAAGGGCAAAAGTGGTATTGTCAGACTCAAGGATGAAGGGGAGGAATATGTAGAATCTGATGAGGATAAAGCGGAATTGCTTAACAAATATTTCTGTTCTATGTTCACAGATGAAGAACCAGGAACAGGACCTCAGAAAACACCTATAAACAGGAACAGAAGTGAGGGGCATCTTGAAGAATTTTCAGAAGACTGTGTTCGTAAGAAGCTAGCCAAACTTAGAGTAGACAAAGTGATGGGACCAGATGAGATACACCCTAGAAAACGTAGGGAACTTGGGGACGTTCTAGCAACTCCACTGACTGACCTTTTCAATGCCTCATTGGAGTCGGGAGTGGTGCCAAAGGACTGGAGAGAGGCTCATGTGGTCCCTTTACACAAAAGCGGAAGCAAGGATGTGGTTGAAAAATACAGGTCAGTTAATTTAACTTCAATGGTGATTAAATTATTGGAAACACTGCTGAAAGAGAGAATAGTGAGATTTCTGGAGTCCAGCAGATTACAGGATTCAAGGCAGCATGGATTCACCAGAGGCAGGTCTTGTCAGACAAATATGATAGATTTCTTTGACTAGGTGACCAGGGAATTGGACGAGGGACAGCTCTAGATGTGGTATACCTCATATTTAGATTTCAGTAAAGCCTTTGACACTGTTCCTTACAGGCGACTTATAAACAAACTGAGCACCCTTGGGATGGACCCTGAAGTTACTGCTTGGGTTAGAAATTGGTTGAGCGGGAGGCGACAAAGGGTACATGTAAATGGAGCTCACTCTGAGGAGAAGGGAGTTACCAGTGGTGTGCCCCAGGGATTTGTCCTTGGTCTGATTCTTTTAAACATCTTTGTTAGTAATATGGTGGAAGGGCTGTCGGGTAAGGTTTTCCTTTTTGCGGATGATATCAAAATCTGCAATAGAGTAGACACCCAGGAAGGTATAGATAACATGAGGAGGGATCTAGCTAAGCTTGAAGAATGGTCTAGAATTTGGCAGCTGGGATTTAATGTTAAAAATGCAAGGTCATGCATTTGGGCTGCAGCAATCCAAGGGAGAAATATAGTATAGGGGGTGAAGTACTTTTGTCCACTAAAGAAGAGCAGGACCTAGGCGTGGTTGTGTCTGATGATCTTAAAGTAGCTAAACAGGCAGAAAAGGCGACAGAAAAAGCTAGAAGGATACTTGGGTGCATAGGGAGAGGAATGGCTAGCAGAAAAAAGGAGGTGATAATGCCTCTGTATAAGTCTTTGGTGCAACCTCATTTGGAATATTGTGTGCAATTCTGGAGACCGCACCTTCAAAAGGATATAAACAGGATGGAATCAGTGCAGAGGGTGGCTACTAAAATGGCTAGTAGTCTTCATTATAAAGCATATGAGGACAGACTTAAGGGTCTTAATATGTACACCTTATAGAAAAGGCGGAATAGAGGTGATATGATTGAGACGTTTAAATACCTCCATGGCGTAAATGCCCAAGGGGAGAGCCTCTTTTGATTGAAAGCAAGTTTTGCTATGAGGGTACATGGGATGAGGGTGAAAGGGGATAGATTCAAGAGTTATATGCGGAAATACTCGTTTTTCTTTATGGAAGAGTGGTGGATCCGTGGAATAGTCTCCCAGTTTAGGTGGTAGAGATGAGGACAGTATCTGAATTCAAAAAAGCATGGGACAAACACAGAGGATCTCTACAGGAAAAAAGGGGATTGTTGTAGTTGTTGATATGGAAGGACAGACTAGATAGGCCATGTGGTCTTTTTCTGTTGTCATTTTTCTATAGTTCTATGTTTCTAAGTTATTGAACATGTTATTGAACATTGGTTGAACAAGTCAAATCTTTGTATGGAGAGAGACATTTCTGCTTTTGAGAATCTTGTTTAGGTCCTTCATAGCCATTTTGCCAAAAGCAATGCAGTATCGGATCTCTTGTCATTTCATTCTTGTTGATCCAAGCAGGTTAAAATTGTCCACTATTTCAATTTCTCCATCAGCGGTGAACTTATTGATTTTGCCAGTTGTCAGGATCTTTGTCTTCCTTACATTATGTGCAGGCCCCATTAAAGATTATGTTTGTTGATCTTGAGAAGCAAATTTTTCAGATCATCTTCATGTTCAGCCAGTATTGTCGTATCAGCATAGCGAAGGTTGTTGATGAGTCTTCTATCACTATCACACCTCGGTTGTCTTCATACAGTCTTGATTCTCTGATGATTTGTTCTACATATAAATTAAAGAAGTAGAAAGAAAGTATGCAGTATTGTCATACACCTTTGCTGATTTTAAACCATTCTATTTCTTCTTGTTCTGTTTAAATTATTGTTTCCTGATCAATGTAAAGGTTGTACAAGAGAACGATTAGTGTTCTAGCATATTCATGCTTCTTAATGTGGCCCAAAGTTTCTCATGGTTTACACAATCAAAAGCATTGCTGTAGTCAATAAAACACATATAGATAACCTCTTGGTATTCTTTTGTCTTTTCAAGGATCCATCTCACATCCTTGATGATGTCTCTTGTTTCTTGCCCTTTCCTGAACACTGCTTGCACTTCAGGCAATTCTCGTTCCAGGTATGGTTGTAGTCTCTGCTGGATAATTTGAAGTAAAATTTTGCTGACAGGTGCGATTAGAGCGATTGTGCAATAATTTCCACAGTCAGATCACCTTTTTGCAATATTGGTATAAATACAGATCTTTTCCAGTCAGTAGGACATGGTGTTGTCTTCCAAGAAGAGCAGATGGCTGTAATATTTCAATGGCATAAAGGCAATATAAAAAAAGTCTGTTAAATAAATAAATAAAATGGGAATGCAATCAATGTCTGGTGCTTTGTTCTTGATAATGCTTTCAATGCTCCTTCAACTTCTTCTTTCATCACCAATGGTTCCTGATCATAAGGTATAGGTTGAAACAGCTGTTGGTCCATTTGATCTTAATGGTATAATGACGCTGTATATTCTTTCCATCTTTTCTTGATCTTCACAGCATCATTCAACATGGATCCTTGAGCATCTTGTAGCACTCCAATTTGAGGCTGGAATTTTCTCTTTAACACTCGTAAGAACATAAGAACATAAGATATGCCATACTGGGTCAGACCAAGGTCCATCAAGCCCAGTATCCTGTTTCCAACAGTGGCCAATATAGGTCATACGTACCTAGCAGTTTCCCCAAAAGACACAGGTTCCGCAATGCTTGTACTGGGTCAAGCACTGATATCCTGGGTCCCTTCTTAATAATGGTTTATGGACCTTTCCTCCAGGAACTTGTCCAAACCTTTTTTAAACCCAGCTACACTAACAGCCTTTACTACATCCTCCGGTAACAAATTCCAGAGTTTGATTACACGTTGAGTGAAAAAATATTTTCTTTTATTAGTCTTAAATAGTTTACCCAGTAGCTTCATTGCATGTCCCCTAGTCTTTCTATATTCTGATAACATAAACAGTCGATCTACATTTACCCGTTCCACTCCGTTCATTAATTTATAGACTTCTATCATATCTCCCCTCAGCCGTCTCTTTTCCAGGTTAAAGAGCCCTAACCTTTTTAGCCTTTCTTCATAGGAATATCCTTCCATCCCCTTTACCATTTTGGTTCTCTTCTCTGAACCTTTTCTAACAACGCTATATCCTTTTTAAGATACGGCGACCAGAATTGCATACAATATTCAAGGTGCGGTCTCACCATGGAACGGTATAGAGGCATTATAATATGTTTTGTTTTATTTTCCATTCCTTTCCTTATGATACCTAGCATTCTATTTGCTCTCTTGGCTGCCGCTGCACACTGGGCCGAGGGTTTTAATATGTTATCCACAATGACGCCTAAATCTTTTTCCTGGGTGGTGGTTCCTAATGTGGACCCTTGCATTGTGTAACCATAGTTTGGGTTGTTCTTCCCTAGGTGCATAACTTTGCACTTGTCCACATTAAATTTCATCTGCCATTTTGATGCCCAGTCTTCCAATTTATCAAGATCCTCTTGCAATTTTCCACAATCCTCTTGGGTTTTAACAACTTTAAATAGTTTTGTGTCATCTGCAAATTTGATAACCTCACTCGTTGTTCCACTTTCCAGGTCATTTATGAATATGTCAAAAAGCAGCGGACACAGCACAGATCCCTGGGGTGCACCACTATTCACCTTTCTCCATTGGGAAAATTGTCCATTTAGCCCTACCCTCTGCTTTCTATCTTTTAACCAGTTCCTGATCCACAGTAGTATACTGCCTCCTATCCCATGACTCTTTAGTTTTGCCAAAAGTCTCTGATGAGGGACCTTGTCAAAGGCTTTCTGAAAGTCCAGATACACTATATCAACCGACTCACCTTTGTCCACCTTTTTATTCACACTTTCAAAAAAACATAACAGATTAGTAAGACAAGATCTTCCTTGTCTAAAGCCATGTTGGCTGTCTCCCATTAGGCCATGACTATCTACATGCTGAGTAATTTATTCTTTATGATGGTTTCTACCATTTTTCCCGGTACTGACATGAGGCTCACCGGTCTGTAGTTTCCCGGATCACCCCTGGAACCCTTTTTAAAAATTGGTGTTACATTGGCGATCCTCCAATCTTCAGGTATTAGAGATGATTTTAATGATTGTTCACAGATTACTAATAGCAGGTCTGCAATCTCATATTTCAGTTCTTTCAACACCCTTGGATGTATACCATCTGGCCCAGGTGATTTGCTACTCTTCAGTTTATCTCATAGTTTATAATACATCTTCCCGATGTATCGATATTTCCTTCATTTCTTCCGCATCTTTAAATACCACTTCAGTCATGGGTAACATCCCTACATCTTCCTCAGTAAAGACCAAAGCAAAGAATTCATTCAGTCTCTCCGCTATCGCCTTGTCGCCTCTTAGTGCCCCTTTAACTCCTCTATCATCTAATGGTCCAACTGACTCTCTCACAGGTTTTTTGCTACGAATGTACTTGAAAAAAATCTTTATTTCACGTTTTTGCTTCTGCAGCAAGCTTCTTCTCAAATTCTCTCTTTGCCTTCTTTATCAATGCCTTGCATTTGACCTGCCAGTGCTTGTGCTGTTTCCAGGTTTCATCGTTTAGCTCTTTTTTCCATTTCCTGAAAGATGCTTTTTTGGCAATAACAGCCTCTCTGACCTCACCTTTAAACCATGCTGGCTGTTTTTTGGACTTCCTTCCACTTTTCTTAAAGCGTGGAATACAGCTGGTCTGGGCTTCCAAGATAGTATTTTTCAACAACACCCAAGCTTGATGTAAGTCTTTAACCTTTGCAACTGCTCCTTTTAGTTTTTTCTTAACTATTTTCCTCATTTTATCATAGTCTCCCTTTCGAAAGTTAAAAGGTAGTACTGTGGATTTCCTTACTATCCCTCCTCTAACTAATTAAATCAAAGGCGATCATGCTATGATCACTATTGCCAAGTGGCCCCAACACCCTTATCTCTTGCCCTAGATCTGGTGTTCCACTAAGGACTAGGTCTAATATGGCTTCCCTTCTCGTCGGTTCATGAACCAGCTGCTCCAAGAAGCAGTCATTTATGTCATCTAGGAACTTTATCTCCCTAGCATGTCCTGCTGTGACACTGACCCAGTCGATACCGGGGTAATTGAAATCACCCATTATTACCGCGCTGTAACTTTTGTTAGCTTCCTTGATTTCTTTGAGCATTTCATCATCCATTTGTTCATTCTGGCTAGGCGGTCGATAGTACACCCCCACCGCCATCGCCTTCCCCTTTTTACATGAAATTTCAGTCCATAGAGATTCTACAGCAAATTTTGCTTCCTGCAAAACTTTAATCCTTTCTGACTCAATGCCCTCTCTAACATAGAGCGCAACCCCTCCACCAATTTGATCAGCTCTATGATTACGATATAGTTTGTACCCAGGTATCACAGTGTCCCAGTGGTTGTCCTCCTTCCACCATGTCTCTGATATTCCAATCACATCTAACCTCTCATTTAGTGCTATATATTCTAACTCTCCCATCTTATTTTTTAGACTTCTAGCATTTGCATACGAGCATTTTAGAGACTGTATTTTATTCATATTAATTTGGCTATTGGTAGACATGGGTAGTTTGGGATCTTTAAGCTGTGTCTGCTCCATACTTGAGGGCATTTGGGCTACTTTACTCTTTTTTTGGAACCTCTCTGCTTTTGGTAGTATCCTTCAAGGATACATTCTTCCGAACCATCCGCTCTTGGGCGACTGTCAGCTTTCCCCTATTATCTAGTTTAAAAGCTGCTCTATCTCCTTTTTAAAGGTTAATGCCAGCAGCCTGGTTCCATCCCGGTTAAGGTGAAGCCCATCCCTTCGGAAGAGCCCCTCCTTTCCCCAGAATGTACCCCAGTTCTTAACAAATCCAAACCCCTCATCTCTGCACCATTGTCTCATCCACGCATTGAGACTCCGGAGCTCTGCCTGCCTTTTGGGTCCTGCACGTGGAACGGGAAGCATTTCGGAGAACGCTACCCTGGAAGTTCTGGATTTCAACTTCCTACCTAAAATCCTAAATTTAGCCTCCAGAACCTTCCTACCACATTTTCCTATGTCATTGGTACCGACATGTACCAAGACAGCAGACTCCTCCCCAGCACTATCTAAGACCTTATCTAGGTGGCGCATGAGGTCCGCTACCTTTGCACCAGGCAGGCATGTTACCAGGCTTTAGGAAAGTCCATCTTGTTCTTCCTCTAATAGTTTCTGATTCTATTTCCTTGCATGCATCATTGTAGTACTTCTCCTTGTCTTATCTTGCTGCATGTTGGAAATCTCTGTTGAGTTCTGTGATTGCCTTTCTCCTCGTGCTTTAGCTTCTCTGTGTTTCTGGGCAATTTTCAGAGTTTCTTCGGTCATCCATTTTGGCTATTTTTGCTTTTTCACTTTTTGTAGAGACTTGTCACTTTCTTCAAACACAACTTTCTTGATGTCATTCCATAACTCTTCTGGTGCTTTTTCATTTGTATCCAAAGCAGCAAATCAATTTTGCAGGCAGTCTTTAAATTCTGGTGGTATATTCACAAGATCATATTTTGCTATATTCATGAATGGCTTGATCTTTTTCAGCTTTAGCTTGAGTTTGCACACTAGTAGTTGGTGATCTGTGCCACAGTTGGCATCAGGTTTTGTCTTTGTTGATGTTATTGATCTTTTCCAACATTGACTTCCACAGATTTAGTCAATTTGATTTTTGTACAGCCAATTGAGTGAAGTCCATGTGCCACTTGTGCTACTGGAAGAAGGTGTTTGAGATGAATAGATTGTTGGTCTTGCAGAATTCTATCAGTTGTTCTCCAGCTTCATTTCTGTTGCCAAGTCCATATTTTCCAACCACTTTGCCTTCTATGTTGCCAACTTTTGCGTTCCAGTCACCCATGGATATCAGGATATCCTGTATGAATGTTCTATGAGTGTAAGGCCCATAGCGTGTACTTTCACAATGGGCATGCATATAGGCGGAGCTGGGGCAAGGAATGGAGAATAAAACAAAGGATATTATAATGCCTCTGTATCGTTCCATGGTGCAACTGCATCTTGAATATTGTGTGCAATTATGGTCACCATATCTTAAAAAGGACATAGCAGAATTAGAAAAGGTACAGAAAAGAGCCACCAAAATGGTAAAGGGGATGGAAGAATATCCCCTACGAAGAAGGGCTTAAAGGATTAGGGCTCTTCAACTTAGAAAAAAAGATGGTTGAGGGGAAATATGATAGAGATCTATAAAATAATGAATGGAGTGGAACAGGTAAACACAGATTGTTAGAAAGACTAGGGAACACACAATGAAGCTACAATGCAATCCATTTAAGACTACTAAGAGAAAACATTTTTTCACTCAATGCGTAATCAAACTCTGGAATTCATTATAAAGAGGACCAGGGAAATCCACTGCTTACCCTGGGATAAGCAACATGAATCTGTGTACTATTTGGGAACCTGACAGGTACTTGTGACCTGGATTGGCCACTGTTGGAAACAGGATAGTAGGCTTAATGGACCTTAGTCTGGCCCAGTATGGCATATTTTATGTTTCTATGTACATATGTATTTGATAAATGCAGGCATACGTGCATTAGATACTTGTGAACCTTTAAACCAACATTGGCTGCTGTAAGTGCTCGTGCCTACAGTTAAAATGCATTTGACGACTCATACCTCTATTTACGAAGTAAAGTACACGCATATTTGACTTTATGAAATAGGTGTCAAATGTGCACATAACATGTATTTGAACCCTCATACCTTTGAAGGCCATATGAATGTACTGTATAAAATTAAGGCTTATTACCTCAATTTATGATCACCCATCCAGCTCGCTCAAGGGAGTTAGAGAATTAAAATACAAAGAAAACCGACAGACTAACAATAAAAAAATAAAGTTATAAGTACAATTGATATACATATCATACATCCTAAACACCCATAAGCAGCAGAAATCACATGAATGCCAATCAATATGCATTTCTTAAAATATAAGTATACTGAACATCATAACAACATAAGATATGCCATACTGGGTCAGACCAAGGTCCATCAAGCCCAGCATCCTGTTTCCAACAGAAGCCAGTCTAGGTCATAAATACCTAGCAGTTTCCCCAAAAGACGCAGGTTCCACAATGCTTGTACTGGGGCAAGCAATGATATCCCGGGTCTCTTTTAATAATAGCTTATGGAGCTTTCCTCCAGGCACTTGTCCAAACCTTTTTTAAATCCAGCTACACTAACAGCTTTTACTACCGGTATATCCTCCAGTAACAAATTCCAGAGTTTGATTGCATGCTGTGAAAAAATATTTTCTCTTATTAGTCTTAAATAGGTTACCCTGTAGCTTCATTGCATGCTTCCTAGTCTTTCTATATTTTGATGGTGTAAGCCATCGATCTACGTTTACCCGTTCCACTCCATTTATTAATTTATAGACCTCTATCATATCTCCCCTCAGCTATCTCTTTTCCAGGTTGAAGAGCCCTAACCTTTTTAGCCTCCCCTCAAAGGGGTATCCTTCCATCCCCTTTACCATTTTGGTGGCTCTTCACGAAATCACAAGTATGACTCCAATGCTTGTAAATCCATTGTTTGTAACTATTTATGTCATTATATTCTGGATGAGCTGTAAATGTTCTAGCTACCATATTCTAATGGAGGAACCACTGTCAGATCATCTAACCCAAGTTGTATTTCCTGTTCAATGTAAGTGTGAAGCAGGCTCTTCCTGCTCTGCACAAAATGTTATCTGTAAACCGCACTGCTTTTAAAGAGCGCGGTATATAAAAGCATTAAATAAATAAAAATAAAATAAATAAATAAAAAAAAATCTTGCTCCAAATAAGGTTTAAGGTTTGTTTACAATGTGTAGCTGATTAAAAAATACTGTAGCTACCTGAGAAATGTGCTGTTCCATAGTCAACTCGACATCGAGCATCGCTCCTTGTTCACATGGAAACAAATAACTGAAATCATCTTTTCATCTTCACTTTAACAGTGCAAATATTTTGCTGTCTGATATTTTATCTCCTATGAGGGCTACATAAGAAAATGTACAGCTATGAATATTGACCAATCTCACTTTAGCTAAGAGGGGCAATGATAAAGGGTAGTCCTGGAAAGATAGATTTCAGCTGTCTACTAGGCCAAGTTATCTCTTAGATGGAGTGGTAATAGGTCCTGCAAGATGAGGTGTCAAAGATAATAATTTGGGGGTAATATTCAAAGGGATTTATGTGGTTTGCAGAACTGCAAGACATGTAAATCCCACTCACTGAGATATTTAGTGGCACATGCCCCTCCTAAGCCAACTAAACATCCCATTGCTAACCGGATAGCCACGGGGTGTTCCAGGGGCAGAGTGGGGGAAGCATTTTAGGCTAGATGGTCATAGGTGATATTGCCTAAAGTTAGAACAGTGAAAGGCTATCCTAAATTTAGGGATGTTAGCTAGCTGGTTAGCAGCTCAACATTGCTGCTGACTGGCTAACTAAAGTGCTTTCTGGGCAAACTGGATATTCAGTACTGATCGCCGGATATGGCCCAGTGCTGAATATATGGCTTTAGGTTAAAGTGGCAACATCGATTTGATTTAAGAGCGTTGGCCACTGCTGCTAAATATTTCCCCTTAAACTGTAGTTTTTGACTAACAGATACCAGTGTAGGAATTTTAATACTGGTGAAATACGATATGACCATTTCAGCTCTTTAAAATATGAGCCGCCATGTTTCGAATAAACTGATTCGTGCATTTTTTTCTAGAAAACGAGGTGCTGGTACTCATAGGCAGGGCTCTTTATTAACACATGAGGACCATGAGTCAATTTTAGCAGGCAATGAAAAAAGGCGCCAGTTTTCCATTCTACCATGTATCTCCTCAAAAAAAGCTCTGCAACTGATTATTTTAATCCACTCTATAGGGCATTAGAATAGCCTAGCCTACTCCTAATTAATGACTGAATCACAGTGGCCAAGTTCTCTTGTGTCAGATATGTGCATAGATCAAGGATAATATACAACTGCGACATAGTATTCTTCATCAAATTAATCTGAGTTTGCATATTATGTTCTGAATCCAATAATTTTCTCAGGATCCTCTGTCTTTGCCAGAAATAAGCAATTCCAATTTCTGCCAATTCCAAAATAAAGGATTATCTATCATCCACTTCTGAAGAAAGAACAAACATTGGTTTCATGAAGCAATTGTGTTGATCTTTGAGGACCCAGTTTACAGATTATCTGAATACCACCTGCATAGATCATAAAGTCCAAACCATTGCTGTTGATCAAATATGCAACAAGCTGAATATAAGGAACAGGAGGGAAGATTGATCATCTTTTCCACGAAATGAGAGCTCATTTCCAAATTGTACTGGTAAAAATCTATTGTTCCGAAAAGATACCAACCAATCTTTAACACTGCCCTCAAAACCTAGTGACATGAATCAGTCAATCAATGCACCATGGTCAATGGCATCAAAGGCAATGAAAGATCCAGCCATCAAGAGGGTAATTTTATAAGCACCCATGCAGTTGCCATGTTCATATTTGGGGCCTATTTTATAAAGTGAAGTACATGCGTGCTTTACTTCATAAAATAGGAGAGCAAAGAAGTGCCTCAATCTGGTCGGGCAATTACATCTGCTCTAGAGAAGGTGTAAATGCCCACACCTTTATTGTTGAGAAATTCCTGCAAGTTATAATATTTTATAATTTGTGTGTGTAAATTTAGGCTCCATCCATGCTCTATGCACATCCAAAATGAAAAGCATTCATGATGGGACTTATGCGAGTGCTTACAGAATAGCAATTGCCTACAGCATCATGTAAATTTATTTTATTTATTTATTTATTTACATTCTCTTATATACCGCGCTATTCTGCATCAGTGCGGTTTACATTGAACAAACTGAAATTACATTGAACAGGGCATTATAACTTGGAGATAACTATTTTACAGGGAACATGGGCTATGGAGGTTTAAGTGGCTTGCCCAAGACCACAAGGAGCACCTGTGGGACTAGAAACCCCATTCCTTCCGGCCCAAGGTTGCTATCCTTTAGTGGGATTTGAACCCCCGACCTTCCGGCCTGAAGTACCTTGCCCCAACCACTAGGCCACTCCTCCACTCCTCATTTAAAAGAGGAACTTAACACGCATAACTAGAACATACCTTTCCATACATCCCTTGTAAAATCAGCTCCCAAACTACTGAGCCCCAACCCTTATTCAAAGATCTTCTAAAATCATCAATTTACCTCCCATGCCTTGGGGGGAGGAGGGGGGGAAGGGGAACCAGACTGGCTAGTATAGAATGTTTATTCATACAGTGCTCTATGACTCAAAATTATTCAAAATTATGGAAAAATTATTCAAAATTATGGAAAAGAGATGGCTGAGGGGAGATATGATAGAAGTCTATAAATTAATGAGCGGAGTGGAACGGGAAAAAGTAGATCGATTGCTTACATTATCAGAATATAGAAAGACTAGGGGACATGCAATGAAGCTACAGGATAAACTATTTAAGACTAATAAGAGAAAATATTTTTTCATTCAACGTGTAATTAAACTCTGGAATTTGTTACCGGAGGGTGTAGTAAAGGCTGTTAGTATAGCTGGGTTTAAAAAGGTTTGGACAAGTTCCTGGAGGAAAGGTCCATAAACCGTTATTAAAAAGGGACCCAGGATATCAATGCTTGACCCAATACAAGCATTGTGGAACCTGTGTCTTTTGGGGAAACTGCTAGGTATGTATGACCTAGATTGGCCACTGTTGAAAACAGGATACTGGGCTTGATGGACCTTGGTCTGACCCAGTATGCCATATCTTATGTTCTTATGTACTGGCTAAGCTTCTGGTAACAAGCAATGTAGCAACATTCTCATTAAATGACCTATTTACTAAGCTGTAATGTCATGTTATCAAAATTGCATCCCATGCTAAATGCTGATCTGGGTGCTTATTGTACATTAAATCTTCATCAATGGGAGTAACTGGCAAAGCTTGCATGAGCGTTAACAATATAGCAAAAAAAAAAAAAAAAAGATCCAACAAGCATAAAATATTGATGAATTGTCTCTCATAGAAAAGCATCTTATGAATATTAAAACACAGTAGCATACATAACGATAAACGTCATCATCCATGTTAATCGTATTTTTTTCTTTATATACTTAAGTTTTATCAATATATATCCAAAGACATACATGTAAAGAAACTACAATAATGTCATATCCAAAGAAAATACACTTATAGTCATTCTCATTGCATTTTAGACCACAATCAAAGGAAAACAGGAGGCACGAGGTAATCAAAGCAAAAAGAGCAAAAAAGCTACTTTACACATAAGACTTAACAAACAGGGCGAAGTCTTAAGCACCAGCCGTGTGAGGCGCAAAAGTAACAACCATTATCTCTCTAGCTACCAAGAATTCCAAGAGCTGTTTAGATTCAAAAATAGAAAATCCTTATCTTTTTATAGGTAATTTAACAACGTGAAGGAAATCTCAACACAAATTTCCTACCCACAGAGAGTACTCTTGATCTAAGGCCAGGGAATTCCTTCCTTCTCTATTGGGTTACACATGCTAAATCAGGAAACACGTGAACATAAGAACACAAAAACTGTTCAGTAAAATTCCAGAAATAAGATCGCAATACCACAGATTTGGCAGACTCCAAAGCAAGAGTCACAAGAAGGGTAGTGCACTCAGTGATCACCTCCAAGGAACTTTCTAAGAACCCCATCAGGTCCTCAGAAACCAAGGGGGTGTCACCAGAGCCAGTACCTGGGGGACTAACACCGAAAGACAAATACTGTGTGCTAATGAGTGGATGCAAGAATTCAGAGCGTAATTTAAGTACCTCCTGAAAGTACTTGCGCACTATCTCTATCGGAGACAGAACAGGAGACTTTGGAAAATGTAATAACCTAACATTATTCCTCCTAACTTGACTGTCCAAATATTCTATGTTCCTAGCAAGCAAAGTACTGTCTAACTTGGGTAGCACACAGTTCATGAAGTTGGGTGAGCTCTTCTTCCAAAGCACGAATCTTCCCAACTTGTTCCCCCTGCATTTGAGAAACCTCCATAGAAGAAGTTTTCAAAGACGATAGCTCCATACTCACAGAACCCACAATAGTTTGAAGAGAGGAGTTCATCTTAGCTAATGCATCCCACAGTGATTCTAACATAACCTCAGAGAATGTATAACAGTACATGATACCGCCTAAACAATGTATGTATGGAAAATGTTTTTAGCACCACTGTATATAGCCCACCTTGTATATAGCTCAAACCAATCTAGCACACATTACAACACACACTCAACTAAATTTCACCCTCACTGCATGTATAACACACTCACTTTACCAGATTGTTTGCTGTGATACCACCTTGATTATTAAGATAAGGCTGTTTAGAAATACTGTTAAATAAATAAAATAAATAAATAAAGTTATATTTGCAGGTTTAACCAACCTTCCAGAAACTGGTATTTGCACTCCGCCTTCTCCCACAACTATAAAGCTCTCACCAACAGGGGGAACATACCCCACCAAAAAAAACAGTGGACCTTACAACAGATGCAGTGGGCGAAAAGAAACCCATCGCGCCAGCGGAGTCCTCTTCACCTCCCTCTACCGGGGTGCTTGTCGCCTGCCTCGGGGGAAGCACTCCATCAGCCATGGTTACACCTCTGGGTCTCATGGAGGGTTTGCTGCTCCAGAGAAAGGAACACTCTGGATTCACTCAAGGCCACAGAAACTACACTCCATGGCCCTGCTGAGGATGCTGCTTCAACCTCCGACATGAGAAAGCCACATGCCATCAAAGTCCGCTGCCCACTCTGGATTTCCTGGCCAACCTGAGGGTAGGTTGGCCTGCTTTCATTTCCTTTGCCCCATCTCCAACTTCGAAAGCCACAACAGAGCGCCAGTAGGGATCTCAACAGAGGGCTACTGTTCTGAGGCTATTCCCTGATGCCATCTTGCCTCCGGCCACAACATCCATGTTAATCTGTGAAAAATATATTACCCAATACCCATATGAAGAAGTCTTAAAGGGCAAGCAAGCTCTACTAAACTAGTTCTCCCAGCTGAAATCCTGAAATCTACATGTGTCCTATGCTAAAAGTCCCCTTGTTCTTTCTCTCACCATTACATCACCATGCTCCTCTCCCTGAGAAAGCCTCACCCCAGGTGACAATCTGTCCCTACCTAATAAACAAAAGAGATCCCCCCAACTCCCCCCCCCTACGTTTCCAAGCCTCTCCTTACCATCACGAGCATCCAGATCTTAAGGGAACTCTGCTGATGCCATAATCTAAAATGACATTGGCTGACTGGCAGTTTGCCTTTGCCCCAAACACTTGAGCAGTAAAGAATGTCGGGGTGGGGACGCTGGAGCAATGGGTCTGTGTTGTCATCGCTTCCAACAGGAAGTGACATACTCTTAACATTAGGGTTGCCAACTTTTTGAAAGAGAAGAACCCACCCATGCCTGCCCCACCCCGTCCCCTGCCCCACCCATAAAAATAATTGTAGAGAGGGCAACAGTGCAGGTTTTAGAGTCTGCTGGCTATATCAAGGGCGGGAGGGCTTACAAGAGTTTGGACTCTTCAGCAACTAGTCAAACACAGTACCCTTCTCGGGGCCCAGGGGGGACCAGCGGAGGAAAGACCACAGCCTACCAGATGATATTAATAATTCTTTATTAAGGACCCAACTAAACAAGTTTCGGCCGCAGCCTTCGTCAGGGGTCTAAAAAAACAAAAGTACATTAAATCAAACATAAAATTAAAATAAAAACCAAAAAAATATATAGACATAATACTTGACACATTAAACTGTGTTAACACATTACCATTACATTTAACTATGCTGTTTGTTATATTGTATCTTTATATTTTTATATTCATGTATTAATTTATTTTTCTAGCTTCATTTTGCCTCATTTTTAGATAATGGATTGCTCAATGTTGTCTATTTATATTGTTTTTTTATTTTTAACTGTTTATTTTTAATTGCCTTTTTCATCATATAATTGATAATCCTCCATAATTTATATATTTTTTATATGTATATATCATACGATTTTTTATTCTATATTTCTTCCATTTATGGTTGTCATTTTTATACTTTTTACAGATTGGGAAGATTGTCTACTGTACCACATAGACGTTTTATCTGTGTGGTTTCCTGGTAATGTGTTAACACAGTTTAATGTGTCAAGTATTATGTCTATATATTTTTTTGGTTTTTATTTTAATTTTATAGAACTCCAATAACATGAATACTGTCTTCCAAACTTCTCTCATCCGCCAATGCTGTCTTCCAAAACTTCTCTCAACCGCCACAAAACGCTGTATATCATTCAACAGCTGATTCCTTTTTAAAGGGCAAAAAGGTTTATTAAAGAATTATTAATATCATCTGGTAGGCTGTGGTCTTTCCTCCGCTGGTCCCCCCTGGTTGTCTGTTTGCGGAAGATACTCTTCTTTCCTTTCCCCTTCTCGGGGCCCTCCAACACACATATGCTCTCCCATATAGCATTAAATCCAAACATATATTCTGTATTCACCAAACCCGCCGCCACCCCCCCAGCCCCTACCCAACAATCTGCACAGAGAAGAGCAGAGCTAGAACCTTCTCCATAAAACTTACCATACGAGAAAAATCCCTCTGAATATCAAGCATATTGTGAATTTAATTAATTAGGGTGAGCCCCAGAGTTGATTCAAGATGTTGGCACCCTAAGCAAATCTTAACCCATATGCCCCCCCTGACTGTCAGAATTTATTGTTTAGCTTTGAATGAACTACTCCTTGCCGACCCCCAGAAGCGATCACCTGATGGTTGGGCCAGCTCTGGAATTAATACCAAAAAGTCATTCGGGACCAAGAGCAACTTTACAAATGCTATCTTCCAAAAGTCACACAAGGACCCTACCTAGAAAAAAGCAGCACCGTAAATATTGCAATGAGCCCTAAAATATCAATAAACCTATTAGGAAAGTTGAACAAGCCAGATTACTAAACGATGTTAAATAGAAATTCCATACTAACAGAACACCTAGTCTTGGTCACACACACATATACACACACACACACATATTACAGATAGACCTTCATCAATAAGTGACCACAAAGTGGAAATAGAAATATGTAGACAAAAATGAAACTAAAACCTCAGAAAGCCAAATGCTGCATGCAGTGCAACACCAGAGAAACAGACAGAAATGCATTTCCCCCTATGGAGGCCAATTCCATAACATGCACGTCCGGCTTGTGGACACATCCAAATCGATAACAGGACTGATTTCACCCTAATTATGCAGCCGCAGGTATAGCTGTGCCTGCAGTTCTGGAATTGGGGGCATAGGCATTTCCAGTGTGGCACGAGCAAACCACTATGGAGAAACACGGGCCCTGCTGTTAGAACAAGATATGGGTATATGCAGCAAACAGTTTGGACGTCTCCGCGCTCTCCGTATTCTGAAAAGATGCACGTTTCCGATCCTGCCCATCTCTGCCATATACCTCCGACGGCCACGCCTCCTCTGTTAAAACATGCATCTCCTAAGCTGCTCCTCTCACTGACAGTGCTGTGCTGATGCAAACTCAGGGCCGGCCCGTCCATTGAGTGAGAATGTTGTTCGCACAGGGCCCCGCGCTTCAGGGGGCCCCACGCGAACCACATTCTCGCTCAATGGATGGCTGCAGAGGGAGCCGGGGAAGCCCGCCGAAGCCCCGGCTCCCTCTGCACAGCCCGCCAGCATGAAGAGCCTTTACCTTCCCGCTGGCGGCTGTTTCAATGAAGCCGCGAATGCCGGGAGAGGTTAGACGGTGCGGGGCTCTTCGGAAGGGGGGGGGGGCGGCTAGGACTGGATGGGCTGTGATGGGGGGAAACAGACTGCAATTGGGCTGTGATGGGGGAGGGGGGAAATGGACTGGAAATGGGCTGTGATGGTGGGGGGGGGGGAACGGACTGGAACTGGGCTGTGATGGGGGGGGAAACAGACTGGAAATGGGCTGTGATGTGGGGGGGGGAATGGACTGCAATTGGGCTGTGGGGGGGACTGCACGAGGGCAGTGATGGTGGGGGAGGGAACGGACTGGAAATGGTCTGTGATGTGGGGAACAGACGAAATGGGCTGTGATGTGTGGGGGGGAATGGACTGCAATTGGGCTGTGATGGTGGGGGGGGGGGAACGGACTGGAAATGGGCTGTGATGGAGGAAACAGACTGGAAATGGGCTGTGATGTGGGGGGGGGAATGGACTGCAATTGGACTGTGGGGGGGACTGCAAGTGGGCTGTGATGGTGGGGGGGGGAATGGACTGGAAATGGGCTGTGATGGGGGGGAACGGACTGCAATTGGGCTGTGATGGGGGGGAATGGACTGGAAATGGGCTGTGATGTGGGGGGGATGGACTGCAATTGGGCGGTGGGGGGGAGGACTGCAAGTGGGCTGTGATGGTGGGGGGGGAATGGACAGGAAATGGGCTGTGATGGGGGAACAGACTACAAGTGGGCTCTGAGAGGGGGACGACTGCAAATGGGCTGAGATGGTGGGGGGATAGGACTGCAAATGGGCTGTGATGGTGGGGGGGAATGGACGAAATGGGCTGTGAAGGTGGGGGGAACTTGGACTGGAAATGGGCTGATGAAGAGCTGGATTAGGACTGGAAATGGGCTGATGGGGGCTGGAATAGGGCGAAGTGGGCTGACGAGGCGGCTAGGATTGGAAATTAGCTGATGGGGGAGCGTGGAATGGAAATGGGCTGATGGGGGGCTGGAATGGAACTGGAAAAGAGCATATGGGGGGCTAGGACTGGAAATGGGCTGATGAGGAGCTAGGATAGGACTAGAAATGGGCTGATGGGGGAACGTGGACTGCAAATGGGTGATGGGCTGGAATAGGACTGGAAATGGGCTGATGGGGGCTGGAATAGGACTGGAAGTGGGCTGATGGGAGTTGGAATAGGGCTGGAAATGGGCTGATGGGAGGCTAGGACTGGAAATGGGCTGATGTGGAAGCTTGGGAGACTGGGACTAGAAGGGGGCAGATGCTGGGTGGGTCTAGAACTATAAAGGAGCTGATTTTGGGGGAGGACTAGAAAGGGATGGGGAATGAGAATGGAGAGGGGAAAAGATATTTTGTGTGGGAGGGAAGAAAAGTCTACGAAGGGCCGGGTATTGGAAGAGTAAGTGTAGATTGAGAATGGAAGGGTGAAATTTGAGTGGAAGATAAAGCAATAAGGAAAGAAATGGAGGAAAGAGCAAAAGGGGAAAGATCAGTATGTTAAAGCAGATATAGAGAAAAAATTTGGAAAAAAATCTAAAAGAGAAGAAAGGAAAATGGATAGCTCGCAGAAAACACAAACAAACCAGAAGAAAATGACTGGAGCAATTACAACTGAAAAGAAAATGCACAAGCAACAAAAGGTAGAAAAATACTTTTTTATTTTGAATGTATTAACTGGAATATATCAGCTCTGGGAAATATGCATCGTTAATGTCTTTTGTGTTTTGTTTAGTACAAGAGGAAATTAATTTATAGTTTTATTTCTCCAGTGTTGTTGTACATCCCAAGTTTGGCTTTTTGGGGTTCCCAGTTTAATTATTGTCTTCCTATTTCTAAATTGTGATCCCTTGTTCTTTGGTGATGGTCTATGTTCTGCATTTTAACCAAGCTGAGGTATTCTGTTCATGTAGTTTCTATTTGACTGTGTCACTTGTTCTCTTTCCACAGTAGCAGATGCATTGGTATTCTCTGAGATGTATTGGTTTAATATTTGCAGTGTTGCCTTTTGATAGGTAGGGTTTGGTGCTTTGTGAATCCTGGCAGAGCTGTTATGATATGGTGGATTTGCTATGAGTTCTAAATGGTCAGTGTTTATAGTACTTCCTAATGGGCCTGGTGGTTGGCACTGGAATATAGTAACGTAGAAATCTGTTAGTCTTTCTTTATCCAGACACTCATTAAGAAGCATGTTTTCTAAAAATGCATGTTAACATTATGCAAGTATTTATGCAAATGAGGCTCCCTATGCAAATGAGGCCCCACAATTAATCTCCGCACATGGCCCCGCACCCCCCTTGGGCCGCCCCTGTACAAACTACACATAAATACTGAGGATACAAAAATGTTGATGCAAACTAGACAAGATATACTAGTCTGTTGCATGCCCAGAACAGTGCAAGGTGATTTCAGTGCATTCAGATATAATAACAGCATGTAGAAAGTGATACCTTGCAACAAAACATACACGGCAGTAGAAGCAATCCTTAGTCTTTCATAGTAGCATAACATAGTAACATAGTATATGATGGAAGATAAAGACCTGTATGGCGGCAAGAGTAGGTGTACCTGCTGCTCCGTGCATTGGTTATCTCAAGAAACAGTCGTTACAATACTATGTATAGATCCTTACGAACCTCACAAAAACCTCATTCAACTTTGCGATTTCCCAAAGGATGCATTGTATTGCTGAGTGACATAACTATGCTCTTCAATTGACTACGGCTGTCGGGCTATGACATCTGTTTCCCACATATCTGGGTACTGGCATTTCACACAGCAGCTTCCTACATGTGGCTACACCTGTCCCATAGAATGTCCAATCTCTGTCCTAGCTTATGTTGGTCTTTATATATCTGCTATCTGTGGGGCAACCCTCTGGCCAGGCCTTGTGAGCATAGAAGGGGAGATCCCTGTGCCATCATACCAAGTAGCCATCCTCCAGATAAATCACCACTCTTGCAGATCTCATAGATCCTGGACTGGATAAGGATGTAGACCTTATGGAACAATCTGGGGAATGTTGGCACAACATAAGTCATGTTTCCCAGTGCCTGGCACAGCGGATGTATGGCTGCCCTATCACACTGTCAACATTATATGATCTTATTAGAGTACCTTATGAAACATATTCCAGAAAAAAATTGCTAAAGGGTCTTCATAGCTAAATGTCAAAACATATCCCTTTCAATAATAAGAGACCCTCAGAATAAGAGCATTCAACAGTGCAAACAGCATTAATACATGCCCAAAAGCACCATCATCGGTCTCTATAAATATGCCCATTTTTAAAGACCGATGATGGCACTTTTGGGCATGTTTTAGTGCTGTTTGCACTGTTGAATGCTCTTATTCTGAGGGTTTCTTACTATTTAAAGGGATATGTTTTGATATTTAGCTATGAAGAACCTTTTGTGATTTTTTCTGCCCTATCACACTGGCACTTGGTGACGTTGCAGTCATCCAGGTACTGGCCAGGTATTCATGTCGCCCTTGAATTGCAGATGAACACACAGATCCTCCCATGCAACCCTCAAACCACACACACACACACACACACACACACACACTCTCTCTCTCTCTCTCTCTCTCTCACTTTCAATCACAAAAAACATACTTCTGCCAAAAAGATGCCCTGAGCCTATAAATAACAGCTGGCATGACATAATAGCATGGCATCCAAGGACTAAAAATATGATCTCCGTTTCTCACCCTATCAAGAATCCTTTCCGTATAGGATTGCCAACTGGCTCCAGATGCGCCCGACAGGCTTGATCCAGTCCTGTGTTTATCTCAGTGCATGCAGGGACTTGTAGTGTTGCTTTTCTTATAGAGTGCAATGGGGAAATCAGAACTACATGTCCCTGCATGCAATGGAGTAAACCCAGGACTGGATCAAGCCTGTCGGGAGCATCTGGAGCTAGTTGGCAAGCCTATTTCCGTACTCACATACTATTCCTACATCAACAGTCCCATTTTTCAGGACACAGAGTCCCCTGGATTAGCTCCTTTAGCACAAACAGCAAATGTCAGCATGGCCAGAATAATCACTATTGCTCTTCTTAATATTTCTTTCAGGGTAGTTAATAATGCCTCTTTAGCTTGCAAGATTTCCACTCCTCTGATTTCTGTTCTTTATAAATGCATCTTGTGGTGCTTTTCCATGCTGCAGTCCACCAATTTAAAACAACTAGTCACCAGCTTTAGACAAACATAGCAGAATATTTTCTAAGTACTGGCTTTATTCCATGTCGCCAGCAGGTATGACAGGCACGTCTGTGGGGACCTCCCAACACTACATGGGCCTTTCCTAAATGCGCTTTGTACGTCTCTGTGGCAAACCATGCCCCTGTTCCGCCCCTCCCGGACACGTTCTGAGATCCCTGTGTTAGCGAGATAAACATCCATGGGCGCTATGCACTAGGATATACTTATAGATGTTTTCAGAAAGCCTTTGACAAGGTCCCTCATGAGAGACTTTTGGCAAAACTAAAGAGTCATGGGATAGGAGGCAGTGTACTATTGTGGATCAGGAACTGGTTAAAAGATAGAAAGCAGAGTGTAGGGCTAAATGGCCAATTTTCCCAATGGAGAAAGGTGAATAGTGGTGTACCCCAGGGATCTGTGCTGGGTCCGCAGCTTTTTGACATATTCATAAATGACCTGGAAAGTGGAAAAATGAGTGAGGTTATCAAATTTGCAGATGACACAAAACTATTTAAAGTTGTTAAAACCCAAGAGGATTGTGGAAAATTGCAAGAGGATCTTGATAAATTGGAAGACTGGGCATCAAAATGGCAGATGAAATTTAATGTGGACAAGTGCAAGGTTATGCACCTAGGGAAGAACAACCCAAACTATGGTTACACGATGCAAGGTTCCACATTAGGAACCACCGCCCAGGAAAAAGATTTAGGCGTCATTGTGGATACCATGTTAAAACCCTCGGCCCAGTGTGCAGCGGCAGCCAAGAGAGCAAATAGAATGCTAGGTATGATAAGGAAAGGACTGGAAAATAAAACAAAGGATATAATAATGCCTCTATATCGTTCCATGGTGAGACCGCACCTTGAATATTGTGTGCAATTCTGGTCGCCGTATCTTAAAAAGGATATAGAGTTATTAGAAAAGGTTCAGAGAAGAGCCACCAAAATGGTAAAGGGGATGGAAGGATACTCCTATGAAGAAAGGCTAAAAAGGTTAGGGCTCTTTAACCTGGAAAAGAGACGGCTGAGGGGAGATATGATAGAAGTCTATAAATTAATGAGCGGAGTGGAACGGGTAAACGTAGATCGATTGTTTACCTTATCAGAATATAGAAAGACTAGGGACATGCAATGAAGCTACAGGGTAAACTATTTAAGACTAATAAAAGAAAATATTTTTTCACTCAACGTGTAATCAAACTCTGGAATTTGTTACCGGAGGATGTAGTAAAGGCTGTTAGTGTAGCTGGGTTTAAAAAAGGTTTGGACAAGTTCCTGGAGGAAAGGTCCATAAGCCATTATTAAGAAGGGACCCAGGATATCAATGCTTGAACCAATACAAGCATTGTGGAACCTGTGTCCCTTGGGGAAAGTGCTAGGTACGTATGACCTAGATTGGCCACTGTTGGAAACAGAATACTGGGCTTGATGGACCTTGGTCTGACCCAGTATGGCATATCTTATGTTCTTATGTTCTAAACTTCCCTGGCACACGTACAAACCTTCATTTGGTTTCTGGAATGAGCTCCATATTGTACAAAACAAGACAGCAGATATCAGGATTGGCATTAAGAGAGAAGCATCTGTAAGCAGCCAGTGCAATTGCCCTGGGCCACCAAGCCAGAGAGGGCTTTAGATCTGTCTGAGCCTGGAAAAGGCACAGCTTGCTGGCAGGCTTTAGGGTCCCTTCTCAAATGTTTGCCTTGAGCTAGGCCCCAATCATGTCTGACACCAATCCTGACTCCTGGCAGATGTACTTTACAAATACTGACTTTATCCAGTTACAAAATAGAAAATAAAATTATTTTCTCTATCTTTGTTGTCAGGTCATTTTATTTTTCTAATGGTGTTGGTCCCAGTCTCTGGTTTTTATTTTCCTCTGTCTTCTCTTAGCTCTCTTTTCATGGTCTTCTCTCTAGCTGCCATTTCTTCTGTCTCCTCCTGTCTTCACTTTCTCCCTTATGTCAGTTTTTAACACTGATCTCTTCTTTTCAATTTTCTTCCATTTCTTTTTCTGCTTCTCTTTCCAGATTTTACTCCTTCTTCTTAGCAAGCACTCTTCAATTTCACCCTTTATACTGTATCTAACTATTGCTTTCCATCTCTTTCTCTCAGCCCAACCCTCTCATTTCCCAGCTCTCTTGACTAGCCTCTTATTTCCTAGTCTCACTAACTCTCCCCCTATCTCCCCCATGTCCAGTATCAACCCTTCTCCCCATCCTGCTTCCTTCCTCTATGTCCACCATCTTATCTCTGTGTGTCCCTATCCCCCCATGTCAACATCTCCCTGCTTTGTCCCTTCTTTCTCCTCCCATGTCTAGCATCGCCCCTCTGTACCTATCCCCCCATGTCCAACATCTCCTTATAAGTACCTCTACCCACATGTCCAGCCTACCCCTTTTGTCCCATCCCCTTAATACCCAGCACTCTCTTCTATCCCTATACCCCATATCCAGCGTCTTCTCACCCCACCTTATGTTGAGGTCCAGCTGGCTTCCCTTCACATGCTGCCTGCCTTGCCCCATCACTGTTTTTCCTGTTCTGTTAGTGGTGGCGGCGAACTCCAATTAAAAAGACAAACAAACTGCGGGTCTTTGTGACTCCACACTTGGATGGATGGTCTGGTCCTGCCCCTTCTGAAGTTTGCATACATCAGAGGAGGGAAGGACCAGACTAGCCTTGCAAGGGCAGAATCGAAAAGACCTACCTTCTTTTTTTTTTTTTTTTTTTAATTGGAGGTCCAGTGGCGTCGCTGTCAACATCCACTGAACAGGAAAAGGAGCAGTGGAGCAAAGACAGGCCGGGCAGGCAGACTGGGGGGAGAGTGGGGGGAGGGAGAGCCAAGCAGAGGCTGGTGGTCAGCAGAAAACTGGTCCTTCATTGGCCGATTTTACAGTCCTGTCTGCCACCGGCCTCCAGCCCCTAAAACCGGCCAGGCAACCCTACTGATGCCATCCCCAAGCATCAGGCCCTTCTGACATGCTTCCCCTTTCTCCCAACCTACCATCTGCCACTACCAACTTTGTTCCTTCCCCCTCCAATCCTGTATATCCCCACTGTCACCTTATTTCCCCCCCCCCCCTCCCCGTGGCTAGCATACCCCTCTGTCTTCTTCTACACTCCCCCCCCATGATCCAGCATCTTCCCTTCTCTGCGCCCCATCCAGCATCTCTTCCTCTCTTTCCTACCCCCTACTTATCCACCATGTCCCCTTTCTCTCTTCCCTACCCTCACATTCAGCAGACACAGCTGCCATAGAAATAATTAAAAGGAAAAACCTCTCCTTCAATTCAGCCGCAGCTCCTGCCTCTTCCAGAGCCGCAGCTGCAAAAGCAATAATAATCTAAAAAACCCCTCACCCTCCTCCTCTGATCCAGCCGTGGCTCCTGCCTCTTACAGAGTGCGCAGCCACTGCGGAGCCTTCCGACCTGCTGCTGCGTCCCACCTCCAAAAGGAAGTTACATCAGAAGGCTCTGCAGCGGCTGCGCACCGGTTTTGTTTTGTTTTTCATTGTTATTGCTATCGCAATCGCGGCTCTGTAAGATGCAGGAGCCGCAGCTGGATCAGAAGAGAGGATGAGGCTGTGGGGGGAACAAAGAGAGAGTTAGAGCCACCCCCTGGTCCTGCCAGACCAAAAAAAAAAAACGGCTTTTCAACTGATGGTTTTAGTTCTCTGCCAGAAGCCAGCCTGGCCATTTAAAAACCAGCTAGGCAGGCTGAAAACTGGCTGGTTGACAGCTCCTTCTAACATGGGGCTGGCCTTTCTAGAAATGGGGAGCAGTGAAGATCCCCCAAACAAAATGTCCATGTCAGAGAACTCTTTCAACCCTCCTTGATCTCACCATTTCCTCCCTCCCATGATTTCATCATTTGCAGCACGTTAACATATTATTAACAGACCTAAAAATGGCAAAATATTGGTGCCCTGAGCAGGTGTCACATAGTCTTTAGTTAAAACATGTTTTAAAATGAAGATCAAAGAGGTTTTCTGAGGCAATGGAGGGTTAAGTGACTTGCCCAAGGCCAAAAGGAGTGCTAGTGGCAGAGGGTAGGCTGTATGCAATACTGCTTATTGGACTACAATAGAGCTGTAGCTAGGTTTTGAGAGCTACGCTCGCCTTGGTTTTTGAAAACTTCTGATAAGTACATTTCTGATCCTATTGCATTCCTAGGAGCTTTTATAACAATCTGCAAATTAGCTGACTCAACTGTGCATCACCAGATACCTCTTTCTGACCTTGAAATGCCAAACATCACTAACCCATCAGTAACCTGGCTTCCTTAATTTCTAATAGACCCAGATCGCATGCCTATTCCTAAATTCATTCCTTCCAATCATACCAAATTCAACTGTACAAAGGCAGTAATTATTAAGACGTGGTTAAATAAAAAGAATACGATTAAGAGGCGCAGCATAATTAGTTTATAAGAGCAAGGCTTACCGTATCTAGCAGTAAAGAAAAATATCAAGCTCTCGGAGGACATTTGGTAATCTTTTTTCTGCCATCTTGGCATATTATACCCAGCATGCTGTTTTTTCTGTCTGCTTGATTCCATTCCAGAACACATGCAAACTGCGAGCTCAGCAACTCGGATGCCGCAGGTACAGCAAGATGCAGAATTAATGATCACAGATAAACTTGATGGGACTCCTTCATCAAATGACTCATACTGTGCTTGAAAACCTTTCTAATGTGTGTTTGTTATCTTGCTATGGAAATTCTTCATTCAAATAAACATGCATGCCTAGAAGGAAATATAAGGCAAACCTTTCATTGGACTGACAATACATTTTGAGGTCAATTAGAGAACCGACTACATAAGTGGATATGGCCAGTGTACGCATCGATTATAAAAATGTTAAAAAGTATCACGTCACATAGGCACCTTAAAAGTAGCTGCATGAAGAGAGTTGTTCTGAGAATCTATTGTATAAATGCAGATAGGGCCTGTCTTGCCTTTATTCTATGTGATCTTTATAAACTAGGTGATTTGTTGGACTTCTCAAACAGGTGTCCTTTTATAAAATTACACCCTCCATATATCGAATGGTGCAAGATACAAGGTTGTATTTACTTATACCTACTCTGGACTGAGTGTAAA
Organism: Ichthyophis bannanicus; assembly: GCA_033557465.1. NCBI lineage: Eukaryota > Metazoa > Chordata > Amphibia > Gymnophiona > Ichthyophiidae > Ichthyophis > Ichthyophis bannanicus. The sequence continues at coordinate 402,790,807 of CM066038.1, forward strand.
TATTCAAATGGTATCTATTAAGATTTAGGGGTATACTTTTCATTGTACAAAATATTTCTCTAAATCAGGGGTTCTCAATGGAGGAAGCGTATGAGAATCTTTTTCATGCATATTCATTGCATTGGGATTATCCTGAAAACCTGAATGGCTAGGTATGTCCCGAGGACTGCGTTGAGAAACCCTGCTCTAAATCCTAGAATCTGCCGAACTCCAACTCAAGGAACAGTTACTTAGATGTTTAACACTAGAAGCCCCAAAAGGAATTTTACCTAGAAACCCCAAAGTGCGTCAATTGACGCATTATCACAACGACTGTGTTTAGCATGAAATGCAGATGTGAATTAATGTGAAGTTACTTATATGTTAAATACGTGCACTATGTGATGTCATTAATGTTGTAATGTTGTAATGTTGGAGTAAAACTGTAAACAGTGATTGAGAGGTGCCACCTAGTGGGACATAAATTTATACCTAGAAGTCCCAAAGTACGTCAATTGACGCACCCAAGACAATTGAGTGCGTCAATTGACGTACTTTGGGGCTTCTAGGTATAAATTCATTTTCCCGCTAGGTGGTGCATCTGTCATTAATTTTCGATGCACATATTTGAACATCTTGACCTTGCTAACAAAGTCATGGAACATGACTGACATGATTCTAGCAATGGCACTGGTATACAACTTCGAAGATGCATTTGCGTCAATTGACGCACTTTGGGGCTTCTTCATGTGTGGAATCACTGTCTATGCATAACCTTATAGGTGTATATAGCATATTATTTTAGAAATGGTCCTTTCCACATGCAAATATAGTCAATTGCAACAAAAAAGCACAACAAAGTATCACTAATGAAACTATAATAACAATCAAATTACCTATAATAATAAAAATTCATTTACAAAATTTCTCAAGGCATAGTAGCCTAGGAAAGGAGTTCCACACAAACTGGGTCAACAAAAGTGAGCATAGGAGTTCTGATGCAAGTCAATTGATAAGCACAAAGAAAGTAGGTGATGATCACCTCTGGATCTAAGTGGCCAAGCTGAAAAATTTGGTTTCAATATGCTGTGCCTGTATCATGCAGGGCCTTAACGCCCAAGTAAAGAACTTTGAACTTGGTCCTGCATGTGCTGAAAAGCCAGTGGAGATCAGACGAAATGAGAGATACATGTTCATGATAATAAACAACTGAGAACAGTCTGGCAGTTACATTCACAATGAGTAGCAAAGGATTTAGGCCTACTAATTCTACAATAGGGTGGAATGGGTAAACTTGACTGGTTGGGGCTGAAAACCAAAGTTAACGAGAAAAGTCATAAGCCCACCCCAGAAATGTTTCTGAAACTACCCTTCTTTTGTCGGGTTAAATGTGTCGACCTTGTGAATTTAGGATAAATTTACTTGGTCAGCAGGGGTAACATTTCTAAAAGCATTGATTTAAGCAGCTAACTCCTAAAATTAGCTAATTAAGTCTTTTGAAAAGTAACTCCTTATTCAATAAAAATATTTTTGCTAAAGTAGTGGTCAACATTATTGGCACCCTTGCATTTTAGGTATGTTGTGCACAATATCTTGAGAAATAATTGGAAATATTCCAACTGTATGGTATCATAATATTTTAGTATGTTCAAAGGTATACAAGAAAAATAAAGATGTCTATGCAACTTAGATGTAGTCATTTCTGAGAAAAAACCAAAATATGACCTGGACAAGATTAATGGCACCACAAGAAGATTACAACACAACAGTTCAAGAGGACTCCACAACAAAGAGCCGACAACTCATAAAACCAGATACCAACTCCCCAGACTTTCAACCAAGAACACCAAATAGCGATGAGTAACTCACCCCACAAGGAGCACACCATCCAACATGGAACAACAAACCCTTCACTACCTTCCTACAAAAAAAAGGCAATAAACTCCTATACGGACAGCAAATGTACAAAAGAACATTCATCCAACAAATGTATGTTATTATACTAATTCTTACTCTATGCTCTTACCAAACAAATGCATATTACTACAATACCTACTTCACAACCTTACAAGCCCCCCCCATATATATATCATACCTCCCTACCATACACCAACCTATATACACATCTGATTACCACAAACCTAATAGCAAGAAAGCTACCAGACACACTCAGATCCATGGTCACAAACATTCATACCTCACTCACACTCTCCACACATCACCCACATAACCATAGGCCTGATAAATGCACGCTCTATATGCAACAAAACAAACACTATTACCGACTACATCCATGAAAACTATTGACATCCTATGCATTACTGAATCATGGCTCAAGAATACAGACCATGTAATACTGAACCAAATAACACCACCAGCTTTCACTGCATACAACTGTCCCAGAACCCACAAATGAGGAGGCGGAGTACTAATCATTGCCCGAACAGACTAGAGGCTCAAGACGGCAACCTCCAAAAGCTACGAGCACTGCGAATTCATCAACACTCAAAACAAACATCTATCCATCTGCCTGATATACTGACCCCCCCCAATGTCCCAACAGAGGACACATCCAACATCCTGGATATGATATATCCACACAAGACGCTCATCGTACCAGGAGACTTAAACCTCACATCTGCCACATCATCAACTGAAATCGCTTTTCACAAAGCAATGGAATCCATTCATCTCAAGCAAGTCCTATTGGGCCCATCCCATTGCTCTGGCTCTACACCAGATTGCATATTCGTACCAACAAACACCCTAGAACAAAGTCTCATGACACCACCTAAAACTACACCAGTACCATGGTCAGATCACCATGCCATATCATTTGTGCTCCACCACTATACTCAACAAACAGCTCAGAAAACAGAACAGCCAACCAGACACTTCAAAGCTTTTAACAAAGAGCATTTCCTCAAAGATACCGTACAATACCTACCCCAAGATTTCACTGACCTGGACGATGCCATCACCGCATGGAATACCACCATCCTCTCCGCATCTCAACTCACACCTCGAACGAATTCAAACCACAACAAAAACAGGCCAAGATCTACACCACGGTACTCTAACACAATAAGAAAATCCAAAAGAAAATTACGACAACTGGAACGTCGCTGGAGACGTAACAAATCAGAAGCGACATTGAAACAATACCAAGAGATGCAAAAAGATTACAATAAACTAATAAATAGACATAAACAACAATACCACACAAACCTTGTACTAAAAGCCTGCAATAAACCCAAAGAACTCTTTAACATAGTTTGTACCCTAACAAATGACCCAACCATGAAAGATGAAAGCAAGATGCACCCACAAACCTTTTCTGATTATCTATTCGCCAAGAACAGTACCACCACACCACACAAGAACATCTACCTTAAGGACACACCAACTACAGATGCCTCCACAACTACCAATCAATGGAAGAACTTCAGCATTCCATCGACTTAACAAATAGAACAAACCATCACTGCTCTAAACACCACCGCTTCTCCATCGGACCCCTGCCCAGTGACTTGGATCAAATCCACCAAAGAAGATTTCAACACATTCATCCAAAAGGTACCTCCCTCTCTCAGGGCTACATGCCAAAAGCACTCAAGCAATCTACTATCCAACCCATCCCTAAAACCACCTCATCCAACAGCACAGACCCTTCAACCTACTGCCCAATATCCAGCCTCCCATTCCTGGCTAAAATAACTGAAAAAACTGTACAGAGACAGCTCCAAGATCATATTGACGAATTTGCCCCACTAGATCCCCACCAGCACAGATTCTGTCCAAAACATGGTGTTGAGATGCTCCTCATACAACTATTCGATAACATAATCAAAGGAACAGACAAAATAAAACAGGGCTTCTTATTAATATTTATCGATATATCAGCAGCCTTCGACACAGTTTCCCATCACATCCTATTGAAACGCCTAATGGAAATTGGACTACAAGATATCACCATTAAATGGTTTCAATCATACCTCGAAGACAGACAGCAGAAAGTAAAATCGGGTAACCTCACCTCAGAACCCTTCAGGACTACTCAAGGAGTTCCCCAAGGTTCATCACTATCAGCTCTTCTCTTCAACATCTATATTCAGCCTATATGCAAAATATTTAACAAATACAAGATACAATATGCCATATATGCTGATGACATCATGGCATACACCCCTATTCAACTGGACTCCCCAGACTATACCACCATATCAACTTGCATTCAAGAAATGACAACCTGGCTAACTAATAATAACTTAAACATCAATGTAAAAAAATCTGAAGCAATCATCATCACGAGAGACTCCACATTTATTCCTCCTACTTCTATCAACATATCCAATACACCGATCACAATAAAAGATGAAGTCCGATACCTTGGAGTGATTCTAGACAAGCAACTCACCCTCCAACCACATATCAACAAGATATCGAAAACAGCCTTCTTCAAACTCGCAATGCTCCAGAGACTAAAACCTCTCCTCAATAAAGAACATTTCCTCACAGTATGCCAAGCCATCATTACACCTATACTGGACTACTGTAATATACTATACCAAGGTCTACCCAAACAAACCACCCGTCCTCTACAAATAGTCCAGAACACCGCTGCCCGCATTATTACTAGCACTTCAATACAAGACCATATAACTCCAATACTATACGATCTTACTGGCTGCCAATCTCATCACGGGCAAAATATAAATCAGCACTCACCATCTTCAAAATTAAAAACAACATGTCAGCAGAAATACTACAGGAACTCATCGAAACCAAAACAAGCAAAAGACCAGACAGAAACTGTACCAAAAACAACATATCAACACCCAGTCTATTCACAAAAACCAACAAATCCACATCCATGCGAGCTTTCTCTCTTGCTGCCCCTGCTATCTGGAATGTCCTCCCAGACAAACTAAAATCAACAACAAATATAAAAGAATTCCAGAAGCTACTCAAAACCAGCCTATTCATCAAACAAGTCAATGAAGACCACCAATCACCCAAATCACCTCAAAAGCCAACCTCAGTCACGACAACCACACCAAACAGAACACCGCTGCTTGCATAATAGCTGGTTCCGCAAGGTGTGATCACATCAACCCCATTATGATCCTTCCCCATTGGCTTCCAGTCTGATATAAAACCACACTGAACATTCTCAAAATCAAACAGGACCTCTCAACGAACAGTCTGCAGTCCATCATCAGTCTCGACTCAAACCCCAGACCCAGGAGGAAAAGCACCACGGACACCATCACAACCCCCAAAGACTTCACCAAAAGGAGGCAAACCACTTCAAGGAGAACAATATCCTAGGCAGCACCCACCCTATGTAATTCACTCCCTGCTGGCTTAAGATCAACGGTGGACATTAAGGACTTTAGAAAACTTCTCAAACTCCTTTGTATATAGCACTCACTTTGTATATAGCACATTGTAAATAACTCACCCTGTATATATTGCACATTGCACATTGTAGATAGCTCACCCTGTATATATTGCACCTTATTATCAAGCTACACCTTTATTACACCAACACACGCACTACGAGGCAAACACTGCATGCCGACACCTCTGCACTTTGCTTTTGATTCGTTTGAAGTGGAAACCACTTTGATTGTAGGATAAAGCGGGATATAAATCCTTTTAAATAAATAAATAAAATAATATTTGCTTACACAACCCTTGGCAGTGATGACAGCCTCCAAATGTTTCTTGTAGCCATCTATAAGTTTCATACATCTGTCTGCTGGTAGCTTCTCCCACTCTTCAACTGTGATTTGTTCCAGCTTAGGAATGTTTCCAGGATCCCTTTTACCAATGGCAGATTTCAACTCTTTCCAAAGGCTTTTGATTGGATTGAGATCAGGACTCAATGCTGGCCAGTTTAAAAGTCCATATTTTCCTTTTTATCCATTCTTTTGTACTTTTGGATGCATGTTTTGGGTCATTATCCTGCTGGAGAACCCATGATCTTCGACCCAGACCTTGCTTTCTGACACTAGGTAGCACATTTCACTCCAAAATCCCTTGGTAGACCTCTGACTTCATGATTCCTTTAATACACTCCAGGCCTCCTGAGGCAACAAAACAGCCCCATAACATTATGGATCCTCCAACATATTTAACTGTAAGACAATTTTTTTCCCTTATCAGCTTCATTTCTTCACCTGTAAATGTATCACTGGTCTGCATTTCCAAAGAGCTCAAGTTTGATTTCATCTGTCCACAGAACATTTTCCCAGAAGGATTGTGGTTTCTCAAGGCGGGTTTGAGCAAGGATCAGGCATGCCTTTTTATGCCTGTCTTTGAACAGTGGGATCCTCCTTGGCCTTTGTCTATGAAGCCCTTCTTTGTTTAGTGTGTGGCAAAACTGCCAGCAAGGTTTAAAAATGAGGTCAGAGAAGCTGTTGTTGCCAAAAAAGCATCTTTCAGGAAATGAAAAAAGCAGCCAAATGACGAAAACCGGAAAGAACATAAGCATTAGCAAGTTAGATGCAAGGCACTGATAAGGCAACCAAAGAGAGAATTTGAGAAAAAGCTTGCTGTGGAAGCAAAAATGCATAATAAAGACTTTTTCAAGTACATTCATAGCAAAAATCCTATGAGAGAGTCAGTTGGACCATTATGATGATAGAGGGGTAAAGAGGGCACTAAGATAGGACAAGGCCATAGCGGAGAGACTGAATGAATTCTTTGCTTTGATCTTTACTGAGTAAGATGTAGGGATGTTATCTATGACTGAAATGGTATTTAAAGGTGATGCTGCAGAAGAATTGAAAGAAATATCGATACACTGGGAAGATATATTACAACTATTTGATAAACTGAAGAGTACTGCGAATCACCTGGACCAGATAATATACATCCAAGGGTGTTGAAAGAACTGAAATATGAGATTACAGAGCTACTGTTAGTAATCTGTGAACTATCATTAAAATCATCTTTAATACCTGAAGATTGGAGGATGGCCAATGTAATGCCAATTTTTAAAAAGGGTTCCAGGGGTGATTGGAGAAACTACTGACCAATGAGCCTGACATCAGTACCAAGAAAAATGGTTGAAACCATTATAAAGAACAAAATTACTGAACATGTAGAAGGTCATGGCTTAATGGGAGACAGCCAACATGGCTTTACCCAAGGGAGGTCTGTCTTACTAATCTGCTATGTTTTTTTGAAGGTGTGAATAAACAGGTAGACAAAGGTGAGTCGGTTGATATACGTAGTATAATATATCTGGATTTTCAAAAAGCCTTTGACAAGGTCCCTCATGAGAGACTCTTGGCGAAATTAAAAAGTCATGGGATAAGAGGCAGCATGCTATTGTAGATTAGGAACTGGTTAAAAGATAGAAAGCAGAGGGGAGGGCTATATGGCCAATTTTCCCAATGGAGAAAGGTGAATAGTGGAGTACCCAGGGATCTGTGCTGGGTCCGCTGCTTTTTTTTTTTTTTAATTCTTTATTTTCGTTTTATAACAACAAAGGAAAGGAAGACATACAGCTAAAAGACAGATACATACATAGAATGAGATACATACACCAAAGTAAACCCCTACCACCCCCCTCCCCCCTGCTTCTTCTCTAGAAAACTAATCATTCCCGAAACGGGCGTGTACTGACATTATTGTGTTACAAAACCTAACGGTGATCTGAAACATGATGAGTGTACATTAAACAGACATGTCGGAGCAATGAGCAGATTGTACATAATCATTGAGCATCTGCCATTTAGACAAGCGAGAGTGAGTTTGGGTATGGGGAATAGCTCTCCGAGATATCTGCTCATATTTACTATATAAGCAGACAAGGTTCCACCATTCATTGACAGTAAGTCGAGAGCTATCCTTCCAATTCCTCGTGATTAAACATATAGCTATACCCAGCATGAAATCAAGGAGAAAGCGACCCTTCTTAGGAAGAGAGGGGACCTCCGCCACTGAGCGGAGTCCCACAATCTTCCAAGAAAGAGGCTCGTGGAGGTGTAAGATAAATTGAATACGACCCCAGACCCGCCCCCAGTAAACCTGTAGTTGAGGACATTCATAAATAACATGAGTGAGGGTTCCCACAGCAGTATGGCAAGACCAACACTGGTCCCTAGCAGTTGTGTTCCATTTGGCTATTTTTTCTGGAGTATAAAAGCATCTATGTGCAAAAAAGAAGAGAGTTTGGGTAACTGAGGCAGATCGGGAAACCCGCACTACTTTGCTCCAGAAAACACTCCATTGCACAGGGGTTAAAGTGGTTTGCAGTTCGCGCTCCCAGGCTTGTTGGGCTCTACAAGTAGCAGTATCTGTACCCTGACATAATAGTTTATAAAAGTTAGAGGCTACCCCATGTGTACTACTAATAGAGTGAATTAGGTCTAATAGCCCGTCCTCAGTAGGGACAGAGGGCGGCAGGATTCGAGCACTTTTGAGGCAGTGTTGAAGCTGCATAAATTGAAAGTAATGTTTCGCTGGTAACGCAAATTCCTTTTGTAAATCAGAAAAGGTTTTCCAACGAGCTGCAGAGAAGAGCTGTTGGGGTGTCCAGATCCCCCTAGAGTACCAGGGTTTCCATGCTATCGTTCTATTTAGGACTTGAATTCTGGGGTTATTCCACAGCGGGAGTCCGTCCTGAGGACATACGTTTGGGCCCAGTGATAGAATGAGAGTATTAAAGGCCGCAAGAGTATCGACAATCATTGGGGGATGGCGGGTGTCTACTTGATGGGACATACCGGGGAGATGGATCAACGGAATTGGGTTACTAAGCTCCTCTTCTATGTCAAGCCAAACTGGTCTGCTGTCTGTCGAGGCATCTAGCCATCGGGCACCTTGTTTAAGTAAGAAGGCTTGATGATATCTGAGAAAATCAGGAAAGCGGGTACCCCCTAGTTCCTTCGCAGACTGTAGTTTTTGTTTAGCTATCCTTGGTGGTTTGCCCTGCCAGAGATAGCGGACGAGAAGGCCCTCAATATCTTTGTAGGTGTGTAGCGGGAGTAAGCATGGCAGCATTTCTAAAATATAGTTCACTTTGGGGACTATCATCATTTTCACAGTTTCTAGGCGGCCCCACCATGTAAGGGATAAGGGAGACCAACGATTTGTGAGCTCACGGACTTTGGAGACTACCTCTTTGGCATTAAAACTAATAGTGTCTTCTAAAGGAGAACAGTAATGGACCCCAAGATATTTCACCATGCGGGATTGCCAAAGGAAAGGAAAGGCCTGCATGTCAGCCTCATGTACCCAGCGGTTCAGTGGGAATGCTACGGATTTGGTCCAGTTTATTTTATAGCCCGATAATTGCGAGTATCCATCAATCAGATCCAAGACAGCTGGAACCGAATCAAGGGATACGAAGAGCATAAGGTCATCTGCATATGCAGAGAGTTTAATCTCTCTGTGACTGAAGGGGACACCTCGAATACGTGCAGACTGTCTAATAAGGAGGGCGAGGGGTTCAAGAGCGAGATCAAAGAGCATTGGTGATAGGGGGCAACCTTGACGCGTGCCTCTTTGGAGATTAAAAGGCTGAGACTTAATAGCATTTACACAAATACTGGCAACGGGTTGAGTATACATGACTTGGAGGTATCGGAGGAAGCCCTCCCCAAAGCCATACCATCGGAGAACTGCAAATAAAAAGGGCCATTCTAGGCGATCAAAGGCTTTTTCAGCATCTAGGGAAAGACCCACCCAGGGGTGGTCCAAGTTGGCAGCACTGGATAGCACATGGCACAAGGTCCGAGCATTGTCAGCGGTGGATCGGCCGGGTATAAAACCGCATTGGTCGGGATGGATTAAGGTGGCCATCCTGTCAGATAGCCGGGAGGCCAAGATCGTTGCGAAGATCTTATAATCGGCATTAAGTAGGGAGATTGGACGATAGTTGGCGGTTAGCAGCGGGTCTCTGCCTTCTTTCTCAAATACTACCACATTAGCTGCAGAAAAGGATCCCAAAGAGGATGTATCTACCGCAAGGGCAGTAAAATAGAGTTTTAAGTAGGGAACTAAATCTGCACTGAACGTTCTGTAGAATTCGGTCGGGAGACCATCAGGCCCGGCGGCTCGACCCGAGGCTGTGCGTTTTAGGGCAGATTGGATCTCTGAAGTAGAGAAGGGTTCATCTAGCGCATCCCTATCAGCTTCAGAAAGGGTCGGCCGCTGAATACCAGAAAACAATCGCTCGAAGGTCTCTGATGAGAATTCACATTCAGATTGATATAGACGGGTATAGAAATCCCGAAAGAGTTCTACGATATCGGAGTCTGTGGTCAGTATGCCCCCTCCCTGTGGGGCTCGAAGGGCCGCTACGCGTTTGGCTTCTTTTTGACCTTTCAAGGCGTTGGCTAAAAGTCGACCGGCTCGGTTGCTTTCACGGTAGTATGTCCCTCGTTGAAGCTCAATACTCTTAGAAGCTGCAGTTGAGAGGATTGCATTATATTGAAAACGGAGACGCTGTAAGCGAACTAAGACGCATGGATCAGTACGGGAAGTTAGAACTCGTTCGCCTGCTTTGATTTGTTGGTCTAGTATAAGTAGCTGCTGTTTGCGTTGTTTCCGCAGGCGAATTTGATAACTAGTGATCGTTGCACGAATGGCCGCTTTCAAACCCTCCCACCAAGCCCAATTTGCAGTATCCTGGGGTAAATTAAAATGGAAGTAATCCTGTATGGCTGCTCGAATTTCTAACTGGAACTCTGGCTGAGTTAATAGGGCTCTATCAAAGAACCAGGCCCCCGAATTCCCTTGGGGTGCAGTAGTGTGTAATTGAAAAGAAATAGCAGCATGATCTGAAATATGTTGGGAGTGAATCTTTGCAGTGTCCACCTGAGGGACTAACAGTTTTGATATGAGAAAGAAATCTATACGAGACTGGGATTTATGAGGGGAAGAAAAGAAGGTAAAGTCAAGCTCATTGGGGTGTAGTAACCTCCATAGATCGACTAAAGCAAGATCTTTGATCACAGAGGTAAGCGTGGTGTGACTCTTGGGGGGACCACTTGTCCTAGGCGGCTGTTTGTCAATCAGGGGATCAAGAACTAAATTGAAATCCCCCCCTATTATCAATGAAGTATTAGCAGAGGCCTGCGCAACCTGAGCAATGGTAGCAAAAAAGGCAGGGTCATCCACATTAGGAGCATAAAGGCATATACATGTAACTTCAAGGTTACCTATCTTGAGGTGAACTCTGGACCATCTACCTGCTGTATCTGAGCTAGTCGCAATAATAGTAGCATGCAGAGATTTCCTAACCAGTATGGCAACCCCACATTTCTTAGAGACGGCTGGAGAATAGGCGGCCACCATGTAAGGTTTAACATTGAGTTTAAGAGTTTCCTTCGAATTTAAATGCGTTTCTTGGAGGAAAATCAGATCCGCAGCTTCATGACTTAGATAGCTTAGGATTTTCTTCCGTTTTATCGGATTATTGATTCCTTTTACGTTCAATGATAAAATCTTACATGGTGCCATCGATCGGTAATAGACATTTTAGATAAGGGCGCTTGAAAACATACAACATAATCAGAATCTGTACAACAATGATATAATCACCGAGTCTGCTGACTAATACACCCCATATTGAAAAGTATGTACCAAAGTAACTTAGAGAAGAAGCAAAACCCCCAATGAAAATGGCGACCATATGTCTGCGGGAGGAGGCCCTAGAGAGGAAGATAGAGACATAAAAAAAGAAAAAAAAAAAAACACCAGAGTCCATAATTAACACTGTCTCTGATACTCATCGAGGCTACGATGGGTAGATGGAGTCGGGTCACAGATATCATCAAGATAAGGCAACAAACCGCCCTCGGCAGACTTTTGCTGAGCCGCGGCAAATCCAATATGGCAGGCACAGCGGATATGAGAATACTGGCAGGAATATTCTGGAAGTCAACGCATCAAGTCGGCTTCTTTAGCATCCAAAAACTCCGCTAGTAGATCAGGGTCCTCAAATGTTCTTGTCTGATTGTGAAGCGTGACTCGGAGCTTGGCCGGGTACATCAGGCCATAGCGTGCTTGTAGTTGTTGAAGCCTCGGCCGGAATTCCAGAAAGCGCTTTCGGCGGTCGACCGTGGGTTTAGCCAAGTCAGGATAGGAGATCTTATGGCTCTCAAACTCCATATGGCCCTTTGCCCGAGAGGCACTGAGAATTTGCTCCACATGTTGATATCTCAAAAGTCGAAAGATGATAGGCCGCGGGGTCTTCCTGTTGAGCGTTATGTTTGTGGGTACACGATGAGCGCGATCGATCTCCAATTCTTTGGTAAAGGTGATTTGGAGCAAGGAAGGGAGGATTTTATATAAAAACTCCTTCATGTCTCCCGATTCCGCTCCCTCCGGTATGCCCACGAGTCGTAGGTTGTTGCGGCGCGCTCTATTATTGCCATCTTCCACTTCTTTCTGCAAGGCCCGCACCTGACGTTCAACTTTGTCGAGTTTGGACAGCCGGACCGCGTGGGAGTCTAATACGCTCTCCATTTTGTCCTGACGCAAAGAGAGCCCCTCTAGCCTGCCTTGCAATACACCAAGATCTTCCCGCAGCGCTCGGAGTGCTTCACCGTTTGACTGCACGAGGTCCTTAACCCCTCTAATCTCTGCGAGGATTTCCTGCTGCATTTCGGGGCCCTCGCGCAAAGCCAGCCCCTTCTGCGGGGACGGGGGTTCAGTTTTGGAGCGTTTGCCGTGAGAAGCCGCTGGAGATCCAAATTCCAGGCGCGTAGGTTTGGTCCCCGCCATCTCACCAATGTGCCCCGGCAAGATCAGAGCAGAAATTCAAGTATGTCCGGTGTTAATTCAGGATTCTGAGTAGGCCTCTCGGGAGCCTCAGCGTTATGCGACCATCCCGCTGGACATCGGGCTCCGCCCCCCCTGGGTCCGCTGCTTTTTAACATATTCGTAAATGACCTGGAAATGGGAATAACGAGTGAGGTAATCAATTTTGTAGATGACACAAAATTATTCAAAGTTGTTAAAACCCAAGAGGACTGTGAAAATTTGCATGACCTTGATAAATTGGATGTTCAAATGGCAGATGACATTTAATGTGGAGAAGCGCAAAGTTATGCAAGTAGGAAAGAACAACCCAAACTATAGTTACACAATGCCAGGTTCCACATTAGGAACCATCACTCAGGAAAAAAGATTTAGGCGCCATCGTGGATAGCATGTTGAAACCCTCTGCCTAGTGTGCAACGGTGGCCAAAAAGCAAATAGAATGCTAGGAATCATAAGGAATGGAATGGAGAACAAAACAAAAGATATTATCATGCCTCTGTATCATTCCATGGTGCAACCACACCTTGAATGTTGTGTGCAATTCTGGTCGCCGTATCTTAAAAAGGATATAGCGCTACTGAAAAAGGTACAGAGAAGAGCCACCAAAATGGTAAAGGGGATGGAAGGATACTCTAGAAGGAGAGGCTAAAATGGTTAGGACTCTTCAACCTGGAAAAGAGATGGCTGAGGGGAGATATGATAGAGATCTATAAATTAATGAATGGAATGGGCAAACGTAGATCGATTGTTTACACCATCAAAATATAGAAAGACTAGGGGACATGCAATGAAGCTACAGTGTAACCCATTTAAGACTAATAAGAGAAAATATTTTTTCATTCAACGTGTAATTAAACTCTGGAATTTGTTACCAGAGGATGTAGTAAAAGCTCTTGTACAGGGGCAGGCAGGACCAAGGCATTCATGCCACAAAGGGGATGTGACAATAGGATTACATGCCCCTCCTATCTAAGCATGCCATGATCTGGCTGGGCTAGAGAGGATCCTAAAAGGATCCTTACATAGAGATAGCATAGAAAAAGGAAAATCCTGTGGTATATTGAACTCCTTTGCAGGAAGAAAAATCTGAGATTTAATAGAAGACATTCACAATATTGCTATGAAATGGGAGGTACTATTGCTAGATGATTTCAATCGGCCAGATGTCGATTGGCACAATGCTACAGTGGTTTTGTCTAGAAGTAAGAAGACACTGGATTATCTATAGGGAGAACTGTTCCAGCAACTAGTAACAGAACCCACAAGGGAGGGGTTTATACTGGACTTAGTGCCTATGAATAGGGAAACTTTATGATGTCATAGCGGATGATCACCAGATGATCTGTTCAGTTTTAGACCTTAGGTGGAAATATTCCATTCAAGGACGAGGGTTCTAGACCTCTGGAAAAACAGATTTGTTAAGATGAGGGATTACCTCAAGGTATCATTAGCTGGACAGGAAATTCTAAAAGAAATAAAAGCAGTGGGCAAAACTAATAGAATAAAACTGTAAGGGAAACAAATGTGTTGGGAAAGTGAATAAAGGTACGAGATAAAAGAGACCAGTGACGTTCCCAGCTCCCTCTGCACAAGGGAGGCCATGTCACAAATTTACCAAAAAGCTGGCTTGCCGCAGTGCCTCACAGTCCATGACCCAGCCGCTCTTTTCTCCTGAACAAAGTTTTGTGACTCGCAGGACTTCTGCTGGGAGAAAAGAGCAGCCAGGCCACGAAGAGCGAAGCACTGTTGCAAAATGGCTTTTTGGCAAGTTTGTTGCACTGCCTCCATGGGCTCAGAAGGGGGTGCATCCCCCCTCCCGGCTGGCACATGGGGCGGGCCATACCCACTGCCCCGCCTCGCCCTTGATACGCCACTGAAAGACCACTGTGGTTCTCAAAAAAAAAAAAGTAGCTGAAAAAAAAAAAGGAAAAAAAGATTAATGTTTATAAATTACAAGAGAGCACAGAAAGAGGAAGACAATCAACAGTATTTGACAAAGGTAAGAGAAGCAGGGAAAATCGTCAGGAGAGCAAAGATGCCAATGGAAATAATATCAGAAACCATAAAAAAGAGAGAGAAGACTGTTTTTTTTAGATATATTAGTGACAGGAGAAAGTACAAAAGTGTATTGTGAGACTCAGTGTGAAGGGGGAGGTATATGTAGAGGATGATGAGGGAAAAACAGAATTGCTTAATATTTCTGTTCAGTGTTCACTGAGAAAAGACTAGGAGTAGGGCGGGCTGCAGAAAACAGATACAAAACAGGAATGGAAAGAATCTAGATATTGAGCTATTTCAGAAGATTGTGTTCAAGAGGAGCTAACTAAACTAAAAGTAGACAAAGCAATGGGGGTCAAATGGAATACATCAAGGGTATTAAGGAAATTAAGGGAAGTTCTGGAGGCTCTGATGTCTGACATGTTCAATGTTTCTTTAGAGTTTAGAGTGATCCAGAAGGATTTGAGAAAAGCCAATGTGCTTCTCCTCCAAAAAAATATGAGGAGGAGGCTGGGAGCTCTAGGCCGGATAGTCTGACCTCGATGGTGAGTAAATTAATGGAGTTGCTGCTACAACACTAAAGGATTACAGGATCTGAGGCAGCATGGTTCTAGCAGAAGTAGCTTTTGTCAAATGAATCTGATCAATTTCTTTGACTGGTCGAACAGAGATCTGGATTCAGGGGAGAGGACTAGGTGTCATATACTGTACTTTGATTTTAGCAAGGCCTTTAACATCGTCCTTGGTGTGAGCCCAAAATTGACTGATTGGGTTAGAAACTGGTTGAGTGGGAGGCAACAAAGGGTAGTGGTCAATGGAGTTCACTCTGAGGAAAAGGATGTTAGCAGTAGTGTGCCTCAAGGATTAGTCTTTGGTCAAGTTCTTTTAAAAATTTTTATAAGTGGAATTTTAGTTTTGTGGATGATACCAATAGCTGTTAACAGCGTAGACACCTTGGAAGGTGTGGACAACATGAGAAGGGATCTAGCAAAGCTTCAGGAATGGTCTAGAGTTTGGTAAAGAAAGAATGCTAAAAATTGTAGGGTAAAGTAATTGAGTTGAAAAACCTGAGTGTATGATTAAGCACAGGGGGTGAAGTTCTGTGCACAAAGAGTGAGAATGGGAAGTGATAATATCTGATGATCTTAAGTTGGTCAAACAGGTAGGTAAAGTGATGGGAAAAGTCAGAAGAATGCTTGAATGCATTAGGAGAGAAATGGCCATCAGGAAAAGGAGGTGATGGTGCCTCTTTATAAGACTTTGATGAGACCTCACTTGGAATATTGTGTGCAATTCTGGAGACCGCACCTTAAAAAAGATATAAACTGGATGGAGTTGATGCAGAGGATGGCTACTAAAATGGTCAATAGTCTTTTCTATAAAGTTTGTGGGAACAGATACAAGTACTGTATTTCAACATGTATACCCTGAAGGAGAGGTGGGAAAGGAAAGATGTGATAGAGACATTAAAATAATTCCAAGATATAAATATGCAGGATTTTTACAATGGAAAGGAGGCACTGGAACTAGGTGTCATAGGATGAGGGTAAAAGGGGGAAGACTTAAGAGTAATCTAAAGAAATAGTTCTTAACAGAAAGGGTAGTGGGCACGTGGAACAGTCCCTTAGTGTAGATAGTGGAAACAAGGACAGTATCTGAAAGCATGGGACAGTCACCAAGGATCTCTGAAGGACAAGGAGTTGTAGAGACTGAGCTGTTGGTTTGGAGGGTAGCCTGGAGAGGCTGTATATCGTTTTCTATGTTTATATCTATGCCTTCATTTTCTATGTTTATATTTATGCCTCTGTGTTTCTCTTAAAAAAGATGAAAATACTTAGTAGTAGCTCAGTCAGAGGGAAATAGATTTAGGAGGCGACACATTTTGTGTTTCTAAAATGGAGACTGAGAAAACTTTGGCACAGACAGTATAAACATGCAACTTATCTTGTACTGTGCAATAGAAAGATTGGGCCCATTATTCAAAGTCCTTATCTGGATAGCCCACGGTGGTCTATCTAGATAAGGGCACTGAGAGAGATATTCAGTAGCACTATTTATTTATTTTAAAATATTTATAGATTGCCAATTAAAAATTATCTAAGTTGTTTACATTCAAACACACACTGAAAAAATATTGAAACACACAAATGGTAATAAACCATAAAAAAGTAGAAAGATTAGACAAACCATAATTAAAATCAAGTCACGTTAAATGCCTTCGTAAAAAGATAAACCTTAAACCTTTTGCAAAAAATAAGATAACAGGCCACCATATGTAACACAGTAGGAAAAGAATTCCATAACTGGGGACCTTTGACCAGAAATGCACGATCACGTGCAAGCAAGTTTTGATCACAATCACCGATAGAGCAGTTAACAACCTGAAATCCATGGAACACATTTCATGAGCCGGGACATAGTTGTGCAAATCAGACATCAGCTCATTCATCCTCAATCTATTCATCAACTTAAAAACCAAGCAAGTATTTAAAAATTGATCTCTCTTTTATTGTTAACTTATGAAGCTCATATAACAACAGAGTAATATGATCATAATTATTGGCCCCTGCAATAACTCGAGTTATAATATTTTGTATTAACTGTATTGGTCAAATAAGAAAATGGAAGTCTGAGATAAACCATAGTGTGAGAGTCAAAGCATGGCATAACTAACGCCTGAACCACAGTATGGAAGTCATTAAACAGTACGCACTTTTTCAAACCTCGCACTAATCATTGCCAGAAAAAGGCAAATTAATGACCTTGTTAATGTAGGTGTACCAAAAGGATTATTTCTGAATGACAATTACTGTCTGATCTTCGTAATTAGTATGTGCAGACAATACATAATCAGTGCCCTTATAAACAATTGTTGCTTCAGGCTTAAGTAAAATAAATATATATACACCATACTCTGTGCACCACTCAGTGGCCTTAGAAAACAATATGCCATTGAATATTTCCACAGACCACCCTGGGCACTATTTGTTAGTGCAGGCACAGCCTTAATGGGCAAGAGCTAGGACGGTATGGTCACTATCCACATACTTACCAGCCTTATCCAGACAGCAGCGGTTTTCAGCAAGCACTTATCCAGATAGCTTAGGCTGTCTGAAAAGTAGGCTTAAATCGCTATCCAGGCTGAAAATCGCCACTATCTGGATAAGGGCGGTACTTATATGGATAGTGGCCACACAAACCAGATATTCAGTCGCAGCCACTCTCCAGATATTTTGGCTGAATATCTGGTTCATATTTAAACGCCATGAGCCCAATTCAGTAAGGGGCACATCTGGGCGGTCTGGATATCCAAGAACAGGACGGGCCCAGATTGTACTAGATTCTGCACCGTGGGAGCTAGATGTTCCCACAATTGCAGGATCGGGCACTGAGATGGCCCGGCTTGCCCCTGAATCCCTGCTGGAGACATCCTCACAGCAGCTCAGCCAGCCCACCCCATGCTCCTGCTGGTGGGCCAGTGCTGTGGTGTCCCATTGGCATGGCACCAGGATGTCCAGCAGGAGCGCTGAAAGCCCACCAGCCCACAAACTCACCTTTCCCTGCCGGTTGACCCTTGGCAGGGCCTGCCAGGGCCAGGATCAGGCAGAGGGGATCCACCTGCCGTGGCCCCTATGTTGCTTGGGGGGGGGGCTGCCGAGCCCAGTCACTACCTTTGCCATGCCTTATTCAACCTCTGAGGTGGAATAAGTAGCACAGCTAGCCTCCAGATGCAGGACATACAGGGCCGTGACCTGAATTGGCCCTGTACATCCTGGTGCATAACCCCTCCCTCGCCCCCCCCCGTCCCATCCCCTTCTGCCCCCATCCAGCACTCAGAGGCCCTATACGTGCAGGGAGCCTGGTTGCCAGCATATGGCCTATGCGAATAGTGGGGTTGCACGTCCCACCGGGGCATACAGCCCCACTATTTGCGTGGCAGAATCGGGCCCTATGACTGCCATGGTGTTTAATACTAGCTCTTCTGAATATCAGGCAGATTGTTTTTAAGTAGATGGCAATTCAATTATTTTACAATCCTTGCATTTCCAGGAAAGATGGGGACAGACCTTGGAGTTGCCCTGGAATCTTCTGTAAAAGTTCTTATTTATAAAGAACGCCACTTTATAGATGAACTCGTTTTAGTGCCAGATTTGAATGTGATAGAGAGGTTCTATTTGTTTGCAAGGCGATGAAGTGAAGTAGCAATCCTGGATAAGTATGGTTATTTAATAGAACAGGGAGATATAGACATTTTTGAGAAAAAAGCTTGTTTTTAAATTTGATGGATTATGTGAATGAAGTAGAATGAATTGCTTCTCTTGCTTCAGGATGGAGTAGAGTGATTCAGAGTTATAGTGAAGTGCATAGAAATTACAGCCAAAGAGAGCAACACACTATGAACTTTGGTGGGGGGAGGGGGATATTCAAAGGCATTTGCATGGTCTGCAGACCTACAAGCTATGTAAATACCGCTGAGCTGGATATTCAGCGGCACTAACACGATTAGTGCCCCTGAATATCCAAAGGTATTACCGTTACATGCCCCAATGCTAAGCACGTAGCATAGGGGCATGTCAACGGCATTCTGGGACGGAGCGGAGGTGGCACCTATTGCTAACTGGACAGCAACGATATTGAGCCGCTGCCCGGTTAGCTTCCAGTTTCTGCAGCGGATATGGGGCAATATAAGCGGATATGGTGCGATATAAATACTAGTCACCACTGCTGACCATTCTCAAAGATAACAACTTTATGTTCCTTAATTGTTATGCGTCTTGTTGCACAGAAGGATGGTCATTTTCAAAGCCATGTGGTCAGGTAAAAGGGCTTTAACCATGGAAATGGGCTTTCATAAAATTTCTGCCCATCATGAGGTACTTTTTTCCAATAATAAAGCACCTGCCCCAGGCACTTAAAAAATCACATCCAGGGAAATTATTCCACCTCGGAGGTGGAATACATTCCCTGAACATGTTGCCGGCCCTGGACGTACCGGGCTGACATTAGAATCGGCCCTGTACGTGCAGGGCAGGTGACTGCCTACTGCCTGTCCAGACTCTGCCCCCAGGCCGCCCGTTCCCTGCCCTCATCTAACTTCCCCGCATAGCCGTGGGTCAGAATAAACCCCATAGCAAATGCAACCCTCTGTTATGGTCAGACCTTCTCACTCCATTCACCCAATGCAGAAAGAAAGAATGATCTTGCCAGGTATATATTGATTATGCTCCAGAAGGTGGGGGCAAGTCCTTGAGAGAGATCTGTTGAGGGTTGAAACAGATGGAAGTTGTCATAATGCCAGCCAAAAGAATCTAACTCCCAGTAGAGCAAGTTGAGTTTCTAGGGAGACTAATGACATCAAAGCCGACTGGATCTTCCAGTCTGGAGATAAAATTGCAGTGTCCTAGACGTGAATACTGTGGGCTTCTCGATGCAGTAATATGTAGTGGCAAAGTCACAGAGAAGCAAGCCAGTGAAGCTGCCTGGATGTTATGTGCTGAGATGTTAGGTGATGTACCGTTTATACAGTGTTATCAGATGCTCTCAGAAGTAATCTGTATTGCAAGATCAACATTATCTGTCTTTTTTGCTGCCTCTGAGCAGTTGCATTTCTGTGCGTGCTGTGTGAATAAAGCAAAACAATTTGGACTTCAAGATGTGTGTGATGCTGAGCTTGATTTCACCCTGCTGGCGCATGATGGTGTCAGAGGGAAAAATATCTTTAGCAGAAAAATTGATCGTTGGATGAATCCCAAGTCTGAGCTGATAAATGACCCTGCATAGGGGACTATACCAGCTTTCCAAGTTCACCTTCAGAAGGACTTTATTATAAGCTTTAAATTCCTGTGTTTGCTGCCTAACCCCACAGTTTTGTACATTTTCACATGTCATTCCCTGGAGGAGATTGCTCAACTAAGGACCACAAAGGGAAATGTTTACATAGAGAGGGCATTCATACTCAGGTACTTTGCACCACAAAGGGTACTGATACTGCTTCTAAGGCAAAAATATAAAAACTATCTAGGAAGCTGGATTTTCACAGAAGCCCTTCTCTTCCCAAAGTATTTCTATGGCAACTATTTAGTGAGAAAGAACATTTTCACAGCAACCCTTTATTCACAACATTTCTTTTTCATACGGATGCAATGGTAGAAATGACACTCCACTGGGCTCTTAAGCAATGCAATATAAAGTTTCATAAAAATAATTATTACCCAAGCTTGGTTACTTGAGGCCTGAGTGATTTCATTACCTGCATTACAGTACTAGTGGAAAGTATTAAGTACAGTGCTGATGCCTCTTCTCTACCATTAGAATACTTTAGTCATAACATTTCACCATAACACACTTGAGAGCAATTGACTGTTTAATGAAATGTAGAACAGTCTTACAGATACTTTAAGCAACACATAGGAGGACCTATCCACTAAACTCATGTTAACTACTTCTTTAGCATGCACTAGCTATAAATTTTAATTTATACACTAAAGCATTATTCAACATAGGACATATGAACTAGCAAATGGCTTCACTAGTGCACACATACTATTAACGTGCATGCTAACCCAAAATTTGTAGGAGCTCCATGTCACATCTACTTGTTTTTTTTAAAATAACTTGCTTACAACTGGAGAGAACATGCTAAACTGACCATGCAAAGTCTTTTTCTATTGATGGTACAACCTCCTTGCTGAAAAGTGAAAGCACATTTTAGAACATAAGAACATAAGAAATGCCATACTGGGTCAGACCAGGGTCCAACAAGCCCAGTATCCTGTTTCCAACAGTGGCCAATCTAGGTCACAAGTACCTGTCAGATTCCCAAAAATGTGTGCAGATTCCACAATGCTTATCCCAGGATAAGCAGCAGATTTCCCTGGTCCTCTTTAATAATGGTTTATGTACTTTTCTACCAGGAACTTGTCCAAACCTTTTTTAAACCCAGTTAAATTAACAGCTTTTACTACATCCTCTGGTAAAAAACATCGCAGAGTTGATTACTCATCAATTGAAAAAATATTTTCTCTTATTAGTCTAAATATCGATACATCGGGAAGATGTATTACAACTATTAGATAAACTGAAGAGTAGCAAATCACCTGGGCCGGATGGTATACATCCAAGGGTGTTGAAAGAACTGAAATATGAGATTGCAGACCTGCTATTAGTAATCTGTGAACCAAAATCATCTCTAATACCTGAAGATTGGAGGATCGCCAATGTAACACCAATTTTTAAAAAGGGTTCCAGGGGTGATCCGGGAAACTACAGACCAGTGAGCCTGACGTCAGTACCGGGAAAATAGTAGAAACCATCATAAAGAATAAAATTACTCAGCATGTAGATAGTCATGACCTAATGGGAGACAGCCAACATGGCTTTAGACAAGGAAGATCTTGTCTTACTAATCTGTTATGTTTTTTTTGAAGGAGTGAATAATCAGGTGGACAAAGGTGAGTCAGTTGATATTGTGTATCTGGACTTTCAGAAAGCCTTTGACAAGGTCCCTCATGAGAGACTTTTGGCAAAACTAAAGAGTCATCGGATAGGAGCAGTGTACTATTGTGGATCAGGAACTGGTTAAAAGATAGAAAGCAGAGGGTAGGGCTAAATGGCCAATTTTCCCAATGGAGAAGGGTGAATAGTGGTGTACCCCAGGGATCTGTGCTGGGTCCGCTGCTTTTTGACATATTCATATATGACCTGGAAAGTGGAATAACGAGTGAGGTTATCAAATTTGCAGATGACACAAAACTATTTAAAGTTGTTAAAACTCAAGAGGATTGTGGAAAATTGCAAGAGGATCTTGATAAATTGGAAGACTGGGCATCAAAATGGCAGATGAAATTTAATGTGGACAAGTGCAAGGTTATGCACCTAGGGAAGAACAACCCAAACTATGGTTACACGATGCAAGGTTCCACATTAGGAACTACCACCCAGGAAAACGATTTAGGCGTCATTGTGGATACCATGTTAAAACCCTCGGCCCAGTGTGCAGCAGCGGCCAAGAGAGCAAATAGAATGCTAGGTATGATAAATAAAGGAATGGAAAATAAAACAAAAGATATTATAATGCCTCTATATCGTTCCATGGTGAGACCGCACCTTGAATATTGTGTGCAATTCTGGTCACCGTATTTTAAAAAGGATATAGTGATTTTAGAAAAGGTTCAGAGAAGAGCCACCAAAATGGTAAAGGGGATGGAAGGATACTCCTATGAAGAAAGGCTAAAAAGGTTAGGGCTCTTTAACCTGGAAAAGAGACGGCTGATGGGAGATATGATAGAAGTCTATAAATTAATGAACAGAGTGGAACGGGTAAACGTAGATTGATTGTTTACCTTATCAGAATATAGAAAGACTAGGGGACATGCAATGAAGCTACAGGGTAAACTATTTAAGACTAATAAAAGAAAATATTTTTTCACTCAACGTGTAATCAAACTCTGGAATTTGTTACTGGAGGATGTAGTAAAGGCTGTTAGTGTAGCTGGGTTTAAAAAAAGGTTTGGACAAGTTCCTGGAGGAAAGGTCCATAAACCATTATTAAGAAGGGACCCAGGATATCAATGCTTGAACCAATACAATCATTGTGGAACCTGTGTCCCTTGGGGAAACTGTTAGATACATATGACCTAGATTGGCCACTGTTGGAAACAGAATACTGGGCTTGATGGACCTTGGTCTGACCCAGTATGGCATATCTTATGTTCTTATAGTCCTAAATAGGCTATATTGTAGCTTCACTGAGTATCCTCTAGTCTTTCTACTTTTTTGCAGCACTAAACAACTGATCTATGTTTACCTGTTCCACTCCATTCATTAATTTATAAACATCTATCATATCTCCCCTCAACTGTCTCTTTTCCAAGTTAAAAAACACTAACCTTTTACGCCTCTCCTCACAAGGGTATCCCTCCATCCCTTCAACATTTTGGTGGCTCTTCTCTGTACCTTTTCTAATTCTGCTATATCCTTTTTAAGATATGACCGACCAGAACTGCACACAATATTCAAGGTGTGGTCTCCCCATGGAATGCTACAGAGGCATTATAATATCCTTGGTTTTATTCTCCATTCCTTTCCTTATGATTCCTAGCATTCTATTTGCGTCCTTAGCTGCGGCTGCACACTAGGCAGAGGGTTTCAATGTATTATCCACAGTGATGCCTTAATCTTTTTTTCTGGGTGGTGGTTCCTAATGTGGAACCTTGCATCGTGCAACCATAGTTTGGGTTGATCATCCCTAAGGGCATAACTTTGTACTTGTCCACATTGAATTTTCTCTGCCATTTGGATATCCAGTATCCAAATTATCAAGGTCCTCTTGCAATTTTTCACAATCCTCTTGTGTTTTAACAACTTTAAATAATTTTGTGCCATCTGCAAATTTGACTTCCTCACTTGTTATTCACATTTCCAGGTCATTTGTGAATATGTTTAAAAGCAGCACCCCACACCAATCGCTGGGGTACTACTATAGATTTCTATAGCCAAGACTGTGAGCATGTGGAACTTATATTTCATTACATCCCTGATCAGAGAGCAGGACACGAGTGGAAAGAAGAAATTTAAGCAGAAGTTAAGCGCTCGACTTTTACTGAGTATTGAAATATTAGAATGGTTATGAAGTTTACATAACAGCGTCAGTAGTCGGGCAATATGTAATGAAATATAAGTTACACATGCTCTCAGTCTTGGCTATAGAAATCTATAGTAGATAGGTTGTTGGAGGTCATTGATGCTATTAGGCACTACTGTTGGATATACTATAAGTCTGAAAATAAGTGCCGAAAAGGTCTGAGACCTTCAACAATAATATAATTAAAAATAATCCAGCGAGTAATCATCGGTGACAATATTGCTGAAAGACGATTTTTGGTTTTATGCTGATTAAATTGAGCGTCTTTTATTTTTTGAACTTTTGTGGTGTCAATAATACCTACTGTCTGGCTCAGGGCTTGCTGGTAGCAGATTTCGGAAGGACTGCTGATGAGGTGGCTGGATTTGAAGTGAGAGGGTTGAAAGTGAGGGGGGAAATGCTCGATAATATGTGAATGAGACTTTTGGCACCAACATTCAAAACATACAAGGGTTGGAATTCTGTACACAATAATTCAAAATTTTGCACTTTGTGATAATTTAAAATGCATGGACACTTTAAATAATGCCACAAAGCCTAGAGAAGAGGATGATCAGGGGAGAGATAATAGATGTTTAAATACTTAAAGAGTATTAATGAACAAACAAAACTTTCAAAGATGGGGAAGCTGTAGAAAGAGACTATGAAAAGAATCTGCAAAAGCAATGTCAGGAAATACTTGGCGATGGAAGCCTGGAATGTCCTGCCAGTGGAGGCGATGGAAGCAAAAAACAGTGACAGAATTCAAAAAGACACGGGACAGACACAGAGCACATAAGAACATAAGATATGCCATACTGGGTCAGACAAAGATCCATCAAGCCCAGTATCCTGTTTCCAAAAGCAGCCAATCCAGGTCACAAGTACCTATCAGGTTCCCAAAAAGGCACACAGATTCCATGTTGCTTATCCCGGGGTAAGCAGTGGATTTCTCTGGTCCTCTTTAATAATATTTTATGGACTTTTCTTCCAGGAACTTGTTCAAATCTTTTCTAAACCCAGTTTTTACTGCATCATCTGGTATTGAATTCCAGAGTTTGATTATGCGTCGAGTGAAATATATTTTCTCCGATTAGTCTTAAATGTGTTATTACGTTGTAGCAAGAGGATGGAATCAAAGGAAACATAACGTACACTTCAAAAAATAGAGGAAATAATCAGCACGGAGCAGTGGGTACAATTTTGACCACCTCACTGAGCCCACTAGACGGACCATGCTGGACTTTATATGCTGTCATTTACTATGTTACTATGCTATGTTACAATACAGAAATAAATAAGTATCATCCAAAAACAATATGCTTTGCTATTCTGACAACAGAACGAGCAGAACTTTGCATAATAAAAACTTTGGACATAGAATTTTGAGTTGTGTGTGCAGAATTCCAGCTGGAATACATGAAGAGGTTGGGTTAGAAATAATAAGTGTAAGAAACCAAGGGGGTATATTTACTAAGCTGGGCTAACGGTTTACCTGTGCTATTTGCAACTAGGTCCCCTGTTATTTAAATGGGACCTACTTGCAATAGAACAGGTTAACCATTAGCCCAGCTTAATAAACATATCCCAAGAATTGCAATGCTGGGTCAGATCAATGATCTGTCAAGTCCAACAGCCTGTCTTCTAGAGTAGTCAGTCTGGGTCATGTGGTTGTACTCAGCAGATGCCAGTAGGAAAGTCCTATCCATGTTGTTCTTATCCAGATCTGAAAGATGCAGTTAGGCAAGTTTATTATGGGCTGCCCCCCTAAAGCTTGCCCAGAAAGTTTATATTCAGCTATGCTACTAGTCTTGACCCACATTCTCTGGCAATACATTCCAGGAAATAGATGCTTTCAAACTTACTGAACCGCAGTTGTTTTCTGACTTGTCTTCCACAAAACCAATTCGACACAGTGTCTTCTGATTCTGCAACCAATAATCTATAGATTCTAGTGGACTGTTACTACATAGAACCTGGTAAAGAAGGAGAGATATATAGTAAAACATGTAGTCGATAATACCACATAGTTTCAATGTGAACATATAATTAACCATCAACAACAACTAATTTATTTATAGTTACATAGAAGTCAGCGTTCCTGCCAAGTTGCCCCAGAGTCCTTCAGCCAGTAGGGGGAGATGCTGTGATATTGTGCTTTTTAGCTGGTCCTAAGAGATAGGCGAGCACTGTTTCAAAGGGATGGGCGATGGCCTCTGTTACCCTCAGCTGATCAAAAGGGAGTTGGGTTTGGAGTGATGGAGAAAGTCTCTTGAGGCCCCAGTGTGGTAACACAACCGATCTCAGAGAGGCTGTCAGGAGCCCTAAGGCGAGCTTGCTTTTCTTTGTGAAGGGCAGTGCAACCTGGAATGGGTTTGCCTAAAGAGAGGGGCCCAAGTCTGGAGTAAAGTGTCACGGTTCCAGTGGCATCCAATGAGCTCTTGCTGGTCCTTGAAAATCTGCGGGAGAAGGTGTAAATCTTAATTCAGGCCATACCCTAAAGGTGAACAGCTTCTGGCATGTTAGAACAATGTTAGCAACTAAAAATGTGATATCGCAGCACCTCCTCCTACCAGCAGCAGCGCAGCCAGAAGATTTTGTTTAGCTAGAAAAGTAAGTTCAAGAAAATGAATTTGTTGCAGCAACCTTTGTAAACTAGCAAGTTATTTAGATACTATGTGTTTGCTGCTGACAGATGCTCATGGACTTCGCCATATGTCTTTTTCATATCAATAAGTAAAGCTGATTGTGCGCTGATGAATCTTAGGATAGCACTTGTCACGCCTGGACAAGGTTGTCATGGAAAGGTTTTTTTGAAAAGCCTTTCCTTATCTCTTTGGACCACTTAAAAGCAGTTGGCCAAATGGCTGGGCTCATTGGTGTCTGCACACTTAATAAAGTGAAGTTGTTTCTCTGCCATTAAAATGTACCTAATAATGAAACCCATCAAAATCACATCAGGTTTAGTGCTGGAGGTACTTGACATTGCTCCCATATTCTGAAAGAAGTGTCTGGCTTCGAAAGAACTAGAACGTTGTGCCAGTCCCAACACCCCTGTTTCTAAAGTCAAATCTGTTATTAAAAGCTGCTCCTTTGATTTCATTTCCTGTCTTAGTCAACACCTCCTTGGCATGTCTTTTAAAATTGCATTTCATAGCAGTTGCCCTTGGACGTGCAGAGGTCTGTTGTCATCCTTCACATACAGTATGTAATATATTAATGTGTTTTAGTTGTGTTCATTGTTTTTTTTTTTTGCCCTGACCCCTTGCTTGCCACTGGGTTCCTTCTCTGGGAGCTCAAAACCCTGTTCCATGCTGCCTGAGACAGCTCACATTCTGAACAGCTCATGTCCCATGTGAGGCCCAGCAGGGGATTAGCAGGTAGCTAGGAGTGGATAAAAGCAAGTTTAAAAATAAGCATTTTCATCTGTGCATGCGTTTCAGTAGTATCTGTGCAAGGGTAGAGTGTGGAGTAGAGGAGTAACCTAGTGAGTACAACAACAGCCTAGTACCCAAGAGATCAGGGTTCGATTCCGACTGGCTTACCTTTTGTTATCCAAGTTGTTTCTCCTGTTAATTGTAAACTCAGACCTATGTACCCTGTCTGATTGTTATGTTCCATGTAAACCGCACTGATGCTGAACAGTGCGGTATAGAAGAAATTGTAAATAAATAAATAAATAAATAAACTTGGGCAAGTCCCTTTAGCCTCCATTGCCTTGGGAAAAAAAGGCCTGGCAATCTACTTCTGGTCATACCTTGCCAAGAAAACCCAGGGGCTGCTGGGTTGCCAGGAGTCAGCATTGACTTGATAGCACTCAAAAAAATAAATTGAAGGAGCAGTTACAGAAATGTCTCACAACTACTTCACTGTTCATTCAAAACAAGTGCTTTCAAAATTCCATGACCTGCCTGAGGGTAAAAGTACCCACAAACGGGAGACATTCCTGGAGCATGGAAATCAAAATAATGTAAATGGTTGCAATATCCCCTTTTTACTCTTTTCCATGCTCTCAAAACTTTTGCAGTAGAACTGCACATCAAGGGAAAACACATGTCTGGTTTTTAATACTCTGAGGTTCAGCCTGTACTCCTAGGCTAGGATGCCTCGACAGGTCTAAATTGACTGTACACGGCAGAGTAGCACTTAAAGGACTGGGAGAAGGGAATGGGAACGCTCATTGATCTCATAGAATAGACCCATCGTTAGCCTTCAACATTCCCTGATCTGCTGCACAGAACAAGCAAGGAGAGGCTGTGGCAACTTACACATATAACCTGAAAGACGAGCCTGGTGCAAAGTGTTGAACTGGATGTTTTTCTCTAAACAAATTATTTAACTGTATTTTCTAATTCATTTTGTGTACTTCAAGCGTTCATTTTGATATAAATATATATCGATTCAAACAAAAATATTTTTTCTATGCTGTTATTAAATATGTCCACAAGATCAAAGCCAGGGTCTCACGAAAGAAAAAGAATAAGCTGATGCAAATTGAAGGAACTGAAAATGCAAGGATTCATTGATTTACTAGTTTCATCCAGCACCGCAGGGTGGCATATTCAAAATGATTAACACGGACCCACTAAACATGTTAATCATGAGCAGAAAATTCCATGGCCGATAGCCGTTTTGTACTGCTGAATATCCTCTCAACACCACTGAATGCCCTGATGCTGATAGCATAGCATTGGGATGTTCCAGGGACAGCACTCACATTACCTGGTCAATGGCGATTCAACTGCTGGCTGGTTAATGCAAACAAGCTAATATTAGGCACATAAAAGGCTGGCCCAACTTTAATTGGTTTAGCTAACCAGGCAGTGGCTGAATATGGCTAAAATACTACCTAGGCAGCCCGGATAGTCAATGCCAGCGGCCAGATTACCCTAGCATTGAATATCTGGGTCTAAATTACAATGGCGATGGCCAGCCCCTTACTCGGACTGCCCAGCCCCTTACTCGGACTGCCCACAGCGGTTGAATATCAGTCCTGCAGTGTTTAAAGGCTTTAAAGTTCCATAAACTCAAACCTTACTTGTACCAGTTCCAATCATGATCAGTGGCTTGAGCAACTCTTCTGCCTGTGGAACTTTCTTCTCCCGCAGGCATAAGAGTTGTGCAAGGCTGAGCTTGCAGTCAAGAAAAGAAGAGCCTGTCCGTGGGAGCAGCCTCATGGGCAGATTTTCCCCTTTTTAGCTGCAATCAGCAGCCTTTGCTCAACTCTTCTTCCCTCAGGACTTGCTTCTCCCGTAGGCAGGTTCTTCCCTTCTTGGCTGCGATCAGCAGCCTTGCGCTGCTCTTCTGCCTGTTCTTCTCCCACGGGCAGAAAAGTTGTGCAAGGCTGTGATTGCAGCTGAAAAAAGAAGAGCCAGCCCACAGGAGCAGCAAGTCCCATGGGCAGGCTTTCTCCTTCTCAGCCATGATCAACGGCCTTTGATCAACTCTTCTTCCCGCAGGACTTGCTTCTCTCATGGGTGGACTCTTCACTTCTTGGCCGCAAAGGTGCTTTTAGCAACTCTTCTGCCTTGTTGTCCTGCTGGGGAGTGCTAGTGATAGTGTCCCACTTACATCGGCACCTTCCTGCTGCATTTACCATGCTTACTGGGTAGCGCCAGCTCTGGTCCCAAGACAGAGTCCTAAGGTACATGGACTGAAAATGGGATAGAAGTGGAGGACTAAGGGGTATGTTTACTAATCAGCGGTAGCGGCTTCCATATGATATCGGAACCACAGCCCCATTGAAGTCAATGGGGCTGCACCTCGAATATCGTAGCAAAGCCGCTACCGCCGATTAGTAAACATACCCCTGAGAGTGCAATGGGAAAGATAAGAAAAAAATCAGGATAGAACAGAGTCCCTAAATCAAAGCAAGAACAGGGTATCAAGAAGAAGGTGGTGATCAATGGCATCAAAAAGCAGTAGATAGGTCAAGAAGGATGAGGATCGAATGATGGCTTTTGGATTTGGCCAGGAGCATATCACTGGAGACTTTGGCAAGGGCCATTTCTGTAGAATGTAGAGGAGGAAAGCAAGACTGCAGTGGATCTAGAATGGCTTGAGAGGAAAGAAAATCAAGACAGAGATGATGAACTGCATGTTTGAGTAATTTGGATGCGAAAAGAAGGAAGGAGATGGGACAATAATTGGAAGGGTAGGTAGGGTCTAGTTAAGATTTTCAGGAGAGGTGTGACCACAGCATGTTTAAAGGCTTCAGGAACAGTTTCAGTGGAAAGCGATAGGTTGAGGATATGACAGAGGGAAAGGACGACAGTGGGAGAGATAGAGCTTAGTAGCTGGGTGGAAATGGGATCAGAGGAGCAAGTACAGTAGTGAGTCTGGAGGAGAAGCTCCCCCTCTCTCTTGTTATGTGGGCAGCTAGTTTGTATATTGATGATGTTCAGGCTTTAATTCCCATGTCATAAATAGTGGAAGATACAAGAGTGATATTGCAAGAAAAGATCTTCATTATGCACTTGGCTTTGTTGTATGCATTGTGGTTGTCTGACTATAGGGCTGCTGAACTATTTTTCCATTTGTGAATTAATTATGACATGGTTCTTAAGGGAATGTCATAGTCTGGGGGTTTGGTTAGATTCACAGTTGAAGGGCCATGTTGCTAAGATCTAAGACGTTTGTTTTTGACCTTGTGCCTGTATGGACTATTGCAATGCACTGTTATCGGGATTGCTGGAGAAAGTCCTTCAGTGTTTGCAGTTAGCTCAAAATACCATAGCAAAACTTGTTAAGGAACTTAGAAAATTTTATCATGTAACCCCAGTTTTAATTCAATTCCACTGGCTTCTGGCCAGGTTTAGGATATAATTTAAAGTGTTGTTGGTGTTCAAGGTGCTACGGGAGTTGGGGACCTGATTACTTAGTATCTAATAGGATATCCACCAGGAATATGCATGAAATAAATTAGCAATCATTGGTAGTCCAATATATGCAAATGTTTTTTATGCATATTCATTGTTGATATCGAGGCACATTCCAGGCCCCTGTGCATCCGATCGGGAACCGGGATGCCCAGAGATAGACACGATTCTGATCCTGTGGGGGCTAGACATGCCTGCAGGATCAGAATCAAGTCTAGGGCCCCAATTCTGATCAGCCTGCATGCACAGCCACTTGCCTGGTTACCTCAGTCAGGTTCCTGAATGGCTCAAATCAAATACCAAACCCCAAGTGAACCAAAACAAGCAAAATATTGAAAACCTGGGTAACTAAAAAAGCCCCTAATACATCAAAAATATTCAGCAAAAATTATTTTTTTGTCGGAGAGGCCAGCCAAGCAGAAGGGAGCACACCTTGTGCCATTGTGGCCCGTCCATTTTATTAAATAAGACCTAAATCTTATATTATAAAAAGCAATAGAATGCGTTACTTAGCTGAGTCAGTGAAAAGGCTGCTAATTGAAATAGCGGGAAGACGACGTGACACGTTTCGGGGAGACACAAACTTTTTTTCCCCTGCTTCAGGTCAAGACCGGACGTGACACGTTTCGGGGAGACACAAACTTTTTTTCCCCTGCTTCAGGTCAAGACCGCCATGGAAAAAGACATCAGCCATCAGTCTTTGATCCTGGCTCTTTCCAAATAAAAAGCTGGTTTTTTAGCCCTTCCGGGTTTCACAAGGCTGATGTCTTTTTCCATGGCGGTCTTGACCTGAAGCAGGGGAAAAAAAGTTTGTGTCTCCCCGAAACGTGTCACGTCCGGTCTTGACCTGAAGCAGGGGAAAAAAAGTTTGTGTCTCCCCGAAACGTGTCACGTCGTCTTCCCGCTATTTCAATTAGCAGCCTTTTCACTGACTCAGCTAAGTAACGCATTCTATTGCTTTTTATAATATAAGATTTAGGTCTTATTTAATAAAATGGACGGGCCACAACGGCACAAGGTGTGCTCCCTTCTGCTTGGCTGGCCTCTCCGACAAAAAAAAAATTTTTGTTGAATATTTTTGATGTATTAGGGGCTTTTTTAGTTACCCAGGTTTTCAATAGGTTCCTGAATGGAGCCGCAGTGCCATGGCACTGCGGATCCATTCAGGAGCTGCGAATGCCTACTGTCACCGATTTTCTTCATTCCCCACAGCTGGACCCTCGATCTAGCCTCCCAAGGCCAGGGTCCGGCTGCAGGGAACTTCCTTTACCCCCCTGTCCGTTGCAGCCCGGCAACAGGATCCCCCAACATCCAGGGGGACTTATTCCACCTCTGCAGTGGAATAAGTCCCCCGTCTAAATTCACAGCCGTGGACGTACAGGGCTGACCTCAGAATTGGCCTTGTACATCCGGGGCCGTGGACCGCCTATGCCCTGCCCTCGCTTCGCCTCCGGAACACCCCCTTCTGCCCCCATATAAGCCTCCCCGTACAAACGCGTTGTTCATATGGGGAGACTTTTGTTGGGGCCGGCAAAGGGGCAAATAGCGGGGGTGGACGACCCAATGGGACGTCAATCCCTGCTCTTCGTGGGACAGAATGACCCCTATTCTGAATATCCAACAGGTTGTCAGTTCACCAGGTCAGGCTTGGGAAATGCTGGTCTGGAGAAGCCATTAATAAGTATATTTGTATGCGTTAGCCTATAAGGTGTGCTATAGGATTCATACCTTTGTTTTGACAACGTATCGATTCAATTTTTTGCAGTGGAGATGGGGGAGTAATGCTATGCTAATATAAACGGTCTGATTTATTGAGCTGAGAAAAAGCTTGACTATGCTTGGATCTATGTCACAAGTTCCAATACATTTGCAGTAATGTGTCTTTTTCTCTATCTTTGGTTGGCTTCTTCACTGAGTTCCTCTCTGTACTTTAACAACATTTTTTGCTTTCTGTGCTCCAGTAATAGTGCAATTTACCTCTGGATCTAGTATTCGCCTTGGCAGTAAAATGATTTATGACTCCGGCAATCTTAGCACTGAGTTACCTAAATATTGTATCTAAAGGCCTTCTAAAGGTTACTTGTGTAATGAAATTATATGCACCCAAGTGGAAAATAAGTGCACTGAACCATATAACAAGTTGTTTACATGAAGTTCTTGACTCTTGAAAATACAACGTTAAAACCCATGGCCTATCTTATTTGAAAACCCAGGGAAACCAGGGTTCAAATCCCATGTCTCCTATTAGTACTTCGTGTGACCTTGGCTAGTTACATCATATCCCATGGGCCCAGATATAATCTCTTAAGGCAGTGGTTCTTAATCCACTCCTCCAATAGCCTTTAGACCAGTCGGTTTTTGAGGATATCCACAATGAATATACACGAGGAAGATCTGCATAACATGGAGGCATTGTATGCAAATCTATCTCATGCATATTCATTGTAATTATCCTAAAAACCTAATTGGCCTAAGGGGTACCAGCTTATTTAAATATTATGCAAATTGTTAAAGGGCAAATTTTAACAATAAAATTGGTTTGAAATCTCATACTTTATTGTAAAAAACATAGCTATATCTTCCTGAAGTATATTTAAATTTTGCAAAAAGTTTCATTTTTGCAAAACATTTGGCATTTAGTTTAGCTAACAATGAATCACTAATGAACTTATTTGCATGACTTTTCAGCTCATAGTGGTTTAGCATATTTTTGTGAATATTTTTGCAAACACTAAATTAAATGTGTTAAAAGAGCAAAGAGCATACATTAATTTTAGCAAAGGCAATTGTGCATGCTCTTTGCTGTTTTAATACATATAAATGTGTTTACAAAGCTGTTCACAGCATAGTAGCTCAGCATCTTAGACTGTATTTATTAGTGTTTAGCTCACACCTTTCTAGTAGTGGTTCAAGGCAAGTTACATTCAGGTACAGTAGGTTTTTTCCTATTCCTTATAGGGCTAACAATCTTAAGTTTGTACCTGAGACAACAGAGGGTTAAGTGACTTGCCCATGGACACACCTAAGCACCCGTTTACTTTTAAGTTTTCTTTCCAGCTTCATGCAAGCTCCTGGCACACTCCCCCTGTAAATAATTCTCAGTTCCTGCACATGGATTCTATCCTCAGTATTCTTACACCCAGCTCTGTCTTGATATAGTTTCTTACTACCTTCATTTTAACACACACAACACACTTTCCTTACTCTAAAGCCCCTAGCAGACCTTTGCACACATAAAAGTAATTTTACAGGCCATTTTCTTTAAAGTTTGCTTAGCATTTGTTTTATTTACTTAACTGGGTCATGCTTATTATCTCCTATTCTCCTGTGAGTTCTCCCCATGCTTATCCCAGGCACAGCTGCTTCCTGCACCAGTCCTACATTATGCATTAACTCCTTTAAAACTGTATTGAAACTGCAGTCTGATTCCCCATACATTCATATACACATATGCTCACACATATTCCTTCAAAATCAGGACAGATTTATTTATTTGGCAAGTTTCCTTATTTGAGATTTTACTGACCCTTTTCATTTATTTTTAATGTAGCTGTCAGCAGGTACTTTTTTTCTCTGCCATTACATGTGTCTGCTCAGAAGTTTAACCAATATAAAGTGTGATTTATCAACCTACCTTTTCAGATTGTCTTTAAATGTTCCTTGGGCTCTAATAGGTAATCAACTTTGAGCCTAACTGCATAGAATCTATCTAGCTTTAGTTCTTGTCAATCATGGCCTTGCCATTCTAACGTAATACTTCTCATTGGTTTAATATCTGAACCTTAATTTTTACTACACATGCAGTCTATCAGGGATCTAGACTGGGAGTTTTTTTCTTAGTTCTATACTTATTTACGCTAAAGAAAAGGCTGACTACTAACTTGTATATGACCAGAATTATCTTAATAGCCTCAGTTTAATCATTTTTTAACAATCTACTTTAATTCTTTACCTTTATCTTTATCTTTATTCTGTTGCTTGATTGACCGTCATGCCATTTATGGCTTTGCTATTTATTACAAAAGCTCTCATTTGATTTTTATGTTGCAGCTTATCTGTTTGTCATGACCAGATTTTTAAGTTTCAAGGACCTTTGTGGCTGATACAGAAACATAAGCGTCATCCGCAGTTACTTTCCACCATGCTACAATGGAGAGAGGGGATTGACGTGAGCATTACCTGTGCACAAATGACTGCTCAGATAGTAATGTGACGCCTACATTATGAGCTGTGTGTATTCAAATGACATGGCAACGAGGCCATTAGCTATTTCGCTTGAATGCAAAGAAGTGTCCAGGAGACCAAAAGGCTCAGCGCAGAGTTCAGTAGCACCACTGTTTGAACACCTGATTGGAGGTAGAGGAAAACTTCGGCACGTACAGGAGAGGAAATTTCAGTGTGTGAAACTTTGTTTGGCGTGTATAGGAGAAAACAGATCAGTATGTAAGAGAACAGAAATGTTTTTTTGGTGTGACTTATTCGCTGGAGGCTTTGCAATTTGCATGGGCTGGAGTTAAACATGAAAGAGAAGATGGGGAAAATGACAGAGCAAATAGACAACACAACAACAGTTGTCCACGCTGACACAAGTGCTGAACTGTGCTTGTGCTGGTGTTCTGTCATTTTCATGTGTACTACGGATATGTCACCGCTAGTGCATAAGCTTACTGCGCACGTATCTGGCACCTGGTGCACCTTTTACTCATATCTCATTTGCACTTTAAGCACCATAACGTCCCCTGGCTGTTTTTTGGTGATGAATTGAATATGTGCATACCTTAGTGGAAGTTTGATTTTGTGCTGCGATGAATCAATAAAATAACTTTTCATATATTGCAATGAATTAATGACAATTTATACAAAAGAGATGTTGGAATGAATTGATAAGGTCTCTTATTGAAGAAGAACAATATAACACAAGCGATTAATTACAAGAATTTTTTGGAAACTTTTGGAATATTTATCATTGGACTCAGAGGATCAACTCTAAACTGGTTCCGTTCCTACCTAGATGGCAGAACCCAACAAGTCCGTATTGGTAGTGATACCTCCCTCCCATTTACTCTAAAACAAGGTGTCCCCCAAGGATCTAGCCTGTCAGCCCTCCTATTTAATATTTTCCTTCAACCTGTTTGCAACATCTTCCAAAGCTATGACATTCAGTACCAATTATATGCAGATGACATGATGTGCTTTATCCCATTTAATCTGGCTAACCCAGACTTTACTAAACTAAGCGCTTGCTTAACCACCCTAAAATCTTGGCTCTCCCAACACAACCTCCTAATTAATCAAGCCAAGACTGAAGTTCTACAGGTGTTTTTCAATACTTCTTACACCCCACCTCCAACCATTACTACTGGAGATTTCACTCTTACTATAAAAAACCAAGTGAAATATCTTGGTATTATTCTTGATCAGAACCTCTCCTTCACTAACGAAATAAAGAAAACTTCCAATGCAATTTACGCAAAACTACGTACCCTCCAAAACCTCAAACCCCTCTTAATCTCTAACTCCTTTCGTTCTGTCTGCCAGGCCCTCACTACCCCATCTATTGATTACTGCAATCTAATCTATCATGGCCTATCCAAGAACACTTTACAACCGCTCCAACTAGCCCAGAACACAATTGCACGACTTATAACCAACAGCCCTAGACGATCACACATCACCCCAGTCCTATATGATCTCCACTGGCTTCCTATTCAACACAGGATTAAATTCAAAGTGCTTACCCTTATACATAAAATCATCTCCAACGAGTCAGCTCCATGCCTCTCCCCTCTCCTTCCCTTCCCTACTAACAATAGAACCCGCCGTTCTATTACCAAAAACCTCCTGACTATCCCAACTGCCAAAAGATATTGCAAACAATCTATCAGTAATAGGGCTTTCTCCCTTTATGCTCCTTCCCTATGGAACTCCCTTCCTCATGAACTGCGCAACTGCCCAACCCACACTGAGTTCCAAAAGAAACTAAAAACGCTTCTTTTCCTCGAACACTTCTCCCTCCCACCTTAGCTCCTAATTCTCTACTGACACCTCCCTGCCCCTGCCTTATTCTCTAATTCTCTATATTTATTCATCTAGCCATGTCCATCCTGGTTTTTTACCACTGTAAATAGTTGTTATTTGTTCTGTTAAACGTTTTCCTTGTTACCCTTTTTATCAGTTACTTGTTCCATGTAAACAGTTGAAACATACTGATGTTATTGTTTTATGTAAACCGTCTTGATTTGTAGAAAGACGGTATATAAAATCTGTTAAATAAAATAAATCATTGCTGCAGTGAATTGATGGAGCACCTATATGAAAGAACAATAAAGTATTTCAATATATAATTTTTTTTGAGTAAATACATTTTATGGATGAGATTGAAAGATTTTTTAAATGCACATCTTATATGATTTGATATAAAGAACATAGTCTCAAAATGGGCCTGCACCTTAATGTAAAGAAGACAAAGATCATGACAACTGGCATAATCAACAGGTTCATCGTTGAAGGAGAAGAAATTGAAATTGTGAACAACTTTAACCTACTTGGATCAACTATCAATAAAGAAGCAACAAGCAGTCAAGAAATCAGACGACACATTGCTCTTGGCAGAATGGCTATGAAAGACCTAGATAAGATTCTCAAGAGCAGAGATGTCTCTCTCCATACAAAGATTCGACTTGTTCAAGCCATGGTATTTTCAATAACATCATATGGATGTGAAAGCTGGACAGTGAAAAAGATAGACAGGAAGAAAATTGATGCCTTTGAATTATGGTGCTGGCTGCGAATACTGTGTATACCGTGGACTGCCCGAAGAACAAACCAGTCGGTACTAGAGGAGATCAAACCTAAGCTTTCTTTAGAA
This sequence comes from Ichthyophis bannanicus, assembly GCA_033557465.1. NCBI lineage: Eukaryota > Metazoa > Chordata > Amphibia > Gymnophiona > Ichthyophiidae > Ichthyophis > Ichthyophis bannanicus. The sequence continues at coordinate 402,828,938 of CM066038.1, forward strand.
GCTCAGATGACAAGATTTCGACTTTCATACTTTGGACACATCCTGCGAAGAGTGAGATCATTAGAGAAAGACATTATGCTTGGCAAGATAGAAGGTCAACGCAAAAGAGGAAGGCCAGCAATGAGATGGATCGATACAATAACAGCAGCTACGGGTACCAGTCTGTCAACAATGAGCCGCCTGACTGAAGACCGAACACAATTTAGGATAGCTATCCAGAGGGTCGCCATGAGTCGACTCCGACTCGACGGCACTTAACAACACCAACAATATGATTTATGAGAAAGGGTTTTATGACCTGTGGCTACTACATCTATTCGTCAAACTGTTTATAATACCAGTAGGAATTAAATGAATTTGGCTTGAGGTACTAAGGTCATTTTCCTTCTTTAAAACTGTTATATTTCTTATATTTATCAAATCTTGATGTTCCATCAATTATATTAATTTTAGAGAAAATATTCAGTGGGTGTTTCTGTTTTTGCAACATTTTGCTTATGGTGTACCAGCATACAACGTTTGCGGTGCTTTTGCACTAGAAAGCTGTGCACATGGCTTTTATGTGTTACATACATCAGATAATGATTACAATAAAATCTATATCCAAAATCAATCAATCAGGCTGGGAGCTCCAGAGCTGTTTTGTGCAAGGAGTTAACTGGAAGAGATTGGCTGTTCTCTGCTTTTCAACTACAACATTAACTTAATGATTTTAACAGCACTAGTCTATGTAATCACTTCATCTAATTTGGTTCAACCAAAGCCCGTTTTACAAAGGTAGCTCATTACAAGGATCACTTGCAGCAGTACCATTGACAGTAATTCATGCAGGCTGTTCCTTAATAGAGGAAAGAATTCCAAACTGCTCAGATATCTGAGATTTGTATAATTTCCTTTATTTGGGTTGACAGAAAAACCAGAAGGCAGGTCTGGAATTTGCAAGCAGCTTTGTTGAAAGGATACAAAAAAGAGCTGTTCATTTGACATCCTCTTTAGTTCCAGTAGTGGATTAACTTCTCTCAGGTATGGAGAACATAATGTATAAGAATGCGGGTGTTGGGTATGTATACAAAACCTTTTGTTTCATGTCCTTTTGCTACCCTTTATGTCATTTCTTTCATGTTATTTAAAAAAATCATATTGTTTGTGTTGTTTATGCCATCTCCATTAAAGTCAAGGGTAGACGTCGCAGAGCCTACTTCTGAGTATAACATTGGGGGTTATAGCCAGCTTTATAAAACTTGCATGCATATATCAGAGGCAAGAGTATCCCATGAACATCATGAGAGGGCCAGGTCAGGCAGCAGAACAGTGGGAACACAACACTATAGCTGAACCAAGAGGTGCCTCCAGGAGAACAGGAGTAGGGGCACCAACTCCTCAAGACACCAAGAGCAAGACTCGTTGGGCAGCAGGAATGGTGCCACAGCACCTCAAGGCATTGAGAGACAGGCAGACAGAACAGTAGGAGCAATGCCATACATACCTCAAGACACTAAGAGAGGGTCAGGCTAGACAGCAGAAATGGTGGCAGCAACATTGCACTTGAAACCAGATCATGTCAGGCAGCAGCAGTATCATTAGTGCCCTAAGGGACCAAGAGAGGAGCAAGCTGGGTAGTTCACTCCACTCCTTGACTATGGAAACACATTATACCAAGGCCTCCCCCAGTAGACTATTCACCCACTTCAAATGGTGCAGAACACTGCAGCATGCATCATCACAGGCACTGCAAGATCTGAACACATCACCCCCGTCTTACAACAGCTACACTGGCTCTCAATAATGGCAAGGGCAAAATTCAAAACAATCCTGAACATCTTCAAAATCTTCCACCACCGCTCGGCAGATGCGCTCCAAGATATAATAACCAGAGATGCCAGCAACAGACCAAGAAGAACCAACAATGGCAACAGGATCAGCACACCCGCAGGTTATCACAAGACTAAGCAAGCAGCATCTAAGAGAGCACCCTTGCTACTGGCACCTGCATTGTGGAACTCCCTCCATATGGACTTAAGGACCCTGAACGGCACCAAAGACTTCCACAAGGCACTCAAGACCTTCTCTTTACCGAGGCCTATAAGCAACCACCTTAAGTTGCCAAACACTAGACACCACCCAAGTGGCCCAACATCTACCTACACCACTTGGCCCCAACTACCCATCCCATTTAGACTTATAAGCACATAGTATTTACATTTGTGAGTCGTATTCCCTCCTGTTAAATGTAGACATCCAATTGTGTTGTCACCACTTTGATTGAAGGATAAGGTGGTATACAAAACTGTCTAAATAAATAAAATAGGATGGAGTCATAATAGGGTAATAAACTAAGTTACCTTCTTGCACGCTGTCACAGAACTCCCCAGACTGCTTACCGAGCTGTCTGCATTGCTGAAGCTGCTCATCTGATGGTCTGAAACTTCATACATCAGTGGGGACTCAAAGTTACTGCAAGAAAAGCAAAGACAAATTCCAATGAATAAAACATGGCAAAGAACTGCAAAGCAATTTGAAGGAAGTTAAAGTTAAAGTTGTGAAACTATATTGCACATGATAAATACAGTTAATGTACAGTAAAGTACATTATCTTAAGCTAAATTGAAATAATGCATGAAATTTGCAAATATTGCTAACTGTGGTGCATTGTTTCCTGGACCCTAAATCAGGCATAATGCATTGCAGACATGGAAAAGAATTGATTTGCATGCAAAGGAGAGATGCAGTGCATGAAAAATCTTTCCACGCTTCATTAAATTTAAATTTGTCAACTGCTTTGCAAACCCTAAAAAAGGCAGTATAGTAAATAGAATAAACCACAAACCATAAGTACTCTGAGAAAGTTAGCTAATATCGCCTCAGGAAGTATCACCAGGCTAAGGTCGCTGACAATGCTGTCATGGTGTCATTTAAAGGGGCTGCAAAGTTCTGTAACATGGCCCCCATCTCTCTGTCCAAAATCCATGGCAGCCTCATTGCAAAAATCCCAGAAGCCAGCCAGTGTTACTTTGCATTATAGCAACAACAGGGCAGAAGCAAGTGAGAATCTCTCCACCACCTTTTGTCACCGTGGCATCTGGGGTGTTCTCGGTAGCTAGGGGGAGGGGGGCAATCCTTATGCGCTTATTTTTTTCATATTTGGGTGCTGGGTATGTATGGGGGAGGAGGAAGGAAGGATGAGTTGGTAAACTGGGGACTTTTGTATTACCACATAGGCCACAAAGATTTTTATACAGAGGGTGAATGTTAGAGTCCTGAGATGCCTTCAAAATGGTGGCCTGAAATGGGAGGCCCACCATTGAGTATTGATATGGTTGGGAACATGTAAAGTTCCTGGTTGTAAAAACACAAGGCAAAACTCAGCAGGATTTACAGATACCACAGTTCAGGAAATCATGCAACGATTTACCCATGATAAAATCTGCTTCTATAGCAGATATATGTGTGCATATGTGTGTGTGTGGTGGGTTGGTACATTTATAGGGGTTTAGGATATATCAAGGGGTTTGAGGAGGTGTGGAGTTTGGAGGAGGGGAGGAGCGTTCTCCTCATTCATAACACTGGTCAAGCCGTTGCTCCAAGTAAAAGAATGCAGCTTTCATTCCCAGGCTATATAACTGAAAAAGGAAAATACTGCAAGCCCTGCTTATACTCAGCAAATATTGTAGCATTTAAATTATGTAGCCTAGGACTTTTAATATAAAAATACTGACCCTGATCCTGCACAATGGACCATGACAATGTTAAATGTAAACATATGTTCTGCATTCACGTAAGCCAACAATGGGTACAGAGTAGAACTAGGACATTTTTGCATAGAATTCACCATACAAGTTCTAATTCTAGTGTTATCTCAGTACCAGCAGTCTAAACCCTCATATTGTGGGCATATTGTGAAGCAGAACAAAAGCCACTCAGGGCCTATAGAGCAAATCTATCCTACCATAATAGCACTAACTTCTAGAACTCACACAAGGGGTTTACCTATGGAAGAGCAATGCTGTAAATATTGCAATGGGTCCTAAAACATTTAATACACCTATTGAGAAAATGGAACAAGCTGGACTTCTATAGATCCTTACATAGAAACAGAGATGGTGTTAGAGATGCAAGGGACAAGGGCAGAAATTTGAGAGCAGGCACCAAAATTGATTGGCAGACCTCTTGATTGGTGACCTCTTCAGTTTTGGGCAGGGTTGGAGCCCCCTGCGTCATGACAGTCCAAGGCAGTTCTTTGGTTGCCCTGCATAGAATCTCCATGCTAAGAATACCTGCTCTCCGTCACACATACAGGACACAGATAGACCCTGATCAAGTACAGAATAGACTAGATTAGACTGTAAGCCTTCTGGGGATAGGAAAATACCTACAGTACCTGAAAGTAACTTGTCTTGAACTTCTAAGAAAAGGTTCCAGCTAAATCCTAGCACATGCTGCTGCTAACTCAGGAGGTGATGCCTCAGAAAGGCATTTGGTAGAGGGAGTGAGGAGATGAGTAGAGTCTTTGGTGGGTAGGGTGCATGGAAGCACACTAATGGGGCGTGTTGAAGTCCCGGTAGTTACAGTGGCTGAACAGACCTTGCCGCCACAGGCAATCTGCCTTATGATAATAACAGCCCTGTTGATTCAAGCTTGACTTTGAATTCTTTGTACCTCTCTACCAGTGACCATGAATGCACATGAGTTTCTAGCAGACAATGCTGCACTTGGTAAGTAAGCAATTTTTGAAATAAATATGACATTGTTCAGACCTCCTTTAACTTTCCCTAAAATGAGCTTTAATTACAGTCTATTTCTTTTGAGCTTTGAAAAACATTGAAAGAGAGAGACTGACAATGAAGCAAAAATATTTTTGAACCATGCACAAGAAAGTAAAGTGAAGATTCTTATACATGGAAGTGATCAAGGTGGCAGAAAAGAGAAGCAGACAGTATTCTTTGGGGTAGAAAGACTGTGTATACTGCATGGCATTTATGGTAAACAAGATATATACAATGACATCAAATGTACAACTTTCCAAATGTATTAGGATTCATGTAGCTTGTTGCCCACTTAGAGTTGTGTCGGAGTTAAAAGCTGAGAAGTGGGTCAATGACTGATACTGTAGGCAGATATTAGACCACACTCAAAGGTCTAACTGGTCTACTGTATTGCATTTCATTTTTTTAAATATGTTCTTTTCATGCCCCTTTGTAACTATGCAAATAACAATCATTATACAATCGATTCAGTTAAATAATACACTTGCTATTCTGGAAGTTTTTTCTATTTGCCTGGATGCCAGTGCAGGACAGCTTGCTATTCACAAGAATAGCTGAAACAAAAATATCCAGTCATCGTACATACTCACTCGTACAGGTTTAGAAGCCTATCCAAACAATAAAAATCATAAACCAACAATCAACAATAAAACACAGAAACCTCCAGATATTCGCTTTAGGACTTAAGAAGCAGGATAAACCTGCTATTAACCAGTCCCTGTGTTTTCAGTCATTGGTCTCATCTGTGTTAAGCTAAATTGTTACTTCAAAAAGTACATAACAATATCCAACATATAAATAACAAATGAATACAAAATAGACACTTAGCTGGACGTTAGATAGTCATCATAACTCAACTGCTACTAACATCTTACAAATTATCAGCTGTTGACCAAACCGGAATTTGCGTTAGAATATAAAGAGCTTCCCATCACAAGAACACACTTACATTCAGACAATTAATTCATTACTTAACATCATATTACCTACTAAAGTATCACATCTAAATAATAAAACAATAAATCCCGACTAAACAAAAGCTAGAGAGGTCCACTCAATTTCATTGTTACGACTCACAGGTTCTAAAGACTCTAAATGGTGAATCCATTATTGTTCAAGATAATTTAATCTGTGATGGAAATCTCCACCCTCCCAATTAATAATAACTTGGTCAATCATTCTCCAAAGAAACCGAGAGGCTTCAGGTTTTTGTTGAACGTGAGACCACAGGGACAGAAAGAGAGCCATTAGCAATCCTGCCAAAATGTTCATTCAAACACTTTGAATGAAATTGCCTGAAATTGCAGACAGGTTGATTAGTTCGATCTACATATATCTTGGGGCACAGACAAATAACAATACAAACATTGCACAAATTACAAGACGTCATATAGCGAGAGTAAAATTGCTCAGGTGTAATCGGGTGAGACCAGTGCGATCCTGCCACTATATTCGCACGCCATCGGCGTTTTCCACAGCTAGTATGGGTCCTCAATTGCTAATATCAGTTTTGGGTGGAGGCTGACCTGCATATGAATATTATATGTTTGCAATAGTATATCTAGATATATTTAGCCAACCATGTTTATGTTGATTGTGCATGCATGTATAAATAAGGACCAAAGACTATTGCCATAATGCACAGCTATGTGCATCCGGACATGTTATACACTATTTCTGGGATTTTTGGTACTAAACTTAAGTCAATGTAACTATAAATTGTTAATTGAATGTTACCAAAGGCAGTAGTGTATATACTGTAGGGCTTCTGATAGATACAGCATTTTAATAAACTGATCTTCTACTGGGATTGTCCTCCTGTATATCCTGTGATTAATTTGTTATGCTTGTCATTGAGAACCAAGGTACCTAGAATGAGTTTAATAAGTCTATCTATGCCCTGCCATCTATCACAATGTGTTTGATTAAGTCACAAACAGCTGAGGAATTGCAGCCAAGACCTGATGGGACTGGTGTGTTTTTCCTTCTTCATTAAACATTGACAAGCCCATCAAATCATGGCACATTGTACCCTGCCTCTTAACCAGTCTTCTCCTTTCTTTAGTTTGCCATTCACAAAGGACTAAGCTGTGAATTTGTTATACTTTTTAATCTTAGTTTAAATTTCAGTTATCACCAGGCTAGCCTTTCAGTTTTGGTGGTCTTTATCTAATTTGCTAATAGGGTGTCTAACTTGTGCAGTGGTATGCACACAAGTTGCACTAATTTTCAAAGGGAAAGTATACATCTGAAAATTACCCCATGGAAAGTCCCAGCTACTTCATATGCACAACTTTCCTGGCTTGTTATGTGTGCAGATAAGTGTTGATTTTCCAAAGTACATGCATAAGCGAAAATGCCTCCTCAACCCTCCTCGGGAAAGCTATGGGCATACAGGCTGCACACGCATATGTTTACTTGCACACACTCCAGGCAATTTCATCGAAGCCTATCTCTGCACATGAAATGCTGTTTTCCTAAAGAAATGTCTTTGAAAATTACCCCCTAAATCCCTATGAAATACTTTCTTCTTGTGTGGTCAGTACTGGTCAACTGGACTTTTCATAACATCTGAACCAATATCACATTGTGCTTTGTATGTTTCTAGACTATTAATTCAATTGACATAAAACATGAAGACTGATCATATTAGCATGGAATGTTCAGAAAATGCAAGGAATTCAAATAGCTGGTTACAAAATGAGCATCTGATATATAAGAACAGATAAAACAATAGGGACTCTTTATCAGCACCTTTTGAACTCATGTAATCCATCATCTGCTGGGTTTGGTATTACATGAAAGGTAATTCCAGCGACTTATCTTGTCTCTATTATTCATGTATAAGGGTGCTTGTTATAAATAATATCTAAAGTGCCCTCCCAATGTGTGTGTGTGGGGGAGGGGGGGGGGTCCAATTTCTGCTTTTGATTTTTCATTTTCTTTCTAAAAATAAGAATTACATTTTGGGTTTTTGCATTTGAGCTACAGTACATAAAGAAATTCTCCGTTTTATGTACCTTTCTTCAGTGCCTCTGGGGACTTCTCTGTCAAGCAGGAATATTTCATGCTGCATTGCTTGGCAAGGGTTATTAGGTGGTATGGACAAAATGACACATTGGGGGGAATGGGGGCATTATTCAGCTGGACAGCTGCTACATAAACATCTCCATATAAATTATTGAGCTAATCTAAGTTGGAGCACAGATTTTGAAGTTTTAAACTTATATAGATATATTATTCCTATAAAGTTAGGATTCCTATTTAGGCAGTCCACTTTTATGTGCAATTTATAAGGATAGTGGCTGTCAATGCTTTTGAGATACATTTTTTCCCAGTCCATGGAACACTCATGACCCTTCCTAAATGTAGAAGAATAAATATCAGATTGACATTGAGTCCTCTGTCTAAAATATGTCAGTTTTTTTGGCATGAGAATTTTCAAGAGAATTACTTAAGTGGTTAGCATCAGATACTGACCACACAAGTGCTTTCTGAATATTGTCTCCCAGGGTTTTTAAGGGTGTTTTTTCTATTTAAATCTGCAAGGAATATTTGAAATGAGAATGTATTTAAGAGCTAGTGATCTTAAATATTAAATATTTGCAGATATGTTGACAGGTACATATTAAACTAAGGGGCCCTTTTACTAAAACTCATTAGGATTTTGCACTTAATGCACATTGGGGCATGTTTACTAAAAAGAGGGACGTTAGCACATGGTTTGGCCATGATACCAGTGCAGCGGCCTGCACCAATTTTAGAGACTGTGTGCATCCGTCCCCCTGCTGTTGGTGCATTGCTAACACTGTGATGGCGAAAGTGTTTCTGAACCTATGGAAATAGGAGAAAAACACCCATTTACCTTTAGGGAGAGAGACAGGCAGGAAGGCTGTAGCTCTCATGCAGAAGCTAAACAGAAAAAAACGCACGTAGCTCCTGGTTACAAGCCACGCCCAAGCTCTGAAGCAAGTAGTAAAGTTAATGAGAGCCACCTGGGGAGGAGCACGGGACCCTAGTTCAGGCACACTCATATAAACGCAGGGGAATGGAAGGAAATAGAACCACCAGGGAAATAGAAGGAAGCAGAAACTCGAGGAAGTCTGAAGGAAGGAAGACCTTCAGGGCAGCTGAAGAGAAGAGTATTTCCAAGGACAACACTAGAGAGGGTTCCAGAGGGAAGGAAGCTGTGAGACCGAGTCACAGGAAAAGCTTAACCACAGAGAACGCTGAGGAATGCAGTGGAGCTCTCAGTGGTAGAAGCCATAACCCAGAGAGGAGCCAGTGCTGCTGAGAAACTGCTTTGGGCTCTAGAGGGAGGAGATTTATAGCTGAGAAAGTCCTGACGAGGAGCAACGTACTTTGGCAATAATCCAAAAAGCTATAGGAAATTTGCCAGCTCCAAAGGGGAACGTGAGTAAATCTGCAACTAAAAGTAATTCAAGTCAGTTAGAGGCACTGTGCCACTTAATGAGAGAGAAGAGGCTTCACGTGCCTGCTGAAAAGCCTGTGTGCAAAGAGAAGTCTTACTGGAGGAAAGTACTAGAGCTGCTAGAAGGGGTTAAACCTGAGTTAATACAGGGAAAATTAAAGCAAGATACGGAAAGCACGGATGGTGAAGAAATGCAAGCTGAATGTTATGAATCTGACCAGGAGTCCGAGTCTTCTATAATGGACTGTTCTTTATGTCATAAAACTTTGTAATGGTCTTAACTGAAAGGAGAAAGGCCTAGAATCTTACTGTCTGGTAAAGCAGAAAAGAAAACAGGCTGGACGTTGTTTAAGTCAGTATTGCTCAAGAATCCTGTGTGGCCTTTAAAAGAAGGAAACAGCTACACGTGCTTTATGTTGAGTGAAGCAGCTAAAACCTTATGCTGAAGGCTGGAACTTTAAAAAGAAAACAGCTACATGTCTTTAATGCTGAAGGAAGCAATTAAAGCTTTGTTCTGAATGCTGGAAGTTGTAAGAAAACTAACTACAAATGTTTTAACCTGACAGAAACAGTTACTATGTGGTGCTGTATGTAAAAGTCTTTTCTTTTGTAGAAAACATGGTTTTGGGAGAAAGAATCCTATATTAATTTGTTTACCATGCGTTGAGGTTTTAAAGGCTCTTTTTGGAAGGTGGAAAACAAAAATAAATATTCCTGTGTTTGCCTTAAACTCTCGGGCCTCAATATTATTTGAACCCACAACTACAATCCCCAGAAGCCCCGGCTCTGGACTATATTAAGGCACGTCCCCTCCTCTAGGCAGCCGCCTGGACAGAAGGGGGCGTGAAAACACGCAGCATTGTGGTAAAATGGTGCATGGGTGCACATAATGTCACCTACTGAGGTGGAATTAAGTACACTCACACTAATGGCAAAAAATGTGTTTAATGCATGCCCATCACACCCACGCCAAACGCAAAGCACCGTCAATGCCCACATTCCGCCCTAACCTGCTCTGTCTCAGCCCATTCCTGCACTGATCTGCTAGCATGGGCTTTTTAGCATGATGCTTCAAGCCAACTTTTAGCGAGCAGCACGCACTGTGTGCTGACCCCCACACTAGTGGCTAGCATACCTCGTTCAGCATGAAAACTAATGCACAGCAAATGTGAAGCCTCAGCAGTAACTGTCGGGGGCGTGGCCAGCATGGTTCCAGCAGTTACTATGCAGATGTGCAGTGCAGCCACACTGATTGCTATGTGGACAGCATGTGCAATTGCCCTGGTGCCAAATGCAATGTGCTTCAACTCTCACACTCCATCCCATCACGCAATGTACAATTACTGTGTGAATTAGCACACAGTCACTGTCATGCTTACATGGTACTAACTACTGCTGACTATTACCATGCGCTAAAACGTGTTCAGAGGAAGGCGACCAAAATGATTTGGAGCCTGCATCAGAAGCCTTATGAGAAGAGACTTGAAGACCTAAATATGTGAACATAACAACATAAGATATGCCATACTGGGTCAGACCAAGGTCCATCAAGCCCAGTATCCTGTTTCCAACAGTGGCCAATCTAGGTCATAAGTACTGTGGTGAAGACTCCCCTCCAGAGGAAATGGAGATAGGGGAAAATCCTGATAGAAGGGATGACACAGCACTGATTGGGCACGCCCAGGGGAATGACAGGGAGTGCCGGGAAATGAAGCCCTTTTTAAATCCTCAGACAGGATTGACAGAGGAGGCAGCAAGGCTGGCAAGGCAGGCAGCAAGGCTGACAAGGAGAGCAGCAAGAAACGAAGCAGACGAGAAGCAGCTTCCAGTGCACGTTGGTCTTCAGGAGGAACTTGGAATCAAAGGGGAAAAACGCTAGAACCCTGGGAGAAGGCAGAACCCTGGAACAGTAAGCCTTGGAGCCCAATATACTCTCAAGGAGATCCTTACTACACGGTAGAGCCTAAACGTGGGAAGGATAGCAAACCCAGCTCTTGGAGAAAAGGTATTTTGTCTGGTGGCGAGCAGTGCTATAAAAGCCAGGAACCAAAACAGGAAAGAAGTTTTTCTGAAAGAAATTCCCCTAGCAGAAGAACTAGCCATAAGGCTCCTGAGTTTCTAGAGAGGAGAGAGTCCTGGAAGAAAGGTGCCTGTTCTTATGCCAACGTCTCTGATAAAGGTAAAGCTGAATTTCCTAATTTTAATGCCTTGCTGGAGAAACCCTTTTATTGTGCTGACCTCCCTAAGCCAAACTCTGCAACAGGAGCAGATAGTGAGCGGGGGAAGAGTGTGACCCTTACCGGAGACTATCAAGCAGCTAAAGAGCAGCTACAGGCTGAATTGCTTCTAAAAGAGTTTCAGCAATTTCTGGAGCTAAAGTCAGGGAAACATAAGAAACCTGATGAAGAGAACAATTGCCTTAGCCCAGATGAATGTATGCAGATAGATAATGATGTGCCCACCTTGAGTTATGATCCTTGTGCAATGGATTGCTCTTTATGTTTTAGAGAGTAACAGTGTAAAGAAGCATTTGGAGTTTGTATGAGAAGAATACAAAATGTTTGCTATACCTGTTGCCTAGCCGTGAAAGTTCACAAATTGTTTTCACCTGTTTCTGTTAAGCCACACTGTGAGAACAGCTGTTACTGTGAGGCTGCAATAATCCCAAGCAACCACACGAGGCAAAGCTGAGTAGAAGCTACCGTGACTGTGTAAAGCTGAGTTAAAGCTATTTGATTTCAGTTGTTTTCCTGACCTCCTGATTTCACCTTTATGTTGAAAGTTGCACCTTTACGTTATGCACCTTTGAATTGTAATGCGTTGAAAATATCCCAACAACAAATAAATTTCTTGCAAGCCTTATCACTCCAGTCACAACTACAACTTTCATCCCTAAAGGAAAAAAAACAAGTGTACTACGAATCCCAGCATTCAGAGGGATCAGTACCACCTTTAGTCACAAGGGACATTATATAAGGCCACTCCTGCCTGTAAGCTCTAGGGCCCAGGCAGGAGCGTTGCAGTACTAGCAGTTTCCCCAAGAGACACAGGTTCCACAATGCTTGTATTGGGTCAAGCATTGATATCCTGGGTCCCTTCTTAATAATGGTTTATGGACCTTTCCTCCAGGAACTTGTCCAAACCTTTCTTAAACCCAGTTACACTAACAGCCTTTACTATATCCTCCGGTAACAAATTCCAGAATTTGATTACACGTTGAGTGAAGAAATATTTTCTTTTATTAGTCTTAAATAGTTTACCCTGTAGCTTCATTGCATGTCCCCTAGTCTTTCTATATTCTGATAACGTAAACAATCGATCTACGTTTACGCGTTCATTAATTTATAGACTTCTATCATATCTCCCCTCAGCCATCTCTTTTCCAGCTAAAGAGCCCTAACCTTTTTAGCCTTTCCTCATAGGAGTATCCTTCCATCCCCTTTACCATTTTGGTGGCTCTTCTCTGAACCTTTTCTAATAACGCTATATCCTTTTTAAGATACGGCGACCAGAATTTCACACAATATTCAAGGTGCAGTCTCACCATGGAACGATATAGAGGCATTATAATATCTTTTGTTTTATTTTCCATTCCTTTCCTTATGATACCTAGCATTCTATTTGCTCTCTTCGCCGCTGCTGCACACTGGGCCGAGGGTTTTAACATGTTATCCACAATGACGCCTAAATCTTTTTCCTGGGTGGTGGTTCCTAATGTGGAACCTTGCATCATGTAACCATAGTTTGGGTTGTTCTTCCCTAGGTGCATAACTTTGCACTTGTCCACATTAAATTTCATCTGCCATTTTGATGCCCAGTCTTCCAATTTATCAAGATCCTCTTGCAATTTTCCACAATCCTCTTGGGTTTTAACAACTTTAAATAGTTTTGTGTCATCTGCAAATTGGATAATCACTCGTTATTCCCCTTTCCAGGTCATTTATGAATATGTCAAAAAGCAGTGGACCCAGCACAGATCCCTGGGGTACACTACTATTCACCTTTCTCCATTGGGAAAATTGGCCATTTAGCCCTACCCTCTGCTTTCTATCTTTCAACCAGTTCCTGATCCACAATAGTAGACTGCCTCCTATCCCATGACTCTTTAGTTTTGCCAAAAGTCTATGATGAGGGACCTTGTGAAAGGCTTTCTGAAAGTCCAGATACACTATATCAACTGACTCAACTTTGTCCACCTGTTTATTCACACCTTCAAAAAAACATAACAGATTAGTAAGACAAGATCTTCCTTGTCTAAAGCCATGTTGGCTGTCTCCCATTAGGCCATGACTATCTACATGCTGAGTAATTTTATTCTTTATGATGGTTTCTACCATTTTTCCTGGTACAGACGTTAGGCTCACCGGTCTGTAGTTTCCCGGATCACCCCGGAACCCTTTTTAAAAATTGGCGTTACATTGGCAATCCTCCAATCTTCAGGTATTTTTAATGAAAATTCACAGATAGCAGGTCTGCAATCTCATATTTCAGTTCTTTCAACATCCTTGGATGTATACCATCCGGCCCAGGTGATTTGCTACTCTTCAGTTTATCTAATAGTTGTAATACATCCTTCCGATGTAGCGATATTTCCTTCAATTCTTCGGCACCTTTAAATACCACTTCAGTCATGGGTAACATCCCTACATATTCCTCAGTAAAGACCGAAGCAAAGAATTCATTCAGTCTTTCCGCTATCACCTTGTCGCCTCTTAGTGCGCTTTTAACCCCTCTATCATCTAATGGACCAACTGACTCTCTCACAGGTTTTTTGCTATGAATGTACTTGAAAAAGCTTCTTCTCAAATTCTCCGTTTGCCTGTCTTATCAATGCCTTGCATTTGACTTGCCAGTGCTTGTGCTGTTTCCAGGTTTTGTCGTTTGGCTCTTTTTTCCATTTCCTCAAAGATGCTTTTTTTGGCAACAACAGCCTCTCTGACCTCACCTTTAAACCATGCTGGCAGTTTTTTGGACTTCCTTCCACTTTTCTTAAAGTGTGCAATACAGCTGGTCTGGGCTTCCAAAATATTATTTTTCAACAACACCCAAGCTTGATGTAAGTCTTTAACCTTTGCAACTGCTCCTTTTAGTTTTTTCTTAACTATTTTCCTCATTTTATCATAGTCTCCCTTTCGAAAGTTAAAAGGTAGTACTGTGGATTTCCTTACTATCCCTCCTCCACTAATTAAATCAAATGCGATCATGCTATGATCACTATTGCCAAGTGGCCCCAACACCCTTATCTCTTGCACTAGATCTGGTGTTCCACTAAGGACTAGGTCTAATATGGCTTCTCCTCTGGTCGGTTCATGAACCAGCTGCTCCAAAAAGCAGTCATTTATTTCATCTAGGAACTTTATCTCCCTAGCATGTCCTGCCGTGACACTGACCCAGTCGATACCGGGGTAATTGAAATCACCCATTATTATTACTGCGCTGTAACTTTTGTTAGCTTCCTTGATTTCTTTGAGCATTTCATCATCCATTTGGTCATTCTGGCCAGGTGGTCGATAGTATACCCCCACTGCCATCGCCTTCCCCTTTTTACATGGAATTTCAATCCACAGAGATTCTACAGCAAATTTTGTTTCCTGCAAAACTTTAATCCTTTCTGACTCAATGCCCTCTCTAACATAGAGCGCAACCCCTCCACCAATTTGACCAGCTCTATCATTATGATATAATTTGTACTCAGGTATCACAGTGTCCCACTGGTTGTCCTCCTTCCACCATGTCTCTGATATTCCAATCATATTTAACCTCTCATTCAGTGCTATATATTCTAACTTTCCCATCTTATTTTTTAGACTTCTAGCATTTGCATACAAGCATTTTAGAGACTGTATTTTATTCATATTAATTTGGCTATTGGTAGACATGGGTAATTTGGGATCTTTAAGCTCTGTCTGCTCCATACTTGAGGGCATTTGGGCTACTTTACTCCTTTTTGGAACCTCTCTGCTTTGGTAGTATCCTTCAAGGATGCATTCTTCTGAACCATCCGCTCTTGGGCGACTGTCGGCTTTCCCCTATTATCTAGTTTAAAAGCTGCTCTATCTCCTTTTTAAAGGTTAATGCCAGCAGCCTTGTTCCATCCCAGTTAAGGTGAAGCCCATCCCTTCGGAAGAGCCCCTCCTTTCCCCAGAATGTTTCCCAGTTCCTAACAAATCCAAAACCCTCATCTCTGCACCATTGTCTCATCCATGCATTGAGACTCCGGAGCTCTGCCTGCCTTTTGGGTCCTCCGCGTGGAACGGGATGCATTTCGGAGAACGCTACCCTGGAAGTTCTGGATTTCAACTTCCTACCTAAAAGCCTAAATTTAGCCTCCAGAACCTCCCTACCACATTTTCCTATGTCATTGGTACTGACATGTACCAAGACAGCAGACTCTTCCCCAGCACTATCTAAGACCTTATCTATGTGCACTTTGGAGGAGAGGAGGGATAGGGAAGATATGATTCAGACCTTTAAATACTTAAAGAGAAAGGATGAACAAACAAACCTCTTCCAAAGATGGGGAAGCTGTAAAACTAGAGGGCATAACATGAAGCTGCAAGGTGGTAAATTGAAAGGCAATGTCAGGAAATATTTTTTTCACTGAAAGGGTGGTGGATGCTTGGAATGCCCTCCCGATGGAAGTGGTGGGGGCAAACACAGTGACAGAATCCAACACGGCATGGGACAAACACAGTGGATCCCTTTACAGCAACAGGATAAAAACAAAATAAACAGTACCATCTAACTTCTGAACCATCTAACATCTCAAATAGGGGTGTCCTACATGGAGTGGTGGGTTCACCCCTAAACAAGGACATGCGGAGGGGTGGCCTGCACAGAGCGACAGGTGCATCTACTCTCGCCATCTTGCTGGGCAGACTAGTTGGACCATGCTGGTCTTTATCTGCCGTCATTTACTATGTTACTATGTGCCTTAACTACTTAGTGGGCTTTAGTATCAGGGCCCTTAAATATACAAACTGTGCTTTATGAGATAAAGTCCAGGAGCTTTTTTTGGCCTGCAGATTTTGCCATGTTTTAATCTTGCCATGAGCATATGGGACATGTCCACCTACTTTTTAATTACATTTGTAGATTTAAAATGCAATCCATGCACCTACTTTGACTCTGATGCCACCTCTTAGAGGGTATGAGGATCATTCTGAACTCCATTTAGTGGGTCTGAACATCCGATCTGATCCACTAATCGGCCGGGCAGCCTGCCGGGGACAGAGCTCCTCATATGAACAGGCAATTTGTACAGGGAGCTTTGTTCATGGGAGGGAGTGGGGCGGGACAGAAGCAAAGCGAGGGCGGGCAGTGGGCAGAGAGTGACCCTGGATGTAGAGGGCTGACTCTGAGGTCGGCCCTGTACGTCCAGGGTTGACCACGGAGATGGGGACTTATTCCACCTCCAAGGTGGAATAATTCCCCCTGGACATTGAGGACCACAGTGCGAGGTGGAGATAAGATGTGAGGGGTGCAGGGGGATCCCCGCAGCCCAGCCCTGGCCATGGGAGGCCAGATCGGGGGTTGGGCTGCAGGGAAAGGATGTTTTCTCTGGCAGCTAGGGATCGTGGCTCCTAAATGGAGTCATGGTGCCATGGCGACAGGATGTCAAGGGAATGCGGCTCCATTCAGGAACCTGGCTGTGCTATACGGGGATTGGCAGGACATATGGCCAATCAGAATTGGGGCATGCCTGCACGTCCAGGCCGGTAGACACGATTTTGATCCTGCGGGGGCTAGATGTGCCTGTGAGATCAGAATTGGGTCTACTTCTGTGCGCCCTGATTCTGATCGGCCGTAAAGGGGCTGGACGGCCAATACAGAATCGGTCTCTGTATCTAAAAGGAGACATCCAATTTTAAGCACCAACCCAATGTGTAAATGCCAGTACTTTAGTCATTTATGCAGGTTAAGTGAGCCTTTATGCGTGTCAATGAACTTTTATAAAATACTGACTAATGGGAAAGTACGTGCATTGCTGCTTTTGTGCATACTTTCACTGTGGGCGTGCACATGGCAGGAGTTTGGACAGAGAGTATGCAGTACAAACAAGTATGTACGAGCATTATAAACTACAATAATTTATGTGTCTATTTGCAAATAGTAGGCATGGCAATTTACAGCAATTCTAGGGCTGGTGTAAGTCAAAGCACATAAGAACATAACATAAGAAATGCCATATTGGGACAGACCAAGGTCCATGAAGCCCAGTACCCTGTTTCCAACAGTGGCCAATCCAGGTCACAAATACCTGGCAGGTTCCCTAAAAAGGACACAGGTTCCACAATGCTTGTCCCAGGGCAAGTAGCAGATTTCCCTGGTCCACTTTAATAATGGTTTATGGACCTTTCTTCCAGGAACTTTTCCAAACCTTTTTTAAACCCAATTATACAAACAGCTTTTACTACATCCTCGGGTAACAAATTCCACTGTTTGATTAGACGCTGAGTGAAAAAATATTGTCTCTTATTAGTCTTAAATGGGTTACATTGTAGCTTTATTGTGCTCCCCCTAGACTTTCTACATTTTGATAGCATAAACAATCAATCTACGTTTATCAGTTTCATTCCATTCATTAATTTATAGACCTCTATCATATCTCCCCTCAGCCGTCTCTTTTCTAAGTTGAAGAGCCCTAATCTTTTAAGCCTTTCCTCATAGGGATATCCTTCCATTCCCTTAACCATTTTGGTGGCTCTTCTCTGTACCTTTTCTAATTCCGCCATATCTTTTTTAAGATAGGATGACCAGAATTGCACACAATATTCAAGGTGCGGTCGCACCATGGAACGATACAGAGGCATTATAATATCCTTGGTTTTATTCTCCATTCCTTTTCTTATGATACCTAGCATTCTATTTGCTTTTTGGCTGCCGCTACACACTGGGCAGAGGGTTTCAACATATTATCCATGATAATCCCTAAATCTTTTTCCTGGGTGGTGTTTCCTAATGTGGAACCTTGCATCGTGTAACCATAGTTTGGGTTGTTCTTTCCTAGGTGCATAACTTTGCATTTTTCCACATTAAATTTCATCTGTCATTTCGATGCCCAGTCTTCCAATTTATCAAGGTCCTCTTGCAATATTCCACAATCCTCATGGGTTTTAACAACTTTGAATAGTTTGGTGTCATCTGCAAATTTGATTACCTCACTCGTTATTCCCATTTCCAGGCCATTTACGAATATGTATCTTATGTTTACTACAGTGCATGAGCTGCTAACATGACTATAATGCAGGAAAAGTATGCCGCAGGAACTGCTAATGCAGACTAAATGCAGATAGTGCAGAAATTCCTCTGCGCAATCTGCACCACACATTAGCAGCGTGTGTGGATGCGGTGTGGGTGAAGAGTGGACGTGTCTGCGAGCACTGGCAGATATTGCGGGTAATGCCACCTCAATGGGTAATATTAGCTGCATTCACTGAGCTGCTGCACCAGTCTCGGCATTTTTGTTGCATTATCTGCTAGGGAAATGTTCTGCATGCTCCCAATAAGTAACGTGCATCTTTTCCAGCTATTTGCACTAACATGCTGCATTAGCTGTAAAAGCCTATGGTGGCTTAGTAAACATGCACCTTAGCATGGGTGCACTTACTGCCACCTCAATCCACCCATGCTGTTTGCATCAAACAGTAGGAGCGTTGGCGTGGTGCAAAACCTATTCTAGCAACATGGGGACATGATGGGCATGCCTCACTTTTATAGCACGAGTCACACACCATCCTTGTGCTCATTTTCAGGGCTGTTTGCATACTACCAGATCAAATCTTAGTAACCATGTCCCTTAGTGTACAAAAAATACATTGGGCACTTCTCATTTGGGAGGAGAATAACTCACAGCTAAGGGCAAGGGACTTAGAAATAATCATAAATGATCTGAAAATTTCCAGTCAGTGTGATAAGTCTGAGCATGCTTGGATGTATAAGGAAGAGGTATCTCCAGGCTATCAGATTGTCTTTGTAGAAAGCATTCATGAGACCCTCACAATAAGTACTCTTTATAGATCTGAGGCCACACCTTCCTGGAGAAGATGAACGGAATTAAGAGGAAGCAAAGCCGATGCAAGCTTATTAAACCCCTTAGGCACACTTTCAGCTTTGCACCCCATCACAATTAGTTTTTAAACACCTACATAAAACCCCCTCTCCCCAAGATTTTGATAACTAAAGTCAACCATAATCATCTCAACGTTATCTGTTCCAGAAATTCCTATATAAAACATGTTTAGACATCACACTTTTAAAATATGAAACTTTGTTTCATATATGCATAATGAGGGAGATTTCAAAAAGCCACTCACAAGAATAAATGGACTATTTGCAAAGTCCCCATTCTTTCTGCGGGTCAAAGTAAGCACTGAAGAGTCTTTGAGTTGGTGTGGCTTATTAGGACCCATTGTTTTGCTTTGACACCTCCCCAGAAGCTGATGCCCTAGAGAACTGCCTAGTTTGCCTAATGGCTGAGCCGGCCATGAGAGGAAGAATTGAAAATGGTACAAGACCATATCTCATTCCTCTTCTTCCGTGATCCCTACTTCCCTTCATACCCTGCCTGTTCCCTGGTCTGACCATTTCTGTCTATTCTTCTCCATTCCCACTTCCCCTCCCCCTCCTGACCAAGGCGGGATTCCCTCTGCCCCTCGTCTTGTTCGTCGTATCACGCCCGCCACTCTCTTACAATTCCCATCTTCTGATTCTCTTTTTCCCCCAGATTTTCATCTGCTCCCTGTTGGTCTCCAGGCCCAGTCCTGGAACACCACCCTTACAGCTGCATTGGATCAGCTTGCCCCTCCCCAGCCTCTTCCCGCTCCCTCCCCTTGGCACCGTTACCCTTGGTTCCACACAGGCCTCTTTCTTCATCGTTCTTACCTGCGCTGTGCCGAACGGCGTTGGCATAGGCACCCCTCCCCCACCTCCTTAGCGCACTTTCGTTATTGTCATTCACACTATCGATCTCTATTACATTCCGCTAAGCGGGACTATTTTTCTTCTCGCATCTCCATGTCAGCTAACTCTACTCGACAGCTCTACTCTGTCCTTCGCTCTCTCTCTGCCTCTCATTCCCTTACCTCCCCAGCCCCTTCCCCAGTATCCCCTGATCCTGCTCTCCTGGCTTCATACTTTGCCACTAAAATCCAAAATCTTCGGTCACTCTTTCCCTCCTGCCCTCCCCCCTGTCCCCCTCTTCTCTTCCTCCTAACTACCCCCCCTTCCTTCCCTTCTTCCCATTTCCCTTTTTTTCCCATAAATGGTCCTACTTTCAACCTGTGACTATGCCAGATCTTTCCAGGGTATACTCCTCAACTCGAAAGACCACCTGTATCTCAGATCCCATCCCTTCCCAATGGCTTCTGGACCCCTCTTTGGCCCTCTCTCCCTACATACTCTCCATTATCAACTCTAGTTTAACATCTGGTTCGTTCCCCACTGTCTGGAAGCACGCTACTATCCGTCCTATCTTAAAAAAGAACTCTCTCGACCCGTCCTCCCCAGCCAACTGGCGCCCTATCTCAAATCTTCCCTTCCTCGCCAAACTCCTTGAGAAACTGGTCTATGCACAACTTTCCTCTCATCTTGAGGCCACCTTCACACTTCACCCCCACCAATCCAGTTTTCGTCCCAATCACAGCACTGAGTCTATTTTGCTTTCCTTTCTTAACGAAGTTCATACCGCACACGACCAAGGCCGCATCTCTATTGCCGTTTCTTTAGACTTATCTGCTGCTTTCGACCTTGTGGACCACCCTACTCTTCTGGCCCGTTTACATGATATTGGGCTCTCTGGCTCTGTTCTTTCTTGGTTTCACTCCTTCCTCTCCCACAGAACCTTTTCCGTCTCCTCAGGCTCCTCCTCCTCCCCTCCCACCCCTCTCCCATGTGGTGTTCCCCAGGGTTCTGTCCTCGCCCCTCTCCTGGTTTAACATCTTCCTGGCCCCCCTCACACTCTTAGTTCAGCAGCATAGCATTTCATCCCACTATTACGCAGACGATATCATTCTTCTCCATCACACGGACCCTTCTGCCCCTGAACTTGCCCCTCTCAACTCTTGCTTGGCTTCAGTGTCCTCCTGGTTCTCCACCAATTTGTTGCATGTGAACCTCTCCAAATCATTTGCCATTTGGTTTACTTCTGGTGCCCCAATTCCCTCTCTCGCTCCTACCCTGTCCGGTTCCCCATTGCTGGTAGTCTCCTCCCTACGTTATCTAGGAGTTACCCTGGATTCTGCCTTATCCTTCAAAGAACATATTTCCTCTGTTGTACAGCAGTCCTTTCACACCTTACGTCAACTCTGTGCTATTCGTCCCTTTATATCTGTCCCTTCCCTGACTACACTATTACTGTCCCTGGTGGTATCCCGCCTGGACTACTGCAATGTTGTCCTGGCCGGTCTCCCTCAAACCCAACTGCGAAGACTACAACTAGTCCACCACACAGCTGCACGTATTCTCACTCATGCTTCCCGCTTCGACCACATCAACCCCATCTTGATTCACCTACACTGGCTTCCCCTTGCTTACCGTATACAGTTCAAAATCCTTATATATGTGCACAAAACTATCCATACTGGTATTCCCCTCTACCTTGCCAATCTAATACATCTTCACTCGTCTCACCGCTCCCTTAGATCGGTCTATCTGAACCGCATGTCCCTCCCCTCCCCATCACAGGCCCACCTTGAGTCCACCCGCTCCTCAGCATTTTTCTTTTTGGGCCCGCGACTCTGGAACTCGCTCCCCGTCGCCCTCGGGTCTAGAACCCTCCTACAAGACTTTTAAGGCTAGGCTGAAGACCCACCTTTTTTGCACCACTTTTAACCTTCCTCCTCCTCCTGCTCCCCTTTCTCCCCCACCCCGTTGAACTAGAATGTTCATAATTTTGTGTTTTGTCTGCTTCGTTGCTTTATCTGTTGCTTTACTCTCTCTCTCCACCCTATCCTGTCTCTTCATTATTTTTGGCGTTCCTTTTCCTTTTCAGCAGCCTATATATTTTATTGTTGTACACCGCTCTGGTGCCACTGGTAAAGAGCGGTATATTAAATGTGACAATAAAGATAAAGATAAAGACCTACATAGAAAGACTTTAAGAACTCAAAATGCATTATACACAAGAAAGCTAAGAAAATGTTATGCTGTTAGAGGACTGCCTTTGCATGTTTTGGACAACACAAAAGTACTGGAAGATGAGGTCTCCTCCCGCAGGTTGGAAGGCATTCAGCAGGCTATTGGAGAAGAGCTGAAGGCTTTTCAGAGTGAAACCAGCATTTATGATATGGTTGGAACAGAAACCTCGGGACGTCAGATTGCTGATGCAGCAGTGCATGAATGAGTCAGATGCCACCAAGATATTAGGACATGGAACACATGAAGCATGAACCAAGGGAAACTGGAGGTTGTTAGGGATGAAATAGAATTTGTACAACTCGATCTGTTGGATGTCAGTGAACTGAAATGGACTGGTTTCGGACACTTTGAATCTGATGATCACTTAGTTTACTCTGCCGGAAATGAAAAACAAAAAAAGACATGGTGTTTCATTTATAATTAAGAAAAAACTTGCAAGAACTGTAATAAAATACAATGCGGTCAGTAAATGCTTAGGGTCCGATATTTAGCACCAGCGGTTAGTGCTATGAACGCGTCTAGCCACTGGCACTGACAGTAAATTGGATATTCAATGCCGGGGTCATATCTGGCACCGGCACTGAATATCCAGTTTGCCACTCTTGCCGATCACAAACTGATCAGCAGCGATATTGAGCTGCTGCCCAGTTAACGATATGCATCAGACGTTAGGCCAGGGTTTCCTGTGCCTGGCTTTCATTGCATATTTATTTAGTTTAAAACATTTTTATACCACCATATGCACACGCATTCAAGGCGGTGCACAATAACTAAAAGAAGAACAAAAATACAAACCCAACCTACCCCCATCCATCCCCTAAATTAAATAAATGCTGCAATATCCCTGCTGACCATTTTGCGATAAGCTCCGCCTCTGCTCCTCCCTGCAATGCCCCTGATACACCCTGATGCTAAGCGGTTAGCAATGGGGCATGTACAGCCAGCAACCCCAATGCTAATATCCCACTTAGGGGCATTTACACAGTTTACAGGTCTCTAAAGGCCTTTGAATATAGGGCCCCTAATTTCTATGCATCTAAGAGGAAGACCCATAAACACAATTAGTATTCAGGTACATGTGCCAATAAGACATGAAGAAGAGGACGCAGTTGATCTGTTATATGAACAAGCTCATGCTCAAATCAACAGAACATGCAAATAAGATATACTGATAGTCGTGGGTGACAGTAACGCAAAAGTTGGAAACAAAGGCAGTGGTTGGAAAATATGGACTTGGCAACATAAATGAGGCTGATGAAAAACTGATAGAATTCTGCAAGACCAACCTCAAACACCCTCTTCCAACAACACATGCGGATGACTATACATACAGTACTGGGCATTGATGTTATTCCTACTGAAGTATTACAGTAATCAGATGCAACTGTTGAAATACTTGTAAGGATCTGCCAGGAAATTTGAAGACGATATCATGACTAACTGATTGGAAAAGATCTGCGTTCATACCAATATTGAAGAAGGTTATCCAACTAACTGTGGAAATTATTGCACAATTGCTCAGATCCCACACACCAGCAAGATTCTACTCAAGATCATTCAGTGTAGACTAAAACCATACCTAGAATGAGAACTGCTCGAAGTGCAAATGGAGTTCAGAAAAAGGCGAAGAACAAGAGACATCAATATGGATGTGAGAATACCAAAAGGATATCTGCATCTGTTTTATTGACTACAGCAAGGCCTTTAATAGCATAAATCATGAAAATCTCTGGGCAACATTAAGTATGGGTAAAGAAAAACCCCTGGTAGTTCTCATGCACAACTTTTACATTGATCAAGAAGCAACAGTTTGAACGGAACAAGGAGAAACAGAATGATTTACAATCAACAAAGGTGTACAACAAGGCTGCATATTTTTCCCCATACTTGTTCAAATTTTATGCAGAAAAAAATATCAGAGAAGCAGGACTATATAAAGACAACCGAGGTGTGAAGACTGGTAGACTACACTGATGATATTACATTACTGGCTGATAGTGAAGATGATCTATACCTCTCCTTAATCCACAGCACCCCCATTCCAGTTATCCACTCCCACAGGCACCTATATCCTATACCACATCTCAATTACGCCCATCACAACCCCCATGCAAACAATCGTCCATGCAAACTTAAGACCATCCCTATAAACTTAAACCTTAAACCCCACTCCTCATCTGAGCTCCCTCTTCCCCCCCTTAAATGTGCCTTACTCAATGCCCGCTCAGCCAGGAACAAAATTCCCTTACTTACTGACCTGATCAATGATCACAGCCTTGACATTCTTTGCCTCACTGAAACCTGGTTTCAAGATTCTGACACAGTCCTAACAAATCAACTATGTCCCAAAGAGTATTCTATCCATATATGTAATAGACTACATGGAAGAGGAGGAGGTGTAGCTATTATTTCCAGATCAAACTTACAATTCACCTCTATAGAATCTACTTCCACTCCAGGAATGGACTCCATTACTGTCTCTAATTCCATGCTCTCCTTGCATTTGCTATACCGTGCCCCGCAAGCTGACTCTTCTGATCTCTCCACAATCCTAGACACAGCCTGCTCTCCTCAACCTACCTCACGCCCTCTAATTATCTTAGGTGACCTAAACTTACACGCCACACCCCCAATGCAATCTTCCTCCTTCTTTCATGCAATGAAGTCACTTAACTTCTCTCAAATACTCCAACTCCCTACACATTCTAAAGGGAACATCCTCGACCTTATATTTATCCCACAACATCCTCGCCTCATTGATCAGATCCAACACTCCATTCAACCAATACCCTGGTCTGATCATGCACTCATCCTCTTCTCCATTCCCTACTCCGC
Organism: Ichthyophis bannanicus; assembly: GCA_033557465.1. NCBI lineage: Eukaryota > Metazoa > Chordata > Amphibia > Gymnophiona > Ichthyophiidae > Ichthyophis > Ichthyophis bannanicus. The sequence goes on from CM066038.1 coordinate 402,854,105, forward strand.
CCACAGAAACCAACTTCACAGCCACCTACAACACACCCGTAAATTCAAACAATTTGATGCAGCTGACTTCTTGGAACAAATAATCCCTCCTCTTGACCAGTTAGACATCAACCTAAACCAAGAGACTTTCTTAGCTAATTGGAATGACATCTTATCTACAGCTTCCTTACTCCCTCCCAAGCAACTTCCTCAAAAACACCGAAGAAGAACCCCATGGTTCTCTTCCAACCTGAGAATCCTTAAAATGGACCTCAGACGTCTTGAACGCAAATGGAGACGTACTAGAGACCCTAATACACGTATTGCCTATATAACTAAACTTCAATCTTACTGCTTAGAAACACTCACTCACAAAAGAGAGTATAATGAGAATATCATTCGAAGAGCTCTTAACAAACCACGCAAACTCTTCTCTATCACCAAAACCCTAATTAATGAACCTCTACAACAGGACCAACCACCAAAGATTTCTGCACAAACTATAGCTAACCATCTTACTTCTAAATTCCTCCCTCCCTCAACCACTAATCTCCAACCTACCTCCTTCTATGACACTCAAATACACGAAGCCACCCTTCCAAACTTATGGAACGAGTTTCACACCATCACATTGACCAATGTTTCTGATACTATTAAAGAACTGAATGCCTCAACTTCTGCCCTTGACCCTTGCCCTGTCTCCTGGATTAAATCTACCAGAAACTCTCTCTCCCCTTACATCTTAAATATTGTACAAACCTCTCTCCAGTCAGGCTCCGTTCCACCTTCACTTAAGAGTGCCTCTATCCGTCCAATCCTAAAAGGTACAAAGCTTGATCCCACCTCTCCCTCTTCTTATAGACCCATATCTAGTATCCCTTTCCTTGCAAAAATAACCGAGAAACTTGTCCAAAACCAACTGCAGGACTTTATTGATGACCACTCCCCCCTTGACCCATTTCAACATGGATTCAAAAAATATCACGGAGTCAAAACTCTCCTCACCTCCCTACTAGATTCCCTATATACTCACACCCAGAACTCCACCCAAGGATGTCTTCTTATTTATTTTATTTATTTTTATTTATTTAACAATTCTTTTATACCGCGCTATTACAATCAGTGCGGTGTACAATGAACAAGAACATACTACAATGCATACAAGTAACATTGAGTTTTACATTAAACAGGGAACTTCAACAATAGGACAACCGGGGGAACTATGTACAGATTAACTTAATGTACTATGTACAGATTAACTTAATGTTATATACAGTAATATGAAACTCGTTTGGATGTTGTAATGTGGTTCACTAATAGGACTAGAGAGAAGGTTGACCAGCTAGTCCTTTTCAGGTTGTATTGCGGAGCTAGTTTTGATAATGTCTAGGTTGACTTCTGGGTAGCATTTTGTAAACAAGTGGCATTTCAATGCCTTTCTAAATAGGATTAGGTTTTTGATAGCACGGATTTCGTGAGGTAGCGCATTCCAGTTTAGAGGTGCAAATAAGGAGAAGGCCCTGTTGGAGGTGGCCTTAGTGCACTTCGTTATTATTTTTGGGACTATTAAGGTGTTCATTGATGTGGTTCTCCTTTTTCTGTTTTCCAGGGTGACATGGATGAGCTTGCTGATTGGCGTAGGGGGGCAGTTATTTAGTGCCTTGAAAGTAAGGACTAAAGACTTATACTGGATTCTGGCATGTAATGGCAACCAATGCAGTTCTTTCATGATGGGTGTTATATGGTCAGATCTTGATGAGCCAGAAAGGACTCTGGCGGCTGTATTCATGGCTAGGCGGAGCGGGTTCAAAGTTGATTGAGGGAGGCCATGAAGGATGATGTTGGCAAAATCCAGGTGTGAGAGGATTAATGCCTGGAAGGTTGTTCGGAAGTCTGTGGGATCAAGTAGGGGGCGGAGGTGACGTAGCGATTTGATCTTATAATATATAGTTTTTGTGATGTTCTTGACATGCGTTGTCATATCCAAGTGCTGATCCAATGTGATGCCGAGGTAACGGATGGTGGCTTTTGATTTCAACTCTATGTTGTTGATGAGTAGAGATGGAGGAGGTATGAACTTACGGTTCCTTGTGACAAAAAGAACGTCAGTTTTGTTGTGGTTAATCCGAAGGTTTTGAGATAGTAACCATTCGGCTGCAGCTTCAAAACAGTTGATTATTGGGGAGAATACTGGGTGTTCAATTGTGAACGGCATATATAGGAGGATGTCGTCTGCGTATGCGAGACATTGTACATTAAAGGATCTGATCAAGTCACATATCGGCTGCATGTAGATATTAAACATTAGTGCCGATAGGGACGATCCTTGGGGTACTCCCTGTGATTGCAGGAATGGTTCTGAGGATTCGTGGCCTGTTTTTACTTGTTGCCACCTGTTAGATAAGTAGGATTTACACCACTCGAGTGCTGTGCTTTGAATCCCCTTATCTTTCAAGCGTTGTAGGAGTATGTCATGACTCACAGAGTCGAAAGCGGCGGAGATGTCCAGGAAAATGAGGACGAAACCCTGTTGTATGTTATTTATTCCTGATACCAGAACATTGAACAGGGTTGTAAGGACTGTGTCGACTCCATGCGCTTCCCTGAAGCCATGCTGAGATGGGTCTAGTGGTGCTTCAGTGTCAATATGATGTTGGATTTGTTGTTGGGCAGCCTTCTCAATGATTTTTGCAAGCTGTGGGATGCTCGAAATAGGCCTGAAGGAATCAACTTTGGATGGGTCCAGTCTATTATTTTTCAGTAGGGGCTTGATGGAAGTGCGTTTTAGATTCTGCGGGAAGGAACCTGTTGAGAAGGACTGGTTCAGTATTTTGCTCAATATTTGACTGAGGTCATGTCGCATGTCCTTGATCCAGCTGGCTGGACACGGGTCGTTAGGAGCTGTACTGGGATTGATTGAGGCAATAATGTTCACAACCTCACTATTTGATACAGTGGAGAAGTTGTGTAGTGGCATTGCCTGGGATGCCTTGGGTGAAGTGGTGGCGTTATTGACATTTGTGTCTGTGTTGGTTTTAATCATCTTTGATTGCAGGTAGTTTGCGTAGTCCTGCGGCTGAGGCATAGGGGGTTGTGCTGAGACCGGTTCACCTGTTATGGACTTTACTATGCTGAACAATGCATGTGGTTTGTTGAAGGAGCGTTTTATTAAGTCTGTGTGGTAAGTTTTCCTGCTCTGTGCTATCTTTGCTCGGTGGGTAGTTAGGTATGAGCTATATGATACCAGCGCCTCAGGAGAATGAGTTCGTCGCCACTTTCGCTCAAGTTTGCGTAGATGGTGGAGGGATGTGCGAAGGTCTGTGGAGAACCATGGAGTATGTTCACGTTTTCGAATTCTCTTTTCGGTGAGTGATGGGCAGGAGGCAGCTCTCAGGTTTTCATCCCATTTAGATACGAGATCATCTAAGTCCATGGTAGTGTTGGCCATGAGAGGTCTGAGATTCTCTAGGACTACGCTCTGGTTGAGTGGTCTAAAGCGGGTTGTGTGGGATCCAGATGTGTTAGAAGACTTTCTGGTTTTGTGGGATGTATTAATGGGTATATTGAAACTGAGAAGACTGTGGTCCGACCAGGGTACTGGTATTACAGATAGTGCAAGAGTTAGGGGTGTTATGGCGTTGGAGAGAGGTGCGAAAATGAGATCTAGTTTGCCACCTTTAGTGTGGGTGGGGGAATCGACAAGCTGTTTGTAACCTAGATCCTCCAGGGCGTCAAGGAATGCTGCTGAGTGGCTGTCTTGAAGAGATGGGAGATTGAAATCACCGATTAGCCAACTTGGTGAGCGTGAGGTGGATGTAGTACATGCCTGCTCAATTATAGTTGGAAGATCATCTGGAGAGTGGGAGGGTGCCCGATAGAAAAGGTTGATTGTGCAGAGCTCGTTAGCTATAGTGAGGGAGTCAAGATGAGTTGAGCTAGAGGAGTTGGACATCTTGAAGTGTAGATCAGCTTTGGCTAGGATGAGGGTTCCGCCTCCTTTCTGACTGGGTCTGTGGGATGTGTATATCACAAATCCTGGTGGTAGCATCTGATTTAGTAGTACGTTGTCACAGTCGGATAGCCATGTCTCTGTGATCATCAAGATGTCGAGATTATATTGGGGTATCAGGTCAATGGCTGCGGGCCATTTAGATCTTCCTAGACCTATCCGCTGCTTTCGACTCCCTCCCCCACCATCAACTCCTACACAGACTTCATAATATAGGTCTGAGAGGATCAACTCTGAAATGGTTCCAATCTTACCTACACGACAGAACGCAACAGGTCCGTATTGGAAGTGATACTTCCCTCCCCTTTACCCTAAAACAAGGCGTACCTCAAGGATCCAGTCTATCTGCGTTACTTTTCAATATCTTCCTCGAACCAGTGTGCACGATCTTCCAAAATTATGGCATCCAGTATCAAATATATGCAGATGATATGATGTGTTTCACCCCATTTAACCTTTCTAATCCAAACTTCTCTAAATTAAACGAATGTCTAACCAGCCTCAAATCATGGCTCACTCAACACAACCTAATAATCAACCAATCCAAAACTGAGGCACTCCAAGTCTTCTCTAACCCCTCATACGTCCCCCCCACAACCCTCACCTTTAACGATATCACACTCTCCTTAAAAAACCAGGTGAAATATCTTGGAATCATAACACAGGTACACTACCAAAAAACTGCCTCCAGTTTTGCAACTGATTCCTATAGATTTTGGGGTGCTGAATCCAGGAAAAATAGCCAAAATGTTCCATCACGTCACGTTTTCTTGCAAAATTAGATTTCTTACCCATATAAGGAATGTTCACATAATTTCTTTTTAGCCAACTGCAGTTTATTTTCTTGGCCCAAAATAGAGGTTGCAATGGTTAACTAACTAGAAACACTCCCTCATGATATTTTAGAGTGTTTTGTATTCATTTTATACATTAACAGGACAATTGGGAGGTGGGGGGCTAAATCCAGTACTCGCGCTGGCGCATGTTCTTTCCTGTTCGCCTCGCCTCGTTCGCTCGCTCAAACACGGTGGTTGCGACATGAACGTTCCTGTCAAATTTCAGTTTCTTGCAAGTTCATTATTACCTTTTGTTTGCTCAGTCGTAATCCAGCTTTATTCCGAAGTGGTTCACTACAGTTGTAGTTTGCAGTGCTGTGTATTTGTGATGGCTCACAGAGCCAGAGGTTGCGTCAACTCTCCGGACAGTTTTTGTTTTATTTGTGGGGAATATACCGTGAAAAAGCGGCAGAGGAACATTTCTGCATTTATTAAAAGAGTATATTTCGCCTATTTCGGTTTGAAGTTAGGCAATCAAGACAAACCGTGGGCTCCTCACAAAGTGTGCAAGACATGTGAGGAAGATCTACGCTTATGGATGAAAGGTAAAAAACAAGCATTTCGTTTCGGAATACCTATGATGTGGCGTGAACAAAGAGACCACAGCAGTGACTGCTATTTTTGCTCTTGCATTGTGAAGGGATACAACTTAAAAAATAAGAACGTAATAAGTTACCCCAACCTTCCCTCAGCAATTAGGCCTATGCCTCATAGCAACGAAGTACCTGTGCCTGAACCACCAAAATCTTTGGATCATATTTGTGTGGACGGTTCTGAACATGATGAGACTCAGCAGATAGCTTTTCCCGATGAGTCCAGTACTTCCGAGTTTGAAACTGAACCAGATCCGAAACCTGAACTTTTCTCTCAAGCTGAATTGAATGATTTAATCCAGGATTTAGGACTCCCAAAAGATGCTGCCCAACTGCTAGGTTCTCGGCTTAAACAGAAAAATCTATTGTCACCAGGAACAACTTTTTATTGGTACCGCTACCGCGAGACACAATTTTTGAAGTATTTCAGCAAAGAGGAAGATTTGGTATTTTGCAACGATATATACGGAGTGATGGAAAAGTTTAAACTCAAGTATGATCCTGCTGAATGGCGGCTGTTCATTGATTCGTCAAAAGACAGCATAAAAGGTGTTCTTCTTCATAATGGCAACACATTCGCTTCAGTTCCTATTGCTCACTCTGTTATTCTCCAAGAAAAATACGAGAATTTGGCCCTGATTCTTCAGAAGATTCGTTATGATGAGCATAAGTGGATGATTTGTGGAGACTTTAAAATTCTATCCATGCTATTAGGGCAGCAATCCGGTTTCACCAAATATCCCTGCTTTCTTTGCTTGTGGGATAGCCGGGCCCGCGACCTACACTGGGGGAAAAAAGACTGGCCAATTCGGTAGTATTTGAGACCCGGTGAGAAAAATGTTCTTCATGAGAGCTTGGTACCTCGTGATAAAATTCTATTACCACCTCTCCACATTAAGTTGGGTCTCATTAAGCAATTCATCAAGTCCCTTCCAAAAGATGGTGAGTGCTTTCTGTACCTTTGCTCAAAGTTCCCCCGACTTTCTGAAGCAAAGCTAAAGGAAGGAGTGTTTGTTGGCCCTGATATAAGGAAACTCATTTCAGATGGAGCATTCGCTGAAACGATGTCTGAGAAGGAAAAAGAAGCCTGGGATTCCTTCAAGGATGTTGTTCTCAAATTCTTGGGGAACAGGCGGGATGAGAACTATAAGGATATTGTTGCCAGGATGCTCAATGCCTTCAAAGAACAAGGCTGTAACATGAGCCTGAAAGTCCATTTCTTGCACTCCCATGGTGAACTACTTTCCCGAAAACTTGGTGGCGTACAGTGAAGAACAAGGTGAAAGGTTTCACCAGGACATCAAGGACGCAGAGAGAAGGTACCAAGGAAGATGGAACACCACTATGATGGCTGATTTCTGCTGGTTGCTGCTGCGGGAAACCCCAGATGAAAAATACGCCAAGCAGCGCACCAAGAGAAGCATTCGGGGGAAGAAGAAACAGGCCCACCAGGAGATTGATTGACCCAAGAATGACTTTAAAATCTAAACTATGTTGACAAATATCGTGTTTTTACTAAACTTTGAAATAAAAATTTGCTAGTTATTACCACAGTGTCGGATCTCATTTATTAGAATTTTATTTTCACACCATCGGGTGTTTGTCTTCATGTATTGCAATGGTGCGGTTTGCGTTTTCTATTCTTACATACATACCTGTACAACATTTTTTGCACATTTCTTTGCTTTGCTTTGTGTCTAACCTCGCTCTTATATGCTCAATGTTTGTGCACATGTATGTGGCTGTTTTAAGTGCAGACAATTTTGCTACCATCACAGTGTGTTTTGTTGACATTACTCTATTCTTATGTGCTGCCTTGTTACAATTTTCTTTATTCTTATTTGAATAACTACTAAACAATTAGTATAAAGAATTCATCCAAGAAACTTTTATCTCGATCGCACTCAATCTGAAACGTTCACCTCAAACTGCTAACCCAATGTAGCAAAAAATCTGTACGTGATGGAGCAAATTGGTTACCAGATTTGGATTCAGCGCACCAAAAAAACGTAAAAATCAATCGAAACATTAGAGGCAGTTTAAAAAAATTTTTTTTAGTGTACCTGTGTAATTGATCAAAACTTATCTTTCTCTGAACAAATAAAGAAACCCACCAACACAGTATATGCTAAGCTGCGCACTCTCAGGAACCTCAAACCTCTCATAAGCCCTGACTCCTTTCGCACTGTCTGTCAGGCCCTTACAACCCCATCACTCGACTATTGTAACCTAATATATCAGGGCCTCCCCAAGATCTCTATTCAACCCCTCCAACTTGCCCAGAATACATTAGCCCGCCTCATAACAAACAGTCCCAGACGAGCTCATATCACACCAATTCTTTATGATCTCCACTGGCTCCCAATTCAGTACCGAGTGAAATTCAAGGTCCTTACCCTAATACACAAAATTATTTCTAATGAGTCAGCTCCATGTCTCTCCCCTCTCCTTGCCTTCTCCAACACTACTAGAAAACACCGCTCTATCACTAATAATTTATTATCTATACCCTCAACAAAAAAACACTGAAAAAAATCCACTTGTGACAGGACTTTTTCCCTCTATGCTCCATCCCTTTGGAACTCCCTTCCACATGAACTGCGCAACTGTTTGAGCCACATTGAATTCCGGAAAAAATTAAAGACCCATCTTTTCCTTGAGCATTTCTCTCTCCCACCCTAATACCAAACCTATTACTTTTACCTCCCTGCCCCTACTCCTTTAACCTTACAGTATCCCATCCGTAGCTGTCCACAGACATATGCATAATGTAAATAGTTGATTACTGTTCACTGCAATTAACTGTATATTATAATTTTGTTTCTCATGTTGCTTATTCTGTATCCAGTTATTCGTTCCTTGTAAACAGTTGAAATATACTGCCTTTATTGTTATATGTAAACCGTCTTGATTTGTAGAAAGACGGTATATAAAAAATGTTAAATAAATAAATAAATAAATCTAAAACATCTGCTTATCAAGATCAAGAAATATAGTCTTAAAATAAGCCTGCACCTTAATGTGAAGAAAACAAAGATCTTGACAACTGTCAAAATCAATAATTTCATCCTTGATGGAGAAGAAATACTAGACAACTTTAACCTGCTTGGATCAATAATCAATAATGAAATGACAAATAGTCAAGAATTCCAATGACACATTGCTTTTGGCCGAACAGTTATGAAGGACCTAAGCAAGATTTTCAAGTGCAGAGATGTATCTCTGCATACAAAGATTTTACTTGTATACCAATCAATCGGTACTAGAGGAGATCAAATCTAAGCTTTTCTTAGAAGCTCAAATGGCAAGACCAACTTTCCTACTTTGGATACATCATGCGAAGAAAGAGGCTATTAGAGAAAGATACCTTGCTTGGCAAGGTTAAAGGCTAATGTAAAAGAGGAAAACCAGCAATGTGATGGATCGATACAATAACAACAGTTATGGATGCCACTCTATCAATAATTAACTTCCTGGCTGAAGACTGAACCCAGTTTAATACAACTATCCACTGGGTCACCATGAGCTGACATCAACTCAAGAGCACTTACAGCAACAACAGGTGACAGGCAGCCAATGGTGAAGAATATACAATGCAGCGAGGCAGTCATATTTCTGAGAGCCATGGATGAGTTTGATGGTGATGTTTTGAAGATGGTTCAATGAGTGGACTGAGAGCCCAAAAGATACTGTTTCCATAATTGAGTCTGGATAATATAAGTGCATATGCTGCTCTCAGATGGGCATCTTATAGAGCATAGTTGTTTTTTAGAAGAAACACCAAATTTGACAATGGAGGAGACGTGTGGAACAAATGAGAAAAGAGGGGGAGGGGAGAGGGGAGTGGCTTTGTTCCAAGATGGCGGCAGTGAAGTTCTAACAGACTATGTCTAAGAGGAAAGGCAAAGCTAAAGCTCTTCCCCCGGAGCAGCTGCCTGCTGGTGAGGGGCCCATGGATCGTTTTGTGCAGTTATCAAAGGAGCAGGTTCATGGGATTTGAGAGGGCTTGGAGGTGCCGGCGGATTCAGATTCGGTGTCCTCCACCCTGGATTTTTCTCTCTCCCCCGATGGACATTCTCCCCCGGCTCCTCCTGGGCCCATGGTTGGCCGGTTGACGAGTGACGTTGCATCTCCTTCCGGAGCAGTTGTAGCTGCGGCCTTGGAGCGGGACTCGCTGTCAGTGACTACCGGGGGAAGCCCAGGAGAGTTACAGGCTGCTGGTTCAGCGCCAACATCGACGTCCGGTAATGGGGACAACACTCAGGTAGCAGATGTTTCTTTATTGCTGAAGGATAAAACGGCTCAACTTAAATCTCAATTTCCAGGTTTCTCCTTGAGCTTAGCCCTCCCCGCATCCGTGACCCTGGACAGTATTTGAGATGCAATTTCTCATTTATCCACGATGGTGGGTAATCAATTATCATTGTCATTTGATAGGATTTCTTTACTTGAGGACTCCTTGAAACCATTGCAGACTGCTTTTTTGGAAATCAATGCTAAACAAATTGTTACGGAGCAGAAGCTTGAAAAAGTCTCGGATCTAACAGCTTCTTTGGTAAAGGATAATATTGCTCTTCGAGCCAAGGCAGAGTCATTGGAGATTGCGGTTCGATCTTTGAACATACGTTTATTAAATCTCCTCATTATATCTGGAGTGGCTCCGCTGGACCTATTCAAGAAATATCTGCAGGAAATCCTTTTGGTACCTCCGGATTTGATGCCTCCAGTTTCGAAAGTTTATTATCTTCCCTCTGGGAAAAGAAAAGGGAAAGTATCTGATGGGTTGTTGGAGTTGGACTCTCTTAATGTCTCGGATTTACTTCGTACCCCCAAAGAAGAGGACTTGGTTGTTTCTACTTTACTTGTTACATTAGCTCTTTCCTCTGACAGGGAATGGTTATTAAAATTGTTCTATAAGAAGCGGGCTAGTTTGTTCTACGGCAAAAAAATCCTTCTTTTCCCAGATGTTGCTCGGGAAACGCAGAAACGGAGGAGGGCTTTTCTATTGTTGAAACCTGGGGTGATTCGTATCGGTGCATCTTTTATGCTTCAATTTCCTTGTAAATGCTTAATTATGTACAAAGCACAGAAATGTGTTTTTTTCTCTCCCGAGGACCTTTCGGCTTTTTTAAGTACTCATTTACCGATTTCTTCTTCTCCCTGAGTGATATAATCCATCTATGTAGTGTTCTCCTTTGAACACTGCTTTCATCTTTTTTCTTTATTTCTATTATTGTACCGCGGAGGTTTCCGCTATTCTAATAGGTTGACTCCCCTTAAGGGGACTAATTATAATTCTTGTATTTTCTATTTCCTTAAGCATGGTTTCACATGTATTATTGCTGCAAGTGTTATTTTTTCTGTACAAGCATTTGCTTGGTTTATTGTAAAAATTCATAATGATAAAATATAAAAAAAAAAAAGAAAAAAAAAGAAAAGAGGGTCAATGGGGCAGCCCAGAATTTTAAAAGAGTCAGTCAGGATGAGGTCTTTGCCATGAAGTCAAGGAGCTATGGAGGGGTGGATGTCACAGTAGTGATCTACACTGCATAGGGTTTGGATATGATAAGCGTGAATTTGTGAGAGATGATCCATAGGGCATCATGCCCAAAAGTATGCACTGTACAAGTCAGCGCATACTTGCACAATAGGTATGCTCAGGAGTGGAGTTTAGGCAGAGTCGAGATTTACACGTGTTTTATAAAAGGCCTGCATGCACATTAAAGTACACACTAATAAATGTATATGCCTTCAATCTAGCCACTATTTCTGCAGGATCCATGCTAGAATTTTACAAAGACACATAGATGCATATGCGTTTTTATAAAACAGGCTTAAAATAGATGCCTTCTCAATTCTCAAACCCAAGCATCCTGTTATAAAATTATCCTCCACCTGTCTATCACCTCATGTCGATGCAGTGCAGTGAATGGGTGCTGAGAGCACACAAATGGCTGGTTACATTGAAATTTTATAAGAAATACTTTCTGTAGTGTACAAAAGTGGACATATCGAGGTTTCTAAAGAGTGGCTTAAAACCACAGGAATCCCTAAATTAGGTTGCTTTGTACCGAAAACTAAGCAAACTCTGAATGATGTTAGCTTAGCAAATTTCAGTGCTTTGCTGGAAGGTTAGAGCTCGGTAAACAGATGGGTAACTCAGCACTTGTTATGTAAATGATTTTAGGATGTGTTCATGCTTGTGTGATTGTCACCTGCATGTTTAATTTGCTAACTGCCAGTTATTGTTTTCAGCCACAGATTCAGTCTGCAGGATCTGTGGATGGAGAAACTGTTCCAAATGCTTCTGCCAATAAAAATAAGTTGCAGTCTGCCATTAGAACAGGGAGTGATTTCTGGAATGTGGGAGAAAAAAAATTCCTTAATTTTATGTTAATAAGTCACATCAGAGGGGGTAATCATTAGCTTCCTGTAATGTTACTTATTAAAAGATGTCTGGCGCTCTTTGAAATCCGGAATTAATCTCCCAATAGGTGAATACAGGAGTGTTGGCTTCAGTGATTATGTTAGAGGCTGAAAGAAACTCTTGTCAAATAAAACAATCTGAATCTCCAAAAAAGAAGGAATGGGAGTCAGTGAGAAAATGTAGCTCAGCTGGATAGAGCAGGAAATCTTTAAAAGGGTCTGGAAATGTGGCCTCATGCTGCTGATAATGCAGTGAAGACTTGAGGACAACTGAAGCAACTGCGACCAGAATAATGGAAACTGTACAAGGCAGTAAACACAAGATAATGTGGGAGGCAAGAGTCATGAAATGAAAGGGTAGAAAAACACCACAAGAGACAAGGGCACAAATGAAAGAAACTTTCCTCACCTTAAAAAAAATGGCAGGATATGAATTGTGGATTATTGATTATTTGTATGCGCTGTTCAGGTGTTTTCCTGTGCCTGTTCAGTATCTAGCTTATTTTTATTTATGTATTGTTTTGTATATATTTATGTTTTGTTAATGTGTGTCCCACCCAACTCCTGCCCTCTGCAGTGCTGTGGCTTCCTTCTCATCACTTCATTGCCTCTGTTTTCTGACTAGTTCTATCTGACTGCACATTTTGCTGTGCTCTTTTCTCTTCTCCCTATTCCTCTACAAGGCCTCCCTAGATGGTATTTTCAGTCCTCAGTTGTTTGCCCGAGTTTTTCCCAGGGCATCTTCTGTGGACTCTGGCTGCTTTCACTTGCTTGCATTCAGCACTTGCCCCACCCCTCTTATTCAGCTCTGCCTCTCTGTTTTAAGCTGTGTGTCTCTCTCTCCTCTTCTTTATTATCCCACCCTCCCTCCCCACACCCCTCCCACCCCATGGCTTATAGTCTCATATAACTGCCCTGTTCTCATTACCACAATCACTCACAGGTGCACCTTAAACTCCTGCAATCTCTACCACCTATCCTTTTACGTCCTTTGGCCTCTGCTCCTCTCCATCTCTCTTTTATAGCTCCTCATCACTTTCTCTTCCTATTGCTCATACTCCCTAATTGTCTCCCATCAAACCAACACCTTCAAGTGCCATCCCCTTATCTCCCCTTTACCATCCTCACTTCCCCCCATCTTGTCAACTACCCTGTCATCAGCTCTTGAGCTTCACCCCTTTCTCCCTCTCATTCAGCCATCTCCTCTCTTTCTCTCTGAAACAACCTCACTCTCGCTACACCGTGCTGTCTTCTCTGTCCCCCATACTCTTCTACTCCTCCTTCTCTCTTCCGGAGATATCAACCCCAATCCTGGCCCCCCCAGGCTTCTGTCACACTCCCAGAGCAGTTCCTCATGTAACAGCTCAAGTCTTATTCATAACCCTCTCCCCCTTTCTGATGTGCCTTATGGAACATACTCCATCTCAAATAAACTTGTCTTTACTTATGATCTCTTTATCTCTAATGCTCTTCATCTCCTAACTGAGACCCGGTTGCTCCCTGAGGATTCAGCTTCAGTCGCTGATCTCTGTCATAGTGGCTATCAATTCTCCCAAATGCCTCGTCCCACTGGCCGTGGTGGAGGTGTTGGGCTTCTACTCTCTCCTTCCTGTCAGTTTCAATCCCTCCTTCTGCCTCAGTCTCACTCCTTTCCCGCCTTTGAAGTCCATTCCATCTGGCTTTTTTTCCCACTACCTCTCCGACTAGCTGTTATTTATCGACCCTCTGACAAGTCCACCTCTACCTTTCTCTCTGACTTTGAATTATGGCTTTCCTTCTTTCTGGATTCATCTTCTCCCTCCCTTATTCTCAGGGATTTTTACATTCATGTTGATAACCCCTCTGACCCTTCTGATTTAAAGTACCTCTCCCTTACCTCATCATTCAACCTCCAGCTTTGCTCTACTGCCCCTACTCACCAGCAAGGCCACTGCCTTGACCTTGTATTCTTCTCTAATTGCCTACCTTCAAACTTCTGTACCTCACTTCTTCCCTTATAGGACCATCACCTGCTAAGCTTCACTCTTCATCACCTGCCGCCTCAACCTCGCCCTGTCTCCTCCAACCTCTTATAGAAATCTTCATGCTATTGACCCATTGGCTCTCTCCTCCACTATCTCATCACCTCTTTCTTCCACTATGTAATCCGAGTCTGTTGATGAGGCAGTAGCTTCTTATAACACTGCACTCTCCTCTGCTCTGGATGCGCTTGCTACACCCATGTCACATCCTGTGAGGCGTACTGTACCTCAACCCTGGCTGTCTTCCACTACCTGCTATCTACATTCTTGTGCCAGCTCAGCTGAGCATGCTTGGCTCAAATCCCACACCCTTGTGGACTTTCTACACTTCAAATTACTACTACTACTACTACTACTACTACTGAGCATTTGTATAGCACTACAAGTTGTACACAGTGCTACGCAGACATGTAAAAGAAGTTCATGCTTGTCTCTTTCCAGTCAGCCATAGCACTCACCAAACAAGACTATTATGTTCATCTGACTAACTGACCCTCACCATCTCTTTACAATTCTGAACTTTCTCCTCAAGGTGCCTCCGCCTCCAATCCCTCCCTCTCTTTCTGCCCAAATCCTTGCTGACTACTTCCATGACAAAATCCATAAGATCACACTCCAATTCCTCTGAGTTCAGCTACTCCCCCTCCTCACTCCCAACTTTCCCCCCTTACCTCTGTTACCTTTTCTTCCTTTTCTGTGATCTCTGAGGAGGAAACCACTCACTTTCTTTCCTCATCCAAACTCACTACTTGCTCCTCTGATTCTATTCCCACCCATCTCCTTAGCTCCATCTCCTCCACTGTAGTCCCTTCCATCTCTCATATTCTCAACCTATCGTTCTCCACTGCAACTTTCCCTGTATCCTTCAAGCATACTGTGGTCACTCCTCTCTTCAAGAAACCCTCACTAGACCCTACCTGTCCTTCTCTCTATTGACCCATCTCCCTCCTCCCCTTCATTTCTAAACTACTTAAATGTGCAGTTCACTGTTGTTGCCTTGTCTTTCTCTCCTCTCAAACCCTTCTGGATCCTTTACAATCTGGCTTTCGTCCTCTACATTCAACTGAAACGGCTCTTGCCAAAGTCTCCAGTGACCTGTTCCTGGAAAACTCCAAGGGCCTTTACTCAATCCTCATCCTTCTTGACCTTTCTGCCGCTTTTGACACTGTTGACCACAACCTTCTCCTTGATACCTTGTCCTTGCTTGGTTTAAGGACTCTGTGCTATCATGGTTTTCTTCTTATCTCTCCCATCGCTCTTTCAGTATTTGTTCTGGTGGATCCTCCTCTACTGCTATTCCACTCTCAGTTGATGTACAACAAGGATTGGTCTTGGGTCCACTCCTTTTCTCTCTATATACCCAGTCCTTTGGTGCACTCATCTCTTCCCATGACTTTCAGTACAATCCCTATGCTGATGACTCCCAGATCTATCTCTCTATACCTGAAATCTCTATGGCAACTCAGGCCAGGATCTCTGGCTGCCTTTCTGACATTGCTGCTTGGATGTCTCACCGCCACTTGAAATTCAACACAGCCAAAACTGAGCTTCTTATTTTTTTCCCCTTAACCCTCCCCTGCCCTTCCTCCTTTCTCAGTCTCTGTAGATAACTGTCTACCTGTCTCCTCAGCTTGCAACATTGGGGTCATCTTTGACTCCTCTCTCTCCTTCTCCACACACATCAAACTGATAGGTAAAACTTGCCATTTCTTTCTCTACAACATCAACAAAATTTGCCCATTCCTTTCTGAACACACTACTAAGACATTTATTCATTTATCTCTGAGTCATCTCTCTCCCCTTCAATCTGTTCAATACTCTGCTGTGGGGCTAATCTTCTGCCAGCCTCGTCATGCTCTTATTACCCCTCTTCTCTTCATTGGCTTCCTATCTGTTTCCACATCCAGTTCAAACTTCGGCTGACCTGTAAGTGCATTCACTCTGCAGCTCCTCAATACCTTTCCTCTATTATCTCTCCCTACAGCCCTCCTCAGGAAATCTGCTCTTCTGGCAAATCGCTTCTATCTGTGCCCTTCTCTTCTATTGCTAACTCCAGACTTCGCTCCTTTCACCTTGCTTTTCTTTATGCCTGGAACAAACCTCTTGATCTGTAGGTCAGGTCCCGTCTCTGACCCATTTCAAATCCAGGCTGAAAACTCACCTCTTCGCTGCCGCTTTCGGATCTTGGCTCATCTGATCTCTTTTGTGTTTCCTTACCATTCCCCCTAGCTGTATCCCATATCTACAGCTACTGTGTTGTTTGTCTCAACTAGATTATAAGCTTCGATGAGCAGGGATTGCTTTTACATGTGTCTGTGCAGCACTGCGTACACCTTGTAGCACTATACAAATGCTCAGTAGTAGTAGCAGAATCCATTTATTTATTGGTGCTTCTATACCACAGATCTATTGCAAACTCTGCAGTTTACAATAAAACATATGAAATAATAAAAGTACATATTAATCAAAAGAAAAACAAATGAGAAGGATAATATAACTCCCATAGAATTAAAACCGGAAGGGAAAGACCTAAATTTAACACTTTAAAAATCAACAGCATTTATCTGGATCACGACTTAGGCCTACTTTCTGCACGACCCATGTTGCCTGGATAGGTGCTGGCTAAATATCGTGCTGACCATATAAATGCTGGCACTTATCCGGGTAGCGCGGACACACCCGCTTTCTGCCTCTGCATGAACTGGATGGTGCCAAGGTGGCTTGTAGAGATATTTAGGGGCATTATCCAGATAGTGCCACTCTCGTATATTGTGGTCAGCATCCTTATCCGGACTGCCTCCCATTGGCTGACTGGCTAAGGGCTCTGAATGTCGGCCCCTCTGAATTTAGAAAAGAAAGCTAAGCTGCATTATCGATCCACCTCACTTCTCCTCTCACCCTATAAAAATACAATAAAGGGCTAGCTTGGAGGGTCATTGTCAGTGCCACAGTACTCCATTATGGACGGTCCTTGGTTCCTCCCCTGATTTGGATCTTCCACTCCCTGGATCAGCTGTGGATGCTGAAGAAACAATGTTCTTAGCCCCATAGGGAAGGGAGGAGAGCGTGATATGGTCATTGCTTAAGGGCAATATTAAGGGAGTGGGAGAATAGCCTAATGGTCAGAGCACTGGCTTAGGAACCAAAACACTAGAGTTCAATTCCCACTAGCACTCCCTGTGGCCTTGGGCAAGACACGTAACCCTCCATTGCCTCAGAAAAATCCAAGTTATCAATGTCCCTATTTAATGTACATTACCACATTTAAGTTGCAATGTAGACCACTTTAACTGAAATGATAAAGCAGTATAAAAAACCAGATTCAGGGCCTGTGATTGTAGAGTTCCTGAAGGATCCCTGGTGCAGGGCCCTCAGCCCAGGACCATTACCACAATGGCCAGACTAGGTGCATTATGTGTGTCTATAAAACAGAGGACAATTCTTCAGCCAGTTGCAAATGAAGGTTAATATTGACAGATTCCAGGCTAATGGCGATTAAACTGGAAGTGCAATGGAGCAGGAGGGCTTTCTAGTTCTAAAATAAAGGACTTGGTTGACCTCTCTGCTATTTAACAGATGCTGCTGTTTCTGTCAAATTGTTGCCTACGTTGGCAAACATTTGCCCAGCTGATATGTGGCCATGGTTTGTGAATTTACTCAGCAGTCTTAGTCAATAAACCTCTCAAACAATGGACACACAAAAATGTTTGATCGGTATCCTAGAAATAGATGTTAAAGAATGAGAAATGTTACTGCTTCCCATGTCAAAGAAGGAAAGCAAATTATACCAAGAATACTGCTTGTTTCGTATGACATCAGAAATTAAATTTGGTAAAAGAACCAACCAGGTATTTAGCCTTATGCTAGGCTTCTGAATGTTTAAGTTCATGGTCTGTTTTGCTGCTGATTTCTTATCAAAGAGCTCTCACAAACTCTTATCCACATAGTGAGACACTGTACTTCATAAAGAGGGCAATTTTCAAAAGCCATTTACATGGGCAAATGATTACTTGGGTAAAATGATCATATGAAAATTACTTGTGCACAATGGTTCAGGTAAGAAGTGCTGCACTGCTCTGAAGATAGTTCCTAATTCAGTCCCAAAGTCAAGTCTTATACTGCATGAAAATCATAACTGCAGACAAGACTGCATCACAAGTTTCACGCACGTTTTCACTTTGAAAATTGATGCTACGTCCATGAATTAAAAGTACATTTGGGTTTTCTCCTAATGTGGACAGTTTGAAAATTGTCCCCTTATTTTTCACATGACCTTGTATCAGACCTTGAAAGATTTCCAATTTTGGGACGTGCTGAAAGCACCCGATACTGTCATTTTCTAGAACATGTTTAAAACCTTCTCTCGGGTCGATATTCAGCCACCGCAGTCAGCATTTTCTCTGCTACCTTCTCTTCCTTTTCTGTGATCTCTGTAGAGGAAACTGCACACCTTCTTTCTCTCTTCAAACTCACTACCTGCTCCTCTGATCCTATCCCCACCCGTCCCCTAAGCCCCATCTCCTCCACCGTTGTCCCTTCCATCTCTCATATTCCCAACCTCTCCACTGTAACTGTCCCTGCAGCCTTCAAGCATGCAGCAGTTACACCTCTCCTCAAGAAACCTTCTCTTGATCCTGCCTGTCCTTCTAATTATTGACTATTGTCATGCAGCAGGGGCTGATGAAAGTAAAAATGCAGGAGAAGAAGCTGTTTTTCATGAGGAAAAAGATGTGCACAAGATGCAATATCCGCACAGAACAGCTAGAGGGAGCAGCCGTGCACTCACAGAGCCTGAGTGGACACACTTAGCTAATCGAGAGCACCTGACAGTCAGCCCGGAAAGCTCAAACACAGGAGAGCTTTATAAACGGAAGGCTGGAGACTGGAGAGGGCAGAGCAGTGCTTGCAGGTGTGGAGCTGGAGGTAAAGCTGAAGGTTTACGAGAGAGAGGCACCACAAGCAAGGACCAAGCAGAAAGAAGCACTTGGGAAACTAGTGCTGGGCAAAGGAACAATCACCTTTGGAGGCAAAGCAGAGTGAAAGAAAGAAGCCTGCTTGTACCAGAGGAACCTGGGGCTAAACCGAAAGGTAACAGAAGCTTTCAGAGAGGAGACTGGCACAGGGATTGTGTTCCTGAAGAACTGCGGGAAGGAGGAAATCCCAGTTCTATATGCTGCTGGAAGCCAAGGTATGCTGACTCTGTTTCTATGAAGAAAACCTTACCTTATAAAAAGCCTTTTGAAAGTAATGCTAAACCTGTGAGAAAGGAAAGCAAAGCTACCTCTCATAAGCCAAGTAGCCAACGCCCGAGGGTAGGCCATACTCATTGGCAAACACTAGAGGAACTCTTTAAACATCCAGAGAACAGAACTAGGGCCTGGCCAGAAATTATAGCCAGTGAAACCACTGATACAGACAGAGATAATTCTGAGCCGATGCAAGTGGAACTTGTAGAGCCAAGCCTTTTATCTCAGGAAGAGATGGACTGTTCTTTGTGTATTTCAGGCAGTGCAGAGTCACTGTTAAACTTATGAATGATATATGTTATCTTCAGAATGTTATTCATTTGCTAAATGGAAGAAGAGTGCTGAAACATTTGCTTTACTCTGGAAAGCTTAACTAAGCATTGTTACAACTGTGAAGCATAACAGTTTTTCCGTTAACCTGAGTTGATTTCAATCCTGAAGTTAAGGACTTTTTCTTTAGGTTGTAATCCAGCTGAATCTTATGCGTAAAGGGAAATAAATGCCTTGTTAACCCTCTACTCTGCATTCACAATTTTTCTTAGTTAGGAGCTGAACTGCTAAGACCAGGTTACACCTGGCTCTTAAAAGACCCTCCTCTCATAATAAAATAATTTTTGTGTCCCACATATCCTTACGACCACTGGCCACCAGGGCGGTGCACGACACTATATACTAAGATCACCACTAACTTGCAAATAACCTACATATACCCAAATACACAATGCAAAAACAAATTAACTATTTGTATTAGTTACGATTGGAAGATTCAGCGATGTGAAATACCATGAGCATTAGTTGGGAGTATGTAATATGTAATATGATTGGGAGTGTGCAATATGCAATATGAATGTTATTTATTATATATGTAAAATGAGATATGAGATAATCAAAAACCTATTAATATAGTATTCTGGATTTTGGTACATGTTTACTAGGAGTATAAAGGATAAGATAAAATAAGGGGATTTATTTTTGAATATTGTATTTATGAGTCAGTTGTGTATATCAATGTACATTTGCTCCATTTTCTGGAAATTTCTATTTGTATTGTTCTTTATATTGTTGTTTAGCAAAGTAAGGCTGTATATTTTTGTATAGCGATGAAGTTTAGCGATGAAGCTTTTATATAAATATAATTAATAAACTATTTTAATAATCATTTTCTACTGGTTATTTTATAGAGCAAATTTATCACACACTGATAATTGGATTATTATGTAGTCTGTAAATGATCACTTCTAATTATTGACCCATCTCCCTTCTCCCCTTCATTTCTAAACTACTTGAATGTGCAGTTCACCACTGTTGCCTTGACTTCGTCTCCTCTCATGCCCTCCTGGATCCTTTACAATCTAGCTTTCATCCTTTACACTCTACTGAAACAGCTCTTGCCAAAGTCCCCAGTGACTTGTTCCTGGCAAAATCCAAGGGCCTTTACTCTGTCCTCATCCTTCTTGACCTCTCCGCTGCTTTTGACACTGTTGACCACCACCTTCTCCTTGATACCCTGGATAAGTGCTTCTGAATATAGGCCCGTCTGTTTTTAGAGAGGCAAAGCCCTTGGGGGTTTTGATTTGGCATCTTGATTTTGCTAAATGGTTATAATTGGGGATTGGCTATTATTATGAATACACAGTTTCTTTATGCAAGCAATTGCAAATTGTTAAGAGCAGGAGAAAAATGTACTCTTTGCAGGTGGTAATACCTTCTTACTGAATTTACTGAATACAGTGGGTATTATCCAAACATAATCATTTGTAGGTGGTCTTGAGACCACATGGAATCAGGAAGCTTGAAATCTTGGTTTATGTTACCTTTATCTTCTCTTGCCTCCCTTCCTAGTTGCCAAGTTCCTTTTTTGTCTCTTTCTTTATCCTCCCTATTTCTCTGCTCCTTCTCCTTAGGTGACTAACCTGGCCATTGCCTCTGCATCTCTTTGTATTTTGCTACTCTCATCAGGATGTGCTCACCTCTGCGCTGAAACTTCTTTAGCAATAGAGATTTCTTCCAGTATGCCGACCATGATTTCAGTCTAAAGGTCATTCTTGTGGGATTTTAGTCAAACTTGATTCCAATCAGCCACGTGCTGTCAGTTCTAGCTTGACTCAGGTTTGAATCAATCAAAATTTCCCCAGAGATGTTCAGATCAATTGCCGTGATTTTGTCCCGTGTCTGTCTTTTTATAGTTTCTAGCTTTGTTTCTGAAATCAGTGTTAGACTATAGAGACTATGAAATGAGGCTAATCTTGAGAAAGTGATTCTGGTCCTTTACAATACAATGAATGTATCCCTTATCAGTTTGACTTTGTATGGACAAGCAATTGACCTAATTATTCTTTAAGTATCTCAAAGATATGGTGGCTTTCCTTTAAGGATATTCTTTCTATAAAGGTAAAAAATAATTAGATTTAGAGTAGAAGGATCGCAGACCAAAATCATAAAACGTCAATGAGCTTCTGATTAAATCAGCAATGTTTGATATCAAAGCAATGTAGGATAATAAAGAAAAAATCAAATCCTAGAGGAAGAATTACTGTTATTTCCTAAAATGAAAATGCTCGTTTTCTCTGTACTTAATCTGAGAAGACATTATCAGAAAGTGCATTACTTGTAACCCTGCTGGGCTCAGTTCTACAAATGATATAGCTATGTATGTAACATATTTGTATATATCATCCATAAAACAGCAAACTAACTTGATTTTGGAAATAAAAATATCCTAGAATGAAGAAGTCAGGGCTCATTTACAAATGGTTAAATCATTCAAATTCTGGACTTAGGTATTTGTTGCATTTGGGCATAAAAATAATCACACCTTATTCTATCAGATGCAGCCTACAGATCCTACACATCTTGGGGAAAACCAAATAACCCCTCTTTCTGAGTTCTTACGCCAACCTTTACTTGAAATCACCGTTGTGCTGTTTTTCTTCCCTCCACCTGCTTAGGGTTACCAACTGGCTCCAGATTTGCCCACCAGAGTTAATCCAGTCCTGGGTCTACCCCCTTGCACGCAGGGACTTGTAGTCTTGCTTTTCTTAGGGAATGCAATTGGGAAATCAGAACTATAAGTCCCTGTGTGCAAGGGGGTAAATCCAGGACTATTTGACAGTCCTATCCCTGCCACTGCTGCAGTAGTGAATTACAGAGTAAAGCTGACAGCCTCTGTGGCTTGCGCTCCAGCTCTCTGCGTTCATCTGTAGCAGGTTCAGAGACACAGGCAATGAGAGGGCGCTGTGGGGGATGACATAAGGGAACTTCACAAAGCTATAAGAAGATACAGGGAACAAAGCTGAATAGATCTGTAATGTAAGGGTGCTGACTTATTAATTGTAAACTGTTAGCTTATTGTGTGTGAAGGGACAGTTAGGAACTACTTATTATTTCTATATAGTGCTACTATGCCTATGTAGCACTGTACATATACATATGAGACAGTTCCTGCTCTACGGGAAGTGCCATTGTTCGTCAGAGGCAGGAGATTCTGAAGATCTACAGGATAGTGGTTGGGAATCTCTAAAGGAGAAGCTTCTGAACCTAGATAGGGAAATCTGTGCAGGGGAAGGGGCACCGAGTGAAGAGATTGGGAACTGGGATGAAGAGGGAGGGTCAGTCGCATCCTCCAGTGCTGGTTAGTACACTGCTGTAAGTGAACTAATGTCTGCGGAGCAGTCACAGTCAACTGGACTGAGCCCGCATCCCAGAGCTGTGAGAGTGTATCACAGAAGAACCGTAGTGCTTTATGTCTTGTAGAATACTAAGATTGTGAGTAAACAGCACCTCGTGCCTGTGTTATTGCTTATTGTGAGTTATTTGTGCCTAAATACAGTTGTTGACCCTTCCTCCATGAACTTTCCTCCGTTACAGGCCACCATAAAACCCACAGCCTTGAGCAGAAAAAGGAAAAGGACCCAAGCATGTAAAATCTGCAGGTCAGGAACCCCTACGGGGGCGTGGGTGATTGCCATTCTGATGGTATTTATACTATAGTACAATGAGGATGTGGATGGCACATAGGAACTAAAACAGGTGATAAGCAACTGACAGACGTCACCACTAACCCTGGATATTTCCCAACTAAACCTCTGTCTCTCCCAGATTGCTTCTTGGCTCTCACAGAACTTTTTACATTTAAATCCATCCAAGTCCACAGCTATGTGGGTCTCGTTGAGTGGTTCTTGCCCCACTCTCGCCCCCTCGATTGGTTCTACTCCTCTTCCACTTGTGTCCTCTTTCCGCTATCTCGGAGTGATTCTTGATTCCACGCTTTCCTTCCATGATCATCTCACTTCCCTTATCCGTCGTTCTTTCGCTGCCCTACGACAGATTAGGGCTGTTCGTTCTCTCCTCCCCTCGACTTCCTTGGTCACCCTTGTTTTGGCCTTGGTCATAAGCCGCTTGGATTACTGCAATGTCTTTCTTGCCAATCTCCCAAAGTTTCAACTCCTCCGTCTGCAACGTATCCAAAATGCAGTTGCCCGTCTCGTTACGTTCTCCCATCGCTTTGATCATATTATTCCTATTCTTCTCCGTTTGCATTGGTTACCTCTCCGTTATCGCTTCCATTATAAGTTTCTTATTTTGATTCATCATGCTATTTACACTAATACCCCTTTATACCTTGCAGATCGGATCTCTCTTCATACCCCTTACCGCCAGCTCCGTTCTATTCACACCAACCGTCTGTCCTTACCCTCTCCGTCACAAGCTCACCTTGAACAAACCCGCCATGCAGCTTTTTTCTTTCTGGGTCCCGTACTGTGGAATGCACTACCACCTCCCCTCCGTTTGGAATCTTCTTATCATCAATTTAAAATATTGCTTAAAACTCATCTGTTTCAACAAGCCTTCAAACTCTCCCCTGATGTTCCTCCCTGATGTTTTCGCTAGCCATGTGTGTGGGTTTATTTATCCACTGTCCTGTCCTCCCCTGTCTGGGCCTGTTACCTTGTTGTTTGAGAAGCCCTGGCCTGTTTGTTTGTTTTACTTGTTTATGCTTTTTGTACTTTTGCTTTTCTATCTTATTATGGCGTTCTTTTCCATGTTTCTGCATTGCTAACCTTTTATTGTACACCGCTTTATGTTTCGACGGAAAGCGGTCTATCAAATGTTAAATAAAGATAAAGATAAAGAGTTCTTTATTTCTAGGCAAACTATAGCAGAACCTTACCAAACAAATCACAGGTTCAGGGGAGAGTTTACCGCTGTTGCTTCTGAGTGGAGGGGGTGAATCCATCTGGTCTCCGCGGCTTGCCGGCTTCTTCGGGGCAGCTCCACTTACGTCATCGGAAGGCCCCTATTTAAAGATCCCAGCGGCCCCTGGATATCGGGAGAGATTACCGCTGTTGCTTCTGAGTGGAGGGGGTGAATCCATCTGGTCTCCGCGGCTTGCCGACTTCTTCGGGGCAGCTCCACTTACGTCATCGGAAGACCCCTTGCAGCCACCTCCTTGGTGTCCCTGAATAAAGCTGAGCTGCGCTCCTTCGGCGTCTGCTGTCGGCGTCTGTAGTGGGCGTTTCCTAAGGGGCGTATCGAAAGGGGCAGGACACGCCCCTTGGGAGCCCCTTAGGAGCAACTTTGGAGTGAGTTTGCTGTATTGCCCTTATGCCTGGGGGCAAAAGGAAGAAAAAAACAACTGCTGCTGAGACGACAACGGGCCCCATGGACAGGCATATTTGTCGACGCCGGCTCCCGCAAAACCAGGTACCATCGTTACTGTCCCCTCTGTAGAAGGCGCTAGCCTCAGTTCAGTGGAGCGTACTCCACCTTTACCTCCGGGTTTCTTGGAACTTTCTGA
Source organism: Ichthyophis bannanicus (assembly GCA_033557465.1). Classification (NCBI taxonomy): domain Eukaryota; kingdom Metazoa; phylum Chordata; class Amphibia; order Gymnophiona; family Ichthyophiidae; genus Ichthyophis; species Ichthyophis bannanicus. The sequence goes on from CM066038.1 coordinate 402,879,012, forward strand.
CGTGTCTCTTTCCTCCTTGGAGCCTCTGGAAATCGGTGTGTTACCGAAAGTTGTCAACTGGAAGGAGCCGGTTACTGCGGCTGACAGTCCCTCTGGGACTTCAGTTTCTTTAGTGGATATTTGGCGAGTAGTTAAAAGAACTGAGCGTGTTTTATTGGAGACGGTTCCTTCTCTTTGCCATTTCACTAAGGATGTTAACTGTAAGTTCCAATCAGTGGACTTGCAAGTTAAGAACTTATCTTCTAGCTTTGTACAATTAGATACCCAGGTTAAAGCATTATCATCATGGCAATCAGATAGTGTTAAGGATAGTTTGGTTTTCTCTCAGAAGTTGGAAAATCTTGAAAATATGCATAGATCTAAAAATCTACGGCTGTTAAATTTTCCCTGTATTTCATTACTTTCTCCATCTATTCTTTTTAGGAAATATTTGAAAGATATACTGCAGGTATCTAATGCAGATACTTTAATATTGCTTAAGTGTTATTATTTACCATCTAAGGTAATGGTGTGTCCCAATAGCGACGATCCGGTTGTACCTGATGAGCCTGTTGCGTTTGATCTAACTGCTTTTTTGGAAGACACACAGGATAATATCTCTACTAGAGCTACTTTATTAATCACTTTGTCTTCTGAGGAAGAGAAAATATCAATTCTTAAGGCTTATTTTCGGAAGAAAGATTTTCTTTTTTGTGGAGAAAAGATTTCCATTTTTCCTGACGTGTCACGGTCGACGCAACTTCGCAGGAAGTCTTTTCTTGCTTATAAAGCTCGAGTTGTCGCTGTTGGGGCTACCTTTTTCCTTCGCTACCCTTGCAAATGTATAATTACTATGGATCAGAATAAATTTGTTTTTTTGTCTTTCACTGATTTAGATAGATGGCTCTTAGAAAAGGAAAAACAGGCATTGAAGGTTTCCTCTTCTTCTTCTTCTCGGGATGAGTAATCTGAATCTGGAGGGTATATGTAGGCTAGTTTAATGATGTTAGTCAGGGCCTCTTGATTGTTGTACCTGACTTAGATTTCTTGTAATTCTGTTTCTTTTTCTTTTTATCCCCGTGATGTGGGCTGATGTATCTTGCTTTTGGATTGCCTATATGCTGATTTTTGTTATGTATTTATTGTGTTTCTTGTTTTCTGATATTGTATTGTCAGAATTGTAAAATTCTAATAAATATAATTATAAAAAAAAAACAAAACAAAACCCAGAAACAGTAGCTAGATTGAAGCTGCGGAATTTAGGCCTGCTCAAAAGCAGGTGTAAATATTAGCAGGAAAAATATGCACGTAAATCACGACTCCACTCATATTATGCCCAAACTCCTCCCCTGAACATACCTACTTTAAAGACACATACAAGTATGCACCTAATTGCACCGCGTGTACTTTTGCATGGGTGGTACTTTCATAAGAGGTCTTTTATGCGCTTATACTGGCATATATGAAGCCACAAATCCTTTTTAAAATTATCTCCTTCAAGCCACTATCATCCAGAATTTGAGAAGTGCTCAGACCCTGCAATTTAGGCAACTATGCATGTCGACTGACCAGTTCTACTAAATATATCAAAGATGCATGGTTGGTATGCAGTTTTGCAAAAGTATAACTTGGTCTTCACCATTCTTTCTACCAAAGGCCGTTAATTCTAGAAAGTTTTAAGTCTCATAGCATTTGGTTCTGAAGTTGAGAGGAAAATGTATTTGTACAACAGTAGAGCTACCAGCTGCATTACACTGGCTCAGTTCAGTTTGGCTGTGCCACTTTCAGATGTTTGTTGACTTGAGAAGTTATATTAAGGGACTAGACATTTAACTTCAGCATGCATGTGAAGACCTTGCCATGCACATTACAACTAGCAGGTTGTGCAATAAGACCTTAGTGTTCATATGAAGCTGAGCTGTGCATAGAAAGGTCATAAATGAAACGAGAGCTTAGACTGTGAAATAAATAATGATCCTATGCAAACTCTACCTTGGATTTGGACTCAGCTTATTGGTAAATGCAAAGATGAAGTATGAAGATCAATAGAATATTGCACCCGAGGGCCCTTGGGGATGAATATATATGACATATTTTTTCCCAAAATAAACACAGACAACGCACAGTTTTTGAGGGAATTCTTGTTTATATCACACGCAAAACCGTTACACATCCCAGTGGCTTTTTAAATATTGTTCCATCATGCCTCAGAACAAACAAGAATCTTTTTATTGCCGGTGATCATGGCTCCTGATTGGAGCTGTAGTGTCATGGCTGAGTTAGCTGGGTAGGTGCCGGATGTGCGACCGATTAGAATCAGGGCCTGGTTTGCATGGCCAAGGCTGGTAGACCCGGTTCTGAACTCATGGACAAATCTAGCCCCCATGGGATCAGAATCAGGTGCTAATGCTGCATAACCTGAATTTGACTGGCAGTGCAGGGGCAGGACATCTACAACTGAATTGGCCCCCACATAAAAATACTTTTGTTCTGTATTCACTAAAGAAAATCCTGAAGAAGGATCACGTATGATTAACAAATATACAAATGGGAATGGAGTAGATACCATATCATTCACAGAAGAGGATGTGTTTGAAGAACTTGAAAAAGTGAAAGTGGACAAGGCCATGGGACCAGATGGGATACATTCCAGGATACTGAAAGAGCTGAGAGAGGTTCTTACAGGGCCTTTAAAAGATGTTTTGAATAGATCCTTGGAGACAGGAGAGGTTCCGCAGGACTGGAAAAGGGCTAATATGGTACCTCTTCACAAAAGTGGTAATAGGGAAGAGGTGACAAACTATAGGCCGGTAAGCCTTACCTCTGTGGCAGGAAAGTAATGGAGGTGCTCCTAAAGGACAGAATAATGGACTTTCTAGAAACCAATAGGTTGCATGATCTGAGGCAACATAGTTTTACCAAAGGGCGATCCTGCCAACCAAATTTGATTGAGTTCTTTTCGACTGGGTGACCAGAGAATTAGATCAAGGGCATGTGCTCTATCTGGATTTCAGCAAAGCCTTTGATACTGTTCTTCATAGGAGGCTTATCAATAAACTGAGCAGTCTGGGGTTGGGTCCCAAGGTGGTGAACTGGATCAGAAATTGGTTGACTGAGACAACAGAAGGTGATGGTAATACTCTTAAATAAATAAATAAAATAAACTGAACTCACTCGGAAGAAAGGAAGGTGAATAGTGGTGTGCCCCAGGGATCGGTCCTGGGATTGGTACTGTTCAATACATTTGTAAGTGATATTGCTGAAAGACTGAAGGCAAAAGTCTGCCTTTTTGCAGATGACATGAAAATTTGCAACCAAGTAGACTCCTCTGAGGGAGTGAACAACATGAGGAAAGAGCTAGAAAAGCTGAAAGAATGGTCTAATGCTTGGCAGTTAAGATTTAATGTGAAGAAGTGAAGAGTCATGCACCTGGGATGCAGAAATCCAAGTGAATTGTATGCGATGGGGGGGGGGGATTGTTTCAGAGGATCTCAAGGTGGCAAAACAGTGTGACAAGGCAATGGCCAAAGCCAAAGGATGCTGAGTTGCATACAGAGAGTGATAACCAGCAGAAAGGAGGAGGTATTAATGCCCCTGTACAAGTCATTGGTGAGGCCTCATTTGCAGTATTGTGATCGGTTTTGGAGACCATATCTCACAAAGGATATAAAAAGACTTGAAATGTTCAGAGGAAGGTGACCAAAATGATTTGGAGCCTGTGCCAGAAGACTTATGAGAAGAGACTTGAAGACCTAAATATGCATACCCTAGAGGAGAGAAAGGACAGGGGAGATATGAAACAGATGCTTAAATACTTAAAAGAGTATTAATGAACAGACAATCCTCTTCAAAGAAGGGGTAGCAGTAAAACTAGAGGACATAAAATAAAACTGCAAGGAGGCAAGCTTAAAAGCAATGTCAGAGGAGTGACCTGCACGGAGTGGCAGGTGCATCTACTCTAGCCACCTTACTGGGCAGACCAGATGGACCATACTGGTCTTTATCTGCTGTCATATTCTATGTTATTATGGGAAAATCAGGGATGGATCAACCCGTTTAGGTTAATTTGGGTAAGATGAGGCTTTTAGGAAGAGACACTATAATGACAGTTACTGTAATTTATTGCACATAGGATAATGAACAATTCCCACTTAAAGAGGCTCAATTCATGCATAAAGAAGGTAATTTTATAACAGGTCAACAATATATGAAGGCCATGTAGTCACCTATATTTTACTTTTTTTATGTACCTAAGTGCCTATGGGCCCGATTCTGGGATGCGTGTTGCGGGGCTGCACGTCCCAGGGGGACGTGCAGCTCTGCAAGCCGTCCAGGACTGAATCCCCCTCTGGCTCTCCTTGTACGTCCTGAGCATCAGGATGGGGAGAGCTGGTGGAGAACGGGAGGAGGTGGGATCTGGGTGGAGCAGTGGCAGACCAGCGCGGCAGGACATACAAGGCTGATTCAGGTTACAGCCCTGTATGTCCAGCTGGGCCCATGGGGACGTGCTGCTTCTCCACCTCAAAGGTGGAATAAGCAGCAAAAAAATAGTGATTGTGCCGGGGGATCCCCCCTCTGGGCCTGGGGCCAAATGCAGGGGGTCCCTGCCGCACAGTCCAGGCCACAGCAGGCCAGCCATGGGTCAGACGGCAGGGACAATGGGGGCTGAGGCCACGGGAGTCAGGGGCACCTGCGGAGAGGACATCCTCGTAGGTGGCAGGAGCACGCTGGGTCGTCCTCGGGCCTGATTCTGGTTACCGTGGGAACATTTTGTTCCCGCAGTCCAGAATCAGATCCAAACAGGCCCGTCTTGCTTGGGGCTGTCCGGACGGCTCGGACGTGCCCCTACCTGAATTGGGCTCCACATGTCTTAGATAAAACGAGCACAAATCCTGCAGAAGTAGTAGCTACACTGAAACCGTGGCCATTTACAGCTACTTAGGAGCAGGTGTGAATGTTAGCACGCCAAGTACACATGCAAATAGCAATGCCACCCATGCTCCATCCCAACTCCTCCCCTGATCACATCTACTCTAAATTCGCGTACAAGTAGGCATCTATTTGCATAATGAATACTTTAATGTGTGGGAAAGGTTCGCAAAATAACTTCCAAAATGTTAAATGTTAGGGGCTCTCATTCGGCCAAGGCATATGCAGTTAAAGTCAATAGATCTTTTTGTGTACGGGCCTCATGGCTTTCTGACAGTTATTTCACCATTGCAAAAATAGGATGTCCTTGCATTTTTTCCAGACACATCATGAAGATGTTAAATTCCCCTGAAAACCAGGTATACAGTATCAAACAAGTGTGTCTTACATCCCTGTAACTCAAAAGCTCAGTTTCATCTGTCTCAAATTGAAACCCAGTAAATAATGTAATCATTTTACAAGATAATGGAAAGGAGATGAGATTTATCTGTTCTACTGTCTGAGAACATCTAGTGTGAAACAAGAAAGGAAATTACTGTTGGAAGTTTGACAGGAAATGCTTTAAAGCAACGAGGGATGTTAAATGGAATTATCTTCATCAATAGATATATTGAGACATATTTTCAGAGAGGATTTTGTTTTTAACCACCGTATAGGTGCATGCCTTTGTACATTCACATAGATTAAATAGAGCAGTTTTGAAGACGTTGAACAGAGCATACTTTACAGCTTTCATTCAGACTCCATGCTTAAGAAAATGCTCTGTAGAATCAAATTCCCTTTTAGGGAGGAAATCTTATAAACCGGGGCCTAGTTAACGTGTGTTTTCACGTGCACACTTTAGAAAATAGAGCGTAAGTGTGAAAATACACGGTATCTTAAGGCACGATCACTTACACCAACCCTACCGCTAGTGTAAATGACCGTGCCTACTTTTTAGAATTAAACGCATAAATTAAAGAATTTTATTATCTACATGTGTAATTGCTTGCATTGCCCATGCTGCACCCAAATTCCACGTATGTGCATACCCATAGTGAAAGTACGTGTGATGCAAATTACACACCTACTTTCATGCTACTTGGTGCTTTATAAGAGCTCTTTTTTTTTCCATTTAACCTTTTTAATGAATTTGTTCCAATAAGATTCAAACTACTACTTAGCTCAACCTTATACATGTTTTAAACAACAACAGTCTACCATCAACCTTGCTGTTGTCCCCTAGTTTCTAATACATCATTCCTAGTCATCCACCCCCCCCCAACCCTTCCCTCCCCTCCCTCGCTATTTCCCCGTCATTTATTCAAGCTTATTATCTCCCAACAATTCTCTCATATTCATCACTGATACATGTATGCTGTCGCCATTTGGCTCAATATCAGCTCTATTGTGCTCTCAGCTATGTTTCAGTGGTCCTCACACCTTCTCTCCTGCTTTCCATTTTTCCAACCATTTCCATACACTCTTCCGTTGGTCTTCACTTTTACGCCCTTTCCCATGTCTCAATGCTGTCAGTCTATGCATCAAACACAGATCCACCATTCTTCTGATAAATCCTCCACTCTGAGGTTTCCCCGACCCTGTCCAGTGTTGTGCTATCTCGTTTCTTGCTGCCACGATACAATGATGCAGTATCCCCCTCTCCCCTTCCGATAAATCCTCCTCCAATTGATGCAACAGACAGACCTCTGGCACTTTTTGCTGTCTATAGCCTGTCATTTCATGAATTAGCAGTAGCACCTCATCCCAATATCCTCGAATCTGCTCACAATTCCACCACATGTGTAGCATATCCCCTCTCTCCTGACACCCTCTCCAGCACCCATCAGAAGATCCCAACCCCGCTCTTTTTTGACGCGTTGGTGTCCAGTACCACCGATATAATACTTTATAAGCATTTTCTTTTATTTGAGTGGCCAGAGATATTCCTGCTACTGCCTGTATTACCTTATCCCACCTCTCTTCCGTCCATTGTATTTCTAAATCTTCCTCCCATTCCTTCATAAATTATAATTTGCCCTCTCCTCTCTCCATCAGCCCTTTATAGATCTTGGACAAAGCTCCTTTTTGACCTAAGTGTCCTGAACACAGAGCCTCGAACCACCCCCTGTTGCTCCATAAAGCCTTCCATACTTTCTGCTGCCGCACAAAGTGGCTGACCTGGATATAACTGTAATAGTCGTTGTTAGGTAACCCATATAAATCCGTAATACCCTCAAAATCCCTAATTCTCTCCTTAACCACTATCTGGGAAATATGTGTAAGTCCCCACTGTCCCCAATTACACAGGATATGCACCCTTGGCCCCTGTCCCACTGTTCCCTCTAAGATGTGCGTGCACACACCTCACCGAGCGAGCGCACATACTTTACAACAGAGCGCACAAAAATTACGGTTCTGATTCTGATAGAAAACACAGACGTCTTAAAATTTAAAAGTGATTGTAATTACTAGAAATTTTCCGCTTCATTTAGTAATTGTCTATTTTCATTTAATTTGATTAAAATCAATGTGGTGTACATACTGCATTCTGATGTGTAGTCAAATTTTAAAATATATAACTCCGAGTGTCGTTATGTGGCGCACAAAAATTTAACCTTCCTTCAAAAGCTGCACAGCTGATATTTTATGCGCACACAGCCTACAGACAATTAGAGGGAACATTGCCCTGTCCCCTCTCAAAACATTTCTCTAATGTCATCCCTTGTATATATCCTTTGTTTTGTATTAATAATTTCCTATTTTGTTTCAAAACATTCAAAATATGTGCTATAAAAGGGTTAATGGCACTATTTGCAGGTGCCTTACTTCCCCTCTAAACCATTCTTTCCAGGCCCACTCCCCTTACAGTGTCCTCTTCCATCTGAACCCAATGCTTCTGTTTTTCTCTGTGCCATGCATATAGCGTTTTCAGTTGTGCAGCTTTATAGTATTTGTTAAAATTAGGCACCCCGAGCCCCCCCTCTCCCTTAGCCCTCTGTAGAGTTGACATAGCAACCCTAAGGTTCCTATTTTGCCATATAAATCTCTTAATGCTTCTTTGCAAGTGCTTTAACTTTTGGGGTGGTACCAATATCGGCAGTGCTTGAAACAGAAACAAAAAACGGGGCAGAAGCATCATCTTTACCGCTGCAATGCATTCAAACCAAGATATGAAGCCCTGCCCTCACCCGGCCAGCAAACTTTCTACTTGCCCAAATAACTTTATATAATTTAGATTAACTTCACAGTCTTCAACTAGTTCAGAATACAGCCGCTTGTTTACTCTCTTACTCCTCCCCCCGCGATCACATTACTCCCCTCCTCCTCCGCTTACACTGGCTCCCACTTAACTTCCGCTTCCACTACAAAATACTCATACTCACTCACAAAGCATTGCACACTGGTTCCCCACAGTACCTAGCTGACTCTATCCGTTTACAACCTTCCCCTCGCCTCCTCCGTTCAGCACATGGCTACCGTCTCTATCTCCCTTCCCCTTCCTCAGCCCATTTGGAAACGACACAACACTCCGCATTTTACTTTCTGGCTCCAGCACTCTGGAATTCACTCCCATCTGCCCTCTGTACCGAGCTTTCCTTCCCTCGATTTAAGTCCCTACTCAAGACCTACCTCTTTCAACAGGCGTTTGATCTACCAGACCCTTAGGAGTGACTGGCCTTCCCACACATACCTCCCCTAACCTGTCTCTCTCCCACTTTTGCTTCTCTGTCTCTCGCTGTCCTGTCTGAGTAATGGCGTTCTTTTCCCCTTTTCCTGATTTTACTGTTTAATTATATTGTACACCGCCCTGACGCACCTGCCTGGGTGGTATATCAAGCGACAAATAAAGATAAAAGATAAAGATAAAGATCATAGCCTCCACCCTGTTGCTCATGTGAATCCCTAGATACCTAATAGCCCTCTTGGCCCATCTAAAGGGGTACTTTTTTCATAATATCCCCTGCTCTTCCTCCCCCAGTGTCAAGTTCACAATTTCAGATTTTGTCCAGTTGATAGCAAATCCCGACAGCCTCCCATATTCTTCTAATTCCCACATTAATATTGGTATAGAACTTCTCGGCCTGGACACACTCATTATAATATTATCCGCAAATAATGATATTCTGTATTCTGTCCTTCCTACCATTATTCCCTTCAAATCCTCCCTTTCTCTCACCCTCTCTGCAAACGGCTCCACTGATAACGCGACTAGCAGGGGTGACAGTGGACATCCTTGCCTCGTCCCTCTCCCTTGCTCAAAGAATGCTGAATATGCTCCATTCACTCGGACACAGGCCTTCGGGTTACATTATAGTGCTCTTACCCACCCCGTAAACTCTTCACCCCACCCCATTCTATCCATTACCTGAAAGAGAAAAGGCCAGGACACCTGGTCGAAAGCCTTTTCCCATCTAAGGATATTAGCAGAGCCTCCTTCTTTCTTTGCCCAACCAACCATATAGTGTTTAAGATCTTCCTAATGTTTTCCGCTACCTACCTCCCCGGTATAAAATCCACTTGAACTTGGTGGATCAATTTCCCTACTACCTTATTTAAACGTGTAGCTAGTATTTTGGCCAATAATTTAGCATCAAGGTTTAGCAAACATATTGGTCTATAGAAAGAACATTATTGCAGATCCTTACCTTCTTTATGTATTACTGTGATCCCTGCCCATCCCATGGTATCTGCTAGCCCCCGCCCTTGGTAGATTGAACAACCTCAATAATGGTACAGATAAAATCTCACTGAATTTTCTATAAAGCCTCACTGTAAGCCCATCCAGCCCCGGGGCCTTGTCTACTTTTAACTGTTTTATGGCTTGCAAGGCTTCCTCTATCTGTATGGCTTTATTTAACTCTTTTTGTTCCTCCTCTATCAATTTTGGGAGCTTTATAGAATCTAGATAACTTTGTATTCTTTCCACATCTGGAGAAGCTCTAGCTGCATACAACGCTTGATATATAATATCTTTTAAAAGCCTTCCGAATGTCCCCATCTTTATGAATGATTTTCCCGTCCCAGTCCCTAATTTTCAATATTTGTGATCCCAGTTTCCTTTGTTTCAGCTTCTGTGCCATATATCGCCCTGCTTTGTTTCCCCCTTCAAAGAACTCCTGTTTCAATAATTGCAGACGGTATCTTATATTCTCTGCCTGCATGGCATTTATCTGCGCTCTAACAACCAGCACTTGGCCTCTATAGGTCTCTTTTCTATCCTGTGCTTCTAGTTCCATTAATCTTTCTCTCAGTTCCCTCTCTCTCTCCCCTCCCTTTCCCTCCTTTTACGTGCCCCTCATTTAATGAGGATTCCCTTTATTACTGCCTTATATCTATCCCAAACTCCCCCCCAGGCCACCTCACCATTGTCATTCCATTAAAATATTCCACTGTCGCCCTCTCTGTCTCCTTACTGACCCTCTCGTCCTCCAGTAAAGATTTGTTTAATCTCCAAAACTGGGTTCCTCCTCCCTCCCCATCTATTGTAAACCTAACCTTGACTAAAGCGTGATCTGACCATGTTATAGGTTCCATTTCCACCCCTTTAACCCTTCCCATCAGCTCCTTTGTTACCCAAATGACATCTATTCTGGAATATGAGCCATGCACAGGAGAGAAATATGAAAACTGCCTTTTTCAGGGATGATAAAATCGCCATGCATCTATCAAGCAGTGCTGTGTGATAAAATTTCGGTATTTTCTCCTATTCGCCCTTTTCCCCTCCCTTTTCCCCGTGGCATCACTGGCCGGATTCCACGTTAAATTAAAATCACCCCCACATATTAGTTTGCCATCTCCTAATTTCCCCACCTCATCATTGAGCCTTGTCCAAAATTCTCTTTGCCCCCCTGTTGGTGCATATACATTCATTATACAATACCATTCATTCCCCATTCTTAGACGTAGTAATACATACCTCCCCTCTTTATCTCTGATTATTTTCTGTACCTCCACCTTAAGTTTAGAAGCTATGAAGATTGCCACCCCTCCTTTCTTTTTTTCCACTGTATTTGATGCATATAGACATATTCCATACCTCTTAAGTTTCACCACGTTTTCTGTTGCCCGTGTTAAGTGTGTTTCCTGTATGAGCACTATCGACGCTTTTTGGCGTGATACTTCTTTATACAATTTCTGCCGTTTAAATGGCGCATTAAGCCCTTTAACATTTAATGTGACTACTTTTAGCTCACCTTAAAGATTTTGTATCCCCCTCCTTCTCTGTTCCCCCTCCCCCGACTCCCTTCCCCATCCCCTGTCTCCACCTTAGAGATTCAGCTTCCATATATAGTGACTGTCTATCAGACCTCAGCCTGCCCTTGCTTATTATCTATTCCCCATATCCCGGCCCACCCTTCCCGTGCTCTCCTCCCTCCAGTTAGGTCTGTCCCCCCCTCCTCGCTCCTCTACTCTATCCCATCTTGACCCTCTCTTGCCCTATATCTCCCACTTCCCCATCCCCCATCATACCGCCCCCCTATTATTCACACTAGTTGCCATCCAGAGTTGTGACTTGAGCTCTCCTCCCGTTCCCTCCCCTCCCGACTCCCTCCTCCTCCCTCTCCTCTCACTTCCCCCCCCCTTCCCCTTCCATGCACTTCCCACAACAGCCCTTATAGAACACTTATCTATATCTTACAACACAGTTCATATAATATTTCCTCCTATGCCCAGTGTTCCTGTTTCCTTCTCCTCAGCCAAAGTCCTTCGCCTTCGCTATTCCACCTTGGTTGCTTTTGGTCAGTCTCGCTATTCTCCGACCAGTAGTTGTTGCTCTGTGCCATCTCAGACTGGCCCCCCTAGTCCTCGATGCCACAGCATTCTTTGTTTTAACTGAGCTCTCCTTTCCCCCTGGAAGATTAGTTAGTCCCAAGTCTCCAAGCACTCCCCAAGCTTCCTCGCTGGTCTTCACCCTCCTTGATTTACCGTTTGCTGCGATCAGTAGACCAAAGGGGTACAGCCATTTGTATCTTGCTGCCTCCCTCCTCAAATAAGCTGTCACTTCCTTCATCTCTCTCCGTCACTGCAGTGCGCCCAACGAAAGATCCTGGAACATTTCCACCACATGTCCTTCCCACTGAGTGTCCCAGTTTCCGTGCCGCCTCAGAAGGTTTTCTTTGGTTTTAAAGGATCTCAGGCACACCACAATGTCTCGTGGTCGATTCTCTCTTATTGGCCCCAGCCCCCTATGCGCTCTTTCAATTTGCAGAGGCTCGCCTTCCCCCCTTTCTTCGAGATCCGCCACTTGTAGCAATGCTCCAAACACTTTTGTGATAACTTCTTCACAGTTTTTGTATTTGGGATCCTCGGGCACCCCTCTCACTCTTATATTACTTCTCCTTGATCTATCCTCCAGATCCTCCATCTTCTCTTTTAATTCTTCCTGAGCCTGCTTTAACTCCTCCCAGCCTTTTTGTAGCTCTTCCACTGCATCCCCTTGTTGTTCCAGCAAGGTTTCTGTTTCTTCTTCCCGGGGATCCCAGGTCCGTTATATCCTGTCTTAAAGATTGCAGTGTCTCTTTTAGGTCATTCGTAGCTCCACTAATTTCTACTTTGAGCTCTTCTTTTAGTTCATTCAGCCACATCTTGATCATGTCAGCCACTCCTGGACCCCAGGCATCCTCCGTCTCTTCCACGGGCTCTGCCTCGTGCTCCGTCACCCCTTTTCCTTCCTTCTCCCCTTCTTTTCCTCCTCTCGAGGTTGCATTGGAGGATCTGAATTACGCCAATTTTTTCTTTGCTGAGGTCCCTCTTCTGGATTTGTCCATCTTGCCCCTCAGCGCCTTTGATGTCTCCCCCAGGCCTTCTGAAATCTTCGGTCTCCCGGACTTACTGCCTGCTTCTCCCTGCCGGTTTTCCTGCTCTGCACTCTGCCGGTACTCCTTTCTCATATATTTCCCCAATAAATTGGGCAGTAAGAGCCTTTAAAGCGCTTTAGCCTGGTTCTCTTTTGTATAGTTATTCTTATTATTGAGTGGTGTTCCGTGCCTTTAAGAGCTGTGCTCTCTCTGCATCACTTGCCTTATCGGCCTCTGTCTAGATGCACCGTTTTCTCCTCCAGCTCACTCAATCGGTCTCCTTTCTGGAAGCTTCTTGCTCCAGTGCCCCTTTCTTGCTCTGATGATCTTGCCAGGCTTATTCATGCCGTGTTGCTCAGGCCGTGTCTGCAGCCTGCCACGTGCTCCCCGCGCACCCTCACTGCTCTGATTGCAGCCGCGGTGCCGGTAAACGCCGTGGCTCTTTCTGCCACCGGACCTGCTCCTACTTTCTTCCGCACTGCTGCCCCTTCATCTCGCCGCTGAATTTTGTATTTATTTGGGGATTTCATCCCATTGATACAGGCTTGGCGGCGGAGCTCCTGCCTTACACCGCCATCAGCCCGATGACGTCACCGGAAGTCTATAAGAGCTCTTTTATGTGTCTAATTGGCCATTTAATATATTGGAATTTATGCACATTGTTCGCATATAAATCTTGACAGTTCCTTAAAAAATTACCCCTTAATGCTTGGATCTAATAAACAGGACATCCACCAAAACATTCCGCTCAGTCTACCAAGCCACTATCAATCCTCTGTTCGAATACTGCAACTCTATATATCAAGGCTTGCCCAAGCATGCTCTGCTTCCACTACAACTCGTCCAGAACACTACAACATGGACCATCTGCCAAATTTCTAGGCAAACCCACATCACACCAATCTTCAAACTTCTCCATTGGCTACACATCAGCTCAAGAATAAAATACAAGGTCCTCACTACCATCCACAAGACTCTAAACAACCAATCTTCTGATCACCTTCAGACGCCAATTCACACTTCTAAGACTAACAGACCAAGAAGAAACAGCACACAAAATCTCCTCAGTCTCCCATCCCAGACTTGCAAGAGCAACCAGAACATACAACTCAGAGCATTCACACTGTACGCCCCCACCCTCTGGAACTCACTACTCCCCAAAATATGAAATATTAAACCCATTGTGGTCTTCCGAAAGAAATTAAAGACCTACCTCTTTCAAGAACACTTCAGCACCGAGTCTCAGCTGAGTGCAAAGCAACATGAACTTTCACAAACCTGACCTCCATGAAGTCCCCCTCCCAGAATCCACAACCCTTTTGTGTTGACCTCTTTGTACGCAGAAATACATCTCTGCACTTGGAAAATTTTGTCTAAGTCAGTCAAAGCCATTCTGCTAAGAGTAATGTGTTGCTAGATTTCTTGGCTGCTTGTCATTTCATTATTGATGATTGCAGCGCCTTAAACATTTTAATGCATGCAAAATCAATTTAATGTGCATTAACCTATATATTAATGTATTTACAATTGATTTCTACACATTAAAAAGTTCTTACATGTGTTAAAACCTTTTTATTAACATAAATGTATAAAACAAATGGTAAAAGTGAATGAATATCGGGAAAAAAATCTAATTTTCCAACACTTAATCGCAAGCCTTTTGCTTGTGCACCTCTTTAATAGTCACAGAGTTGTTAATACATAATATTTTATTTTCCTACATAGAAAATTATGGCAGAAGGAACACCTATCAAGTCTGCCCATACATACATAGTTAAATGATGATGTTAGACCGTTCCACCTTATGATATTTCACTGTATATACCTGCTCTGTTAAATGTTATTTATGACATGTCTCTATACCCACTCAAGATCTCTAGTCTGATGTAATTGCTTTTATTTAATTATTCATATGCTATTCCCCAGTTAATCCTTGTTTTATTCCCCTGTTACCTGTAACTTGGACAAGCTCTCTAAATCTGAGTGTATTTTGTTTAATGTAAACCGCACTGATGTCAAATAGCGTGGTATATAAGAGCTGTTAAATAAATAAATAAATAAAATACCAGCTACGATGATCCTGATGCTCCTTAGTCTCTTGTCCGCTGCTTACAGTATATGTATCTTGCCATACTCTAGTTCCCAGTTTTGCGATGTTTTTTCATCTTGATTAGATTGTAAGCTCTGATGAGCAGGGATTGTATCTTACATGTCTCTACACAGTGCTGCATACACCTTGTAGCAATATACAAATGATTAGTAGTAGTAGTAAGATCTACAATCCCTTCCTTTCTCTCAGAGATCCTTTTGCTTGTCTTATGCCTTACTGAATTCAGACATAGTCATCATCTCTACCACCTCTAATTGCAGGCCACCACTCTTTTCCATAACTACATATTTAGTTAGATTACTCCTGAGTTTACCCCCTTTCATCTACATTCTATGACCTCTCATTACAGAACTTCCTTTCAAATGACAAAGGTCCACTTCCTGTGAGTTTATACAACAGAAGTATTTTTTCACTCAACGTGTAATCAAACTCCGGAATTAGTTACTGGAGGATGTAGTAAAAGCTGTTAGTGTAGCCGGATTTAGAAAAGGTTTGGACAAGTTCCTGAAGGAAAGGTCCATAAATCATTCTTAAAATGTATCTGGGATATCCACTGCTTGCCCCAATACAGCATTGTGGAACCTGTGTCTTTTGGGGAAACTGCTAGGTACTTGTGTCCTAGATTGGCCACTGTTGGAAACAGGATACTTGACTTGATGGACCTTGGTCTGATCCAGTATGGCATATCTTATGTTCTTATGTCTCTACCATATTTCCCCTCTCCTGCCTTTCTTCCAAAATATACAGTGCATATTTAGATCTTTAAGTCTGTCTCCATTTGCTCTATGGCAAAGAGGGGCAACCCAACCATTAGGCAAAATGAAGCAACTGTCTAAAGCAGCGATTTTCAATCAAGTACTCAGGGCACACCTAGGCCAGTGGGGTTTTCAGGATTCCCACAGTGAATATGCATAAGATAGATTTGTATGTACTGCCTTCACTGGAGACAAATCTATCTCATGCATATTCTGAATCCTGAAAACTCAACTGGCCTAGGCGTGCCCTGAGGACTGGGTTGAGAACCACTGGTCTACAGCAGAAGCAGTCAGAGCGAAACAGATCCTGACAGCCATATTAATTCAAAGAACCATCAGAACATTTTTTTATCTGCAGGAAGATTGCGCACACACACAGATGCAAATCAAAGTCTAATATTTTAAAGTATGATATCCAATTATGCATTTTTACAGGACTATTGTGGGAGGGATAGCATTGCAATGATATGGGTGGGGGGGGGGGGGAAGAGGGAAGGTTTGTCTAGGGCAGGGGTGGGCAATTCCGGTCCTGGAGGCCGCAGACCAGTCAGGTTTTCATGATGTCCCTAATGAATATTCATGAGATCTGTTTGCATCCACTGCCTTCCATTGTATGGAAATAGGTCCATGAATATTCATTAGGGACATCATGAAAACCTGACTGGTCTGTGGCCCTCCAGGACCGGAATTGCCCACCCCTGGTCTAGGGCATCCAATATCCTTGCACCAGCCCTTCTGATGAAGACCACTGACCATTTTAGTTGCGTCCCTCTGGACCAACTCTATCCTGTTTGTATCCTTCAAAGGTGTAGTGTCCAGAATTGTGCATAGTATTCCAAATAAGGTTTCACCAGAGACTTATACAGAGGTGCTTTTGCCTCCTTTTTCCTGCTAGCCAGTCCTCTCCCTAATGGACAAACTGGATAGACTACATTGGTCTTTATTTATCACGTCCACTATATATGTTACTATAGAATACTTTAGCCCCTATTTTGAACTACTCCTTGAGGTTTTTGCAGCTCAAATGCATGACCCTATTTTTTTTAGCATTAAATCATAGATGCCAAATTCTAGACCATTCTTCAAGCTTTGCTAGATCGCTCCTCATGTTATCCACACCTTCTAGGGTGTCTACCCAGTTGTAGATTTTGATATCATCTAGAAAAAGACATAACTTTTCCAAAAGCCCTTCCACAATATAGTGCAAAACAGTGGGGAACATATTTGAAACATTTTAGCTGGTTAGCAGACCTGCTAAGCAGCTAAAACACAGTCACCAGGATATTCAGTTGCATATGGTTAATGTTGTTGAATATTCCCTCCTAACTTGGTTAAACACCCTGGAGCTAAGTGGTTAGTGATGGGGCATTCCAGGGGTGGAGTGGTAATGGCACCATAGGTTAACCAGTCAGTGGCCATATTCAGCCACTAACTGATTAGCCAAACCACTTAAAGTTAGAACAGGCGAAAGGCTGCCCTAACTTTAGGAGCTGTTGTAATCTGATGGAACTGAATGGCCCAGCACTGAATATCCAGTTCTATTTAAAGCAGCCATGATCATCCGCTTTAACAGCTCTGGCCCCAACCACTGAAAATGCTCCCCCCCCCCCCTGTTGGTTATGTTCCAGGAAACAATAATAAAATAAAGACTGACAAGTATTATTAGACAACAATAGAAAAATATTGGCGTGTCTGGGTCTTGGATCCATTCCTCTTTGAATCTTATTCATAGGTTTCCTAGATTTTATAAACTTTTTGGCATGCACCATAAATCATGGTTACATATGTATGTTGGATTGACTCTTCAGCTGTCTGTGCTCTATTCATGCTTTGCTTACTTTAAGACCATAACTGCACAGAATGTCCCAATTTACTTACAATTGCTATTGCAAAATGAACTTTAAGCACTAGTATTTATTTAGGAATGGAATAAAAATTGGAATGAAATGGGGAATCACAGTTTGCTGTAATTATATTAGCTTAATGTTTGGTATACTAGCTTTAGAAATTAGTTGTTTTAAGGTGATAGTTTATTAAATTATATTATTATTTAACACTTTTATGGGGCTGGATTTGTATGTAATTAAACATAATATGGAATTAATATTCAAAGTACTTATGTGGCTAGCATTGGGTGGCCCAGAAATGCTTTTTAAAAAATTTGCCACCAGGTTAAACGGACAAATTTTGGCTGTAGAAGTCAATTTATGGGAAAACTATATCCACGTAATTGGTGCATTCCAGGGACGGGGCTTAAATTAATACAAATAGCAGCAATATTCAGTCACTATCCATATAACTATAGCAGGCCTAACTATGTGAATAACTTACCTATATAAAGTTACAGCCACATAGAGACCTATTCTAATTTGTACGTCCTGGCCTACTGTGCACCCGTTCAGAACCGGATGCACAGTGGTAGACGTGGTTCCGATCCCGAGGGGCACATCTAATCCTCGTTGGATCAGAATTGCATCTAAGCCTGTACGTGCAGGCCAGGACCCAATTCCGGTTGGCCTGCATACAGGTTCCTGCCCGGCTAACTCAGTTCGGCTCCTGATTGGAGCCTTGGCGCTGTGGCTTCCAGTTGCCATGGCATCACAGCTCCATTCAGGAGCCACGATTCCCGGCCGCCGCCGACTTTATTCTTTCCCTGCAGCCCGACCCCTGATCTGGCCTCCCATGGCCAGGATCAGGCTTCAGGGAATCTCCTGCACCCCCTCCAACCTTTGCCGCTGCCCGGGCCTGCCAGCTCCTGACCTCTAGGGGAACTTATTCCATCTCAGAGGTGAAATAAGTTCCCTGTCTTGTCTGCTGGCCCTGGACTTACAGGGCTGACATCAGAATCGGCCTTGTACGTCCAGTGCCGTGGATCGCCCACTGTCTACCCTAACTCTGCCTCCGTACCTCCCCCTTCCTGCCCTTGTCTAACCTCCCCGTACAAACTCCTTGTTCGTATGGGAAAGCGTAGTCAAGGATGGCAAGAGGGACAAATTTGTGGTTCAGAATAGACCCCATAGTCAACAGTCTGACCTGTATGGATATTGGCCCTGAATATATGCATAAAGATATGCAGATAAGTTATCCATATATCTTTCTATGGTTGTTGGACTACTACATATCAGCCCCATCATGTGTTTCCTTCATGTATTTTTTAATATATTTTTCCTGACAAGTTTCCTGGAAGCATTCTTTGATAAATCTGATTGTTCTTTTACTGAAAAACACATGCTTAGCACTTATAAAAAATATTACAGCATACTAAATTGCCATGATGAGGACACTAGAAACTCATACCTTCTTACAATCTACACCACACCAACATAGTAGTAACATGTGCAAATTATATTCAGAAAATAGAGGTAGCATATCATAGTAAATGTACAGAATTAATTTGTATTTAAACAAACATGATTTCTTTATTTTTTATGATGTTATTTTGATCTTTTGATAGATTTGATATTGTTTTCTGTTTATTATTTCTTATATTTTGTAGAGATGCTACTGTAAACCACTTAAACATTTATTTTGATGGATGGTATATCAAATAAAGATAACATCTCAGTATTCATTGCCCTGATTCAGTTTGAATAGAAATCTTACACCCTCCAAACTGGTTTCAGAAATAAATTTTAGTGAAAGATTCTGGCCTAAGCAGTGATATGCAAAGCACTATGCAATAATATTTCTATAGGTAGACACCAAAGATATGGATTGTATATAGGGTCCTTTATTATAGATTTAAACATATTTTTACAGTGAACAAGGAAAATAAGGTTTAATTTATCTGGGAAGGCAGTACAGATCCCTAGGCAGTGCAGGGCCAGACAGCAACCCCAGCAGTCAGAAAAGGAGAAAGTTAGTACCAGGGCAATCCAGTGGAGAGAGAGCCCAGCCCTGCAGAGCCTCTGTAGGAACAGGGGAAGAAGGTTAAAGGTTCCCATCCCAGCGCTGACAGCAAGCTGGACAAAAAGTGTTCCTACTCCCCCCACCCCCACTCCCAGGATGGCTGGACACAAGAAGAAGTCTTCTAGAATCTAGGAGAGAAATAGGTCAGACATCAGAGGAGCAAGAATACCTTCCCACTAAAGAGAAAGAATGACATCAGTGACCTTATATGGAGCTATAAAGAAGAAGATTACAATGAGTGACAGGTAAGTAGGAACCAGAGCCTGCTATGGAAGAATACATTGGGCACCTGCTAAGCAGAAGATCAAAGGGCCCATGGAAGTAGGAGGAGCTGAGTTGAAGGGAGAACAAGAGTCTCTAACTCTCCCTCCTCAGGATAGAAGAGGTAGAAAGACTCTCAGACAGCAGAAGATGCCTTGAAGAAGGGGGGAAAAACAGAAGGAGGCAGCTAAAGCCAGAGCAGAGATCTGCCAGGACTGCTGCCTCAATGAAGCACCTGAGAGGAGAAGGCAGGATCAGGGGAAAGGCTGACAAAGTATCCAACAGACCAGAAGCTCAGAGCAACAAGGTAAGCACTAGGTGCAGTGCTGCTAGCAGCAGACAGAGACGGATCAGGAATAGAGGGAACTGCAGAGCGTTCCAGCTGCAGCCAGAAGAGAACAGTGACAGAAAGGGGCAAGCATCTGCTGAAAGCAAAAACATACCAGAGAGCCAAAGACAGGGAGCCTGGGGCCTGGGGACAGCAGAGTTTAAAAGTCCTCCTTGTAAAAACTGAGCCAAGATGTATAGGATCTTAGTAAAAAACTTCCCTAGTAGTTTGGACCCAGCTGTGAAGAGAAACTGAATGGTGACAGACTGCTGTGTTAGTTTCTGCAAGGAGGCTATAACCCGAGCTGTGCTGAGAGACATAACTGGCCCCAAAGCCTGAAAGTGGCAGACACAGAACCTGAAGGGGACCAGAAAGACAGCAGCTGTGCAAGAGCCTTTGGGGCCGTGGCAAGCTGCTTAGAGACTGAGAATCCCTGCAAGCAGGAAGAGCAGCAGCTGCAAGCACTGTGAACCTCCTTCTTATTAGGGACAAAAGTGTTACAGACTCTAGTTAAATTGAGCAGTCTAGTTTTGTTTTATTTCCAGTTCAGATAGTATGCAGTTGAGAATCAGCGCATACACCAAAAGCAGTTTTAGTTTTGGTTTTGGCCTACAGTTTTGTAGTTAGTCAGGTGCGTCAAGGGATCTGAGAGCCTGATCACCCACGTGAGGGGGTGCCGTAGACTTCTGTGAGACCTAAATCTACATAACAGACCGAGACCCCGCCCAGCAGTGAGGGTATCAAGTGAAGCGCCCAGAAGTGAGATTTAAACTCACATCACCACACCTCTGGCCAGACACTAGCTTAACTGTCCCCAATTAGCATTAAGAGCGGGTGCTACAGGGACATATGTGCAAATTGCATGCAGTATTGCTTAATAGGATACACTATGGTTTAATAGTGCACACTATGGCTCAATAGTGCACACTTATTGTCCACATCATGCACTATTGCTCCATAGTGCATACTATTAAGCGATATTGTGCATTATTAATGAGGGGAATGACACAATTTCAGGTTTTTTTTTTCTGTTTTCATTTGAAAACAATATAGGAAATGTCATTGATATTTCCCATTTCATTTCAAATGAATGTACATCCCTATTTCTAGTGGAGTTGCTCTGCCAAAGTCTCCTCCTCTCACCCTCTGCCAAACATTCTCATCCCTCAGCCTCCTGTCCCATAGTGCTCAACATCTCTTCCTCACTTCCTTTGCCCAGAGTCTCTCCTCTCTTCCGCTCCCTCCACGGTATTTTCCCTCTCCCCCACTGATGCCCAGTCCCCCAGCATCACCTCAGTCTACTTGCCCGTTTTCTGCACTGCATCCTTTAAATAAGTACCATAAAATCATTTCCAAATAAAGTACAATACAATAAAGTCCAGTAATGAAGTCATGCTAAAATATTAAAGGTACATCTAAAGCCTCTTTGCACAAATCAACAAAAGGTAACCAACAAAAAGAAAGTCCCGACTGGCCATATTCCTTCTTACCAGTCCCCTGAAAGTTCTCTCAATGAACTATTAAAGAGTCTTGAATTCCTAAGGAATAATGATACCTGGCATCTGAGTAAGTAGCTATATATCCCCACTGACATTACTATCTAACATCCATGAAAGAATAGACATTTTTCAAGTCACAGTGAAAGACCAGTGGGTCACCCTGAATCAGTGTATTTTAAGTAGTGAATTACAAATGGTAGGAACAGCACCCAAATGTGCTCTTTTTCTAATTGAAACCTTCTTTCTTTCTGCCCCCTTCTAATTGAAGGGGTCCCAGGCCTCCTCCTGGTTTTAGCCACAAGGAGCCAGACTACTGCATTCTTTGACTGCTGGTGGGATGACTTGAGCAGCTGCCCTGGGGCTTCTTGCAGTCTTTGGGCACTAGCAGGAGGGCCTCTACTAGCATCCTTAGGAGTCTCCAATTTTCTTCAATCACTGGTAGGATGGGTTTTACCAGCATCCCTACTGCCTTCCTCTTGTCTTTGGTTGCTGAAGTGATGAACTTCTTTAGTAGTATGAAGTCACCAGTGCAAGCATTTCTAGGCGCTTTTCACATAAGCAATAGCAACCATTGTCAAAGGTCAAGTTTTCTGTATGCATGTTTGTTTGCGCATGTACAAATAAGCATGTGCATGCTTAGTTGTCCTCCCTGCAAAATGATGCAGTGTGCCCATGAGAGCAGTGTCTCCCACAGGCAGAAGAGTGGAAGAAGGCCGCAATTGCATCCAGGAAAGCAGCACAGAGCCTGCAAGAGTAGTGTCTCCCGTGAGCAGAAGATGAGAGTAAGGCTGCCATCGTGGCTCGGAGAGATGTACTATGCCTGTGGGCGAAGGTGAGAGCAAGTAGAAGAGAAAAGGATGGCTGCAGTCGTGGCAAAGACCCCTTCTGTCTGCCCATAAGGATCCCATCTCTCATGAGCAGTGGAGGGGGGGGGGGGAGATTGCGATTGCAGCCTTGACAATAGCTGACCACCTGTGGAGACCCCCATCTCCCGTGGGTAGAAGATGGACGATTGTGGCCTGCACCTCCATAAATGTTATACTGGAGGGGGGGGGGGAGGTAGAGAAGGCAGTACAAATTTAAAGGGGGGAATGGAGGGCAGGGGGTGCAAGTGCTAGGGGGGAGGGAGAAGAAGATAGGATCTGGAAGTGGAACAGAGAATGGGGGGGCCAACAGGAGAGGGTTTGGGGGGGGAAGGCAAGGCTGCCCGATTCTGCAAATGTGTCACACTACAAGTGTGCAATTTTCAACTTGTTAAATCTTGCTGGTAGGCACATCTGGAATGCAATCTTATACAGTTCTGCATAGTTAAAGTGTTTTTCTGCACATATTTCATACCTATTTTATAAAGTCAAGTACAGGTGCAAATGAGAAAACACACATGCAGGTGTGCAAAGAGCGCATGTGAATTATAGTATTTCATAATTCGGACATGTACTTTTGTGCTTTGTCCATGCTCCATCCCAGCTCAACTCATGCACATGCCCAAAGAAAAATGTGCATGCAATCAGGATGACGTGTGTACTTATCAATTCGCGACCAGCTAAATTATGCCCATCAACATGCATAAAGCATTAAAATAATGGGACATATGTGCATTGATGGCTCATAACTTGCCGCAGCTCCTTAGGAAATCACTCCTGATGTCCTGACTGATAATGTATGAAATCAGCAATCAAGACGTGCTGACCTGTAGGTTTTAAAACTGCTTACTTTGCTGTGGGCAGGCAATATCTGGAGGTTTTGGGGAGTTTACCTGTTTTGCATATTTGAAGAATTAAGCCTGAATCTAAATGTGAAACTCTACAAGAAAACCCAGGAGCCGCTGGGTCGCCAGGAGTCAGCATTGACGTGCAGGCACACATTGCATTTGCATTTTCATGTGAAATAATGTATTTGTTTCATTCCGTTTGATTTTTTTTAAAAAGAAAGACGTAGTAAAATCACACAAGAAGGCTAATTTTCCAGAGATGTTTTATGACTGTCAATGGAATGGCTAATTAGGTTGCTTTATAAATTTGAAAACCTGCGATGCACTAGACAGCAAGACATTCTGAGGAAGAAGATCATTTGTTTTCTCACAGAGATATTTCCTCATAAGAATATTGGGGTTTATCCGGTTAACAGGTCTGCTAACCGGATAAACCCCACTGAGTTCGATATTCAGCGGTACTAACCGAGCAGTGACACGGAATATCACCTTTAACCATGGCAGCACTGTTCAGACAGTAGCAGGGCAGGGCAAGGGTGGTCCCAGCCTTAATCTGGTTAGCGGTGATTTTCACTCAATAGCTGTACTAACTTTATGTGTTCTATAGCTATTGGAGTGGAGAAGTAGCCTGGTAACCAAGAGACCAGGGCTCAATTCCCACTAGCATTTCTTGTGGTCTTGGGCAAGTCACTTAACCCTCCATTGCCTTAGAAGAACCCTCCATTGCCTACTTCCGGTCACACCTTGCCAAGAAAACCCAGGGGCTGCTAGCTCTCCAGAGTCAGCATTTTCCCAATGGCATATATTGTCATTATTTTTCTAGTTTTCCAGTCCTAATTCTGCAAAATTAAATCTCCAGGAACAAGCAGGAATGCAGTCTTCATATATAGGTGATGTCCTCCAATGGAGTCTGCACGGGAATGCACTCCACCGTCCAACAGGAAAGCCCTTGGAAGTATCCCACTGCACCTGCATGCTTGTCTTCCTGCCTTCCCAGCCTTTCTCCTCAGTTTCTAGTTTTCTGCAGGGCCATTCGGACATCTGTCTTGTCACTGCTGTTAAACTAATTTCTCTATGCCCTTTGGGGTACACGGTGCTTCATTTCTTGCCTTCCCACCGGCTCTGGTACCATCGCTTGACTCTGGTCTATTTTTCTTTTATTTTTAGTTCTATTTTTTCATTTTTTACCACAGCTCCCGCCACTGGGCTCAAGAGCCTAGGCCACCATTGCCTTTTTTGACCTGGCAATGGCTGTGTTCCCGAGTACGGAGAAACAAGCCAGTGGTTTTAAAAAGTGTCCAAAGTGTTGGAACAATATTTCAGCCACCCATAAGCATGAAGGGTGCTTGAAGTGCGTAGGTCCTGACTATGACCTTTACTAAAAAGGGATTAAAAAAACGTGAAAGACAATGTGGGTCTCTGTTTCCGTCAGACTCAGCTGCTTCAGCTCACTGATCAGTGGCCTCCACATCCTCACAGGCATCGACTTCTTCACATGGTTCCCACACCACTGTGAAGTTGAAGCACCTGAGTAAGTACAAGTCTTCTGCTGAAGTGAAGATGTCGATTCCAGAGACCGGCAGAGACAGCAGCATCGAGACTCCCCTAGAGGTGAATCTGACTCTGATTGACCAGCCAAACAGCCTTGATGTGAGGGAGCATCCTCCAAACCACAAGAAGGGCTCTGGGATGCTCCTGAGGGGCCGATCTCCAAGTTGCTACCAGTTCCGTGTTCTCAGACGGTGGCTCATAGTCCTGTACGGCAGTCCACTCAGACTTTGTCCATCTCCCTCAATGCTGGCTCTTGAGCGGAGTGTGGCAGCGATCCTGGCAGCATCAGTGCCAGTGGCCCTGAGGCCATTTGGAACCAAGGTCTCCATGTCAAACTGGGAGGTTGGTACCATAAGGCCTTTGACTTTATCCATACCGGGTTTGGAACCATTATCGTCAAGGCTGATATCGAGGCCGATGTCAATGCCTCCTTTGGAACCAGTTGATACCTGAAGTGGTCAAGTGAACTCAATATCGGCACAACTCAGTTCTGATACCTCAGAACATCGATACTGAGACTGTCATCTGGTGACAGAATGGCATCGGCATCAAAATTCCGATCGTCACTACTTTGAGTTTTTGCCTGATTCCAACTCAGATTCCTTGGAATCGGATGTTGAATCCTCGATTCCTGAGGCCTTGTTGATATTTCTTCTGACCTTTCACCACCAAATGAGTGGTGCCAGTCCCCATTGGAGGATATATCCTTCCAGGAGTTTATCAGGGACATGGTGAGTGCTCTCTCGATTACAATTGCCACCAAGAAGGGATCGAGGACCGAGGAACTGGAAATACTCCAGTATCCCTTGACGCCTAAGGAGGCTGCCACACTCCTGGTGCATTGCATTTTACAGAACCTCATGCTACGCATGTGGGAGGCTGCTCTGACCATGGTCTCAGTTAGTAAGAGACTAGACACGATGTATAGGGTTCCTGAATGCCCGGGCTTCCAGAAACCCCAATTTCCACACCATTCTATGGTGGTGGAATTGGCAATGTGCCGTATTAAAAGTTCAAAGAATTATTCCTCCGAGTAGGGAATCGAGAACTCTGGATGCCTTCAGATGTCGATGTTTCCAGGCAATAATGTTGTCCTCTAGGATTAACTCCTATATGTTGTACATGGGAATGTTCCTAAAAGATATCACTAAAGATCTTCAGGAATTTTCCCCTCTCCTACCAGCAGACAAGCAGGCTGCATACCAGGCCTACTCAAGCATAATCAAAATACTTCCATGTTTCTCACCAGAGCTGCTTTTGACTGCTTTGAATCTACTAGCAGAACTGCAGCGGTATGAATTGGAGCCAGGAGAATGGCCTGGTTACAAGCTTCTGACCTGGATCAGTGGGTCCCTGATAAATTAGCTAACATCCCCTGTACAGGCTAGAATCTCTTCAGGAAAGTCTGGAAGGAGAAGACGGGTGAGATTGAAACAAATGATTTCACTATCAAATGCCTCTCTAGAAAGAAAGCCTCAACCAAAAAGCCCTTCTACCCTAAAAAGAAGAGATACTATCCATCTTATCTACCCTACCTGCATTATCAGCCGCAGCAGCCTCAACAAAAGCAACAAGGTCCACATCAGCCCAAGAGGCCTAAGGCTCCCAAACCTCAACCATCTCCACAAGCCCAGCCTACAACTGATTTTTGACTCCTTCCTGGAGAATATAGTCATACTTCCCCTGAACAATCCCCATCCTTCTCACATTGCAGACCATTTGGTCCATTTTGCCCACTGATATTCTCTCATAACAACAGAGCAATGGACCTTGAATGTGGTCCTCAAGGGGTATCAGCTCCACTTTGAAAGCTTACCTCTGACCATTTTCAAAGGGGAGTTTTCTATGGCACCCCTTCACAGCAGGAAGTAGTTTCTCTGCTGTTGCAGGATGCCATAGAAAGAGTTCTTATTGCACAAGAAGAGATGGGTTTTAACTCCCATTACTTCCTCATCCCCAAAAAGATGGGGGGGATTCAGACCCATTCTAGATCTCTGAGCCCTCAACAAGTTCTTGGTTCAAGAAAAATTCAAGATGGTCTCCCTAGGAACTCTACTTCCATACCTTCAGAGGGATGATTGGCTTTGTTCCCTAGATCTCAAGGTTGCCTATGCTCACATACTCATGCATCCTTCTCACAGACAGTACCTGTGATTCATGTTTCAGGGAGCTCACTAACAGTACTGAGTTCTATCTTTCAGCCTAGCTTTGGCCCCAAGAGTATTCACAAAATTTCTAGGCCCTGGGCATCTTCATCTTTCCCTACTTAGATGACTGGCTCAAGGGCAATTCCCCTCAAGTACTAAACCTGTCCCTTCATGGCACAGTCTCTGTGCTTCAACATCTCAGCTTTGTCATAAATTTCCCAAAGTCTCACCTTGCTCCTACTAAAACATTGAAGTTCATAGGGGCACTCCTAGACACTGTGCAGGCCTGAGCTTTTCTCCCAGGAGACTGCCTGCAGAGCCTCACAGAGCTTGCAAGCCAGGTTCAGCAACAGCATCTCATCACAGCAAGTGACATGGCATGCGGTCCCATTTGCTAGTCTCCACATGCGTCAGGTACAGTGGACCCTTTCCTCTCAGTGGACACAGTTAAAGGATCAACTCAGAGACAGGGTTATCATCATACCTCAGTTAGCCAACTCCCTCTAGTGGTGGTGTATGCCTCAAACCTGCTCGTCGGGTCACCTTTTCAGATGCCTCCACCTCAACCTACCCTCATGACAGTTGCTTCCAAGCAGGGGTAGGGAGCTCACCTGGATGGCTTAGCTGCACAGGACCTGTGGTCTCACCAGGAATCTGCCTATGAGATCAACCTCCTTGAACCGTGCTGATTATGAATAGTGTGGTATAAAAAGAAATAAAAAATAAAAATAACTGCGGACAGTAGTCAATGCCCTTTTGAGTTTTTCATCCTCAATTGACAGGACAAACTGTCCTGATCCAAACCAACAACCAAGTAGCAATTGTCTATATCAACAAGTAGGGAGGCACGGGGTCCCGCCTCCTCTGCGAGGAAGCGATCCACATCTGGACATTTGCCATGTCTCACCACATGCTCTCCCAAGCAGTTTACCTCCCGGGGAAATTCAATGTCCTAGGGGACAAGCTCAGTTGGGTCCTTCTACCTCAAAAGGCGAATCGCCATTGAGGTGTGGCCGATCACATCTTCAAATTATGGGGAACCCCCCATAATCAACCTCTTTGCCATCCCATTAAACACACAGCTCCCACGCTTCTGCTCCAGGGTTCCGTCTCCACAGAGTCAAGCCTTCAATGCATTCGTACTTCATTGGGGGAAGGGTCTGCTTTACGCATATACACCCATTCCCCTGATACCAAAGACTCTGTTCAAGCTATAAGCCGACAGGGGGACAATGATACTCATAGCCTCATTCTGGCCACGTCAACCATGGTTTCCCCTGCTATTTTGACTAGCTCAGCATCAACCTCTCAGTCTGGTATTCGAGCCCAACCTCTTCTCACAGAACCAGGGCATGCGTCTCCATCCCAATATTTGAGCATTCTGCCTGACAGCGTGGCTGCTGAAAAGGTAGTCCTTTCAGACCTCAGCCTGCCAGAAGGCATTAAAGATATCCTCCTTGCATCCCAAAAGGACTCCACTTGACATACCTATGCATTCAAATGGCGCAGATTTGCGCTACCGTGCTCTCAGAAGGATCTCAGCCCTTCACTTACCCGATGGACTACTTGAATATCTCCTCCATATTTCCACTGCAGGTCTTAAGACCAATTTTATTAGGGTCCACCTCAGTGCCATTGTGGCCTTGCACCAACTGGTGGATGCACAAACCATCGCCTCTCACCCTTTAGTGGCTCTCTTTATGCATGGTCTTCTTTTGATTAAACCACCAATCCAGTCCCTACCAGTGGCCTGGGGCTTCAACGTGGTACTCACTCAACTGTGCTACCTCCCTTTGAGTCCCTAGCCTCTACTTCACTGACATTTCTAACCTGGAACGTCTCCTTCCTAGTTGCACTCACCTCAGCTCGCAGGGTTAGCGAGCTGCGAGCTCTAATGGCTCATCAGCCATGTACCAGATTTCACTATGACTGGGTGGTCCTGCGCACCATCCATGCTTCCTTCTGAAGGTAGTTTTCCCCTTCCATCTTAACCAGTCGGTCATCCTTCCGACCTTTTTTCCAAGACCATATACATCTCCATACCCTATATTGCAAGTGAGCTTTAGCCTATTACTTAGACAGAACCAAGGTTCACAGAAAATCTCAACTCTTCATATCCTTTGATTCTAGTCACCTGGGCAAACTGGTGATGAAGCAGACTTTATCTAACTGGATAGCAGATTGCATTTTGTTCGCTTATGCACAAGCAGATCTTTCCTTAGAGGGTCATGTAACAGCCCACAATGTTCGTGCCATGGCCACCATGGTGGCCCATTTACATTCTGTCTCCATATCAGAGATCTGCCGGGCTGCCACATGGTCTTTCATACATTCTTTTGCAGCCCATTACTATCTGGACAAGGACCCCCATAGGGACATTGACTCTGGTGTATCTAAGTCCCAAAGAGGTGCCGGAGTATGGCTTATACTCCGGCACCTCTTTGGGACTTAGATACACCTTCCCTCCGGCCCTCTGTTTCTCCCAGCTACCATGCTACCATCAGTGATGACAGCGTGGTCAAGAAGACGAGTCTGGTGGATTGGCAGACTCCCCACGTTGTTGTTCAATGGGTTTTACCCCTTTTGTCACACCCTGCTACTCGCCACAAGGATCAAGTAGCCTTGAGCTAGGGAGTCCCATATGTGAAGACTGCATTCCTGCTTGTTCCTGGAGATAGTGTAGTTACTCACCTGTAACAGGTGATCTCCGGGAATGGCAGGAATCAGTCTTCACAACTCGCCCTCCTCCCCAACGAGTTGTAGGGTTCTTTTCTTTTTTTTTCCTTCTCAGCTATAAATCTCACTGAGGAAAAAGGCTGGAAAGATGGGAAGGCAGACGTGATGGGACACTTCCAAGGCCTCTCCTGTTGGCTGTTGAGGAGCGTTCCTGTGCAGGCTACTTCAGAGGATGTCACCCATATGTGAAGACCGATTTCTGTGTTCTTGGAGATCACCTGTTACAGGTGAGTAATTATGCTTTCTAAGTGGTTTTACAGTATAGCACAAGTGTTCCTAATTATTATCTGCATGTTTGGTTGTTTTAGCAGCTTATAGAAAAATTTGAAACTTCGGATTTAAGTGCAGCATAGAATAGGAATATGTATATCATGTGTGCAAAATAAGTAAAATATGTTTGCATAAAGATGACTCTGAAAACTAGCATGCTAGAGAAAACTTTCTGACCAGGCATTTCTCCAAATAAATGTATATCACAGAGCTAAAAGAAAGTTTGCGTTGAGCAGGAATGAATGCTAATTAGCTAATCATAAAAACAAGTAAGGAAATAATAAAAGACTTTCATAAAGGATAAAAATGGCCCAGTCATTTTCTGAGAAAACTTGGACCGGGACTGGAACTTTAACCAAGTGAAGTATATTTTATCATAAGAAAGTTAATGCATTTTTCAGACATGAAAGTAGATGTAATTTTGAATGAAAGGGGAACGAACATTGCCTATTGAAAACAATGTAGAGTTGGCTTAAAAGCCAGCGATGTGCTACTTGCCTCACCTCACATCTCATATTCATTATTTGCAGGGGTTTTTTGAGGGGCTATGCATTGGTATGGAGCATTGGCACCATTTTGATTGCCTGCTAAAATTGACCCATGGTCCTTATATATTAATGAAAGAGCCCTGCATATGGGTACCCGCACCTTGTTTTCCTAGAAAAATGCACTGATTATATTTGTTTGTTGTTTCTTATGGAGTCAGGGTGTCAATTATAATTATTGAAATTTAAAATGGCCCATGGTATATTCCTTCATGAAGAAGCTAGTAAAAAAAGAAGATGAGCTCTTTTCTCTTGTAATCAGATTCTACCATGTGAATTCTGGCTCTGGGCTGAAGTGTGAAAGGGTTTTTTTTTTCTGCAGGAAATGTAAATTTAGAGAGAGAGATCAGTGCATGCAAAGCTTGTGTTTAATGTAATATACCATTCAGGAGAATAGTATCTGCAATGGAATAATTGTTTGAACCTACAGAGTAAATTGCTTGCACAGTGATATAGTGAAGCTAGATTAGCATAGATTTGGCACAGTTTTTTTAGTTAATTAGCTTTATGAATATGCTATTATTGGCTGGTGCAAGGTATTAGCCAGAAAAATTAGGAAAGAGATTAAATGGTTTTGAAGCTAATTTATGATTCAGAACATACCTTTTAATGGAATGTTTTAAGTAAAGAATCTAATTATTTGAAATAGTTAATAGACACTTACTCTACTCTGCCTTACCCTACAGACAAAGATTTACACAAACAAATGGCTATATCACTATTGTAAATAATACCGGTAACTCAATTATGTTTTGATGACCTGTACATAGTTTGAATAGTGTTATTCTAGTTAATGTTCAAAACATGTTCAATGTAACTAAACGTGTACATAGTTAACACAAGTTCCATGTAAAATATACAGAAGTATATTGATTTTTGTTCGATGTGAACCGCCCCTGATCTCTGGAAGGGGCGGTATATAAGAAACTGTTAAATAAATAAAGAATAAAAAAAAAAAGAATAGTGCACCCACATTTTATGTTAGACATACTAGATTCAGGGCCGGCCCATCCATTGAGCGAGAATGTTTTTTGCACAGGGCCCCGCGTTTCAGGGGGGCCCGCGCAAAGAACATTCCGCTTTAAAAGTAAATTAAACAAAAAAAAAAAGCTGGCTGCTGCCACCACCGTGGCAGCGGCAGAATCGAGTGTCCCGTGGGGCCCCCCCTGCCTAGCAGAGCACTCCCTCCCTCCCTTCCTGCTTGCTTGCCTCAGTCCCTCTCCGCTTCGGCTTTCAGAGCCGCGAATGGAGAGCTTCTCCCTCGCGACTCTGTTAAGCCCACTGGGGCAGATGGGAAATTTCCCATTAGCCCCAGCAGGCTTAACAGAGCCGTGAAGGAGAAACTCTCCCTTCGCGGCTCTAAGCCGAAGCGGAGAGGTACTGAGGCAGGCAAATTTTCAACTGCTGGCCAGTTAGCTACGTAAACCGGCTAAAGTTAAGACAGTCTTTATTTTTCCTAATTGGTTTAGTGCTATTGAATATCCCGTTGACCATGATTTAACTGGTAATTAGGCCTTTTACTAAAGGGACACGCATTGACAGCCAGTGCAGGGCCATTAAAGTTAGCGCAGGCCGATTAATACACTAACTGTGAATTGTGCATTGGGTTGGTAAGGGGGCAAGTTAGGGGTAGAGAGTGGGCTTGATGAGCACTGCACAGTTACACAAGGATAAACACTGCACACTAACTGTGACCCTTGCAATTAGGTGGTGTTAGATGTACCCATGCTATTTTTTTGCTGCGTTAGGGCACAGGGCTCCACATTAACTAACAGGAACATGCTTTCTATAACCCAACAGTTAACGCGGTGGTGCTGCACCTAACATGTCATGGTTTTGGTGCTATTGGCACGTTAGGTGCAACACCTTAGTACCCTTTAGTAAAAGGCCCCCTAGAGTAGGATTACTGCCTTGAACAGGCTCCAAAAACTCTCTAAACCTGCCCCCAAAATATGGAAAGTTTATGCTGCAATTGACGAGACTCATGACCAGGGTCTAGGCCTCTGTTTCAAATGTGGAGACTGCAGCGGATGTCAGGTGAAACATGGATATAGCACCTGGATATAGCCACATTCGCCATAGACGCTTGCCGTTTTGTGCCAGGCACTTCCAGCATCTGAGTTGTTAAAATATCCCGCTAAAGGTAGGAGAATATCCGAGTTTCAACTAATCCTCCTGCCTTCAGATTGCCTATCCCAGAACATTTTAATTGATATTGTTCTTGTTTCTTTTGCATTGTCATCTCCTCCTGTTCTTCTACCCAGCTGGCTGATCTCCAGCCCATGCTTGTCTCTGCTGCTATCCCCAAGCTGTCCACTCTTGGTTCCTGCCGCTCAGTGCTGCTTCCCCCCAACAGGTCGCTCTTCTGTGGCTCTAAGCTGCTCTGTCCAGCTGGCTGTCCTCCATCCCCTGCCACTCTCAGCTCTTTCCTCCCCCAGCTGATTCAGATGTCATCTCCTGGTGCCCAAGCTGTTGTTGTAGGTAGATTAATACTGCACAGAAATCACATCCAGACATGTTTCCTGCCATCCATATGACCTTTGCTTGGCAATTTTTCCAGGGTGGCAGCAGGGAAAGTGTGGTAACCTGCCACCAATGTTGCCATTTGAAGTTAACATGGAAGCTTATGCATGTGTGTGTACATTAGCACTCACATTCATGGGAGGGGAGTCGTAATTTAAAAAGTTAACAATATCTTCTAAGATGCATTCAATTTCTTCTGTTAATGTGCCTGTGATCATTTTTGCATATTTTAATGTGTGTTCCTTTTCCTTTGCATTAGTACATAATAAGCTTGTTTGCATAGTTTCCTCTCTCATTGGTATTTAGCACAGATTTTGTATTAAAGTTTACATAAAGTAACTTGCATTGAAACCACCATTAACATATATAAATGCTCATAGTCAAAATTATATACATTGAGCTTCAGTTAAGAACTTGCATTAACTTGAGTTAACAAGTGTCAATGTGCATTTAGGGACGTGTTTACTAAAATGCACTAAGTTAGCTTACATTGAGGCCCATTATTTAGTGAGGTGGTGCGAGGCACGCTAACTGATGGGGGGGGGGGGTGTGCCTCGCATGTCCCTATGCAGTTAGAGCGGATTCCTCTCTGCCTCCATACTTAACCTTTTGCCCCAATTAACATGATTGCATTTTCCACCACCCACTGAGGTGGAGGAAAGTGCACCCACGCTAATTGCAACATTGCCGTTAGCCTGTTCCAAAGACGCTGGTGTTAACTCAATATGCGCACGCTATCCCTGAAATGCCAGGTCTCCGCCCCAACCCACATTAAGCAGTGAGTGTGGGATTCTTACCGCAGCTGCATTTTTAGAGCGCAGCAACAGTTACCATGCGCGCTTGGTGCACAGTAAACCCCACACTAACCATTAGCGTACTTTAGCGCACAGTTAAAAACAGCCATTGAGAATAATGGGGTTTTTAATATTCAACACCTATCAAATCATATTAATATGTATTAGTAACTGAGGCCTATTGATATGGGGAGTTAGGAATCTTTCTTGGACCCTTGGGAAACATATTGGAACTGAATCCCTACATTAAGAAGCCTGCTTTCACTGGGCACCTGTAATTAGGTGCCCAAAACGTAGCTGGCAAAGGGGATGGAATTAGGGCAAGGAAACCAAGCTCTGATTTTTAGTAGTGGGCACCTGAATTAGGCTTCTAAATCAAGGCAAATAAATTGCAGGCTTAAATTTAGGTCATGTTTCAGCCAAATACCCAGGCACCTAAATAGGGCTAAATTTAGATGCCTAAATAGAGGCATTTAAATGAAGTACTCAATTTTTTTGTTTTAAAATAGGCCTCCCTGATTTTTCTCCCATTTTGTGTCTCTGGCGGAAAAGGCTTAGTAAATTGCACTGTGGAATGTATGGATTGGGCAGATATATAAGGCAGAATTAAGTAATTATGTAGAGTATATTGTTATGAAATAGGATCCACCATGTAATGGGTTGATTATACTGTAGAATTCATGTGCCTCTTGGCACTGGAAGCAATATCTTCTGCTTTGCAAGCCTTTGTTTACCAACTGATTAATATTCATTAGTGCTGTGTTAATGTTGCAAATGTGTCCTTTAGTAATTTGATTCATGCTATATTTAAATGGCTATTAAGAATGACTTGTATTGGGGTTAAAAAAAAAACATTTTTTGGTAATGGTTAAGGCATTATAGCAAAGAGCTCCACAATACTTCACTTCTCACAAATCATCCCGGAGTCGTACTGTATAATAAAAATGTTGCCTACCTCCATATTATTCTTATGCACATCTGGAAATTGGCTTGACAGCCGCAGGTAAAGTAGCCAGAGAGATTGACATTCATGTTTATTTATTGCAAACTACAAGCGATGTCTTGCCCTGTCGCCTGCTCCATAATCCAAATGCATGTGTGGCTGATGCCCATAAGAAGACTAATAGGGCCCAGTTTACTAAACATTTTCCCATAGACACAATTAAGTGTAGGGCAATTTTTAAGCGGTTTTTACACATATATGCTGGCAGAGAGATACAAAAAAGCTTCTATAAAATTACTCTTTAAGAGACACAGAGATATCCCGCTATAAAAAATGCATTATTGTGGATTTTTTTAATTTTTACTCTTAAAAAATGTATATCTGCTACATTATGATGTGTACACCGTGGAGGTCTTTTACCAGCCAGCATAAAAGGGCTCATGTCATTTGCATAGTGTGTGTTTTCACTGTGGGTGCAGTTTTATTTATTTAATAGGCTTTATCATTTCAATCAAAGTGGTTTACATTGAAACTTAAACTTGGTAATGTACATTAAACAGGGACATTGATAACTTGGATTTTTCTGAGGCAGTGGAGGGTTAAGTGGCTTGCCCAAGGCCACAAGGAGTGCTAGTGGGAATCAAACCCTGGTCTCTGGGTTCCCAAGCCAGTGCTCTAACCATTAGGCTACTCCTCCACTCAGACAGGTGGCATGAGTCTGGACTTGTACTGATTATAGAACAGGATCAGTTATATGCGTACTTACAAAAAGTAGGTGTGCTCATTGACACTATCATTAGGGCTGGAGTAAGGGATCACATCTTAATTTAAGACACATTCTCTGCCACTTGTGCTAATATTGTATAGTATTTTTAAGTAGCTGCCTAGTTGTCTTTATTAAATAGGTTTAAATTTGGGAGCATTAATACTCGTATGCATTTTATCTTGGCACACTGTTATAAAATTACCCCTGTGGGTAGGCAGCTACTTAGGTGGGTGCTGTTTTATGAAGACAAGATGGCAGCTACCTGTTTTTATAAAATGCATGAGTGACAGAGAATGTGCCTTCACTTGCGGTGCACATATTTATACCAGCCCTGAAGCTGATGTGAATGTCCAGGCCTTATATTTTCTAGTATGTGATACTATAAATTATACTATTATATCATCTATAGGGCTGATACTCAACAGTGGCAGCTAGGTGCTTTCAAGGCAGCTAGTCACTGCCGCTTTACATAAACTCAGATATTCAGTGCCGGAACTTATCCAGCATCCTGCATGGAATATCCAGGATTTGCGGACAGCGGCAATGCTATCCAGTTAGCAGCGATATTCAGCCACTAACTGGCTAGCGACTGGTACCCACCCCCCACCCCCCCAATCCGATCCAGTCACAGACCACCCTAGTTAAACCGGGTGTTTTTCACGCCATCTGTGGCAATATTAAATGGTGCTATATGGATAGTGCCGCTGAATATTGGGATCAGCGTGTTTTAGCCAGTTTGCAGTTCTGCTAATCAGCTAAAATGCTTTGAATGTCCCCGCCCCCATGTGCATAATCATGTCCTCCGTCTACCTCTGTCCAGACTCCGCCCATATGCACACCCACTGGCAAAGTACATGCATTCATGTGAATGTATGTACTTTTACGATGGTCGGTATTTTATAGGAGACCATTAACACAGGTAAATAATTGAAATAGTGGACGAGTAGCATAGTGGTTATAGCACTGGCTTGGTAACCAAGCAACCAGGATTCAATTCCCACTAGCACTCCTTGTGGCCTTGGGCAAGTCACTTAACCCTCCATTGCCTCGGAAGAAAGGCCTGGCAATCTACTTCCGGTGACACTGCCAAGAAAACCCAGGAGCTTCTGGGTCGCCAGGAGTCAGGACTGACTTGAAGGCACACATTGCATTGCAACTGAAATAGCAGCAAAGCAGGCACAATGCCCCCTCATCAAATCATCACCGTTTTGTGGACTTTCCACTGTTTTATGTGGAACTCATTGCGGAAAGAACTGAGTGGGGGCAAGGCCAAAGCAGTGAAGGTAAAGACGAGCGATGTTCCAACTTTTCTGACCTGTCAGCATTTGCAGTACTCTGATTTCTAAGACTACTAACTGCACCTGTGCCAAGGGAAATCCTGCTTTTTTTCAAAACCTTTACAGCATATTAACTTTTACAAAGAGAGAACGCCTGAAAGCAATTGATTCATCTTTATCCTACACCTTCATCTAGACTGCTGCGTACGGCATTTGATTTATGATGGCCTGCACTGTGCTATTATGGAATATAATTACTAAGGCAAAATATTCAGCCAAGATCGAAAAATAATTTACAGTATAATGAATTGTCTCCCATTTTAGGGATTGGAGCCAAAAAACGTTTTAAGGTATTTATTTAGCCGTGCTTTTATACCGGGTCAAAGCGGTTTACAAACAACTCAAAGTTACAATAAAAAACATGGAGCATAAACATTAACTATGTACAAATAACTTAACTATATACATTGGTTTGTACTATATATATTGGGGTGCATGGATGCGTGGGTTGGAGCTTTATTAAGGCGAAGCGAAGGCGGTCTGATGGGGATAGGTGGGATTATGTTACAGGTCCATAGTGTTCAATGAACAGATGGGTCTTCAGATGGAGGTGATGAGGGGAGATGATGGAGACGGCAATTGGGCTGCTCTGGTTCTGCTAGAATTTCACCACTATCCTGAGGGGGGGGATGCATAGTGTTGCATACAATGCCAGATATGTACGGGCTGATATTCCGCAGAAACTATGTGCTTGCCAGTAAATGGCAAACGCATAACTTCCCTATCCGCATGCTTTCAAAAACTATACAGATAATATCAGGCTGTTTATGGCCAGATAATATCCATAGGATTAGGGGTCAGGTTAGAAGAGAAGCAGAACGTAGCACCAGAATTCATCCATTGTGTGGCAATATTCATCCATTAAATGGATAGCGCCATTGTGATTACTGTTCAATACAGGAGCGGATTGCCCTATCGAAATCTGGGACATTCCCTAGTGGGATGCTAATATAAACAAACAGTATTGTCCCCACAAAGTCTATTGTCTCAATGGCATGGGGGTTTGCAGGCCAGCAATACAGGAATAATAGAAGATGCTCACCCATGAGACCCTACGCCTTTAAGAGTGCAGACACATTGCTGTCAGAATTTATTTACATCAATTGGTATGAGCATGGTGCTGGAGCCACAGAGTTTGCAGCTTCAAAGGGAGAGAGAGACTGAGGGGAGAGAATGGGCTGGAAACAGGAACTTCAGGTCTGAACTGATATTTGGTGACAATCCTTTTCTGGTTCAATACATATATTCAGCACCTCTGCCTATACAGATACAGCCCTGAATATGCAAAGATGATATTGTAAAGGTAGCAATGAAGTGCTGATATTGGATGACTTTAATCTACTAAACATGGATTGGACCATTTTGTCTGCAAATCTGGAAAAAAAACATGGTGGATGCTTTTCAAGAAGCATTGCTTAGACAAATAGTGACTGAATCCACCAGAGAAAGGATCTAGTACTCACCAATGGAGATACCATGTCTAACGTCCGAGTTAGAGCCCACTTGAGCGGCAGTAATCACCATACTATGTGGTTTGAGGTTAAAGCCAAGGCAGAGGCCAATCACAACAAAGAAAGTCCTAGATTTCAAAAACGCTCACTTTAGTAAAATGGGAAAGTACCTGAGGGAGGAGTTGGCAGGGTGGGAGCAGATAAGGGAAGTGAAAGGGCAATGGGCTAAACTGAAAGAGATTATAAAAAAAGCAACAGATCTGTATGTAAGGAAAGTAAATAAAAACAAGAGAAAAAGGAAACCTATATGATTCTCCAAAGAAGTGGCTGCACAAATAATGGCAAAAAACTCACAACTTTCAGAAAATTCAATTTACCTAAACAGGAACATAGAAAAGAATACTGGATAAAACTGAAAGAGGCAAAGAGAGAAATTAGGATGGAAAAAGCAAACGCACAAGAAAAGATGGCTAAAGATATGAACTGAGGAGACAAAACTTTTTTTCAGGCATATTAGGGAGAGGAGAAAGGCCAGAAGTGGAACTGCAAGATTTAGAAGTGCTGAGGACAGATGTATGGAAAGTGACATGGAAAAAGCAGAAATGCTGAACAAATACTTGAGTTCCATATTCATGAAACAAAATCCTGGAGAACGATCATGCATGATTGATAAAGGTACTAATGAGAATGGAATAAATACCACGCCATTCATGGAAGAAGATGTTTTTGAACAGCTTCCAAACTGAAAGTGAACAAGGTCATGGGATCGGATAAGTTACATCCCAGGATACCGAGAAAAATCTGAGAGATTCTGGTGGCACATTTAAAGGATGTGTTTAATAGATCCTTGGAGAGGGGGGAGGTTCTGTAGGATTGAAGAAGGGCTAACACATACCTCTTCACAAAGGTGGTAATAGGGAAGAGGTGGTAAACTATAGGCCTGTAAGCCTTACCTCAGTGGTGGGAAAAATAATGGAGGTGCTTCTGAAAGAAGAAATAGTGGAATTTCTAGAATTCAATGGATTGCATGATCTGAGGCAACATGGTTTTACCAAAGGACAATCGTGCCAAACAAATTTGATTTATTTCTTTGACTGGGTGACCAGAAAACTAGATCAATGGCATATGATGAATGTGATCTACCTAGATTTCAGTAAAGTCTTAGACACTGTTCCTCATAGGAGTCTTATGAATAAACTGAGCAGCCTGTGGATGAGTCCCA
Organism: Ichthyophis bannanicus; assembly: GCA_033557465.1. Lineage (NCBI taxonomy): Eukaryota > Metazoa > Chordata > Amphibia > Gymnophiona > Ichthyophiidae > Ichthyophis > Ichthyophis bannanicus. The sequence goes on from CM066038.1 coordinate 402,918,559, forward strand.
AGGTACTGAACTGGATCAGAAATTGGTTGACTGAAACAAAACAGAGCATGGTACTAAATGGAATTCACTCAGAAGAAAGCAAGGTGAGTACTGAAGGGCCTCGTGGTATTGGCCCTTCAATGTCTTTGTGATTGATATAGCTGAAGTATTGAAAGGAAAAGTGCCTTTTTGCAGATGACATGACGATTTTCAATAGAGTAGACTTCTCAGAGGAAATAGACAACATGATAAAAAATCTACAAAAATTAGAAGAATAGTCTAATGCATGGCAGTTAAGATTTAATGCAAAACGGTGTAGCGTGATGCACTTGGGATACAGGAATCCAATGGAGATGTATGCAATACAGGAAGAGAGGTTGATGTGCATGCACCAGGAGATGGACCTTGAAGTGATAGTGTCTGAGGATCTCAAGTTGGCAAAACAATGTGACAAGATGGTAGCCAAGGCCAGAAGGATGTTAGGTTGTATACTCAAAAGAATAACTAGCAGAAAGGCAATATTAATGCCCCCCTTACAAGTCATTGGTGAGGCCTCACTTTCTCAATGGAGAAAGGTGAATAGTGGAGTACCCCAGGGATCTGTGCTGGGCCTGCTGCTTTTTAACCCTTTGAAGACAGCAAGGTTTCTAGATTGATGAGATGTATGAAGTGGCATGTTAGATTCAACAATACTTTTGAACAACAAATACAAAAATTTCAAACATGTGACACTGTGGGGGGTGGCGCTATAAAAAGGGACATATTTGTCCCTATGGTCGTCAAGAGAATAATGGGACATATTTGTCCCGTGTGTTAATTTACACATAACATCTCAGTTATATTAAAATTAATTTTATATTTGTTTTTAATTAAGGGTAATCATGTAATTTTTCATATATTTCTGTTTATTGAGCAACTTGAGCAAAATTTATTTAGAAAATACAAGTGCAAAAATGTTAAGCATGCAAAACCTTAGTATATCAAGCTTCTGTCTTAGGGTGAGCATCAGCATGAAATCAAAAAGATTTATTATATTTGAAAATAAGCAATTAGACATTAATATAGTAAATAGTAAGCAAAAGCCTAATTGTCTGAGAAACAGTTCAGGCTATGATAATCAGCAAAGCAGTTACGTGTCTTAGTGTAGCACAAGTGAATGCTACATGTGTCACAGAAGCTGTCTGTGTGATTTTCAACTCCAGATTTGGCACACTGAGCACATCGTCTGCGTTGATCACTTCTTGTCAGGGAATGTTCTGGTTTTGGTGCTGGAAGAACACACCGTGAACCTCTAACTGGTGCTGATGGTGCATTTCTTTGACGGTTGGAGTACCGTCCAATAAGATCCCTTGCTATCAACTGACGATATTCCAGTGGTGTTATTGCCTTATAATCAGGGTCCCTCTCTTGCTGCAGTTGAACATAAATGCAATGACTATTGTTGACAGCAATATCAAGAAGATCAAAGAAGATTTTCAAGTAATACTTAATTTTTGACTTTCGGTCAGTCTCGTACAAAACATTTTTTTGGTCCATGAGGTCCACACCACCCATGTATTTGTTGTAAGTTGTAACAATGGAAGGACATGAAACACGCAGCTTATCTGCAGATCCTGCTTGCCTTCTTAGCACATACATGACATCATCCTTTGAACATGGTAGGAAATTTGATAATAGAATCACTGACTTGTTGTCCAACCATTTCACACAAGTAACACCATTTGCTGTCATATAATCCATGTCACCACGTTTCATTTCCTTATCCGATTTCAAATTCTTTGGCATGTGCTTCCGGTCTACACGAACTGTGCCACATAGGTAAATCTTCTTTTGTAGCATCTGAAATTGCAACATTGGCGAATTGAAGAAATTGTCAATAAAAATTTGGCAACATAGCTGTTTGAGTGCTTTTGACAGCATTATGACCACCCCCTCCCCAAGTCCATACTCTGTCTCCATTTTTCGTCCAGTATACAGGTCAAACTGCTAAAGATAGCCTGAGATCGCATCACATCTGCACCACAGTTTAAATCCCCACTTCACAGGCTTGTTCCTTATGTACTGCTTCATGATGTTTTGGCCTTTGAATTTTATCATGTGCTCATCAATTGACTGCTGCTTGCCTGCATTTCTAGCTGCCTGGAAGCATCGATTGAAGTGGTTGATCAATAGGCGAACCTTGAAAGCCCAATCACACTGTGGGTGAGTTCTCGGTAGCATATCATCATTATTTGAAAAATGCAAGGCAGAGCGAATTGTTTCAAATCACGTCCGAGTCATTGCATTTGCAATGAATGGAACCTGCAGATCTGGTTGAGTAGACCAATAATCTCTAATTGTGGGCAGAACATGGTAACCCATGACCAGACACATCCCAAGGAAGGCTTGGAGCTCATTTCTCATCTGTGAGAAATGGAATGCCTCTTTGCTTCATATATAGTTCACTCTGTTCTGCGATTAGTGAGACTAAGGAGTTGAAATCAGACACTTGTTCAAAAACAGAAGCTGCACTAATGTCTTCAGAATCATCAAACTTCAGATTTACTTTTCCATAATCATAGTCAATTGTCTTGGAGTTGTCTTTCACCGGCTTCCTTCCCCATTTGAAGTGTACTGTAGTTTGCACTGACCTTCCACTTGCTCGTGATTTAGTCGTTGGGGGCAAGTCTTCATCCATTGGTTGTGTTGCTTGTTTTTGAATATCATCAGGATGATATGCATCATTTGTCTTTTTTCATTTGTGTGAATTCTTTCTAGAATTTTATGTAGTTGGCTGTACCTGCATCGACTGTTCTTTTGCTCCGGAGACTACTGATGGAGATGGAGTCTATGGTACATTTACGTTTAGATTTACCGTAGAATGTCGCAAATATGAATGTTGAAGCTCCACTGGCTAGATTTGTACTACTACTAGGATTAGTAGTTTCAATTGTCAAAGAATCAGGATGTTCTATGACCACTTCCTCGTCAACACTGTCGACATCTTCAAGGAACAAATTTTGATCTTTGTCATCAAGAAGCAAATCATCATCATCAGAATCGCTACTCTCAGCAAACAAGAGTTTTGTATATCTGCTTCACGTATTCTAAACAAACGCTCACGCATCTTTTTTTGAAGTATGGTTTTCTACGAATTGACGAACGATAACTAACTGTTAACATGCGACAAAAGTAGTACTGTATTTTTTCAGTTATAGACCACAGGGACAAATGTGTCCCAGAGCAATAAAACTCACAAAAATTGATAAAAATAGCAATTTCTCTAAAGAAAACTATTCAAATTTTGACAAAGACATGGGCGTAATTAAATATGAAAGTTCACATAACATCCGGCTTCTTACATCATTTTCTATGGAACACCAAAAGAACACAAATTCCTATTTCCATATTGGTAAATTATTAAGTGCTTTATAGAAATAAATGCTACATGAATTGGTCATTAAACAGAATCATTTGACAGAATAATGTTTTATCTTGATGTGAACAGAAATTAAAATGGATTTCAAATAAAAATTGCATGTTTTATGAGTTTTAAAACTTATGGGACAAATATGTCCCCTGGTCCTTAAAGGGTTAACATCTTTATAAATGACATGGAAATGGGAATACAAGTGAGGTGATCAAATTTGCAGATGACACAAAATTATTCAAAGTTGTTTAAAACACAAGAGGATTGTGAAAAATAGTACAAGGAACTTGATAAATTGGAAGACTGGATGTTCAAATGGCAGACGAAATTTAATGTCGACAAGTGCAAAGTTATGCATCTAGGAAAGAACAACCCAGTCTACGGTTACACGATGCAAGGTTCCACATTAGGAACCACCACCCAGGAAAAAGATTTAGGCCTTTTGGGAATCTGTCAGGTACTTGTGACCCGGATTGGCCACTGTTGGAAACAGGATACTGGGCTTGATGGATCTTGGTCTAACACAGTATGGCATTTCTGATGTTCTTATGTTCTCCTTGGGAGTATTGTATTCAGATATGGAGACCATACCTTGCAAAGGATATAAAAAGATTTGAAATAGTTCAGAGGAAGGTGACCAAGATGATTTGGAGCCGGCGCCAGAAGGCATATGAAAAAAGACTTGAAGACCTCAATATGTGTATCATAGAGGAGAAGAGCAGCAGAGGGGATATGATACAGATGTTTAAATACTTAGAGTATTCATGAACAAACAACCATTTGCAAAGAAGAGGAAGCTGTGAAACTAGAGGGCATGAAATGAAGCTGCAAGGAGGTAGCCATAAAAGCAACATCAGGCAATATTTTTTTTCACAGAAAGGGTGGTGGTTGCCTGGAATGGCTTCCCGTTGAAGGTGGTACGGGCACAAACAGTGACAGAATTCCAAAAATAATGGGACAGACACATAGGCTGGTCCCCATATAGCAAGAGGATGGAACTAAAGCAAACATAAGGGGGGGGGGGGGGTAACCTGCAAGTACAACCCTAAACAAAGAGAGAGAGGTGTCCTGCACAGAGCAGTGGGTACAACCCTAAACAAAGAGAGAGAGGTGTCCTGCACAGAGCAGTGGGTACAACCCTAAACAAAGAGAGAGAGGTGTCCTGCACAGAGCAGTGGGTACAACCCTAAACAAAGAGAGAGAGGTGTCCTGCACAGAGCAGTGGGTACAATCCTAAACAAAGGCACAGAGGTGGTAACCTGCATGGAGCCGCACCTTACTTGGCAGACTAAATGGACCAAACTGGCATTTATCTGCTGTCAGATACTATGTTACTGTTACTATGGTATATGTATTCATTTCAGTGCTGGGTCAAATGCTCAACTTGATGCTGAGACCATGTTGGCAGAATATCAGGCAGGTAATGTTTTTAAAGAAGAAGGGTATCCTAAAGACACATCCAAAAAGTCGATAAATGTTTTCTCTCAATATATGGGAATTTTTTTTTCAGTATATTTCTTTTGGGTTTAATTTTTTTCATTTCTAGGCTTGTTCTCCTCGAGCAATAATAGAAACATAGAAACATGATGACAGAAAAAGACCACATGGCCTATCTAGTCTGCCCTTCCATATCAGCCACTACAACAGTCCTTTAGAGATCTTCTGTGCTTGTCCCATGCTTCTTTAAGTTCAGATACTGTCCTCATATCTACTACCTCCACTGGGAGACTATTCCACGGATACACTACCCTTTCCATAAAGAAATATTTCCACATATCACTCCTGAATCTATCCCCTTTTACCTTCATCCTATGTCCCTGCGTAGCAGAGCTTGCTTTCATTTGAAAGAGGCTCTCCCCCTGTGCATTTATGCCACAGAGGTATTTAAACATCTCAATCATATCACCTCTGGAAGAAGTCACTGGGGGTGGAGGGGGGGGGGGGAGAAACAGGTCAGGTCCTGTCGCCTGAAAAGAAGGCATAAAGTATGACAAAATCAGTACTGCAGGGCATTGAGTCAGAAAGGATTAAAGTTTTGCAGGAAACAAAATCTGCTGTAGAATCTATATGGATTGAAATTCCATGTAAAAGGAGGAAGGCGATGGCAGTGGGGGTGTACTATCGACCGCCTGGCCAGAATGACCAAATGGATGATGAAATGCTCAAAGAAATCAAGGAAGCTAACAAAAGTTACAGCGCAGTAATAATAATGGGTGATTTCAACTACCCCGGTATCGACTGGGTCAGTGTCACGTCAGGACATGCTAGGGAGATAAAGTTCCTAGATGAAATAAATGACTGCTTCTTGGAGCAGCTGGTTCATGAACCGACCAGAGGGGAAGCCATATTAGACATAGTCCTTAGTGGAACACCAGATCTACTGCAAGAGATAAGGTTGTTGGGGCCACTTGGCAATAGTGATCATAGCATGATTGCCTTTGATTTAATTAGTGGAGGAGGGATAGTAAGGAAATCCACAGTACTACCTTTTAACTTTCGAAAGGGAGACTATGATAAAATGAGGAAAACAGTTAAGAAAAAACTAAAAGGAGCAGTTGCAAAGGTTAAAGACGTACATCAGGCTTGGCTGTTGTTGAAAAATACTATCTTGGAAGCCCAGACCAGCTGTATTCCATGCTTTAAGAAAAGTGGAAGGAAGTCCAAAAAACTGCCAGCATGGTTTAAAGGTGAGGTCAGAGAGGCTGCTGTTGCCAAAAAAGCATCTTTCAGGAAATAGAAAAAAAAGCCAAACGACGAAACCTGGAAACAGCACAAGCACTGGCAAATCAAATGCAAGGCATTGATAAGGCAGGCAAAGGGAGAATTTGAGAAGAAGCTTGCTGCGGAAGCAAAAACGCGAAGTAAAGACCTTTTCAAGTACATTCATAGCAAAAAACCTGTGAAAGAGTCAGTTGGTCCATTAGATGATAAAGCAGTTAAAGGAGCACTAAGAGGCGACAAGGTGATAGCGGAGAGACTGAATGAATTCTTTGCTTCGGTCTTTACTGAGGAAGATGGAAGATGTAGGGATGTTACCCATGACTGAAGTGGTATTTAAAGGTGCGGAAGAATTGAAGGAAATATTGATACATCGGGAAGATGTATTACAACTATTAGATAAACTGAAGAGTAGCAAATCACCTGGGCCGGATGGTATACATCCAAGGGTGTTGAAAGAACTGAAATATGAGATTGCAGACCTGCTATTAGTAATCTGTGAACTATCATTAAAATCATCTCTAATACCTGAAGATTGGAGGATTGCCAATGTAACACCAATTTTTAAAAAGGGTTCCAGGGGTGATCCGGGAAACTACAGACCGGTGAGCCTGACGTCAGTACCGGGAAAAAATGGTAGAAACCATCATAAAGAATAAAATTACTCAGCATGTAGATAGTCATGACCTAATGGGAGACAGCCAACATGGCTTTAGACAAGGAAGATCTTGTCTTACTAATCTGTTATGTTTTTTTGTAGGAGTGAATAATCAGGTGGACAAAGGTGAGTCGGTTGATATTGTGTATCTGGACTTTCAGAAAGCCTTTGACAAGGTCCCTCATGAGAGACTTTTGGCAAAACTAAAGAGTCATGGGATAGGAGGCAGTGTACTATTGTGGATCAGGATCTGGTTAAAAGATAGAAAGCAGAGGGTAGGGCTAAATGGCCAATTTTTCCAATGGAGAAAGGTGAATAGTGGTGTACCCCAGGGATCTGTGCTGGGTCCGCTGCTTTTTGACATATTCATAAATGTCCTGGAAAGTGGAATAATGAGTGAGGTTATCAAATTTGCAGATGACACAAAACTATTTAAAGTTGTTAAAACCCAAGAGGATTGTGGAAAATTGCAAGAGGATCTTGATAAATTGGAAGACTGGGCATCAAAATGGCAGATGAAATTTAATGTGGACAAGTGCAAAGTTATGCACCTAGGGAAGAACAACCCAAACTATGGTTACACGATGCAAGGTTCCACATTAGGAACTACCACCCAGGAAAAAGATTTAGGCATCATTGTGGATACCATGTTAAAACCCTCGGCCCAGTGTGCAGCAGCGGCCAAGAGAGCAAATAGAATGCTAGGTTTGATAAGGAAAGGAATGGAAAATAAAACAAAAGATATTATAATGCCTCTATAGCGTTCCATGGTGAGACCGCACCTTGAATATTGTGTGCAATTCTGGTCGCCGTATCTTAAAAAGGATATAGCGATTTTAGAAAAGATTCAGAGAAGAGCCACCAAAATGGTAAAGGGGACGGAAGGATACTCCTATGAAGAAAGGCTAAAAAGGTTAGGGCTCTTTAACCTGGAAAAGAGACGGCTGAGGGGAGATATGATAGAAGCCTATAAATTAATGAACGGAGTGGAACGGGTAAACGTAGATTGATTGTTTACCTTATCAGAATATAGAAAGACTAGGGGACATGCAATGAAGCTACAGGGTAAACTATTTAAGACTAATAAAAGAAAATATTTTTTCACTCAACGTGTAATCAAACTCTGGAATTTGTTACCGGAGGATGTAGTAAAGGCTGTTAGTGTAGCTGAGTTTAAAAAAGGTTTGGACAAGTTCCTGGAGGAAAGGTCCATAAACCATTATTAAGAAGGGACCCAGGATATCAATGCTTGAACCAATACAAGCATTGTGGAACCTGTGTCCCTTGGGGAAACTGCTAGGTACATATGACCTAGATTGGCCACTGTTGGAAACAGAATACTGGGCCTGATGGACCTTGGTCTGACCCAGTATGGCATATCTTATGTTATGTTATGTTCTTATAACCCCACAGCAGAAAACACTGAGTAACCCATGGTGGCGCCATTTTCCATGTGCTGTTGAGTGGCTGACGAAGAGAGAGAAAGTGGTTATGGTGAGGTGAAGATGTGCAGAGACTATTTCCAGGGTCCCAACCCTCAGGCAGCTGAAGAGGACGGAGAAGGAGCTGTGGCTGAGATAAAGATGTGCGGAGATTGCTGCTGAGGACCCAACGCTTGGCCAGCTGAAGAAGAGGAAGAGAAAGCCGCAGTTGCAGGGAAGTAGTGCAGAGCTACTGTCCGGGATCCTACCCCCAGGGTGGACTAGCAGGAAGGAAGTCCCGGCCTAGTAAGTTAGGGGAGAGGAGAGAAGGGGAAGTGTAGGCAGAGACTGTAGAGGAGCAGAGAATGGAAGTGGGTATAGACTCTAGAGGAAGGGATGGATGGATGGATGGATGGATGGGGAGGGAAGATGTGCAAGGGGGAGGGGAATGTGCAAGGGTGGAGACAGTTAACGAGAGAGGGGGACAAGAGAGGAGACAACAGAAAGGTGAGGGAGGTTGAGGAAATGAGTCTGGGTAGTAGGAGAGAGTGTATGGGGTAGGGGAGGGAATGCTTATAGTCCTACCAACAGGATCATACTGTCTGATGCACTTTACCACACATACCTCCCCACACACACCCCTCAAACCTCTGTTAGACATCCCACATACATATCCTCACAGATCCCAGAACCCTCCCCCCCCCCCAAACATCTCACATCCCCATTCCTGCGCTTCCCATTGGTCTCTTAGACATCTGGCACAAATTCCAATGGAACTGTACCTACACAGTGTTCATAGATACAAATATATACACCATACTACACACAGACACCTTACAACCCTCGTACTCACCCACACAGTCTCAACACCCTATCAAGACACATTTTACACCGAGTTCTCCAGACAGACATGCCTGAGTCTGTGAACAGAGGAAGCAGAAATGCAGCATTGTGTCCCATTGCAAATGTGCACTTTTTAATTTGTTTATTTTTGTGGGTTTTATTCTATTTGAGGAATAGCATCTGGGGGTGGGATGGTAAAGAGCAGCTAAACAATAGATTTTGACAGTCGGGGAAGGGGAGGGGGGGAGGAAGATGTAAAGCTTAAAGTTTGCCTAGGGTGCCAACACCTTGAACCAACTCTTGGGTTGCCCCTGCCCCTGACATATCCTTAAACCTTCCTCCTCGTCTTTGATCATTAGCCTGGAGGAGCTCATTTTTCACCATGCAGAAAGAGAAGCAAAGTTATAGATACTAAAAATTGGAGAAATGCCCAAGCAGTCATGTTTATATTATACCCCCAAAATAATTCTGTAGTAGCAATTGCCTTTAGCAAAGAGACATAAAATAGGCACTTTTTGGACTTCTCACATGGCCATCCTGTTATAAAATCAGGCCCACAAGCAGTGCAATTGGCATTTACAGGTGCACCAAGCACAATGTACACACGAAAACCTCCTAATAAAGCTGCTCTTTTCTTAAACTTTTATTTTAAAATAAAATGTTTGTTCCAGTTGTGTATGACACAAAATTTAGGTGTTTCTTTAGTGCTACTATCTGTATTTTAGAAAAGGCTCTGTGTTCACCAGACCTTTTCTAAAATTCTAGGGTGTTGATATTCTAAACGGTTTAGCAGGACCCGCTAACCAGCTGAAACCCGTTCTGTCCAATATTCTGCCCCCCAGTACCTTTCATCTCTCATCTCTCCTTACACCCGCTCTCAGTTGCTTCGCTCTTCTAACAGTCTTCGTTTATCTGTGCCCTTTACTCGTACTGCCAATTCCAGACTTCGCTCCTTCCAAATAGCAGCACCCTTTGCTTGGAATAGTATTCCTATCTCGGTGCGCCATTTTCCCTGGCCATTTTCAAATCCAGACTAAAATCCCACCTCTTCACTATTGCTTTCCGTTCCTGTCTTACCCTATCTTGATCTCTCTATCACCATTTGCTTACTTTGTCCTGTAAATTTTTACAGGAAAGCGTAGTTGATGCTGGCACCCGGGGGTGTGGATGCCTTATTGCGTGCTGTGTGTGTTTGTGTGGTGGGCCTGGTGGAGGGGGGTGGCAGTATGTGCGCTGTCATCTGAGTAGTGTTTGAGGAAGAGGTGATGCTTTAATGCCTTTCTAAATTGGGCCAGGTTGGAGATTGCCCGTATGATAGGTGGAAGGGCGTTCCAGCATCTGGGCGCGTAGAAACTAAAAGCCCTGTTTGTCGTTGCCTCCGTGCATTGTGTTGTTTCCTTTGGGATTATTAGATGGTGAGCTCTGATGAGCAGGGACTGTCTCTCTTCTATGTTTGTACAGCGCTTCGTATGTTGCGGCGCTTTATAAGTCTTTAATAATAATAATAATAATAATAATTCAATGGCACTAACTGGTTAGCACTGCTGAATATCACCACTAGAAGCATGCCGTTCATTTTGGGGCGGTCTGTGAGCGGAGCTGGCACAGTCCTGATGCCTCTCCAGTTAGTGGCGATATTCAGCAGCTAACCAGATAAAAAAAACACATAAAAGTTAGGACAGGTCAATGGCTGTCCTAATTATATGCGGCTTTTGCTATCCGGTTAGTGGCTGAATATCACCGTCAGCCAACTAACAAAAGTGCATGCAATGAGACCGAATAACCGGACACCTGATAGGCTCCAACAGTGAATATCCAGTTTTAGTTTCAGTGCTGGTGGCTGGATCCTTTAAAAACACTGACTACTGCCAATGGAGGTTTAATGACTTGCCTAAGGCCACAAGGAGTGCTAGTGGGAATCAAACCCTGGTCTCTTGGTGATCTAGCCAGTGCTCTAACCATTTGGCTATTCCTTGGTAAGGTTAGTGATGCTTTATAGGTGGCCTAGTAGGAAGTGGCAACATGTCCCTTACATCTGTCCTTGAATTTGACAGAACACTGAAATGTGTTTGCTTCAGGGATTTATTTGAGGCGGTATTAAGTGGTACAGAGTACTGGCACTTTTTTCATTGCCTGTTAAAACTGACCTACGTTCCTCATGTACTAATGAAGAAGCTCCACATGAATATTGGCATTTTTTTCCAAGGAAAAGCGCACTGGTTTGCTTACAGCATGAAACCTTGCAATGTGTTTGCTTAGAGCATAAGACTTGCATGTCTCTTTCAGATTTCTGCAGCGTCCATGTCATAGTACAGTGACAAAAATGTGACAGCTAATGAGATCACCGAGCTTCACTCATGCAGTTTACTGTATTACAAAAACAATCTGTCATCTGTCATCGCCAAAGAGAGGCACGGAACATGCAAGACTACAGAGATTCTCATGCCCAAGTATATTCTCAGCACTTTCTCCAATCTCACCGTGCACTGACTAAATGCCACGCAGTCTGTAGTCAGATCATTTTAATAAAAGCAAAACTGTCACAGCTCCATTCGGTGTTTGCTTTTCCCGCTGCCTGTGCTAATCAGACACTTGATGACCTCCTGGAGGAGTCTATGCTTCTAGAAGCTGAACAAGTAAAGTTTTGCACCAATGTTGCTCTTCCAAAATCAATGAGGTCAAAAGCATAGTAATTTTTATTACAATGACATCGCTGTAGCCCTAAACTACAGTGCCAGTGCTTCTGCTGGCTCCTATGACTGGGAAAGGATGCATGAAAGAAAGGTGCGTGCTACACACAGGCTCTCAGAATGACAATATATCAGCGTGGTCTCACTTAGAAAAAAGCAGACTAAAATAATTCTAATTTGCTCCTTTTTGGAAGTCCTGTTCAGAGCCAGGATCCAAATCGTTCCCTTCTTTAAAGTGTATCTTCATTTCACATTTGCACAGTTTAAGATCTTTAGAAATCAGCTCAAAGATAACACCATAATGCACAAATCCCTTAATAAAGAAGAACCATGTATTCTTTCACTGTCATTTCCAAGGGCAAATGTCCTTCTAAACCTGCTGTCCCACATGAAACTAACACTCAAGACAGAAAAAGGAATCTGCATACTAAGATTTTCTCCCATTTTATGTCTATGGGGGACATGCTTCTAATATAGGGCCCAAAGTCTTTACTTTTAGATTCTGAAGTTTGCTGACAATGGTTAGGGAAAAGTAAGCTCCATCATGGGGTCGTACACTTTTACATTCTTAAACCAAGGAATGCGGCAAGAGGTCAAGGCTTGCCTTTCATGAAAATTCCTCCTCATTCTTACATTCAAAACAATCTTAGGAAAAAAAGTCTGAAACTGTAAAAACCCCCATCAAAGGTGACTTGGAAAAACAGCTTTTCTACCAAGCAGTTTTGAATCCCAGTACCTCAGAGAGCGAACAACCTCGCAGTCACAATCCACCCACTCACAAGCGGACGGGCTGTCAGTACAAATGGCATGAGAAGATTTTGATGCTTAGACTGACCAGACAATTGAGTATGTGCAGGAAGCCAATGCTGATGAAAATGAGGATCTAATCAAATAAGGCATACAGAATAACAGCAGCATAATGATATGTAAGCCAGAATGTTGTAAAGAGAGAACACCACAGGAATACTTTACAGCTTATCCTACCTTGGAACAGTCAGCAAAAAGTTGCCAGCCATAGTGTGTGTGAAAATAAGAATAAATATAGAAGAGCGGCAGAAAATGAAATCCTTCGAGCTGATAGATTCATAGGAAAACCCAGAAGAATGGTACAGCAAGACTTCATTACAGTCAGCTTTGTTTCCTTGCAATAGCAGCAAATGAGATCCCCCTTTAACCACTCCCCCTCCCTCTCTGGACCACCTCTTTTCCCTCCCTTTACTTGTTAACTATTTTCTCTACTGTTTTTCTCAGCTTTTGCCTCTCTCTCTTGCTTCTTCTGCTGGCCTTTCCCTTGCTTCTTGTACTCACACCTGACCTTGCCATATGTTTCCGGACCTTTCCCATCATAATCCTATGTTTCCATGTTTCTACATTCATCTCTGCTATTCTTCATTTTTCCCTCTCAGTTCTTATTAATCGTTCATTCTTCTCTACTATATACAAATCCTTACTTCTTCCTCCTGCTCTATTTCTATTTTTAACTTTCTTTTAGTAGTTGTATTCCTTTTAGATTTTTTTACCTTTTTTTCATTAAAATTCATATAATCACCTTAACGTGTAATGCTGAAACCTGGAAATATTAAGAAAAGCAATCAGTGCTGATAAAACAGAAAGTAAAAACATTCAACTCCAATACAAATTTACTGTAAAACAAAACAGATTTTGAACCAGTTGAAAATGAAGACTTACAGCGTGACATAATGACAGATTTCTCCTTTTACCACTGGTGTACTTAGGCTTTTCTGCTTGAGGTACTCAGTGGGGTGAGGGTGTGGCAATGTGTGTCTAAGCAGGGTGACACATGGTGTGTGAGATGGGGCTGAACATGGTTTGTGTGTGTTGGAGAGGTGTGGTGTATATCAAGAGTATATATGTGTGATGTGCTATGTATGTTTGGGTCCACTGGGAAGGTGTTGATGTGGGGGCAGTGTATATCTGGGAGGGATGTATGTCGACAGGGGCATGTTTGGTCAGGGTATGGTATATGTGGTGAGGGGGGTATGTAGAGGTGTGGGCTTGTGTGTTGGAGGACTATGAGGGACAGGGTGGGCAAGAGAGTATTATATGGCATAGGTAAATCTTCAGCCTTGTGTACCCTGGAATTGATGTTCAGACCCCTAAGAGTCCCCTTCCTTGAGATTTCAATAATTCAACTCAACAATGAAGGTTATCCCATTTGAGGCCTCCCAGAACAATCTTGTAAATGCACATAATTGAATCTAATATTAAGGGGGTTATTTTAAAAGAACCTTCATGCATGACAAGCATTTTAGAATAGGGACTTTTAAAATATGGGGATGATTAGCACTTCTAAAATTCCTGGAGGCACGATTAGGGTGAGGAGAGGGAGTGGTTAGAGGGAATCTACATCTGTAGGGGAAACTGTCGATCTCAACATTTACAACCGCTCCTTAGCCTGGATCCCTTCCCTACCCTTCCTGACAGGTGATCCCCCCCTCTTCCACACATCTCTCATTCCCCTTAACCCCCCCCATCCAATTATCCAACCCCCCCAGAAACAACTCTCCACAGCACAAATACCCCCTCACTTGACACCCCCTTGGAATGCCTCCCAGACCCCCCAACCCCTGATGGTAATCCCTGGCTTTACCAGGGGTCCCTGGAGTATAGTGGGATAGGAGCTAGGACCATGCCAAGAGAGCAATGCACCTTGTGTGACCTGGCATCAACCTGTGTGACCACAATGCTCTCCTAGCCCTTCACACAGTCCTGGCAGGAGCGACATCCAGCTACTCCTGCTCGATGGAGCCCAAGACCCCGGTGACCCCTAGTGAAGGTTTCACAGTATTACTGCTATGGGCCAGGTTGACAAATAAGGGTCAAAAGCAATTTTAGAAAGCTGCTACCGATGCATATGTATGGGTATTTCTATGTGTTTCCCTCACATGGAGCTTTCTAAACTCGCTGCTCCTGATGTACATGGAGAGCATACGCATGCAGTCTTGCATCAATTTTAGAAGAGTTTCTACATTTGGCAGAGCCTCTTGTAAAATACCATGGAAATTCTGCAGACTGTGGATTAAGAGAAATTTGTTGAAGATAGTTCCTTGATTTGAAGATTTAAGATAAATTGTCTATTAATATTACTCTGCAATAGACCTTTGAGAGACTTTGTGGACAGATGATGATCCTTAATTATTAATTGGTCCTTAATTATTAATATATTAGAGGCAAAATGATATATGTACAAAACCAATAACATACAAATACCTTGCTGAGGTGTTCTTGAGTCTGTTTTAGAAAGGCATCATAGGTACCTATGTTGTTGTTAAGTGCCGTCAAGTCGGTGTTGACTCATGGCGACCCTCTGGATTGTTTTCCTAAATTGTAATTTGTTTTTTTTGTGACTATCCATTGGGTTTTCGTGGCAAGATACAGAAGTAGATTGACAGGCCTTTCTTCCACGCAGTTTAAGTTTAGTGTTGTTGCTGTTACAGAAATGCAATCCTCCGCCGCCAACACTGTCCCATTCTGTTGCTGCTGCCCGGATGGGTGGTTTGTCTTGGTCTGGCACCTCAGCTGAGACCTGTCCATCTTGGGAGACCCTGCCAGTAGTTAAACTACCGATAGCTTAGCCCTCAGCATCACTGATGCACACAAGCCCTCACAGCATGACAAGCACCTATGCGCTTTTATAAAATACTCTCATAAAATGATGCCCAGTGGCACACAAATTTACACCTGCTCTAAAGGTGTCAATGGGTGGATGCACTCTGGAGGTAATTTAATGAAGGCTTTCTCATGTATATGTGCTCTAATCACTGCAAGAGCCATACACCATAAAATAAAAATCCTCCACAATCTTTGGCCTCAACTAACAACATATTTTATTTTTATTTATTTATTTTAGGTTTTTCTATACCGCGCTCTTTAAAATCAGCTTTGTTTACAGTTAGAACAAATTTGTACAGTGCAGGCGGCATCCGCATTGTAGTTACAAGGAACAGGGTTTACAACTTGGCTAACTGGGGCAACTATGTACAGGCTACTTAGTAGCAGGCTACTCAGTTAATAACTATATACACAGGCAAAACAGTCGGGTCAGCGATGGAGGGTGGGGACATGACTACTTGGTGGCTATTTTCAAGCTTGTGTGCTATATACAGGATTGTGTGCTCTATACTAGGTTGTGTACTATATACAGTTGCATATCAGGTGTCTGGCCGCGTTACTAGGCAGGGGTGTGACTGCGTGTTGATGTGTCTGGGGTGCTGTGTTGGTGGTTGCGTGAGGCTGGATGTTTTGAATCTCCCTTGTGGGAGTAGTACTGGAGAAACAGGTGGTGTTTCAGAGCCTTTCTGAATTGGGCGAGGTCAGTTATGGATCGGACGTTGGGTGGGAGGGCATTCCAGCATGTGGGTGTGTAGTACACGAAGGCCCTGTTTCTTGTTGCTTGCGAGCACTTCGTGATCTTGCTGGGGATGTTCAGTGTGTTGGCAGTGGCTGACCTTCTGACTCTGTTTGAGGGAGTGGGGAGGATAAGGTCCATGATGGAGGTGGAAGTGATACCATGGATGGCCTTGAATGTCATCAATAAAATTTTGAAAGCAAGTCTGCAGTGGACCGGTAGCCAAAGTAGCTGTTTCAGGATTGGCGTTATATGGTCACTCCTGGCAGCTCCAAGTAATATTCTGGCAGCTGCATTCATTGCGAGCTGTAGCGGGTTCAGTGTGCTTTTTGGAAGACCTTGTAGGATTGAGTTGGTGTAATCAAAGTGGGGAGTTACTAAGGCTTGGTAGACTGTCTGGAAAACCTCCGGCGCCAGTAGGGGTCTAAGATGCCGGACCATCCTTATTTTGTGGTATATTGCTTTGACAGTGTTATTTACGTGGGCTTTCATGTCCAACTGTTGGTCAAGGATGACCCCTAGGTAGAGGATCATGGTTTCCTTTGAAGCTCTGCACCTCTCATCTTTAGAGATGCGAGGGGGGGGGAGGGGGGAGGTGAACGCTTGGTTCCTGGTGATGAATAGAGCCTCAGTTTTCTTAAAGTTTATTCAGAGGTTTTCTGTATGGAGCCATTCGGTTACAGCATCGAAACAGGTGGTTAGAGGTGAAAAGTCTGGATGGTCAGTTGAAAATGGCATGTAGAGTAGCACGTCGTCCGCATACATGAGGCAGTAGATATTGAAGGAGCGGGCGAGTGCACAGATGGGCTGCATATATACGTTGAAGAACAGTGCTGAGAGTGAGGAGCCCTGCGGTATGCCCTGTTCTTGCCAGAACGGGATGGAGGTCTTGAGGCCACTGAGTACGTGTTGCCATCTGTCTGTGAGGTATGATCTGCACCAGCTTAAGGCTGTGTCCTGGATCCCTTTCTCTGCAAGACGGCTTAAGAGCAGTTCGTGGTCCACGGAGTCGAAAGCTGCGGCGATGTCCAGGAAGATTAAGGCGTATCCCTGTCTTATGTTGTCCAATCCTGTGATTAGTGTGATGAAGAGGCTAGTCAGGAGTGTCTCGACTCTGTGCAGTTCTCTGAATCCATGTTGGCTTGGGTCAAGGGGAGCAGTGGTCTCAATATGGTGTTGGATTTGACATTGGACAAGTTTTTCGATTATTTTGGCCATTAGAGGGATGCTTGAAATTGGTCTGTAAGAATCCATTTTCTGGGGGTCGAGTTTGGTGTTTTTTAGAAGTGGTCTAATGAATGTTTGTTTCAAGCTTCATGGGAAAGTGCCCGTAGAGAAGGATAGGTCTATAAGTTTGGCTAGAAAGGGACTGAACTCTTTGTGTAGTGTTTTTATCCAGAACGCTGGGCAAGGGTCGTTTGGGGCTGTGGTGGTGTTGATAGCAGTAATGGTGTCTTTGATGTCTCTCGCTGATGGTGCTGAGAAGGTGGCTAGAGGTGTTGGGTGGTGCAATCCGTGTATGGGTGTGGATGGTACAGTCTTGTCAGTCTGGATTGATTTCGATTGGAGGTAGTCTGTGAACTCCTGTGGCTGTGGCATGCTCAGTTGGGTGGGCGAAGGTTCATTTGTAAGGGATCTCACCAATTTAAATAGGTCCCGTGGTTTGTTCAGGGAGTGCTGTAGGAGTTTGGCGTGGTACTGCTTCATTTGCTCTGAGATCGCTAGATGGTGTTTTTCCAGATGGGTGGTGTAAGTTTCCTGGTCGGCAGTGGAACGTGATCGTCGCCATCGTCTTTCAAGTTTCCTTATTTGGCGGAGTGAGGTTTGTAGCTCAGGGGAGTACCATGGTGAAGCCTTCCTTCTCGTTGGGGACGTGTCTGCCACTGGTTGGTGGGAGATGAAGCTGAGGCTTTTGTTCCAAGCAGAGAGCATTTCCTTGAGGTTAAGGTCTTGGAAGTCGAATAGAGGACGGGTTTTGTTGACTATCTGTTCCTTGTCAAAGGGCCGGAAGTGTGCTTTTGCTGTTGTATCTTCATTGGCTGTAGAACGGCTGCTGGTGTGGCCTGGATGTATGGGCATTTGGAAACTCTGCAGGTTGTGGTCAGACCATGGCACTGGTATGACGGATAGGGTATGTGTATAGTTTAGGCCTGTGGCCGCCCGCGGGGCAAAGATTAGGTACAGTTTGTTACCCTTTGAGTGAGTGGGTGCATTGACTACTTGGTCGTAGCCCAGCTCCTCAAGAGCATTGAGGAAGGCGCTGGAGTGGGCCTCTGGGAGGGCAGGAAGATTGAAGTCACCCATGATCCAGTTTGATGTGTGTGGGTTTGTAGAGTTGCAGGCCAGATCTATTATAGTTGAGAGGTCATTGGGAGAGGTGGACGCAGACCTGTAGATTAGGTTGATGGAGTTGTGCTTGTTAGTTATGGAGATGGTGTCGAGGTGTGTGGTGCTGCTGGCGGAGGTCTGCTGAAATTGGAATCCGTTCTTGTAAGGGCGAATGCACCTCCGCCCCTCCGGTCGGCTCTGTGGCAAGTGTGTAATGAGAAGTTGGGTGGGATGAGTTGGTTCATGATGACCGTGTCAGCTTTAGTCAGCCATGTCTTAGTGACCAGTAAGATGTCTTGGTTATGGCAGGTTATCAAATCAGCGATGACAGGCCATTTCTTCCGCTCTGAGCGCGCATTTATAAGGGTGCATTTCAGGTTGCTAGGCTGAGGGCCTTTCTCCTGCTGGAGTTTTTTGGTGTGCTGGAGTGATACGTAGAGTAAGTGAGGGTGCAGGGGGACATTGGTTTCTGCTGCTGCTTGGCGGGAAGTACCCAACCATCTCCTCCTGGAACTCCGTAGGACTGGTATGGGGTTGTGAGTGGTGGTGAGAGAGAGGGCGCTGTGAAGTAGGCTGGCAAGGAGGTAGCAACTGACTAGGGCAATGGGGGAGGGTGCCATTCTGAGTTGCAAAGTCGGTGAAAACTTTCTGGCTAGCAAACAGGACAACAAGAAGTCAGAGCTACAGCCTCTAGCTATCAATCTGGGCAGAATCAATGTAGCACTTTTAGCGAGTAATTCTACAATCAAATTGTCTGTATATCTAGGTTACTAGGTCAATTATAAAATGTACAGGTTGTAGGATATACAGGTCTACTAGGACAATCAAATAGTCTGCGTATCAAATATGTATATCTAGGCTACTAGGTCAATTATAAAGTGGTTCTAGGGTATACAAAGTCTACTAGAACAATCAAGTTGTCTGTATATCGGCAAGATTTCTGAGGTACACAAGTCTACTATGACATATGCCTTCAGCTCAGTATTTCAGGCTCTCATCTGTCTAAACCTGGACTTCAGCAACAGCATTTACCAAGGACTTCCCAAATATGCATTGCAATTTATTTATTTATTTATTATTTATTTATTTAACAATTCTTATATACCGCACTATTTGTTATCAGTGCGGTTTACATTTAACAAAGAGTTTTCAGATCAGAGAAGACTGATTGAAATTACATTATAACAAGGAATAAAACTTGGACAACATAGGAAACTATTTACATATTGACATGTATCAGGATGGTTGAGGAATACATGAAACTATGTACATAAAGATATGGCATAATAGTTGATAACTGATCTGAAAGTACGTAGGTTGCTTAGGACTGACAAGTGGGTGCTTGGGACTTGAGCGTTATGTTGTGTAGGAGTCTTTAGTAGGGGAGGGGGGATGGTTTCTTAGAGTCGGGGTGGCGGCTTGGGCAAAATGGAGCAGAAAGAGGTGGTGTTTTATTGCTTTCCGGAATTGTAGAAGATCCCGGATCGCTCTGATTTCTGGGGGGAGGTCGTTCCAACATTTTGGTGCATAGTAGGCAAAGGTTCTTCTCCTGGTTGTTTGGGAGCATTTTATGGAGTCTTTGGGAATAGTCAAAGTGTTGTCTGTTGTTGTCCTTCTGATTCTAGCTTTAGGAGTAGGTGTGATAAGTTCCTTGAGAGAATTGGGGGCGATGTTGTTGATAATCTTGAATGTTATTAGCAGAATCGTATATGTTAGCCTGGAGTATATCGGTAACCAATGGAGATCCTTGAGTATTGGTGTGATGTGGTCTGATCTGGCTAGACCATAGAGGACACGTGCAGCGGCATTCATGGCTTGTTGGAGAGGATTGAGGGTATTCTTTGGTAGGCCATACAAGATTAGGTTTGCATAATCTAGATGTGGTAGTATGAGGGCCTGGAAGATGGTTCGGAAGTCGTCAGCAGGTAGCATAGGTTTGAGAAATCTCAATGTCCTGATTTTGTTGTAGATGGACCTGGTGATGTTTTTTATATGCTCCTTGAAATCTAGGTGCTGGTCAAGAGTAATGCCGAGGTAGCGTATGGCATTGCGGCTTGGGAGCTCCGCATCTCTTACTCTTAGGCTGGAGGGGGGAGAGAAGTTTTTGTTCCTTGACATGAAAAGTACCTCCGTTTTCTTGAAGTTAATGTGGAGGTTTTGGGTAGTTAGCCAATCTGTAATTGCGTTGAAGCAGTTAACAAGGTTGGTGAATTCCGGTTGTTTGACTTTGAACGGGGTGAATAGCAGAACATCGTCCGCGTAGATTAGGGCAGAAATATTGAAGGATCGGATGATGTTGCATATCGGCTGCATGTAGATATTGAACATCAGCGCCGATAAGGAGGAACCTTGTGGGACACCTTGTTGCTGGTGGAAAGGTGTCGAAGTTTCAGAACCAACACGGACTTGTTGCCAGCGATCCAACAGGTAGGATTTACACCACTCCCAGGCAAGGCCATGGATGCCTTTTTCCAGGAGGCGGGTAAGTAGCTGGTTGTGATTGACGGAATCGAAGGCTGCTGAGATATCCAGGAAGATGAGGGCGAAACCATTTTCACCGTTGTCAATTCCTCTATTGAGAGTGTTGGTGAGGGAGGTGAGCAGTGTTTCTATTCCATGCGATTCTCTAAAGCCATGTTGGCAGGGGTCAAGGGGGGCTGCTATGTCTATATGTTGTTGGATTTGTCTGTAGACGACCTTCTCGATTATTTTAGCGAGTAGAGGAATGTAGCTACAGATGGACCAACACACTGCAGACCACACCATAGTAGGAGCAATGAAAAGTGACCACATCACACCAATACTCAAAAATGTACACTGGCTCCCCTTAACCAGTCAAATTAAATATAAATCAATAATGAACACATTCAAAATCATACATGATCAATCAGCATACCTAAAGTCCTCCATCCAAATACCAACAGTCACCAGAAACAAACGCAAATGCAGGCAAAACCCGCTGACCCTCCAAAACTGAAATAGCAGGAGAAAATCAAGCAATGTGGCCTTTCCATGTATGTGCCTGACCTCTGGAATGCCCTCCCTAACAACCTCAGAGAGATGCATGGCCTAATATCATTCTGGAAGGAACTCAAGACATACTTGTTCAAAGAACACTTCAAAAACGCCATGGGTGACACCAGAGACAACAGAACCTAGACCCCTGCAGTTAATTCCGTACTGCAAGAAAACCCTATACCTCCTGTACATCTCCCCTACATCAAGCTAGAACATTTCCACACAGCTCAAGATGCTAAGCAACCAAGGTTGTTGACATTGTTACTCGCTTTCTATCAAACCTAAACTCCAAGCAAATTAAAGTTGTTCACATTGTTACCTGTTATTTGTTATCATCCTGTTTTCTCAGTTAAATGCTTTGTTATATGTAAACTGTTTGATTCCCAGATAAAGCGGTATAAAAACAGAAACATAAATAAATATGTATGTAAAAAGTCTTATAAAATCGCCCCGCAAAGTGTGCACTATGAGAAGTCATCACATTCATGTAAGCGACCCATGTGTAGGTGTGTTTGGGGAAGGAGTTCAGGCAGAGGCATGAAGTATATATGCAGGTAACAAAATGTATATCCATGCGTGTACTTCGGCTTTGTACACTTACTCTTGAGACTGAGCTGGCGGAAATATGCACTGCAGCTTTCTGGCAGTAATTTTGGCAGAATTTGTACTGCTATTTGTTGAAGACACAAAGGCACATTTTACAATGATGTCCAAGCCAGACTGTCCAAAAAAGCAGGCACATCCCTCTGGAATAGTGTTTAAGACTGAGGGCGTCTAATAGCCTAATGATTAGAGTAGTGGGCTAGGGCCAGGTTTCACTTCCCATTGCTGCTCTGTGTGATCTTGAGCAAGTCACTTAACTCTCCAAAACAAGCACTTTCTGAATGCCTATTGATGCCTGGAGCAGGTCTAAACTTGGATGGGGTCACAGGTATCCCACCTTTCGGAAATGGTCCCTTGCATTGCCTCAGACATGCTTCTTCCAAGCCCCCTGCCTACTTGGATGTACCTGAGACATCTTTAAAGGGGACGTCTCTGTGATTTGGACTTCTGCATGCACCTTTTCAGACGTCCACATTGTGATTAAGGCTTTTAAAATAATCACCATAGGCACCTACATGTCTTTATGAAATAATCTCAAAATAGGCGCCTACTTGGTCTCCATTTGTGTGCACATGTAGTTTATAAAATATGTGCATATTTCACAATGCTGCCCCAGCTTTATCCAAGCTACGATCCTGGAGATGCCTAAACTACGTCCCTGGAAATGCCTAATGCAGATCGCATAAAAGTATGAGTAATTTGCTCGATTATGTATACCTTCCTGCGGTTTTACAACAGCAATTTCTGTGGGTGAAACATGCCAGAAATTTACCCCCAATGAGGGAAATTTCCAAAAGCTATTTATCTGGGTAAACAGTTATTTCTTTGGGTAACTGGGCTCTTTGAAACTGCCCCCCACCCCTGCATGTAGAAGAATGCACTGGTGGTGTTTTGTGTATCCGCCAGGACCTATTGTTTTGCTTTGACTCAAGATAATCATCGTGACCCCCCCCCCCTCACCCCTAGAAACGGCCACACTAGTCGGCCGTGTAGTTTGCCTAATGATTTGGCCAGCCCTAGTAAAGGGAGGATGTGGGGGTGAGTAAAGTGTGTGTGAGGGTAGGTCTGGGAGGACTGTGTGGTGTGTAGGTGGGGGGAGATATGGAGTGAGTGTGTGTGTGTGTGATGGGCTGTGGCGATTGTGCATAAGTGGCTTGGATTGGGGTAGCGGACACACTCAGGCTCACCTTGCTCTCCCTCCTTTGTTTCTGCCTTGCTACATCCCTTTCATTCCCTTGCTCATTCTCCCTCCCTTTCCCCCTATGTCCAGAATCCCCTTGCAAGTGGTATTAGAGGGAAACAACAGCTTTTCCTAAAAACAGGTTTCATTTTGAAAACCACTCTGCATTGTATTCCCTTTCTCCTCATAAGCCTTCCTTTCCAAAAATGATACCATCTTGATTTTGCTCTTATTCATGCTCCATTAGCCTGAAACCAATGTATCTTTCCTGCTTCCTTTACTCTACTTATATTTTCTGTACCTCTGCCCCCTACATCCATTTATCTTTTCCTCTTTCAGATGCTGCCTCTCCAGATTCTCTCTCTCTCTCTCTGAATCCCTGTTCCCCTTCCTTATACTAGTCTTCCTCTGTGCTACCTGGCCAACACTATTCTTCCCAGTCCAGAAGAGAACACACACTCTTGCAGCAAACAGGACACCACAAGCAGTAGTGAGGTAGGTAAAGCAAACTTTTATTTGTCGTGCCCTACACGGCCATGTATCGGCTCAAGCCTTCATCACGGGTATGACAGTTGTACGTTGAACGGGGATAGCGGAGAAACCATATTTCACTGAGAGACAATCTGTATAACACTACTGACACAGTAACAGCCGATGTAATTATATGGCCAAAAGCTTGGCAGATGAAATTTAATGTGGACAAGTGCAAAGTTATGCACCTAGGAAAGAACAACCCAAACTATGGTTACACGATGCAAGGTACCATACTAGAAACCAGGAAACAGATTTAGGCGTCATCATAGAAAACACATTGAAATCCTCTGTTCAGTGTGCAGCGGCAGCCAAGAAAGCAAATAGAATGCTAGGAATTGTAAGGAAAGGAATGGAGAATAAAACCAAGGATATTATAATGCCTCTGTATCATTCCATAGTGCGACCAACTTTGAATTTTGTGTGCAATTCTGGTTGCCATATCTTAAAAAGGATATTGCAGAATTAGAAAAGGTACAGAGAAGAGCCACCAAAATGGTAAAGGGGATGATGGATGTCCCAATGAGGAAAGGATTAAAAGGTTAGGGGGGTCATTCTAGAACACAAATAATGGGTTTGTATGTGCGGTGGGGACGTTTATGTGCTGAAAACATCCCAGACCATATTCTGAAATGCTGTTGACATGCATGTCCATGGCGCTAGCACAGGGATCTCAGAACATGGGTGGGAGAGGGTGGAAGGGGGTGTGGTCAGCAACAGAGATGTAGAAAGCGTATTCAGGAAAGGCCCATATACGTATTAAGTGTTGCCCGGAAATTTCCATGTTATTCCTGCTGAAACGTGGTATAAGGCCAGGACTTAGAAAATATTCTGCTGTGCTCTGCAATGTGTCCCATATAGAAGAATAGTTGTCACAATTATGTTTTGAACTGGCATGATTGCAGTCTGAAAAAATACAAGATGCAGTCTTAAGGTACAGGGAGCAGAAGTGAGGGAATATATATGTTGTTTGTTCTAAAATAGCCAATCTATGGGACCCTAACAATTCTTATGTTCAGAAAAATGGGACCGCTGATGCTGGGATAGTATGGACATGACCAGGGAAAGGATTCCTTTTGTGGTGAGAAACCAAGATCGTATTTGCAGTCCTGGTACCCCATGCAATTATGATATGTCGTAGTTGTTATGTATAGGTTCAGGCCACCTTTTTGGCAGAATCATGTTTTTGTGACAGAAAGTGAGAGAGTGTGTGTGTGTGTGGTTTGAGGGGTGCAAGGGAGGATCTGGTATGCTCATTTGCAGTTCAGGGGGGAACATGAAACTGGACTGTATGGATGACCACAATGTCACCAGGTGCCCGTGCGATTGGGCAGTCAAACTCAGAGAGGGTTCACTATAGCCAAATGTCAAAACATATCCCCGTCAATAATAAGGGATCTTCAGAATGAGGGCACTCAACAGTGCAAACAGCACTGATGCATGCCCATGATGCACATTTTGCTGCTGAGCATCTATTAGTGCTGTTTGCACTGCTGAATGCCCTTATTCTTCAGGACCAAGCAGAAAGTCAGTCCTCACATATGGGTGACATCGACACCGATGGAGCCCTTGCGGAGCATTTCCCCAGCTTTCCATGAAAGCCTTTGGGAATGCAGGCACGCATGCGCGGTTCCCTTCCCATCTAAAGGTGCCATCTTGCTCAGTCTCTCTTTTTCCGTAAAGCCCGTCGGACGTGTGTCCTAGTCCTCCCGGAAAATAGTTGGATTTTTTTGCGATTCCTTCGCTATTTTTTTCTCCGGTTCAACGCCGGTTCCCCTCCCGCCGGGTTCGGTACACCGGTATCGAGCCCGATCTTATTTATTCGGTTTTTGCCCTTCGTGGCTGGTGTTTGCGCCCTTTTTTTCTTTTTCCCTGGAAGGCCGGTCCTTTGACCTCGCGGGGACTCTTTTTTCACCGATGGTTTCCAGTGGTTTTAAAAAGTGTGATCGGTGTAAGAAACTAATGTCTCTCACCGACACACACGACTGCTGCCTTCGGTGCCTGGGTCCTGACCACGATCCTAAGATCTGTGGACCATGTGGTAAGATGTCTTCCAAGGCTCTTCGAAGTTGTCAGCACCAAAAGGAAAGGCTTTTCTCCGACTCGGCCTCCGGCCAGGCCCGGACCTCGTCTGAGGCCTCGACATCTCGGGAGTCTGATCCCGAGCACCGTCGGGGCTCCTCAGACAGGGGGTCCCACGACCGGGAACGAAAGAGGAAGAAGCGGCTCCCGAGGGCATTGTCGGAAGAGGTCCCTGGCTCCTCGAGAGCTAGGTCTCAGACCCCCGACCGCCGCCCCGGGCCCGTGGAACAGGAGAAGCCTCCAAAAGTACCTTGAGTGGAGCCAGAGTCTGCTGGACACGTAAGTCCTGTAGTCCTCGTGGACTCTCCTCCCAGAGAGCCGACGTCGGGCCCGGCGCCGCCGGGGCCCGAGTCGGGAGCTGCTGAGTCTCCTGAGCTGGGTCTCAGGCTGACAGCCTTGGAGTGCAGATTGTCTGCCTTCATGGAACAGCAGCGGGCACTGATGGCCAGCCTGTCTGGCGCATCTGCCCCGACCACCGGGACATCGACATCGAAGTCGACCCTGGAGACCGAGCCAATACACGAGACCATGAAGGCTCGAGGTCGACCTCGGTCACGGTCTCCCTCGACCTCCTGCTCGGGACCAAGGGCGTCGACGCCGGTGCCTTCGGTGTCGGGGTGGATGCTCACAGGCCCCGCGCAGTCGGACCCCGATTCCTCATCGGACGAGTCCGCCTGGGAGACGGAGGACGAGGAGTCCCCTGACACCTTCCGGACTCGGTGCGTCCCATCGGACTCACCGCAGTCCGAGCCCCGGAGTAGATC
Organism: Ichthyophis bannanicus; assembly: GCA_033557465.1. Taxonomy (NCBI): domain Eukaryota; kingdom Metazoa; phylum Chordata; class Amphibia; order Gymnophiona; family Ichthyophiidae; genus Ichthyophis; species Ichthyophis bannanicus. The sequence continues at coordinate 402,945,152 of CM066038.1, forward strand.
CCCTCCGGAGGATACCCGGTTCTCGAAGTTTGTCCAGGATATGGCCACCGCGTTGGCTATCCCTGTGGATTCCGAGGAGGAGCCTCGAGCCGAGGAGCTCGAGGCCCTACAGTATGACTCTCCTCCAAAGGAGGCCTTTACTGTTCCGGTTCCTCTGATGCTGGAACGGCTCCTCTTCTGGATGTGGGAGGCACCGGCCTCGGCATCGGTTCTAAGCAAGCAGGTCGATTCCATCTATCGACTCCGTAAGAGCCCTGGCTTTTAGAAGGCACAGCTACCACACCATTCCATGGTGGTGGAATCGGCCATGCATCGCCTGAAAAGTCAGAAGATGCACTCCGTGGTGCCCCCTGGCAGAGAGGCCTGGAACCTCGATGGTTTTGGTAGAAAGTGCTTCCAGGGCTCGATGCTTGCTTGCCGTGTCCAGTCTTACCAGCTGTACATGGGCATGTACTTGCGGGACCTGGCCAAGGAGCTGGCCGGGTTCTCTGCTGGTCTCTCCGGGGAACCCTTGCAGAGGTTCAAGTCCTTGTCCTCGGGGATCCGGGAATGCTCCAAATTTATGTCCCGCGCTGCCTACGATGGCTTCGGCCCGTGTTGAGGCAGCCGGCATCGCGGCTCGACGCCAGGCATGGCTGCAGTCATTGGATCTCGAGCCATGGGTTCAGGACAAGTTGGTCGATGTCCCTTGCTGAGATGAAAACCTTTTTGGCAAGCCCATGACCGAGAAGGCCGCACAGCTCGAAACCGAGCACCTCACGAGGACGAGGCTGTCTAGAAAGACTTCTGCCCCTTCTCCTTAGATTTAAAGGATGCGTACACTCACATCCTCATTCATCCAGACCACAGAAAGTACCTCAGGTTCATTGTGGGAGGAAACCATTATCAGTACAGAGTACTGCCTTTTGGCCTCACCTCCGCTCCCAGGGTCTTTACCAAATGCCTGGCAGTGGTGGCGGCCTACCTGAGAAATCAGGGTATATTTGTCTTTCCCTATCTGGACGATTGGCTCATCAGGGGTCAGACTTGCCAGGAGGCCAGACAAGCCACCCTCCAAACTATTGTTCTTCTTCAAAACCTGGGGTTTGTCATAAACTTTGCAAAGTCCACTTTGCTCCCCTCCCAGAACTTGGAGTTCATAGGGGCAAGGTTGGACTCTCTGCTGGCAAAGGCGTTCTTGCCAGAAGACAGGGCCCAAAGACTGATACACTTGGCAAGCCAGTTTCTCAGCAGGTCACTGGTCTCCGCCAGACTCTGCCTGAGGCTTCTTGGTCACATGGCTTCGACAGTACATGTGACCCCCAATGCCCGGCTCCACATGAGGCCTGCACAGTGGTGCCTTCGAAACCAGTGGACACAGGCCACAGGCAGCCTCAGAGACAGAATAAGGGTATCCAGACAATTTCTGAACTCCCTCCACTGGTGGCTGCACCCACCCAATCTTCTGCAAGGGGTGCCTTTTCAGATTCCTGGGTTCACAGTGGTATTGACCATGGATGCCTCCCTGCAAGGCTGGGGGGACCATTGTCTAGACAAGTGCACCCAAGGCCTGTGGTCTCCTTGGGAGGCCACACAGCAGATCAATCTGCTGGAACTCCGGGCTATTCGTTTAGCTCTCAGGACTTTCTCTCAAACACTAGCTCATCAGTCTGTCCTAGTTCAAACAGACAACCAAGTATCCATGTTTTATGTGAACAAGCAGGGTGGAACTGGGTCCAGGCTCCTTTGTCAGGAGGCCCATGAACTTTGCTTGTTTGCTCTCAGACACAACATGCTCCTCAAGGCAGTGTATCTCCCTGGCCAGGACAACTACCTGGTAGACAGGTTGAGTAGGATTCTGCAGCCCCATGAATGGCAGCTCCATCCCTTAGTGGTTCAGAAGATCTTCCTGAAATGGGGACTTCCAACCATAGATCTGTTTGCCAGTCCATCGAACAAACAACTAACAAGGTTCTGTTCCAGGCAGCCGCATCCTCTGAGGCTGGCGGCAGATGCTTTTCTGATTTCCTGGTCCCAGGGCCTCCTGTATGCGTTTCCTCCCACGCCCCTGGTGGCCCGAAACCTGTTCAAAATTCTTCAGGACAAGGCTTCGGTCCTGATGGTGGCTCCCAGATGGCTGAGACAGCCTTGGTTCCCAATTCTGCTTCAGTTGGCGGTGGATCCCCCATTGCCTCTGGGGTTGCAACCTGACCTTCTCTCTCAGGATCAGGGATCTCTTCTGCACCCAAATCTCAAAGCTCTCAATTTGATGGCATGGAGGCTGCAAGGGTAGTTTTGGCTCCCTGGGGCCTACCTCAGGAAGTTGAGGAGGTTGTCCTAGCCTCCAGAAAGCAGTCCACTAGGAAAACCTATGCACTAAAATGGAAAAGGTTTTCTGTGTGGTGTCAACTATGTACAGAAGATCCCTTCTCCTGTGCTGTACCAGTAGTACTTCAGTACCTACTGCACTTATCAAATCAGGGACTTAAGTCCAATTCTGTTCGGGTCCACCTCTCAGCTCTAGCAGCTCACCACTCACTGGTGGAAGGACATTCTCTGTCGGTTCACCCCTTGGTGTCCCGGTTTCTCAGAGGCTTGGTCTTGCTCAAGCCTCCAATCCGTCCTCCTGCTCCTGAGTGGGAGTTGAATGTGGGCTTGCAGCAACTGACTCGCCCACCTTTTGAGCCGATGGCTACTTGTCCTCTCCGCTTCCTGTCTTGGAAGACACTCTTCTTGGTAGCCCTGACCTCGGCCAGGTGGGTGAGTGAACTTCAGGCCCTGGTCTGTGACAGGCCTTATACCCGCTTCTATAGGAACAGGGTAGTCCTTCAGACTCATCCAAAGTTCCTTCCAAAAGTTGTCTCCTACTTCCACCTTAACCAGGAGGTGGTTCTTCCAACATTCTTCCCTAGGCCTCATGCAAGCCAGGCTGAAGCAGTCCTGCATACCCTGGACTGTAGGAGGGCTCTTTCCTTCTACCTTGACCGTACGCAGGGACATAGAAGGGCTACTCAGCTCTTCATATCTTTTGACCCTAATAATTTGGGGTTAGCTGTGTCCAAGCGTACCTTGTCCACCTGGGTGGCTGACTGTATCACCTGGGCTTACAGGGCGGCTGACCTTCCTTTGCAGGGTCGGGTCACGGCCCATCGTGTCAGGGCAATGGCTGCCTCAGTGGGTCATCTCGGTACCGTTGGTAGACATATGCAGGGCTGCAACTTGGTCCTCAAGCCAGACCTTCGCGGCCCATTACTGTCTGGAGAGAGAGTCCCGTAGGGACAGTGCTTTTAGCCAGGCAGTACTCCGGAATCTCTTTGAGGTTTAGGCAACTCCTGCCCTCCAGCCCTCCATTGGGCTACCGGTGGAGGTTCTGTCCTTGAAAAGCCTTTCTTTGATGCTGGGACTAGAGGGAGTTCTCTTGTTCAGCCTGATGACGTCACCAGGTGTGGCTGACACATCCTGCTTGTCCTAGGAGAACAGGTGTTCTCCAGGAGCAGCAGGAATCAGTCCTCACAACCCTCCCTCCTCCCCTGGGAGTTGCAGTTGTACATAGTTTATTTTTACATTTTGTGTGCTGTTCTTTTAGCTATGTCATTTGACTGAGCAAGATGGCACCTTTAGGCGGGAAGGGAACCGCGCATGCATGCCTGCATTCCCAAAGGCTTTCATGGAAAGCTGGGGAAATGCTCCGCAAGGGCTCCATTGGTGTCGATGTCACCCATATGTGAGGACTGATTCCTGCTGCTCCTGGAGAACACCTGTTACAGGTGAGTAACTACTCTTTCTGAGGGTCCCTATTATTGACAGGGATATGTTTTGACATTTAGCCATGGGGAACCTATGCTGATTGCTCCTGGATTATTTTATATAGGGTACTCTAATTAGATCACATATTGTTGGCAGTGTGATAGGGCACCTATAAGAAATTTGTGTAAGAGCGAAACAAATATCAAAACAATATCAAATGATATCTGCTCTTAAACCAATAATCTCTACTAACACAATCTTGCACCACTAACCTATACACTTTCCTCAGGCAAAATGACCTCAGCAAAGCTCATACCCCACAGTTAGTGAAAAATCACTATAGGGAGCGGCAGATGCTAACATCACTGGTCAATGAGCCTCCATTCAACCACCTACAACATAACATATTCCAAACATTAAAAACCACCTAATTACCCTTGGGAAAAGCACCTTAAACTCACTTCTAAAACCTCCACCACACAAACATACAGCACATACAAGCAGCGTCTCAATTTTACACAGTTCTGCAAAAAATTGCACAACGAGGAGTTATACGGAATTCCACCAGGGCTGTAATCTCTCACCTATAAAAAAGAATACAAAATAAATAAACAAAAGCAAACAGCATCGTCACTAAAACGTTCCATGTACTTATCTTCATATCACTTCATGCAGCCAACCGGCACCGCAACGCTCCATCGCAATTCAGGGTGCCGCTCCCTATAGTGATTTTTCACTAACTGTGGGGTATGAGCTTTGCTGAGGTCATTTTGCCTGAGGAAAGTGTATAGGTTAGTGGTGCAAGATTGTGTTAGTAGAGATTATTGGTTTAAGAGCAGATATCATTTGATATTGTTTTGATAGTGTGATAGGGCAGCCATACATCCGCTCTGCCTAGCACTGGGAGACGCGAATCATGCAGTGCCAACATTCCCCAGATTGTCCCATGTGGCCTGCATCCCTACCCAGGTCAGGATCAATGAGAACTGCGAGAGTGGTGACATATCTGGAGCCTGGCTACTTGGGTGTGATGACACAGGAATCTCGCCTCCCATGCCACCACAGCCCTGACCAGGGGAGCAGTGCCACAAAGCTGGCTGTGGGAAGGCAGATGGGGTTGCCCCACAGATAGCAGACGTATACAGACTGACATATGCCAGATGGGACAGATGTAGCTGCTGTGAGAAATGACAGTACCCAGATAGGTGGGCCTCAGATGCCATAACCAGAAGGCCCTACTACACTACAACAACTTCTACTGACCATTTGTATAGTGCTACAAGGCATATGCAGTGCTGCACAGACACACGTAACAGATGGTCCCTGTTCATCAGAGCTTACAATCTAGTTGGGACGGACAACATAGCAGCTGTGAACAGGATACATCCAGGGGGAACGGCCAGGAAACACAAGGGAGCTTAGGTGAATCTGATCCGATGAGGTGAACGCTCAGCCTGGATTTGAGAGGGGCCAGGGATGAAGTATGACATACAGACTCAGGTCATTTGTTCTAGGAATATGGAACAGCAAGGTGAAGGGAATGATGTCCAGATTTGGCAGTATAAGGGAAGGCACAGATAGAAGTGATCTGCCAGAAGAGCGGAGTTCCCGAGGAGGAACGTAGGGAAAGATAAGAGAGGAAAGGTAGTGCAGAGCAGCAGACTGAGTGCACTTATAGGCCATAGGCATAAACAGGCATACATATGTTGCTCAGCATTATTATGCATCCTTTGAGGACCTGCAAGTTTAGTTCAGGGTTTTGTGCATTTAGTGAGTGTCCATACCTAGCAGTTTAAGGCTTGTTTGTAGAGATGACCAGGGCAGGAATCACTGGGGCCAGTTCCTAATGCCATGTACCAATTGATGCAAGGTATGTCGTGACATTCATGTTCACATTTACATTCTTGTATACCATACTGTACTAGGCTTACATAGCACTTTTCAGGGAATGAGGCGGACTTGTATATTGTCTAGGTTGCAGCAGTAGTAATTTCTGATTGGCAATTATGTCTAGTGTGCATCTGCAAACTATTGTCTGTGATGAGCTGCTTAGGAGATGCACGTTTTTCCTGAGGGGCGTGGCTTCGGCTGGGATGGGCAGGATCTGAAACATGTGGGCATGGGGACATCCAAAATGTTTCTCCGCATCTGAGACATGGGGCCGGCTGAATAGCACTTGCACGTGCCTGCTGAACGCATTTATCTCCCCGATTCCGGACCCGTGGGCACATCCAGACCTGTGGATGTGGAATTAGTTTCAAAGGGCACCCGTTTTTGTTTTAGATGTGTCCACGGGCCAGACGTGAACATTATGGAATTGGCCTCTAGGGCTCTTTAACTTGGAAAAGAGACAGCTGAGGAGAGATATGATAGAGGTCTATAAATTAATGAATGGAGTAGAACGGGTGAATGGAGATAGGTTGTTTACTCCATCAAAAAGTAGACAGACTAGGGAACACACAATGGAGCTACAATGTAACCCATTTAAGAATAATAAGAGAAAATATTTTTTCACTCAACGCGTAATCAAACTTGAATTAGTTACTGGAGGATGTAGTAAAAGCTGTTGGTGTAAGCGAGTTTAAAAAAGGTTTGGATAAGTTCCTGGAGGAAAGGTCTATAAACCATTATTAAAGAGGACCCAGGAAATCCACGGCTAACCCCAGGACAAGCAAAGTGGAACCTATGTATCTTTTTGGGAACCTTCCAGGTACTTGTGACCTGGATTGGCCATTTTTGGAAACTGGATACTGGGCTTGATGGACCTTGGTCTGAGCTAGTATGGCATTTCTTATGTTTTTATAACATGCAAGACTTGGGGTCGGGGCAGGGAAAGGCCTGGGATTGTATCCTGGTGGGCCTTGGGCAAGGGATGGTCAGTGGGTAATTAAAAAAAATAATAAGGGTTGCAGATTCTTCCAGGAGCCGCAGCTGAGCGTGGGGGTGTTTGGCAGCAGCTTGCGAGTAGGCTCTGAGGCTGAAAAGAGGTTGAGCTGATGCTCCAGAGGGATAGAAGGTTAAAAGAGCTGTGAGTGAGTGAGCGAATGAGTAACCGTTAGAAACGCTTGAATGAGGTTTTCTGCCAAAAAGCCCTTAAAGAAAATGGTAGACTTCTCTGATAGCTAAAGAAGCCTCTGTTAAGGCATTTGTAATTGAGAGGTGAATGTGAAAGGAAATTTGTAACAGTGTGGACACTTAGAGCTGTTTATTCTGGGCCAGTGCAAGGATATGAGCTGCCCTAGGTGAACCTCCTCCCAGTGCTGCCCCTGTTCCAGACCCAATGTCCACTGACCCCTCTGCTGGCCCTCTCCAGGATGTGCAACAGCAGCAATAGTTTTAAAAAGGCATCGCGGCACTGTAATTGCCTTCTCTTCCAGGACACGGCGTTGTTCATGCTTCCGCCATTCATGATCCGATTCCACTTCCTGTTACATAAAGTGGAATCGAAGGGGGAGTTGAAGCGCGAACGGCACCAGAAGAGAAGGTAACTACGGTCCCATGATGCTTTTTTTAAAATATTTCTGCCACTGCACATCCCAGACAGGGGAGGCAGAAGTAGCAATGGCTGGCCTCTAATCATTGGCACTCTAGTCAACTGCCTGGTTTGCCTAATGGTTACACCAGCCCTGTGTTTATTGGTTCAAGAGACAGGACTGTGGCTGTGGTAGAGCTTGAGAAGGAGCTCAAATTTTTGTTATTCTCTGCTTAAACATTTCTCGGAGAGGCTGCTGTAATTTTGAATCCAGTCTGCAGAATTGTTGTATCTTTGAGCTGTGAAGATTAAGATTAGGTTGAAAGAGCTGCTTTTAAGAAAAAAACTGCACTCTGAGCTAGAGCTGTAATTCAATCTTTGGCTAAAGAAGTGATAACAACTTCTGAGTTATCGACTTTGCTATTGCAGAGTCATTTCTAAACCTGAACTAGCTGAAAGCTTCTGGGAAAGAAAATCAATTTACAGACTCCGTTTAAACTTACTGGATCAGCGGTGGCAGTTCAAGTTTGATCAGCCTAAACCCCTCTTGCCAGACGTTTAAGAGTTTTGTAGATCTAGTTTGAATGAGGAAAGTGATTGTGCTATGAATGCTTAAGGAGCGGAATTAGGTAGGATAAAATAATTATCCTTTTTAGTTTTCTTTAGTTACATATTTTTTTTCTTTTTTCCCCTGAAAAACTCAGTTTTATTTAGATAATCCTGTGCAAATAACATTTCAGGGAAATCATGGAGGCATGTCTCTCCTACTGTTTTTTAAACGTTAGTAGTAGGTTAAAGACAGAGCAGTGCTGGACCTTGGAGGTGACGGGAGTGGAGAGGATCCTGACAGGATAAAGGAGGTCCGCGGGACAGGCCGGAAGGGAAGATAAGTAGTGCTACAATTTCCTTTTAACCTATAGTCACTTTTGAGTTACTTGAGCTCAAATAAAAGTTAAGTAGGTGAAAAGGTTTTATAGCGAAAGGCTAGAAAAATAAAATACTTGGGAATTCTGCAAAAGGTGATCCTAGAGAACCTGAAAAATAAAAGGGGAAAACACATTTTGCTTGAAAGCTTTGCTAAAACAGAAAAGAGAGAATATGAAATTCATTTAGAGCTCCTGTTTAGAGTTGTTGATACCCTTACCTACTCCCAAGGTGAAAGATCTTCTTTACAACTGTATCTGAAACGCAGAAAAGGGAGAAAAGCTTTCAGAAAGGACCACTTCTCCGAGTAAAGAAAATAATATACTTGTCAATGAGAAATTCAGATTTGACACTTACAGTATCTGATCCTTTATGTTGTGAAGTGGTCAAAGTCCTATAAGAGACAAAGAAAAATAGTTGCATTTGATTTCTCTGGAGCCTTCTGCAATATTGCCATTGGATCGTTTCTTTTTAAAGGGTTCTTAATTAGGTGTGTGAAATTCATTTGGCTGCAGCTACAACATTTTAAAGTATTTTAGAATTTTAACGCATTTATTTGAATAAATATTTTCACATACCTGAATTTCAAAGTGCTCTTAGCACTTTATTTAACATCCTGTGCTGAGCAAATCTGTTCCAACTATATTCTCGCAAACACTAGTGTGCATACTGCCATGCCACAATATAGAGAGGGGACTGGCATGAGCATTACTTGTGCACAACTGGCTGCGTTGAGAGGAGCACTGCACCTGTTAAAATTAGATTATAATGAGCTGTGCATATTTAAATGACATGGTAACAAAGTATTTTGCTATTCCATCTGGAAGACCGGGAGCAGAGTTCAGTAGCACCATTGTTTGAACATCAGGTTAGAGGTGAAGTAAAACTTTGGTGTGTGCAGGACAAGGAAACTTTGGCACATATAGGAGAAGACAGATCGGTGTGTAGGAGAACAGATATGTTTTCTGGTGTGACTTATCTGCTGGTGGCTTTTTCTGTTTGCATGGGCTGGAGTTCAACGCGAAAGAAAAGATGTGGAAAACTACAGAGCAAACAGACAGCACAACACATGGGGGCAGGACCGTTCCTAGCTCTGTGCGAGCGGTGCGGCCGCACAGGGCGCAAAGGCTTAAGGGGCGTATTTGAGTTGTCTGCCGTTGCCTGCCGCTACCATTTTGTCTGCTTTCAGCGGCGGCAGGCCATGGCCGACAGCTGAAATGCGCCCCTTAAGCCTTCTCGCACGCTAAGCAGGTCTGGTCTTTCCCTCCTCTGATGCAGTGTCAGAGCAAGGAGGGACCGATCTGCTTAGAGTGCCGGCAACTGCACATCGGGCACGCCTCTTCTCTCCCGCCGCCATCCAGAAAGTGGCTAGATAGAGGTGCGGGGGGGGGGGGGTGTGCGCTCGATGTGCAAGTCGCAAAGGGCGTGATTAACACTTGGTTCGGCCCTGCATGGGGTCACATTTGCTGTCACATAGGGTCCATTCCTTACTGCGATTTTAAAACATATGGGCGCCCTTCACAACCCACCATTTCAGGACCATTGAGGAGGGCAGGCGTGCAGGGAGAATGCCAGGGATAGAAGGAGGAAAGGACACTGTAGTTATAGGTTTGAGCAACAAAGCATGGAGGAGGGAAGACGAGTCATTACTGTGCCTCCCTCCATCCATCCCATGACAGCAACAATATAAAACTTTCAAGCAAACAAATCAACAGAGAAATAGAAGCAGTAATACATTTCCCTTGTACCATGTAAAATATATAAAGATAATGGATGTAAATTTTTAAAACTAACATAATCGTCATTAAATTGAAAATACATTTTTTCTACCCGCTCTGTCCCCTTTGCAAATAGGTGCGAATTGGGGACACAGCTCTAAAATTGGGGACAGTCCCCAAAAATCAGGAACATCTGGTAACCTTATCTTTGGCTGAAGCCACAGTACCATTAAGGCAGTGCAGGGAGATGGGGAACCCGCTCAATAGGGGCAAGCCGGAATTATTCACTACTTAGTTATGGGAGCAGAAATAGGACTAATTTGGCCGGGCTACTACTACTCCTCATCATTTATATAACACTACAAGATGTACGCAGCGCTGTACGGACATAGATAAAGATAAAGACGGCCCCTGCAATCTAATTAAGACAGACAAGACAAGCGAGACAAAGGATGAGAATAAGGGTGCCGTAGGGAAGTGTAAGGAGGCACGAGGAAAGCAAGGGATAGACATCAGAGGAAAGAACAAGCAATGACTGGCACACCCAAGTGTCAGAGAAAGGTTCTGGTGGAAAGGATCGAGAGGTGAAATATTACTGAAGCCTCCGGATTTCCCAAGGAGGAGATGATATTGGTGCCTCCAGATTCTGCTAAGACTGTAAATATCATGTTGAACTGTTCATTATTTATGTTGGAAACCACTGCAGTGATACGGGAGGGGAGCAAGGCTGCCAGTTCTTTCCTATGCGACGATGAAGTAAAATATAATTTCTGGTTCAGAATCAAACTCCAGGCTCAGACTGTGTTATCTGAGAGAAAATGAGTGAGTAGTTCAGAGTGCGGTAGGGACACTAGGAGACATCCTCGCCCCGCCTTCAAGAACCCAATAAATAAAATGACTGAACCGTTAGCCAGAGAAATGTTGTTTGGGCCCCAGGATTGCTAGCTGGGGAAAGGGGGGGTTGCATCTGTTTTTATGCCTTTTCCACACGAACAACTCCTCTGCTGCACAAAGGTATGTTTTTGATTCAACCGAAAAACGTACTGAGCGATTGTACCTGCTCCCTGAAAACACCGATTTTCGGAACCTTCGAAGGACCCTTAATTAGCTGGAAAATAACACTTGACTTCACAATCAATGAACACTTAAGAACGGAAGCTCTACCCATGGCACATAGCCTGGTGGTCTGAACCACAGCACCTGGCAGCATGCACTATTCTGTTGTCCCTTAGCATGCAATCATGTTCACTACTAGCTCCTTCCCTTTGACTTGTCTTCTTTGTTCTCATTCATTCAAAACGCCCACCATGCAGCCTATCATACCACTAAAAAGCCTGAAACAGACAAGTACTCAAACAAAATTTTTTTCATCTTGTAAAGCCTGGTAGAAATCAGGGCTTTTTTTTTCCAGGCAGTATATGCCGGCATTTTGTACTATACTGAAATCAGTGATTTCTGTCAATGATGCTTCTTTCAATGTGATTTCAAGGTGCCAATAGGTAGTACTAGTATGCACTGTCCAAATAAAAAATAAAAGCCCCGGCATAAAGGAAGCAGGAGTTATATCTCCCTGAATCTGATTTGCTGCCCATCAATCAGCTTCCTTCTAAGTCTAGTTTGAAGGTACATAAATGAGGTCAACCAAATGTTGTCTACACAGGACAGAGCTGCTACTTTGTGGTAAAACTAAAATATATTTTGTGAATAAAAGTCAGTTGAGAATAGGGGGACAAATCTATTTCACAGAAATTTTTGGGATCCAGAGAACATAGTCTGTATTTTGTCCAGTTAGCTTTACTCAAATAGTTAGTCTGAAAGTGTTTGGTCTTAATAATATTACAGTTAAAGATAAGCTGTCCATTTACCCTTAGGTCTCCTGTTTTGCTAATCTGTGTTACCCAGGTCTTTTGACCAGCCAGCGCTGAATGTCATCTCTAACTGGCCAAAGTAAAATTGTGTCTTGAGAATGCCCCTACATGGCCGCATTTCAACAAAGACTTCTTCAGGGGGTAACTTGTCGTTAATAAGAATTGGATTTAGCACATAATGTTGAACAATAGATCCAATGACCGTCACCTACTGCTGAATGAAACTTTTGACAGCAGGCTCCTGCCGGCGATCTGAAGTTGGGTGGGCCGATGGATGCTTTTGTTCGACCTGTGGGTGTGGAGGGAACTCCGGAGCATTAGCTTGGTGCTGAGAAGGTGGGAGAGGATCTATCACTCACCCTGGAACTGGAAACATTGCTAAGTCTGTAGTGCTGAGTTCCTCCATGTAACTGTGTATATGGAGGGCAAATTTATAGTCTAAAAAGGCACCTATTTTATAAGGCTGACAAGGTGTGACAAGATAGCACATTCTCTTTTCTTTGCTTTCTTGAGAAGTGCCCACATCTCGCACACTTTAGTAAACGGGACCATAAGTTTGTACCCAAGGCAATGGAGGCTTAAGTAACCTGCCCAAGGAGCAGTAGTGAAATTTGAATCTTGGCTTCCCTGGTTCCAGCCTGGTGTTCTAACCATTAGGCTACTCTTCCACGTGCTTTTGCATGTACGTGGACAACTTGTGGAAACTGACAGTACGGTTGCCAGTAGGGATTAGATTTATTTATTTGATGTGCTTGATAGCCCGCTTATGACCAATAAAGGTCTTAAAGCAGCTTTCAATAAAATAAAATCCATACAAACAAATAAAACATAAAAAAGAAAAGTCATACCCCATCAATCCCCCCAATCCACCTCTCACATCCCTTCAATCGTCCCCTAAACTCTTCCGGAAATAACCACTCCTTAACCAATTTCTTAAAATGCAAATGATTCAGTCCTGCTTTCAATCCTCTGGGTAAATCTCAGAGAGAGTAAAAAGGAGAGCGTTGCAAAACGCAGGCCAAATACTCTGGTTTACCCATCCATAAGCCTTTAAACACCACATACAAAATGTTACCCTTTGCTTACGTGGCAAGCAGGTGCCAAGCTGGAAAGCTCTCTGTGTTCATATGATGTCTCTACCACACCTGCTGGAGGAGAGGGATGAGGGCACATACTATCCTGAGGTGGTTGGGGGCAGGACCCTATCAAGCCATAAAAGCGCCCTGTGCGACTTGCAAACCTGATGCCCCTCCCATGACAGACTTTTGTTATTTGCCCCATCCCCAGCATAGCCCTTCTGCTCCTATCCCCTCATGCCCAGCATCTCCCCATCTTACCCCACCTCTTCATGTCCAGCTGGTTCTCCCCCTTTTCTTGTTCCCTTGATGGTAGCGGCAGTGGACATCAAATTTAAAAAAATAAATAAATAAAAAGCGGGTCTTTCCAACTTTGCGTTTGCGCGGCTGATCTAATCCCTTCCTCCTCTGACATATGGTCACATCAGAGGAGGGAGGGATCAGATGAGTCATGCAAGCATAGAGTTGCAAAGATCCTTGCTTTTTTTACATTGGAGGTCCGCTGCCATGGTGACTGCCAGCAAGGGAACAGCAAAAGCAGTGGTGGGGCAAGGGCAGGCCGGGCAGGGGGGGCAGTGGGGGGAGCCGAGGCCAGCGCAACTCTAATTGTGCCCCTATTTTTTACGCCCTGTGCAGTTGCACTGCTCACACAGGCCTAAGTATGGTGCTGGTTGGGGGTGCAAGATCAGCTCACTACCTTTCTCAACATTTCCCATGATTGCTTAAACGGGGCCCACTCCAGGACTGGCCTAAAATTTGCATCCAGGAGCTGGGTAACTTGGCAGCTCTGTGCAACATAGGTATATGCCTGGAAAAATTCAGGATGTTGCACATTGTCAGCAATTTTTTAAAATGATATATATCCATGTATTGGGTTTTCTGACTATATTATTCTCAGAATGGCTAAGAATATTTCGTATTAAAGCAATTGAATATTTTAGAACTGGCATTACTGATAGCAAATTGTTCCTGAGAGTACAGTATAATTAAATTCATTCTATGATACGGAAGTCTTGTTTTGTTCTGATAATGGGTTCTGTGCATCTTTGGACCCACTCTCTCCAGCTCCTTTTGTGCCCCTCTGAATCAGCGTGGCTTGGCTTCTGCTGCCCTACTTCGAGTCGCACAGTCTGGGTCTTGCTGCCTTCCTCGGAGTCACTGTGGCAGGGCAAATTGGCTGAAGGGGCAGAGCTACTGATGTGCTCTCTTTTCTGGTCTCGGTCAGTATTCGTTCACTTATCCCTGCACTTCCTTTCCTGAAAAGGATGTACTCAACCACAAAATATTCATTTTGTTTTCATTTAAAAACTTTCTCCTAATTTTTGGGCATATCTTGGTTCGTTAGACATTTGTTTTTTAGGGATGCATTGTATGCACAAGAACTAACTGAGTAGCGGTGCAATATCGCCGCTGCCCAGTTAGAGACTGGTGCTGCCTCCATTCTGTCTGGATTACTCCGATGCTAAGCAGTTAGCATCGGCCCTGTAGTGACATTAATCATGGTGGGTGATCCGACAAAAACAGTGGACTTTAAAAAGAAAACATTTTTTGGGGATAGACTCATGTTAGGATCTTTTTTCATTCACTTTAATTGGAGGACATGATTATTGGCACCTTTATATATAATTCAAATCAGTCTGAACAGAAGAACTATGTTATGTAGTAAAGGCTGTTAGTGTAGCTGGGTTTAAAAAAGGTTTGGACAAGTTCCTGGAGGAAAGGTCCATAAACCATTATTAAGAAGGGACCCAGGATATCAATGCTTGACCCAATACAAGCATTGTGGAACCTGTGTCTTTTGGGGAAACTGCTAGGTACGTATGACCTAGATTGGCCACTGTTGGAAACAGGATACTGGGCTTGATGGACCTTGGTCTGAACCAGTATGGCATATCTTATGTTCTTATGTTACCAATGCCGTAAAATTAAATGCACCTGTGATCAACTGGCAGTGCTCATGTGACTTGAATCAACCAGTGAATGATGGCTCTAATGTTTAAAATAGTGCCATTCACTCCCTGTTCCATTTTCACAATGGTGAACACAAGAGAGCTGCCTGAGACCATCAGAAAGCCATTATCACCAAGCATCAAACTCCAAAGAGGGACAAGGCTGTCTCCAAAGACAATCTACAGTTTGCAATGCTATTAAGAGGTTTTCTGCTAATGTAACTGTCAAGAATCTCCCAGCACATGGTAGAAAGAGGAAAATTAATCCAAGAAGTTTCCAAAGGTTAGTGTGAACTATTGGAAAAACACCACATACAACATCCAAAGAGCTTAATGCTGACTTGGAACAATATGGAGTGGTGGTTTCAACCTCAACCATACGCCACACACTAAACAAAGAAAGACTTCATGGTAAAGGCCACGGAGCACCGCATTGCTCAAGAACAGACATAAAAAAGCATGTCTGATCTTTGCCCAAACTAATCTTGAGAAACCGAGAAAATGTTCTCTGGACAAATGAAACCAAACTTGAGCTCTTTGGCAATGCAGGCCAGCGATACATTTACAGGCAAAGAAATGAAGCTTATAAGGGAAAAAACACCCTTCCTACAGTTAAACATGGTGAAGGTTCCATAATGTTGTGGGATGTTTTGCTGCCTCACGAACTGGAGGCCTGGAATGTATTGAAGGAATCATGAAGTCAGAGGACTGCCAAGGTTTTTGGAGCAAAATGTGCTACTTAGTGTCAGAAAGCTAAGTCTGGGTCGAAGGTCGTGGGTCCTCCAGCAGGACAATGACCCAAAAAATATATGCAAAAGTAAAAAAGAATGGTTAAAAAGGAAAAAATGGACCATTTTAAACTGGCCCTCAATGAGACCTGATCTCAATACATTCGAGAACCTTTGGAAAGAGCTGAAATCTGCCATTGGTAAAAGGAATCCTGGAAACATTCATGAGCTGGGACAAATCACAGTTGAAGAATGTGAGAAACTACCAGCAGACAGATGTACGAAACTTATAGATGGCTGCAAGAAATGTTTGGAGGCCGTCATCACTGCTAAAGGTTGTGCAATTAAATATCAGTGAAGGGTTCCATTAATCCTGTCCAGGTCATATTTTGTGTTTGTCTCAGAAGTTACTACATTTAAGTTGCACAGACATCTTTTTTTTGTTGTTGTATACCTTTGAGCATACTATTAAAATATTATGACAACATACATTTGGAATATTTCCAATTATTTTTGAAGATATTGTATACAACATACCTAAAATGCAATGGTGCCAATAATGTTGACCACAACTGTACATGACATTGTGTTTGTTTATCTTTCTCTTGTTATTTGCAGCAGGGTGAAGTCTGTTTTCTAGGTTAAATGTTGCTTACTAGTGATGTGCATTCATTACTGTTCATTTGGGCCACTAGGCAGAGTTGCCCATTTAAAAGGGGTGTGGTTGGGGTGATCTAGAGCTGGGTGAAAGGTTTCCATGTAAGCAGCGATATTCAGCTGCTAAACTGATATCTTCACCATTTAAGTAGTGTCACTACCAACAGCGGGAATAAAGTTAAACAAATAAGAGAACCCTATCTGTGTTTTTTTAGTGATGCCACTGAAGGCCAATACTAGGATTTCTGGCACCCCATTGCAACTGATTAATTTTTGCCCTCCTCCCTCATTAGCAGATGAATTCGGGCTGCAGTCACACTTCCTTTTTTGCTAAAACTTATGGGTCGATATTCAATGAGGTTTATCCAGATAGCAGGACCTGCTAACTGGTTAAACCCCGCTAAAAGGGATTTTCAGCAACACTAAGCAGACAGTACCACTGAATATTTTTCTCATTTATTAATTTTTTTTATTTATTGTAAATTTTTATACTGCGTTTCCAGCAGATCAAAAGCGGCTTACAGAGAACAAAGGTTTGAATATTACAGTAACAAGTATATATTCAGTACATAGAACATTTTTCTTTTTAACTATGTACGGTAACATTGTTATTGTAACAGTGAGTGCTTCTCCTCTGAGCACTGCAAAACTGTCTGGAGAGTGCTGGAACCAGTCTGTGGGTGGGCAGGCAAGGGAGGTCCCAGTCAATGTTCCCACTAAGCTGTGCTGAGTCCTCTGCCAGCATTCCTGCCGGTGGGGGAGGTGGAAAGCACTCTCAAAAGCAATCGTGCTTAGGGTCACACAGCATTGGCAGGCCCTCGGGACCAGCCTATACTGTGCAATCCTAAGCATGATTGTTTTCACGATTACTTTGCACCTCCCCCCACCACCAGCAGTGCTGGCAGAGGACTCAATGCAGCTTAGTACTGGGACCAATGTTCCCGCTAATATGCTTAGCGGCTATTTTTAGTCCACCAACTGGATTAGCGCATGCATAAAGTTAGGCTAGATCAATGGCTGTCCTAACTTTATGCAGATTTGCTGTACAGTTAAGGCCTGATTTTTGAAAGGCATCTACATGGTTTACAGCCCAGTAAACCATGTAGATGCCTTAGTTGGGGATATTCAACAACATTTACACAGTTAGTGCCATTGAATTTCCCCTCCTAAGTCCCCGATGTGCCCTGATGCTATTTGGTTAGCATAGGGGAATGTTGAGGGCATTCTGGGAGGGAGCAGAGGCTTAGAAAGGCACTAACCAGGCAGTAGTGATATTGAAATCTGTCCTGTTAGCGATCTGCACCTTAAAAGATAGGTGAGGAAAGCCGTCTGTTTTTATGGCGCAGATCACTAACCAGCAGCATCCAATAATGCTGCTGCCCATTTAGCATCGGCGGTTTCGAGCTTTTTGGCGATTACTGGATATTCAATGCCGTCACCGCATCATTGGATATCCAGTTTAGGGGTCAGCGTGGGGGGGGGGGGGAGCATAGCCCTTCCAAAATCAGCACAGTTGAATATTGGGCCTTTAGTGACCAAATATTACCTCTAACCAGTCAGCAAATACGGTTGGTGGTGAAAATGGATATTCAGCACTAAACGCTGAATTGGTTATGGTGCTGAATATCTGGTTCTGGTTTCAGTCATGGTAGCCAGGTGCTTTAAAAATGCTGACTGCCACGGCTGCATATTTACCCATTAGTTTTTAATGTTTCTTTCTGCTGTTTTTTTCTTCTTATTTTTTTAATTTTTAATTTCTTGATTTTTTTTTTTAATTTCCTCATTTTTTTGCATTTTGGCACCCACCAAACATCAGTGCCCCTCTGCCATGTTTACTTTGCTACTGTGTTATGCCAGACCTGATGCCACTCAAATGGACAGAGCAGCTGCAAATAGGATATCAGTTTAATTTTATGTGATCGGCCTTTGACAGAAAATTGACCTCATAATTGTTCAGTGAATTCATGTGAAAAAAGTATCCAACGACTTCTATTTCACTCAATGAAAAATGAAATAGGTTCTGGGTAGCATAGTCTTTTACAGGGCCAGTGTAACCATCAGCCAAATCAGACGCTCACCTAGAGCCGCAGCTTCGGGAGGCGGCAAAAAACAGGGCATCCAAAGCTAAACAATAGATTCTAACAGCCAAGGGGCGCATAAAGCTTATGGTTTGCTAAGGATGCCAACACCTTGAACCAGTTCCGAGGTCGGCTCTGTTTTTTTACTTTTAACCTTACTTTTAGCTTATCAAACAGACCTGTAGGGGTTACAGGTATTATCCTGAAGATGAGACCACAGCACCATACACCCTTCTCTTCCAGGTTCTGCAGCTGCCTGGCGCTGAAAGAGTTCAGGTGGCTTGTGATCTCAGTGATTTTATTGAAAAAAAACCTGAAATATGTCAGTATTTTTAAAACAAGCTGGGAATTCTTAGCAATAGTCATTTCTGTAACAAGAAAAGCTCCCATATTATAGTAACTTCACTAATGAACTACCACTAGTCACCAGAGCAGATTTACATTTTGCATTACCATGTATTTATCAAATTACAAACTTGTTAATATACCAGTCATATAACTTGTCAAAGGCTAAAGAGTGTGCCCAACTTAGTCCAAAGAATAATTTTCATTTCTCTCTGCTGTCAGAAAGGCTTTTGCTGTGATAGAGCAAGTCAGCAAGAAAGTCACTAAATGATTAAAATACTATAGGTGCTTAATTTCATACATTTCTTAGGATCCCCTCAGTGGCATAAATTCCAGCCAAGCAGCCCCCCACAATGCAAGGTGGCCAGGCAGAAACGGGCCCCATACAGCCGTGGTGAGGGAGCATAGCAAATTTACTTGACCTTTGCTGCATTGCCTTCACTCTGGCAAGTTTGCCATATGCCCAGCAGCTGTTCCCCACTGGTCGAAGTCTCACGATAACAGCCGCACCACAAGAATTAAGTACATTTGCCCCCACCTGAGAGGGGCTGCATGGGGCTGCATGAGGGTGGAGGTGCCGCACGTGGGGGGACCCACACCAGGGGAGGGAGTGACACTGTGACAATGGGAGGCCCTCAGCAAAGGTTTGCTTGGGGGCCCCTCATTGGAACTTACGCCACTGGGTCCCCTTGATATATAGTATGAGCCTCATTCTGATCAGGACATCCGTGTGCCCGATCAGAATCAGATGCACAGGAGCAGATGCGATTCTGATCCCGCGGGGCATGTCTAGCCCCGTGGGATCAGAATCGCAATTAAGCCTGCATGTACAGGCCTCTACCCAGCTAACACAGTCAAGGCTTCAGAATGGAGCCATGGCACCATGGCTCCATTCAGGCATTGTGATCCCCGGCCACTGACCTGTTCTTAAATTCCCTGCAAACTGACCCCCGATCTCGTCTCCTAAGGCCAGGGTCAGGCTGCATGGAATCACCTGCAGCCCCTCCGACCCCTTCCGCCACCTGGGTCTGCCGTCCCCCACCATCTAGGGAAACGTATTCCACCTCAGAGGTAGAATAAGTTCCCCATTCAGTCTGCTGGCTCCAAACATACAGGGCCAACATCAGAATCGGCCCTGTACATTTGGGGCCACAGACCACCCAATGTCCGCCCTAACTCCGCTTCCGCACCACCCCTTTCCCACCTCTGTCTAGCCTTGTTCATATGGGGAGGTTAGTCGGGGACAGCAGAGGGGGCCGAATAGCGAGGGCGGCCATCCCCGCTATTCATGGCTCAGAATGACCCCGTATGTCAATATTTATTTCTTATATACATATATATAAAGGGGACTTTACTGTTTTTGTTATTAAGTGCCATCAACTCGATGTCGACTCATGGCAACCGTCTAGATAATTGTCATAAACTGTGTTTTGTCTTTAGTCAGGTGGCTCATTGTTGATAGAGTGGCATCCATAGCTGCTGTTATTGTATCGATCCATCTCATTGCTGGCCTTCCTCTTTTGCTTTAACCTTCAACCTTGCCAAGCATGATGTCTTTTTCTAATGATCTCGCTCTTCACATGATGTGTCCAAAGTATGAAAGCCGAAGTATTGTCATCTGAGCTGTATGTACTGTATGAATATTTGTATACATTGAGAATACTGGGCCCAATATTCAGCTACACTTATCCAGTTAGCAGTAGTCACTGAAAACCGCTACTATCCTGATAATGCCAACAGCGAATCTGGATATAAAGCATCGTTCAATAGCCGGATACTGGAGCTGAATATCTGGATTTTATTAAAATACATGGCCAGGGCCGGTGCAAGGGTATGAGACATCCTAAGCGAACTTCGTTCCTAGAATTCCCTGCTCCCACCCCTAACCCCATTGCCACCATGCTACCAATGGTGCTCTAGGCAATGCCTGGTTCACCTAATGGTAGCGCCAGGTCTGTGCATGGCTGGTGTTTAAAAGATACAAACCATGGAATTAAAATATTATATTTCTCCTTTTTTCAGGAGATTGTCTAATGTATAAATTTACCACTGTACATTTTGGACATTTCATTATATTTCTGAATACAAAATAATAATTTGATTAGTTGTGTTTTGAAAATATTTATTTATTTTATTTAACCAGTTGTATATACCACCTTATCCTTCAATCAAAGTGGTTTACAGTGTGACTTAATTAGGTACATTTAAGGAGGTCAGGTAAGGAAGGGAGAGGAGTGAGGTGGCGAGTTATGTACATGTATACAACTATTTCCAAGAAGATCAAAATATTTATCCCTCTGTGCCCATTAATGTGCATTGTACTATAATGGAATGTCACCCATCTTTACCCTGCAAGGAATATCTGATTAATTATAAGATTGTAAATATTACAACTATTGAATGAGAAGTTAGGAACTAGCTGACAAGTCACACCTCAGCATCTGACCAACAGTGACCTGTTGATCTGTAGGTATACTTCAAATTAATTTTCATTATATTTTGTTTTTTAATTTTTTTTTTTTTTTATTTGCTTGTGAATTATTTCAATTTTGTTTATCTGAAAAGAAACATCCAAAATGCATGGGAATAAAAGCCAAACACAAATAGCACAAAAAAAGGAAAATGATGTCAGGTCCAGGGGGTTCACATGTCCACCCAATCTATGGTTATGGACTTGACGTCCCATCTTTTGCAAATTTTACCCCATCCATGGGGGCCCCCAGTTGTTTCTGCCCCACCAGGCCCCTATTTCAAAATGGCAACAGAGGAGGTGGATTCTAGGGATGGGATTTAACAACTCACATTTTTTTGGCTGTAAAAATTACTCACAAAAAAACAAGGTGCAGAACCTGGGGTAATTTTTGATGAGCAATAATGAAATCAGAAGTAAATGTATACTTTTACTTGCATTATTTCAGCAGAGCCCATGGCTTAAAATTGCCCAGCAATACTGGGTAGCAATACTGCAACCAGCCAGAATATTGCACCCAAGCAGGCAGATTCCATATAGGCTGGTTATCTCCAGCAGACATATTTAAATAAGGCATGAGTGTGATTCAGTCCTCATTCTGCATTCGCAGGTATAGACGCGCCCGCATTTATTGAATCGGCACATCCAACATGATGTTCAGCCAGCCCATGCATGTATTCAGAGCAAGAGATGCTCATGGGTGCAGGCACAGGCCATAAAATCCTAGCAGACTGGCATGTGTAAATATGTATATAACTTCCTTTGTGTAAAGTTGTATATAAGCACCTTTGTGTAAAGTTCTAACCTCAATCAACTGTAAATCTGTCACCCTTCTTATGTGTGCTACCCTCCTCTCTAATCGAATTGTACCTACCCCTAATTGCTGGCCAGTACAACCAGCCTTACCTTTTTTGCAACCGCTGCTGATCACTGGAAGCATCGGGATACAAATTTGTGCGTAAATAAATAAAATAAATAAATAAAATGAAGCAGAGAAACCCACCCCAACTAATATGATGGGACACAGGTAGGTGTTGAAATGGTTTTGGACGTCTCCACGCTCACTATATTCTGGATGGTTGCACGTTTCCGATCGTGCCCATCTCCACGATATATACCTGTGGACCCCACTGATGGTCATGCCTCTTCGGTTAAAGCATTCTTCTAAGCTGCTGTTCTCACTAACAGTATTTTGCTATGCAAACTAGCCCTAAATACTAATGATAAATGAATGCTGATGCAAACTAGAATATATACTAGTCTTTTTCATGCCCAGAAAAATGTTAAGTAATCTGAGTGTATTCTAATATATTATATTATAAGAGAAAGTAAATATTAACTTGTTTGTCATGACATACCTTGCATCAAAAAGTACTTGACAGTATAAAACAAAAGCTTCAATTGATTCTTTCATTGGTCATCTCTAAAAACAGTCTTTAAAATGCTAAGTATGGACTCTCATCAAGTTCACAAAAACCTAAACTAATTTTGCAATTCCCCAAAGGTTGCATAATATTGCTGAGCTACAAAAGTATGCTCATTTAATGACAATGGCCTTCTGGCTATGGTATCTTTCCCACATATCTGAGTACTGGCATTTCTGACAGCAATTCCCTACATGTGGCTCCACATGTCCCATACAATGTCCACTCTCTGTCTTGGCTTATTTCAATCTGTATACATCTGCTATCTGTGGGGCAACCCTGTCTGCCTTTCCACAGTCTGCTCTGTGGGAATGCTTCCCTGGTCAAGCCTATGTGGGCATGGGAAGGGGGGAATCCCTGTGCCATCATACCAAGTAGTCAGCCTCCAGCTTATCACCACTCTCGCAGCTATCCTGGACCGAGTAAGGATGTAGACCTCATGGCACAATCTGGGGAATGTTGGCATAACATGGTTTATGATTTATTAGCACTTGATTAACCACCCTTAGCCAGGCACACAGAGTGGCTTACAATTTAAAAAACTCACCAATATAAAGCAAGAATAAGAAAGGAATTCCATAATATGACAGGAAAGTCACAGCATAGGAAAGCAGAAAGAGGAGAAGAGGAGGAATCAACCAGACAGGGGAAGAAGGCTCCATGCAGAACTGATTCTAGTGAGATTGACTCCAAAGGCTTGGTAAATAGGAAAGTTTTTAGACGTTTCTTAAATCGGGGAAGAGATTTATTTATTTATTTATTTATTTATTTTACATTTCTTATATGCCGCACTATTTGCGATCAGCGCGGTTTACATAAAACAAACAGTATCCGACAATAAACAAGAGTCAGGTCATTACAATGAACAGGAGCAATCAACTTGGATAACGGGGGAAACTATATACATATTTGAAACATTGAAATAGGTAACTGTATATATGTGAGATGGAGTTATTGTGTGTTGTTCATACCTGGTGGCTGGGGTTCGGGGGAGGCTGTGAGGTGTTTAATAAAGAGGAGGTGTTTTAAGGCCTTCCTGAACTGGCTCAAGTTGGGGATAGTTCTGATGTGTGGTGGTAGGGAGTTCCAGAGGCTTGGGGCGCTCAGGCTGTAGGCTCTATTAGAAGTTGATATGGCGCATCTTGTCATAGATTTTGGTATTGCTAGCATGTTGGCTGTAGCAGTTCTTCTTATCCTGTTGGGCATGGGTAGATGGTTCTAGTTGTAGATGGGAAGGAAGGCAATTTCAGAGAGAAGGGGCCAAGAAGAAAAAACAGACTGGCACGTGGACTCATATTTGGCACAGCTGATGCATGGCTGCCCCATCACACTGGCACCTGGTGATGCTGCAGTCATCCGTAAGATCCAGGTATTGGCCAGGCATTCATGTCCTCCCTGAATTACAGCACACCAGATCCTCCAGTGCAACTCTCTAACCACACTCTCTCTCTCTCTCAGTGATGTATTGTAGAACACAGCAGAAAATTTTGTAAGTACTGACCTTATTCCACATCTTGTACCCGGGGTGGATGCCCCTCCCATGGCATGATGCTCTGCGGCATGACACAGTGTTTCTCGATACTCAAATATGCAAGATCATATACAAAGGTTTACTAAGACTGCTTTTTTTCAAGCTGTATTGGCTTCAAAAACGTAAACTGTATTTATCTGCGGATAATCTCTGCACTGGTGTTCAAATCTTGGTGGATTATTTGGATTATTGCAATAGTTTGCTGTTAGGTCTTCCATCATAACTTACTCAACCTTTGCAGTCTGTGCAGGATACTGCTACGTGTCTCCTTACCGGTGTAAGGGTGGGGTCCTTTTCCCTTCCCAGCACTATATCACTTACCCTGGGACGTCCTTATTGCTCTGGGTTGAGGAATTTACCTTACCTTCACTGTCCGGGATCCCAGGAGAACAAACACACACACTCGTACATAAGTAACATGTAAGTTTATTCCGTACGTTAGAAGTGCAGTCTATCTTTTATACAGTATCAAAAACATATATACGTCATAAACCCATCCCAGCAGCATAGCCCTGCTCCTGATATTGCTAATTAGCAACCATACAAACTGGTACCTGTCTCTGTGAAGATCACTGAATCTTGTCTTAGCACAACACATTCCTTTCTATCTAGGTATTCACAGATGGGCCTCATGGTCCCTCTGTACAACAAGAAACTGATTTTCCCCTTACAATTCCCCCCTTTGGGCCTGTATTTGCCCACTAGAAGAACAGCCTAACAATCTACTACAAAATAACTAAACAGGCATTATTAACTGAATATCTGTACGCGGTAGTTCAGGTACATCAGCCACCGTGGAAACAGGTGTATAAGAATACATAAAAGTGGTGGAGCTCTGTAGGGCCTTCCGACAGCAGCCAAGAACAAATGAAAATATACAACAGAAAAGAACAAGGATTATAAAACCGCTCCATAGGGCAATAATCGGCCCTTTGTGACCAGCCCAAAGGAAGATACATCAGAGAGTAAGCATGAGAAACTGCTGTAGTCGAAGAACAGTATAGAGCAGTATTAGACAGGCTAAAAGCAGAAACAATAAAACAATCTGTAGCATTAAAACTAGAGACAGTTTACAATGGGCAAGGGACCTAGTCATATCCCAAAGAGGGGCGAGTAACACCAATGTTATACAAGAAAGTAGAAAAAGAAACATGGGGCTGGGTGGTTTAAATTGTCAAGTACAGTAAACTTCTGCATTTCACACAGATTAGAAGGTACAGTAATGAGACATGTTGAGAGAAAAGCTCCAGGAGCTTCTGGGTCGCCAGGAGTCAGGACTGACTCAAAGGCACACATTGCATTTTGTAGCGAGCTGCGCACACAAATGTAAGGCAGTCTGGGCAAGTAGTATTGCCGTATTAACAGTTCCAGAAATGGGCTGAATGAGGCACCACATGAGTGGTAGGAGGAGTCAACACAGTCTTGTGCATGATGGTCAGGAGGCTGGAGGGCGGTCTGGAACCGAAGAAGATGTCAGTGGAGACGATACACGCTTGATTCTTGACGCATGGACCCACGAAGGGCAGGAGTCCCACAGGATGGCTGTCCATGTGATGGCGATCACTGTAGTTGGAGGTCTGTAGGGCGGGTCTAGGGTACTGTGCTTGTGAGGTGCTCTGACCTGTACCTGGTCAACAACCTTGAAGGGATATGTTGGTTCGGTACCTCTAGGCCGAAAGCTGCTTTTCTTCAGGAGTCTTCTCCTCTCCTCTCCAGTTGCTAGGACCTTGGCTGCCCCGGCGTCAGCTACTTCTCATCCTGGTCCTGAAGCCAGATCTATAGATGGAGAATGTTTCCAGCGAGGGCAATGGCTTCAGGATCTTTTAGCCGCCACCTTCACTGTAATCGGTGTTATCAGAAGAACTTGGAACGGTCCCATACTGGAAAAGGGGCTTGCTTGTACTGTGTGCTGGTGGTATGTCTTTACCAAAATCCAGTCTCCGGATTGAAAGAAAAGAGCTGAGAGTCATCCAGCAGAAAGGACTGGACCTGCTGAGCATACCTGTGGAGGGAAGAGAGTTGCCTCTGCTGCTAGGAAATACAAGAGATCAAATGTGAGGCTCAGGAGTATAAAAAGTAAGCAGTCTTCCATATAACAGTTCAAAGGGAGAAAATTTTCAGTCTACTCCCTTAGGGCAATTTGTTCAACAAAAAAAACAAAAAAAAAAAACACAGAGTCAAAGGCAAGACAGTTTAGTGTCTTTACAAAGTTTTTTTTTATTTTTTTTATTTTTAAGGTTTCGGAGGTTCCCCCTTCGTGGGTTGCTGCTTGCATACAACAGCCATTCCTAAGCAACTCAATTTAGCTAATACATTTTGACAAGATGCCCATCCTTCCTCAATTTTTCACAATTTTAGAATTATACCAATTTGTAAAAATTTGTGTAGGTAACTTTCCTCCTTTACCTTCATGTGTCGGGCCAGGACACAGATACTAATACTATAATGCGAGAGTAAAGCTTCATGACGGCGTTGGGCTTCTTTCAAGATTAAAGAAGTGTTTTTGCCAGAAAGAGTACCACACTGATGAGTTACAGATAAGCAGCTCTATTTTGTTTTATTGAGTAGCTGCCTAAATAACCCCTCATTTGGTGATTACAAGAAGGTCACTGATGCTACTATAACGCTTGAGCCCATTCATTAAGCTCAGTGTTGTTAAGTCTGAGACCTTCGGGGGAAGATAATAGGCATTTTTAAGTTATCTATAGTTCCGCATAAACATGTGATATGAGCGGTTTATTAAGATAACTGCCTTTGGTTAGTTGGTGGAGTGTACTTTATAGTATTAGTATTTCGCGCTCTAGACAAAAGACCATAAATATAGTGTCTCACGGGGGCCAGGACACAGAGGCAAAAAGGGATAAAAGCATCTGAAAAGCACCACATGGCCAGTGTGGGTCTCCCCAAAGCTCATTAGGATGAAAAGTGCACTCAGCCTATCTCCAAGTGTCTATTTCAAATTATTGGGTATATCTCTGGGCTAGATGACTTCCAAAATTGGAGTTAATGGGGATGACATAATCAAATATTGTAGAATATTCATTGTCAGTTTTCTTTCTAGGTGGATACACCATTTCACATTTCAATTTACCCTCACCATTTTATAATATTAATCTGAGTTCTCTTTTCCAAGATGAATATTCCATCACACTCCTCTCAACACCACTTATTTTTCCACTTACATCATTCCATCAAACTACATGCATAGGTCCTTCTGTCTTGTTTATACCATACTAGTGTATCCTTATTTGGCAAGGCTGCTAAGAACATCAAACAATTGTTAAAAACTTAGTATTTTTGTAAACAAAAGGTATATATAAAATATAAATGTAGATCCTTTTCAATAAGCATAATAATATGAGTAAACAGTGCTCATTCTAATTAGCAACTGCCTAAACAAAATATAGGTAAAGTCCTTACAATATAGACTAGTGCTTCACGGCATTTTATAACATCAATCCCAATAGGAAGGAGTATGGCTTCTAACAGAATGGCCACATAATCTCTCAGGTGTGACTAAAGTCTATCTTATACCCGGTTCCCAGTGAGAGTGCTGTGGAAACTTAAAAATATTTGAGGACTGATCTTATAATTGCAGTGCCCACAAGGATCTGTGCAAGTTACTCACTAATCATGGTGTTTAAGAGATCCTTTTGAGGTGAGAGGCCTAAGAAGGTTCAAGGCATTTGTGGTTGGGCCTCATGATGATACTTCCTCGGGTTCTTCTTGGCCTACTTTCCCCTGCCTATTCATGTCTCTGCCGAGGCATAAATATAAAAGGTTCATGTTCTTCAGGCGTTGGGGTCCTCGAGGAGTCTTCAAGCAGTCAGAATTCCGGTGGCCCAGATCATCACACTCGGAGCAGCATGTTTATTGCCTTTCCCAAGGCTGTAGCCTCACCTTCTGTCTCTCTCTCTCTCTCTCTCTGATTCTTTTTTTTTTCCAAACCGCCCCTGGATCATTGCTGACAAGCAAGAGCTTGGTTTGGGGTTGTTGTTTTTTTTTCTCTCTCTTTTTTTTTTTCAATGATCTCAAGTTAATGTTATTGTTTTATTTGTCTACTAACTTTACAAATATTCTCATATTTCCTGGTAACTAAGCTCCATCTTTCCACTAAATGTGATCTATGTGCTTGGGAACAAAGCAATTTCAGATCAGCCTCTTTCCAAAATTCTATAATTTCTGTATATAACCTCTACATAATGTACTGCTACAAGTATTTTGGTAACATAAGTGCAAGTGTGTAAACTAAAGAAAATTTGTATGTCATAGTGCTACAATATACTGTATTCCTAAAACTGAAATGTTAAAAACTTTCAAAACAAAGTACAATTTTTTTCTCTGGACCCCAACACATAAAATTCAAATACAGAAAAACAGATGAATTTATCCTAAAATCCAATATTGTAATAAATTAAACTGGAAAGATCAATATAGCCAGCACCCATGGTGCTACTGTCCTGTTCATCAGCCATCCGCACCAAGCTAAACAATGCAAAGTAATTAACTTAAATCTTACAGTTCAGGAAACAGACATTCAAATAACATGAAACTGCAAAAAGGTGAATTCAGAATCATACTTTGTCACATTTAAATTAAAACCTTATACATAATACTTGAGACTGGTATCAAACTGATCTGAAACAATGGAATTATGTTAAAGCAATTTGCTTAGAGTAACAGTTCAACCTTGATGTTATCTCAAACACAAATAGCAAAGTAAACAGCAGGTCTCTCTTGTGTCCAGATTCCTTCAGGCAAATGCAGATTACTATATAGTTGAACAAGAGAGAGAAAAGTCCTAAATATTAAGAGTTTAAAAAGAAAAAGTTGCTTGAGAATTGTCACTAATTGTGATTGCTATTAAATTCCTATAGTTACAACTCTGTGTGTTTTGTAATATATGAACAATAATTATGCCCTCTATGAGGTGCCTGCCACAATATATAAAATTCTCTTTTAACTCTTTAAGTTTGCTTGATAGCATACAGTCAAAGACAAAACAAACATATTACCGCCTTATTCACCCAAACTTTAATCGTTTTCAAGTTGTAATCTCGTAACTACTGGCTCATACAATCTCGTAATTACTGGCTCAGAATGCCCCATTGTCCTGACAGGGTTCTCAACCACTACTTTGAAGGTCAAAGAAAAACAGAATAGCTCCCACCAGACCTTTCTGACATCATCCCAGCCCTTGTACCATCGGCTAGGGGGAGCACAGTGACAGTTGGAGAAAAAGTCTGAGATTTCTCACACATTGGCATACACCCAGCCAAGCAGATATCAGCTCTCTTAGTTTTAGGCAAAGGTAACTCCACAATACCCTTTATTCTCTCCGGATTTATTTCCTCTTTCCTTCACTTATGAGATGTCCCAAATACTTAACCTCAAATACTTAACCTCCCTCTTCACAGATTGTAATTTTTTATTATTTTTTATTTATTTATTTTTTTCTGAACTTAGCAGGCCCAAAACACGTACCTCAAATCTACTACACTGAACCATGTGTGGTCATGCAGAATTTTGCTCAACAAGATATATAAGGGTTTGGGACCACAGGATGCTGGGTCTACATAATCTTATTCAAATTCCTTAAATGCTGCCCCAGCCACTAAAACATATTACAGAGGTTTTTAATTTAAAAAGACAAGTCAACGCTTACAAGTGCTTTCTTAAGAAATTTCACCCTGCATAATAAACTAGACCCTCGGGGTATTTGGAGCCCCCCCCCCTTTCCCTGGATTTCTCCACTTCAGACTCAGTATTTACATTGTACGTCTCACTCGCACACAATCAGTCTCAGTTCCCAAGAAAATGTCCCAACCACCTTACCTCGGTCTGTGCACAGAATTTACTTGGTTGCTGCAGTGCCTGGTTTTAAATTCACCGTCTTTCACACTCTGGTTCACAACACCTCTGGGTTTTTTAACTCCGGGACCATTACCAGCTAGCAGAGAAACCTCTCTGCAGAGGAGGAGGTGAGACTGTTGAAATCAACAGGACGCGTCTTCGCACCTCCACTCAGCAGGAGTCACTTTACTGTGGGAAAATCCCGGCGAGCCCCAGCTGTTATTTACACCTTTACCTGTGGCCAATTCACCTTTGGCCAACCTGACCAATGAGACTCAGAGAGGAACATTATGAAGCAGGTTAAGAGCTCTTTTAGTATTGTTATTATTCAGTACATTGCTATAGCAATGGGTGTCTAAATACAGACACACCCTTTTACATATTTCAGTGACAGTTATACCGTTGTTGAGTACAAAAGTAATTTTTTTTGTTTGTTTTTTTTCTATTTAGCTTGTCTTCTTACAATATGGCAATAAATAGACACACTGCAAATAAATAATAATTTACGTTTTAGTATGCCGTTTAACTTTAGGTTTCTGTTCTGTCTGCCTGTCCGTAGCCTTTGAACAACAAAGAACAGGAAGGGAGGGGGAGGGAAGAGCGGAGCTTGTGTCGCTCAGGCTCTGCTATCACCAGATGCAAGAATTACTTGTACTTAATTTCAGTATTCATAAAAACAACAAAGTAAACTGCTAAAAACCTAACAACTCCCTCAGTGATTAGGAGATTCGGAATCTACGGGGAGAGGCCCCGGGGGGTACAGGAGTACAACTGGAATACAAAGTCTGCTTAACAATAGATTTAAACCTAATGAAAACTGGGCTGGTCCCCTTCACCCAGGAACCCCCCCTTTAGCTAAAGAAGACAGGAAAGGCTTGGAAGAATAGAGAGACAAATAAACAAACAAACAAACACCGCTTGTCACTTGCATTCCAGGGACTCTGAGTCATCAGTTTTACCTTCGCCAGAGACTGGGGGGGGAGGGGGGGAGGTGTCGTATAGGCACAGAGATAAACTAAGCACAGTAAACATGCTAACAGACTTCTTCAGCAGAATTAGCAAATGTCCTGTAACCTATACCAAATCAAAAACTCACTCAATTAAAACAAACATCATGTCCTTGATGTAAACAAACACTACGATTATTTCTTGTTTAATAAACCAACATGTAAGTGTAACCTACACCGACAGCCTATGTAAGATGCCTTTTTTAACTGCAGTTTTAAACCTTATCACAACATGTAGCTGCACATGCACTCCCGCGGATTCTGAAGCGGTCCCCTTACCTTGGGACCCCCCCATCCTCTAATGAATTCACAACAAACGCACATCTGGCCACTTGCTTTCTGCACAGTACCCGTCACTAGCGCTATATCGCTTCGGAGTACGGCAGGGGCGTTTTGCCAAACTCACACAGGCACACAAGCACACAGAGAAGGAGAAGGATATTACCACAGACCCAGCAGGACGTCCCTGTTATTCACTGCACTACCCAAGCGCATATTTTCCAGCGCTACCCAAGCGCATACCCAAAATGAGCTCCCAAAGCATCAAGGTAAAAATTCCAGTACAGCCACCAAAGCTGCAGCAATTTAGGGGGTTTTAAAACCCAGTGCAACGGAGAAAGGCCAACTTCTGACACCAAATTGTAAGGGTGGGGTCCTTTTCCCTTCCCAGCACTATATCACTTACCCTGGGACGTCCGTTATTGCTCTGGGTCGAGGAATTTACCTTACCTTCACTGTCTGGGATCCCAGGAGAACACACACACACACACTCGTACATAAGTAACATGTAAGTTTATTCCGTACGTTAGAAGTGCAGGTCTATCTTTTATACAGTATCAAAAACCTATATATGTCACAAACCCATCCCAGCAGCATAGCCCTGCTCCTGATATTGCTAATTAGCAACCGTACAAACTGGTACCTGTCTCTGTGAAGATCACTGAATCTTGTCTTAGCACAACACATTCCTTTCTATCTAGGTATTCACAGATGGGCCTCATGGTCCCTCTGTACAACAAGAAACTGATTTTCCCCTTACAGCCGGTAGCAAACATTTTGATCATGTGTCTCATAACTTATAGAATTTGCATTGGCTACCAATTAAGTTTTGAATAATATATAAAATTATTATGCCGGTATTCAAATGTCTCAATCATTAGGCGATACTCAGCTAATCTGTTCTTTAGCAGGTTTACAATGCTCCTTGTGCTTGTCGCTCACAGGATACATTTCATTTACATGTTCCATTATTTCGGAAGGTGCACATTGAAATAGTTCGTACTAGCATTTTTTCCATATTTGGAA
This sequence comes from Ichthyophis bannanicus, assembly GCA_033557465.1. Taxonomy (NCBI): domain Eukaryota; kingdom Metazoa; phylum Chordata; class Amphibia; order Gymnophiona; family Ichthyophiidae; genus Ichthyophis; species Ichthyophis bannanicus. The sequence goes on from CM066038.1 coordinate 402,977,283, forward strand.
TGCCTTACTGGCCAAACTGTGTTGCGCCTCTGAGATCTTGATGTTCCGAAAAAAAAATTGAAAGCACACTTATTTCAACAAGCTTTTGCAACATTTGCAACTACTGTATGAATATTTATAATTCTTCTTTGGATTGTGTTAAAGAAGTAATAAGGCAGCATGTTAAATGCTTGATTTTGTTGTAATTTTTATGTATATTTCTATGTTATCCGCCTAGAATGTAGTGCAGAATACAAATGCTTTTTAAATAAATAAATGTACCATCCTCCCATCGCCAGGGTCACCCTCAGGGGCCTGTCTACTATCAGCCTGTTTCCAGTCCAAGCCCCCCCCAGTCAGCTATTTCCAGTCCCAGCCACTTCACCAAGAGCTCTGCACCTGTCTGACTGGCTTTATAGGGAGCATGAGAGGCCCTGGCTCACCTCTGTACAGCCGCCGAAGTGAATAGCCCTGTGCGAACAACCTTCTCCCACAATAGATGGGCCGGCTCCGAATACCTCCGTGGCATAAATGTCAAAGAGGAGAGCCTCTTTCAATTGAAAGTAAGCTCTCCTATGAGAGGACATAGAATGAAAGTGAAAGGGGAAAGACTCGGGAGTAATATGCGGAAATATTTCTTTACGGAAAGAGTGATAGATGCGTGGAATAGCCTCCCAGTGGTGGTAGTAGAGACGAAGACGGTATCTGAATTCATGGAACAAACACAGAAGATTTCTAAAGGATAAAAGGGGACTATTGTAGTGAATATGGAAGGGCAGATGAGATACGCCATGTGGTCTTTTTCTGCCATCATTTTCTATGTTTCTCTTGGAGCCACCTGTCTTTCAGGTATGTCTGCCGTGCTGCCTCCAAACTAAGTGTGAGCTCAGTGGGGATGCAACCTCTCCTGGCTGGCACCTGGGATGGACTGCACTCACCGCCCTGTGCTTTGTACACCACTGCATCCATGAAGAACAGGGACATGGAGGAGGCATAGTCCAGGCAGTACAACAGAGATCAGGACCGAGACATAAGAACATAAGATATGCCATACTGGGTCAGACCAAGGTCCATCAAGCCCAGCATTCTGTTTCCAACAGTGGCCAATCTAGGTCATACGTACCTAGCAGTTTCCCCAAGGGACACAGGTTCCACAATGCTTATACTGGTTCAAGCATTGATATCCTGGGTCCCTTCTTAATAATGGTTTATGGACCTTTCCTCCAGGAACTTGTCCAAACCTTTTTTAAACCCAGCTACACTAACAGCCTTTACTACATCCATCCTACATCCACTAGGCAGCCACCTAGGGTGGCAGACCCTGGTGGGCAGCCTGACTGCATTTTGAAAGCAGTGGTGGGTTGCTACTGCCCCCCATATCCATCTCTCATCTTGCAGTGTCAGCGGCTCAGAACAGAGTCAGGCTGCCGCCACTGCAGGATGAGAAGATGGATTCAGGGAGGTGGGATGGCAGCAGCAGCAGGGGGAGGACAGTGGCAGGAAGGGGATATGGTGGCAGGAGAGTGATGGCAGCAGAGGGGGGTGGTGCAGTGTAGGCATTGTTTGTGGTGGCAGAAACCCTCTGACTGCCGCTAACAGAGATGTACGTCGCTGTGCAATTTCAGAACATGGCGTGCACGCCTGCCTCTAGCTGCTGTCATATCCATACCTATGCCTGCTCCTGACAACATCTAAGTTCCAAAAAAGTACTTTTGTCATGGCAGCAACACTTTCAGGGGGTAGAGTGAAAGGTGCTCTCACTGCCAGAGTAGTTTTTACTGAGACACAAACACCTGCTGGTTTAGCAACAGTCCTTTTTGTTTTATCACCATGTGACCACACATCTACAGTTTTAAGATCGGGGCTTGGGACGTGCATGTCTACCATATTGACATCCCCATTCTGAAATCTGGCAGCAGGGGCATCTATGTACCCATTTCCGCAGACACACATTTCAGAGTCCTCCATAATTGTGAGCTAGCTAGCAAATATGCACATACCCAGCTGTGCCATGTGCACGGGCCCATCTCCCAAACCCGTTTGTGGGGACATTCGTTTTTCACAACAGGGATGGAGCGATTTCAGATGTCACTTATACGTGTCTTTCTTCAGTGCTGTCACTCCCCTGGATTTTTGCACGTTTCAACCTGGACGTCCCAGATTCATCCTGGACGTCCCTTATAAAACGCCACTTAATGTACTGGAATGATCCATTAAAGTAAAGACAGCAATATGAAATAAACCTTTTGTAGAAAATAAATATTTCTACATATTTTACATAACCAAGTCACTTCTTACAAATAATGAACAATATGGCTTTAAGTGAATAAATGTCAGCTGTAGAAGACTTTCTTGGAAAGGGAGGAAAGGAGGTTGCTGCATTCTCATCTATTTGTACATACCTTCATGGCACTCATTTTACATTAACAGGGAATGCAGTGACTCATTCCTGCTGTTGCCCTGCTGTACAGCCCTCACAACTTGCAGCTTTCAAACCAGCAAGCCTACTCATGCCACTTAACATTTCAAATCTTTTCATCCTTCTGATAGTATTATTCCCAGATCTTGGTTCCGTGTTTATTCAATGCTTCAATTCTTTTTTAAATTTAATCTTTGTATTAACATTTTAGTATTCAATGGAGTACTGCTAATTATGGCCTCCCATCAGAAGTGTTGGAGACGAACAGTAACCAAGCTTAAGAAAGCTGAAATAAGCCCCGAGGACCCACAGGAGCAAAAAACTGAAAGGAAAGTCAGTCTATGGCTATGCACTGGGAAAGAGACAGACTAGATGGGCCTTAACACTTCTTTTTTACTGCATTTTTAAGGTTTCTCTGTTTTTCATATTTATATTCTTTTATATCAATAGCAACTTTGCATCTTTCATTTTTTCCCTTCACATCTTCCCCTCCCATTACTTAACATGAAAGATTCATAAGACTTCCACAAAATCATATACATAAACATTTCATTAGAAATTATATACACATATAGGACTACGTTTGCTAATGGGTGTTAGCTGTCTTTTTTAAATTTAATCTTTATTGGCATTTATATATAACAACATTCAGGTATTCACATGAATGAAATAAGAAATAAAGGAACTCCACAATAAACAAATACGCTAATATATATAATACGAGAAAAAGAAAAAAAAAACATGCTTTCCCAAATATTAGCCCACATAAGCACAAGAAAAAAACAGTAGGGGACTACAGGAAATTACCCAAAGGACCTCAATTTACAATCCCTTCCCGAACGTAAACAGAGCCTTAAGAAAAATTAATTTTTAGGCAGGATAAGACTTATGTATCAGGCATGTGAGGACCCACGTCCACCTTGACCACATCCCTTGCACTTAAAAATTCTAGAAGCTGCTTAAGCTCAAAAAAACAGGAAATTCTTTCCTTGATAAGAAATATAATATCGAGAAGGATATTTTAACACAAAAATAGCACCCATGGAGATGGTCATGGCCTGACAAGACAGAAACTCCTTCCTCCTTAACTAGGTTGCACGAGACAACTCAGGAAATATATGTACATATGAACCTAGAAACTTCTCATTGATATTTTTTAAAAAAGGACCTAAGAATCAAAGCCTTATCGGCCTCTAAAGCCAGAGTCACAAGCATAGTAGTTCTTTCCATTATCACGTCCATAGAACTTTCTAGGAAACCCGCCAGGTCCCCAATTCCACTTACTGATGCCTTCAAATCATTCCGCCAACCTCCCAAAGGTGTTAACAGAGAGATATTGAGCCCTGGTTACAGGAGGCAGGTGCTCCGATGGAATTTTAAGCACCTCACCAAAATAATTCCGCACCATTTCCAAAGGGAACATGAGCGGGGACCTAGGAAAGTTCAAAATATGAAGATTATTCCATAAGGCTAGTTTTTCTAGGTGCTCAGTTTTCCATGTCAACACAGCCCTTTCCTTCATCAGAGCTACATGCTCCTCCTGGAGGCGATTCACATCGTCTTTCACCTGTGATAAGAGCCCAGCTTGCACATCCTGGCTCTTAGAAGCCTCCAACACCTCCAATTTCATATCTGATAACTTAGTACTTACAGTTCCCACAACAGATGATAGGGTAGTAGTCATAGCAGAAATGGCATCCCACAGCGCATCCAATGTTATAACCGCAGACTTCTCCAAACCCCGACTCACAGGAAACAGCCCTCCTCCAGGCTCCGACAGCCATGGAACCACCGCACCAAGAGGTGGGCCATCTACACCGCCTCCCTTCAGCTGACTCCCCCCTATGGAGAGTAGGGCAAACCCCTGCAGCAGTTGTCCCTCACCACCGGGCTCCGGAGTACTCACCTGCAAGCCCGGCGGAGGAAAACAAACCCCATCGGCAGATGTCACGCTTCCTGGTTGTGTTGGGGGCGACCGCTGATCAGGCGAAAGACTCACTCCAGATGTGTCCAGCATAAACAGCAGTTCTTCATGCTGTGCTGGCGAAGACGCCGCTCCGGACCTGACAGCCGCAAATCCGCAGAGTTCCCGGGTCCTCTGGCCAGCAGCAGAATGTAGCGAGGGAGCTCCAGGTAGATCCGCTTGCTTTCTTTTCCTCCGCCCCATCTCCAACAGAGCAGAATTCACTGCCGGCACAGAAATGCGGAGCTTACTGCAGGGAAGCCGCTGACAGTCCACTTCCTGCCGCCATCTTGTCCCCTGCGTTAGCTGTCTGAGGCACTAATGCACGATCTTTGTGCCACAAAGACAGCTATCGCGGGAGAAATGCAGCTACCTCAGGCAATTGTCCATGCATTTTGCGTGGTACCTACATGATTGGGTGGGGTGTGGGCGGAAAATGGGCATTCTTGTTCTGCGCAATTACTGTGGGCTTTGACTGTGCATGGTAGCTGCACAGTCTGCAGATGTTGCGGATTCAGCTATTGCTACTTCAGTGGGTGGCGTTAGCTGCATCCGTAAAGCTGCCACCTCATGATCCCTGTGTTTTTTCCATGGTATCTGCAGGGAAAATGCTGGGAACACCCCCTGCAGATGCCCACCATTAGCTGCAGAAGCCGATAGCGCCATATTAGACATACTGCATATATCCATATACTTGTACATATTTAGCATGCACGCTCTTATCAAGACAAAGATTTTGTTCCTTTATGGACAGTTTCAAATCAAAATACAGTGGTTTACTATTTAAAAGTTTAGTAAATTAGTACAGGCTCTAGGAGTCGTTTACTAACTGCATGCTCATGCCATTATCGCCTATTATCTACCATAGACCCACTGCATAAAATGGCAGATAACAAAATTACAGTATTAATGTGTGCTGAAAGTAAATTTTAGGGATGTGCTTTCATTTAGAATGAAAGCAGTGGGGGTAGGACGCTTTGCGTTGAAGCTCCCGAGAGGCCTACTTAGAATCCTGACTTAATACCTATACAAATTTACTATTTCGCTCCGAGCTGACCGGGGCACCTCGGGGGGGATGGCGGCCCATAAACCAGCGCGCTTAGACTTCGGGTCTCCTTCTTCTTCTCACGGAAAACGCTCCAAAACAGAGGTGTCCTCCCCACAGAAGATGGTCCCATTTCGTGAAAACCCCGAAATGCACCTGGAGATTTTGGAGGAAATACGCGGCGTGAAGGAATTGGTGCAGTCCAATGGAGAAGCGCTTCGAGCCATGCGAGAAGACTTTGGAGTGCTCCAGGACCGACTTGAAAGTCTTTCATTACGGCAGGACAACATGGCGGGGGTCCTCGACTCGCACGAGGTGCGCTTGGGCAAACTGGACAAGGCTGAGCGCCAGATACAGAATCTTCAAAAGGAGTTAGAAGATAGCAATAATCGAGCCCGTCGCAACAATGTGAGGCTCCTCGGAATACCGGAGGGGGTGGAAGCAGGAGATATAAGAGAATTCTTGCTCAAAACTCTTCCCTCCTTGCTGAAGATCACTTTTCACAGAGAACTGGAAATCGATCGAGCACACCGTGTTCCTGCCCACATGGCGCTCAACCGCACGACCCCCCGGCCTATTATCTTTAGCTTGCTACGATATCAACAAGTGGAACAAATTTTACATGTTGCCCGAGCGAATCATCATTTGGACTTTGAAGGTTGTAAGGTCTCCTTCTTTCCTGATTTGGCAAAGCCTACCGTTGACCGTCGGAAGAAACTCCTTGCTTTTCGCCCTCGACTTCAACAGCTACAGGCTCGCTTTGGCCTGTTGTATCCAGCGAAGCTCCGAGTGACTCTCCACAACCAAACCAGGACGTTCGAAGATCCTGATCTACTATCAACATTTTTAGACTCCAAAGAAGCAGAGCAGATGCGCTAATCCCAAGTCTTGGACTCTTATCTGCCGGCTCTATCCGCCATTTTGAAGGGCCCGATGCGGCGGTCATAGCCAAGCACAGAAATAGCCTGGACTTTCTTTCTTTCTCTATATGACTTTTGTTTTTTGGTCTCCTATCCCTTCATGATGTGTGCCTCGGTCGGACTCGGAGCACGCACAGTCCTACAGGTTATGTGTTTTTTCAATTTCGGCCTTCTCTGGGGTTTCTCCCCGCAGACACATGGTCGCCAGTAATTTTGGGGTTTTGCTTCTCCTCTACCGTACTGCGGTTTTCTTTGTTAATGTGGGGCGCTTCATTGTATTATATTAGCTTATTTTTCCTATGTCATGTGTACAGCCAGATACAGTCAGCTTGAGGGACATAGTGAAATTATGTGTGCTATCATGCTCAGAATTGTTAACTTTTCTGAATGGCCTTATGTAAAATCTTATCATTCACCGTCAAAGGCATTAATGGTCCACTCAAAGGAAAGAAAATCCTTAGCTATCTTAGCCATGAGCATGTTGATTTAGTGTTTCTTCAGGAAACGCATTTAAACTTTGCTGAAACACTGAAACTCAATGCTAAGCCTCACATGGTAGCTGCCTATCCTCCCACCGCTTCCAAATGGTACGGGATACCCATTCTGGTTACGAAGTCTTTGCACGCTACTGTACCTGATATTAGCGCTGACAAGGAGGGTAGATGGGCCCGTGTACACCTTGAGGTTGGAGATAGTGAATTCACGTGTATTTGCATTATGCCCCGAATGTGGACAACCCTGCTTACTATGCAAATATTGCGCAGTTGGCCTCGGCCTCTGCCAATGCTCCATTAATACTTGGTGGCGATTTTACTCAAGAGTTCCCTCAATCTTTTCTTCTCAAACACGGTGCTCGTTGGTTGGAAGATCCAGTACCGAGTAGACCTGTGTGGCTAGATATAGAAGCGGGCCTTTGCAAACCGATTCCTCTTACCTTTCTCCCTGGTATGACTCTCCCATCAGACTCCCACTATCCACCAATGCTTTTAGACACTTTAGGTGCCTTTAATACTCTCATGCAATTTTTAGACTCCCGACTCTGGTCAGTGCAACTTCAGCATCGCCTTCGGAGCACTAGAGTACTCCCGCCATCGGCATTCCCTACATAAGGTTGATTGGAGTCTTTCCGATCTCTCGGTAGTTCACCGGGTGTAGCATCCAATTTTATTAAACCTTATGTAATGCTATAACTAGAGATACCCCTATAGCGCAGAAAGTATGGGAGAGAGAATTGCATGTGACTTTGACCTCGGAGCAATGGAGTCTTATCTGGAGTAGAGGGACACGGGTTCCCGATCCGCCTCACTCACTCAGACCCTCTTCTTTCTAGCCCACCGGTGTTTTTACACTTCTCACAGATTAGACAAATGGAACACTACTCAGGGCCATGGTTGCTGGACACGTCCTGCGGCCATTGGTTCATTGCCTCATGTTATGCATGAATATCCCGCACTACAGTATTACTGGCGTCGGGTCTGGGGTCGTATTTAGTCTATCTCGCACTCTCAGGAGCCCCTTTCTTGGAGGATAGTGGGACTTCGCCCAGTTGCGGGGATCCCCTCTCTCCCAAAAATGGCTTATCTCCTTTCGAACTTTATGCTTGGCATTGCTATTTCCCTAATTAAGTAATACTGGAAAATTAGCTCCCATCTGAGCCCCAATGAATGGTGGAATCATGCCTGTCTTTACAGTAAATATGAACAAATACCTCGTCTGTTCGCTTCCTCCGTTCAGACTCCTTCTCATTGGTCTCAATGGAAGATGCTCAATGACTATGTACATTTTGCTAAATGCTCTCATCTGACTGTCTAACTTTGTATATATCTCTGTCCCATGATCATGCTGTATTGTAGATACTCTTTTGATCGTTTGATGTATAATCACTGTTAATTGGAAGCGCTCACATGCTGATATAATCGGGTAGAGAAGAAGCATCGGGGTGGGGGGTAATGGGTTTACTTTTCCTTATTGTATACTTGTTTTGTCTCTTTTGGTGTGTTGTTTCTTTTGTTTGTTGCAAAATGAAAATAAAAGTTTAAAAAAAAAAAAAGAATGAAAGCAGTGATCTGGGTGTAACAGGAAATGGTAACATTTACATCATTTCTCTGTTCCTATTAATAGTGCATACTATTGTGCAATAGTGTGCCTATTGTACAATAACACACACTATTATGCATTAGCATGCACTATTCACACATGCATGAAAAACGCATGCTATTGCATGATAGGTCAGAATGACACTGTATATAAATGATTAGTAGTAGTAATAGTGAAACCTGCTATTCGTGCCCCTTCCCGCGGCGGCTAACTTCACCGCCGGTTATACGAGGAAGTTAATCAGGGGTGGGGAAGGGTTGGATCAGGGGTGGAGTTAGGGCGGGCAGTCGGCAGTCATCGGCCCTGGATGTACAGGGCCGATTCTAATGTTGGCCCTGTATGTCCACGGCCGGTGACCTGTACAGGGAATAACTTCCCTAGACATCAAAGATTGGTGGCCCGGAGCGTGGATGAGGCAGAGGGGATGAGGACATTCCCCGCAGCCCTACCCTGGCCTTAGGAGGCCAGATCGGGGGGGGGGGGGGGGAAATCAATGCCAGTTCCGGCAGCTGGGGATTGCGGCTCTTCAATGGAGCGACGGTGCCATGGCCACCGGATGCCATGGCACCATAGCTCCATTGAACTGCCCTGACTGAGTTAGTCGGGCAGGGCCTCTATGTGCAGGCCAAGTTTAATCACAGTCCCAGCCTGCATGTAGAGGCCTGATCGTGATTCTGATACGAAGGGGTTAGACCTGCACCACGGGATCAGAATCACGATGCCCTCTGTACGTCCGGTTCAGACCAGGTGTACAGAGGGCATGTACGTCTCAGACGGAATCAGGCCTATAGCATTACAAGGCATACGCAGCTCTGTACACAGACACAATGATAATACAGTCCCTGCTCAGAATTTACAATCTAATCAAGAGAGACAATACAAAAGATGAGAACAAGAGTACAAAAAAGAAGGCTAAGGTGACAGAAGGAGAACAAAGGATTAAGGATTAAGATTCATTGCGCAACAGTACATGCTAGTGCACAATAGTGTATGCTATTGATGGGGAAACAGTACAATACAACCCCCCCCCCCCCCAAAAACAATATGAATCAAACGTTTTGGGGCTGCACACCCCTACACTTATTTTTGTTTAGTTAGTTGAATGCCTCTCTCTCTTTCTCTCAACTAGAAACAATTTATGAAAAACAGATGGCTACATCGTCAATACTCCCTTAAGTCACCCCTCTATCACACATCCTCTAGAATACAATTCTAAAACTCTATTATACAATAAAATCCCATAACTCCATTCTACACCACCTCATAAAACCTACCCCATCCTACAATCAACCCTCCCTATTCCCTTCATGGAGTAACTTCACCACAAAATATCCGAGTGTTTCAGCTATTTGATGCTCTATTTTTGATAGCTCATGCTTTTGACATTTCCATTCTAGCAAGCTCAGGGTGTCTGACAACCAATATTGTAAAATTATTTTTTTTGGCCATTAGAAAAGCCCTTATATTAAAATTCCTTTTCCAAATATGGTCAGTTCCTAAATTGCTCTTATCCTCGGACAGACAAAATTTCATGGCAACCAGGATCTATAAGTTCCTAAGTATGGCTGGGTAAAGGGAGTGGAGGGAGAGTTTGTTGTTTCAGATAATGTATAAACATTATGAGCTGGAAATGTAATGAGGTCGGGTAATGTCCTCCACAGAGAGGTGATTGCTGATGCCATTCTTCCAAAGGACTAAGCTGGGTTAGAAAACTGACCATCTGTGAAGGAGAATTCTACAGCTGACACAACAGATTGATGAAAGGAGAACTCCAGTGAGAGTCGTAAAATGTTTGAAAAATGGACGGATGAGCCTGTTAGGTGTGTAAGGAGACAAACTTGTTTTGTGAAGAGCTTTAGCTCACAATGGTGCCAATTGCAGAAACCAAAGGCCTACCATTAAGGTGAGAATGAAAGAGGGCGGCTGAAAGGAAAATGGTTCTGGCTCATACCTTTCTCAGAAGTTCAAGGCCCATACTCAGATACAGTAGGTATTTTCCAATATCCAGAGGGTTTACAATCTACGTTTGTATCTGAGGCAATGAAGAGCTAAGTGATTTGCCCAAGATCATGAGGCGCTCCATTAATATTTGAACCTGGCCTCCATGGTTCTCTCCCCGGCCTGTGCTCTATTAGATTACTCTTCCACTCCTATGGGTGGGAGATGGGGACATGTAGATAGAGACTCCTTCCTTCTTGAATTTTCAGGGGCTTTCTCATCCCACACAGGGCTTCTATTTTTCCATATATGCACTTGATTTATAGTAATGCAAAACAACGATATTCTTTTTCTCCTCATTGTGTTTCATGTTGGCTTTCAAAATGGTGGTTTTATGGAGTAACCTTGTAATTGGATGGATGCATAATAAATATGCACATTTTTCACTTAATTTTCACAGCAAAATTATGCACATTCTGCTACTTTGAAAATTATCTCAGGGAATTTATGTGCTTATAGCTACACCTGCTCTTTGGCATGTACATACTTTGCGCACACATGTGTATTTTCAAAAGTTGTTGTGCAAATGCTAACCCCTCCCTAATCTTGTCCTCACTCTGGGAATAACTCCACCTGGGATATATGTACAGGCTATACAAAGATATGTTTAATGAGTAAATAATTCTCTAAAAGCCTATATTTGGGAATTGGAGCCCTTCCCTCTGCTAGACACCTCTGGCATTTGTGCAGGTCAGCTTCTCCTGACCAATCAGCTGACGGATAGGGCCTTTAAAATCTAGACCCTGTCGCGGAACATGGTCGTGTGTCCATGGGAGCGTGTCCGAAGGAGTTTTTCCAAAGAGGCAGGTTTGCCCCTTTGGAGCCCATTCGGAGCACTTTGGAGTCTTGGGAGTTCACTGAGCCACATAGCATGGGCAAGAGAAAGAAGTTGTGGCTGCAACTGGATAAGAAGGTGGTGACAATGTCTGTTCCTATGGTTTGTCATGTTGTAGCTTTGTCATCTGCGCCTTTGGGAAGTTCTGGTGGCTCACCTGACTCTATGGACTCATTGGGTGTTCTTACCCCACTCTCTCATTCCAATGTGGTATTTACTGAGGCAGGAGGGACTCTCCAGGATATGGATAGTGCCCCACCTGTTTCCATTATTGTTACCCCCGAGGGGGCCTCCTCTGCTGGGATATGGGCTCTGGAAATTGCAGCAGTTTTACCACTTCCGAAAGAGGTATGTTTTACTGCATCTTTAGCTGACGTTGTTCCTGTTTCGTCTGACACAGTTACTTTAAGAGACATTTTGGATGCTAATACTCGTTTGGGACTCTCCTTGGAGTCATCTATGAAGGACTTTTTCAAATTCACAATGGACACTGTGGAAAAATTGAAGGAGCATGATGAAAATGTAAAAGAAGAAAATGTAAATGATGGGAATGTTAAGCATGATACACGTGTTTCTACATTTCATACTGTGAATACCTCCTTGATTAAGGATAATCTTCATATCCACAGGCATTTAGAAGTCGTATGTGTAATTTGAGATTATTGGACTTTCCTCATACTCATTATCTATCTCCCATGATTCTCCTTCAGAGGTTCATGAAGGAGAAATTGGGTATTAGTGATACTGATAGGATAAAAATCTCAAATGTTTGTTATTCTCTGGTCGGTAAGGTTTTGTCTGCAGTGAGTAGTTTGGATTTGTCAGCTTTCTTGGAGAACTCCAATGATAATACTACCTCTCGGTCTGCATTATTAGTATCGTAATACTGTTCTTTTGTGGTCAAAGAATTAGTATATGTCCATATGTTTGAAGGGCAACACAATTGAGGCAGGGGGCCTTCCTTTCCCTTAAGCCTGTGGTACTGGGGAAGGGGGCATCCTTCCTCAAGTTCCCATGTAAATGCATTCTGGGGTATCAAAATGCTCAATAAGTTTTCTTTGAGTCTAGCCAGCTTGAGGCCTTTCTCCAGGGTAAGTAATGTTTAGGTTGACCCTTTAGTCATTTTTTTAAAATTTTGTTTCTGCTGTAATGGATTGTATAATTTGGGTAATAATTGTGTAGATATCTGGTAGTGGGCTTGGGTTCTGGGATTCCCTAGATATGGGCTAGAAGTACATTGAATGGGGTCTTGTTTAATGGTGTATCCTCTTCTCCAAGTTATGGGGCACTGGTGTGTTCTATCTTATTTTGTTTTACAAGATAAATTTGGAAATTCAATTAAATAAAAAACCTATATTTTCTTGTAAAGCAGTGCTTTTCCTATAGAAATGTTTTTGAAAATCACTCTAGTTGGAAATAATTGTATTAGAGGGTGCCTATTTTATAGAAGAATCCAGTAACAATGATCTTAACCCACAAAAACTTATAGAATTATAAGTTACGAAATGACTGTCCATATATGAATCAACTTGTTGAAAAGTAGGGGGTATGTTTACTAAGGAGTGTTAAGGTAGCAAAGGTGCTGTTAACAGGTGTTATCAGTGCCCATGAGCAGCTATCACTATGGAAAGCATTGATAATGCTGGAATAACATGTTTTATCTGGTCCCCTAGCATTAAGGAGAAAAGGGATGGAGAGGGGGCATTAATGGGGTGGAGATTGGGCAGGGATAGGGTTTGCTCCGTCAATGCCAGTTGTTGTTACCGTGCATTAGAGGCAAAGC